>CM022302.1:427551499-428922295 GCA_011799875.1 Thinopyrum elongatum
CTGCGGCTGGCGGTTCTTCTTTGGCGCTATGTTTAGCCAAGACAGTAGGGTTTCCTGGCTCTGTATAGCATGTGCCAGTAATGAGAACATCTTCAGTGCTCGTCTCGAGGGGGATTTCTTCAGCTGGCCTTGGAGGAGTTGGGGACTTGGGACTCGGCGGGTCTTGGTGAGCAGCCGGGTTGATTTCGGTGTGCATTGGCTCGATAACTGTAGCATCAACCTGTGGAGGCAGGTCATTGACAAGATTCTCAGGATATTCTGAAGCCTCAGTCGTCTCTGGAACCTACTTCTCTGGCTCTGCAGTTTGGGGGTCTTTGGAAGAACCACCCACCTTTTGCTTTTTGCCTGCCTTTGCTACACCGCTGCAACGAGAGTACAAGAATTCATAAATATGTTATTGCAAGTTGTGTGTGAACGAATACAAATACTTACCCATGGGCAACCTTGAAGACAGGCATTTGAGTTCCTGTAGAGTCGCCGGACGATGGAGGCATGTTCTGATAATTTGAATCGGAAGGTTTAAGAGGTTGACGTATAAGACCGGCTAATGGATAAAGAGTCGGGGTTATGAGGCACCTCATTTTGACGCTTGCGAGGGGCAGGTGTATTGGGTAAGTCGGAGACAAGATCTTCAGTACCCTCGCTCTGGGTCTTACGTCTTAGCTCATGTTGCTATTTCTTCAAAAGAAAATTAGGATCCGAATGAGCAAGAGAATGTGAAAATCTTACTTTCCGGATGACCCACCGAGTTTTCTGTCTTGGCAAGGGTTCTGAGTCGGAGGAGGCAGGGATTACCTCTACTGCGTTAGCTTGACTTGTTTCCGCATCATCCTGAGAAGTGTCGGCGTCAATAAGTTGCATAAAAAGACGACCAAGGGAGTCAAGTTCTACCTCTGAGTCATCTAGCTTGAGAAGATCTTTGGTTGTTGGTTTTTTACGACGACCCGGACCACGGGCTGTTACCTTAAGTTTCTTGACCGGGGCGGCGGCTTGTAGCCTCTTATTCCAGAAAGGAGAATTGGCCTTTGGATACACAAGCAATGAATGAGCAATAGGAAATGCAAAGAAATAGATGAGTAAGTGGCGAGTTCATCTAGAATACTTACAGGTGGAGCCGGGTTAAGCGTGCAGAAAGGGTTCACTCCCACTTTGCGGCAGTTTTCCAGAGACTCTCCGAGCAATGATTTAACCATATCAAGGGTCTCTTTATCAGTCAAAGATGTCCGGTTATAGCGCAGAGGACCCTTTGTATCGCCTGTGTACTCACACATTAAGTCGCTGCGCTAGCTCAATGGCAAAATTCTCCAAGCGACCCAACAGCGAACCAGATCAACTCTAGAGAGGCCATTTGCTACCAGGGCCCTTATCTTTGAAAAGATGGAGGAGTATTTAGCCAGTTCTGCAGCGATAATGCAGTTTGGAAGCTCATGGGTAGGGCTAAGCCGGAAAGAGCGGAAACCCGGCAGGGGGTTCTCGCCAGCTGGAGAAGTGTCTTGGCAGTAGAACCAAGTACAGTTCCAGTCTTTGGGGTGGCTAGGCAACATAGCCGCAGGAAAAATGACATCTCTTCGCCTCTGAATGGAAATCCCGCCAAGCTCGAGACTGGGCCCATCTGTCATTTTAGTTTGGCGGTTGAGGTAAAAATATTCTCTGAATAGTTCAACTTCAGGTTCTTGTTGAAGGTATACTTCGCAGAAGACTTGAAAGTTGCATATGTTGGAAACAGAATTGGGGCCAATATCTTGAGGATGAAGTTTATAGAAGTGCAGAACATCCCGGAAAAACTTTGACCCGGGTGGCGAGAAGCCATGGAGCAGATGATCTGAAAAGACAACAACTTCGCTTCTTTAGGTTAAGGTCTAATTTCGGTACCTGGAACTCGCCAATGGATGACATCTTTTGCTGGCAAAACTCCCATGTTAACATATTCATTGAGAGAAAGTTTAGAGACTTCAGAAGCAACCCAGTCACAAGAAGTGGGAGTCTTAGTCATTGCTGGCGGGTTAAAAGCTATGGCCTGGGAACAAAAGTATGGCGGGTTATTATCATGGTGATGAACCGCCTAATGATTACAAAATTCATGTTTAAGCCGGTCGTTTGCTGACGAATCACAAATTCATGGTTAAGCCGGACAGGTGACGGTGGATTATAAGATCGTTATTTAAGCCGCCCAGAACATGGAGTGGCGGGTCAAAAACCCATGGATTCGAGATTGAGGAATTTCTACTAAGTGTTGGACAAACAAGTTTTGCAGATTACAGTTACAATCACAGATCTGCCACAGTTCAGAAAAAGGATAAAAATTTAAACCTAAGCATGGCTGCGGAGGAACTAGTAAGCTGGGGATTGAATCTCAGGAAGAAAGGATGTATCTACGATTTGAGATAAAAGCTAAAACTGCTACCGCACGGCTTCAGTATTGTTTTTTGGATTGAACTAAGCGACAGGTGGATGAACTACGATGAACTTGGATGAACACCGATGAACTAGGGCGACCTAATGCATATCTGAAGTAGAAAAAGATGAATACCTAGCGATTCTGATGAATAGCAGGAGTGCGTCGTGATTCTCTGGTTCAGTCAGGATGATGCAGCGGCCTTGTTGAGGTCGTCGGTGAAGAACGGCGACAACGGAGTTCTTGTGCGGCGGAGGTTGCGAGGAGGAAGAAGAAGTGGAGGCGAAAGGGGGTAAATGTAAAAAAAGGGACCCCCCCATGCTTATTTATAAGGGAAAAGTGAAACAGTGAAATGGCAAGCGCAAAAATCAAGAAGGCGTCATGATTATCTCAACATTGGAGGTGCCTCGATTCTCGAACGACCAGTTAATCCAAAAAGATTCGTTATGATGTCAGGAGATTTTCTGTATTTATTTCGTATGACATCATGGCGGGTCATAAAAATCCAGTTCGGATCAATTATTGGGAGGCATCAAAGGAAGACTCGCCAACCGGATGCAGTGAAGATTGACATGAACAGGTTCAAATCAATCTGGGGCCTAATGTTGGGGATATAACCCCTTGATGTGACCCGCCAAGGAGGGGCCGGGTTACACGGTTGGCGGCTCATAGGTGAAGGCCCAAAGAGGCGTGAGAAGATATGAACTGAAGATTGGAGGCGGCTTACAAGATGGGCCAGTTGAAGGCCCAAGACCCGGAGAAAGGTGCTGTGACCCGGAGATGTGAGCCACCCTATGGTGTTTTGCCTTGTGGGGCAAGGCGATTTAGAACCCGAGCCGGTCACATTGTGTGATCCGGCTTGGACTCTTGTAAGCCCATGGCCTCGACCTGTGTATATAAAGGCAATACCTTGCGACGGGTTAACTTAAGAAACAACCAATCGAGAACTAGGTCAAGCGATTCCGCTCCTTTGTAATCGATACTCAATCAATACAACACAAAGCAGGAGTAGGCTTTTACCTCATTGCGAGGGGCTGAACCTGGGTAAACTCGTTACTCTCGTCCCGATCAACCCCTTTAAGCTACCTACGTTGCAATGGCTCCACGCTTAAGTCCTTTCACTAGGACATCTGCCGTTACAAATCCACGACAACTTGGGTTTGATTCATTTCCTCGTCCAATAGGTCATCGCTTTTGTCTAGTGGGATTTGAATCCTTTCCATGGCAATTTGTTGCTCATTTGCAATTTTAGCAAGTGTCTTATAGCTAGGTTTAGATTCACATTCAGAGTCATCTTCACTAGAGGTTTCAAAGTAGGCAGCACGTGATGTTACCTTTGCGCCTTTTGCCATGAAGCAGTAGGCAGGAGCAGAGTCATCATCGTCATCATTTGCTTCAGCATTGGTGACGTAACCATTGTCTTTAGTACTGAAGATGGACTTGGCGACGAAAGACGAAGCTAGAGCTAGGCTAGCCACGCCTGAATCAGACTCCTCCCCTGACTCCTTCTCCACCTCCTCTCAAGCAGACTCCTCCTCTGAATCCATTTCCTTGCCGATGAATGCACGAGCTTTGCCTGATGAGCTCTTCTTGTGAGATGAAGACTTTGAAGAAGACTTTGAGAATTTATTCTTCTTCTTTTCCTCAGAGTCATATTCCTTGCTCTTCTTCCTTTTATTGGCTTCCTTTTCCCATTGAGGACACTCAGATATGTAGTGGCCTGGCTTCTTGCATTTGTGGCAGGTTCTCTTTTTGTAGTCACGGGTGGAAGTCTCAGCGTTATTTGAGTTGTATTTCGAAGACTTTTCGAAGTGGTTTTTCTTAGAGAACTTATGGAACTTCTTCACGAGCATTGCAAGTTCTTTGCCAAAATCTTCAGGACCACTGGAACTGCAGTCAGAGTCTTTAGATGAAGATACAACCTTTGCCTTCAAAGTACATGATCACCCATAGTTAGGGCCATAGATATCTCCTTGGATAGCTGGAATTCATGAGTATTGAGCCACCCAAGTATATCAGTAGGATCCAATTGCTTGAAATCTGGACGTTCTTGAATCATCAGTGATAGGGTGTCAAAGGAACTGTCAAGAGACCTCAATAGCTTCTTCACAACTTCATGCTTGGTGATGTCAGTAGTGCCGAGAGCACGAAGCTCATTAGTGATATCAGTAAGATGATCGAAGGTAAGCTAAACATTCTCGTTGTCGAGCCTCTTGAAGCAGTTGAAGAGATTGCGAAGAACATCGATTCTTGAGTCTCTCTAAGATGAGACGCCTTCGTTAACCTTGGAGAGCCAGTCCCAGACTAGCTTCGAAGAATCAAGAGAACTCACGCGGCCATACTGCCCTTTGGTCAGATGACCACAGATGATGTTCTTGGAGGTCGAGTCCAGTTGCGTGAACCTCTTCACATCAGCAGTGGTGACACCTTCACCGACTTTGGGAACTCCATTCCTGACAACATACCAGAGGTCGTTGTCAATGGCTTCAAGATGCATACGCATCTTATTCTTCTAGTAGGGGTAAATAGTGCCATCGAAGACTGGGCACGTAGCGGAAACCTTGATTATCCCTGCAGTCGACATAGCAAAAACTCCAGGTGGTTAAACCAAATCACACAGAACAAGGGAGCACCTTGCTCTGATACCAATTGAAAGTGCTAGTTATCGAGTAGGGGGGTGAATAAGCGATTTTTATGAATGTCTTTGAGGCAGGCAATGTCTTCGAAGATACGGACGCGAAATAGTAACTAAACAGGGTACAACGGAAGATAAGCTACACTAGGCATGCTAAAGTGTCTAACAACAATAGAAGTGATACGAGAAGACAAACAAGAACTAGGTAGAACAAAGTAGTACAAGAAGATAGTGAGAATACAAAGATACAATTAGAGGGAATGACTTCACACAATGTCTTCGAATAGAACAAGCATGCAATGGCTTCATGAAACTAAACTGTAAGTAAAGGAGTGAGGTGATATAACCAGTAGCTCGATGAACACAATCGACTTGGTGGACCAGTTCCAGTTGCTATGATAACTGTACGTTTGGTTAGGGAGGCTGAGATTGAACTCAGAAGACCAGGTCTTCACCTTATTCCCCTTGAGCTAAGATCCACAGATCTCGCCTGAAAGCACAAGTGCTCCCTGGGTGATTTTGGTAATTAATGTCAACATATTGGTTGTTGGACTAATAGTTTTATCAAGTATATTTCAGATAAGTTCAACAGTGGAGTGGCAAGGACAAGAGGATGTGGAACCCCTTCAAAATGCTAAGGACAAAGATTGACAAAAGCTCAAGACTCTTCATTTCTATTTTAGTGATCCAAGATCACATTGAGTCCATAGGAAAGCCAATACTATTAAAAGGGGATGAGATGTTGCTTAATGGTCTACTTGCTCAAAGTGCTTAGTGATATTGCTCCAAAACCCTTAGCCACTTTCTCCATCCAAATATGTCCAAACCCTAAACTCAATTCGGCCCCACCGATTCTTTCTATCCGGAGCCACCGAGTTCATTTGACATAGCCACTGCCAGAAACCCTAATGATTCGGTCACACCGATACGGATCTCGGTCTCACCGAGATGGCCTTGCCAACTCTCTGTTACTTGTTGCAATCATTTCGGTCTCACCGAGATTTGAAATCGGTCTCACCAAGATGGCTTGCCAACTCTCTGTTGCCTTATTGCTTCACTTCGGTCTCACTGAGTTGATGTAATCGGTGCCACTGAGACGAGGTTTCACTACAAAAAAATACACTTCCGTGATGATATGTGTTTGTCACAGTAGGTCACGTTTTCTGTCATGCATGTACATCCATGACGATTTTATGACAGAATCAAGATAGTCATACCTGTGCTGTCATAGAAGTGTTCCATGACATTACCAAAATTATCATCACGGAAGTGTCCACTTCCATGACGATAAATGGCGTGTCATGGAAGTGCTTTCGTCAAGGGTAACCGACACGTGGCATCCACCGTAATGGGTCGCCATTAAGCTATCGAGTTCCGGTTTGAATCCGATAACCCGTTAACAGCCCGGACCAATGGGGATTTTCCACGTGTAAAATTCTCAATGGCGAGAGGAACCACGTGTCGGCACACCGTTGGGACAGATGTCATCCACCCATTGGACCGGGGGCGCCTATGATACGTCGACATGTGGCACGGCCCAACAGAGGCCCATTCCGGTGAAAAGGCCCGCCCGTTTGACTTAGTCAAAAGGTAGCGGGCTGGCCCACGGAAAGCCTATTAAAGGCCTGTTTGCATATAGCCCATTTACATCCCGCTAACTCACGGCCCGTTACGGCCTATCCGAATTAGGCCCAGTAGCGTCATCTGGGCCATCCAATATGATTCCAGCCCGTTGTAACTTCCGGCCCATGTATGGCCCATGACGTCTTTCGGCCCATATGAGGCCCTTTGTAACTCTTGGCCCATTAACGGCCCGTGGTGAAACTGGCCCGTAATGAACAATGTATCGCTTTATACCCATTAACGGCCCATTATTCCATTGGGCCGTTTCCAGCCCGTGTTATCTTTTGGCCTTCTCAGGGCCCATTTATTCTTGGGCTGATTTGCAACATTCGATTCTTACGGTCCGTTACTGGCCTGTTCCGGTTGTGGGCCAAATTCAGCCCGTGGTTAAAGTTGGCCCGTTTGTGGCCCGTTAATCCGTTGGGCCGTTTTCATAGCGTCATCAAATATGGCCGATTAATGACGACCCGTTATGGTCGGCCCATGAACGGACGATTCCAACTCTAGCCCGTTTACGACCCATAATGCGGTTCGTTATTGGCCCATGTTTGGCCAATCGATCATACGGCCCGTACAAGGCCCATTGATGCTACGGCCCGTAGAAGGCCCATTGTTTCTATGGCCCATAGAAGGCCCATTGTTTCTACGGCCCGTAGGAGGCCCATGGTCACTACAGTAAATATGTAGCCCATGGTTATTGTGGCCTAGTTCTAAAAAATAGGTTATTGCGGCCACTAGCAAACCACGGAAAAAGAACTGCACTGACTACAAGCAAACAAATAAACAAGACAACAAGGAAATAAATAAGCAAGCAACTTACGCTAGGCTATCACGGCTATTACACATACTACATCCACTGGGCATCAAAGTTCGCCACCAGTGCAAATATGGGGAACAAAGCAGCATATTACATACACTGGTTGTCAAAGTTGGTGACCAGTGCAAATAAACGCCACATCAAAACAAGTCCAGCACTGAAACCACTTCACAAGAGCTCAAGAAACAATATCCTGGGTATCCACCATGCTGGCAAGAGTCTTAGCAAGCTTATTAGCTTTCTCTTGTTTGGCGCTTAAATCCTCCAGCGATTGCTGTTGCACCAGAAAGTATGCATCTGAATTCTGCAGGGACTTCCTCAGTCCTTCGGCTTCCTGTCGCAGCACATCTGATTGATGTCTTTCAACTTGAAGTTGATACTCAAGAAGCCGAACTGATTCAGGCAGCGAGTTCGAAGAGCTGGTGCCAGCAGTAGTGGCCAGTAACTCGAACACTACGTCAAGACAGGACTTTGGGGTTGTCTCAGTGTCTTCAATATAGTTTTTATCAGCTTTCTTGGAGACTAACAGGGATGTCTCACTATCTTGAACCTTATCTGCATTACTTCCTTTACCATTGCATAACGGGGTACTCTTCTCCAATATTTTGTCCGCATTCTAAAAGAGAAACAAGCAGATAGATCACAGGTTTACCATGTTGTATATGAAACTCATTTTGGTAAACCAGTTCAGTAGTAAGGTGGACAGGATAACAACATGAAACAAACATATATCTATGTAGTATGGTCACTGTATGGTCTATATCATTCTAGTTTATGTTGCCAAATGAAGATAGAGACAGTTAAAATCATATCTATTTAAGACAAAGCAGCATAGACAGAATATAAGTGTGGGAAACTACACAGCAATAACAACACTTGTAATGTGCATGGCATGAGAACATAACTGTTTATTCAATTGAAACTGAAATCAACATAGAGCAAGTTACAACAACAAACACGTTAAACAAACAGGTTTAAAACATACCTATTGCGCCATTGGAGTTTCAATTGCATCCTTCAAATTTGAAATTAGTTGGTATGAGTAAATATAGTGATGCAAGAGCAAAGGAGTATGAACCATAGCTACGGAACCTGACCTGAGAACAATTCTTCTTCTACTTTAAGCGTTGAGTGGGGTTCGGAGTGGTGGTCCTCGTGCTTTGGGCACTGCAGTTGCCTTACTAACTGCTCGTGTTTGGGTACTCTGTGGTGGAGACGGTGCTGTGTCAACTGGAACTGGGTTACTATCTGCTGGGGTTGGGGTTATACCTGGCCATGGGCAGCCCGACCCGGTCGGCCCGACCCGGCCTGGCCCTAAAAAGCCCGGCCTGACGCTCCTGACAGGCCGGGCCGGGCCCGGGCCCATCATATTTGTGAGTTAACAAAGAGGCCTGGCTCGAGGCCTGGCGGGCTTTTACGTTGACGGGCTGGGCTTGGGCCTGATTTCTAGGCCCGACACCCGGGCTGGGCCGGGCCCGGGCCTGGGATTTCTATGTCGAGCTTGGTCAGGCCCAGCCCGAAGCCCGGCCCGGCCCGAGGATGGCTAGGTATAGTTGGGGTTAGAAGGGGTGTAGCTGGTTCTCTGTCCAACTGGGTAGGGGTAAAATCTGCGTGAGTCTGGGTTATGTGTGGTGGGGCTCGTTATTGGGCAAGTACAACCGTGGTTCTATCTGCATCGACGGGTAGCACGATCTTTTCTGAAGACTGTGTTTTTACTCACATAGATACTGCCATCACCCGTCCAATTCAAATGGCTGATAAACAATAAAAGCAATTGAATGTACAACCATTGTAAGATAGACAGGTGCAATGGATAGTAGGGAAGAAAACAGGGCATGAAATAATTCACATTTATGTTGTCTAACCAAACAGGATAGCATGACATAATTTCACATATATGATGGCTAATTAAACAGGATAGCATGACACAATTTTACATATATGATGGCTAACTAAATAGGATAGAATGACATACTTCAAAATATGATGACTATGTAAACAGGATGACATGATATAACTATACGATGTGTCTATTAAAGTGGTTGGCATGCCATAATTCACAAACATGCCGTCGATGGAAACATGATGGCATGATATAATTCACGGATAGAATGACATAATTCAAAATATGATGACTATGTAAACAGGATGAGATGATATAACTATATTATGTCTTTAGAAAATGGGTTGGCATGCCATAATTCAGATACATGCTGTCTATGTAAACATCATGGCATGATATAATTCAAATATATGATTTATATACTAAGCAAGTGAGCAGAGGGCAATCACATAGATTATGTGTCAACTAAGGAGATGGCATTCAATATTGTGTATATGATGTAAAAACTAAGCATTGCAAGATAACATATGCATGATATGAGTAATATAACCCTGCCAAGTTTGAGCATACAGCTCAGGGGGAAAATAGGACTGGTCATCTGCCTCTGAATCCTCCTCTGAGGAGCTATCTATAACCAGCAAGATATCTGCTTCAACAGGTAGCATTGTCTGCTCTGAAGACCTTGTTTTCACTCCAGATTTCTCCATCACCAATTCAAATGGCTGATGCACAGGAAGAGCAGTTGAATATACAAACATTGTCGACAAATGGAATGAGTAATACAAAAAAAGGATGGCATGATATAATTCACATATATGACGCTTGGCTAAACAACATGGCATTGCATAATTCACATACATAATGCCTTACAACAAGATAGCATTGCATAATTCACATATATAATGTCTTGCAACAAGATGGCATTGCAAAATTCACATATATGGTAATTAGACACTAAACAGGTGGCATTCACACAAATCATGTCTAAACTAAGCAAATGACATGCCAATGCAAGACACCATATGCACGATATGAGCAATATAACCCTGCCAAGTTAGAGCATGCACCTCGGGGGGGGGGGATACGACTGGTCATTTGTTTCTGAATCCTCCTTTGAGGAGCTATTCATAACCAGCAAGACATGCGCTTCGTCAGATAGCATTGCCTGCTCTGAAGACCTTGTTTTAACTCCAGATTTTTCCATGACCGTGTCGAATGGCTGATGCACAGGAAGAGTAATTGAATGTACTAAAATTGTTGACAAATTTAATATGTAATAAAAAAAGGATGGCATGATATAATTCACATATAAGATGACTGGCTAACCAGGATGGCATTGCAAAATTCACATATATGATGCCTCGCTAAACAAGATGACATTGCATGATTCACATATATGATATAGAAACTAAACAGATGGCATTCACACAATGCATGTCTAAACTAAGTAGATGACATATTTTATGTATAAAGTAAGCAATGCAAGGCACCATATGCATGATATGACCAACATCAGCATGCCAAGTTAGAGCAAAAGACCTGAGGGGGTAAATAGGAGTGGTCTGCTCCCTCTGAATCCCCCTCTGAACAGTTATCTTCCTCTTGATTACAGTCTGGAATGGGGGAGGGGGGGTTGCTTTTGTGCCCACCATGGAGCGACGTCTTCATGAAATTTTATTGCCACGCAAGGCTCGTCTCTTTTGCTCTACATGTTCAGTACCATTGTGTGCAATAACTGAAATGCATAGGAATAAAACATAGTGAGATTATGTAAGGAGTGCATGCACAAATCCAGAGTGATGGTAGCAAACTATGGATAGACCCAAAACCAATGATAGCAGGTAGATAATAGCTTCAGTTAAAAAATACAGATAATGGCTCCTTTAATGTTTGTTTCCACCCAACATGAAACTCATAGTAGACACCCGAGATTAACCAGATAGTAGACAGATAGTATTGATTGCTGCCCTAATATGTACCCCACAACCATTTAAAAACTCAAGTTTGAGCATTAGTTTGGACCTGACTCGGAGTCTAATCAGTGAACAGGATGATAAAGTAGCATGTCATCATATTAAGCGATGCATACCGAAAGCAGACACGAAAGAGTGCGACCTCTCTTGCGGACCCGTGCAGTCCTCAAGGTCATCTGCTCAGTTGATGATGGTAATGCAGTTGTCGTGGCTGCCGGCGGTGGGGAAGAAGATCTGAGGCGGCGAAAGACAGTCTGGAGGGCGGATCCTTGCTATGGTGAACTCGTCCGTCGTTGGAGCAGCTGAGCTGGGGTGGACCACAGCGCAGCAGGAGCGGGACAAACCACACAAGGTTTTCTTTGACACATATCTGTAACAGAAGTAATTCTGTAAGGGCTTGTTTGAATTGGAGGATTCTAACAATGCAGGGATAGGAAATACACATGAATAGGATAGGAATGCATGTGCAAAACAGAGAATTTAAAAACACAGGATTTCTGCCAATCTGGGTGTTTGGTTCACAAGAATTGGAAGATCACAGGATGCAAAGAAGCATGGTGAGATTAAGTCAAACCACAAGAAAATGTACGGTTATACTGCTATTATGCTACTATCTCTTAGTCTTGCGCTTCATGAATAGGAATTTGAAAAGGAGGACAAGTGGATATTAAAATTCCTACGGTTTTTCTTCCAAGGAGACACTAAAGGAACAAATCCTACAGTTTTCCTTTCCTCGATTCCTTTGTACCAAATGCATGAATAGTAGTACCATACGAAACTTTTCAAGTCCTATGTTTTT
Source organism: Thinopyrum elongatum (assembly GCA_011799875.1). Taxonomy (NCBI): domain Eukaryota; kingdom Viridiplantae; phylum Streptophyta; class Magnoliopsida; order Poales; family Poaceae; genus Thinopyrum; species Thinopyrum elongatum. Next base: position 427,563,585 of record CM022302.1, read on the forward strand.
CCTTCACTTTTCCTTTCAAGCACTGGCGATTCTAGTAGGCAGGCTTGAACAGGGAAAAGCCTACACTCAAAAAATGTTTTTGTGCTACTTCTACTACTTTGGACCCAGGCCACTGCCCTACTAGCTCAACTCCCAGGCCCATCTACAAATGCATAGCTCAAACGCGCAGAAATAAATAATGATGGCGTTCAAGAGAGTCCATCACGGATAGCTAAGTTGCCTGGTACCTCACTGCTTGTCATATAGTAGGAAACTAATCGTATTTCACGTTACTACGTGTGCTCAGTGGATAATATATATAACATATAGAGTAAAAAAGCGATGCAACAAGTGTACAACCTGTTTGGCGAAGCCATGTCGATCTCAGCATGATTGGGTTGGTCGGTGAGGATGCTCCGGCTGATTTGGCTGTCGGAGGAGGGGAAGAAGATCTTACGCGTCTGGAGATGGAGCCGGGGGTACTGCTCCGCTGTGATGAAGGGTTTCGTCGTTGGAGCAGCTCCGGTGAGTTGTACGACGGCGAGGCTGAAGCAGGACAAGAGAGACAACGTTAACCTGAGTGGAATTCTAATAGCATCTCCAATAGATGATGTAAAATACATAACCACAAAGTGCTATATGTAAAATACATCAGCCGCTCATCTCTGAACTTAACTGTCGAAACTGAATTTAACTGTCAAAACTGAATTTTACTTTCGAAATTGAATCTTGCTGTCAAAACTGAATTTTACTGTCGAAACTGAACGCACTAGTAGCAGAAAAGCAGTAGCAGCGCCCGAAGCAGCAGCGCGTGCGAGAGCCAGGGTAGCTGGTCATGTAGCAGCATCTTGGGTAGTAGCTGCAGGGGCTCGAGCGAGAGCAGGATCTGCTGCTCGTGCAGCAGTAGCGCGAGCAAGAGTAGAGTAGCAGCGCTAGCAAGAGCAAGAGCGAGAGCAGCGGCGCGAGCAAGAGCAAGAGCAGACCAGACAGGGGACCGAGAGCAAGAGCAGAGCAGCAGCTCGAGCGAGAGCCAATGCAGCAGCAGCTCCTACTGATGTGGATGTCACCGCCGAGGGAGAGACACCGTGGAGGAAGTGGCCGGCGACGCCGCCGTAGATGGAGCCGCGCCATGTCGGCTCGGGACCGAGCGCCGGCAGCACCGTGAGATCGAATCAAGAAGAAAATGCAGCGATTAGTGTAGAACCTCTTTGGTGGCGCCGATTAGGCCTCAGCTTCATCCGAGGAATCGGTGATGATGATGCTCTTCCGGTGGTGCAGGTGAAGACGGTGGTGTGGGAATGGAGGTGGCGCGAAAGACGAGGGGAACGACGGGGCAGCTCCTTGGAGGTGGAGGATGGGGTGGCTGAACCAGCGGGACGACGAGATCGACGACGGATCCTCATCTGGTGCGGTGGATGAGGGACGTCGAGGTGTTGCTGTGGACGACGTCGTCGGGGAAGAGGCTCCGGCTGGGTGGGCGGATAGGGGAGGGTGTGGGGCTTCATGGGTTTTCGCGGCCTCGGTGTACAAATGGGGGGCGGAGGGGATGGGAGGGGGGAACCATGGCTTAGGGACGCGCTTGTCCAAAATGTGGGGTAAGTTACGAAAGTACCCCCACCGATTTGAGCTAGGTGGTTCTTTCGGTTCAGGGCTATCACGGGCATTTCGTGTGTCGTGATTTCGCAGGAGGTGGGAGTTTTCGCGCGCGTTGTAATTTTGGGATAGCAAGGCGCGGGTTGAGATGGAGGGAGTTTTCGTAGCACAACGAGACAAAGAGATATCTTAAAATTTCGGGGTAACAAGGTGCGGGTTGAAGAGGCGGGAGTTTCGCAGCATGATAGACAGAGATGCTAGCTTGAAATTTCGGCATAACAAGGTGCGGCTTGAAATTTCGGGAGAACAAGCTTAACGTGTACAAAAAAAGACAATTCGCACCTCACTAGAGAGAGCCATGTCCCATTTTACTATATTACTAGAAATGCATTCAAATACAACAACAAAAAACTAAAAAAATCGGGACAACAAACTTAACGTGTACAGTACCAAATCAATTTGTACTTCCCTCAACAATAAAAAAAACAATTCGTGTTGTCTAGCATATGGACTAAATTTGAGTACATTTTTTCCTGTTTGAATGGGATTGTACTCGGGTTAGTTATACAACCATCTAAATATTATCTTCACAACACATGACATGAATATAGGAGTAGTAAATTCCCATATAAATATGAACTACATGTACATACGATCTCGAATTCAAATATATGTATCCATTTTATGTTGAATTCAAATCATATATAGTACATGTACGCTCTAGCTAGATGTTCGAAATCTAAACCATGTATGATACTACGTACAATGTGTTTAACACGCACAACACACACACCCACACCATTTAGACTAGTAAGGTACACGTGCATTGCACGCATGAGATTTGGCAACCAAATTATGAATAAATATCACATTATAGCATGTAAGCTTTGAGTCATATATGCATGATGTAGATGTTCGTTTAATTCCTATAGTTCATCTCATTCAAAATCAATTAGTTTTTATAAAAAAGCTAATCTATTTTAAGATTCATGGAATTGTGCGTTGTAAAGCATAAAGTAAAACAAATAATGGCAATTCATCTAGAAAAAAAATTGGGCAATTATGATACGGAAGATTCTAGAACAAAGGAGAAGTGCTTGTGTTTTAAGGTTTGTGCATTATGCTTAAGTTCAACCATGGAGTCTTCTAGATTGTACATGTGGCAAAATCTGGTGGAATGTAGATGATATCCAACAGCCAGTAGTGCTCGGATTTGCCATCTCTGCACCGTTGGATTGGCTTCATCCAACGGCCATCTTTCAAAGTTATTCGCACACTATATAGGGGTATAGATATGTGATGCGAAAGCCACCCATCATCTCCAATTTGAATAGTGTGTCCATGCACGGATGCAATGTGGCCAAACGATGCCTGTCATCGGTATCTCAAATTCAAATCAGTCTAACCTTGTTCAATGTGTATAAAGTATAGCATGCTTGTTTCCAAACCACACCACACATATCTCAGTTATATTCATGCATGCATGGGTTTCAAACATCATGATCTCTTATTCAAATATTTGAATTCATCTTTACATTGATTATGACCTCACCTAGTCTTTTACACCCACACAGTCGTCTTCTCTTTATATTTGTACCACTAACTTTCTCTCGTGCATGCATGCACACACACTACCACTCGGCATTATCCATCGCACACATGCAATCTTTTTCTTCAGGTCGGTCTCCCATGCATGCACACACACACACACCTCCCCCTCTTCATCACTTCGGGCATTCTTTATCTCTCACATGCATGCACAATGATCGATGTTCCTCTATGTGTGTATATATATAGCTAGGTCTTTCCCAGTTTACCACACAAACCGATTGATCTATATATTAGTCAGGTCTCACCCTCTTTCCCATGTACACATCGATCAATCTATACCTCTCTATATAGGATTACATAGCTGATACACCCACATTATCTATCCATCATCCCCCTCTCATCATCCATGCCTTCCGCTTCATCTCTCAGACGCGCGCACAGTGGCGAAGACAGGGGCAGCAAGGGCCCTGGTCCCCCTAACATCACTATATACTGAGGCTAATATGAATGTGATCAGTAGATCAATTGCTGGTAAAATGGTTTAAGTTGATGAATTGGCCCTCCCCGTAAAGGATTAGCAATGCTTGGCCCCCTAGCTCATTTATTTTTCATGGCTCCGCCACTGCGCGCAACCGCGCACGTTCTCGCCCCCTCTCTTTAAATATCGATCTCGCACTTGTGCACTCCTTCATAGTCTCCCTCCACTTGGCCCCTCGCACGATCTTCCAGCACCCCACCCCCCATATCCCAATGCTTGTACGCTCGTAGAGCTCTTCCATGTATCTATCTCTATCGATATCTCGCGCGGTTGACCCCTCCCCTCCCTTCTCGTATATCACCCCGGTCCCATGCACATACATGTATATAGGCCTCTCCTTCACACAAATTGCATTGACATGCATGTATATAGGCCTCTCCTTTTTCAGTTAATATATTATGATTAAAATGATGTGGGGGCATCCATGAAGCCACGTGGCACATGTGGAGGCATTGTCGCGGCCTCCTTGTGTGGATTGGTCACAGTGACATGCTGCTGGTTCCAGAAAAATGTACTCGTCCTTTCTCACGCACACTGGCAGTACATGCACGAAGCGAAGATGTGCACGCACGCACTCAATCCCTCGCACGCACACGCGGGTACACGGTGGGACGCATTTTTGTATGAAGATCCACCCCATGTGATAATTTGACGCGTGTAAAGTCGTTCACTTCATTGATGGTCAATTAATACAGTGCATGAAAATTGAGTGGACGTGAGGGAGGAAGTAGTTGAGAAAGACATTACTACTCCACTGCGTGCATGCGAGTAGTTAAATCATGGGTTGCTACTTCCATTGGTCTCCTTCGTATTTTGTGCCAATTTTTGACCATAATTTTAAGTAGCACAATATTTATGCATGTCATAAAAATTAATGTCATCGAAAACTATGTTCAAATGTGATTCCAATGATATAGTTTTTGGTGACATGCATTAATATTTTCTTAGTTAAATTTTTGGTCAAAAATTGGCACAAAATAAAAAGGGGGCCAATAAACCAGGACGTAGGCAGGATGATCAATTTTTGCCTGTGTTACTGTTGGTGGCCTTTGTATTTAAATATGGACGGAGTGGAGTAGTACTATCTTTATCTTAGCCTCGTAGGGCTCTCCCAGCGCCTACGCTCGCCTCCCCGCCTCGCCCACCGGATCCCGCCATGGATAATCCCTTAGATCCTAGGATCCCGCTGGCTACCCTCTCGCTGCGGCCCGCAGCACTGCCGCCTTTGAGCGAAACCCACATGTGTTTCAGAGGGGATCCATTGCTCTGGAATCACAGATCGGTGGCGCCGGAGGACATGCCAGGGCTGCGTTTCAGGTGGTGGGCAGCAAGGGAAAATCAGATCAAGGAAGCGTCGCATCGATTGGAGACAAGTTCGAAGGAGCTGCGCCTGGCGAAGCACAAGGCGGAGGCGCAAGTCGATCTCAGGGGAGAGATGCTAAGGGATGTCAGCATCTGGTAGTGTCGCGTTGATTTCGAGCTGGGGCTAATGGCAGAGATCATATTCACGGAGTCGACTGCGGAGGAAAGAACGCACATGCCTGCGGAATGGCATGAGCAGCCGGTGCAACTATTCAAATGGGCGGTAGGAGAAGCCAAATCGTGGGACCAGCTGCGGCGGCACCGCTGGGCATGCATCATAGGCGAGGTGAGCTGCCCTCCTTCCCCGCCAGCGATGTAGTGACCTACTCGGTTGCTGCTGCAGTGAACTTGCGGCGCCATGGCGGTTTGCAACCGTGACAATCACTCCATCTATATGTATTGTATTCCTATGAAAATACTTGGTCGTTTGGAAAAAGATGGTAGTAATTGATTTATCACTAGTTTTTGAATGCATGGTCGTGACAATCACCCGAAGCCACAACCAGAAGTCTCAATCGCGTAATACTTACGGTCGGTCGCACCAACAGACGGTTGGTCGGACTCGCGTCTCACCGAAGGGACACGCGTCGGCTTGGTCTGACATGTACGACCAGTTACATCACTGACTTGTGCAACCGCATTTGAGCAGTAGTACTTGTGTTCCATGAAACTCATCGGGAGCCGTTTCGGGCCTCGAAACCAAAACCATCAATTAATATTTAGCTTGTTCCCATAGTACTGCCATGCTATAATTAAGTGCAAACCTGCTCACACGTAGTATGTATCAAACCTGAACATGTTCCCACTATGCAGGTTTTATAGTACTAGTGCTAGTACTAGGTTATAAAAAGGGGAACTACGTAGCCGAAAATCACTCTACCTTCCTCCTCATAAGTCTTTCTTGTTCGTCCGTCCTTGCCATGGCCGGTGTGCAGAGCTCTAGGTCGAGAACTACTCGTAACAAGGGAGCGGCAACCAAGGCCGCGAAAAAAAAGAGAGGGTTCGCCGCCTCGCAGAGACCTCGAAAGATCTCTCACGGGCAGGCGAGGGCTCCCAGGAGCGCCCTAGCCGCGGAGGCGAACATGCCGAGCTGGCGACGCTGGAGTCGTTATCCCTCAACGACATGCCCGATCAGCTCAATAAGCAGAAGGAGTTCATCGACGGCTTGGTGGAGCTGCTGAAGGAGAGCCTCGACGACATGCCCGCTGAGCTCAATGAGCAGGGGGAGTTGACCGCCAGCTTGGTGATGCTGCTGAAGGAGAGCATTGCCTCGGGTAAGAAGGCGACCGGCAAAATCCTGCAACTTCAGGAGGACAAGGCAAAGCTCTGCCATGAGCTCGACCTGCTGAAGGAGGAGAATGCCGGCTGGAAGAAGCTGCATGAGAAGAGTAGTTCCTCGGTGAAGATGTTACATGCCCTCGTCATGGAACAGAAGGAGGAGTTGGCGAAGCTCCGCATCAAGCACCCGGCTGCTATCAAGGTACGTAATGCAGCCGTGGAACAGATGATGAAGGCTCGCGTTGAGAAATCCCGCGTCATGGACAGAATGAAGAAGATGGTGGAGGAGATGCGCGAGGAGATGGAGGTCATGGAGGCGATGAAGAAGCAGTTACGACTCCGTGGCCAGCAACCCTTCATGTAGTAGAGAGCAGCGCCCCAGACTTGTGTGTGTGTCTTCCTTCTTTTTTTGGGGGGGGGGGGGGGGGGATAACCTTCCTTCTTCTTTTGCTCCTGTGTTTCTTCTTTTGCTTCGGGTGTTTCGCCGCACGTGTCACGTTCTCTGCGATGCATGAATAGAACAATGCTAACGATGAGCGGCACCGTGGGATCGATGACTAGCAAATTAGATCATTTTTTTATCACCATATCGCACTGGGCTGCGGTGTTTCGTGCTCCTCCGTCGTACTAGTACTCCAGTGGAAAACTTGAGTATACCGAATGGTTCTTTGCTCCTCCTCGGGTCGTCAGCAACATTTATACGAGCAGTCAAATCACAAGGCCCCGCCTTCCAGCAGTAATGAGCCGTCAAATCACAAAGGCCCTCACCTCTCGTGAAACCGACCAAGTGAGACTGCCCCGCCCTCTAGCCTTTTAAATGTATACTTTTGTACAGTAGTAGTATCGATGGATTGTGCCATGGAGCAAAACTAACAAGATGAAATTAAATAAAAAAGGTGATACATATAGAGAGCGCTCGTTGCCAAATTATGCATACAGTACTATTAAAAAAGCTAGTACATGCTTAGATGGGGGTGCTAAAGTCTATTAAAGAAATTATCATACCTATTTAATTCTTTGACAAGTAAACTCCTTCATGCTTTGGGTAAACTTCTCTCATTTAAGTTTTTTTTTAGAATTACATATCTCATTTAAATGTTTTGCGTATGTGGCATGCTTAGAGTGTGGTTAATAGTATAGCCAACTGCTGGCTATATGATGTTGGCCATATATATTGTACGTATATAATGTGAAGAAATGAGTGGTAGTACTACCAACTACAAGATGAATTGTAAGAAATACTAGTATGTACGTACTGAAGAGTTAAAGTAATGAGAAGGAACATAACATAGTTCTGCTGGGGGCTCAGCACAACACACCCCTCAAATAAAACTAAGCACCCTGAAATTAAACTAAGCAACTAATCCGGCAGACACTGCATTAGAACCACCATGAGCAACGACACTGCCACCTTACTCAGACTCCTCGTCCACGTGCTCGAATTCGTCCTTGTCCCTCTTCCTCTTGGCCGATACTTCTTTGCTTGAACCGCACACTTGGCTCTCGCTCTTCATCCAACCCTTGTAGATATTGAAACAAAGGTAGGCATCCATTGCAACGTACTGGATGTGGTCTCTATCTAGTACATTCCACTACCATGTAAGATGAAACTCGGGTGGAGGTTTCGTCAGTTTACCGTACGAAGGATCAACCATGGCTCCTGCCAGGGTCAGCATTGAAGGCTGACGGGAGGGCACCAGCCCATTCTTCTGGAGGTCGAAGGGCTGGCCTACAACAAGGCCTATCCGACTCAGGATTCTTCTGTCGTTCGTAAAGTCTACAGTAATGAATTTGACTTTGCCGCCCGCGAGGAAGTTCTTAAAATCCTCGCACTCAATGTCGGCATGGCATATGTGGTAGACCAAGCAAAAGTTATGCACGCAAACCTGGATCACGACAGGCTTCTTCCTCTCTTCCTCCATTAGATTCTTCTCTTTTCCCAGGACTGTGGTGTACTCAACATCTAGCCCAGCGACCCACTCATCACCATTTGACTTTTTGAACATGCGTCTGAAGCGAGCAAGGCATCCTTTCACCGTCGCGGAAGAACGGGTGTAGATGACGTCGAACTCATCACCGGTGATGGTTCTAACCTTGTACTCACCGCTGATCATGGAGATTTGGGACGCAATGGATTTGGGAGGAGGGTTAGGATTAGTGGAATTGCTGTAATGTGAAAGGACGGGACGACTTGGAGAGAACTACCGTAATGTTAAAGGACGGCCGGGGACGAGTAGGAGCGAACTGCTAGCGGTTTTCCGATTGTAAAAATGCTTGAGTGGGTCATGCGAACGGCATGGTAGTGGCTTGCCCGGTGGATAAATGGATTCATGCACAGTACTATGGGGGGCCCAATTAGATGTCATGTCTACTAGACGCCCAATTAAATGGCTTCATGCATCTGCGTGTTCGCACATCAAGCGTCGGGAAAATTACAGGTGATACGGAGCTTTCCATGCTCCCATGATACGGGCTTGCGAGAGCCCTTGGATCTGAGATCGAACAGTTGCATGGCGTGATTCTAGACCTATGGGTGAATATCCTATCCTTGAGGGTTATTCTGCAAATTTTCAGCAACTTAGCATGCGACCGTTCGATCTCACATCCAAGGGCTGTCAGCAGCCCGTATCATGGTCGCGCCTACCACGACCGTCACCTCGCTCGCGCGGTCACGCCCTTGGAGATTTCAGACGGCTATAAATGAGTTTTTTTGCCTACTTCGCATGCATGAAACTACTTCCTCCGTCCAGGTGCGTTAGGCTATCTGATGTTGGCATGTCATACATAGTCATCACTTAGTCACTCATACAACAAGGTTAGCTATAAGGTTGGCTATAAGAGTTTTTTTACTTCATTCTATCTCTTTCTTCATAGTATTTACTGCATTTGCCAAGGAGTAAGGAGTACTAGTACTTGGCACTTGTATACCATGGAGGTGGTCAGAAATCAGGAGACTCATGCCGGTCGTAGCGCCGCAGTAATAATGATAATGGCAAGTCAAATCACAGGGCCCCACCTGTCCAGCAGTAACGAGCCATCAAATCACACAGCCCTACGTTTGCAGCAGCCTACTCCTTCATCTTCTCGCCTCTCTGTCGAACCGACTAGGCAGAACTTCCCCGCCTACCATGCGGGAATAGCCTTGCCCTCGACTTTTAAATATAATTTTGTATCCATGGATTGCGCCATGGAGAAAAGCCTTAAGAAAACGGCGGTACACATGTATACAGCACGCCCATCGCGTTCGCGTCGCACCCCAGACGGTCGGTCGGTCTGGCACGCCGCTCTTCGAATGGAACGCGAGTCATATTGCGTTTGCACACACATGTGGGACCGCAATTGAGAACCGACCATAGGCACACTCGCCCGTCCCCGCAAGTCGGCTGAGTTAATAGAAGAGAGAGACGAGCGATAGTAGTACTAGAGCAGTGCTGTAAACACGTCGGTGCCTGGACGATCCCTGCACGACACGGGAGATCAGTTCGTCCATGCATGTGACCAGACTCCAGCAGACGGCTGGATTGGCTATCGTCTACATATCGTGCAGGCTGTGTTGTACAGGGCTGTAGTTCTGATGAGAAATCTAAAAAAAGGTTTCTTGTCATCTCGCAATATTAGGTGTCATGTGCTTCGGATCACTGCGAGGGTTAAACAGCGACAACTGCATTCCTCCAAGGCGCTGGTCATTGGGGGCACATGCACGAAGACTACTCAGCTGTCATCTAGGTCAAGCCGGCTATGTTAATTAGGAAATCTATCGATTGATCCCTTTTCTACGAGTTTGTCTTTAATTTGAGCTTTGATCCTCGTCTAGTTTGTCCGTTGGGATTCATGTTGTCTCCTTGGGGCAGTGAGGTTATGGTTTCTTGTCATGTGGCATTTTTTCGTGTTACATATATGTTAATCCGGTGCTTCAGATCAAAATGACGACAACTGCGCCTCCGGGGCACGTGCATGAAGACTTCTCGACAGTCATTGACGAGGTCAAGCAGGCTCCGGTAGATAAAAGAAAACTACTCCGCTATATAGGCAGGCAGAGGCGGAGCCAAGATTTCTGAAAGCCTAGGGCTAAAACCAAGTGACTAAAAATAACGTCAAACACCACACATACCAATGCATTTTAGAAGTATGCCATAATTTCACATTAAATGAAATATAAATTCATTATTACCACAAGAGGAAATTCAATAAAAAAATAGTTGAAGAAAGTGCATCATTGCAAACGTTGGTACCAATTTTATGAAGACTTGCTTAATTTAAGGCCATCATTTCTTCACCATCAATAGTAGAAGGACCTGGAGCTACAAACGTAAAATCCAGTATTTAAATCATGACACTGTACATAGACTAAATCAATTGTTCATAAAAAAATTCAAAAGGGACATAATATATCATTATCACAAACTGTACGATGTAGTAGCCCCTTGCTTTTCCTCATTTTTTTATAGCACTGTATAATCCTAATATCATTAAGGCTTGCAAATACATCAAGCTCAATATAGCACACCAAACGGTGATTCATACATTCATCATTCATCTTATTTTGCAACTCATTTTTTACAATGCTCATTGGTGTTGGTATTGTTAGATGTAGGCTGGTTGGATGTTGATTGAAAAAAAGATTTAATTGTACGTGTCCTCTTCATCGTGGATTTCTAATTTCCTGTTGAGAATGGAATAAAATCGACTAATTAAGTAGTACTTCCTCCGTATGGAATTACATGTCGTAGAAATAGATACATTCAGAGAGTATATTTTAACATCACCAACTCAGTAAGTTTGGTTGATATGAAGGAACTAGGTAAAACAAATTAAGATGATACAAACTACATACCTGTACAGCCGCCGGCTGGGTGTACCCGCACTGCAATTTAGCAGTAGTTGGAGGAGAGGTGGATGGTAAGGACGCCAGACCAGGAGAAGCGGAGGTTGACGAATACAAGAGGTCGGCGGCGGTGCATCACCTGAGCGAGGCGAGGGTTTCTCTGCTGTCGATCGTGTGAGGAAGCGTCCATTGGAGTTGCACGTGGAGGTAGAGGGCTTATTGTTGGGCTAATGGGCTGATCTACTTGTAGCCTTGTACGTTATGGGCTGAAGCCTGGGGCTGGGCTTCTGTCTATCTCAAATTCTAAAATTTTTGCTACTATATGTATAGTTGCAAGCTGGGCCATGGCTGGGGCTACAGCCCCAGTTGCCCCAGGCCCAGTTTCGCCCCTGTAGGCAGGAGCCTCCGCGCTTGCTTGCTAGTGTTGCTCTCTTCACACTCTCTCGTCCTCTTCAGATCTAAACACGACAGCGGTGGCCACACACTCTCTCTGCTCACCGCTGGTCACAGATCCGGCCGGATCCCCTTCGCCGGTGAAGGTGAGAAGGTGCAATGTTCACGTGGTCGTCCTCGGCGACGACTCTTACCCACTGCCGGCGTGTCGCGATCAGCGTGCCTTGCCGTTCTCTCCCACGCAGCGCCGGCTAGGGAGGGCCTCCGACCCCTTCTTCCTCGCTGCCGTAGTGTGGGCAGATCCGGCCTCCCGCCGCCCACCTAGCGACATCCCGACGACCCTCAGGTATAACTTCCTTCGAAACCGGCCTTACTCTACTACCCCAGCTCCTGACATCGCTGCATTTGTATATTTTACTATTTCTCAGGCCCCCTCGTAGATAGGATCGATCGGCTGTTCGAAAGCCACCTATATTTTTACTGTTAAGAGGTAAAACTACTTCACGCAATCGAATCTAGTAGTACTTGGTTCAAACAGGGAAGAAAGGGGGTGGGGGTGGGGGAAGATTTGTTACCTGAATCTAGGACTTGGTTGAAAGAGGAAATAATGGGGGCGAAAAGTAGTAGAGACTGGCTATCCAACTGGTCTCTTGGTCTAATAGGGAAATAAAGGGAAACATAGTACAAACTCAATATAAACCGATCTATTTGTTGAAAAAGGAAAGAAAGTGGGGACTGGGGGACAAGTCAACAGAGTATGTCCAGCACTAGATTTGCTAGCCTCACACAGTATAAGGTGGCTATACCGAACAAAAATGGGACCAATCCAGTTACCCAGATATCCTATTCTGATGTTTGTTGCCCCAAGCCCCTCTTATGTAATGCCACTGGTAAAATGTAGCAGTCCCACTGTTAAAAGTAAGGACACGTTATACCAATGTTGTTTTCAATGTAATGCCTCCAGTAATATGAATCAATAGCACTATTTTCATGTCCTGCTAAATTTCCCATTAAGATAAGTTGCTTCTTTTCGTTAGAAATGCAACTGTCCTGGTCCGCCTACTCTCCCGTGCCCAAATACCAACTCTTTAGCAGCTGCTAATGTAATGTTGCTGGTAAAATGAAGCAATGGCACCATTAAAGTAATGTCGTATTTAACGGTTGTCATAGTTAATCCTAATGCCCACACTAATATCTAGCAATGCTGCTGCTTTAGAAATTGCTACTGCCCTTGTAGGATCGCCATTCAGATAAGGAACATGGTTCTTTTCATTTGATGTATGTTTCATCACTTGTAGTCACCCTCCTTTCCACCTTTTTGTGCAAACAGAGATATATATTTCACGCTTGATCTTAGTTGAACTGCACAAATGATATCCAAATTGTAGTTGAACATTCCATGAGCTTCACGGCCAACCTTGATGTTGCTCAATTTTATTGCAACTAATGAAGAAGAAGAAGCTAGCTCATGGGACATTGCTTCATTTTAGGTGAACTGCACAAAAAGGTCCCATGAATTGAATCATCCATGTTGGTGACTGGTGTCATCCCTTCTACGATGGCGTTGACTGCAGATATGGTTCCCATCACAAGGTATGTTCCTTCTTGGTCCGACCATTTGCCAAAGATCCTGCATGTTGACTCTGCTCTTGTGCTACTGTTTTGGCACTGCCATGATAAAGCAGAAATGTTATTATTGTGTACCTTAATCTAGTGACACTATTAATTTGAGGCAATGTTTTGGCATCGCTAGTGCCACTGATTTTTTTTATATATCAAAAGAGGGGGTTTCCTCTGATTTCATTAAAGAAACCCAACCATAGAGAACCATTATCCGACAACATCTCAGTGTAAACGGGCAGTTATGCAACTACTACTAGAACGGACTGAGTACTAGCAGGAGACAAGTTTGCCACTTAAGCTAGGCAGGTAAGGAGACGCAGCACCAGCTCGACCAAGTTTGGATTACAACCCAAATGCTACCACAGAAACATCAGGGGGGAAGATAGGGACTGAAAGAGCCAGCTTCAGCATCCCAGTCTAAGCACCCCCGGCCTCCATCCTTGCGACGCACCGTACACCTCGCTTGCCACCTGCTCGACCCTAGTGCCACTGATAAAATGAACTAATAATACAGTTAAAATAGACCGAGTGTCCTCTCTATCATTTCATTTCCAATGTAGATAAAGAAAGTGCTTCTCTTTGTTAGTATATGTTTCATCAACTAGTCCCATTGTTAATGTTTAAGTGTTTCTGCAAACTGGGGTACTTAATTTTAGTTGATCTGCACAAAAATAGAGATTGGAATGTCTCAAGGCCCCTCCTTGTACTACCGCTGTACACTGATGTTCATCACTGGCAGAAGGTGTATCGAGAAGAATTGGGTCAATTTCCAGTATGAGGCCTACTGTATGAGGCGTCGCAGGGCCCATCTCGCCCTCGCAGCATGGCACACTGTGATACTATCGCAATATTTTCCCATTAAGAAAATGAAGTTTCTTCTATTTATTAGTGTATGTTTCATCAACTATTGCCACTATAATGTAATGACGCTTTTTCATTATCTGTGCAAACAGGGTTATTCAGCTGCATTTTGGTGGAACTGCACAAATGTACGGATGGAACCGGCATATATGCAGAGTGCGAGGTGCCAAGTAAAAATTACCGACACCAACCATGCTCCATCTAAGCATTGGCATCCACCACCAATGGGATGGGTGGCGCTCTCTGTGGACGGATCTTTCTCGGCAGCAAATCCTCTAATCAAATACTAGTAGCTTATATTGGCACTTTTCTAGGGAGTACTCTTTTCTGAAAGAAGCACCAATCTATTTTTCTTTATTTGTACACAGTGTCACAACTTTGTTTTTGGTCCAGAGCTATTTTTAGAGTGATTGGCGTAGTACTCGGAGACTGATTGTAAGCATGATTTTCATTAGCCGTCACACTGATTGTAAGCATGAGCAGATGGAAGATTAGGTTAGTGCGAAGCTTACCTTAAGCCCTACCGCCGCCGTTGAAACGAGGCGAGCGGCGAGGGAACCATGGCGAACAGCGTGGAAGCGACGTCGCGTCATCCTACCTCCTCTTGCGGTGGGAGAACGAATACTCCTGTGGCTCTGGCTGGCACTGCACCCTCACGAACGACACACCGTACTCGATCGATTCGTTATCCTCTGGATGCTCGACGTTCGACCTGTACGCCCACCACCTCCGCCTGACTTTTGCGTCTGGCGAATCTGTCTGCTCCATCGCCCAGAGGAGATACTTGATGAACTCGAAGGACTGCGGCATGACTACCACCGGGGAGTACATCGCCGCCCTCATCGCCGCCATCTCGCTCTTTCGCATACATTGCCACATGGCCCTCACCGTCCTCGAAATCTCCCACTCGTTGTCAAACCAAGTAAGGATCTCCTTCAACCTGGCTAACTTCGGCTGGTTGCCGCCGGCGATCTGCCCGATTCGCTGCTGCATCCTCTCCATAGATGTCCTTCTGAGAGGTCCAGTGCTAGCTTTGGAAGATGGGAGGAGAGACGGTGGTCTTGCAATGGAGAAGAGGGAGAGGCAAGATGGTGGTTTTGCAATGGAGAAGATGGAGAGGCGAGACAGTGGTTTTGGAATGGAGAAGAGGGAGAGGCGAGACGGTGGTTTTGGAATGGAGATGATGGAGAGGAGAGGGGTGGTTTTGCAATGGAGAAGAGGGAGAGGAGCGTGCGGCAGCGATTTAGGATTGGACGAGAGGGCCGGCGCGCTGTGACTGGATCAAAATCAAAATCAATTTACCCTTCAATTAAGAAAGCGACCCCACATTAACTAGTCTCCCTTGTATTCTGGGTCATATTTGACCAGGATTTTCACAAATAAAATATATGTTATACATTGCAAAAATAATATAATTTGAAAGTACATTCAGATATGAACCAAGCGATACAATTTTTGATGACATGCATTCACATTTTGCTTGTCAAATACAGTATGTGGTCAAACTTTGACCCAAAATACGCAAAACAAAAAAATACTTCCAATTCCAGCGCCGCTCCTCTCCTGTTCCAATCCAAATCCAGCATCGCTCCTCTCCTCTTCCATTTCAAAACCACCGCCGCTCCTCTCCCATTCTAATCCAAAACCAGCGCCGCTCCTCTCCTCTTCCATTCAAAAACTACCGCCGGCGAGTGAAGGTGCTGCGGAGAAGTAGATCGATGGAGGAGTACAACCGATACGTGTGTCTCGCAGGCGGCGACCCTGTGAAGCTAGCTAGGATGTTGGAGATACAGTCTTGGTTTGACAACCCGGAGCAATTAGCGGCGACGGCGAAAGCGATGGCCAAATATCTGGAAAAGAGCGAAAAGGAGGCGATACACCGGGAGGGAGTCGCGCGGGAGTACATAGAGCTGCTCCTCTGGGCCATGGAGCAAACAGATTCACCGGATACAATCGTGAGGCTGCGGTGGTGGGAGTATCAATCCAAGATGGAGCATCCACCCGAGATTGAAGGATCGAGCATCTACACGGTGCCGTTTGTGAGGGTGCCGTGGCAGAGCCAGCCGGTGGAGTCTTCGTCGACCAAACCCAACTGCAAGAGGAGAAAAACAGTTGGCGCGATGACGCTTCCCCGCCATCCTCTCCCTCGCCATTCACCTCATCCCATGGGGCGGCTGTCTGCCTCCGAGGAATAGGTGGGGACTCTTCCCCCCCCCCAAATAGTCTGAGGAGGAGCTTAGGGCTGTCAGTATTTGCAGGTTGTGTTTTGTGTTTCAGATTTGAGAGTACTTTCAGATATGAATGTCTTTTGAATTTTAGATTTGCAGTATTGAGCATATGAAGTATTTTATGAATTCTAGAGATATATTTTTAGCACTTTAAAAAATGTAGTTTCATATAAAAGTGCAGACAATGTGATTCTCAGAGAAGAAACTGCAAGTTTTAGTTTCAGATAAGAAACTGCAAGTTTCCGAGGCAGAGCATTTATATTAACACGCCCTTTTCAAATAGGGATAACATCATGTTGGAAGTTTTATTCATGGTCAAAAATGGAACTACCAGCTAGTTAACATCATGCTAATCAACATTCATGCATAGCACATCTTCATATGATGCACAGTCAATAAGATATGCTATTTTCAAAATGCCCACACAATGTTGAGTGTGTTGGAGGTGGTGTGCGTAGATGACAATGGGCACCCGTATGTCAGAGGCAGAGGCAAAAATTTGTGGATATTTTCACTGCATCAGGTGGAATTGAACCTGGGCGGAGCAGCGGTTGGGGAGTGGAATTTGGCCACTGGGCTACTCTAGTAATTTCACTAGAAATTAGGCACAACATCTACCACTACTATAGCACGTCTATGGCCCTACCAGGTCCATGGCCGTACGCAAGGAAGTGCCTCATTGAAAAAATACTTCCTCCTAATGCTATACTGACGTTGGAGGCCACGGGTTTGTCAATGTAGTTACTAAAGGAGATAAATTTACAACGAAGCTAGTCATCGGGAGCTGGCATGTATCATTTATTATCAGTGGGCCAACAAATATCAGCTGGGTTGTGGGCTGCCCAGTCTAGGCTTTCTTTTTTAACATGTGCAGCCCATGACATGCCGGTTTGTATTTGTTTGAGAGGCATCATGTATCGACCGGCCTATGGCCCTCCCATCCTAGGTTTTATTTGTTCTTAAACATCCGCAGCCCAACTTATGTATTTTTTTTTGAAGAAAACGCAGAGGTCTGTTCTATTTTTCTATATAAGAATAGGAACGCCATGTCTAACTTATGTTTCCCTTTTAACTATATTATATATATTTATATTATTTTATATGTTATTATATATTATTGTTATTATCATCATATATTTAACAGATACTTACATATATAAGAAAAAAATATCCCATGTATTATGAACTTATAAAAATAAATGTTTAACAATAAAATCCTGGTTTTTTTTACTTAAGGTCAACGAGAATATAGGTGATTGTGTACAAAAGCTTGGAAAGATTTAAGGACCAATGTAAATAAAGTACTTATTATTTAAATATATTTATAACAAAATGCTCAGCCCCTTTTTATTTTTTGATAACATTGCTGCGCCCAATCCAACATTATAATTAGAACCAGCCCAGCAAAATCGTGTATTTCGAGAAAGTGCAAATGGGCTGTAATTTTTTAGGAAAAACTAAATGGGCCGCATGGACGCTATATTATTTGTTCACCCAGGCCAGCAAATTCGTGTATTTCTAGCAAGTGCAAATGGGCTGTAGTTTTTTTACAAAAAAAAATAAATGGGCCGCATGGACGCTACATTATTTGTTCACCCAACGCAGTGAATGGACTGTAAATTCTAAAAAAAATGGGTTGAATATGTGCGATATTTTTGGAGGCTGAAATGTGGGCCAATAGGTCGAAGCCAAGGAAAGGCGTTGTCAACTTAGTCAACAAATGATTCTGACATCGATAGCCGTTGGATTTACATCCAACGGCCGGCATTCATCTTCAATCTCTCATCTTCTTCCTCCAGCGCCATCGGGACCACCTGCTCCTGCCTCCGGATGCTAGCAGCTCTGCTTAGCATGCTTCACTGCGAAGCGCTACCCCACCACCGGCCAAGTCTTCCCTCCACCCCTCCACACCTCCTGTTATTCTTCACCGACTGCAGAACCACGCCGCACCAGAACCAGTTAACCCTCGTACACCTCTTCGTCTGTGACTCCACTGCCGCGTCTTCCCATCACTGGCTCGTTGCCGTCCGGGGCCTCGCCGTCGTCCATCACCTTGGTGCGCTCGGCCCGGCGTGGTCAATGTGGTCAACAAACGAGAGTCATCGGAAGAGGACTGTACATGGGGAGGCTGACAGTGGAGACGCACCAGGTCCATGGACGCACGCATGCAACCGCCTCCTTATTACGCGAAAATAAAATTATTCCTCGCCCTGAAAGCTGGGACCCACCACGTATATCTTCGCAAGGAAGGAAGTGCCTCCTCATGCCTGCCCCTAACAGCTGGGACCCACCAACAACATCTTTGCACGCAAGGAAGTGCCTCCTTATTACGGCAAAAAAAATATGATTCCGCCCCTGACCGCTGGGACCCGCCAGCTATATATTCACATGCAAGGAAGTGCCTCCTTACCCTCCCTGATAGCTGGGACCCACCCGGTCGAAGCGTACGTAGCGTTGTCTGTGTACATACCGGTCGATCGGTCTGTCTGCCATGATGAACCATGGCCGAGTAAGGAGCGGTAGTAGTTCAGGCAGTCCAGTCGAAACCGTGTACACATACGTACAGCCAGATGCCAAAAAATACGGCCACGTACGTACATACAGGCGGGGTCTCGAACGCGTACTCGCGCATACGTACGGCCAGAGCTCGTGTACATGGAGAGGCAACGGACGGCAGCAACGGCGTCCTGTTCATCGGAAGCCAACCGGCTGGGTCAGAACGGAGAAACTGCGTCGTGTTCATCGGGAGGCAACGGAATGCGTCGTGTTCATCGGGAGACAACAGAATACGTCGTGTTCATCGGGAGATAACCGGCTTGGACGGAACAGCCAAAAAGTGGTCTGGCGTACCGCAGAACAGAGGAAATGGGCCTTCTGTTCGACCGCGTATGGTCGAAACGGGGTCCTATTGTGGCACCCCGGCTCAGAGAAACCGGAACGCCCCGTATTCCAGCCCAGAGATCGGGGTGAAGTCTTCTGGAATACGGCACTGCTTAGCATAGAACAAACCAGCTCTCTATTACAACACGAATATGAATACAAGGTCTCCGATATTACAATGAATAACACCAGCACGGCGACGCTACGCCAGCCATAGTTGCTCTATGCAAGCAGCATAACAACTCGAGGCAGCGGAATAACTATTGGCAGCGGAACAGCGACGACAGTGATGGACTCCAATCCGCAGGGACTCTGGCTGGAACGTTTATCCTAGCTCACGAACACAGGAACCACACCAAACAAGCAAGCAAACTCGGCACGACCTGCAAACTGGCATGACACGCCAAGTCAGTACATTGAATGTACTTGCAAGCTCACAATAACCAAAAGCAGTCAAGACAAACAACAGCATGGCATTAGCAGGTTAAAGCAATCATGAGTATGATACTAACAGAACAACATGGCATGCACAAACTGAACATGATATGGCTAGAACAAGCATAGCATGAGCATATGAACATGATGATACTACATGTAACAGGTTAACATTATCATGCACCAACTTACTCTTGCTCGGCGGATACCTCGTAACCATCTCATACATCAACTTACCAACATCGGTATCCACGACACCTCCGTGATCATCTCGCGATCACAATAAGATCAACCAACTTCGGTATACACGATACCTCCATGATCCTCTCTCGATCACAACCAATCTCTTTCTCATCATCGAACCGGGGTTATTATTAATCAAGTTATTATTATAGTTGGCTCATAGTGTGATCGACTACGAACTGGGCCCATATCCGCGGGCACAGCTATCGATAGATTAAACACACACTCTGCAGAGGTTAGTACACTGTACCCACACCACGGAACCCATGGCCTCGTGCTCCCATTCGGTGGACCAACGACATTCCGACAAAAACGATCTATTGCCATCACACTCTCCCAGCCACTCCGACAAACTCCCCTTTAGGCTAAGTCCTGGGTGGCCCCGATGTCAACCCGTGACATCCAACGGCCACCGTCGTGGCAAAACATAAACGGTCCCAAACGGGGACAAGGATCCTTACAACAACAACGGGCACACAAGGTTTATGTCCGCCTACCTGATCAGGGTAGCGCACGCCCATGACCTTCCCTCGTTGGAGGCACCGGCGAGAGGCATGACAATAGACCGCATTAGGGCCTTCCCATAAAAGGCAAATGTGGCTGCACTGGTCAGCTCGATTTGGTGGCACCATGACTCAGCCAACAGTTGTTCAAGTTCATTATTATCCGGTTAAACTTGAATGCAATGAGCTGAGCCATAATAAAATAGGATGAAACTATAATGCACGAGCATGATATAAACATAAGCATGGAGGTGCAACATAATCATCGAGCATAACAACAATGAAGCATATATCCAAATGAGCATGGCATACTGACAAGCATAAGCATAACACTACACATGAGCATAGCATGACTACTAGCATCATAAATAAATACCATGCAAGAACATAACAAGAATACTACCAAGTAAGCATGTAACCAACTAGATGCAACGGAACATGCATAGCAATGGTGATGGATAACAAAACGGTAAGCATGCATCGTGATGAACACCACTACTACCAGCATGTACTACTACTACCAAGCATAACATGAGAAAATAATACCAGCAAGTAGTACAAGATAACCTGATGCATCGGAACATAGCATGAAGGTGAAATGAATCCAGAGCATAACCGAAACAACGACAGTAGTAGCAAACAAGTAGACAGATAACGGGCAAACTTTTATTAAATATTCAAGTAGAAACCATGGCTACTGCATGGCTATCATGCAAGTGGCTGTTGTGGCTTGCCTGGGGTGACAGAGACTCCGGGAAGAAGTGTGGTGAAGCCGCGGAACGATTTGCCGGACGCTTCACTCTCGGAGGGGGCTGATTAGAAGCAAGGGCAAAATGGTCATTTTCACTGTGGGACCACCTAGTGAAAATGGTACCAACAGAAAGATCTCGACGAGATGAAGAAGTGGGTGTTGGTTTCACCTCGATCGGAGTTACGGTCGCGGAGATACGAGGTGAAGAAGGAGAGGGACCAATCTGTGAATATTTTTATCACCAACGGGTCCCTGAGTGGATAAGGCCGAAGCGTATATTAGAAAATACGCTTTCTGAATAAGAAAACATACTTTAGGCAAAAGAGGAAAGAAATACGCTTTTCAGAAGAACAAAACGTATTCTTGGAAATACGTTTTCGGAAAGGGTAAGCGCATTTTGGAAAATATGTTTGCACTTACTGAGCTGGCAGGGGGGGCGATCGAGCGTCGTCTTCTTCCTCCCGCTCCTGTTCTCCCGTGAAGCAAAGGAAGAATAGAGGAGGGAGCGGCGAGGGGGACGGCCGGCTTAGGCCATCTCCGGCCGAGCCGAGGGCACCGGCGGGACCGGGGCGGCGAGGGGGTCCCGTTTAGAGGGTTGGATGGCGCCGGGGAGGAGCGGGACGGCGGTGACGGGTGGCGCCAGGAGGAGGCTGAGGTGGGCAGGCGGTGGAGGTTGTCGGCGAAGCAGGGTGCTCTGGCGAGGGGGAAAAGGGTGGGGCGGCTCGCGAAGGTGAGAGGAACTCGGTGGAGGTGGTGGAACGGCGAGGGGAGGCCTGAGGTGGCCGGACTAGCTGGACTCCAGTGATGGCCGAGGAGGAGCGGCAAAGAAACGGTGGGATTGGGCACTTCCGGTGAGCAAATGAGGCGAGGGAGGAGGGGGTGAGGTACGGAAGACCTCGGGGCAGCTTATATAGCCACGGGGGAGGGCTCTAGAGCTCACGGGCGAGCTCAAGTAGTGCACTAATGGAGGACAGGGGCTAGACGCGGCACGGGCACGGCTCTAGCGGCGCATTAATGGCGAACTAGGAGGGGGCCCGGGCACGGGATGATGTAGTCGAGCATGGGGGAGCTACTAGACATGGCTGGGAGTCGAGACGACGAGGGAGCGGACGAGCACAGCGGCCGGAATGAGCCAGAGCTCGCAATTAGCATGACGCAAGCGTGATCACCGCGTGCACTAGTGCAAGCGGCGCGTTCTGGCTGGGCCGACCATGTCTAGTGGATGGACCTTGCTACCCTTGGTCCAAACGAAGAAATAATTCAGTCCAGGGGCAAAGAAGAGATTGGCAGGAGGAGCCAAACCAGAATAGTAGCAAAGTGTTTGTGCTTAGCAGAGGGGGCCCAGACTTAGCCACAAAGGAATGGGTTTGTCTGGTGATGATCACATGCTAAGGTGATGTTGATCACCAAAAATAAGCTTAAGAGGAGGAGTTTAGATGGTACTTGCTGTAGAAACCACCATAAGGGTCAGATTAAGAGATGATGAAGTAGCACTCACATAAGTGCTGGGAATGATATGAAAATGGGCATGGCCCAATGATTTGAAGATATGAAGATGCTCAAAAAGTTTCATGCCATTTGGATTAGCCAAACTAGCACTTGCTTCATGTAGCATCTCTCTGGACAGAAACTTGGGAAAATTGCACAGGACAAATGGATTAATTAAATGGGCCAAAACTTGGTGGAGAGAGTTGATATGGATAGGAGAATGTCCTGGTAAATTTTTAGCTTAAATGAAGCAATATAAAATATGGTTGCTTTACAAACTGAAAATCTGACCAGAAACCAAGAGTTGGAGCTGGGCTCACAAAGATGAGTTACATGAGCTCAAATTTATTGGAGAGTGATGATTTGATCATATGAAGAACCTTGCAAAATTTCAACTCATTTGGATATGCCTAGCTTGTACTTCCTTCACACAGGCTTCCCTCAGACAGGAACTTTGAAAAATTGCTCAGGAATATTTACTAGGCAAATTGAGTTGAATTTTGGCATGGGGCAATTATATGGACAGGAAAAGGTGTCCAAAAAGTTTGGGATCAATCAAGCAAAAATAAATGACACTTCCTTCTCAAACAACCTCTTAGGGCAGAATGAGAAAAGGAATATTTGTGAATTATCTTTGATGATGCCAAGGAAGGATTTTGACATATTTGAGGAAGATATGACCCAAACAATTTTTGGGAATTATTTGGGAATTTTGGGGGTGACAGAAAGATAGGTTGCTTCACAACCTAGATCAAATAGGATTATTCCTTTAATAGAAAAGGAATATTCCCAGGAAAAAGAATATTGGAATTGGGTCAAGGATGAAAATGACATGATCTTGGGATGATGATGAGGATGACAAGCCACTATAAAACCTAGGAAGACATGATCTTCCCAAGTTTTAGAACCACATAGCCACAGAAAAAGCAATTAAATCAATAAATCCAAGAAAATCAAAGGAAAAAGAAAAGGGCAAAATCCAGGGTGTTACAAACCTTTCGCCCTTAAAGAAATCTCGTCCTCGAGATTTGGTTGCTCAGGGATAAATAAATATTCCGACTTGAAGAAACCGTAACCGGGAACTCCCCGATATTTTCCTCTCCCTCGCTTCTAGCATGATTTTTTCCGTCATGGACGGCCCAAAGAATGTCATGCAACTGCGTCTCCGGCCCGCCCAGGACGAAAGCCCCATTTTCTATCATGATTTTTGTCATAGAAGTACGAGCCCGCCACATCTATGATGATACTGGGTTTTGTCACAATTATCGTCATAGAAGTGTCATAAGCATGACAGATTTTTTTTTCGTTCGGCCCAAAATGTCACGGATGTGTCTTTTTTTTGTAGTGTTTGCCCTAAGCCCTAGCACATCGGTCCCACCGAGTTGTTCCAGTCGGTCCCACCGAGATTCCTAATGTTCATATTTTTGAACAGATCGGTGCCACCGAGTTTAACTAATCGGTGCCACCGAGATGAGTCAAAAGTGTGTAACGGTTGGATTTTGTGTGGAGGCTATATATACCCCTCCACCCGCTTCTCCATTAGTGAGAGTGCCATCAGAACATGCCTACACTTCCACCTTTCATTTTCTGAGAGAGAACCACCTACTCATGTGTTGAGACCAAGAGATTCCATTCCTACCATTTGGACCTTGATTTCTAGCCTTCCCCAAGTTGCTTTCCACTCAAACCCCTCTTCCATCATAACCAAATCTATGAGAGAGAGTTGAGTGTTGGGGAGACTATCATTTGAAGCACAATAGCAAGGAGTTCATCATCAACACACTGTCTATTACCTTTTGGAGAGTGGTGTCTCCTAGATTGGTTAGGTGTCGCTTGGGAGCCTCCGTCTTGATGTGGAGTTGAACCAAGAAGTTTGTAAGGGCAAGGGGATCGCCTACTTCGTGAAGATCTACCCGATTGAGGGAAGTCCTTCGTGGGCGATGGCCATGGTGGGATAGACAAGGTTGCTTCTTCATGGACCCTTTGTTGAGTATCGTGATTATTAGGAAAGCTAGGATAGCGTAGGATATTATTCTACCTTGCCTTGTAATCCAAGAAGATCATGTACTCCTATATATATGCCTATGAGGCTCAAGCAATCCAATGAACCATTCCACCAAATCTCTCTCTCCCTTCTAACATGGTATCAGCCTAATCTCGATCCAAAACCCTAGCCGCCGCCCACAGCTTCTGCCCCGCGCGCCGCCCCTGGGACGGTCATCCCCCATGACCGCTGCCAGGGGCCACGCCACCCGTACCTAGGGTTTGTCCGCCGGTCGTGTTGATCGGTTGCCCTAGAGAGTCTTTTTCCCGATCTCTTGATCCGGGTTTTCTCTCTCCCGCCGGTCACCTTGATCGGCGTTTTCTTTTTGGTTTTTCGATCTATACTTGATCGGTATGCGTCACCCATCACCGCCATCGACCCCTGTGCGCCTCTACTCCGACACCGGCGTGACTGGCAGGCTCTTCACCGACCCGGCGGCCTCGCGCGACAGGCGGCCCCTCACGGCCGTCGTCCGCACGCCGGCATGCTCGTCGATCTACGCTGGCCATCACCGCCCTCTCCGACCGGGACACCTACATCGCCCCTACCCGGCGGCCTCGCGCCATGCGGCGGCCCATCATAGGCGCCGTTCACGCGCCGGCCTGCCCGTCGATCCACGCCACCCACCCCCGCCACGTCTGCATGCAGCGGTCCTGCAGTCTGCCTCACCGACCTCATCCTCGGCTGCGTCGGGCCGACTGCGTCAGGCTCGTCGGCTGCCTCAGCTCGGTCACCGCTGCTTCGTTGGTCGCTCGGGCCACACTGCCCGGGCGCCGGCGCTGGTTTGGCAGCCCGGGTGCCGGTGTGGACGCGCTCGTCCGCATGACGTCCCACGTCGTCCGTCACCGCCGGCTTCATGTCGGACTCAGTCGCTACCCCGCCTCCACCGAGCGGCGTCCCCCACCTTGCGCGCGATCGGCTTGATCACTCGCTCGCCGCCGCGATCCGCCTCACCTACGCCGCGCGACCGACCTGGCCCGTCGGTTATGCGCGCCTCTGCAGGTCCCGTGAAGACCGAACACGAGTTCTGCGCGCCCCTCCACCGATCGAGCAACGGGCTGCCGCTGCGTCGCCCCGTCGGGCCGCAGCGCCGCTGCCCCGTGGTTCTCTTCACAGCTGCATCGACTCGCGCATCACCGCTGCATTGCCCCTTTGGGCCGTAGTGCCGCGATACATGGTCCCTGCCGCCGCCCCGAGGTCGTCCCCCGGTACTGCACCACTGATAACCCACAAGTATAGGGGATCGCAACAGTTTTCGAGGGTAGAGTATTCAACCCAAATTTATTGATTCGACACAAGGGGAGCCAAAGAATATTCTCAAGTATTAGCAGCTGAGTTGTCAATTCAACCACACCTGAAAGACTTAATATTTGCCACAGAGTATTTAGTAGCAAAGTAGTATGGAAGTAACGGTAACAGTGGCAAAAGTAACAGTAACAGTTTTGTAGCAATTGTAACAGTGGCAACGGAAAAGTAACATACCAAAGATCAATACGTGAAAAGCTCGTAGGCAATTGATCAATGATGGATAATTATGTCGGATGGCATTCATCATGCAACAGTTATAACCTAGGGTGACATAGAACTAGCTCCAATTCATCAATATAATGTAGGCATGTATTCCGTATATAGTCATACGTGCTTATGGAAAAGAACTTGCATGACATCTTTTGTCCTACCCTCCCGTGGCAGCGGGGTCCTAATGGAACTAAGGGATATTAAGGCCTCCTTTTAATAGAGAACCGGACCAAAGCATTAGCACTTAGTGAATACATGAACTCCTCGAACTACGGTAATCACCGGAAAGAATCCCAATTATTGTCACCTTGGGGTATGCGGATCATAACACGTAATAGGTGTCTACAACTTGCAAGATAGGATCAAGAACACATATATATATTCATGAAAACATAATAGGTTCAGATCTGAAATCATGGCAGTTGGGCCCTAGTGACAAGCATTAGGCATAGCAAAGTCATAGCAACATCAATCTTAGAACATAGTGGATACTAGGGATCAAACCCTAACAAAACTAACTCGATTACATGATAAATCTCATCCAACCCATCACCGCCCATCAAGCCTACGATGGAATTACTCACGCACGGCGGTGAGCATCATGAAATTGGTGGTGGAGGAAGGTTGGTGATGATGGTGGCGACGATTTCCCCTCTTCGGAGCCCCGAACGGACTCCAGATCTGGCCTCCCGATAAGAACAGGATGTGACGGCGGGTCCGTATCATAAAATGCGATGAATCCTTCTCTCTGATTTTTTTCTCCCCGAACATGAATATATGGAGTTGGAGTTGAGGTCGGTGGAGGTCCAGGGGACCCACAAGGCAGGGGGCGCGCCCTGCACCCTTGTGGACAGCAGGTGGGTCCCCCTCTATTGATTCTTTCGCCAATATTTTTTATTTATTCCAAAAATATTCTCCGTGAAGTTTCAGGTCATTCCAAGAACTTTTATTTTTGCACAAAAATAACAACAAGGCAATTCTGCTGAAAACAGCGTCAGTCCGGGTTAGTTCCATTCAAATCATGCAAATTAGAGTCCAAAACAAGGGCAAAAGAGTTTGGAGAAGTAGATACGATGGAGACGTATCAACTCCCCCAAGCTTAACCCATTGCTTGTCCTCAAGAAATTCAGTTGATAAACTGAAAGTGATAAAGAAAAACTTTTACAAACTCTGTTTGATCTTGTTGTTGCAAATATGTAAAGCCAACATTCAAGTTTTCAACAAAGATTATAAACTAACGATATTCACAATAACATTTAGGTCTCACATTTACTCATACCAATGGCATAATCAACTAACAAGCAATAATAATAAATCTCAGATGACAACACTTTTTCAAAACAATCGTGATATGATATAACAGAATGGTATCACGCTAGCCCTTTCTGAGACCGTAAAACCTAAATGCAGAGCACCCCTAAAGATCAAGGACTGACTAGACATTGTAATTCATGGCAAAATAGATCCAGTCACAGGCATACTCAATATTAATTAATAACAACGCATACAAATGACAGTGGTGCTCTCTAACTGGTGCTTTTTATAAGAGGATGATGACTCAGCATAAAAGTAAATAGATAGGCCCTTCGCAGAGGGAAGCAGGGATTTGCAGAGGTGCCAGAGCTTGAGCTTTTTGAAACAGAGATGAATATAATTTTGAGCGGTATGCTTTCACTGTCAACATAACGACCAAGAGATCTCGGTATCTTCCATGCTACATACATTATAGGCGGTTCCCAAATAGAATGGTAAAGTTTATACTCCCCCACCACCAACAAGCACATTCCACGGCTGGTCCGAAACAACGGGTACCGTCCAACAAACAACAATCCTGGGGGAGTTTTGTTTGCAATTATAATTTGATTTGATTTGAGCATGGGACTGGGCATCCTGATTACCAGCCATTTTCTCGTGAATGACGAGCAGAGTCCACTCATCGTGAGAATAACCCACCTAGCATGGAAGATACTGACAGCCCCCAGTCGCTGCATGAGCGATTCGGGCATACAAAACAGATTATTATTTGAAGGTTTAGAGTTTGGCACATGCAAATTTACTTGGAACGGCAGGTAAATACCGCATATAGGTAGGTATGGTGGACTCATATGGAACAACTTTGGGTTTATGGAAGTGGATGCACAAGCAGTATTCCCGCTTAGTACTGGTGAAGGCTAGCAAGAGATTGAGGAGCGACCAACTAGAGAGCGACAGCAGCCATAAACATGCATTGAGATTAACCAACATTGAGTGCAAGCATGAGTAGGATATAAATCACCATGAACATAAATATCGTGGAGGCTATGTTGATTTTGTTTCAACTACATGCGTGAACATGTGCCAAGTCAAGCCACTCAAATCATTCAAAGGAGGATACCATCCTATCATACTACATCACAACCATTTTAAAAGCATGTTGGCACGCAAGGTAAACCATTATAAAATCCTAGCTAATTAAGCATGGCATGAGTAACTATAATCTCTAATTGTCATTGCAAACAAGTTTCATTCATAGTAGGCTGAATCAAGAACGATGAACTAATCATATTTACAAAAACAAGATAGGTCGTGTTCATACCAGCTTTTCCTCATCTTAATCATTTCATCATATATCGTCATTATTGCCTTTCACTTGCACGACCGAACAATGTGGATAATAATAATAGTGCACGTGCATTGGACTAAGCTGGAATCTGCAAACATTTATTCAAAGGAGAAGACAAGGTAATATGGGCTCTTTGTTAGATCAACAATAATGCATATGAGAGCCACTCAACATTTTCATCGTGGTCTTCTCCTCTCGGCCCCCAAAGAAAAGAAAAGAATTTCAAAGAAACACACTGAAATGTTTTTGGAGTTTTTGTGTTTCTGAAGAAGGTAAAACAAGAATGAGAAAAACTATTTACACGGGAAAGCTCCCAACAAGCAAAAGAAGAACGAGAAATCTTTTTGGGTTTTCTTTAATACTACTACTAAATAAACATGGAAAGGAAATAGGCTACAACTAATTTTTTTTGGTTTTTCTTAAGGTTTTTCAAACACACAAGAAGAAAGCGGGAAAAAGAAAATAAACTAACATGGATAATACAATGAAAAAGTATGAACACCGACAACTGGAATGAGTGTGTGAACATGAATATAATGTCGGTGAGAAATACGTACTCCCCCAAGCTTAGGCTTTTGGCCTAAATTGGTCTACGCCCATGGATCAAAGTAGCCCTCTCCGGTGTGCTGAGGAGGATCCTGGGGGTTCCACTGGTTAGTGAGCTCCTTTGGCTCCCACTGATAAATAGACTCCTGATATGGATCAGGTGATGGCTCTGGCTCAAGAACTGGGGATCGCATCCCCTCCCAGTATTCATAAATGTCCGCGGGCATGATGAAGTACTTGCCTGAATGAATATCGAACAAAAAAGGTGCAGGCAAGGTAATAATCTGACAAGTCTTCTCGCTAAATACCAGGTTATAGATGAGTCTCTTGTCATCGTCTTTCTTAATAAAATCATGTGCTACCATACTGTCATAATCTAAGTATATAGTGGGCAGCAGCTTCTCCTCTCCCTCATCATGCCTAATGGGTATCTCGAAGCGTTTAGCAAGCCGGGAGGCATAGATACCTCCAAAGATAGGACCCTTCGTACGGTTTAAACTCAACCGTCGAGCAACCATAGCACCCAAACTAAAAGTTCTATCGCGAAGTAAAGCATGGCGCAAAATAGCAAGGTCAGGAGCACTAAGACCTCCACTCTCCCCACGACCAATTAAACATCTCCCCGCAAATAATGAGTAATAGCGCAAAACAGGAAAATGTAAACTAGCCACTCTCGCTTCTGACACCTTTCTCTTTTCCCCTACGGTAACTTCATCAATAAAATCTTCCACATCTCTAGGATGTGGCTCATCGATGCTACCTTCATAAGGTAATTTGCAAACCTCACAAAAGTCATAAAGCGTCATCTCCTTATGCTCATCATATAAATAAAATTCTACCGTGGCTGGTGATCTCCTAGCATGAAAGTGAAAATTTTGCACGAAGGTATTAGTGAGTAAGAGGTACTGATCACACTTATCGTGGAGAAAGTCGGTCGGTGATGCCTGCATTCCCAGCCAAATAATAGAAATCCTCATAAATTCCGTCCGCCTCCAAGAATGCATCACATGGCCATTCACACGGCCGAACTTCCGCGGTGCAAGGAAGGTTGTACTTGGGCTTCTTCTTCTCTCCATTTTTCTTTTCTTTAGAACCCCGACTTGAAGAGCCTCTTAACAATCTCCTCATCATTTTCTCTGAAAATTTCTGAAATTTTTAGTGACTTAAAAATAAAAGTGAACCAAACTCAACAAAACTAATAGCAACTACCCCTACAAGTGTCTAGAGGCTATATCATGCATCAAAACTGCTTTGGACCATATAAATCTGACATGCAAGCTCAAGAACAAGGTCACCACAGCAGCAAAAATTTGCAATAAATAAAGCACTAGAACAAAAACTAATTGGACCACTGGAGGAGTCACATACCGAAGAACAATCCCCCAAAACAGTTTTGCAAATGGAGCTTTACACAAGGAGATCAAAAATGGCAGCAAGATGAGCTAGAACACGGGTTTGAGCACTGGGATGATTTTTTCTGGAGGAAGACGAAGTGGATGGGTGCTGGAATAAGTGAGGGGGGCCTACGTGGGACCCATAAGGCAGGGGGCGCGCCTAGGGGGGTAGGGCGTGCCCTCCACCCTTGTGGTCCACTGGTGCAGCCCCCTGGTGCAATCTCAGTGCCAGAAATTCTAAAATATTCTATAAAAAATCATACTAAATTTTCAGGGCATTTGAATAATTTTTTTTCGGGATATTTTTATTGCACGGATAATTCAGAAAACAGACAGATAATACTATTTTTGCTTTATTTATTCTAAATAACAGAAAGTAAAAAGTACGTACAGAAAGTTGTGCTTTCTAAATTCATCCATCTCATGCTCATCAAAAGGAATCCGTTAACAAGGTTGATCATGTCTTATTAACAAACCTCTTTCGAATAACATGAAACCGGAGAATTTTTGAATAACACTAGGTTACCTCAACAGGGATATGCATATCCCCAACAATAAGAATATCATATTTCTTTTTGACAGTAGGGAGAGGAAATTCAAAACCACCGACAGTAATAGTTGAAAATTTTCCAATAGAATTGATACTATGAACTTGAGGTTGTTTCTTCAGAAAGTGTACCGTATACTCATTACCATTAACATGAAAAGTGACATTGCCTTTGTTGCAATCAATAACAGCCCCTGCAGTATTCAAAAAGGGTCTACCAAGGATGATCGACATACTGTCGTCCTCGGGAATATCAAGAATAACAAAGTCCGTTAAGATAGTAATGTTTGCAACCACAACAGGCACATTCTCACAAATACCGATGGGTATAGCAGTTGATTTATCAGCCATTTGCAAAGAGATTTCAGTAGGTGTCAACTTATTCAATTCAAGTCTACGATATAAAGAGAAAGGCATAACACTAACATCGGCTCCCAAATCACATAAAGCAGTTTTAACATAGTTTCTTTTAATGGAGCATGGTATAGTTGGTACTCCTGGATCTCCAAGTTTCTTTGGTATTCCACCCTTAAAAGTATAATTAGCAAGCATGGTGGAAATTTCAGCTTCAGGTATCTTTCTTTTATTTGTGACAATATCTTTCATATACTTAGCATAAGAAGACATTTTCAGCATATCAGTCAAACGCAAACGCAAAAAGATAGGTCTAATCATTTAAGCAAAGCGCTCAAAATGCTCATCATCCTTTTTCTTGGATGGTTTAGGAGGAAAGGGCATGGGTTTCTGAACCCATGGTTCTCTTTCTTTACCATGTTTCCTAGCAACGAAGTCTCTCTTATCATAACGTTTATTCTTTGATTATGGGTTATCAAGATCAACAGCAGGTTCTACCTCCACATCGTTATCATTACTAGGTTGAGCATCAACATGAACATCATCATTAACATTATCACTAGGTTCATGTTCATCACTAGATTGTGTGTCAACATTAGAAATAGAAATATCATTTGGATTCTCAGGTGTGTCTATAACAGGTTCACAAGAAGCATGCAAAGTCCTATCAGTTCTCTTTTTATTTTTATTACTAGGACTAGGTGCATTAGTATTAATTCTCTGAGAATCTTGCTCAATTCTCTTAGGATGGCCCTCAGGATACAAAGGTTCCTGAGTCATTTTACCACCTCTAGTCATAACCCTAACAGCATTATCATTGTTCTTACTATTCAACTCATTAAGCAAATCATCTTGTGCCTTAAGTACTTGTTCTACTTGAGTTTTAACCATGGAAGCATGATTACTAATAAGCATAAGATCATTAACAGTTCTACTCATATAATCACCCAAGCAGTCAAGCATGTGAGCATTACGTTTCAATTGTCTACTAACATAAGCATTGAAATTTTCTTGTTTAACAATAAAATTATCAAACTCATCCAAGCATTGACTAGCAGACTTATTATGAGGAATATCACCTTCATCAAATCTATAGAGCGAATTTACCTCTACTACCTGTGTCGGGTTATCAAGAACATGTATTTCTTCAATAGGTGGTAGATTCTTAACATCTTCAGCTTTAATACCTTTTTCTTTCATAGATTTCTTTGCCTCTTGCATATCTTCAGGACTGAGGAATAGAATACCTCTTTTCTTTGGAGTTAGCTTAGGAGTTGGTTTAGGAAGTGTCCAATCATTATCATTACTCAATATATTATTCAATAGCAATTCAGCTTGCTCAACAGTTCGTTCCCTGAAAACACAACCAGCTCAACTATCTAGGTGGTCCCTAGAAGCATCGGTTTGTCCATTATAAAAGATATCAAGTATTTCATTTTTCTTGAGAGGATGATCAGGCAAAGCATTAAGTAATTGGAGAAGCCTCACCCAAGCTTGTGGGAGACTCTCTTCTTCAATTTGCACAAAGTTAAATATTTCCTTTAAAGCAGCTTGTTTCTTATGAGCAGGGAAATATTTTTCAGAGAAGTAGTAAATCATATCCTGGGGACTACGCACACAACCAAGAGCAAGAGAATTAAACCATAACTTAGCATCACCCTTTAACGAGAAAGGAAACAACTTAAGAATATAGTAATAGCAAAAAAATTCCTCATGAGTAAATAGGGTGGCTATATCATTCAATTTAGTAAGATGTGCCACAACAGTTTCAGATTCATAGCCATAGAAAGGATCAGATTCAACCAAAGTAATTAACTCAGGATCGACAGAGAATTCATAATCCTTATCAGTAACAAAGATAGGTGAAGTAGCAAACTTAGGATCATATTGCATTCTAGCATTCAAAGACTTTTCTTTCAGCTTAGCTAACAGTTTCTTAAGATCATCTCTATCATTACAAGCAAAAAAGTCTCTAGCAGTTTCTCCATCCATAATATAACCCTCAGGTACAACAGGAAGTTCATACCTAGGAGAGCTAGTCTTATCAGGTGTTTCAAAGTGTTTAGTTTCAATAATTTCATCAGTTTCAGAAATATCATCATCTTCAGCATAGTCAATAGTTTTAACTCTAGCAAGATGTTCATCAAGTAATTCACCCAGTGGCACAGTTTTATCAAGCAAAGTAGTAGCATCATAAGCATCATTCATAGTAGAAGTAGCATCATCAATAACATGCGACATATCAGAATCAATAGCAGGCGTAGGTGTCACAAGCTTACTCAAAACAGAAGGTGAATCAAGTGCAGAGCTAGATGGCAGTTCCTTACCTCCCCTCGTAGTAGAGGGAAAAATCTTGGTTCTAGTATCTTTCAAATTCCTCATAGTGATCAACAGATATAAATCCAAAGTGACTTAGAGAATAGAGCTATGCTCCCCAACAACGGCGCCAGAAAAAGGTCTTGATAACCCACAAGTATAGGGGATCGCAACATTTTTCGAGGGTAGAGTATTCAACCCAAATTTATTGATTCGACACAAGGGGAGACAAAGAATATTCTCAAGTATTAGCAGCTGAGTTGTCAATTCAACCACACCTGAAAGACTTAATATCTGCCACAGAGCATTTAGTAGCAAAGTAGTATGGAAGTAACGATAACAGTGGCAAAAGTAACAGTAACAGTTTTGTAGCAATTGTAACAGTGGCAACGGAAAAGTAACGTAGCAAAGATCAATATGTGAAAAGCTCGAAGGCAATGGATCAATGATGGATAATTATGTCGGATGGCATTCATCATGCAACAGTTATAACCTAGGGTGACATAGAACTAGCTCCAATTCATCAATATAATGTAGGCATGTATTCCGTATATAGTCATACGTGCTTATGGAAAAGAACTTCCATGACATCTTTTGTCCTACCCTCCCGTGGCAGCGGGGTCCTAATGGAAACTAAGGGATATTAAGGCCTCCTTTTAATAGAGAACCGAACCAAAGCATTAGCACTTAGTGAATACATGAACTCCTCAAACTACGGTAATCACCGGAAAGAATCCCAATTATTGTCACCTTGGGGGATGTGGATCGTAACACGTAATAGGTGTCTACAACTTGCAAGATAGGATCAAGAATACATATACATTCATGAAAACATAATAGGTTCAGATCTGAAATCATGGCACTCGGGCCCTAGTGACAAGCATTAGGCATAGCAACATCAATCTTAGAACATAGTGGATACTACGGATCAAACCCTAACAAAACTAACTCGATTACATGATAAATCTCATCCAACCCATCACCGTCCAGCAAGCCTACGATGGAATTACTCATGCACGGTGGTGAGCATCATGAAATTGGTGATGGAGGAAGGTTGGTGATGATGATGGCGATGATTTCCCCTCTCCGAAGCCCCGAACGGACTCCAGATCTGGCCTCCCGATGAAGAACAGGAGGTGACGGCGGCTCCGTATCGTAAAACGCAATGAATCCTTCTCTCTGATTTTTTCTCCCCGAACGTGAATATATGGAGTTGGAGTTGAGGTCAGTAGAGGTCCAAGGGACCCACAAGGCAGGGGGCGCGCCCTGCACCCTTGTGGACAGCAGGTGGGTCCCCCTCTGTTGGTTCTTTAGCCAATATTTTTTATTTATTCCAAAAATATTCTCCGTGAAGTTTAAGGTCATTCCAAGAACTTTTATTTCTACAAAAAAATAACACCAAGGCAATTCTGCTGAAAACAATGTCAGTCCGGGTTAGTTCCATTCAAATCATGCAAATTAGAGTCCAAAACAAGGGCAAAAGAGTTTGGAAAAGTAGATACGATGGAGACGTATCAACCGCCCCTTTGGGTTGTAGCGCCATGGCCCGCTGTCCCCGCGACAGCCCCGAGGTCTTCCGCCGTCGCCCCGACCTGCCCGCCGCCGCTGCGTCGCCCCTTCGGGCCTTAGCGCTGCGGCCCGTGGTCCACCGCCGTCCTCGCGCATCGACTTCCCGTGGTATGCGCCGCGCCGCCTCCCTTGGCGCGGGAACGCCACCGTCCGCGCCGGTCTTTATCATGCTGTCAGGGTTCTTCGCCTACTTCGAGCACCGCCGCCGCACTCCTAACCTTGCCGCTGCCGCCGCTGTCAGGCCGCCGCTGCCGCCCGTCCACCTTGTTTGTCTTCGTCCAGCACCAGCCCATCGCCAGCGTCGCCGTCATCTACCCCGACCACTTCGTCTACTCCAACAACCACATGCGACATTGGCCCCGCGCCGATTGGCGTCACAACCGTCGTCGAGTACTTCTTTGCTGGCCCATCCGACTTCTCCGACATGGCATACAGCTAGTGCAGGTCCCAGTCTACGCATGCCCGGTGCTGGCAACACCGATGCGTGCCTTCTTCCACAACGTGTCCTCGGGCCTGGCAAGCCTGTTGCGGTGCTTCGTCAACTTTGTCTTTGTCCGTCTACGCATGCCCGGTGCTGGCAACACCGATGTGTGCCTTCGTTTGTGACATGTCCCCGGGCCTGGCAAATCTGGTGCGGCACTTCGTCAACTTCGTCTTCGTCCGTCTACGCATGCGCGGTGCTGGCAACACCGATGCATGCCTTCATCCACGATGTGTCCCCGGGCTTGGCAAAACCGGTGCGACGCCTCGTCAACAGCGTCTTCTTCCCGGCGCACCACTATTTCGTCACCACTGCGCCCATGACTGACTCGGCGCCTCCTTGCGCCCGCGGCCCCACGGAGACTTCCTCAACACCGGCCACCCCGACTCGACATCGACCATGGCATTCTTCGTACGGCTACCTCAACCACGGCTACACCACCCACGCTCTCGGCAACCTCGAGAATGACACAAAGGGCTACCGCTTGCTTGAGCAACCTCGTCGGTTTCCACTCCAGCCATGACTTCCGTGATGCGTCGACCGTTACGACTGTGGGGGGGGGGGGGGGTGTCCGTCGGCTTGCCTTCGGATTCTTCTCCAGTCTCACCGTCTGCATCGCTACCATTGTGACTACAGGGGGATGTTGAGTATCGTGATTATTAGGAAAGCTAGGATAGCGTAGGATATTATTCTACCTTGCCTTGTACCCCAAGATGATCATGTACTCCTATATATATGCCTATGAGGTTCAAGCAATGCAATGAACCATTCCACCAAATCTCTCTCTCTCCCTTCTAACACCCTTTGTGGGTGGAGCCCTCCGTGGACTCGCGCAACCGTTACCCTTCGTGGGTTGAAGTCTCCATCAACATGGATGTACGATAGCACCACCTATCGGAACCACGGCAAAAATTCTCCGCATCTCCATTGCATTTGCACACTCCAATCCCATCCCTTTACATTCTTGCAAATTGCATGCTTTACCTTTTCCACTGCCTATACTCTTGTCATGCTTGCTTGAAATGTATTGTGTGCCTTTAACTTGTGCTAAACTCAACCTTAACTTGAAGAAATTAAAAACTGCCTCTTTTGCTTGTTAAGGGTCTAATCACCCCCTCTGGACCCCTCTTCTAGATCCTTTCATCGCCCAATCACTCAGGTAAGTCTTCAAGGTAGACTTCCAAACCTTCACATGCTTCATTCACCGGCAATCCACAATGACTCTTGGATGCTCAGAACGCGACGCCTATCCGACTAGAAGATTAAAGTCTTCAAGTGTAACAAGTCTTCGGTTCACTCGGAACAGAAAGACTTCAGTGATGCTCAAAACACTTAGGGCTCTTGGTGTTTTGGGTTTGTCCTCGCAAGGATTCTCTCTCAAAGGCTTCAGAGGTGGGTTACTACCAAACGACAAAGCCGTGCACTAACTCAGAGCAACCACCAACTTATGGTGGAGGGGCTGGGCTATTTATAGCCAGGAGGCAAGCCGACATGATATGTCTGAAATGACCCTGGGTCAATGGACAACTGACACGTGTCCAACGATCGGATTTGAAACACAGGTGGCAACTTGACTTGGGCTACAAGAAAAGCTGACTCAACCAACTCTGGAAGAGATTTCCTCTCATTGTCTTCGTTCGAAGACATAGGATTTCAGGTTGAGCATCGTGTCAGTTTTCTGACTTTGTTTACCTCGACCCCACTTAACAGTTCAATGGTTCCTATGACCCAGGAAAGAAGAAAATGAAACTACCAAAAGACTATGTCTTCACGCTCCATTGTCTTTAAGCGAATGTCTTCGTGTGTCATTTTCTTCAACACGAATGTCTTCGTAAACCAACATTGTCTTCATACATTTTTAGGGGTCAACATTGATGCGTAAACCAAATCACTAGGAACTTCTACCTATGTTCTCCTGTGAATCTCACAAACACATTAGTCCCTCAACCAAGTTTGTCCTCAATACTCCAAAACCAACTAGGGGTGGCACTAGATGCACTTACACGGACCAAGTAGAGTCCCGCCCCAATGTAAGTGGGCAAGGATTAGCCACTTACAATGCATAATTCAATTGGACGACCAAAAGAAAGAGTATGTTAATTCACCTCCACTTGTGCTGCTGTCTGACATTTTCTTTACCTTGATTATAATGTTCTATACTGCCGTATAAACCAGGAGTTGAATTATTCCCTAATTACTCCGTGCGACATTGATAGCCCACAAGTATAGGGGATCGCAACAGTTTTTGTGGGTAGAGTATTCAACCCAAATTTATTGATTCGACACAAGGGGAGCCAAAGAATATTAGCAAGTATTAGTAGTTGAGTTATCAATTCAACTACACCTGAAAGACTTAATATCTGCAACAAGGTGATCAGTAGCAAAGTAGTATGCCAGTTTGGTAATAACGGTAATAGTAGCAATAGAAACAATAGAAATTTTGTAGTGATTGTAAGTGCAACAACGACGAAAGTAACTTAGCAAAGATCAATATATGAAAAGCGTAGGCATTGGATCAGCGATGGATAATTGCGTTGGGTGATATTCATCATGTAGTAGTTATAACCTAGAGCGACACAGAACTAGCTCTAATTCATCAATGTAATGTAGGCATGTATTCCGTATATAGTCATACGTGCTTATGGAAAAGAACTTGCATGCCATCTTTTGTCCTACCATCCCGTGGCAGCAGGGTCCATAAGGAAACTAAGGGATATTAAGGCCTCCTTTTAATAGAGAGCCGGAACAAAGCATTAACACTTAGTGAATATATGAACTCCTCAAACTATGGTAATCACCGCAAAGAATCCCAATTATTGTCACCTTGGGGTATGCGGATCATGACACGTAATAGGTGCATATAGCTTGCAAGATAGGATCAAGAACACACATATATTCATGAAAACATAATAGGTTCAGATATGAAATCATGGCACTCGGGCCCTAGTGACAAGGATTAAGCATAGCAAAGTCATAGCAACATCAACCTCAGAACATAGTGGATACCAGGGATCAAGCCCTAACAAAACTAACTCGATTACATGATAAATCTCATCCAACCCATCACCATCCAGCAAGCCTACGAAGGAATTACTCGCTCCCGGTGGTGAGTATCATGAAATTGGCGGTGAACGAAGGTTGATGATGACGACGACGTTGGATACCACCCTCCGGATCCCCGAACAGACTCTAGATCAGCCCACCCAATGAAGAATAGGAGGTGGCGGTGGCTCCGTATCGTAAAACACGATGAATCCTTCTCTATGATTTTTTTTCTTGGTGAATAGGCATATATGGAGTTGGAGTTAGGGTTGCCGGAGGTCCACGGGGCCCACAAGCTCGCAGGGCGTGCCCTGGGGGGTGGGCGCACCCCCTGAGCTTGTGGCTCCTGGGTGGCCCCCTCTGGTATATTTTTCCGCCAGTATTTTTTATATATTCCATAAAAATTCTCCATAAATTTTCAGGTCAATCCGAGAACTTTGATTTCTGCACAAAAATAACACCATGGCAATTCTACTGAAAACAACGTTAGTCCAGGTTAGTTTCATTCAAATCGTGCAAATTAGAGTCCAAAACAAGAGCAAAAGTGTTTCAAAAAGTAGATACGATGGAGACGTATCAACTCCCCCAATCTTAGCTCATTGCTTGTCGTCAAGCAATTCTGTTGACAAACTGAAAGTGACAAAGAAAAACTTTTACAAACTCTGTTTGATCTTGTTGTTGCAAATATGTCTAGCCAATGTTCAGGTTTTCAGCAAAGATTATGAACTAACCATATTCACGATAACACTTAGGTATCACATTTACTCACAGCAATGGCATAACTAACTAGTGAGCAATAATAAGGTGTCTCGGATGAAAACACTATTTGAAAATAATCATGATATAATATGACATAATGGTATCTCGCTAGCCCTTTCTGAGACCGCAAAACATAAATGCAGAGCACCTCTGAAGTTCAAGCACTGACTAGACATTGTAATTCATGGTAAAAGAGATCCAGTCACACTCATACTCAACATCAACTAAACACAAAGCATATAAATGACAATAGTGCTCTCCAGCTGGTGCTTTAATGAGAAGATGAAGACTCAACAATAAAGGTAAATAGATAAGCCCTTCGCAGATGGAAGTAGGGATTTGTAGAGGTGCCAGAGCTCGAAGCTTTTAAAACAAAGATGAATATAATTTTGAGAGATATGCTTTCATTTTCAACGTACCAACCGAGAGTTTTCAACATCTTCCTTGCTAGACACATTATAGGCGGTTCCCAAACAGAAGGGTAAAGTCTTACTCCCCCTCCACCAACAAACACAAGCCATGGCTAGCCGAATCCTTGGGTACCCTCCATACCAACAACAATCTGGGGGAGTTTTGTTTCATTATTATATTTTGATTTTTAACCATAGGACTGGGCATCCCAATTACCAGTCAATTTCTCGTGAATGATAAGGGATTTAATAGCCAATGGCTTGACTGGAGTCGATTTGACCCGCTGCTGGGTCGCATGGAGGATATTGCCGCTGAGCCGGCGCAACGGCTTAATGTGCCAATATACCGGTGATGTGAAGGACCCACAACGTATAATCAAAAACCTCTGACTGACAAGAAGAGTAATGAAATGGTTAAGTCACTGGTTGGGGAATCTCAAGAAGCTTGTAAGAAAATTGGGCTGAATCCTTTCTGCGTTTTGAACCCGGTTCCTGTAGTAAGTAGCTTGAGTAAATCTTCATCTTTATTTACCTATCCTTTATGCTTTATATCCTTTTAATTTATTGCCAATATATGTGTAGGCCGGCTCTACTTTCTGGAAGAGGAAGATAATAACCGCCGCGCCAGCCAAGAAAACTAAAGCAGTGAAGGCTCGGGGTCCGGCTCATCGCAAGAAACAGACAGTAGAACAGCTACTCTAGTTAGATGAGTCGGAGGTAGGACTTGACTCCCTTGGTCTTCTTTTCATGCAACTTATTGATGTTGATTCTTCTCAGGATGAAGTGGAGACAAGCTGGGCCAACGAAGCAGAGGTAATTCCTATCTCCTCCAACTCAGAACCCTTGCCAAGAAAGAAAACATGGTGGGTCATCCGGAAAGTAAGATTTTCTCATCCTCATGCTCATTTGGACCCCAACTTTCTTTTGAAGAAGCAGCAGCATGAGTCCAGGCGTCAGACCCAGAGCGGCGGCTCTGAAGACCTTGTGGCCGGTTTAACCAATAAGCCGGCTCCTCGGAAGCGTCACAACGAGGTTCCTCATAGCCCGACTCAATCCCTTCCACAAGCCGGTCTCATGTGTCAACCTCTTAACCATTCTGACTCCAACTATCAGGGAACACCTCCTTCATTTGGCGACTCAACTGGGACGCAGCTTCTGGCCTTCATTGTTATCCTAGGGTAAGTGTTTTCATTTGTTGACAAAAACTTGTTGTCACATACTCATAAACTCTTGTATTCTTGTCACAGGGGCAAGGCAAAAACTGGTAAAAAGCAAAAGGTGGGCGGCTCTTCCAAGGCCCCCGAGGCCTCTGAGCCAGAGATGCAGGTGCTGGAGACCCCTAAGGTCCCAATCCAGAATCCTGAAGATCATATTAACCAGCAAGATGACCCGCCTCCACAGACTGACGCTACAGCTTCTGAGCCCATGGACATTGATGCTAACCCGGCAGACAGTCATGATCTGCCAAATCCCACTCTGATCAAACCAGTTGAAGAAATCCCTTCTGAGAAGAGCGCTGATGATGTTATTATCACTGGTATGGGTTATGAGGCGCTAGGAGCATGCACTGTGCTAGCCAAGCACACTGCTAAAGAAGAGGCGCCTTCATTGGAAAAGGGCAAGACCAAATTGGATCTGCAAAGCTATGCAGATTTTAGTGCGGGCGAGTTGCACGCTGGCTATCTAAGCTACCTTTATACAAGCCGTGACATGGAAGCCGGCTTAGTAAACATGATGAAACAAAAATATGAGGTATGAACTTAACTCCTCTCCGTCTTACACATATATACTCATGTAGCCCCCAAGGGCCGGCTTATCTTGATAAGATGAGCAGGGTCTTTTAAATAACCACTTTGTAAAGAACCATGCGTAGCCCCCAAGGCCCGGCTTATCTTAATAAGATGAGCCGGGTCTTCAAAATATTCTTTGTAAAGAACCACTCATAGCCCCCAAGGGCCGGCTTATGTTAATAAGATGAGCCGGGTCTTCCAAATATTCTTTGTAAAGAACCATGCGTAGCCCCCAAGGGCCGGGTTATCTTGATAAAATAATTCGGGTCTTGCTAGCACTCATTATAAAAGAAAGTATGTAGCCCCCTAAGGGCCAGCTTACTGCTGAGCCGGGTCATAATATAAATTGAAATGACCTACATTATCCCTCAAGTGCCAAGTGTATTGCTTACAATGTGCTTGGGACTTGAATAATCTTTATCATGATAAACCTGCTCAATACTGACCTGTAACTATGGTCTCAAATCCTTCTTTCAAGAAGCCTTAAGCCAGAAAGAGTCGCAACTTGGCAACTTAAAGAAAATTGTAGAGCTTCAACAGGCAGAGAGCATCAAAGCCGAGTTAAAACTTAAGTCTACTTTGGATGACTTGGAGAAACAGAAATCCAAGTTTGATGCTGATAGAGCTGCTCTGGAATCTGAAAAGGCAGATTTGCTGAGGCGTGCGGAAGACGCTGAGAAGCAGGTTAAGCCAGTCGTTGAAGAACTTGCCAGCTTAAAACGACACATATTCCAAATTACAGCCGCCATCTTTGGTAAGTTTAAACTTGTACTCATCTGAAGTGATTCGTAAACCAGTTAACGCACTTTAACTTGCCTGGCGACCCAAAATTCTTGAAGACTTACCTGTTGTTTGACCATATGACAGGTGCCAGGAGTGCCAACCTTGGCCAAAATATGCTGCTGAAGCTTAAAGCTGTCTATTCATTAACAGAGAAGTTATACGCTGGAAGCCTCCGAACACTTGTAGCCATATCAAGCGGCAAGAAACCCCCAACCCTCATCAAGACTGTATTAGATCACTTGTCAATAGTGCCAGCACAGATTGAGGAAATAAAACTATCAGCCGCACGCTCAGGAGCCATTACTGCTCTAAGCCGGGCGAAAGCTTGGCAATCAGAGCTTGACCCGACAGAGATGGCTGGCGGGTGTCCAGAATTTAACGATGATGGATCCATTTTCGAAGAAGCAGACTTTACCAGATTTGTCAAAGAGATAAGGCCTGTAGCATGTCAACTTGCGCAGGAGCTGGACCTGACCAAGTATCAGCTGACTTACGACAGCAATAATGCGCGTATCAAGACGCCTTCGTATGAAATTGTGGACTTGACTCCTCAAAGGCGTAAGCATATTTTTGCCCCTGACATTGACCCTTCTTGTATCCTTAATGATGAAGCAACCTTTGAGTCATTAACTGGCATCGAATGGGCGTCGGACAATCTCCAGATTGCAAGCGACGAAGAGTCGGCACAGGATGACCCGGAAACCTCAACTGCAAGGCACGATGAAGATATTAACCCGGCGGGTCACAACCCGGACGGCACTGAGGCCGACTCAAAGGAGTGATGTAACCCCTGAAAAAACTTGATTGAAAAAACTTGTGGGCTCAGTTGTAACCTTATAATAGCTTAGTTGAAAATAGTTAACTGCCCTGCCATGCCTTCGTGCATGTTTTTATCAACATGTGCTTCAGCAGCTTAACTTCTGAGATCTTGTCATATATATGCATAGCTGGTGTTGCAACATCGCCAAAAGATTCTGAGATCTTGATATATAATCTGTCAAAGATCCATCAATCCGTCGTTTTAACCTTAACTAGTTTAGGGTCTTCCGAGAAGATTGACTGTTAAGAGTACGAATGGGCCACATAGAGGAGAGACTACAGCAAACAGGTGAGTTTATCCTAGCTCTCTGTAAGCTGGCTCGCACGTGAGAAAAACTGCTGTTTTAACCTTGACCAGTTCAGGGTCATGGAAGATTGACAGTCAAGAGTACGGCGGGTCACCTAGCGGAGTAGCAAGTTGCAAACAGGCATGTTTAACCCATAATATGGCATGGAAGCCGATCAAGTGGGTAAGATAGCTATACTCGTTGAGTAGGAAGCCCCCAACTAACCTATAGGCAAGTTTAACCCATAATATGGCATGGAAGCCGATCAAG
This sequence comes from Thinopyrum elongatum, assembly GCA_011799875.1. Taxonomy (NCBI): domain Eukaryota; kingdom Viridiplantae; phylum Streptophyta; class Magnoliopsida; order Poales; family Poaceae; genus Thinopyrum; species Thinopyrum elongatum. The sequence continues at coordinate 427,607,647 of CM022302.1, forward strand.
AGGGTAAGATAGCTGTACTCGTTGAGTAGGAAGCCCCCGAGTGACATATAGGCAAGTTTAACCCATAATATGGCATGGAAGCCGATCAAGAGGGTAAGATAGCTATACTCGTTGAGTAGGAAGCCCCCAAGTGACCTTATGATCAATCAATAAAGACTCATGCACAAAAAATATGAGATGAAACACCAGAGGCCCCAAAATTTTGGGGATGCCAGCTTTATTATGTTGATCATAAAAATATATGTACATCGATGAAGGTATATACAATGATGAGAGCTAATGACTCAAGTGTAGTAAGGCCGAAGATGAGCAATGTTCCAAGGCCTGCTGGTGTCCTCCTCAGATGTGCGTGAATCTTTGTTTCCACGTATGTCAATGAGGTAGTATGAACCATTGTTGAGGTTTTTGCTGACCACAAAGGGTCCTTCCCAAGGAGGTGAAAGCTTATGCATCCCTGTCTGATCTTGAATCAGACGGAGCACTAAGTCGCCCTCCTGAAAGGTCCGGCTTCGAACCCTACGGCTGTGATAGCGCCGTAGGTCTTGCTGATAAATTGTTGAACGAGCCGCCGCAAGATCACACTCCTCCTCAAGAGCATCCAAAGAGTTTTGACGCGCCGTCTCATTGTCAGTCTCCACATAAGCCGCCACGCGAGGCGAGTCATGACGAATATCGCTTGGGAGAACTGCTTCAGCACCATAAACCATGAAGAAGGGTGTATAACTCGTTGACCTATTGGGGGTGGTCCTAATGCTCCAAAGAACCAAAGGAAGCTCTTCCACCCAACAACCCAGAGTCCTTTTTAAGGGAACCATGAGCCGGGGTTTGATTCCTCTCAAAATCTCCTGCTTAGCACGTTCTGCCTGACCATTGGACTGAGGATGTGCAACTGATGAAACATCAAGCCTGATGCCCTCTCTTTGACAGAATTCTTTCATAGCACCTTTAGAAAAATTCGTCCCATTATCAGTGATGATACTATGAGGATAACCGAAGCAAAAAATCAGCTTCTTGACAAACTGAACTGCAGTAGCCGCCTCACAATTACTGACCGGCTCTGCCTCAGCCCACTTAGTGAACTTGTCAACCACCACCAGAAGGTGGGTTTTCTTGTCCTTAGACCTCTTGAAAGGTCCAACCATATCAAGCCCCCAGACCGCAAACGGCCAAGTGATTGGGATCATCCGCAATTCCTGAACCGGCACATGAGTTTGCCTTGCAAACTTCTGACACCCATCACACTTACTAACAATATCCTCTATGTCTGCATGAGCTGTCGACCAGAAAAATCCATGATGAAATGCCTTAGCCACCAGCAATCATGAGCCGATGTGATGAAAACAGTCGCCTGCATGTATCTCTTGCAAAATCTCGCGGCCCTCTTCACAAGAGACACAATGTTGAAAAACACCAGTCACACTGCATCGATGTAACTCGCCATTGACAATAGTCATAGACTTAGAATGCCGTGTAATCAGCCGCGCCAAATTTTTGTCCTCGGGTAACTCGCCACAAGTGAGATAAGCCAGATAAGGCAACGTCCAGTCGGGAATAGCATGAAGAGCCGCCACCAACTATGCTTCCGGGACAGGTATAGCAAGATCTTTCTCAGAAGGCAACTTAACCGAAGGATTGAGGACTTAGCTGCGAGGCCATCGCTACAGTGACTAGCTTGAAGGGCCATCGCTACAGTGGCTAGCTTGAAGGGCCATAGCTTGGGGTTAACACGGTAGATGCCCTAGCGAAAGGACTTAGGTGCGAGGCCATCGCTACAGTGACTAGCTTGAAGGGGTTGAGCAGGACAAAAGACACGGGTTTACCCAGTTTCGGCCCCTCATGATCGAGGTAAAAGCCTACGTCCTGCTTTTAGTTGTATTGCTTGAGTATCGATTACAAGGGAGCGGATTCTCTTGACCTAGCTATCGATTGATTATAACTTAAGTTTACCCGCCGCAGAGACTCGCCTTTATATACACAGGTCGAGGCCCTGGGCTTACAAGAGTCCGGATCGGGTCATACTTCATGACCGACCCTGGTTCTAAGTCGCCTTGCCTTGCAAGGCAAGTCGCCATCGGGCGGCTTACACTTCTAGCTTACGCACCGTCTTCTGACCTTGGGCGTCCATCTGGCTCACCATGTAAGTCGCCTCCCTGGCTCCATGTCTTGGTCTCTTGGGCTTGCCTAAGGCCTTACTGTTAAGCCGCCAACATCTTAACCCAGCCCTTCTAGGGCGGGTTACATCGTGGGGTCATATCCCCAACAAGAGCCACTCAACATTTTCATCGTGGTCTCCTCCTTACAACGACCCAAAGAAAAGAAAAGAATTTCAAAGAAACACACTGAAGTATTTTTGGAGTTTTCATTTTTCTGAAGGAGGCAAAACGAAAACTAGAAAAACTATATACACGGGAAAGCTACCAACAAGCAAAAGAAGAACGAGAAATCTTTTTGGATTTTCTTTTAATATTACAAACTACTAAGAAAATAAACCAGAAAGCAAAACCAAAAAGAAACGAGAAATATTTTTGGATTTTTGCAAAAAAATTAAACACACAAGAAGAAAGCAAAATGAAAACTAACATGGATTATACAATGAAAAAGGATGAACACCGGCAACTGGAATGAATGTGTGATGCATGAATGTAATGTCGGTGAGAAATAAGTACTCCCCCAAGGTTAGGGCTTTGGCCTAAGTTGGTCTATGGCCACTGCTGGCCTGAATGATACCAGTAGTCGTAGTTCGGGTTGTACTGGATTGCAGCCGCCACCGCTTGGCGGGCTGCCTCATTGAGGCGAGCAGTCTCCCTCGCCCTCTCATACTCCTCTGCCTCCTCCATAAGTATGAAATATCTTTGTTTTCCCTGAAAGTTAAAGAAGGCAGGAGTGGGAAGCGTAATATGGAAAATTCGATGCCTGCTAAAAATTAGCCTGTACTGGAATGGCAGATCGCCTCTTTCAAGAATCTGGAAACGTTCCATAGCGGCATACTCTAGGAAAACAGGCGGTAATTGGGTATCTTATTCTTATATCGTCACCCCAAGATAATTAGCTAAATGAGTGGCATAAATTTCACCGTAGAAATCTCCATTTAAGGCATCATTATGTAACCGACGTGCAACAATAGCCCCTAAGTTAAATTGTTTATCGTTCATCACCGCACTCTTAAGAATGCTCAAATCAGGAGCGCAAAGGTGGCTATGGTCATGTTTACCATTAATGCATCTACCTATGAAGAGAGCAAAATAATGTAAAGCAGGAAAATGAATGCTCCCTATAGTAGCTTGTGTTATGCCTCTAGTTTCACCTCTAGTGATGCTAGCAAGGAACTCAATGCAATCAGATTTATGAGGTTCAATGTAAGTGCCCCATTGCGGAATTATGCACACTTCATTAAATTCTTCAAGGTCCATGCGAAATGAGTTTTCATAGAGATTAAATATAACAGAATGCGTATTGTGATGGACTGAATACTTAAATTTCCGCACAAAAGAATCAGTGAGATTATAATATTGTAAGCACTTATCTGACACAAGTCTGTCAAGCCGGCATTGTGTACGTATATATCAAATTCTTCATTGAAACCGGCTTGAGTTATGAAGTAATCTGACAGCCATTCGCAAGGTTGCACTAGAGCTTCCCGTGGTGGCTCGAGGTCCGGCTCACATAAAGCGAGCCTTGGGGGCTTCTTGCTCGAGGAACCACCTTGGAACATTTTTCTAAACATTTTCTCCTTCTGAAAATTTTAGAAATTTTTAGTAACTCAAAATAAAAGTGAACCACACACAACAAAATCGATAGCAACTACTCCTACAAGTGTCTATAGGACATATCATGCACCAAAACTAGTTTAAACCATATAAATTTGACATGCAAGCTCAAGAGCATGGTTACCAACAGTAGCTAAATGTGCAAATAATAAACCACTAGAACAAAAACTAATTGGACCATCGGAGGAGTCACATACCGATGAGCAATCCACCAAAACAGTTTTGGAAACGGAGCTACGAGCAAGGATATCGAAAATTGCAGCAAGAAGAGCAAGAACATGGGCTATGGAGCAAGTTTGATTTTTTCTGGAGGAAGAGGATGAGCATGGGTGGCAGCAATAAGTGAGGGGGCCTACGTGGGCCCCACAAGCTTGCATGGCATGCCCAGGGGGTAGGCGCGCCTTGTGAGCTTGTGGCTCATAGGTGCACCTCCTTGGGGTGTGTTCAGTGCCACTATTTTTTATATATTGCAGAAAAAATTCATATTAAATTTTCAGGGCATTCTGAGAACTTTTATTTCTGGTCATTTTTTATTGCATGGGTAATTCGGAAAACAATATAATCATGGCATTTCTACTTTATTAATTCTAAATAACAGAAAGTAAAAAGTGGGTACAGAAAGTTGTGTTTACTAAATTCATCGACCACATGCCCGTCAAAAGGAATCCATTAATAAGGTTGATCAAGTCTTACTAACAAACTTCTTCCGGATGACATGAAACCGGAGAATCTTCGTATGACACTAGGTTACCTCAATGGGGATATGCATGTCCCCAACAATAAGAATTTGATATTTCTTTTTGACAGTAGGAATAGGGAATTGAAGACCTCCTATAGTAATTGTTGAAAATTTTCCAATAGAATTGATACTATTCACTTGAGGTTGTTTCTTTGGAAAGTGTACCATATGCTCATTACCATTGACATGGAAAGTGACATTGCCTTTGTTGCAATCAATAACAGCCCCTGCAATATTTAAAAAGGGTCTACCAAGGATGATCAACATTCTGTCGTCCTCGGGTATATCAAGAATAACATAGTCCATTAAGATAGTAATATTTGCAACTACGACAAGCACATCCTCGCAAGTACGGATGGGTATAGCAGTTGATTGATCAGCCATTTGCAAAGAGATTTCAGTGGGTGTCAATTTATTCAAATCAAGTCTACGATACAAAGAGAAATGCATAACACTAACACCGGCTCCTAGATCACATAAAGTAGTTTTAACATAGTTTCTTTTAATGGAGCATGGTATAGTTGGTATTCCTTGGTCTCCTAGTTTCTTTGGTATTCCACCCTTAAATGAATAATTTGCAAGCATGGTGGAAATTTCAGCTTCCGGTATCTTTCTATTATTTGTGACAATATCTTTCATGTACTTAGCATAAGGAGACATTTTTAGAATATCAGTCAAACAAAGGCGCAAAAAGATAGGTCTAAGCATCTCAATAAAGCACTCAAATTCTTCTTCATCTTTATTCTTTGAAGCTTTAGGAGGAAAGGGCATGGGTTTCTGAACCCGTGGTTCTCTTTCTTTACCATGTTTCCTAGCAACGAAGTCTCTTTTATCATATCTTTTATTCTTAGGTTGTGGGTTATCAAGATCAACATAATGTTCTATTTCCACATCATTATCACTATTAGGTTGAGCATCACCATGAACATCATCATTATCATTGCTACTAGGTTCATGTTCATCACCAGATTGTGTTTCAGCATCAGAAATAGAAATATCATTTGGATTCTCAGGTGTGTCTACAGTAGGTTCACTAGAGGCATGCAAAGTCCTATCATCTTTCTTTTTCTTTTTAGATGGACTAGGTGCATCAGTATGAATTCTTTGAGAGTCTTGTTCCATTCACTTATGGTGACCTTCAGGATACAAGGGTTCCTGAGTTATTTTACCACCCCTAGTCAGCACTCTAACAGCATGATCATTCATCTTATTGTTCATCTCATTAAGCAAATCATTTTGTGACTTGATGACCTGTTCTACTTGGGTTTTTATCATGAATGCATGTTTACTTACACCGTTGACATCATTAACAGTTCTAAACATAAAGTACTCAAGCGTTCAATCATATAAGCATTTCGTTTCAATTGTCTACTAACATATGCATTAAAGTTTTCTTGTTTAACAATAAAGTTATCCAATTTATCTAAGCATTGACTAGCAGATTTAGTATAAGGAATATCACCTTCATCAAATCTATAGAGAGAATTTACCTCTACTACCTGTGTCGGGGTATCGAGACCATGTATTCTTCAATACGTGGTAAATTCTGGACATCTTCAGCTTTAATACCTTTTTCTTTCATAGATTTCTTTGCCCTTGCATATCTTCAGGATTGGGAAATAAAATACATCTCTTCTTCGGAGTTGGCTTGGGCGGTGGTTCAGGAAGAGTCCAATCATTATCATTCCTCAATATATTATTCAATAATTCTTCAGCTTGTTCAACAGTTCGTTCCCTGTAAACACAACCAACACAACTATCTAGGTGGTCCCTAGAAGCATCGGTTAGTCCATTATAAAAGATATCAAGTATTTTATTTTTCTTGAGAGGATGATCAGGCAAAGCATTAAGTAATTGGAGAAGCCTCCCCCAAGCTTGAGGGAGATTCTCTTCTTTAATTTGCACAAAGTTAAATACTTCCTGTAAAGCAGCTTGTTTCTTATGAGCAGGAAAATATTTTTCAGAGAAGTAATATATCATATCCTGGGGACTACACACACAACCAGTAGCAAGAGAATTAAACCATATCTTAGCATCACCCTTTAATGAGAAAGGAAACAACTTAATAATATAGTAGTAGCGAATATTTTCCTCATGAGCAAATAGGGTGGCTATATCATTCAGTTTAGTAAGAAGTGCCACAACAGTTTCAGATTCATAACCATGAAAAGGATCGGATTCAACCATAGTAATCAACTTAGAATTGGCAGAGAATTCATAATCCTTATCAGTAACAAAGATGGTAGACGTAGCAAACTGAGGGTCATATTTCATTCTAGCATTTAGAGATTTTTCTTTCAGCTTACATAGTAATTTCTTAAGATCATCTCTATCATTACAAGCAAGAAATTCCCTAGCTATCTCTCCATCCATAACCTAACCCTCACGTATCTTAGGCAATTCATATCTAGGAGAGCTAGGTCTAATATGTGTTTCATCATTTTTAGTTTCAATAATTTCATCAGTTTCAGCATTCTCAATTTCTTTAGCTCTAGCAAGTTGTTCATCAAGAAATTCACCCAGTGGCACAGTCTTATCAAGCAAAGTACTAGCATCATCATAAGCATCATTCATAGCATAAGTAGCATCATCAATTACTTGCGACATATCAGGATTAATAGCAGGTGGTGGTGTTGCAAGCTTACTCAAAGCAGAAGTTGAATCAAGTGCAGAGCTAGATAATAGTTCCTTATCTCCCCTCGTCTTAGAGGGAACGATCTTGGTTCTATCATCCTTAAGATTCCTCATAGTGATCAACATATATAAATCCCAAGTGACTCAACAAATAGAGCTATGCTCCCTGGCAACAGCGCCAGGAAAAGGTCTTGATAACCCACAAGTATAGGGGATCACAACAGTTTTTGAGGGTAGAGTATTCAACCCAAATTTATTGATTCGACACAAGGGGAGCCAAAGAATATTCGCAAGTATTAGCAGTTGAGTTGTCAATTCAACCACACCTGAAAGACATAATATCTGCAGTAAGGTGATCAGTAGCAAAATAGTATGGTAGTTTGATAGTAACTGTAACAGTAGCAATAGAAACAATAGCAATTTTGTAGTGATGGTAAGAGCAGCAACGGCGAAAGTAACTTAGCAAAGATCAATATATGAAAAGCGTAGGCATTGGATCCGCGATGGATAATTGCGTTGGATGATATTCATCATGTAGCAATTATGACCTAGATCGACACAGAACTAGCTCCAATTCATCAATGTAATGTAGGCATGTATTCCGTATATAGTCATACGTGCTTATGGAAAAGAACTTGCATGACAACTTTTGTCCTACCCTCCCGTGGCAGCGGGGTTGATGTCTACTACGCAACCTTCTTCTTGTAGACTCGTGTTGGGCCTCCAAGCACAGAGTTTGTAGGACAGTAGCAATTTTCCCTCAAGTGGATGACCTAAGGTTTATCAATCAGTGGGAGGCGTAGGATGAAGATGGTCTCTCTCAAACAACCCTGCAACCAAATAACAAAGAGTCTCTTGTGTCCCCAACACACCCAATACAATGGTAAATTGTATAGGTGCACTAGTTCGGTGAAGAGATGGTGATACAAGTGTAATATGGATAGTAGATATAGGTTTTTGTAATCTGAAAATATAAAAAAAGCAAGGTAACTAGTAACAAAAGTGAGCAAAAACGGTATTACAATGCTTGAAAACAAGGCCTAGGGTTCATACTGCTCTAGTGCAAATTCTCTCAACAATGATAACATAATTGGATCGTATGGCAATCCCTCAACGTGCAACAAAGAATCACTCCAAAGTTTCTATCGGAGAACGTAGGACGAAAACGTGCATCAACCCCTATGCATAGATTACCCCAATGTCACCTCGGGAATCCACGAGTTGAGTGCCAAAACATACATCAAGTGAATTAATAGAACATCCCATTGTCACCACAGATATCCCATCGCAAGACATCACTACAAAAAAAAAGACACATCCGTGACATTTTGGGCCGAACGAATTTTTTTTCTGTCATGCTTATGACACTTCTATGACAATAATTGTGACAAAAGCACGTATCATCATAGATGTGGTGGGCTCCTACTTCTATGACAGAAAATCATGACAGAAATGGGATTTTCGTCCTGGGCGGGCCGGGGACACACCTGCATGACATTCTTTGGGTCGTCCATGACGGAAGAAATCATGGTAGAAGCGAGGGCGAGGAAAATTTCGGGGAGTTCCCGGTTACGGTGCGTGGTCGGGGCCGAGCGATGCACCGAGGTTTGCGCGTTTCTCTCTTGTACGCGCGTGTGTGCGAGACGTTCGCTTACTGAACCCAAGCGATTGCACTGCTAGCTACGTTACTGAACCCGAGCTATCGATCCCTTGGCTGTTAACTGAACCCGAGTGATTCATTCGCTGCTGACTGAACCCGAGCGATTCCTTCGCTGCTGTTGCTAACTGAACTGAGCGATCGATCACTGCTGCTGCTTACTGAAGCCGATCGAGCCCCCGTGCGAGATGTAGCTAGCCAATGTTGGTTGCCTCTCAATGAACAGTGACTGTTGCTACCGTGCGTGCGGTACGTAGAACGAGGCGAGACGTGGTGAGTCGAGCCGATTGGTTGGCTGTGGATGAACAGTTCCCGGCGGGGGTTGGATGAACAGGACCCCGTGGTAGTAGGCCGTTACCGCTGGATGAACAGGACCCCGAGGAGGCCGCTGCACCCCAGCCGGTTGGGGGTGGATGAACAGGACCCCGTGGAGGCTCTATGAACAGTAGCCAATGGAGGCTGGATGAACAATAGCCCATGGATGAACAGTAGCTGGTGGAGGCTGGAGGAGGTCGACGGTGGATGAACAGTAGCCCGTGGAGGTTGGAGCGAGGCAGTAGACGGTGGATGAATAGGACCCCGTTTTGACAGTAGACGCTTCAACAGAACTCCGTTTCCTCCGTTTTGCTGTACGCCACACCCCTCCCAATCAACAGGACCCCGTTTTGACCGTAGGCACTCGAACAGAAGTCTGTTTCCTCCGTTTTGCGGTACGCCAGACCCTTTTCGATGAACAGGACCTCGTTTTGACCGTACACGATCAAACAGAAGGCCCGTTTCCTCCGTTCTGCGGTATGCCAGACCTCGTTTCGGCTGTTCCGTCCAAGCCAGTTGGCTCCCGATGAACACGACATATTTCGTTGCCTCCTGATGAACACGACGCATTCCGTTGCCTCCCGATGAACACGACACAGTTTCTCCGTTCTGACCTAGCCGGTTGGCTTCCGATGAACAGGACGCCGTTGCTGTTGTTCGTTGCCTCTCCATGTACACGAGCCTTGGCCATACGTATGCGCGAGTACGCGTTCGAGACCCTGCCCGTATGTACGTACGTGGCCATATTTTTTGGCATCTGGCTATACGTACGTGTACACGGTTTTGAATGGACTGCCTAAACTGCTACCGCTCCTTACTCGGCCACGGTTCATCATGGAAGACAGACCGATCGACCGGTATGTACACAGACAACGCTACGTACGCTTTGATCGGGTGGGTCCCAACTGTCAGGGAGGACAAGGAGGCACTTCCTTGCATGCGAATATATAGCTGGCGGGTCCCAACAGTCAGGGGCGGAATCATATTTTTTTTGCCCGTAAAAAGGAGGCACTTCCTTGCGTGCAAAGATATTGTTGGTGGGTCCCAGCTGTCAGGGGCAGGCATAAGGAGGCACTTCCTTCCTTGCGAAGATATACGTGGTGGGTCCTAGCTTTCAGGGGGAGGAATAATTTTATTTTCGCGTAATAAGGAGGCGGTTGCATGCGTGCGTCCATGGACCTGATGCGTCCCCACTGTCAGCCTCTCCATATATAGTCCTCTTCCAACGACTCTCGTTTGTTGACCACGTTGACCACGCCGCGCCGAGCGCACCAAGGCGGTGGATGACGGCGAGGCCCCGGACGGCAAGGAGCCGGTGATGGGAAGACGCGGCAGTGGAGTCGCAGACAGAGAGGTGTACGAGGGTTAACTAGTTCTGGTGCGGCATGGTTCTGCAGTCGTCGGAGAATAACAGGAGGTGTGGAGGGGTGGAGGGATGGCTTGGCCGACGGTGGGGTAGCGCTTCGCAGCGAAGCATGCTAAGTAGAGTTGCTAGCAGCCGGAGGCGGGAGTAGGTGGTCCTGGCGGCGCTGGAGCAAGAAGACAATAGATTGAAGATGAATGCCAGCCGTTGGATGTAAATCCAACGGCTATCAATGTCAGAATCATTTTTTGACTAAGTTGGCAACGCCTTGCGTTGGCTTCGACCTATTGGCCCACATTTTAGCCTCAAAAAATGTCGCACATATTCAACACATTTTTTTAGAATTTACAGTCCATTTGCTGCGCTGGGTGAACAAATAATGTAGCGTCCATGCGGCCCATTTATTTTTTTTCTAAAAAAACTACAGCCCATTTGCACTTTCTAGAAATACATGAATTTGCTGGCCTGGGTGAACAAATAATGTAGCGTCCACGCGGCCCATTTATTTTTTTCTAAAAAAACTACAACCCATTTGAACTTTCTAGAAATACACGAATTTGCTGGCCGGGTGAACAAATAATGTAGCGTCCATGCGGCCCATTTATTTTTCCTAAAAAATCACAGCCCATTTACACGAAATACACGATTTTGCTGGGCTGGTTCTCATTATAATGTTGGGTTGGGCGCAGCAATGTTATCCAAAAATAAACAGGGGCTGAGCATTTTGTTATAAATATATTTAAATAATAAGTGCTTTATTTACATTGGTCCTTAAATGTGACCAAGCTTTTGTACACAATCACCTGTATTTTCGTTGACCTTAAGTAAAAAAACCCAGGATTTTATTGTTAAAAAATTATTTTTATAAGTTCATAATACATGGGATATTTTTTCTTATATATGTAAGTATCTGTTAAATATATGATGATAATAACAATAATATATAATAACATATAAAATAATATAAATATATATAATATAGTTAGAAGGGAAACATAAGTTGGACCTAGCGTTCCTAAGTTGGGCTGCGGATGTTTAAGAAAAAAATAAAACCTAGGATGGGAGGGCCATAGGCCGGTCGATACATGACGGCCCTAAAAAAATACAAACCGGCATGTTGTGGGCTGCACATGTTAAAAAACAAAGCCTAGACTGGGCAGCCCACAACCCAGCTGATACTTGTTGGCCCACTGATAATAAATGATACATGCCAGCTCCCCGATGACTAGCTTCATTGTAAATTTATCTCCTTTAGTAACTACGCTGACAAACCCGTGGCCCCCAACATCAGTATAGCATTAGGAGGAAGTATTTTTTCAATGAGGCACTTGCTTGCGTACGGCCATGGACCTGGTGGGTCCCGACTGTCCGCCTCTCCACGTACAGTCCTCTCTAGATTCCTCTCGGTTGTTGAGCATGTCCACAACGGCAGACAGCGGTGCCGCGGCGAGCGCACAAAGGCGGAGGATGACGTCCAGGCCCCGGACGAGAATGCACCGGAGCCGGGGAAGACGTGCTACAGTAGTGGTAGATGTTATGCCTAATTTTGAGCGAAAGTACTGGAGTAGCCCAGTGGCCAAGTTCCCCTCCCCAACCGCTGCTCCACCCGGGTTCGATTCCACTTGATGCAGTGAAAATATCCACAAATTTTTGCCTCTGCCTCTGACATGTGGGTGCCCATTGTCATCCACGCACACCACCTCCAACACACTCAACATTGTGTGGGCATTTTGAAAATAGCATATCTTTTTGACTGTGCATCATATGAAGATGTGCTATGCATTTATGTTGATCAGCATGATGTTAACTGGCTGGTAGTTCCATTTTTGACCATGAATAAAACTTCCAACATGATGTTATCCCTGTTTGAAAAGGGCATGTTAATATAAATGCTCTGCCTCGGAAACTTGCAGTTTCTTATCTGAAACTGAAACTTGCTGTTTCTTCTCTGAGAATCACATTGTCTGCACTTTTATATGAAACTACATTTTTTTAAAGTGCTAAAAATAGATCTCTAGAATTCATAAAATACTTCATATGCTCAATACTGCAAATCTGAAATTCAAAAGACATTCATATCTGAAAGTACTCTCAAATCTAAAACACAAAACACAATTCACAACCTGCAAATAATGACAACCCTAAGCTCCTCCTCAGACTATTTGGGGGGGGGGGGAGTCCCCTCCTATTCCTCGGCGGCAGACAGCCGCCCCGTGGGATGAGGAGAACGGCGAGGGAGAGGATGGCGGGGAAGCATCGTCGCGCCAACTGTTTTTCTCCTCTTGAAGTTGGGTTCGGTCGACGAAGACTCCACCGGCTGGCTCTGCCACGACACCCTCACAAACGGCACCGTGTAGATGCTCGATCCTTCAATCTCTGGTGGATGCTCCATCTTGGATCGATACTCCCACCACCGTAGTCTCACGATCGGATCCGGTGAATTTGTTTGCTCCATGGCCCACAGGAGCAGCTCTATGTACTCCCGCACGACTCCCTCCTGGTGTTTCGCCTCCTTTTCACTCTTTTCCAGATATTTGGCCAACACTTTCTTCGTCTCCGCTAATTGCTCCGGGTTGTCAAACCAAGACTGTATCTCCAACATCCTAGCTAGCTTCACAGGGTCGCCGCCTGCGAGCCACACATATCGGTTGTGCTCCTCCATCGATCTACTTCTCCACAGCACCTTCACTCGCCGGCGGTGGTTTTTGAATGGAAGAGGAGAGGAGCGGCGCTAGTTTTAGATTAGAATGGGAGAGGAGCGGCGGTGGTTTTGAAATGGAAGAGGAGAGGAGCGGCGCTGGTTTTGGATTGGAACAAGAGAGGAGCGGCGGTGGTTTTGAAATGGAAGAGGAGAGTAGCGGCGCTAGTTTTGGATGGGAATAGGAGAGGAGCGGTGGTGGTTTAAGAGGAGAGGAGCGGCACTGGTCTTGGAAGTATTTTTTTGTTTTGCGTATTTTGGGTCAAAGTTTGACCACGTACTGTATTTAACAAGCAAAATGTGAATGCATGTCATCAAATATTGTATCGTTTGTTTTGTATCTGAATGTACTTTCAAATTATATTATTTTTGCAATGTATAACATATATTTTATTTATGAAAATCATGGTCAAATATGACCCAGAATACAAGGGAGACTAGTTAATGTGGGGTCACTTTCTTAATTGAAGGGTAAATTGATTTTGATTTTGATCCAGACACAGCGCGCCGGCCCTCTCCTCCAATCCTAAATCGCTACCGCATGCTACTCTCCCTCTTCTCCATTGCAAAACCACCCCCTCTCCTCTCCATCATCTCCATTCCAAAACCACCGTCTCGCCTCTCCCTCTTCTCCATTGCAAAACCACCGCCTCTCCTCTCCATCTTCTCCATTGCAAAACCAACGTCTCGCCTCTCCCTCTTCTCCATTGCAAGACCACCGTCTCTCCTCCCATCTTCCAAAGCTAGCACCGGACCTCTCAGAAGGACATCTATGGAGAGGATGGAGCAGCGAATCGGGAAGATCGCCGGTGGCAACCAGGTGAAGTTAGCCAGGTTGAAGGAGATCCTTACTTGGTTTGACAACGAGTGGGAGATTTCGAGGACGGTGAGGTCCATGTGGCAATGTATGCGAAAGAGCGAGACGGCGGCGATGTACTCCCTGGCGGCAGTCACGCCGCAGTCCTTTGAGTTCAGCGAGTATCTCCTCTGGGCGATAGAGCAGATAGATTCACCTGAGGTGAAAGTCTGGTGGAGGTGGTGGGCATACAGGTCGAAGGTCGAGCATCCAGAGGATAACGAATAGATCGAGTACGGTGTGCCGTTCGTGAGGGTGTAGTGCCAGCCGGAGCCACAGGAGTATTCCTTCTCCCACCGCAAGAGGAGGCCAGATGGTGCGACGTCGCTTCCCCACCATTCTCCACGGTTCCCTCGCCGCTCGCCTCATTTCAACGATGGTGGTAGGGTTTAAGGTAAGCTTCGCACTAACCTAAGCTTCCATCTGCTCATGCTTACAATCAGTGTGGCGGCTAATGAAAATCATGCTTACAATAAGTCTCCGAGTACTACGCCAATCACCCTAAAATAGCTCTGGACCAAAAACAAAGTTGTGACACTGTGTACAAATAAAGAAAAAATCTATTGGTGCTTCTTTCAGAAAAGAGTACTCCCTAGAAAAGTGCCAATATAAGCTACTAGTATTTGATTAGAGGATTTGCTGCCGAGAAAGATCCGTCCACAGAGAGCGCCACCCATCCCACCGGTGGTGGATGCCAATGCTTAGATGGATCATGGTTGGTGTCGGTAATTTTTACTTGGCACCTCGCACTCTGCATATATGCCGTTTCCATCAGTACATTTGTGCAGTTCCACCAAAATGCAGCTGAATAACCCTGTTTGCATAGATAATGAAAAAGCGTGTTTACATTATAGTGGCACTAGTTGATGAAACATACACTAATAAATAGAAGGAACTTCATTTTCTTAATGGGAAAATATTGCGATTGTATCATAGTATGCCATGCTACGAGGGCGAGATGGGCGCTGTGACGCCTCATACGGTATGCCTCATACTGGAAATCGACCCAATTCTCCCCGATACACCTTCTGCCAGTGATGAACATCAGTGTACAATGGTCGTACAAGGAGGGGCCTTGAGACATTCCAATCTCTATTTTTGTGCAGATCAACTAAAATTAAGCACCCCAGTTTGCAGAAACACTTAAACATTAACAATGGGACTAGTTGATGAAACATATACTAACAAAGAGAAGCACTTTCTTTATCTACATTTGAAATGAAATGATAGAGAGGATACTCATTCTATTTTAACTGTATTATTACTTCATTTTATCAGTGTCACTAGGGTCGAGCAGGTGGCAAGCGAGGTGTACCGTGCGTCGCAAGGATGGAGGCCGGGGGTGCTTAGACTGGGATGCTGAAGCTGGCTCTTTCAGTCCCTATCTTCCCCCCTGATGTTTCTGTGGTAGCATTTGGGTTGTAATCCGAACTTGGTCGAGCTGGTGCTGCGTCCCCCTACCTGCCTAGCTTATGTTGCGAACTTGTCTCCTGCTAGTACTCAGTCCGTTCTAGTAGTAGTTGCATAACTGCCCGTTTACACTAAGATGTTGTCGGATAATGGTTCTCTATGGTTGGGTTTCTTTAATGAAATCGGAGGAAACCCCTCTTTTGATATAAAAAAAATCGGTGGCACTAGCGGTGCCAGAACATTGCCTCAAATTAATAGTGCCACTAGATTAAGGTGCAAAATAATAACATTACTGCTTTATCATGGTAGTGCCAAAACAGTAGCACAAAAGCAGAGTCAACATGCAGGATCTTTGGCAAACGGTCGGACCAAAATGGAACATACCTCGTGATGGGAACCATATCTGCAGTCAATGCCATCGTAGAAGGGATGACACCAGTCACCAACATGGATGATTCAATTCATGGGACCTTTTTGTGCAGTTCACCTAAAATGAAGGAATGTTGGCATCATGCATTTAGTAAGTACTTGGTCCCATGAGCTAGCAGCTTCTTCTTCATTAGTTGCAATAAAATTGAGCAACATCAAGGTTGGTCGTGAAGCTCGTGGAATGTTCAACTATAATTCGGATATCATTTTGTGCAGTTCAACTAAGATCAAGCGTGAAATGTATATCTCTGTTTTATTGCAACTAATCCAAACTTGGTCGAGTTGGGGCTGCGTTCCCCTACCTGCCTAGCTTATGTGGTGAACTTGTCTCCTGCTAGTACTCAGTCCGTTCTAGTAGTAGTTGCATAACTGCCCGTTTACACTGAGATGTTGTCGGATAATGGTTCTCTATGGTTGGGTTTCTTTAATGAAATCGGATGAAACCCCCTCTTTCGATATATAAAAAAATTAGTTGCACTAGCGGTGCCAAAACATTGCCTCAAATTAATAGTGCCACTAGATTAAGGTGCAAAATAATAACATTACTGCTTTATCATGGCAGTGCCAAAATAGTAGCGCAAGAGCAGAGTCAACATGCAGGATCTTTGGCAAACTGTTGGACCAAAATGGAACATACCTCGTGATGGGAACCTTATTTTAGTCAACGCCATCGTAGAAGGGATGACACCAGTCACCAACATGGATGATTCAATTCACGGGACCTTTTTGTGTAGTTCACCTAAAATGAAGCTATGTTTGCATCATGCAGTTAGCAAGTACTTGGTCCCATGAGCTAGCAGCTTCTTCTTCATTAGTTGCAATAAAATTGAGCAACATCAAGGTTGGTCGTGAAGCTCGTGGAATGTTCAAGTAGAATTTGGATAACATTTTGTGCGGTTCAACTAAGATCAAGCGTGAAATGTATATCTCTGTTTGCACAAAAAGGTGGAAAGGAGGGTGACTAACAAGTGATTAAACATACAACAAATGAAAAGAAGCATGTTCCTTATCTGAATGGCGATCCTACAAGGACAGTAGCAATTTCTAAAGCAGCATCATTGCTAGATATTAGTGTGGGCATTAGGATTAACTATGACAACCGTTAAATACGACATTACCTTAATGGTGTCATTGCTTCATTTTACCAGCAACATTACATTAACAGCTACTAAAGAGTTGGTATTTGGACACGGGAGAGTAGGCGGACCAAGACAGTTGCATTTCTAATGAAAAGAAGCAACTTATCTTAATGAGAAATTTAGCAGGACATGAAAAACAGTGCCATTGATTCATATTACTGGAGGCATTACATTGAAAACAACATTGGTTTAACGTGTGCTTACTTTAACAGTGGGACTGCTACATTTTACCAGTGGCATTACATAAGAGGGGCTCGGGGCAAAAAACATCCAAACAGGATATCTGGGTTGGTCCCATTTTTGTTTGGTACAGCCACCTTATACTGTGTGAGGCTAGCAAATCTAGTACTGGACATACTCTGTTGACTTGTCCCCCAGTCCCCACTTTCTTTCCATTTTCAACCAATAGATCGGTTTATATTGAGTTTGTACAGTGTTTCCCTTTATTTCCCTATTAGAACAAGAGACCAGTTGGATAGCCAGTCTCTGCTACTTTTCACCCCCATTATTTCCTCTTTCGACCAAGTCCTAGATTCAGGTAACAAATCTTCCCCCACCCCCACCCCCATTCTTCCCTGTTTGAACCAAGTAGTACTAGATTCGACTGCATGAACTAGTTTTACCTCTTAACAGTAAAAATTTAGGTGGCTTTCGAACAGCCGATCGACCCTATCTATTAGGGGGCCTAAGAAATAGTAAAAAGATACAAATGCAGCGACATGAGGAGCTGGGGCAGTAGAGCAAGGCCGGTTTCGAAGGAAGTTATACCTGAGGGTCGCCGGGATGTCGCTAGGTGGGCAGCGGGAGGCCGGATCTGCCCACACTACGACAGCGAGGAAGAAGGGGTCGGAGGCCCTCCCTAGCCGGCGCTGCATGGGAGAGAACAGCAAGGCACGCTGATCGGGACGTGCCGGCAGTGGGTAAGAGCCATCGTCGAGGATGGCCGTGTGAACATTGCACCTTCTCACCTTCCCTAGCGGAGGGGATTGTCGGTGCAACAAACCCTAGGTCTGTTGCCCAGACTATGCACAGGCACGGGGACGAGATTGAAGCACCAACCCAAGTCAGAATACGAGAGACTAAGAGGTTCAAAGGACTAACATACAGATCAGAGGGACCAAGATCAAACCAAAGAAGCAAGGCACCATCAGGAGAAGGGCCTCCTTTGTCGGGCAGGTGAGCTCGGCAAGGGGTGAGGCCACCCCCGGAAGATGACGTCCAAGACTTCCCGGCAGGGCCTGCCGGGGCACACGGAGGTGAAACCACCTCACCAACTACTCCACCATGACCCACGCCGTCAATCAGTGCGGTGTTGAACCGCGGAGTGACTAAGTGGCAGCCATTCACCACATGGCAGCCTCTCCCTATAGGAAACACCTGCAGATGACACCCATCCTGCGACGTGTCAAGCGAGCAGGCGTGGAGCTGGCGAGATAGCCCGGCAAGCCTTGCTGGGCAACCAATGATGTGACAATGAGCGGTGCATTTAATGCGCCCTGTCAGCCCATAGAGTTAGGTACGATATCACTGTGTGCTATCTTATCAGTGCCTGATGACTGTTTTGCCATTGTGGTGACCCCTTAATCTATAAAAGGAGGCCCATGGCGACCGTAGAGAGGGTTAGAAGGTTGGGTAACTCAGACACCCATACGCGTGTAGCCACTGCCGCCCTGAGGCAACCCTTGCTGGGCAAGTGTACTACGCTCCACCACCACCTTTCCACCATCAATCCACCAAAGCAGGAGTAGGGTTTTACGCCTCACGGCAGCCCGAACCTGGATAAAAATGCCTGTGTGATCTCTGCCGTGCTGCCACACGCTCGTCTGCTCTTTATGCAATGCGACGCCCCCCTGCCGAACCAGCAAGGGGCCTCCTGGTCCCATAGGTGGCCGCGGTTTCCCGTGACATCCATGGCGCGCCAGGTAGCGGGACTGCTTGCGCGAACCTGAAGGCGTGTGTAGCGCGTCACCTTCATCACCATCAGCATCATCGACGATGCCATCGACCATGGCGCCCAAGAAGAAACCCAGTTCTTCGGCTCATCCTTCCACCTCGAAGGCTCCGCCGCCCACGGCCTCTAACACTGCGAGGGGTGCGGAGACACGTGAGGACACGGACGCTACTGGGGATGTGGTCGGGGTAGGCGACGCCGTCACTACTTCCCTCGCGGCCGACGCAGGAGCAGGAGACATCAGAGGAGAGCGGCATCAGCAGCGTCCCGACGGGCACATCCGCAGCGACGGCACTCGGGCCGGGGCGAATCGCCGCCCTCCGACCGCTCCCACCACGGGTGCAGTCGCAGCGCGTGCACCTCCCTCGGGATGGGTCGACCAAGCTACTGCACCCGACGGAACCACTGGTCCTCGAGTGCCTTCGCCACACCACCCTTCCATCCAGGTGGTCGCCCGGCAGCAGCGGGGGCGCAGTGCTGCCGCCACTGGCACCATCAGGAGCCGAGCGACGGTGCGATGGACTTCATCATCACCCATGCCAAGTACAGCCTCGGAGGCCATGGCGCGGGCTCAGCTGCTGCTAAGGTTTCCGCCAGCGGCCGAGCAAATGGGCGAATGGTGTGCCACCATCCAAAGTCTGCTCGGTTTCGCCGAAGCTGGGGGCTCACGGCGAGCTGGCCCGCCACGGCCGCCCCAAGCGACAGTGACGGCTCATACTGCTGACCGTACAGAAGGGGCCGTCCCCACGGTGCAGTCGCCACCACGGCAACCTGCGCGAGCGCAACAGAATCAAGACCCTGATGACGTCTCGATGGCCTCTTCTGACACTCGAGCGTGTCCAGGCCAACGACGAGCCCCGGAGGATAGGCGGAGAGGAGACACGCGCGCCGTTGTCGAGCAACGCCGCGACGACCTCCGCCGGACCGATGGGTGCGACGGCCCCGGTGTCGACGAGCCCGTGCTCGGTATTAGCGGGTGCCTTCATTTCGAGGTTGGCTGCCCTGCCTTTACCCGTGAGCTGCGGCAAGTCCGTTGGTCGTCCGTTCGCACGTTCAAGCCAGAGATACCTGAGAATTACGACGGGAGGCTGAACCCGGCAGAGTTCCTGAGCATCTACACCATCGCTGTTCAGGCTGCCAGGGGAAGAGATGAGAAGGTGTTCGCCAACTACTTTCCTTTGGTCCTCAAGTCCAATGTGAGGTCTTGGCTGATTCACCTGCCGGAGAACTCCATTTCGTCATGGGCAGACCTGTGCCATGAGTTCATCGGTGCCTTCACCGGTGGCCACCAAGAGCCAGGCCGACCCAGCGACTTGCAGCTTCTCCAACAAAAGGAAGGAGAGACCCTCTGTAAGTATTTACAGAGATTCAGCAAAGTTCATAGAAATATCCCAAATATCCATCCGGCAGCCGTGATAGCCGCCTTCCACTCCAATGTGCGCAACCACCGGATTCATTCCAAGATGAACGTACGGTTGCCCAAGACTGTGAAGGAGCTCTACACGTTGGTGGATAAGTGTGCTCGGATGGAGGAGGGAAGAAAGTTGGCCGGAGAGGAAGATTGCACCAATATTGATTCAGAGGATGAGGATGAATCAACTAGTCAGAAGAAGAGCAAGAAGCGCAGTAAGAAGCGAAGGGATAAGGCAGTGATGACGGTTGAAGGATCGGGTACGCCTAGTACCGGCAAGAAGGCCAAAGCTGAGGCTCCCGGCAAGGAAGCTGCCGTGTGCGCTGACTGTTGGGAAGCTGCTGCTGCCGAGAAAGCCGGGAAAGGTGATGGGCCATATTGCAAGATTCATCAGACCAAGGGCCACGACCTTCAAGAGTGTTATCAGGTTGAGCAGCTTGTCAAAAGACAGAAAGCAGAGTATGAGAAGCGTGACAAGGAAAAGGGTCAGAATGCTGCTGGTGGCAAGGGCTGAGGTGGTGAAGTAAATCGCCCCGGCAAACCTTTCGGAACCAAGGAAAACCCGCCAGAGGTCGAGAGAAGGAAGCCTGTGGTGATGAGTGTGATGGAGGGGATGAAGAGGAAACCAGTGAGCAAGAGTTTCAGAAGGCCACCGCCGCCCTGTGCATTGACGAGGGTGCATCTCTACACACCTCTCACTGCCAACTCAAGCGGTGGGCACGACAAGTCAATGCCGTGGAGCCAGCGCCCGAGGCCCGGAAGCCGCTCAAGTGGTCTCGTACGCCAATCATCTTTGACGAGGAGGATCATCCTAGCCATACTACTGCGGTAGGGTGTTTGCCATTGTTGGTCTCCCCAACAATCCGCAACCTCAAGGTCACGAAGATGTTGGTGGACGGTGGGGCCGGGTTGAATTTGATTTCCCCAGCAGTTATCAGCAAGCTTCAGATAGCAGAGGAAGAGCTGGAGGTTACCGGCACGTTTCAAGGAGTTAGTCCCGGCAGGAGCCGTCCTAAGGGAAAGATCACGTTGCCGGTAACGTTTGGGGGAGAACTGAACTACCGGACTGAGAGGATTGTGTTTGATGTGGTTGATCTCCCCCTGCCATACAATGGGATTCTTGGACGCCCGGCCCTGGCTAAGTTCATGGCAGCATCTCACTATGCCTACAACACCTTGAAGATGCCTGGGCCACTGGGAGTCAACACCATCCCATCAGATGAGAAGGATGCAGTCATTTGTCTGGACAAGATGTACCGGGATGCGGTCGCAGCAGAGGCAGCGGCAGCAGCAGCTCCCGTTAAGGAAAGCAAAGGATAGAAGAGGGATTGCAGGGACTCCGGCAAAGAGTCCGGGAAGCGTGCCCCCACAGAGTGCACGGCACCCGTTGACGACATGCCGGAGTGTTCCAACGGCAAGAGATCCAAGGTCGCTGCACCCCAAGTGAAGAAGGTCCCGGCAGGGCTGGCTGGCGTTGATGGTACTTTCACTATCAGCGCCACCCTCGATGACAAATAGGAAAGCGTGCTCGTTGCCTTCCTGCGGGCGAATATCGATGTGTTTGCCTGGCAACCATCTGATATCCCCGGTGTTCCCAGGGAAGTAATCGAGCACCACCTTGCTGTCTGCCCACATGCCCGACCTGTCAAGCAGAAAGTCAGAAAGCAGGCCTTGGAGAGGCAGCAGTTCATTGCAGAAGAGATCAAGAGACGAGAGGCAGCTGGATTGGTCAGAGGAGTACTGCATCCCACGTGGTTGGCAAACCCAGTGGTAGTCCGGAAGGCTAGCGGGAAGTGGAGGATTTGCATAGATTTCACAGATCTCAACAAGGCTTGCCCGAAGGACCCGTTTCCCTTGCCGCGTATCGATCAGATTGTGGATTCCACTTCAGGTTGTGATTTGCTCTCCTTTCTGGATGCGTATTCTGGGTATCACCAGATCTTCATGTCCAAGGAAGATGAAGAGAAGACGTCGTTCATCACTCCATGTAGTACGTACTGTTTTGTCCGCATGCCATTCGGATTAAAGAGTGCCGGGTCCACTTTTGCAAGGACAGTCTAGATTGGTTTTGAGCCACAGTTGCACAGAAATGTAGAAGCCTATATATTATGGTCAAGACCAAGGATAGGGCCACCCTTATTCAATATTTGGAGGAGACGTTTGCTAATCTGTGCAAAATCAATTTGAAGCTCAACCCGGAGAAGTGTGTATTTGGTGTTCCCTCCGGCAAGTTGCTTGGGTTCTTTGTATCCCATCGTGGGATCGAAGCCAATCCCGACAAGATCAAGGCTATCGAGCAGATCCAAGCACCAAGGATAGTTAAGGGTGTGAGGCGTCTGACAGGATGCGTTGCCGCACTAAGCAAATTCATCTCCAAGTCTGCCGAGCGCGCCCTGCCGTTCTTCAAAATTTTGAAGAAGGCAGGACCCATGAAGTGGACCCCGAAGCAGATGCAGCTTTGCAAGAGTTGAAGGCCTACTTGTCCTCCGTGCCTACCTTGGTCACTCCCAAACCCCAGGAGCCGTTGCTGCTGTACTTAGCGGCAACCAACCAAGTAGCCAGTGCAGCTTTGGTAGCGCATCGAAAAGCGGATGAAGCAGAGAGTGAGCAGAGACCGGCAGAGTCAGAGAAGGATCAGGACTGCAATGAGCACGGCAACGAGAGCAACCCCAAGGACGTGGCAAGGAAGAAAGTGGTGCAGCGCCCAATGTACTTCGTCAGCTCCTTATTACAGGGGGCTAGATCGAGGTACTCTGGCGTGCAAAAGTTGATTTTTGGTCTGATCATGGCCTCAAGGAAATTGCGCCACTACTTCCAAGCCCATGAGATCACGGTTGTCACTCGTTTCCCGTTGCAACGGATACTCCGAAACCCTGAGGCTACCGGCAGAATAGTGGAGTGGGCTTTGGAGTTATCCAGTTTTGGTTTGAAGTTTGAAAGCAGGTCAACTATTCAGAGCAGGGCATTGGCAGAGTTTATTGCATAATGGACGCCAACCCCTGATGAGGAAGTGATGGAGACAGCTATCCCCAGCAAGGAATCGCCCCAAGAATGGATTATGTATTTTGATGGTGCTTTTTCCCTACAAGGTGCAGGAGCTGGCGTGCTTCTTGTTGGCCCCTCCGGGGAGCACTTGAGGTACGTCGTCCAAATGCATTTTGCCCGGGAAGAAGCAACCAACAATACAGCAGAATATGAAGGGCTCCTTGCCGGGCTCAGGATTGCAGCTGAATTGGGAATTAAGAAGCTGATCATTCGAGGAGATTCACAGCTTGTGGTGAGACAAGTTAACAAGGATTACCAAAGTCCATTGATGGAGGCATACGTCGAGGAAGTGAGGAGATTGGAGGAGCACTTTGACGGATTGCGAACAGAGCACGTACCCCGTGCGGAAAACAGCATAGCTGATCATCTGTCAAAGTGTGCTGCGCATAAGCTCCCTATGGAACCAGGGACTTTTGTTCTCCATCTCACTCAGCCCTCCGTATCCCCAGCAACAATGGCCCGGAAAAGGAGAAAGTTGGACTCCGGTAAGCCTCTCCCGGTAGAGCCGTCCGCTCCTGGCAGAGACCCTGCCGGAAACAACTCCTCGCAGTCTGTCGAACCACACCCTCCAGCCGGGCCCATGGACCCCGTGAATGAGGCATGTGCTCCCGCAGCAGAGGAGGTGCCGCTAGTCCTCGTTGCCGAGCCCCAGGCTCCAACTTGGGCAAGGCACATTGTCCACTTCCTCCAAACCGGAGAGCTTCCCGGCAACCAAGACGAAGCTGAAAAAGTAGCCCGGAGGGCCAGTATGTATCAGTTTGTCGATGACACTCTGTACAGAAGGAGGCCCAACGTTGTGAAATTAAAGTGTGAAATTAAAGTTTAAGATTGAAAAAAGATAGGTGCTCCGTAAACTCCTCTCCCCGTCCCTCTTATCCCAGGTAGTGCGGTGGGAAGAGAAGAGGATGGGCGACGCGCCGGCACAACGCCACCCCGATCCCCGTCAGGAGCTGTCGGACACAGCCTAACAAGATCGGGAGTGGTGAGGCTGCGAAGGAGGAAGACGTGCGGAGCGCCCTGGCGGCCCCAGGATCACCGCTCCCAGGACCAAGCGGGGGGCTCCAGCACAGGCACCGACAGGGGAGGATGCCGGGGCCCAGCCAGAAGACCCCCAGGGGAAGCGGAAGCGCCAGAGGGGCAAGCCTTTCCCCGGCGGCCCGGGAAAACGGTGATGATGGCGCCGGGAAAAGGGGGGGGGAGCCAGACATACGGGCAGCAGGTCGCCAGTACGAGACGAATGCATCGATGCAGTCGTGCTCCTACTGGACGGCCTACCTCCCGTCTTCTCCTTCTCCCCTGGCTTCGTCTTCATCAACACCGTTCCGGGGGGAGGCCGGGACTCCAGCCCGGCGCCTTCCCCGGGGAAACGGCGAACGGCCAGGGGGCTTGCGGCACATCGATCCCCACCTTGGCGGGTAGGAAGGCGCGCCTCTCATCAACATCAGCCCCAAGACCTCCGGGAGGGGCGGTACTGGGATTACCAATGGTCTCCAGCCCCGCCTCCCGGCCGAGCCTCGAAGGAACCGAGAGGTTCGTCACAGCAAGGACCAGGCTCACTCCTCGAACGCCAGCACTCAACAACTCTAGGCGGAAGATGGAGCCCGGAGCTTGGCCCCGGGCCTTTCTCTTCAACATGACCAACGAAAGGCAGGAACAGGGGAAGAAAGGATCCGGAGATGGATGACTTCGCCCTCCTCCACCCCTCCATTTTATAGGCGGATCGGGGCGGGGAGCCGCTCCATCAACAGGTGGCCACCGTCCTCCTCCGCCAACTCAAGACGACCGGGCCCTCGCCTTGACGCTCTCCCACGCCATGCGCCTCCGTTACCTACCCCGCGCGATGCATGCAACATACGTGGCTAAGGATAAGGGCATGGTGGGAAGAGTGAATTGGCGGTTTCTCCCCCGCGCGTTAAAGTCATTCACAAGCCATCACTAGAGTGGCCCCACCACCATTAGCCTTACACGACGCACGGAGAAACCGAAAACTGGCCCGGAATCAAGGCTAATGAAGAAGCAAAGAAGACCTCAAGAGACTAGCCTCTTCAGCGACCCCGCCTATGCACTTATTAGGCCCTACCCCGACGACGCTCGACAGCGCGTTCGGGGCAGGCCCGGTGGCTTCTGTCGGTGCAACAAACCCTGGGTCTGTTGCCCAGACTGTGCACAGGCACGGGGACGAGATTGAAGCACCAACCCAAGTCAGAATACGAGAGACTAAGAGGTTCAAAGGACTAACATACATATCAGAGGGACCAAGATCAAGCCAAAGAAGCAAGGCACCATCAGGAGAAGGGCCTCCTTTGTCGGGCAGGCGAGCTCGGCAAGGGGCAAGGCCACCCCCGGAAGACGACATCCAAGACATCCTGGCAGGGCCTGTCGGGGCACACGGAGGCGAAACCACCTCACCAACTACTCCACCACGACCCACGTCGTCAATCAGTGCGGTGTCGAACCGCGGAGTGACTAAGTGGCAGCCATTCACCACATGGCAGCCTCTCCCTACAGGAAACACCTGCAGATGACACCCGTCCTGCGACATGTCAAGCGAGCAGGCGTGGAGCTGGCGAGATAGCACGGCAAGCCTTGCTGGGCAACCAACGATGTGACGATGAGCGGTGCATTTAATGCGCCTTGTCAGCCCACAGAGTTAGGTATGATAGCACTGTTTGCTATCTTATCAGTGCCTAATGACTGTTTTGCCATTGTGGTGACCCCTTAATCTATAAAAGGAGGCCCATGGCGACCGTAGAGAGGGTTAGAAGGTTGGGTAACTCAGACCCCCATACGCGCGTAGCCACTGCCGCCCTGAGGCAACCCTTGCCGGGCAAGTGTACTACGCTCCACCACCACCTTTCCACCATCAATCCACCAAAGCAAGAGTAGGGTTTTATGCCTCACGGCGGCCTGAACCTGGGTAAAAATGCCTGTGTGATCTCTGTCGTGCTGCCACACGCTCGTCTGCTCTTTGTGCAACGCGACGCCCCTCTGCCGAACCAGCAAGGGGCCTCCTGGTCCCATAGGTGGCCGTGGTTTCCCGCGACAGGGATCCGGCCGGATCTGTGACCAGCGGTGAGCAGAGAGAGAGTGTGGCCACCGCTGTCATGTTTAGATCTGGAGAGGACGAGAGAGTGTGAAGGGAGCAACACTAGCAAGCAAGCGCGGAGGCTCCTGCCTATATAGTGGAGTTGTTTTCTTTTATCTACCGGAGCCGGCTTGACCTTGTCAATTACTGTGGAGAAGTCTTCATGCACGTGCCCCAGAGGCGCAGTTGTCGTCATTTTGATCTGAAGCACCGAATTAACATATAAGACAAAAAAGTGCCACATGACAAGAAACCATAACCTCACTGCCCCAAGGAGACAACATGAATCCCGACGGGCAAATTAGACGAGGATCAAAGCTCAAATTAAAGACAAACTCGTAGAAAATGGGTCAATCAATAGATGTCCTAATTAACATAGTCGGCTTGACCTAGATGGCAGCCAAGTAGTCTTCATGCATGTGCCCCCAATGACCAGCGCCTTGGAGGAACGCAGTTGTCACTGTTTAACCCTCGCAGTGATCCGAAGCACATGACACCTAATATTGCGAGATGACAAGAAACCTTTTTTCTAGATTTCTCATCAGAACTACAACCCTGTACAACACAGCCTGCACGATATGTAGATGATAGCCAATCCAGCCTTCTGCTGGAGTCTGGTCATATGCATGGACGAACTGATCTCCCGTGTCGTGCAGGGATCGTCCAGGCACTGACGTGTTTACATCACTGCTCCAGTACTATCTCTCGTCTCTCTCTTCTATTAACTCAGCCAACTTGCGGGGACGGGGGAGTGTGCCTATGGTCGGTTCTCAATTGCGGTCCCACATGTCTGTGCAAACACAATATGACGCGCGTTCCATTCGAAGAGCGGCGTGCCAGACCGACCAACCGTTTGGGGTGCGACGCGAACGCGACGGGCGTGCTGTATATATGTGTACCGTCATTTTCTTCAGGCTTTGCTCCATGGCGCAATCCGTGGATACAAAATTATATTTAAAAGTCAAGGGCGGGGCTTTTCCTGCGCGGTAGGCAGGGCAGTTCCGCCTAGTCGGTTTGACAGAGAGGCGAGAAGATGAGGGAGTAGGCTGCTGCAAACGTAGGGCTGTGTGATTTGATGGCTCGTTGCTGCTGGACAGGTGGGGCCCTGTGATTAGAC
Organism: Thinopyrum elongatum; assembly: GCA_011799875.1. NCBI lineage: Eukaryota > Viridiplantae > Streptophyta > Magnoliopsida > Poales > Poaceae > Thinopyrum > Thinopyrum elongatum. Next base: position 427,635,263 of record CM022302.1, read on the forward strand.
TTCCATTATCATTAGAGCAAGTATAATAGGATGCCGTAGGGGGCTGTAAGACTTAAAATAGTATATTTGTGTTGAGTTGGAAGAGAGAGAAGAGGAGAGAGAGGAGAAGCGGGCTAATAACTAACAGTCGGCTGTAACACGTGCTCCTAGACATTTTGTGAGAGAGGAAGGTGCGCCATGGATCAACAAAGTAGTACTTATTTACATGTAACTATTATACTTGTTGGCTACAGGCTTGGCTATAGATGACGTGTCGACATCATATAGCCAGCAGCTGGCTATGCTATTAACCATGCTCTTATTACTGCAGTGCTACGACCGGCGTGAGTCTCCCGATTCCTGACCACCTCCATGGTATACAGGTGCCAAGTACTGCCTAGCTACTTACTCCTTGGCAAATGCAATAAATACTACGAAGAAAGAGATAGAGAGAAGTAAAAAATACTCTTATAGCCAACCTTATAGCTAACCTTGTTGTATGAGTCACTATAGGTGATGACTATGTATGACATGCCAACATTAGATAGCCTAACGCACCTGGACGGAGGAAGTAGTTTCATGCATGCGAAGTAGGCAAAAAAATGCTCATTTATAGCCGTCTGAAATCACCAAGGGCGCGGCCACGCGAGCGAGGTGACGGTCGTGGTAGGCGCGACCATGATACGGGCTGCTGACAGCCCTTGGATCTGAGATCGAACGGCCGCATGCTAAGTTGCTGAAAATTTGCAGAATAACCCTCTAGGATAGGATATTCGCCCATAGGTCTAGAATCACGCCATGCAACCATTCGATCTCAGATCCAAGGGCTCTCGGAAGCCCGTATCATGGGAGCATGGAAAGCTTCGTATCACCTGTAATTTCCCCGACGCTTGACGTGCGAACATGCAGATGCATGAAGCCATTTAATTGGGCGTCTAGTAGACATGACATCTAATTGGGCCCCCATAGTACTGTGCATGAAGCCTTTTATCCACCAGACAAGCCACTACCCTGCCGTTCGCACGCCCCACTCAGCATTTTTACAATCGGAAAACCGCTAGCAGTTCACTCCTACTCGTCCCCGGTCATCCTTTAACATTACGGCAGTTCGCTCCTAGTCGTCCCGTCCTTTCACATTACAGCAGTTCCTCTAATCCTAACCCTCCTCCCAAATCCATGGCGTCCCAAATCTCCATGATCGGTGGTGAGTACAAGGTTAGAACCATCACCGGCGATGAGTTTGACGTCATCTACACCCGTTCTTCCATGACGGTGAAAGGATGCCTTGCTCGCTGCACACGCATGTTCGAAAACTCAAATGATGATGAGTGGGTCGCTGGGCTAGATGTTGAGTACACTATAGTCCTGGACAAAGAGAAGAATCTAAAGGAGGAAGAGAAGAAGAAGCCCGCCGTGATCCAAGTTTGCGTGCATAACTTGTGATTGGTCTACCACATATGCCATGCCGATGTTGAGTGCGAGGAATTTAAGAACTTCCTCGCGGGCGGCAAAGTCAAATTCGTTACTGTAGACTTTATGAACGACAGAGAAGTCCTGGATCAGATAGGCCTCGTTGTAGGCCAGCCCTTCGACCTCCAGAAGAATGGGCTGGTGTCCTCCCGTTAGCCTTCAATGCTGACCCTGGCAGGAGCCATGTTTGATCCTTCGTACGGTAAACTGATGAAACCTCCGCCCAAGTTTCATCTTGCATGGCAGTGGAATGTACTAGATAGAGACCACATCCAGTATGCTGCAATGGATGCCTACCTTTGTTTCAATATCTACAAGGGTTGGATGAAGAGCGAGAGCCAAGTGTGCGGTTCAAGCAAAGAAGTATCGGCCAAGAGGAAGAGGGACAAGGACGAAGTCGAGCACGTGGACGAGGAGTCCGAGTAAGGTGGCAGTGTCGTTGCTCATGGTGGTTCTAATGCAGTGTCTACCAGATTAGTTGCTTAGTTTAATTTTAGGCTCTTAGTTTTATTTGAGGGGTGTGTTGTGCTGAGCCCCCAGCAGAACTATGTTATGCTCCTTCTCGTTATTTTAACTCTTCAGTACGTACATACTAGTATTTCTTACAGCTCATCTTGTAGTTGGTAGTACTACCACTCGTTTCTTCACATTATATATGTACTATATATGATATGGCGAACATCATATTGGCTATACTATAACCACGCTCTAAGCATGGCACATACGTAAAACACTTAAATGAGATAAGTACTTAAAAAAAACTTAAATGAGAGAAGTGTACCCAAAGCATGAAGGAGTTTAGTTGTCAAAGAATTAAATACATATGCTAATTTCTTAATAGACTTTAGCACCCCATCTAAGCACGTACTATCTTTTTTAATAGTACTATATGCATAATTTGGCGACGAGCGCTCTCTATATGTACCACCTTTATTCTTTAATTTCATCTTGTTAGTTTTGCTCCATGGCGCAATCCATCGATACTACTATTGTACAAAAGTACATTTAAAAGGCTAGACGGCGGGGCAGTCTCGCTTGGTCGGTTTCACGAGAGGCGAGGGCCTTTGTGATTTGACGGCTCATTACTGCTGAAAGGTGGGGCCTTGTGATTTGACTGCTCATATAAATGTTGCTGATGACCTAAGGAGGAACAAAGAAGCGTGTGGTATACTCAAGTTTTCCACTGGAGTAGGACTAGTACGATGGAGGAGCGCGAAACACGGCAGCCCAGTGCGATATGGCGATCCCACGATGCCGCTCATCTTTAGGATTGTTCTATTCATGCCTCGAAGAGAACATGACACATGCGGCGAAACACCCGAAGCAAAATAAGAAACACAGGAGCAAAAGAAGAAGGAAGATTGCCCCCCCAAAAAAGAAGGAAGACGCAGACACAAGTCTGGGGCGCTGCTCTCTACTTCATGAAGAGTTGACCGCAGAGTCCTAACTGCTTCTTCATCGCCTCCACGACCTTCATCTCCTCGCTCGTCTCCTCCGCCATCTTCTTCATTCTGTCCATGACGCGGGATTTCTCGACGCGAGCCTTCATCATCTCTTCCACGGCTGCATTACGTACCTTGACAGCAGCCGGGTGCTCGATGCGGAGCTTCGCCAACTCCTCCTTCTGTTCCATGATGAGGGCGTGCAGCAACTTCATCGAGGAACTACTCTTCTCATGCAGCTTCTTCCAGCCGGCGTTCTCCTCCTTCAGCAGGTCGAGCTCATGGCGGAACTTCGCCTTGCCCTCCTGAAGTTGCAGGATTTCGCCGGTCGCCTTCTTACCCGAGGCAATGCTCTCCTTCAGCAGCATCACCAAGCCGGCGGTCAACTCCCCCCGCTCATTGAGCTCAGCGGGGCATGTCGTCGAGGCTCTCCTTCTGCAGCTCCACCAAGCCGTCGATGAATTCCTTCTGCTTATTGAGCTGATTGGGCATGTCGTTGAGGGATAACGACTCTAGCACCGCCAGCTCGGCATGTTAGCCTCCGCGGCTAGGGCACTCCTGGGAGCCCTCGCCTGCCCGTGAGAGATCTTTCGAGCCCCCCGCGAGGCGGCGAGCCCTCTTTTTTTTTCTGCAGCCTTGGTCACCGCTCCCTTCTTACTAGTAGTTCTCGAACTAGAGCTCTGCACACCGGCCATGGCAGGGAAGGACGAACAAGAAAGACTTATGAGGAGGAAAGTAGAGTAATTTTCGGCTAGGTAGTTCCCCTTTTTATAACCTAGTACTATCACTAGTACTAAAACCTGCATAGTGGGAACACGTTCATGTTTGATACTACTACTTTGGAATGTGATGGGAACAAGCTAAAGATTAATTGATGGTTTTGGTTTCGTGGCCCGAAACGGCTCCCGATGAGTTTCCTGGATCACAAATTTCAAGTACTATTGCTCAAATGCGATCGCACAAGTCAGTGATGTAACTGGTCATAACTGTCAGACCAAGCCGATGTGTGTCCCTTCGGTGAGACGCGGGTCCGACCGACCGTCTGTTGGTGCGACCGAACATAAGTATTACGCGATGGAGACTTGTGGTTGTGGCTTCGGGTGATTGTCACGACCAAGCATTCAAAAACTAGTGATAAATCAATTACCATATTTTTTCAAACGACCAAGTATTTTCACAGGAATACAATACATATAGATGGAATGATTGTCACGGTTGCAAACCGCCATGGCGCCGCAAGTTCACTGCAGCAGCAACCGAGTAGGTCACTGCATCGCTGGCGGGGAAGAGGGGCAGCTCACCTCGCCTACGATGCATGCCCAGCGCCGCCGCCACAGCTGGCTCCGCGATTTGGCTTCTCCTACCGCCCATTTGAACAGTTTCACCAGCTCCTCATCCCATCCCGCAGGCATGCATGTTCTTTCCTCCGCAGTCGACTCCGTGAATATGATCTCTGCCATTAGCCTCAGCTCGAAATCAACGCGACGCTGCCAGATGCTGACATCCCTCAGCATCTCTCCCCTGAGATCGACTTGCGCATCCGCCTTGTAATTCGCCAGGCGCAACTCCTTCAAACTTGTCTCCAATTGATGAGATGCTTCCTCGATCCGATTTGCCTTTGCTGCCCACCACCTGAAACGCAGCCCTGGCATGTCCTTTGGTGCCACCGATCTATGATTCCAGAGCAATGGATCCCCTCTAAAAGACATGTGGCTTTCGCTCAAAGGCGGCAGTGCTGCGGGCCGCAGCGAGAGGGCAGCCCGCGGGATCCTGGGATCTAAGGGATTATCCATGGTGGGATCCTCCATGGCGGGATCCGGTGGGCGAGGCGGGGAGGCGAGCCTAGGCGCTGGGAGAGCCCTACAAGGCTAAGATAAATATTGTACTACTCCACTCCGTCCATATTTAAATACAAAGGCCACCAACAGTAGCCCAGGAAAAAATTGATCATGCTGCCTGCGTCCTGGTTTATTGGCCCCCTTTTTATTTTGTGCCAATTTTTGACCAAAAATTTAAATAAGAAAATGTTAATGCACGTCACGAAAAATTATATCATTGGAATCGCATTTGAACATAGGTTTCAATGATATTACTTTTTATGACATGCATAAATATTATGTTACTTAAAAATATGGTCAAAAATTGGCATAAAATATGAAGGAGATCAATGGAAGTTGCAACCCATGATTTAACTACTCGCATGCACGCAGTGGAGTAGTAATGTCATTCTCAACTACTTCCTCCCTCACGTCCACTCAATTTGCATGCGCTGTATTAATTGACTATCAATTAAGTGAACGACTTTACACGCGTCAAATTATCACATGGGATGGATCTTCGTACAAAAATGCGTCCCACCGTGTACCCGCATGTGCGTGCTAGGGAATGAGTGCATGCGTGCACATCTTCGCTTCGTGCACGTACTGCCAGTGTGCACGAGAGAGGACGAGTACATTCTTCTGGAACCAGCAGCACGTCACTGTGATCAATCCACACAAGAAGGTCGCGACAACGCCTCCACATGTGCCACGTGGCTTCATAGATGCCCCCACATCATTTTAATCATAATATATTAACTGAAAAAGGGAGAGACACTGTGTAGTGTGCCATTGGAATTCTAATTTTGCGTGTTTTGCACATATTGGAAGTACTAGTAAGGTACACGTGCATTGCACGCATGAGATTTGGCAACCAAATTATGAATAAACACCACACTATAGCATGTAAGCTTTGAGTCATATATGCATGATGTAGATGTTCGTTTAATTCTTATAGTTCATCCCATTCAAAACCAAATAGTTTTTATAAAAAAGTTAATCTATTTTAAGATTCATGGAATTGTGCGTTGTAAAGCATAAAGTAAAAACAAATAATGGAAATTCATCTATAAAAAAATTGGGCAATTATGACACAGAATATTATAGAACAAAGGAGAAGTGCTTGTGTTTTGAGGTTTGTGCATTATGCTTAAGTTCAACCATGGAGTATTCTAGATTGTACATGTGGCACAATCTGGTGGAATGTAGATGATATCCAACGGCCGGTAGTGCTCGGATTTGCCATCTCTGCACCGTCGGATTGGCTTCATCCAACGACCATGTTTCAAAGTTATTTGCACACTGTATAGGGGTATAGATATAGATATATAGACTAGTGGCACATCATCTAAAGCCTTTCTACACGCTCATTTTTTGTACAAATGTGCTCCACCGTGCACCCGCACGTTTGTATGTGGGAACGATTGCGTGTGTGCACCTCTTCTATTTCGTACACGTAGTCCGTGTATGTGAGAGATACTGAGATATGGTGAGGGAATACGTGTCAATGCAATTTGTGTGAAGGAGAGGCCTATATACATAAATGTATGTGCATGGGCCGGGGTGATATACGAGAAGGGAGGGGAGGGGTCGACCGTGCGAGATATCGATTGAGACAGATAGAGGGAAGAGCTCTACGAGCGTAGAAGCAGTAGGATATGGGGGGTGCTGGAAGATGGTGCGAGGGGCCAACTGGAGGGAGACTGGCAAGGAGTGCACAAGTGCGAGATCGATATTTAAAGAGAGGGGCGAGAACGTGCGCGGTTGCGCGCAGTGGCGGAGCCATGAAAACTAAATGAGCTAGGGGTCCAAGCATTGCTAATCCTTTATGGGAAGGGCCAATTCATCAACTTAAACCATTTTACCAGCAATTGATATACTGATCACATTCATGTTAGCCTCAATACAGTGATGTTAGGGGGGCCAGGGCCCTTGTTGCCCCCTGTCTTCGCCACTGTGCGCGCGTCTGAGAGATGAAGTGGATGGCATGGATGATGAGAGGGAGACGATGGATAGATAATGTGTATGTATTAGCTGTGTAGTCCTATATAGAGAGGTAGATTTGATTGATGTTTACGTGGGAAAGAGCAGGGTGAGACCTAACTAGAGATATAGATCGATCGGTTTGTGTGGAAAACCGGGAAAGACCTAACTATATATACACACATAGAGGGACATCGATCATTGTGCATGGATGTGAGAGATAAAGAATGGCCGAAGTGATGAAGAGGGTGTGTGTGTGTGTGCATGGGAGACCGACCTGAAGAAAAAGATTGCGTGTGTGTGATGGATAATGCCGAGTGGTAGTGTGTGTGCATGCATGCACGACAGAAAGTAAGTGGTACAACTATAAAGAGAAGACAACTGTGTGGGTGTAAAAGACTTTGGTGAGGTCATAATCAATATAAAGTTGAATTCAAATATTTGAATAAGAGATCATGATGTTTGAAACCCATGCATGCATGAATATAATTGAGATATGCGTGGTGTGGTTTTGAATTTGAACAAGGTCAAACTGATTTGAATTTGAGATACCGATGGCAGGCATCGTTTGGCGACATTGCATCCATGCATGGACACACTATTCAAATTGGAGATGATGGGTGGCTTTCGCAGCACATATCTAAATGGTGTGTGTGTGTGTGTTATACACATTGTACATAGTATCATACAAGATTTAGATTCCAAACATCTAGCTAGAGCATACATGTACTATGATTTGAATTCAACATAAAATGGATACATATATTTGAATTCGAGATCGTATGTACATGTAGTTCATATTTATATGGGAATTTACTACTCTCATATTCATGTCATGTGTTGTGAAGAAAATATTTAGATGGTTGTATAACTAACCCGAGTACAATCCCATTCAAACAGGGAAAATGTACTCAAATTTAGTCCATATGCTAGACAGTAGGAAATGTTTTTTTATTGTTGAGGGAAGTGCAAATTGATTTGGTACTGTACACGTTAAGCTTGTTGTCCCAATTTTTTTAGTCTGTTGTTGTTGTTTTTTAATGGCATTTCTAGTAATAATATAGTAAAACGGGACATGGCTCTCTCTAGCTAGTGGGGTGCGAATTGTCTTTTTTGTTTTTGTTTTTTTGTACACGTTAAGCTTGTTCTCCCCAAATTTCAAGCCGCGCCTTGTTATGCCGAAATTTCAAGCAAGCATCTCTGTCTATCGTGCTATGAAACTCCCGCCTCTTCAACCCGCGCCTTGTTATCCCAAAATTTTAAGATATCTCATTGTCTCGTTGTGCTCCGAAAATTCCCTCCATCTCAACCCGCGCATTGCTATCCGAAAATTACAACGCGCGCGAAAACTCCCACCTCCTGCGAAATCCCAACACGCGAAATTCCCGTGATACCCTTGAACCAAAAGAACCGCCTAGTTCAAATCAGTGGGGGTACTTTCGTAACTTACCCCACATTTCAGACAAGCGCCTCCCTAAGCCATGGTTCCCCCTCCCATCCCCTCCGCCCCCCCATTCATACACCGAGGCCGCGAAAACCCGCGAATCCCCACACCCTCCTCCGTCCGCCACCCAGCCGGAGCCTCTTCCCTGACGACATCATCCACCGCAACAGCTCGACGTCCCTCATCCACCGCACCAGATGAGGATCCATCATCGATCTCATCGTCCCGCCGGTTTAGCCACCCCGTCCTCCACCTCCAAGGAGCTGCCCTGACGTTCGCCTCGTCTATCGCGTCACCTCCATTCCTACACCGACATCTTCACCTGCACCACCGGAAGAGCAGCACCATCACCGATTCCTTGGATGAAGCTGAGGCCTAATCGGTGCCACCAAAGAGGTTCTACACTAATCGCTACATTTTCTTCTTGATTCGATCTCACGGTGCTGCCGGCGCTCGGTCCCGAGCCGGCATGGCGCGGCTCCATCTACGGCGGCGTCACCGGCCACTTCCTCTATGGCGTCTTTCCCTCGGCGGTGACGTCGACATCACTAGGAGCTGCTGCTGCTCTGGCTCTCGCTGGCACTACTACTGCTGCTTCAGCTCTCGCTCGCGCTGCTGCTCTGCTCTTGCTCTCAGTCCCCTGCCTTGTCTTCTCTTGCTCTTGCTCGCGTTGTTGCTCTTGCTCTTGCTCTTGCTCTTGCTTGCGCTGCTGCTCTACTCTTGCTCGCGCTGCTGCTGCATGAGCAGCAGCTCCGGCTGTCCGTCGAGCTCCTGCTGCTGCTACCTGAGATGCTGCTACACGACCAGCTACCCCGGCTCTCGCACGCGCTATTGCTGCACGACCAGCTGCCCCGGCTGCTCTCTGGTACTACGTTCCCTGCCGGAGCGGCTACCGATTTAGATCATTGCTACTCTGCCACTAGTGCTCGAGGGGGCAAAACTATTAGTGCACTGCTTTTCTGCTACTAGTGCGTTCAGTTTCGACAGTAAAATTCAGTTTCGACAGCAAAATCCAGTTTCGATAGTGAAATTCAGTTTCGACAGTTAAATTCAGTTTCGACAGTTAAGTTCAGAGATGAGCGGCTGATGTATTTTACATCTAGCACTTTGTGGTTATGTATAGTACATCATCTATTGGAGATGGTATTAGAAATCATGGCCCGTACATGGGCCGGAAGTTACAACAGGCTGGAATCATATTGGACGGCCCAGATGACACTACTGGGCCAAATTCGGATAGGCCATAACGGGCTATGAATTATCGGGCTGCAAATGGGCTATATGTGAACAAGCCATTAACAGGCTTTCCATGGGCCGGCCCGCCACCTTTTGACCAAGTCAAACGGGCCGGCCTTTTGACCTGAATGGGCCACTGTTGTTCTGATCCACGTGTCAACGTATCATAGGCGCGTCCCGTACAATCGCTGGATGACATCTGCCCCAACACGGAGTTGACATGTGTTTCTTTCGGCCAATGAGAATTTTACACGTGGAAAATCGCCATTGGTTGTTGCTGTTAACGGGTTATCGGATCCAAAACCGGACCCGATAGCTTAACGGCGACCCGTTACGGTGGATGCCATGTGTCAGTTACCCTTGACGAAAGCACTTCCATGATGCGCCATTTATCGTCATGGAAGTGGACACTTCCGTGATGATAATTTTGGTATTGTCATGGAACACTTCTACGACAGCACAGGTATGACTATCTTGATTTTGTCATAAAATCGTCATGGATGTACATGCATGACAGAAAACGTGACCTACTGTGACAAACACGTATCATCACGGAAGTGTATATTTTTTGTAGTGCATACATCAAGTGTTCTCAAATCCAATACTCAATCCAACATAATGAAACCTCAAAGAGCAAGACTCAATTAATCACAAGAAGGAAGAGGGGGAAGAACACCATATGATACAACTATAATAACAAAGCTCGCGATACATCAAGGTCGTGCCAAATCAAGAACACGAGAGAGAGAGAGAGAGAGAGAGAGATCAAACACAGAGCTAATGGTACATACCCTCAGCCCCGAGGGTGAACTACTCCCTCCTCGTCATGGAGACCGCTGGGATGATGAAGATGGCCTCCGATGATGATTTCCCCCTCCGATAGAGTGCCGAAACGGGCTCTCGAGTGGTTTTTCGTGATTACAAAGGCTTACGGCAGCGGAACTTCCGATCTAGGGTTCTTTTCGGAGGTTTCTATATTTATAAGAATTTTTTGCGTCGGTCTCACGTCAAGGGGGTGCCCGAGGGGCCCACAAGCTCGGAGGGCATGCCCTAGGGGGGTGGGTGCACCCCCCAGGCTTGTGGCCTCTGTCGTGGGAGTAAGTCTGACAGTAAAAATAGGGGGTACATAGGAGGAGGCAGGATCCTAGCTACGGTGAGGTTGTGCACGCAAGATGTACGAGTTCAGGCCCTTCTCGGAGGAAGTAACAGCCCTACATCTTGGTGCCCGGAGGCTTGGTCGACTGGATTATGCGTGAGAGTTACAGGGGGTGCAAACCCTTGTGCCAGTGGAGGGGGGTGGCTTATATAGAGTGCGCCAGGACCCTAGCCGTGCCACGTTACACAAGGTTCAATGTTCATTAAGACAGGGCGTTACTGGTAACGCCAGCTATAAAGAGCTATAAATGACCTTAAACACTACAGAGTAATGCCTGACCGTTGCCATCCTGAGTGACTCTAGGTCTTCTGTACTCCGAGTGGTTTCTTGTATGGTCGAGTGACTTCATCTTGGTCGAGTGGAATTGGGGTTTCCGAGTGACATAACTGGTCGAGTGGATTGCACTCCAAGGTGAACTCAGTCAGTTTCTTCTGTTGCATTTTGAATGTCTTCGACTCTACGGCAGTGTCCTTGGGTAGGGTATCTAGGTCAGGCCTATGACCCTACCCTAGGTACATGTCGTCATCATTAGCCCTCGAATGGATTGAGGTCCGAGTGAAGAAAGAGTTGAAGTTGACTCTGATTCGATTCCATACTTCGGAGGTATTTCATCAAAGTCTGCGAATCATGTTGGAGCTTCAATCTGGTTTCAGTCGCCTTGGTCCATTCAGAGGCCGTCGTCGAGTGAACTATACTGACAATCTTCGAGTGTCGACATGGTACGAAATCTTCAGTGCGACTGGTTGCTCTACAGTCCCCGGACCTCACGGGATTCGAAATTTCGGGGAAGCGCGCGGGACGGAGCATGCTGCAGTAATTGGAGTGGTCAGATAGGGATGCCTCGATTTTCGCGCCGCCTTTTTCGCCACGTATCGTGCGCGCGAGTGTTGCGGGATTTGACAGGATCGTTTGGGCCCACGAGTCAGCCACTCGGAAGCAGGCCCATAAAAGGCGTCGAGGCCGATGTGTTTGCACAGTGTGCCTCATTCCCCTTCTTCTTCCTCTGCTTCTCCACCACATCTTCCTCTGCTCTCGACGCTGCCGCCCTGCCCGAACGCCGTTCGCCGCAATGGGAAAGGACAAGACGGCGGCCCTGGAGCGCGCGAAGAAGGCGACGGCGACAGCAAAGGGCAAGAAGACGAGTTGGGGGTCGTCGTCGAGGTCTGGTCTGCCTCCTGGTTGGATTCAGGGAGACTGGATTCGATCTACGATCCAGAAGGAAGATCTGGAAGACATGGCCGACGCGGGTTTGATTGCCCACGGATCTTGGAGGTTGCCGGGGAACGAGACCGAGCCTCAGCCGCAGGAGGGTGAGTGCGTCCTCCTTGCAACTCATGTCGACCGCGGTTTCACTCTACCTCCGCATCCTTTTTTCCGAGGTTTCCTAAACTTTTTTGGTGCCCAACTTCATCATTTCTCTCCCAACACCATCACATATATTGCTGTGTATGTCTCTCTGTGCGAAAACTTCTTGGGCTGTCGACCGCATTGGGGTCTGTTCAAGCACATCTTTACCTGCCGCTCTCAAAGAGTGAAGAAGGCGAATCCGGCTGATGAAAAGACGCACGTGATCTAAATGTGCGGTGGTTTAGGGATTCAGATGAGGGGTAGGAGTACTTTTCCTTCTATGACTCTTCCCGAGTCAGTTAGGGGGTGGCAGTCGACCTGGTTCTATTTTTCGAGATATTCCGACCCCTGGTCAGTCGACTGGCCTTCCGACCTTCACCATGGAGCGAGTCCGCCAACCTTCTTCATTGACCGTGACTCCAGCAGAGAAAGTAGAGGTGTCCATGCTAGTCGACCGGGTAGTTCAATTAGTCTGTGATGGCGTGACTGGCATGGATTTGTTGGAGGTGTTTCTCAGTCAACGCATCCAGCCTCTCCAAGCCCGCGATCATCTAATGTGGATGTACTCAGGCAGTGACGACACCGCTCGGGTCCACCCAGAGGAGGTCACCAAGGAGACGGTGGCACAGTGGCTGCGGAGCATCACGGGAAACAAGGATAACCCTAGGGGGTCTAGAAGAGTTGTACCATTCGACAATGACAAAAAGCCGGACAAGGTCTGTCCCTTGTTACCGAGTGCCTTTTTATTCCGATTTGTAACTGCCCTTGGATCTGATTGATGCTTGTTTAATTCCTTGTCTTGCAAATTTTTACTGAGATGTACTCGATGCCAAATGGAGAGCAAGTCCTGGAGGGAACGGAGAGCGGAGGCGAGAGTGGTGACTGGCAATCCCCCGACAACAATGAAGACGACAGCGACGACTCGGACGACAGTGAGGAAGTCGACTCACCACCTCGCTTGGAACGCCGATCCAAACAGTCCCAGGATCCTGCAATCGGTCGTGGCAAAGCGGCTCCCCCGAGCGCACAAACGCAAAAACGCACTCGGACTTCGACTCCGGAGCCGTCTGAAAAGGCCGCCAAGCAGCCCAAGGTCATCCCTTCAAAGCCTCAGAAGGCTTTGCCCAAGATGAAGGTGGATGTTCCCGTCGCTTTTGCGTAAGTGTTTTGCTTTCTCTCTTCGCTTTGCTTGGGAACTTCTACGTTATTGTCGACTCGTTCTCTTGCTTGACCGAGTGAATTCTGAAACTTTCAGCGCTGCTACTTCTGGGACCTCCACGGACATTTACAACGATCAAGATGACGAGGAGACCGAAGACGCGGCCACTTCCAAAGCGGGTACAACTCTACCATCTTGTCCTCGTTTTGTCAATTGTACTGTCGGTCGGCTGAACTCTTACAGTCGAGTCTTTTGCAGCACCACCAAATGTCATTGAACTTCCAGACAACGACAATCATGAAGATGTGCCTCAGAAGACCACGGGAAGAATAGGCAGGACTTCGAGCAGGAGGGTGCCTGCCAGCAAGGCACCTCAGTCGACATCAGCGCCAGAACCAGTGATCCAGCAGTCCGGAGATCCAATTCGGGCTTCTAATTCTTTTGCCGATCCTGTGTCGACTGATCGTCCTTCGGCGTCGACCGCCCAAGCCCCTGCTCTGTCTGTGCAACTCCATGCCTTAGATCCTTTGGTTGCTTCGACTGTTCCGCCGACTCCACTCTTTGTTACCCATCATGTCCCAGAGGACCAAGTGAGCGCTGCTAAGGAAGCTATACGCCAAGCGGGCGTTATGATGGAGCAAATGAAGGTGGTGCACGAAGCTAGCAAGGCTGCCTACGATGCCAGCTCTGCTCTTCAAACCAATGTCCAGGTGAGTTGATTTCTGACTGATTTTTCAGCTTGATCTTTGCTCTGTTAGGATATGGCACTTGAAAACTGCTGCTTTATTATTCGTAAGATGTCCGTGGATGAGCGTTTTGAAACCTTTAAAGTGCATCTATCATGAGTCTGCACCTTGCATCCGTTCACCCACTGGGTGTTTTAACTTTTGCTGTATAGTTCTTCCACTTGAGTCGACCAGGTCGCGTCGAGTGTATCCTTGAATCAGTGGGGGCACGCAGAGTGCACCCACTGGGTGTAGTCCCCGAGACCGCCGTCGAATGTTTGATTCGGCGGGTGTCTTTGTCAAATGTGCTTGATAGTTCTTCCACTCGGTCTAGATAGGCTGTGCCGAGTGGGATCCGGACCAGTGGGGGCATGCCAAGTGCACCCACTGGGTGTAGTCCCTGAGACCGCGGTCGACTACGGGTAGTCGGCAGTGGTCTGAGAACAAATGTTGCCGCTCTTTTTTTTCCCCGACTGGACGGACCATGTCGAGTGGAAAGTCGAACCAGTGGGGGCACGCCAAGTGCACCCACTGGGTGTAGTCCCCGAGACTACTGTCGAATGTTTGATTCGGCAGTGGTCTTAGAACTCTTTTTGCCATGATGACTTGAACTTGTATCTTATCGCTCGGAAGCAATCAATCTTTGTTCCTGTCGACTGACATGTCTTATCCGTTGATTGCAGAAATCTTGTGAGTTCGGGGCCCAGTTTGCTGAATTGAAGAAGAAACAGGACCATCTCAATCTCAACCTGGAGCTGGCCAAGGAGAACTTGCAAAAGGCTAAGGATGAAGCAGCTGCCATGGGAGGTAATAACTTGCCGACTGTTTGCCTTGCCATCTTTTCTTTTCGCCTTTTGAACCAAGTGACTCCACTCGAACAGATGTGCGTAGTGAAAACAGACAACTCCAAGCTCGTCTGAAGAATGCTATTTCTTTAGACAAAATGAAGCAGGCTCTGGAGCGGAAGGACCTCGACCTTGCAGCAGCACAGAAGACGGCGCGGGAGAAAACTGAACTTGCCGACAAGAAGCTGGCTTTAGTCGGCAAGTTAGAAGAAGAAAACACCAAACTGAAGACTGCCATTGACGAAGCCAACAAAGAAGTCGTGCAGCTGAAGAAGGACAAGGTGGTCTTGACCAACAAAGTTGGAGATCTCACTCGGAGGAGGGATGAAATGGAGACCTATCTGGGAGGACTTGCCAAGAAGATGTTCCTTATGCTTGAAGGTACTTTCCCTTTTCCGACTGATTTGCAACTATCGACTCATCATGCAACTGTCGACTCATCATGCAACTATCGACTCATCATTTCTCTGTGTGTGCAGAGTTCTGCCAAAACTTCGAGGAAGAGACTGGGCGGATTGAGATGAATCTGGATCCCATTAACTCCCCTGTAAAGGATGAAGCTGCGATGAACGTGCTGCGACTGGAATCTCGCCTCGCCGGCGTTATGGACTATCTTGCACGACTGAAGGTGGCGGCGTCGCGGATTGACATGGAGCTCTGGCCAGGTGCGACATTCCAGAATGACCTCGAGTCTCTGATGACTCGACTTAATGAAATCCCCGGTCGAGTACAGGCGTGGAAGAAGTCATCTGCTCGGTGCGGCGCTGACGTGGCTCTGTCTCTTGTCCGCGTTCATTGCAAGGAAGTCAAAGAAGAGAAGCTGGCAGCTCTCAAGGTCGCCAATACCAAGAATCTTCAATTCCAGTCCTTCATGGAAACTTTCATTGACGCTGCTACTCGTATTGCTGATGGAATCGACATGGACGAGTTCATCGAGCCATCTAGCCCTCCTCCTGCGGAGTGAACAAACTTTGTGCCTTGACTTTATTTGCCTCGGAATGCCGAGTGATTTTGTAACCGTTAAATTCTTTCGGGCCTGAGGCCTGAGCACTTCCGTTTGCGGTTCTGAACCTTGCTGGATTTATCCGAACTTGGCTTTTCTTTGAATATGGTTGCTTTGTCTTTACCACTTTCAAGTCTCTTGGCTCCGAGTGAAACTTGACTCTTCACTCGGAATAGACGTTGTACTTGTGGTGTAGCTCCGACGAGAGGGCCGTGCGTTGTATTTGTGGCGCAGCTCGGAGCGTGCGACCAAGTTTCTGAGTGAGGAGGATTGCTCTCCACTCGGAGTATGTTTTAACTTAGGCGAGTACGGGGTCGCAGCTAAGCCCCCGAGTGGGAGGATTGCTCTCCACTCGGAGTATGTTTTAACTTAGGTGAGTACGGGGTCGCAGCTAAGCCCCCGAGTGAGAGGATTGCTCTCCACTCAGAGTGTTTTTAACTTAGGCGAGTACGGGGTCGCAGCTAAGCCCCCGAGTGATAGAATTGCTCTCCACTCGGAGTGCTTTTGAAACTTAGGCGAGTACAGGGTCGCAGCTAAGTCCCCGAGTGGGAGGATCGCTCTCCACTCAGAGTGTTTTTGAAACTTAGGCGAGTACGGGGTCGCAGCTAAGTCCCCGAGTGGGAGGATTGCTCTCCACTCGAAGTGTTTTTTTAACTTAGGCGAGTACGGGGTCGCAGCTAAGCCCCCGGGTGGGAGGATTGCTCTCCACTCGGAGTATGTTTTAACTTAGGCGAGTTCGGGGTCGCAGCTAAGCCCCCAAGTGAGAGGGTTGCTCTTCACTTGGAGCATTTTTTGAACTTAGGCGAATAGGATTTGTAGCTAAGCCCCCAAGTGAAAGGGTTGCTCTCCACTCGGAGTTTTTTTGAAACTTAGGCGAGTACGGGGTCGCAGCTAAGTCCCCGAGTGGGAGGATTGCTCTCCACTCGGAGTGTTTTTTGAACTTAGGCGAATCGGGTTCGCAGCTAAGTCCCCGAGTGGGAGGATTGCTCTCCACTCGGAGTGTTTTTGAAACTTAGGCGAGTACGGGGTCGCAGCTAAGTCCCCGAGTGGGAGGATTGCTCTCCACTCGGAGTGTTTTTTGAACTTAGGTGAATCAGGTTCGCAGCTAAGCCCCCGAGTGAGAGGATTGCTCTCCACTCGGAGTGTTTTTGAAACTTAGGCGAATCGGGTTCGTGGCTAAGCCACCCACTGGGGGATTTGAACACATATGCTTAAGGGAGCACAATCACTAAGATACTGCAAAAGTCATGTCTTTGATAAGCAAACTGAAGGATTCTTATTACAACTCGTCGATCCGAGTGCTCAAGTATAAAAACGGTGGAGCAGGTCTGCATTCCACGAGTGTGGCTAGTCTTCTTTCTTGGCTACGTTGTAGAGGTGATACGCCCCATTGTGAAGCACCTTGGTGATGATGAAAGGTCCTTCACAGGCCGGAGCAAGCTTATGAGGCCGCTTCTGGTGTACTCGAAGTACAAGGTCTCCTTCCTGAAATGCTCGGCCTCTGACATTTCGGGCATGGAATCGACGCAGATCTTGTTGATAGATGGTCAACCGGATCAGAGCCATCTCTCGTTCCTCCTCTAGGAGATTAACTGCGTCTTGGCGTTCTTGTTCCGCTTTAGCTTCTGAGAAGAGTTCCACTCGGGGGGCGTTGTGCAGTAAGTCACTCGGAAGTACAGCTTCAACACCATACACCATGAAGAAGGGAGTTCGGTCAGTCGACCGGTTGGGAGTTGTTCTCAGTCCCCATAGGACGGACGGCAATTCAGTCACCCAAGCTCCAGCGGCATGCTTGAGATCGCGCATCAGTCGGGGTTTCAGTCCTTGTAAGATCAAGCCATTCGCCCTTTCTGCCTGTCCATTCGACTGCGGGTGCGCAACAGATGCGTAATTGACCCGAGTGCCTTGGGAAGCACAAAATGCTCTGAACTTGTCAGAATCAAAATTGGAGCCGTTATCTGTGATAATACTGTGAGGGACTCCATATCTGAATATCAGCTCCCTGATAAAACTGATGGCAGTGCTTGAATCAAGATTCTTGATAGGCTTGGCCTCAATCCATTTGGTGAATTTGTCCACTGCCACAAGCAAATGAGTGAAACCACTTCTGCCGGTCTTGAAAGGTCCCACCGTATCCAACCCCCAGACTGCAAATGGCCAGACAAGTGGAATGGTCTTCAAAGCAGATGCAGGTTTGTGAGACATGTTTGAGTAAAACTGGCAGCCTTCGCACTTGTCGACTATATCTTTTGCCATCTCATTTGCCCTCGGCCAGTAGAATCCTGCTCGGTATGCTTTGGCCACAATGGTCCGAGAGGACGCATGGTGGCCACAGGTTCCCGAGTGGATCTCATTTAGAATCATTCAACCTTCTTCCGGAGAGATGCAACGCTGAGCAACTCCTGTGACACTTTCTCTGAAAAGTCGCCCTCCAATAACTGTGAAGGCTTTGGATCGGCGAACGATCTGGTGGGCCTCCTCCTCATCTTCTGAGAGCTCTTGTCTAAGCAGGTACGCAATATATGGCACTGTCCAATCGGGGATAATCACCAAAACCTCCATGATCAAGTCGACCACTGCTGGGACTTCAAGCTCAGTCGGATCAGTTGAGCTTATCGGTTGTGGGGGCTCCTCTATAAAAGGATCTTCTTGAACTGACAGGGTGTGGAGATGCTCCAAGAACACATTACTGGGAATTGGTTTTCGAGTGGAACCTATCTTTGCCAGATCATCAGTAGCTTGATTCTTGATTCGGGGTATGTGGTGGAGCTCTAACCCCTCAAACTTCTTCTCCAACTTTCTTACTGCATTGCAATAACCAGTCATAGCTGGGCTTTTGATATCCCACTCCTTCATCACTTGATTGACCACTAAATCTGAGTCACCATAAACCATCAGGCGTCGGACGCCGAGTGAAATGGCCATACGTAACCCATACAAAAGTGCCTCATACTCAGCTTCATTGTTTGAAGAATCAAAGTGAATCTGGAGGACATAGTTGAGCTTGTCACCCCTTGGGGATACTAAAACCACTCCAGCGCCAGAACCATTCAACATTTTGGACCCATCGAAGAACATAGTCCAATGTTCCGAGTGAACCTGAGTCGGTTGCTCCTGCTCAATCCACTCGGCGAGGAAATCTGCTATTGCCTGAGACTTGATTGCTTTCTTTGCCTCAAACTTGATATCCAAAGGAAGGAGTTCAATCGCCCACTTGGCCACTCGACCAGTTGCGTCCCGATTGTTCAGAATTTCAGATAATGGGGCATCGCTGACGACTGAAACCGAGTGGTCTGCAAAGTAATGTGCAACTTTCTTCGTGGTCAAGTAAATCCCATAGACAAGCTTCTGATAATGCGGGTATCTTTGCTTGGATGGAGTTAAAACTTCAGAAATATAGTATACTGGGCGTTGAACTTTGTAAACTTTGCCTTCTTATTCCCACTCGACCGTGAGCACTGTGCTGACAACCTGTCCAGTGGCTGCAATATATAGCAACAGAGGCTCTTTGCTGACTGGAGCAGCAAGCACCGGCTGGGTGGAAAGCAGGGCTTTGAGCTCTTCAAACGCTGCTTCAGCTTCAGGATTCCACTCGAACTTGTCAGACTTCTTCATCAGTCGGTAAAGAGGTAATGCCTTTTAACCAAGACGTGAGATGAATCGACTTAATGCAGCCAAACAACCAGTGAGCTTCTGAACATCGTGCACACGCACGGGGCGGTTCATTCGGAGGATTGTGCCAACCTTTTCTGGGTTTGCGTCGATCCCTCGTTCGGAAACAAGGAAACCGAGTAACTTTCCACCTGGAACTCCGAATGTGCACTTTGACGGATTGAGCTTGATATCAAATCTTATTAAGTTGGCAAAGGTTTCAGCGAGATCAGTTAGTAGGTCGGAACCTTTGCGTGACTTGACCACGATGTCATCCATGTAAGCTTCCACGTTCCGACTGATTTGAGTGAGCAGGCACTTCTGAATCATACACATGAACGTGGCACCAGCATTCTCGAGGCCAAAGGGCATGGTAATATAGCAAAAACACCCTAATGGGGTGATGAAAGCTGTCTTTATTTCGTCGGGTCCATACAGTCGGATCTGATGGTACCCGGAATATGCATCCAAGAAGGACAATCGCTCACACCCCGCAGTCGAGTTGACTATCTGGTCGATGCAGGGCAGAGGGAAGTGATCTTTCGGGCAGGCCCGATTGACATGTTTGAAATCGATACACATACGCAGTGATTTGTCTTTCTTGGGGACCATGACAACATTGGCGAGCCACTCGGAGTGGTATATCTCGCGGATGAACTCAGCTGCCAGAAGCCGAGCCACCTCCTCGCCAATTGCCTTCCTCTTCTCCACGGTGGACCGACGGAGATGCTCTTTGACGGGCTTTGCTTTTGGGTCAACTCGCAAATGGTGCTCAGCCAGTCCCCTGGGTACACCCGGCATGTCAGATGGTTTCCATGCGAAGATGTCCCAGTTCTCACGGAGGAACTGGATGAGCGCTTCTTCCTATTTGCTGTCGAGTGTTGTTGAGATGAGAGTCGGAGCAGCATCGGGGTCAGTCAGATGGATATGGACAGGCTTCGTTGCACCGGCCGACTGAAATGCGGACTCTGAAGCGGGCTTCTTTGCTCGCAACAAATCACTCGGATCTGCGTTCTTTTTGTATTCTTCCATTTCTACTGCTGCCATTTGCTCATCAGCAATTTTTGAGGCCTTCTGGAGGCACTCTTCTGCTCTCTGCCGATTTCCAGTGACTGTGATCACACCCCTAGGTCCAGGCATCTTCAACTTGAGGTACACATAACACGGTCGAGCCATGAAACGACCATATGCAGGCCGACCCAGAATCGCATGGTAAGCACTGTGGAAATCCACCACCTCGAACGTTAAATTTTCCTTACGGTAATTCTTTGAATCACCGAAAACCACATCAAGAGTGATCTGACCGAGTGAATCGGCTTTCTTTCCTGGGATGACTCCATGGAATCTCATGTTGCTCTCGCTGAGCTTGGACATCAGAATGCCCATCCCCCGGAGGGTCTCAGCGTACAAAATGTTCAAGCCACTGCCACCATCCATCAGAACCTTCGTCAGTCGGGTGCCCCCAACGCTTGCCGCCCAGGGGTGGCAACGTGCGCTGGGTGATCAGACTGGTCGAATGTAATGGGAGTCCGTGACCACTTTAAATATGTCGTAGTTGCCGGAGCAACCATATTCACTTCGCGATTGATAACCTTCAGTCGACTTTTGCTCTCAATGTCAGCAAAAATCACTAAAGTGGCATTGACCTTGGGGTAACCATCTTCCCCTTCCTTGTCTTCATCCTTATCAGATTCCTTTTATTTTTCATTGGGCTGACCCTCTCGAAAGCTCTGAATCAGGAGTCGACACTGTCGAGTGGTATGGTTGGGATAAATCAGGTTTCCCTGTTCATCTTTCTTGGTGTGTATGTGACACGGTAAATCAAGCACATCATTTCCCGCTTGATCTTTCACTTTCTTGGGGGTCCACGGCCCCTTAGGCTTTCCTTTGAACTTCCCTTGGTTCAAAACTGCGGCTTCACCAGGACCTGCGGGTTCGGCTTTGCGCTTCTGCTTCCGACTGGAATTTCCTCCTCCAGCGTCCTGGGCGACTGGTTTGTTCTTGCCACTGCGGAGTCGGTCTTCTTCCTCGCCGTTAGCATACCGAGTGGCTATTTCCATCATCCGAGCCAGGGACATGTCTCCTGTCCGACCGAATTTCAGGTTAAGTTCTCGGTACCGAACGCCCTCCTTGAAGGCGCAAACTGCCTGATGCTCTGACACATTCTCCACGGTATGATGAAGAGTGGTCCATCTCTGGATATAATCTCTCAAAGTTTCACTCGGTTTTTGGACACAATGCTGTAGTTCAGTCAACCCTGCAGGTCGTTTGCAAGTGCCCTCAAATGTCCTGACGAACACCCGGGCCAAATCTTCCCAACATAAAATACTACCAGGGGCCAACTGATTCAACCAAGCTCTGGCTGAGCCCTCCAGCATCAGGGGGAGGTGCTTCATGGCTACATCGTCATTGCCGCCACCAATCTGTACAGCCACCCGGTAATCCTCTAGCCAAGTGTCTGGCTTCGACTCACCGGTGAACTTGCTTACTCCTATCGCCAACCTGAAGTTGGGTGGAATCTCAGTGGCCCTGATGGCTCTGCTGAAACATTCAGGCCCAGAAATATGCACTCTACCGCCAATCGGACGATCTCTGTCCTGTCCTTCTCTGTGTGCCCGGTTCCTATCGACCAGACCTTGCACAAGAATTGATCTTGCATCAAACCCGGGCTCTCTTGGGTCGACTGGGATTCTTCGCTCATCGCCATACGGGCGCCTGTCATCGTACTGCCAGGGCACATACGATCCGCCTCTCGGAGGGGGCGTAGGCACTCGACGGCGGTCATTACGGCCAAGTCGATGATCATACTGCTCGTAGTTCCGACCTAGATACTGCTCCTGGCGGTGCCCATGACCCTCACGCCGCAGAGGCGACCTCGGGCTGTGAGCCGACTGGACCGTGTCCGCCACCACGGACCTGCTGTGGATCCTGTTGCGCGACTGAGAAGCGGCTGTGTTTTGCTCACCTGCTGCCTGGAGCAGCGCTCAGATCTGCATCAAACCTCTCCCAGCCTCTAATTGGCACGGCTGAATCGACTCTGCTATACGGGCTGCAGCTGTAAGATTCTGGATCGGAGTGCGGTATACCTGGGGCTCAGTAGGAAACAACTGTCGTTGCCGTCGACTGGATTCGGGGATCTACCGACGGGCTCGCTCGTCGAGTGAATGTTGGAGATTTTCCAGTCGCGCGCGCTCAGCCAAGGTGGCTAGACGCGCAGCTTCCAAGGCCCGAGCCTCGGAGGTCTCCCCCATGATGGGGGTGTGGAGGGCCTCCATATTGCGATGATGCAGCTCGTCTCTATGCTCCGAAGTGAGGGCTTCAGGACGATATTCTTCGTGACCATGCGCCATCGCCGCCGCCACCGCGGCGGAAACCAGGCAGGCCGCGCGGCGAATCGACCATCAGGACCTCTGCCGCAGGGTCACTGCTTCCGCACTCGGACAGAGTCTCAGCGGAACCAGTCGACAGGTCGAATAGTCCGTAGGGAGATTCGTCGGGCTCAATTGCCGCGATTTGTGGGGTGGCTGACTGGCGGGCCACCGCATGCTTCACCCACCGCTGAAGTCGCGATTGACCAGATCGCTTGCAACAGCGAACGGCGGGGTGTGAGGATGCCACGGGAGCTGACCGATACTGGGTCGACGGCTGCCGCAGAAGGACGCCGTGAACACATGTGCGAAAGTGCGTCGCCCCACGGACGGGGAGCGTCTCGACGTCGAGGGGGGCCTCCTGGAGCCAGGCGGAGTCGTCGGCGACGAAAACGAGTGCGCCGAGACGGATCTCGCGGCCCTCAGCCAAACCACCGCCAGAAACCATGTTGATGGAGATCAGAAAAAATGCAACCTCGCCGGAAGTCGCTAAGACGCTGCCCCACGGTGGGCGCCAACTGTCGTGGGAGTAAGTCTGACAGTAAGAATAGGGGGTACATAGGAGGCAGGATTCTAGCTACGGTGAGGTTGTGCACGCAAGATGTACGAGTTCAGGCCCTTCTCGGAGGAAGTAACAGCCCTACGTCTTGGTGCCCGGAGGCTTGGTCGACTGGATTATGCGTGAGAGTTACAGGGGGTGCGAACCCTTGTGCCAGTGGAGGGGGGTGGCTTATATAGAGTGCGCCAGGACCCTAGCCGTGCCACGTTACACAGGGTTCAATGTTCATTAAGACAGAGCGTTACTGGTAACGCCAGCTATAAAGAGCTATAAATGACCTTAAACACTACAGAGTAATGCCTGACCGTTGCCATCCTGAGTGACTCTAGGTCTTCTGTACTCCGAGTGGTTTCTTGTATGGTCGAGTGACTTCATCTTGGTCGAGTGGAATTGGGGTTTCCGAGTGACATAACTGGTCGAGTGGATTGCACTCCAAGGTGAACTCAGTCAGTTTCTTCTGTTGCATTTTGAATGTCTTCGACTCTAGGGCAGTGTCCTTGGGTAGGGTATCTAGGTCAGACCTATGACCCTATCCTAGGTACATGTCATCATCAGCCTCGTCGTCCACTTCCTGGCCCAGCTCCGGTGCTTCGGGGGTCTCTTTTGGTCCATAAAAATCATCGTAAATTTTCAGCCCATTCCGAGAAATTTTATTTCTGCACAAAAAACGACACCGAGGTAGTTCTGCTGAAAACATCGTCAGTCCGGGTTAGTTCTAATCAAATCATACCAAAACCATATAAAATTGTTGTAAACATGGCATGAATACTACATAAATTATAGATACATTGGAGACATATCAGCATCCCCAAGCTTAATTCCTGCTCGTCCTTGTGTAGGTAAATGATAAAAGAAAGAATTTATGAAGTGTGAATGCTACCTAACATATTTACCAATGTAATCTTCTTTATTGTGGCATGAATTTTCAGATCCATAAGATTCAAAACAAAAGTTTAATATTGAAATAAAAACAATAATACTTCAAGCATACTAATAAAGCAATCATGTCTTCTCAAAATGTCATGGCCAAAGAAAGTTATCCCTACAAAATCATATAGTCTGGCTATGCTCTATCTTCATCACACAAAATATTTCATCATGCACAACCCTGATGACAAGCCAAGCAGTTGTTTCATCCTTTTAATGTTCTCAAGCTTTTTCAACTTTCACGCAATACATGAGTGTGAGCCATGGATATAGCACTATAGGTGGAATAGAGTATGGTGGAGGTTGTGAGGAGAAGACAAAAAGGAGAAAATCTCACATCAACTAGGCAAATTAATGGGCTATGGAGATGCCCATCAATTGATATTGATGTAAGTGAGTAGGGATTGCCATGCAACGGATGCACTAGACCTATAAGTGTATGAAAGCTCAAAATGAAAACTAAGTGGGTGTGCATACAACTTGCTTGCTCACGAAGACCTAGGGCAATTTGAGGAAGCCCATCATTGGAATATACAAGCCAAGTTCTATAATGAAAAATTCCCACTAGTATATGAAAGTGATAAAATAGGAGACTCTCTATCATGAAGAACATGGTGCTACTTTGAAGCACAAGTGTGGAAAAAGGATAGTAACATTGTCCCTTCTCTCTTTTTCTCTCATTTTTTTGTTTGGGCTTCTTTGGCCTTTTTTTTATTTTGGGCTCTTTGGCCTCTTTTTATTTTTTTTAAGTCCGGAGTCTCATCCCAACTTGTGAGGGAATCATAGCTTCCATCATCCTTTCCTCACATGGGACAATGCTCTAATAATGATGATCATCACACTTTTATTTACTTACAACTCAAGAATTACAACTCGATACTAGAACAAAATATGACTCTATATGAATAACTCCGGTGGTGTACCGGGATGTGCAATGATCAAGAGTGACATATATAAAAAATATGAACGGTGGCCAAGCCACAAATACTATGCCAACTACATGATCATGCAAAGCAATATGACAATGATGGTATGTGTCATAATAAACGGAACGGTGGAAGTTGCATGGCAATATATCTCGGAATGGCTATGGAAATGCCATAATAGGTAGGTATGGTGGCTGTTTTGAGGAAGGGTATATGGTGGGTTTAATGCACCGGCGAAAGTTGCGCGGTACTAGAGAGGCTAGCAATGGTGGAAGGGTGAGAGTGCGTATAATCCATGGACTCAACATTAGTCATAAGGCTAGTCATAGTGGGAGTAACTTAGATAGTAACATAGCGCACTCCAAGAAAATTTTGCTTATGTGGCATGTAGTTAATGAGAAGAGAAGTGTTTAGAGTAACATAATATGTTACTGTAACATAGCGCTTCCCGAGAAAGGATGAGTCTGCAAGCTAATAAATGAAATCATCTATGACACTACTACTATGTTACTTTGCACTATGAAGGTAGTAACTTAGACTAGTGTCATATGCATGACACTAATATAAGTTACTCCTCACTATGGCCAGCCTAAACAACTCACATACTTATTGCAAAAAATTATTAGCCATCAAAGCAAAGTACTAATACGCATGCTCCTAGGGTGATAGATTGGTTGGAAAAGACCATCGCTCGTCCCCGACCGCCACTCATAAGGAAGACAATCAAAAAATAAATCATGCTCCGACTTCATCACATAACGGTTCACCATACGTGCTTGCTTCGGGAATCACAAACCTTAACACAAGTATTTCTACCAGTCCACACTTACTCACTAGCATGACTCTTATATCACCATCTTTATATCTCAAAACAAATGAAAGGAACCAAACTTCTCATATATTCAATGCTCTTCATGAAAGTTTTTATTATATCCCTCTTGAATACCCATCATATTAGGACTAAATTTATAACCTAAACCAATTGCCATACTATTTATAAGACTCTCAAAATAATATAAGTGAAGCACCGCCGTGCTCTAAAAGGATATAAGTGAAGCACTAGAGCAACTGACAAACTACTCCAAAAAGATATAAGTGAAGATCAATGAGTAGTCAAATAATTAAGTAGCTATGTGAAGATTCTCTCTCATTTAAGAATTTCATATCTAAGTATTTTATTAAAATAGAAAGCAAAACAAAATAAAATGACATTCTAAAAATAGCACACATCATGTGAAGAAGCAAAAACTTAGGCTCAATCGATACTAACCGATAATTCTTGATGAAGAAAGGTGGGAAGCCTACCGGGGCATCCCCAAGCTTAGATGTTTGAGAATTCTTGAAATATTATCTTGGTATGCCTTGGGCATCCCCAAGCTTGAGCTTTTGTGTCTCCTTAATTCCTTTTATATCACAGTTTCCCTAAATCTTAAAAACTTCATCCACACAAAACTCAACAAGAGCTCGTGAGATAAGTTAGTATAAATCAAATGCAAAACCTTACCATTCTCTACTGTAGCAAATAAATAAAATTATTATTTAACATTGCATACTATATGCCTCTGCATATTTAATACTCCTATCCTCAAATTGAATCATTAAACAAGCAAACATATGCAAACAATGCAAACATAACAGCAATCTGTCTAAACAGGGCAGTCTGTAAAGAGTGCAATTATACTCATACTTCCCTAACACTAAAAATTCTGAAATATTACCACACTGTAGAAAATTTGTTATTTCTCAACTTGTAAAAATT
Organism: Thinopyrum elongatum; assembly: GCA_011799875.1. NCBI lineage: Eukaryota > Viridiplantae > Streptophyta > Magnoliopsida > Poales > Poaceae > Thinopyrum > Thinopyrum elongatum. The sequence goes on from CM022302.1 coordinate 427,662,059, forward strand.
TCTAGAATTTATAACGTTCCTACTTTCTATAAGAATTCAGACAATGATAGAAAACTTTCTGTTTTCAAAACAACAATATATAGACTTGCAAAATAAGCATGGTAAAGGATATACTTGACCTTTTTATTGAAATAAAATATGCAAAACATTAATATAAATAACAGCAAGCAAATACTATTAAAATAAAATGACGCTCCAAGCAAAACTCATATCATGTGACGAATAAAAATATAGCTCCAAGTGAGGTTACCGATAATGTTGAAGACGAAAGAGGGGATGCCTTCCGGGCCATCCCCAAGCTTAGTTGCTTGGATATTCCTTGAATATTACCTTGGGGTGCCTTGGCCATCCCAAGCTTAGGGTCTTGTCACTCCTTATTCTCCTCATATCGATATCTCACCCAAAACTTGAAAACTTCAATCACACAAAACTTAACGGAACTTCGTGAGATGGGTTAGCATAGTAAAACAAATCATTCACTTGGGTAATATCAAAGACAAGATTCATCATTGTTTCCACATAATTCCTACTGTACTCTATAATTTCCACAATTTATATTAAGCAATATAAGCCATAAAAACATGAAACAAGCAAACTATGCATTGAAAACAGAATCTGTCAAAAACAGAACAGTCTGTAAAGATCTGAATTATGCTAATACTTATGTTACTCCAAACATTCTAAAAAATTAGGACAACGTAGAAAATTTGTATATCAATCTTCTGTAAAACATTCAGAGTTTTTCCACGTTCCAGTGAATTTTAACAATTCTGTTACTGGATGCAAAAGTTTCTGTTTTTGCACAGAATCAAATCAACTATCAACCACACTATCCCAAAGGCTTTACTTGGCACTTTATTCAAACAAAAGCTATAAAACATGATTACTACAGTATCTTAATCATGTGATCACACAAAAATAGTAGGGGTAAATATTGGGTTGTCTCCCAACAAGCGCTTTTCTTTAATGCCTTTTTAGCTAGGCATGATGATTTCAATGATGCTCACATAAAAGATAAGAATTAAAACATAACGGGAGCATCATGAAGAATATGACTAGCACATTTAAGTATAACCCACTTCATATGCATAGGGATTTTGTGAGCAAACGATTTATGGGAACAAGAATCATCTAGCATAGGAGGGCAAAACAAGCATGACTTCAAAACTTTCAACACATAGAGAGGAAACTTGATATTATTGCAATATGTAAAAGCATATATTCCTCTCTCACAATAATTTTCAGTAGCATCATAAATGAATTCAACAATATAACTATCACATAAAGCATTCTTTTCATGATCCACAAGCATAGAAATTTTATTACTCTCCACATAAGCAAATTTATTCTCATGAATAGTAGTGGGAGCAAACTCAACAAAATAACAATCATGTGAGGCATAATCCAATTGAAAATTAAAATCATGATGACAAGTTTCATGGTTATCATTATTCTTTATAGCATACATGTCATCACAATAATCATCATAGATAGCAACTTTGTTCTCATAATCAATTGGAACCTCTTCCAAAATAGTGGATTCATCACTAAATAAAGTCATGACCTCTCCAAATCCACTTTTATCAATATTGTGAAAAGATTTAACACCCTCCAAAATAGTGGGATCATTAACTAGATTTGACACTCTTCCAAACCCACTTTCATCAATATAATCATCATAAATAGGAGGCATGCTTTCATCGTAGTAAATTTGCTCATCAAAACTTGGGGGACTAAAAATATCATCTTCATCAAATATAGCATCCCCAAGCTTATGGCTTTGCATATCATTAGCATCATGGATATTCAAAGAATTCATACCAACAATATTGCAATCATGCTCATCATTCAAAGATTTTATGCCAAACATTTTATTAAATTCTTCTTCTATCAATTGAGCACAATTTTCCTTTCCATCATTTTCAGGAAAGACATTAAAAAGATGAAGCATATGAGGCAACCTCAATTCCATTTTTTTGTAGTTTTCTTTTATAGACTAAGCTAGTGATAAAACAAGAAACTAAAAGATTCAATTGCAAGATCTAAAGATATGCCTTCAAGCACTCGCCTCCCCGGCAATGGCGCCAGAAAAGAGCTTGATGTATACTACGCAACCTTCTTCTTGTAGACTCGTGTTGGGCCTCCAAGCGCAGAGTTTTGTAGGACAGTAGCAATTTTTGCCTCAAGTGGATGACCTAAGATTTATCAATCTGTGGGAGGCGTAGGATGAAGATGGTCTTTCTCAAACAACCCTGCAACCAAATTACAAAGAGTCTCTTGTGTCCCCAACACACCCAATACAATGGTAAATTGTATAAGTGCACTAGTTCGGCGAAGAGATGTTGATACAAGTGTAATATGGATAGTAGATATAGGTTTTTGTAATCTGAAAATATAAAAACAGCAAGGTAACTAGTAACAAAAGTGAGCAAAAACGGTATTGCAATGCTTGAAAACAAGGCCTAGGGTTCATACTTTCACTAGTGCAAATTCTCTCAACAATGATAACATAATTGGATCCTATGGCAATCCCTCAACGTGCAACAAAGAATCACTCCAAAGTTTCTATCAGAGAACGTAGGATGAAAATGTGCATCAACCCCTATGCATAGATTACCCCAATGTCACCTCGGGAATCCGCGAGTTGAGTGCCAAAACATACATCAAGTGAATCAATAGAACATCCCATTGTCACCACAGATATCCCATCGCAAGACATACATCAAGTGTTCTCAAATCCAATACTCAATCCAACATAATGAAACCTCAAAGAGCACAACTCAATTCATCACAAGAAGGTAGAGGGGGAAGAACACCATATGATCGAACTATAATAACAAAGCTCGCGATACAGCAAGATCGTACCAAATCAAGAACACGAGAGAGAGAGAGAGATCAAACACATAGCTACTAGTACATACCCTCAGCCCCGAGGGTGAACTACTCCCTCCTCGTCATGGAGACCGCCGGGATGATGAATATGGCCCCCGATGATGATTTCCCCCTTCGGCAGGGTGCCGGAACGGGTCCCGAGTGGTTTTTCGTGGCTACAGAGGCTTACGGCGGCGAAACTTTTGATCTAGGGTTCTTTTCGGAGGTTTCTATATTTACAAGAATTTTTGGCGTCGGTATCACGTCAAGGGGGCGCCTGAGGGGCCCACAAGCTCGGAGGGCGTGCCCTAGGGGGTGGGCGCGCCCCCAGGCTTGTGGCCTCCTCGTCCACTTCCTGGCCCAGCTCTGGTGCTTCGGGGGTCTCTTTTGGTCCATAAAAATCATCGTAAATTTTCAGCCCATTCTGAGAACTTTTATTTCTGCACAAAAAACGACACCAAGGTAGTTCTACTGAAAACAGCGTCAGTCCGGGTTAGTTCTAATCAAATCATACCAAAACCATATAAAATTGTTGTAAACATGGCATGAATACTTCATAAATTATAGATACGTTAGAGACGTAGCAGGGGTCCATAAAGAAACTAAGGGATATTAAGACCTCCTTTTAATAGAGAACCGGAACAAAGCATTAGCACTTAGTGAATACGTGAACTCGTCAAACTACGGTAATCACCGGAAAGAATCCCAATTATTGTCACCTTGGGGTATGCAGATCATGACACGTGATAGGTGCATATAACTTGCAAGATAGGAGCAAGAACACACATATATTCATGAAAACATAATAGGTTCAGATCTGAAATCATGGCACTCGGGCCCTAGTGACAAGCATTGAGCATAGCAAATTCATATATAGCAACATCAATCTTAGAACATAGTGGATACTAGGGATCAAGCCCTAACAAAACTAACTCGATTACATGATAAATCTCATCCAACCCATCACTGTCTAGCAAGCCTATGAAGGAATTACTCACTCCCGGCGGTGAGCATCATGAAATTGGCAGTGAAGGAAGGTTGATGATGACGACGGCGTCGGATTCCACCCTCTGGAGCCCCGAATGGACTCCAGATCAGCACTCCCGATGAAGAACATGAGGTGGCGGCGACTCCCTATTGTAAAACGAGATGAATCGTTCTCTCTGAATTTTTTCTTGGCGAATATGCATATATGGAGTTGGAGTTAGGGTTGCCGGAGGTCCAGGGGGCCCACAAGCTTGCATGGCACGCCATGGAGGGGGGGGGGTGGGCACGCCTCCTAAGCTTGTGGCTCCTGGGTGGCCCCCCTTTGGTATTTTCTTCCGCTAGTATTTTTTATATATTCCATAAAAATTCTCGGTAAATTTTCAGGTCAATCCGAGAACTTTGATTTCTGCACAAAAACAACACCATGGCAATTCTGCTGAAAACATCGTCAGTCCAGGTTAGTTTCATTCAAATCATGCAAATTAGAGTCCAAAACAAGAGCAAAAGTGTTTGGAAAACTAGATACGATGGAGACGTATCAGACATGCAAGGGAAAATCGTGCTGCTCTCATCAAATTGAGGAAACAATTAAAAATGGTTCGAAAAGGGCGACCATCTAATTGCAATGGACAACCCCATTGACCACTTCTTGTTGAGTTCATTGATGCCCTTAAAGATTTCACCATGTTACTAACCACTGCACAAATATTACGCAACTTGTTTCTCCCGTTTAAATCTGGCTTTGCCCTCTTGCTGGTTATTCCAGCTACTTACCATGGACAATAAATTCTTGGTTCCCCGTGTTTTAGATGTGTACACGGCTTAGGTAAAACAATAAATTATTTTTATCAGTTTCTTTTAGGAGTGTTGACGTATAAATGTATTGCCTAGTCTCTTCCATCAGATCGGTCTTTTGTTTGCATTGGCTAGAGCATGCACTTCTACATGGTATCAGAGCCAAGAGGTCCTATGTTCAAGACCCGACTGGCACAATTAAATTATAGCCCACATTCGATCCACATTTAGGCCTGAGGGAGCCACACGTGAGGGGGAGTGTTGACGTATAAATGTATTGCCTAGTCTCTTATACCAGATCGGTCTTTTGGTTGCATTGGCTAGAGCATGCACTTCTACAAGGAGCACTCCACTTACTTGTTCTTTACCTATGTTGAGAAAACATGTTATATACACAGATTCAGTTAGAAAAGGACCTTTGGTTGTTAGACTCACTACAGTAGTTCCATGGGAATGGAAACTTGAGGGAGGCATAGGATAGAGCCTTACTGATGAATTTGATAAGATGAACAATTAAGATATGTGTGAAATACGCTTTGATGATGTGCTATTAGCATTAAGTTTCTCCTAGTATTTAATATTTAGTCTCTTCTGCTTATGACTATTTCAGAGTAAGTATTCATCAAGGCATGGAGGACCAGAAGTATTAGCATGTAGTAGTGCGGCCTTGGATGTACTGCACGATACATTTAGTTTGCACCTTAAATCAATCGAAATTAGTGGCAATTTTTTAGAAAATTTGATCTATTGAAATTAAGAGCTATGGCTAATGGTAGTGAGAATTCTCACGACAATTTTCATCCTAGTCATGTGGGAGATATGGAACCATCACAATGATATAGTCTTCGACGGAGCATCACCGTCCAAGAACTACGTCATACTTAGGATAGGTAAGGACGAAGGACGAGTGTGGAAACAAGCGGGACTGCTCAAAGGGGACACAGATGCATTCTTTCGAGCTGTGGAAGCGTGGGCTAGAGCAACTAGTTAGGCTATAGTTGGGGTGAAAGTGGAAGTGGTGTTAGTGTGCATGTAAATTGTAACTCAAATGTGGAGGGGCTCTCTACCCCATTCCCTTCTATATAATATAGTATGCACACTCGTGGCTATTTGAGACAAAATGGTAGTCAGAAGAAAGCAGTTTCACACAAGTTTAGTGCAGCCCTGGATGGATGGCTTTGTTATAGTTGGAAGAGGGCCAACTTACATAAGTTCTCATTCGGTTTGGTAAATTCCTGGCATGTATTTGTTCCAGCATAAATGACCACACGCCTCCATAATTGTTGGATGGATGTATTGGTTGCATGCTACTGCTAGGTGTAGTGTGCTGCTGGATGGACAACAAAGAAAAAGAGATACAAACTGTTCTGCATTGTTACAAAATCATGATTCAGGAAACTCATGCTTGCATATGGAATTCTTTGTTATATGCTTTCTTTGCAAAAAAAATCACATGATGTTTTTTGTATGCATCTCAACTTCAGTTCAAACTAGACATGCTTTGATGGAGCGTCGTTTGGCTACCTAAAAGTTGATGATATGTGACCCATATAATGTTCTGCAAGCTAGATGTTGCATGGCTTGCTTTTGGCAAACTCTTGACATGTTCCTTGTATTCATTCCAAGTTGTTCTTTCTCGGCTAAACTTCATTTTGAGTTGTTCTTTTTGCAAAGACTAGCGGGCGCGGCAACGTGCACCTTCATGTTCTAGTGGCTACTTGTTTTACACTAGTATATAAATTCGTACGTGCCTGCACGTTGATATTAGCCAGTATATTAATTGCATGTGGATATTATGTAGTGATAGCAAAAGGGTCGTACGTTGCAACGGGAGAAAAAATTCATAATCTCCAATGGTCATGACTGTCGGTGTCAAAATCGGCTGATCTTGGGTAGGGGGTCCCAAGTTGTGGATCTCGGTTCAGTGGGGAATAGGGAACACATAGACAATATTTACCCATGTCCGGGCCCTCTCGAAGAGGTAAAACCCTACGTCCTGCTTGATTATATGGAAATGTATATGATGGTTACAGAGTCGATCTACCACGAGATTAGATGAACTAAACCCTAGGTGAGTAGGATGATGGTTCTTCTTCTAGCCTCTATGGACTAAACCCCCTAGTTTATATAGACACCAGGGGTACTAGGGTTACACATGGTCGGTTACAACAAGGGAATAAACATGTCGATTCTTCCGTCTTGACATGGAGGACACACCAAGGCTTCGAAGGTTTCCTGTCCGGACACAGAGTCGCCTTATAACTCGGCCTTCTAGTAGTTGCAGGACAGCCCACCTGTCCGGCACATAAGAGATAGGCCGGCAGCCCGAGGACCCCTTAGTGCAGGACTCCCTCAGTAGCCCCCGAACTAGTCTTCGGAGCCGAGGCACGTGCGGCAATCATTGGCTTCGCAAACCAGTTCCTCCCTCTCCGGTGTTCATGCCAGGTAAGAAATCCTCCTCAATCAAACCTTCAAGGGCCGCTTGATAACCCACAAGTATAGGGGATCGCAACAGTTTTCGAGGGTAGAGTATTCAACCCAAATTTATAGATTCGACACAAGGGGAGCCAAAGAATATTTGCAAGTATTAGCAGCTGAGTTGTCAATTCAACCACACCTGGAGATTAGTTATCTGCAGCAATATGATTAGTAGCACAGTAATATGATAGTTTTGATGGTAGTAGCAATAGTAGTAGTAACAGTAACAGTGATAGCAATGATTTTGTAGCAAGTGTAACAGTAGCAATAGCAATAGTTACTTAGCAAGAGCAATATGTGACAAACTCATAGGCATTGGATCGGTGAATTCGTTGGATGATATTCATCATATAACAGTCATAACCTAGGGTGATACGACACTAGCTCCAGTTCATAAATATAATGTAGGCATGTATTCCGTAAATAGTCATACGTGCTTATGGAAAGAACTTGCATGACATCTTTTGTCCTACCCTCCCGTGGCAGCGGGGTCCATAAGGAAACTAAGGGATATTAAGGCCTCCTTTTAATAGAGAACCGGAACAAAGCATTAGCACATAGTGAATACATGAACTCCTCAAACTACGGTCATCACCGGAAAGTATCACGACTATTGTCACTCCGGGGTTTGCGGATCATAACACGTAATAGGTGACTATAACTTGCAAGATCGGATCTAGAACATAGATATAATGGTGATAACATAAATAGTTCAGATCTGAAATCATGGCACCCGGGCCCAAAGTGACAAGCATTAAGCATGGCAAAGTCATAGCAACATCAATCTCAGAACATAATGGATACTAGGGATCAAGCCCTAACAAAACTAACTCGATTACATGATGAATCTCATCCAACTCCCTCACCGACTAGCGAGCCTACGAAGGAATTACTCACTCCCGGTGGGGAGCATCATGGAATTGGCGATGGAGAAGGGTTGGTGATGACGAAGATCAAAGATTCCCCTCTCCGGAGCCCCAAACGGACTCCAAATCTGGCCTCCCAATGAAGAACAGGAGGCAACGGCGGCTCCGTCTCGTCAGACGCAATAATTCTTTCTCCCTGATTTTTTCTCCAAATATAGGTATTTATGGAGTCGGGATCAGGGTCTGCGGGGCCACCAGGTTGGCGCAACCCACCTGGACGTGCCAGGAGGAGGGGCGCGCCCTGGTGGGTTGTGCTCACCCAGAGGCCCCCCTCCGGTGGTTCTTGGCTCCAGTATTTTTCTTTTATTCCATAAAAATTCTCCAAAAAGTTTTGTTCCATTCCGAGAACTTTTATTTCTGCACAAAAACAACACCATGGTAGTTCTGCTAAAAACAGCGTCAGTCCGGGTTAGTTTCATTCAAATCATGCAAATTAGAGTCCAAAACAAGAGTAAAAGTGTTAGGAAAAGTAGATACAACGGAGACATATCAACTCCCCCAAGCTTAAACCTTTGCTTGTCCTCAAGCAATTCAGTTGATAAACTAAAAGTGAAAAAGAAAAACTTTTACGAACTCTTTTGCTCTTGTTTACATAAATAAGCTTAAGTAGCACCCAGGTTTTCAGCAAAGATTATGACTAACCATGTCAACAATAACTCTTAAAAATTATATTAACTCATATCAATGGCATAAGCAACTAGCGAGCAATAATAAAGCATCTCAAATGACAACACTTTGTCAAAACAATCATGATATAATATGACAACAGTGGTATCTCGCTAGCCCTTTCTGAGACCGCAAAACATAAATGCAGAGCACCTCCAAAGTTCAAGCAGCGACTAAACATTGTAATTCATGGTAGAAAAGATCCAGTCATGATGCATCCAACATTAGCTACACACAATGCATGAGGATGACAATAGTGCTCTCAGATCTGGCGCTTATTTGAGAAGGTGATGACACAACATAAAATTAAATAGATAGTCCCTTAGCAAAGGGAAGCAGTGATTTGCAGCGGTGCCAAAGCTCATATTTTTAAAACAGAGATAAATGAAATTTTGAGAAATGCACCCTTCCTGTTTACTTCGTGACCATTGGTTATCGATATCTTCCATGCTAAACACATTAGTGGTGGTTCCCAAGCGATAAAAATAAAGGTTTACTCCCCCTCCACCAACAAACACACTCCACGGCTAGCCGAATCCACGGGTACCGTCCATACCAACATCAGTCCTGGGGGAGTTTTGTTTAATTATTAGCAATTTTTGAATCCGGGACTGGGAATGCCTATTACCGCCCCTCTCGTGCAAGGACAAGTGAATAAACACTTATCATGAGAATAACCCGCTTAGCATGGAAGATATTGACTACCTCCTGTCACTCCATGAACAATCCAGGCACACAAAAACGGAAGTTTATTTGAAGTTTTTTAGAGGTGGCACATGCAAATTTACTTAGAACGGCAGGGTAATACCGCATATAGGTAGATATATGGTGGACTCATCTGGAATAACTTGGGTTTAAGGATTTTGATGCACAAGCAGTTTTCTCGCTTAGTACAGGCGAAGGCTAGCAAATAAATTGAGAAGCGGCCAGCTAGAGAGCGAAAACGGTCATGAACATGCATTATGCATAAGTAACATTGGATACTAGCATGAGTAGGATATGAACACCATGAACATAAATATCATAGAGGCTATGTTGGTTTTGATTCAACTACATGCATGAACATGTGCCAAGTAAAGCCACTCGAACATTCAGAGGAGGATACCATATCATCATACCACATCACAATCATTTTAATGCATGTTGACATCCAAGATAAACCATTATCCACTCCTAACTACTTAAGCATGGTATGAGAAACTATAATATCTAATTGTCATTGCAAACATGTTTGATCATAATAGGCTGAAGCATGGATACTAGGTTAAACATATGTACAAAAACAGAACAAGTTGACTTCATACCCGTTTCTCTCTGCCACAACCAGTTCATCAAATATCATCATTATTGCCTTTCACTTGCACGACCGAATGATATGAAAATAATAGTGCAAGAGTGTCGTGGACTAAGCTGGAATCTGCAAAATATTTTATTCAAGAGGAGAAGACAGGGCAATTTGAGCTCTTTGTTAGATCAACAGTAATGCATATGAGAGCCACTCAACATTTTCATCGTGGTCTTCTCCTCGGTATGACTCAATAAAGGGAAAAGAAATTCAGAGAAACACACTGAAATATTTTTGGAGTTTTTAGTTTTTTCTTGAGCAAAGCAAATTAAAGAGAAAAAAAAACGAGAAAAACTAATTACACGGGAAAGCTCCCAACAAGCAAAAGAAGAACAAGGAAATCTTTTTGGGTTTTCTTTTAAACACTAGAACTAATTAAACTAGAAAGAAAAACCGAAAAGAAGCAAGAAATATTTTTTTGGATTTTCTCAAAGTTTTTAGAACACACAAGAAGAAAGCGAGAAAATAAATCTAGCATGGATAATACAATGAAAAAGTGTGAACACCGACAACTGGAATGAAATGTGTGAACGTGAAGGAAATGTCGGTGGGCATACGTACTCCCCCAAGCTTAGGATTTTGGCCTAGCTTGGTAATCACCAGTCGTAGTAACCCTCAGGTCCCATGTTGAAGTGCTGTGGAGCGGGTACTTGAGGGTCCCACTCCTGAGGCTCCTCCTCAGCCGCTACCTGATTGTTCCGGTAGGCGATGATGTCCTCTAGCATGATACTGTATCCACTCCAGGCAGTAGAATCAAACAAAGCAAGTGCAGGTAATGGAATAATATCACGGGTATCCACACTGAAAACCAGGTTGTAAGGAATATGAATAGTGGTGTTCTCGCCATCAATAAATTGATGAGCTGCTATAGACTGGTGATCTAAATAAACCTTGGTTAAACGGTAATCTTGATGGCAAATCTGAATGTTAAAATGACTCGCTAAACGAGTGGCATAAATACCGCCATGAATTTTACCCTTGTTTCTATTAAGGTGCAGGCGACGTGCAATAATAGCCCCAAGGCTATAGCTGTTATCGCCGTAAAGTGCAGGGCGTAAGACAGCGAAATCGGGGGCACTAAGTGCACCAACCTTCTCTCTAGAAAGTAAACACTTCGCAATGAATAAAGCAAAATAATGCACAGAAGGAAACTTCAAGCTAGCGGCAGTAAGACTCGATACCCCTCTCTGATCTCCCACTGACAGAGTGCGATAAAAGTCCTCAAACTCTGCAGGCCTAGGCTCTCTTATTTCCTCGTCAGAAGGGATCAAGCAAATATCACAAAATTCAGTGAGTGGTATCTGACGGGTTTCAGCATATAAATTAAACTACACCTCAGGAGGGTTATTCCTACTCAGAAAATGAAAGCTTTGCACAAAGGAATTTGTAAGGAGATGGTATTGTTCACACTCAGCTGCGATGAAGTTGGTGAGACCAGCATTAGCAGCAAATTGTGCGAACTCTTGACGGATCCCGGCTTCATCCATGAAGGGGTTATGCGGCCATTCGCACGGCCGCACCTCCGACATTCTCCGAGTGCGGAGATCGTTGTTCGATGACTCCCCAATGACTCCCTTAGAGTTCTTCTTGGAAGCAAACTTCCTAAAGAAACTCATCTTATTCCTATAAATAAAATTCTGAAATTTTTAGTCCACAAAATTTTTGATAACAAAACTTCACAAGATTGATAGCAACTACTCATAGATATGTATAGAGGCCATATTGAGCATTCAAACTACTTAGAACTCTAAGAATTCAACATGCAAGCTCATCTACAGCAGCACCAAGAGTAGCTAATTATTCAAAATATAATCCACTAAAGCAAAAACTAATTGGACCAATGGAGGAGTCACATACCAAGTAGCAATCCCCCAAAACAGTTTCGGAAACGGAGCTTGGAGCAAAGAGATCGAAATCCACGGGTTTGAGAGCAAGAACATGAGGGAGAGAGGAATGGTGATTTTTTTCTGGAGGTAGGTGATGACATGGGCTAAAGAGATAAGTGAGGGGGCACACGTGGAGACCACAACCCACCAGGGCGCGCCTGGGGCTGCTGGCGCGCCCAGGTGGGTTGTGCCCACCTGGTGCACCCCCTCTTATGTTATTTGCATAAAAAATTCTTAAATATTCAGAAAAACATCATATTAAATTTTTAGGGCATTCTGAGAACTTTTGCTTTTGGGTCATTTTTTTATTGCACGGAAAATTCAGGAAACAGACAAAGCATGGCATTTCATTTTATTTAACAAAAAAGAACAGGAAATAAAGGTTGGGAATAGAAGGTGGTACTTACTAAATTCATCCACTTCATACCTCTAAAAATGATCCATTAATAAGGTTGATCAAGTCTTATTAACAACCACTTTCGATTAGCATGAAACCGAAGAACTTTCGTAAAAAACTAAGTTATCTCAATGGGGATATGCATATCCCCCACAATAAGCATTTCATATTTCTTTTTGGCAGTAGGTAGAGGTAGTTGAAAACTTCCAATAGTGAGTGTCAGAGATTTTTCAATAACATTAATACCATTCACTTGTAATTTTTCTTTGGAAAGTGCACCGTATGCTCATTGCCATTGATATGAAAAGTGACCTTGCTTTTATTGCAATCAATAACAGCCCCTGTAGTATTCAAGAAGGGTCTACCAAGGATAATCGACATATTGTCATCCTCGGACATCTCAAGTATAACAATGTCAGTTAAGATAGTAACATTTGCAACAACAACGGGCACATCCTCACAAATACCGATAGGTATGGCAGTTGATTTGTCAGCCATTTGCAAAGATATTTCAGTAGGTGTGAGTTTATTCAAATCAAGTCTTTTATATAAGGTGAAAGGCATAACACTAACACCGGCTCCTAAATCACACAAAGCAGTTTTGACATAATTTCTTTTTATGGAGCAAGGTATAGTTGGTATTCCCGGATCTCCAAGTTTTTAAGGTACTCCATCCTTAAAAGAATAATTTGCAAGCATGGTGGAGATTTCAGCTTCTGGTATTTTTCTTTTATTAGAGATGACGTCTTTCATATATTTTGCATAAGGGGCCATCCTTAATATATCAGTCAAACGAGTGCGCAAAAAGACTAGCCTAAGCATTTCAGCAAAGCATTCAAATTCTTCATCATCTTTCTTCTTAGTTGATTTAGGTGGAAAGGGCATGGGTTTTTGAACCCATGGTTCTCTTTATTTTCCATGTTTTCTAGCAACGAAGTCTCTCTTATCATATCTTTTATTTTTAGGTTGTGGGTTATCAAGATCAACAGCTGGTTCTATCTTAACATCATTATCTGGCTCTTTATCATTGTCTGGTTGAGTATCTTCATGAACATTATCATTATCTTTTTCATTATCACTAGGTGAATGTTCATTACCAGATTGAGTTTCAGCATCAGAGGTAGAAACATCATTATCATTATCAGGAGGTTTTTCTATTTCAGGTTCACTAGAGGCATGCAAAGTCCTATCATTTTTCTTTTTCTTCTTCTTTTTAGATGGAGTAGGTGCATCGGTGTTAATTCTTTGAGAGTCTTGTCCAATTCTTTTACTATGTCCCTCAGGATAAAGTGGTTCCTAAGTCATTTTACCTCCTCTAGTTGCTACTCTAACAGCAAAGTCATTTATATTATTATTCATTTCATCAAGCAATTCTCTTTGAGATTTAGCAACTTGTTCTAGTTGAGTTTGAACCATAGAGGCATGTTTTCCTATACCTCTAACATCATTGGAGATTCTAAATAACAAGTCACTCAAGCGAGCAATCATATCAGAATTATACTTCAGTTGTTTCATAACATTGGCATTGAAGTGATCTTGTTTTCTAATATAATTATCAAACTCATAAAGGCATTGACTAGGATGCATATTATAAGGATTGTCCCTTTCATTGAATTTCATTAAAGAATTTACCTCTACCACCTTTGGTGGTGGTGTGTCAAGTCCGTGTTTCTCTTCAATAGGAGGTAAATTTTTAACATCCTCTGCTTTTATACCTTTTTTCCTTCATAGATTTCTTTGCCTCTTACATATCTTCCAGACTGAGATATAAGATACCCCTCTTCTTTGGAGTGGGTTTGTATGGTGGTTCAGGAAGAGTCCAATCATCATAATTTTTCAATATATTATTCAATAATTCCTCAACCTGTTCAATAGTTCGTTCCCTGAAAACACAACCAACACAACTATCTAGGAAGTCCCTAGAAGCATCAGTTAGTCCATTATAGAAGATATCAAGTATTTCATTTTTTTAAGAGGGTGATCAGGCAAAGCATTAAGCAATTGGAGAAGCCTCCCCCAAGCTTGTGGGAGACTCTCTTCTTCAATTTGCACAAAGTTAAATATTTCCTGTAAGGCTGCTTGTTTCTTATGAGCAGGAAAATATTTTTCAGAGAAGTAATAAATCATATCCTGGGGACTACGCACACAACCAGGAGCAAGAGTATTGTACCATATCTTAGCATCACCCTTTAATGAGAACGGAAATAATTTGAGAATATAATAGTAGCGAATCTTCTCATCATGAGCAAATAGGGTGGCTATATCATTCAACTTAGTAAGGTGTGCCACTACAGCTTCAGTTTCATAACCATGGAAAGGATCAGATTCAACCAAAGTAATCAACTCTGGGTCGACAGAGAATTCATAATTCTTATCATCAACAAAGATAGGTGAAGTAGCAAACTTAGGATCACACTTCATTCTAGCATTTAAAGATTTTTCTTTCAGTTTGCATAATAATTTCTTTAGATCATCTCTATCATTGCAAGCAAGAAAATCTCTAGCTGTCTCCTCATCCATAACATAACCTTCAGGTACCTTAGGAAATTCATATCTAGGAGAGCTAGGTCTAATAGGTGTTTCAAGATTTTTAGTTTCAGGCACTTCATCAGTTTCAGTTATCCCATCAGTTCCAGCAATTTTTTTTCCTTTAACTCAGGCAATTTGTTCATCAAGAAAATCACCTAATGGCACACCATCATCAAGCAAGGTACTAGCATCATCATGAGTAGCATTCATAGAAGTAGCATCATCAATAACTTGCAACATATCGGGATTAATAGCATGTGTTGGGGATGCAAGTCTACTCAAAATAGAAGGTGAATCAAGTGCAGAGCTAGATGGCAGTTCCTTACCTCCCCTCGTCTTAGAGGGAAAAACCTTGGTCTTGGTATCCTTTAGATTCTTCATAATGATAGATTGATAATAATCCCAAGTGATTCAACAAATATAGCTATGTTCCCCGTCAACGGCACCAGAAAAAGGTCTTGATAACCCACAAGTATAGGGGATCGCAACAGTTTTTGAGGGTAGAGTATTCAACCCAAATTTATAGATTCGACACAAGGGGAGCCAAAGAATATTTGCAAGTATTAGGAGCTGAGTTGTCAATTCAACCACACCTAGAGATTAATTATCTATAGCAATATGATTAGTAGCACAGTAATATGATAGTTTTGATGGTAGTAGCAACAGTAGCAGTAACAGTAACAGTGATAGCAATGATTTTGTAGCAAGTGTAACAGTAGCAATAGCAATAGTAACTTAGCAAGAGCAATATGTGACAAACTCGTAACCATTGGATCGGTGAATTCGTTGGATGATATTCATCATATAATAGTCATAACCTAGGGCGATACGGCACTAGCTCCAGTTCATAAATATAATGTAGGCATGTATTCCGTAAATAGTCATACGTGCTTATGGAAAGAACTTGCATGACATCTTTTGTCCTACCCTCCTGTGGCAGCGGGGTCCATAAGGAAACTAGGGGATATTAAGGCCTCCTTTTAATAGAGAACTTGAACAAAGCATTAGCACATAGTGAATACATGAACTCCTCAAACTACGGTCATCACCGGAAAGTATCCCGACTATTGTCACTCCGGGTTTGCGGATCATAACACGTAATAGGTGACTATAACTTGCAAGATCGGATCTAGAACATAGATATAATGGTGATAACATAAACAGTTCAGATCTGAAATCATGGCACCTGGGCCCAAAGTGACAAGCATTAAGCATGGCAAAGTCATAGCAACATCAATCTCAGAACATAATGGATACTAGGGATCAAGCCCTAACAAAACTAACTCGATTACATGATGAATCTCATCCAACTCCCTCACCGACCAGCGAGCCTACAAAGAAATTACTCACTCCCGGTGGGGAGCTTCATGGAATTGGTGATGGAGAAGGGTTGGTGATGACGAAGATCGAAGATTCCCCTCTCCGAAGCCCCAAATGGACTCCAGATCTGGCCTCCCGATGAAGAACAGGAGGCGGCGGTGGCTCCGTCTCATGAAACGTGATAATTCTTTCTCCCTGATTTTTCTCTCCAAATATAGGTATTTATGAAGTCGGGATCAGGGTCTACGGGGCCACCAGGTGGGCACAACCCACCTGGACTTGCCACGAGGAGGGGCGCGCCCTGGTGGGTTGTGCTCACCCAAAGGCCCCCCTCCAGTGGTTCTTGGCTCCAGTATTTTTCTTTTATTCCATAAAAATTCTCCAAAAAGTTTCGTTCCATTCCGAGAACTTTTATTTCTGCATAAAAACAACACCATGGTAGTTCTGCTGAAAACAGCGTCAGTCCGGGTTAGTTTCATTCAAATCATGCAAATTAGAGTCCAAAACAAGAGTAAAAGCATTAGGAAAAGTAGATACAACGAAGACATATCAACTCCCCCAAGCTTAAACCTTTGCTTGTCCTCAAGCAACTCAGTTGATAAATTAAAAGTGAAAAAGAAAAACTTTTAAGAACTCTTCTCTTGTTTACATAAATAAGCTTAAGTAGCACCTAGGTTTTCAGCAAAGATTATGACTAATCATGTCGATAATAACTCTTAAAAATTATATTAACTCATATCAATGGCATACGCAACTAGCAAGCAATAATAAAGCCAGGCGATAGGGTGGTGTTCGTCCGCCACTTCATTCAGGGCTGGGCTTCCCGCTCCACCCCTTTGTAAGGGGGTTGATGTTCTTCTATGGGCTACATTTTCACAATCTCGCCCCAAACTCCTTCCTGCATATTTCAGCCTTCATCGTTATCTGTGAGGCCTTTCTGCGGGTCCAGCCACACTTCGGCTTGTGGCTAAAGGTCTTCAACGTCAAGTCGAAGATAGTCGACGGCCAGCAGGCAGACTGTGGGGGGGACGGGTCGAGTGGCCGGAGGGTACCTTTATAGATACCGTCAAGATCTGGCAAAAAGAGTGGTTCTATATCACCGAACCGCATGGCGCGGGCTGGGCAGCAGCTCTCGAATTCAGATCCGGACCCCCCACAAGCCTAACCTCATGGACCAAGAAGGGCCTTGACTAGGAGTCGCTAGCGGAGGTGGAGTCGCTGCAGAAACGCGTCTCCAAGATGATAAAGGCAAAGGCCAAGCTGACCAACATGGTCCACTGATGCTTTGCCGCTGCCTCCTTCCTTGCCAACACCGAGCCGCCCCAATGTGGTCCTACAAGCCCGAAGACCCTGCCATCGTGCTTCGCTTCTATGGCACCACCCACGACAAGCTGTGGAAGGTGCTATTCAAGCCCCAAAAGGAGTGGCCGGCCAGGGAAGAAGACATCGGCCTTGATGTTGCACACCCTCCTGGGGAGGTTATGAAGTTTTGTTCTTTATGTTCGAATGTTTGCCTTTTAACAAGGAATGTGACTCTTTCTTCCCCACATTTGCAGAGCTGGCTTGATAAAGCCGCACAGATTGACAGCCCGGCCTCACTGCTCGAAGGCGCCAGGTCGGCCCTGCTGGAAGAAATGCTGGCCATGGCGCCGTATAAGGCGCCGGAGAAGAAAGAGAAGAAGAAGATCGAGATGAGGGAGGCCCGAGAAGGCCTCTGCCCAAGGGGGTATCCAGACAGCAAGTCCGGGAAAACCGAAGCCCCCTCTGCTCACGAGAGGGGCAGGAAGAGGACAGGGAGGAGAGCGACTCCTCCCGAACAAGGAAGAGGGCGGCGTCGGACAACACTGAGGAGGAACAACCTCCTCATGCCCCAAAGAAGCAGCGCAGGGCCAAGGTGGTCCCGTCCAATGATAGCTCGGACTCCGCCGAGGAGTTCGAGGCTTCTGAAGAGGTTCCTCAAAGGAACCCCAGGGTCAAGCCCCCTGCCCAAAGGTAAGAATCCGAAGACTGTCCGGGCTTAAACCTTAAGGTTTATTGCTAATCATATGCATGTCTTTCATATTGCAGCCCGTCCCGCGACCTCCCTACCGACCGTGTCTCGGAGGGGATCTCCCCGCCAACCGAGCTGGCAGAGAGCAGGACCGCATCATGCTCCACGCCTTCTCCGGCCATCAAGGAGACATGAGAGGTTTTGTCCCGAAAGACCCCTCCTGGCCCGGACACGGGGGGCGGCGGTGATGATATCATGGCCGAGGTTAACACCTTGGTCGCCAAAGACCAGGAGGGGGTATCCCTCCTGGTGAACAAAGAGGGGGAGCTCGGTCAATCCCAGCCCTCCCCGAAGACAGTTCCGGAGCCCCGAGGCCCCCGGAGTCGTTCATCCCGCCCTCCACTAAAGGGGGAGCCAGGGCCCCGCCACCAGCGCCAACCATTGGAGAGCGGGTCACAGCTGGGTGGCCGGACGTGATGGAGGAGGCTTTGAATAGCTCCTCCATTATCGCGGAACGTCGCGCCCTGATGGGTGTGGTTTTACAAAGTATTTGCTCTATTAACAGTGGACTGAAGGAACCTTTTGGTGGCATCCTGATGGGCTTCGAGGTAAGCCATGTAATATCCTTTCTATAAAGAGAATTTCTTAATCAAGGTCATGCAATCCTCATATATAGCAGCCCCCGAGCCCTGGGTGAGTTTGAAAAGCTTAAACAGGGATTGAATATTCAAAGAATGCCTGTGATAGCAAAAATTTAATCATAGCCCCCGAGACTCTGTCAGGATTGAAAAACCTGGCGGAGGATCGAAAATCATTGAATCGTGAGTCTAAATTATGTAAGCTATTTTGCAGGCCTCGTCTTCGATGGTGGCTGCCAATGCCGTAGAGCTGGCCGAGGCGAATCGGAAGCTCAAGAGCTCCGATGAGGAGCTCGACCTTCTCAACAAGCGGTTCGACAAAGCGCAAGGTTAGTCTGGACTACACTTGTTAGTAGTTTAGTTTGCCTTATCAGGAGAGGTATTAGGAGTTAACCCTAAGCAAGGAGTGCTTAATTATGACTGCAGCTATCACCGTGGAGGTCGAGAACCTCAAGGCCGAGCTGAAGAAGGCAAAGCAGGAGGCCGTTGAACAGAAGGCGGTGGCCGAGCGAGCGGCCGCCAAACTATCGACGGTGAAGACCGTCAGTGACAAGCACGAGGCCAGAGTGGCCGAGGTGCAGTAGGAGCTCAAGGATGCCATCACTAAATGTGAGGACCTTGAGCAAAAAAATAAGGGTCAAGCCACCGAGCTGTCCACGATGAAGCTGGAGATCTAGGAGGCGAGGACGGAAACGTGAGGCACCCGAGAGGAACTCCGCCAAGTGAAGCTTATTGCAGATGGTAAGCCATACTTATTGCAGAGTGTCTTTGGCGGTCACAGGTTCGCTTTGCTCAAATGAGTGTGGCATTCCTCTGGCGCGTTTGCAGATCTCCCGAGGAGTGCAACAGATGCGGCAAGGCATTTTGCGTCTCGGGAGGGCGATGCCGAGCATAGGCTATTCTGGGCGCAGTTCCAGGTGCCCGAGCACCCTCCCCTCCTGACTAATCAAAGGAAGCAGCTGATGGAGTTGCACCAGATGGCGGAGCTGGCCATCAAGGACCTTTGTGTCCGGTTGTGGCCTTCAGAGCCGATGCCGAGTAACTATTTTGGCCTAGTGCAGAAGCTGTGTGACGCCGTGTCCAGGATCGATGTCTTGAAGCGGTCAGTATGCATCGAGGGAGCTCAGATCGTGATACGTCTCCGTCGTATCTATAATTTTTGATTGTTTCATGCCAATATTCTACAACTTTCATATAATTGTAGCAACATTTTATATTATTTTTTGGGACTAACATATTGATCCAGTGCCCAGTGCTAGTTCTTGTTTGTTGCATGTTTTTTGTTTCACATAATATCCATACCAAACGAAGTACAAACATGATAAAAATTTATGGATATTTATTTTGGAATATGTGTGATTTTTGGGAAGCGGAATCAACGCGAGACGATGCCCGAGGGGCCCACAAGCTCAACGGGTGCGCCCCTACCCAGGGCGCGGCTGGCAAGCTTGTGGCCACCCCGTAGGTCGGTTGGAGGTGTCCTTCGGCCGCAAGGAAGCTTATATCTGGACAAAAATAGTATTAAAATTTTAGCCCAATCGGAGTTACGGATCTCCGGGGATTTTAGAAACGGTGAAAGGCCAGAAAACAGGAACACGAAACAGAAGAGAAACAGAGAGATAGATCCAATCTTGGAGGGGCTCCCACCCCTCCGCCACCATGGAGGCCAAGGACCAGAGGGGAAACCCTCCTCCCATCTAGGGGGAGGCCAAGGAAGAAGATTAAGGAGGGGGGCTCTCTCCCCCTCTCCCCCGGTGGCGCTGGAGTGCCGCTGGGGCAAGGATCGTGACGGTGATCTACACCAACAACCTCGCTACCGTCAACACCAACTCTCCCCCCCTCTATGTAGCGGTGTAACACCTCTTCTCCCTGCTATAATCTCTACTTAAACATGGTACTCAATGCTATATATTATTATCCAATGATATGTGGCTATCCTATGATGTTTGAGTAGATCCGTTTTGTCCTATGGGTGGATTGATGATCGTGATTGGTTTGAGTTGTATGTTTTATTTTGGTGTTGTCCTATGGTGCCCTCCGTGTCGCGCAAGTGTGAGGGATCCCTACTGTAGGGTGTTGCAATACGTTCATGATTCGTTTATGGTGGGTGGCTAGAGTGACAGAAGCTTACACCCGAGTAAGGGGGTTGTTGCGTATGGGAGTAAAGAGGACTTGATACTTCATGCTATGGTTGGGTTTTACCTTAATGATCTTTAGTAGTTGCGAATGCTTGCTAGAGTTCCAATCATAAGTGCATATGATCCAAGTAGAGAAAGTATGTTAGCTCATGCCTCTCACTCATATAAAATTGCAATAATGATTACCGGTCTAGTTACCGATTGCCTAGGGAGAAATAACTTTCTTGTGACAAAAAGGTCTCTACTAAAACTAAGTTAATTGTTTCTTTATCTAATCAACCCCTAGATTTTATTTACGTGTTCTTTATTATCTTGCAAACCTATCCTATCACACCTACAAAGTACTTCTAGTTTCATACTTGTTCTAGGTAAATCGGACGTTTAGCTTGCGTAGAGTTGTATCGGTGGTCGATAGAACTTGAAAGGAATATAAATTCTACCTTTAGCTCCTTGTTGGGTTCGACACTCTTACTTATCAAGAAAGGTTATAATTGATCCCCTATACTTGTGGGTTATCAAGACCTTTTTCTGGCGTCGTTGCTAGGGAGCAATAGTGTGGGGTGAATATTCTCGTGTGTGCTTGTTTGCTTTATCACTAAGTTGATTTTATTTTCTATTCTAAGTTGTTCTCTATCTTTAGTTATGGATATGGAACATGAAATACCAAAAAAATTAGGTGTACTTGCTACTCATGGAGATGGGGAACCTCCTAAAACCGTTGATGCTCATTATGTGAAAAATATTAAACACTACTTTGATAATCCTGAGAAAACCCCATTCAACTTGATAATGGGAGACACGTTGGATCAACGTGAATACTTTAGGGATTATCGCTTGACTCAAAAAGGGAAACTATTATGGGTTCAAATTGAAATGTTGCATTGGTATGCTTGGAATTTATGCTTGAGATATGATTATACTTGTTCTAGGATTAAGGCTCCGCACCTTCCCTTTTCATGTAAATTTAATGATAATGAAACCTTGGCTTCTTATGCTAATGGTATATATGATTACTATGATGTGGAATGAATACAAGAAATCATTGCTTTTAAGGGTGCTTTTGAAATTGAATCTTTGTTTGAAAAGTGTGGAAATTTTGATGATGATGTTTATAGACCTGAAAATTATGCTATACTTAAATATTTCTATGAGAATTATGAATACAATGCCGATATTGATGCATTTATTGAGAAAGTCT
Source organism: Thinopyrum elongatum (assembly GCA_011799875.1). Taxonomy (NCBI): domain Eukaryota; kingdom Viridiplantae; phylum Streptophyta; class Magnoliopsida; order Poales; family Poaceae; genus Thinopyrum; species Thinopyrum elongatum. The sequence continues at coordinate 427,684,223 of CM022302.1, forward strand.
CCGCTGTCCAAGAAGAGACTAATATTTTGCAGGAAACTATGGAAGAAGAAATTGATGACACTGTGAGCTCATTGGATGAAAAAGATGTCGAGGAGAGTGAAGAACAAAAGGAGGAATAGCGGATTAGCTACCCGTCCCCACCTTCTAATGAGAGTAACTCTTCAACTCATACATTGTTTAATTTCCCTTCGTGCTTACCGAAGGATGAATGCTATGATCCCGTTGATTCATTTGAAATATCCCTTTTTAATGAAATTGATGCTTGCTATGCTTGTGGCCAAGATTCCAATTTGAATTATGCTTATGGAGATGAACTTGCTATAGATCCTTATGTTAAGAATGAGATTGTTGCTATTGCACCCACACATGATAGTCCTATTATCTTTTTGAATTCTCTCAACTATACTATATCGGAGAAGTTGGCGCTTATTAAGGATTATATTGATGGGTTGCGTTTTACCACTACACATGATGATTTTGATGAATATAATATGCATGTGCTTGCTGCTCCTACTTGCAATTATTATGAGAGACGAACTACACCTCCACCTCTCTATGTTTCCAACACGACAAAATTGCAAGAAACTATTTATACTATGCATTGGCCTTTACTTGATGTGCATGAATTGTTCTTTTATGACATGCTGATGCATTGGAAGAGAGTTAGACTTCGTGATTGCATGATATATGTTGATTTGTTCTCAATACTAAATTACAAATCATTGTTAAGTAAAATTGGCTTTGACATACCTTGGGATCCGGGTGGATCCATTACTTGAGCACTATATGCCTAGCTTAATGGCTTTAAAAAAAGCGCTGCCAAGTAGACAACCCGGAAGTTTTAGAGAGTCATTTTCTTCTGTTGAGTGCTTTTAGAAATTTTAAAAACAAAAAAATATAGAGGGGAACTTAAAACTTTTCAAAAAGAAAAGCGAAAGTGAGAAAGACGAGCATTGTTAAAGTGGGAGCTAGCCTTGAACTTTGTTCATGCCCATGGAAACTTTGTGAACCTTGATTACAAAAAAATTTCAACAAAAATAATTATCCCCTTGTACAAATCCATTGTATTCTAAAAATAATGTGCCAAGATTTGCCTTTAGCATGATTAGATTGCTTGTTTGGTGTGTGCAGTGCAAAAACAGAAACTTTGGATGTGGTGCGTGAATTTACATTTTTTACTGGTACATCAAAAGTGTCTGAAATTTTTACATAGTACTTCTATATAAATTGTTTATTTTATCCTAATTTTTTATAATTTTTTGAGTTACAGAAGTATGGTCAATGTTCATATTGTTACAGACTGTTCTGTTTTTGACAAATTCTGTTTTTGATGCATTGTTTTGCTTGTTTTGATGAATCTATGGATTGTATCGGTGATATAAGCCATGGTGAAGTTAAATTACAGTAGGTATAATGCAAAAATAAAATATGAATGGGTTTTCAACAGTACTTAAAGTAGTGATTTGCTTTATTATACTAACGGATCTCATGAGGGTTTTGTTAAGTTTTGTGTGATTGAAGTTTTCAAGTTTTGGGTGAGATCACGATGGATGAAGGAATAAGGAGTGGCAAGAGCCTAAGCTTTCAGATTCCTGAGGCACCCCAAGGTAATATTCAAGGACTCCCAAGCAACTAAGCTCGGGGATGCCCCGGAAGGCATCCCCTCTTTCTTCTAATGACTATCGGTAATTTTACTTGGAGCTATATTTTTATTCGTCACATGATATGCGCAAATTCTTGGAGCGTCTTTTGTTTTTATTTCCCCTTTTTCTTTTATGCACGATGCTGGTATGAGATAGTCCTTGGTTGATTTATAGAATGCTCTATGCACTTCACTTATATCTTTTGAGTATGGCTTTATAGAATGCTTCATGTGCTTCACTTATATCTTTTGAAGTTTGGATTGCTTGTTTCTGTACATAGGAAAACCGTCATTTGTAGAATGCTCTGTTGCTTCACTTATATTTGTTATAGCATGGGCATATCTTTTGTAGAAAGAATTAAACTCTCATGCTTCACTTATATCTATTTAGAGAGTTAACAGGAATTGGTCATTCACATGGCTAGTCATAAAATCCTACATAAAACTTGTAGATCACTGAATATGATATGTTTGATTCCTTGCAATAGTTTTGCGATATAGAGATGGTAATATGTGGGAGGTACTAGTGAATGATTGTGGTTTAGTAAGAATATTGGCGTTAAGGTTTGTGATTCCCGAAGCATGCACGTATAGTCTCTCGTTATGCTATGAAATTGGAGCATGATTTATTATTGATTGTATTCCTTATGAGTGGCGGTCGGGGATGAGCGATGGTATTTTCCTACCAATCTATACCCCTAGGGGCATGCGTAGTAGTACTTTGCTTCGAGGGCTAATAAACTTTCGCAATAAGTATGTGAGTTCTTTATGATTAATGTGAGTCCATGGATTATACGCACTCTTACCTTTCCGCAATTTGCTAGCATCTTCGGTACCGTGCATTGCCCTTTCTCACCTCGAGAGTTGGTGCAAACTTCGCCGGTGCTTCCAAACCCCGTGATATTATACGCTCTGTCACACATAAGCCTCATTATATCTTCCTCAAAATAGCCACCATACCTACCTATCATGGCATTTCCATAGCCATTCCGAGATATATTGCCATGCAACTTCCATCATCATCATATACATGACTTGAGCATTCATTGTCATATTGATTTGCATGATCGTAAGATAGCTAGCATGATATTTTCATGGCTTGTTCATTTTTTGATATCTTTGCTACGCTAGATCATTGCACATCCTAGTACACTGCCAGAGGCATTCATATAGAGTCATATTGTTCTAGATATCGAGTTGTAATATTGAGTTGTAAGTAAATAAAAGTGTGATGATCATCATTATTAGAGCATTGTCCCAGTGAGGAAAGGATGATGGAAACTATGATTCCCCCACAAGTTGAGATCAGACTCCAGAACAAAAAAAGAGAGGCAAAAAAGAGCCCAACAAAAATAGAGAAAAAAGAAAGAAAAAACATAAAAATAGAGAAGGGGCAATGTTACTATCCTTTTCCACACTTGTGCTTCAGAGTAGCACCATGTTTTTCATATAGAGAGTCTCCTATGTTGTCACTTTCATATACTAGTGGGAATTTTTCATTATAGAACTTGGCTTGTATATTCCGATGATGGGCTTACTCAAATGCCTGAGGTCTTCATGAGCAAGCAAGTTGGATGCACACCCATTTGTTTTCAGTTTGAGCTTTCATATACTTGTAGCTCTTAGTGCATCCGTTGCACGGCAATCCCTACTCCTCGCATTGACAACAATTGATGGGCATCTCCATAGCCTGTTGATTAGCCACGTCGATGTGAGACTTTCTTCTTTTTTGTCTTCTCCACATAACCTCCAACATCATATTCTATTCCACCCATAGTGCTATATCCATGGCTTGCGCTCATGTATTGCGTGGGGGTTGAAAAAGCTGAAGCGCATTAAAAAGTATGAACCAATTGCTCAGCTTGTCATCGGGGTTGTGCATGATAAATACTTTGTGTTAAGAAGATGGAGCATGACAAGGCTATATGATTTTGTAGGGATAACGTTCTTTAGCATTGATATTTTGAAAGACATGATTGTTTGTTGGGATGCCTGAGTATTGATGTCTTTATATCAAATTATAGACTATTGCTTTGAATCACTCATGTCTTAATATTCATGCCATGATTAGATTACGTGATCAAGATTATGCTAGGTAGCATTCCACATCAAACATTATCTTTTTATCATTTACCTACTCGAGGACGAGCAGGAATTAAGCTTGGGGATGCTAATACGTCTCCGTCGTATCTATAATTTTTGATTGTTTCATGCCATTATTCTACAACTTTCATATAATTTTGGCAACATTTTATATTATTTTTTGGGACTAACATATTGATCCAGTGCCCAGTGCTAGTTCTTGTTTGTTGCATGTTTTTTGTTTCACAGAATATCCATACCAAACGAAGTACAAACACGATAAAAATTTAAGGAGATTTATTTTGGAATATATGTGATTTTTGGGAAGCAGAATCAACGCGAGACGATGCCCGAGGGGCCCACAAGCTCAAGGGGCGCGCCCCCCTACCCAAGGCGCGACTGGCAAGCTTGTGGCCACCCTGTAGGTCAGTTGGAGGTGTCCTCCAGCCGCAAGGAAGCTTATATCCGGATAAAAATCGTGTTAAAATTTCAGCCCAATCGGAGTTACAAATCTCCGGGAATTTAAGAAACGGTGAAACGCCAGAAAATAGGAATGCGAAACAGAGAGATAGATCCAATCTCGGAGTGGCTCCCACCCCTCCGCCGCCATGGAGGCCAAGGCACAGAGGGGAAACACTCCTCCCATCAATGGGTGAGGCCAAGGAAGAAGAAGAAGGAGGGGGCTCTCTCCCCCTCTCTCTCCTGGTGGCGCCGGAGTGCCATCGGGGCAAGGATCGTGACGGCGATCTACACCAACAACCTCACTACCGTCAGCACCAACTCTATCCCCCTCTATGCAGTGGTGTAACACCTCTTCTCCCCACTGTAATCTCTACTTAAACATGGTGCTCAACGCTATATATTATTATCCAATGATATGTGGCTATCCTACGATGTTTGAGTAGATCCGTTTTGTCCTATGGGTTGATTGATGATCGTGATTGGTTTGAGTTGTATGTTTTATTTTGGTGCTATCCTATGGTACCCTCTATGTTGCGCAAGCATGAGGGATCCCCGATGTACGGTGTTGCAATACGTTCATGATTCATTTATGTTGGGTGGCTAGAGTGACAGAAGCTTACACCCGAGTAAGGGGGTTGTTGCGTATGGGAGTAAAGAGGACTTGATACTTAATGCTATGGTTGGGTTTTACCTTAATGATCTTTAGTAGTTGCGAATGCTTGCTAGAGTTCCAATCATAAGTGCATATGATCCAAGTAGAGAAAGTATGTTAGCTCATGCCTCCCGCTCATATAAAATTGCAATAATGATTACCGGTCTAGTTATCGATTGCCTAGGGACAAATAACTTTCTTGTGACAAAAAGGTCTCTACTAAAACTAACTTAATTATTTCTTTATCTAAACAACCCCTAGCCTTTATTTACGTGTTCTTTATTATCTTGCAAACCTATCCTATCACACCTACAAAGTACTTCTAGTTTCATACTTGTTCTAGGTAAAGCGAACGTTAAGCGTGCGTAGAGTTGTATCGGTGGTCGTTAGAACTTGAAGAGAATATAAAATCTACCTTTAGCTCCTCGTTGGGTTTAACACTCTTAGTTGTCAAGAAAGGCTACAATTGATCTCCTATACTTGTGGGTTATCATATGGCTTTCACGAAGATGATGGTGCACTGGCCGAGATCAAGCCGGTCGAGATGGCCACCGGACCCCCGCCCCGGGAAAGGAGCACACGCGTTCCCGGCAGTATTTTCCCATCGTAATGGATGGTGCTCGGGTGATAGAGGCCCAGTGTTCGAAAGATGTAATTTATGAGTGAGCGCACTATCATGTGTGATATGACAGTTGAACCTTTTGCTTTATAATGCGGTTGCTTTGTATGGTGTATCATACTTTGTCTGCGTTTGTTTATTTTGACTCCTGTGCGGCCATTTTAATCTGAAAGTTACCAGTCATCGGCTTTAGTCCCCTTGTAGATGCTACAAAGGGTGTTTCAACCTCCACACTGTGACCCTTAGCCGACGTCTCGGGGCCCGAAGGCGGTAGTGTGTGAGGGAAATGAGGCAATCAGACTATGCTGTTTTAGTGCTTTCACTTAGCCATAGGAGCTTGACTGCGGGGGCTAGTGACTAGCCCCCAGTGTTTTGTGATGTTCGGATGAGATGAGGTATACACCTTCATCACATGGTTTGTGTGAAGACAACCCTTCGTACAACATGGCATAACGTCCATCGATTTTTAGTTTAACACTTGTCATCGGATCGCCGACCAGTTCTCGCTTATTATGACACTCAGTTTTCGGCTTTCTCCATAGAGGTACTTAACCAGGCGAGCTGGAAGTACAATCACAGCAGTTCTCCCTTTACCCTGCTAGCCGAACATGCAGAATGTAAGAGGATAAACACAGGAGCCAGGCAACCCAACTATTGATCCAAGACATAATTCAGAACTAATTCATATAATGCAATATCCGAGACGCTGAGCATATGAAATAGAGACTAGTGCTGGGGTGATGCTTGGGGCGAGTTTTATAATCAAACCCCCGGTCTATTAGCCGATCGCATCTAAAGAAAATATGTACCAAACTAGTTTGTTTCAGCGTCGAAGAGCGGAAATGGTTATGCAACATAAATGACTGCAAGAGGACCGTAAAGAGTAGTCTTTATTTCTGGTGAACTCGTGACGTCTAACCATACAATATGAACTGCAGAAGCAACTGTTACAGATACTTTGTTAAAAAATAAATTTTACAGAGGAAAGGTTTACACAGGGCCTTAATGCGTGGTTTGACGTCCCTACTATGCCCTGCTGCACGTCTGCGTCTTTGCTCTTGAGGGGAGGAAGAACTTGAGAGAGGGTCTTGAGAAGTCGCCGCAATGTATTTAGCTTGAAGCCGGATAGGTCCTAGATGGTACCTATTACTGTCTGAAGATGTGTTTGACCATAGCTTGGTTAAGCCGAACACTTGGCTCTTGGATGGTTAGTCCCCACAGCTACCCATGGTATTTTAAGCGTGAAGTTGTGCATACGAGGCACGTACTGTGCGGCTGGGGTGGGCATGCTGTGGGGTGCGTATCCCTATTTATGTTGAGTGTAGAGAGGCTCCGGGAGCTGAGATAGGGCTCGGGCCCATTTACTTGCCTCTCGCGCCTTGATGGCGGGCTGGTACTTCGGCCCCTCGCTGCTGATTTAGACTTTGGCTGCCAGAGCTGCTGTATGCTCCTCAGTCCAGAGTGAGCGCTTCATGTTGCCATTAACAGTGATGACACCCTTGGGTCCGGGCATCTTTAGCTTCAGGTATGCGTAATAGGGGATGACGTTGAAATGAGAGAACGCCATACGGCCAAGGAGTGCGTGATAGCCGCTGTGAAAAGGGACAATGTCGAAGATCAAGTCTTCACTGCGGAAGTTGTCGGGCGAGCCGAACACTACTTCCAAAGTCACAGTGCCCGAGTAGCGGGCTTCGATGCCTAGGATTACTCCTTTAAAGGTGGTGTTGCTGGGTTTGATCCTCGATGGATCGATACCCATGTTCCTCACTATGTTTGAATAAATCAGATTGAGGCTACTATCTCCATCCATGAGGACTCTAGTGAGGTGGTACCCATCGATAATGGGGTCAAGAACCAGGGCCACCAATCCTCCATGATGGATACTGGTCGGATGGTCCCTGCGGTCAAAGGTGATCGGGCATGCCGACCATGGGTTGAATTTCGGGGCTACCAGCTCTACGGTGTAGACGTCTCGAAGTGCATGCTTCCTCTTCTTCTTGGGTATATGTGTGGCATAGATCATGTTCACAGTTTTTACCTCGGGAGGGAATTGTTTCTGGCCTCCATTGTTCGGCCCGCGAGGCTCTTCATTGTCGTCGTTGCGGGGGCCCTTGCCTTGCTCCTCGGCTGTGATTTTGTCAGCCTATTTGATCACCCAACAATTACGGTTGGTGTGGTTGGTAGGCTTGTTCGAGGTGCCATGGATCTGGCAGGGCCTATCCAGGATCTTGTCGAGTGCGGTCGGGCAATCCCTGTTCCCGTTAGAGGGCTTCTTCCGCGCTCCTGATTTTGAGTTACTGAATCCGGCACTTACTGCTGTGTCCTCGGCTTCACCACCATTGTGATGACGCTTGTTCTTGTTGCGTCGTGATTTCCCATTTCTGTACCATACTTCTAAAGTGCTGGGGTCTCCGGGGTTGTTGCTTCTACGAGCCAACCAGCTATCTTCGCCCGCACAAAAGCGGGTCATGAGTGAGCTAAGAGCCGACATTGTCCTCGGCTTGTCTTGGCCAAGCTGACGAGCTAGCCATTCGTCTCGGATGCTATGTTTGAACGCAGCTATCACCTCAGCATCCGGACAGTCCATGATTTGGTTCTTCTTAGTCAAGAACCGATTCCAAAATTTCTGAGCTGACTCACCAGGCTGTTGGACCACATGGCTCAGGTCATCGGCATCCGGAGGCCGAACATAAGTGCCTTGAAAGTTAGCTCGGAAGGCATCCTCGAGCCCTTCCAAGCTCCCTATGGAGTTTTCAGGGAGGCTATTCAACCAATGCGTGGCTGGTCCTTTAAGCTTTAATGGCATGTACTTTATGGTGTGGAGATAATCTCCTCGGGCCATATGAATGTGGAGAAGGAAATCTTCAATCCACATGGTTGGGTCTGTTTTCCCGTCATATTGTTCGATGTTTACGGGTTTAAACCCTTCGGGGAACTGATGTTGCATCACCTCATCTGTAAAACACATTGGTGAGCGGTGCCCCTGACTCAGGCCACGTCATGCCGGAGGTCGGCTGCCATCCGGGCCCGGTGCTGCTCCCAAGCTCTATCATTTTGGTCGCGCCAAGCTTGGTATCCGTCCCATCCAGCGGGAGTGTAACCTCTAGATCCATAAATGAATATTGCCTGGCCTACTCTAGTCGCGAGGTCGTGTCGTAGGTCATATGGGTCCTCTGGCGACATTGGCTCCTTGCCTCTCCGGCGAGGTAGTGTGGGTGGGTCTTCGGCCTCTACGGCCGTCCTGTCCTGTCCTCGAGGGGGGCGGTCGGGCTGGTTTGCCTGAGTATATCTTGGGGGTGCGGGCTCAAGGGCCTCATCATCGAATTGAGGCAGCAAACGTTGGCGTGGGTAGCTTTTTGTCGGTGCAACAAACATGTGTGTTTGCTGACCTGACTTATGCGTCATCGTACTATCACACATACATCAAGTACCAAGACATGATATAAGATAAGCCAGAGAAACCGCTCTTCGTGAGATCAAGGAGTGCATTAAGAAGTTCAAAGCAGCCAGGGAATCCCCCAGGAAGGCCTCGTGTCGTGGACTTAACACGGCAGATGCCCTAGCAAAAAGACTTAGGTGTGGAGCCATCGCAACTAGGTTAGCTTGAAGGGGTTGAACGGGACAAAAGGACACAGAGAGTTTACCCAGGTTCGGCCCCTCTCAATGAGGTAAAAGCCTACGTCCTACTTTTAGTTGTATTGCTTGAGTTTCGATTACAAGGGAGCGAATACACTTGACCTAGCTCTCAATCAATCCTCCCTCCTTAACCCACCGCCGGGTCACCCTTTTTATATACAGGTTGATGCCCGGCGGCTTACAAAGTCCCGGCCGGCTCACACAAACGTGACCGGCTCGGTTTCTACTAATCTTGCCTTACAATACAAGTCAAACATATAGCGGCTCATCCCTTTGGGCCTTAAGTCGCCTCTGGGTCTTTGGGCCTTCACTAAGCCTACTTCGTGAACCGCCATCTTCATATCTTCTTGGACCTTACTAGGTTTCTCCATCTTTAAACCGCCAGTGGCATGACCCGGCCCCTCATGGGCGGGTCATACCCAGTAGTTATATCCCCAACATTAGGCCCCACATTGATTTGAACTTGTTCACATCAATCTTCACCACTTGACTTAGTAGAATCTCCCTTAATCAATTCTTCACCAGTTCATTGTAAGCCGCCATGACGTCACATCTCAGAGTCGTGTTAACCCGCCATGACATCATGGCACATTAAATTCGCACAAAACCTAGAATATCTTAACAAATCCTTATTTTAATGGACCTCCGAAAATCAAGGCGTCCATGTGGCCACCTAATCATTTTTTCGGCCTCCTCGATTCCCGCGCATGTCATTTATCCACTTCCTTATAAATAGGGACAGGGGGTCCTCCCTTTCACTTTTACCTTGCCCCCTTGCCTTCATCTTCTTCCTTGCGACACCTCAGCCAACCCAAGCTCCGCCGCTGCCGTCTTCCTCCAGCGTCCTCAACTCCGGCCGCTGCATCAACCTGAACGGACCAGAGAAACGCGGCGCACCCCCGCTGCTCATCAGCATCAACAGGTACCCACTTCGCTTTGTGTCAGATCTGCACTAGGGTTTGCTCAGTTCATCAGAGTTCTTCATATTTTTTTTCTTCAGACCACGCGGCCAGATCCAAACGCATCACTAAGGTTGTGCGGTAGTAGTCTTAGCATTCGTTTCCAATCGTAGAAAACCCCTTTTTCATACAAGATCCCATCTGAGCACATGAGTTCTTCCACTGCCGCCACCTTAGGTTTAGGATTTATTTTCCTTTCTGAACTACTGTAGATCCAAAATAATAGAACTAATCTATGGAACCTGTTTGTCCAGCACTTAGCAAAATTTTCACTTATAGACCTATATCACTGCAGCCGTGCGGGCGGTTTATACCATAGACCATAACTCACCATATAACATTAGTCCCCTTTTTAAGCCGCCAGTATATGATCATAATCTGTATAACCCAGCATTGTTTTCCGGTTCAATCACACCAATGTTTATATCACGTACTCTCTATATGACTTGGCTTTGCATAACACTTCTTGTTGATCACTGGTCGGCTTAACAATATGACCTTAACTCGGCAATATTTTCCTTTCTAGGCTTTCATCAACAAAAATGACCAAAACTGTTACTTCATGCAACTGGGTCCCCTACCGGGTTACCGAGCAGACGCTGAACGAACATGTTCAGGTAGGAATTTTAGCCGCAAAGAACGTCATCCACTGGAGAGTCCCGGGCACCGAAACCTCCCCTGAACCAAAAGAAGGTGAAGTCGTAGTTTTTACTGACCACATGCTCCGGGGGTTCTCTCCACCCGGCTCAAAATTCTTTCGTGATGTGCTGCATTTCATTCAACTCCATCCGCAAGATATTGGGCCCAACTCTATTTCAAACATCTGCAATTTCCATGTTTTTTGCGAAGTGTACCTTCAACAAGAGCCCACTGTGGAACTGTTCAGAGAATTCTACTATTTAAACCGCCAGACCGAGTTCACCGACGGGCCCAGCTTAGAAGTACGTGGCATTTCAATCCAGAGATGGAAAGAAGCCACGTTTCCTGCTGCTGCACTTCCCAGTCATCCTAAGGACTGGAACCAGACTTGGTTTTACTGCAAGGACACATCTCCAGAAGGTGAAAATCCTCTGCCGGGTTATCGCAAAACCCGGCTTAGCAACAGACATCCCCTCCTAGAACGGATCAGCACAGAAGAACGGGCCAAATATATGCCCATTTTTTCAAAGATTAGGGCTTAATGGCCAATGGCTTGACTGGAGTTGATCTAGTTCGATGCTGGGTCGCATGGAGAATCTTACCTTTAAGCCGCCGATCCGGCTTAATGTGTGAATACACCGGCGATGTCAAAGATCCGTTGCATTACTCTCGAATTCATCTGGACGATAAACAGATCAATGATATGACCAAGACCCTGCTTAATTAGAGTTTAGCGGACTGCAGCAAAGTGGGGTTGAACCCCTTCTGTACCCTCAACAAGCCGCCAGCTGTAAGCATTTTCAAACAACTTTCATTAAATCATTATTTGTCAATCTGCCTTCTCATTATTACTTGAACTTCCATAGGCTGATTCCCCCTTCTGGAGCAAGAAGCTTCAGGATAAACTGGCCAAGAAGACTAGGACAAAGCATAAGGCTCCCAAAAAACCCGCCAAGAAGAAAAAAAACACCTCAGAACTACTTGCTTTGAATGACGATGAGTCGGAGGTAGAACTTTACTCCCTTGGCTCTTTCTTTATACACCTTATTGATACTGAAAATTCTCAGGATGACACGGAAGGAAGTCAGGTGGATGTTGAAGAGGTAACTATCATTTCCTCCGACTCAGAGCCTTTATCAAGACAGAGAACTCGGAAAGTGAGTCGGAAAGTAAGATTTTCTCATCCTTTAGCTTACTTGGATCCCAACTTTATTTTGAAGAACCAGCAGCATGAAGCTCGCCGCACAAACCGGAATAGCGGAGGTGGAGAACTTTCCTCCGGTTTACCCAACACACCGGCTCCTCGCAAACGCCGGAAAGAGGTGCCACAAAACCCAATCTCTTTTTATCCAAAAGCGGGCCTTATACGCCAACCACTTAGTTCATCCGACTCAAATTATCAGGGAACTCCTCACTCTTCATCTGGTGACTCCACTGGGACTCAGGTCCCTCTTTTCAAAACCGTACCCGGGTGAGAACTTTAAGCTTGTTTACTTCAACACTTAATCAATTGAGATACTAATCCCGTCATGCGTTTTTATTTTCAGTGCTATGGCCAAGCCCAGCAAGAAACCGAAAGTGAATAAACCGGCTGAAGATCCCAAAACTGCTGATCCGGAGAAACAGACAATGTCTGAATCTTTGCATCAAACTTCCGAAGCAGCCATTGATGATCCGCCGCCAGAAGAGCACCATGTCACCATGGACTCCATGAATGTTGATCCAGATCCTACTAAGCCGCCAAGTCCCGCTCAGCCGGCTCAAGAAACTGAAGATGTAATAGTTACTGGGATGGCTTATACAGCCCCAGGCAACCCCACAGTCCTTTCCAAACATAGCGCCAAAGAAGAATTCTCCGCTGCTGACAAGGGCAAGTGGAAACTGGATTTGGAGAGCTATGCCCAGTTCAATGCTCATGAGATCCATGCGGGCTATCTAAACCGCCTTCACACCAGCCATGATTTTGAGGCCGGTTTGGTTAACTTGATGAAGGAGCGCTTTGGGGTAAGCCCTAACCAACCTTTTCATATAAATATATACATGTCAGCCTACAAGCCTACTGAATATGAAGTAATTGAATATGATGTAGACTTAGATAACCTCTCTGATCTTGTAGCTACGCCATAGCATTTTGCAACTTCTGAGTTAAAACGAATAGCCCCCAAGGGCCGGCTTAAACTGGAGAGTTAAGCTGGGTCTTCACTGTAGCAGTAAAAATCCACATGTAGCCCCAAAGGGCCGGCTTAAGCTGGAAGGTTAAGCCGGGACTTTCCATCATATTTATGAACAAATCCACATATGTAGCCCCCATGAGCCGGCTATAGTCGTAGAAATTTAGCCGGGTCATCATAAAGTTGTCTTCAAAAAGAGCAATGTACATTAGCCCCCAAGTGCCAAGTAAAATACTTGTATTATGCTTGGGACTTCAAATAAGATGATTATCATAACCTCAGACTATTGCTTAATCTCCTTATCTTGCAGGCTGAATTAAATATGAAAGAATCTCAAGTGGTGGATCTACGGCAGAACATCCAAACCCAGCAATCTAAAACTTCCAAGGAAAAATCAGAGCTGAAGACCGCTTTGGAGGATATTGAAAAACTGAAGAAGGATTTCAGTGCGGAAAGAACCGGCTGGGATATTGAGATGGCGGCTCTATTAAAAAGAGCAGAAGATGCTGAGGCTGCCCTTAAGCCGGTAACTGATGAGTTATCCGGCTTAAAGCATCAAATCAATAGCATGACAGCCGCCATCTTTGGTAAGAAATATTGTACTTCAATCTTTTACCACCAATGTATAACAAATCAGTAGCCGGTTTATCAATATCTTTGCTAATGCAGGCTCCAGGATTTCTCACCTTGGCTCAGACATGCGCATGAAGCTGAAAGCCGCCTACACTCTTGTGGAGCAATTATACACTGGTGCTCAACGGGCCATAGCTGCCTTCTCTTATACTAAACAGCCACCTTCCCTTATCAGAGAAACACTGGACAAGCTGTCAGTCGTACCTCAGAGGGTAGAGGAGATAAAACGGTCAGCCGCCAGAGCTGGCGCCATCACTGCCCTGAGCCGGGCCAAAGCATGGCAAGCAGAGCTTGACCCGGAAGAATTGGCTACTGGCTGCCCAAGTTTAAAAGAAGACGGGTCTCCCTTCACTGCAGAGGACTTCACCAAAATTTTAAGGGAGATGCGACCTCTGGCAAGCAAACTGGCTGAGGAATCTGAGCTCTCCAAGTATCAGGCGGCATATACCGTTCAAAATGAAAAATTGAAAGCACCGGTTTATGAAGTTATGGATCTTATTCCACCAACACGTAAGCACACTTTTGCTCCTGATATTGATCCATCCACCCTTATAGATGACGAGGCTGCATTCAAAGCTGTAACCGGCGTAAACTGGACATCACCTGATTTCCAGCCGGTGGAGGAAGAAGAACCGGTGCTGGATAACCCGGAAGCTTCGACCCATCAAGACCAGGGCCACTGAACCACACAGCGGCTCTCAGACTGCCACATAGAATTTGCGCGCAGACAAACACTTATTCTTTTGGGCCGTATGATGCCTTGTAATAAGCTAGCTGAAAACAATGATCTGTCATGCCATCGTGCATGTTCTTAGCATTTGAAACTGATAATGAACTTTTCATATGCCATGGATGAACTTTGCAAGGAATATCATATTATTTTACAAAGCTCCTGCATAGAGTAAACAACAGATACCCCGGCGGTTTACGCCAGGGCGGGTCATAATGTCCAACATCATATATTCTGGCGACTTATAGTCCATAACCAGGGGGGTTACCAAACCTCACGTATTCATATAACAAGTAAACACATACCTGTGAGATTGGTTCATACCACCGGCTTGCAGTGCCGTATGCAGTAAGGGTAATAGCCCAAAACTGGAAGTGCATAACTCCAAATGCGCAATCAAAATATGCTGGCGACTTATTGTCCAAAGCCAGTCCGGGTTATCAAAACCCCAAACATGCTCAAATATGAGTCATAAGGCTACATGGCCTGAATCGTTTTAAACCATATATCAATATGGTACAAGGATATGAACCCAAACAATGTTCAAAGAAAAATAACAAATCAGAAAAAGCAAGGCTTTCATAGGCTGCCAAGCCTCAATATCAAGTGCTGTTCATGGGCCGTACAGCCACTGAGTTAATCCTTCATTTAAACCTGTAAGCCTGGCCTCACATGACCAACCGCCATTTTAACCTTGACAAGTTCAGGGTCTTTATAAGATTGACTGTCAAGAGTTCGGCGGGTCATTCCAGATAATCTGGGAGGAGTGGCAGACCTATAGGCAGGATAACCCGGAGTTTTTGGTGTTTTCACCTGGCATCCAAGCCGATCAAAAGGGTGAACAAAGCTATGTTCATTGAACAATAAGCCCCCAAGTGACCAATAATGAGCCTTCAAGGCAGGATACCTATGTTTGAATGGCTCATTGTAGCAGGTTCTCTTTGGTACCCGTTCAATTTGGGCAAGAAGCCCCCCAAGCAATTTGCATCAAGGCGTATAAGCCGGATCAATAGGGTAGTCATAGCTATGCTCAAAGAGCAGGAAGCCCCCTAGTAATTTTTAACAAAGGCGTGCAAGCAGGATCAAGAGGGTAGTCACAACTATGCTCAATGAGCAGGAAGCCCCCAAGTGATCTTATGAGCTGACAATAAAGACTCAGATACTCAGAAATGAAACTATAGAGGCCCTGACTTATCAGGGATGCCGGCTTTATTATAATTGATCATAATATATACATGGATGAAAATATGTACAACACAAGAGCCAGTGGCTCAGGTGTAATAAGGCCGAAGATGAGCAATATTCCACGGCCGGTGGGTCTCCTCCTCAGATGTGCGTGAGTCCTTGTGATCTCGAATATCAATGAGGTAGTATGACCCGTTGTTCAAGCTCTTGCTGACCACAAAAGGCCCTTCCCAAGGTGGAGCTAACTTGTGCATATCAGTTTGATCCTGGATGAGCCGGAGCACCAAATCGCCTTCTTGAAAGGTTCGAGTTTTAACCCGGCGGCTATGATAGCGACGCAGATCTTGCTGGTATATCGCTGAACGAGCCGACGCAAGGTCACGCTCCTCATCCAAGAGATCAAGATTATCCTGACATGCTTTTTCATTATCAGCTTCAACATAAGCCGCCACACGGGGCGAGTCGTGACGGATGTCACTGGGGAGAACCGCCTCTGCTCCGTAAACCATGAAGAAAGGCGTATAACCCGTGGATCTGTTGGGGGTAGTATTTATACTCCAAAGCATTGAGGGCAACTCCTCAACCCAACAACCCAGCGTCCTCTGCAAAGGGACCATAAGCCGGGGCTTGATACCTGTCGGCGTGCGACACCTATGGGACCCTCAAGGAATCCCTTTACGATTCGGCAGGGGGAGAGGTATGCACAAAGAGCAGAACCAACAATCGACGTGGGGCAATTTTACCCAGGTTCAGGCCGCTAATCAGCGTAAAACCCTACTCCTGCCTTGTTTTATTATCAGTGTTCTTGAGCCCAGGCTCTAGGAGTGCTTGCAATGAACAGTATATTCAAAGAGCAGCTACGCATGCAGAATGGGCCAGAAGATCCTCCCTCTGTAGCAGTTGCCTTGGGCCTCCTTTTATACGCTCAAAGGGGTCACCACAGTGGTAAAATGTACATACATTAAGGTGTAAAGTAGCTATAGGGTCATCATATCTAACCCCTGACGGATTAGGACGAACGCATTTAATGCACCGTGAGGTGTCCATTTAGGTGTCTTCACTTTCTTGGGGATGGAAAAAGGGGCCATCCCATCAGCACCGCTTAAGCTCTCCTCCACTGGCGCATCGCCACGCATCCAAAGAAGGACCCATAACGTCGGGCTTGTTGCTGTGCCAGAGCGGTGGCACAGCAACAGAGTCTTGCCGGGCGCCGAACCTTGCCGGGCGTCGAATCTTGCCGGGCTTCGCAGGCTACCCCGGCAAGATCTTGCCGGGGAAGCTGGCTTTCGGATTCTAGCTCTCCTTATCTGCTGATCCTCAGATCTTTGACTTGAGAATTTCTTTGGTAGCCTGAGTCAACCTCGAACTGTTCCCTGACAAGCCTTGCCGCGAGTATGGCTACAACTGCTCGTGCACAAGTACGGGATACTAATGGCCCAATACTTAGTACACCGACAGGAGCCCCCGGGCCTAGGCCACACACGAGTGCGAGGCGTTGTTGGGCTAGGCCCAAACAGTGCACGGGCACACGAGGTAGGAAATTAACTGCTCGTAAATATCCCATTTACTGTGCCCCCCACTACGCGCGCTGAACGCGCGACGTGGGAAGCGTGCTTCAAAGGCTGCAACTGCAACGCGCCTGCAGAGGCACATTCACATCGGGGAGTAAAAGTGGCGGCCTCGCACCTTCCCCATAAAAAGGGAAACTACAAAAGGCACATCCTATTTACCTCCCTCTTCTTCTCAATCTGGCCGCCGCCATTGTCTTCCTTCTCTCAAGCTCAGAGCGAAGCCTTCCCTCATCCACCCGTCGCCTCCACGCCCGCTCCATCCCCGGCTTCCGCCCCTGCATCCGTCATGCCACCCAAGGCCAACAAAGGCAAGGGCAAGGAGACGAAAGCCGATGTCCCGGAGAGCGAGCTGGCGAAGATGCGGAAGAAGCACGTCGCCTTCGCCCCGTCGCTTGATGCGAAAGCTCTGAAGGGGCGGTACCAGTGTATGTGGGCGAGGGAGACGTAGGCTCACCCCGCCACCCGCGTGATTCCAGGTTCTTGCTCCAAGAGCGGGTCAGACAGATATCCCTTCTTTGCTGCTTATTTCTACTGCGGGCTCTGTCCCCCATTTTCTGACTTCTTCAACGACATTATGTACACATACGGCTTCCATCTTCTTGATTTCACGCCGAATGTGGTACTGTGCATGTCCATCTTTGCTCATCTTTGTGAAAATTTTGCCGGAGTGGTTCCCAATACTGCCCTTTTCCGCCACTACTTTTTCCCTCGTATCCAAAAAGGGGAGGCCCTCTCTGGTTCTATCGCCTGGATTCCAAGGGCTTGGAATAAGGAAATATACCCAGAAGGGGTTTACCGCGAGAAGTGGGACGAATGGCGGGCTGAGTGGTGCTGGATCCAGGAAGCAGATCCCCATCCGTTCTGTCTGCCTCGACAGCAGAAAGTGGTCCATGGCAGTGGCTGGAGCGATCTTGCTGCTGAAGATGAAAAACTCACAATCGCCACCACCAGGATCCTTCGCCTGAAAGCTGCCGGGCTAACAATGGAGATGATTGGCTTCGATTTCCTCCGCCGCCGCATTGCCCCCTTGCAGAATAAAGGGAGACCAGCTTGGGAATACCGAAACGCAGCAGACGTCATGAGATTGCGCCCTGGATTGAACAACAATTTGACTGCCATGCAACTTGGCGCTCTCCATCAAAGGCTATTCCAGCGCGACAACAAGCATCGGTTGCCGGCAAGAATTATCCCTCTGTGCAACAACTCTGCCCTGGGGTCGATTATCGCCACCATGCCACTGTTCAACACCCACAGTCTCGACGCTACATGGGTTGAGCCATCCGAGGAAGAGGCACAAAAGTTCCTTGATAACTTGATGGAGAGGGCCGTCCGGGAAGAAGCAGACCTCATCCGAGCCACCGCCGATGAAGAGGTGGCGTACATCGCCACTAGGGCGGAGGAGGCGAATCTTGCCGCGGAGGCTGGCAGCGCCGGCTTCACAGAATGGGAAACTAGTGACGCAGAGGTAGTGGTGGAAGAAAATCCTGCCGGGAAGGACAAGGCTACCGGGGGACAGAGTAGCACAGCCGCTGAGAGCTTGTCTGACGAAGACGCGGCCGAAGAAGAACCGCAAGAAGAGCTTCCAGCCCCGAAGAAGACAAAGCGTGTTCTTCGAAAGGCTGCATCTGGCATCCCGGCAAGCCATCCTTCCTCGAGCAGCGAGGCTCCCGACAAGGAAGCGGCCGGCAAGACTGCGCCGCGGCAAGGAGTTCGACAGCAACCTGCGCGGCGTGCGAGACCCACACCAGCAGCAACTGCTGAGGCGGCAGGGGTGTCTCGCACTACCGCACCGGAGGCTGAGGTGGCGGAAACACGCCAACCCCCCGTGCCTGCTACAGCCAAGCGACCTAGGACCCCTCCTCCGCTTCCCCACACAGACACTGCAACAGAGGTCGATTTCGACATCTCCGGCTTTAGTCCGGAGCGAGAAGAGGAAGAGTGAGTATCTTGCCACAGCCTTTATCTTCCAAATTCTGGATCAATCTTATTGACTTGCTTGTATTGTCTCTGCAGTGAAGCAGAAACCTTGACGGATAGGATGGCGAAGAGGGCAAAGACATCCATGGGCGATGAGCCCCCGGCAGGCTTCACGAGCGCGCCAGAAACTACTACCATCAGCCCGGATCTTAGTCCTCGACGCAGCCCCCAGCGTAAGTTCATTACTCATTTTCTGTTGGGGAATGCTGAGGTTCCTATCCTTGCTGCTGATATCTTTGGGCTTGCAGGAGAAGGACGGCAACAAAGGGAGTTATCAGGAGATACCCTCATTGCGCCACCTCTGTCAACCACATCGCCCTCAAGCGCATCTCCGGCAAGAGATCACACCGACGAGCTTGTCTTGGTTGAGGAGGAGCTGACAACCATGGATACTGGCATCCCACCCCCGGCAACCGAGGTTGCCGGGAGGGGCGAGGCCACCTCTCGACAGCCCGATGCAGGTAACCAATTGCCTCAGTGCGCTTGCTATTCTTTCCTTTATCTCTCTTTCTTTTGTCTTCTTGAACTTCAATCTTGATCTCATTCTGTTTCTTTCCCTTGTCCTTTAGAATTCCCTGAGATGGAACACATGGACATCGACGCTGTCATCGAGGAGACCGCCAGGGATGTTGCTGCCGAAGCCGACAAAATTGTTGCCAGCGAGGCCGCCATGGATGCCACTATAGAAGCCAGCGGTGCTTTTGCCGATGAGGCCGCCAAGACTGCACAGGAGGAACCCGCCAAGGAGTCTACTGAAGAGGGCGGCAAGGAGGCTGGTGACCGTACTGACGGCATTCCTGCCGCAGGAGCGCCAGGCGCTGCGCCAGCCACGAAGCCCCCTGCTACTGGTGAGGCGGTTGCTGAGGATCAACCGTCAACATCCGAAGTCCCCTCATCCAGCAAATATCTCAAAGTTGGCGAGAACCTGTTCGTCAACTTGCCGGGGACGGCAAGTGTTGGGGCACCGGCCGAAGGGGAAGTCTTTGATGAAGAAATCATCGCCGCTGCTGGGCTCGAGATTGTTGATGACCCAAGTGCCAGTAGTGGCAAATCTGAAGAGGATCAGCTCCTTCAGGCCATGGGCGAAAATTTCCGCAAGCTCCAGGCACTTCATCGTGCTCGAAAAGAGAAAGCAGATTCCAGAATGGCAGTTGTCGAGGCGGCCGAAACAGATTTTCAGAAGCGTGTCGAACAAATGCAAGTCTGGTACGCCGAGGCCCTCCAAGAGTTGACTGCCAGCCGGGAACAAGTGAGCCAAAACTGGACAGAGATCCTCTTGAAACAATCTGACATAGAGAAGGCGCAAGAGGAAGCTACGCAAAGAATTGCTGCTGAAGATGCTCTCCTGACGGCGCGTCGCATTGCGCTTGATGCTCACGAGGAAGACCTTGCCGCACATGAGCAGGCGCTCGCCGCCAAGCTTCACAGCAAAGATGAAGACATCGAGAAGCTTGTCGCGCGGCGGACCCAGGAGCTAGAGCAGAAGCAAAAGGAGGCGCTCGAAGCTCTAACTGTAGATCACGCCGGCAAGCTCAAGGAGGCCGTCGATGCTGCCGAGGCTGCAGAGGCCGCCAAGAATGAGCTGAGCGACAAAGTCAAGAAACTGGAAGTGGATCTTGAAGAACACGGCAAGGAGCTCTCGACGCTCAAAGGTGACAGGGAAAAAACCCTCCACACCCTGGCGGAGATGCAAGTTGCCATGTCTAACAAGACCAAGCAGCTCTCCTCAGCAAATGATGCTATTGCCGATCTGAAGCTGAAGCTGACGACGTTGGAGAAGTCTCTCAAGGACGGTAGGGCCCGCGAGAAGGCCATGTGCAAAGATCTCCAGGAAGAGAGGAACCTGCTCAAGAGCGCTGCCGCCGCCCAAATTGATTACGAGAAGGGGGGGGGGGGAATCTGGACTGGACGCCTCATCGATGCCGCGGAGAAACTCACGGCACAATTATCATCCATGCGCCTGTCAAACTTCAGGTATTCCTTCGAAGAAAGGATATCTTCGAGTGCCAGGTTGACGATGTTCTTCGAAAGCATCATTGATGCTCTGAAGCTGCTTCAGTCTAACCGGGCGACCCAATTAGCCAACGAGTCCCGCCAGCTTTGCCGGGCCGTCCTCCGCAAGGTACTTATTAAGGTGGTGCATAATAATCCTGGCATCGACCTCTCCAACGTGCTCGGCCGCCTGCCAAAGGACGCAAATCTCGAGGCACTTGAGGAGCTTGTCGCGCCTATCCTTGAGAAGGTGGATTCCATCAAAAGGGTTGAAGGCCAGCGCAGAGATTAACTGCTCCACCTCTTCTTGCCGTCGCCATTCCATGCCAAAGACAATTAAGTCTTACGTTAGAACTGTGGCAACGTATTAGTGTAATATAACTTGCTTATGTTTGGGTACATGCATGCTATTTCCCTTGTCTGATTCCTTTATGTACGGAGTATACCCTACGCTTATTGAAAACTTGCTGGCGCGCAACCTACCGCGAGCGCTGGGTGCGGGACTTCAGCAGCCTGCTGGAGGTGCAGCGGCCGGCAAGACACCTTGGCATTCTCAGTGCATCCACTTAAATTGTTGAGCGGACTCGAAACAAAATAAGGGCGCAACCGATTACGACAAGGGTTCCTTCGCGTGCAGGTTTTCCATACAAAAGTCAAAATCGTCTAAGGAAAATAGCTCCATAATAAAAGGAACTTGCTTAAAGTTTTATAACTTAGCTTTCTGTCGCTGTCCTTCCTCCGGTGAGCGTCAATTCTAAACGTCGCCAACTGGTACCCATATCCTCCTTACCCCCCGGCAAACGTGCACATGAGGAACCCTTCTGTCTTTTGAGAAAAAGAAAGAAGAGAAAATAAGGATATGAAACCTTGGCGGTTCGTTAGAACTTACCGGGAGCAAGTGTCATACAACATCTTAGACAAACATGCATATATATATATATATATGAACATGGAAATCAATAAGGAAATGCACAACATTTAAACTTATTCATCTGTGCTCAGGGTCTGCGCCTGGCTTTGTACAAAGGATTATATGCCTTGACGGCAAGACTTGTACAAAAGGGTGGTTGCCGGGGGCCCCCGGCAACCGCGCCTTATGGGTAGAACTTGCGAAGATGTTCGATATTCCAGGAATTGCTCACTTGAACGCCATCTTTGGTCTCCAAGCGGACAGCGCCGGGCCTGGTGACTCGTACTACCCGATAAGGGCCTTCCCACTTCGGCGTCAACTTGTTTGAATTCTTGGCGGACTAAATCCGTCGAAGAACAAGGTCGCCTTTCTCAAGGCTTCGGGCATGAACTTTACGGCTATGGTAGCGGCGCAAAGCTTGCTGGTAGCGTGCAGCTCGCACAGCAGCCTGAAGACGATTCTCCTCAAGGAGCACAGCGTCATCTTGCCGCAGTTGCTCTTGCTCAAGCTCATCATAAGCGAGCACTCGAGGTGATCCGTACATGAGTTCCGTGGGGAGAACTGCTTCCGCTCCGTAGACCAGAGCGAAGGGTGTCTGGCCGATGGCTCGATTTGGTGTCGTTCTGATTGACCAAAGAACCGCCGGCAACTCATCAATCCAGCGTCTTCCGCACTTTCTCAGCCTGTCAAAGGTTCTGGTCCTGAGACCGCGCAACACTTCAGCATTGGCCCTCTCCGCTTGACCATTGCTTCTCGGGTGAGCAACAGAGGCAAAACAAATTTTGCCGCCAAGGTCTTGGACGTACTGCATGAAGGTGCGACTTGTGAATTGCGTGCCGTTGTTGGTGATGATCCTGTTGGGCACACCAAAACGACAAACTATCCCTTTAAAGAACTTGACGGCTGATTGTGCTGTCACCTTCCTCACTGCTTCCACCTCCGGTCACTTTGTGAACTTGTCGATAGCAACGTACAAGTACTCAAAGCCCCCGGTAGCACGGGGGAAAGGGCCCAGTATGTCGAGCCCCCAGACCGAGAATGGCCAGGAGAGAGGGATCGTCTGAAGAGCTTGAGCTGGCTGATGCGATTTCTTTGAATGAAACTGGAACGCTTCACACTTGGTTACTAGTGCAGTTGCATCCTGGAGAGCGGTGGGCCAAAAGAAACCTTGCCGGAATGCTTTCCCGACAAGTGCTGTTGATCCTATGTGAGAGCCACATATGCCTCCATGTATCTCTGCCAACAGCTCTAGTCCATCCTCCCGAGGAATACACTTCAATTTCACACCGTTTGGTCTCTTTCTGTACAGGACGTCATCGACGAACTTGTACATAACAGACCGACGGGCTACTTTTTCCGCTTCTTCCTGTTCTTCAGGGAGTTCTCCTGTCTGAAGGAAACGGACAATGTGCTGCGCCCATGCTGGAGCCTGGGGCTCGACAGGTAGGACTAAAGGCATCTCCTCCGCCGGGGGAACATTTGTCTCGACAGCAAAAGCGTGAGGTTCCGCCGGAGCCTGTCGTTCCCTCGCAAGTTTGTCGTTGATCCCGGCAGGTTCCTTGCCGGCAGCTCCGGGGAGCTCTGCCGGAAAGTACTGTCCAGAATTTAACTTTCTTCCCTTTTCTTGCCGCATTGATGGCGCCACGGATGGTTGAGTCAAATGGAGCACAAAAGTTCCTGGTTCCACAGGCAACTTGAGGGCGGCGTGCTTTGACAGGTCGTCAGCAATACTGTTCTGGGCACGAGGGATGTGCTTCATTTACAGACCGTCAAAGTGCTCTTCCATTTTTCTCACTTCATCCACGTAGGCTTGCATCAATGGACTCTGATAACTCTTGTTAACTTGCCTGATGACAAGCTGCGAATCGCCCCTGATGATGAGCTTCTTGATACCAAGGTCTGCCGCGATCCTGAGACCGGCAAGCAGGCCCTCGTACTCCGCAGTGTTGTTCGTTGAATTCTCCCAGGGAAAATGCATTTGGATTACATACTTGAGGTGCTCTCCGGTGAGTGCGACAAGCAGCACGCCAGCACCAGCGCCTTGCAGCGAAAAAGCCCCGTCAAAGTACATAACCCATTGCTGATCAATTTCCTTGCCGGGGACAATTGTTTCTTGAACCTCTTCGTCTGGCGTTGGGGTCCATTCCGCGACGAACTCTGCCAAAGCCCTGCTCTGAATTGTCGAAGTGCTTTCAAACTTGAGGCCAAAGCTCGACAACTCCAACGCCCACTCCACAATCCGTTGCAACGGGAAGCGAGTGACGACGGTGATTTCATGTGCTTGAAAATAATGGCGCAGCTTCCTCGAGGCCATAAGGAGGCCGAAAAGCAACTTCTGCACGCCAGAATACCTTGACCTGGCTCCTTGCAAAAGAGAGCTAACAAAATAAACTGGGCGCTGTACCACCTTTTTCTTCTGCACTGGTTCTTCTGACTGCGTAGATCTTGTCTTGCCGGGATCAACCCTTGCCGGGGAAGATCCTGCCGTGTCGCCTGACGGTCCTGCCACTGGTGTTGCTTCCTCTTCAGCTTCTCTTTGCGCCACTAACGCAGCACTAACCACTTGATTTGTTGCTGCCAAATATAGCAGCAACGACTCTCGTGGTTTAGGCGCGACTAGCGTCGGCGGAGCAGAAAGGTATTTCTTCAAATCTTGCAGCGCAGCCTCCGCTTCCGGAGTCCATTTCATGGGACCTGCCTTCTTCAAAATTTTGAAAAAGGGCAGGGCGCGCTCAGCAGATTTGGAAATAAACCTGCTTAGAGCAGCAACATAGCCGGCAAGACGACGGACATCCTTGACGCGTCTTGGTGCTTCAATCTGCTCAATAGCTTTGATCTTGTCGGGGTTCGCTTCGATTCCCCGTTGAGATACAAAGAATCCGAGAAGCTTGCCGGAAGGAACACCAAACACGCACTTCTCAGGATTGAGCTTTAAGTTAATCTTGCGCAGATTTGCAAATGTTTCTTCTAGATCTTGTATGAGCGTCGCTTTGTCCTTGGTTTTGACCACTATATCATCCATATATGCCTCTATATTTCTATGGAGCTGAGGCTCAAAACCAATTTGGCCCGCTCTCGCAAATGTAGAACCATCACTTTTCAACCCGAAAGGCATTCGTATAAAACAATACGTACCACATGGGGTGATAAATGCGGTCTTTTCTTCATCTTCTTTTGCCATGAAGTTCTGATGATACCCTGAATAGGCATAAAGGAAGGACAGTAGATCACAACCAGTGGTGGAGTCCACAATCTGGTCGATGCGCGGCAAGGGAAAGGGATCTTTTGGACAGGCTTTATTGATATCTGTATAATCAATACACAACCTCCATTTCCCATTCGCCTTGTGCACTACAACCGGATTGGCCAACCAGGTTGGGTGAAGTACTCCTCTGACCAATCCTGCCGCCTCCAGCTTCCTGATTTCTTCGGCAATGAATTCTTGCCGCTCCAAGGCTTGTTTCCTGACCCTCTGCTTGACGGGCCGTGCGTGAGGACAGATAGCAAGGTGGTGCTCAATTACCTCCCTGGGAACAACGGGGATGTCAGATGGTTGCCATGCAAACACATCGACATTCGCCCGCAGGAAGGCAATGAGCGTGCTTTCCTATTTGTCATCAAGGGTGGAACTTATGGTGAAAGTTTCTCCCGTTCCGTCCTCTTTGACGGGCACCTTCTTGGTCTCTGGTGGAGCGGCCGCCGGTGGAACTCTCTGGTGCATCCTCAACGGAAGCGCAGCACTCCGAGGAGGTGCGCTTACCGGAGTTCGCGCCAAGATTCTCGCCGGTCTTCTTCTTCCCCCCGGGAGTTCCAGCAGCAGGAGCAGATGCCTTGACGGCAGGTGCTGCAACTGCTTCCCGGTAGAGTTGGTCAGCACAGATGAGTGCATCCTTCTTATCGGAATGGATAGTAATGACACTCAACGGCCCGGGCATCTTCAAAACATTATACGCGTAGTGTGATGCCGCCATGAACTTAGCCAGCGCTGGCCGACAAAGATCCCATTGTATGACATAGGGATCTTGGCGACGTCAAACACTACCTTCTCGGTCCTGTAGTTGAGCTCGCTACCAAATGTCACCGGTAGCGTAATCTTGCCCTTTTTCTGGGTTCTTCCTGGATTGACCCCTTGAAACGTGCCCATTTCTTCGAGATCTTCATCAGGAATTTGGAGCCTCTTGAGCACATCTGGTGAGATTAGGTTCAGCCTGGCCCCACCGTCAACTAGCATTTTCATCACCTTGAGGTTGCGGATTGTTGGTGAGACCAACAATGGCAAGCACCCGACCGCGGTTGTGCGATCAGGGTGATCCTCGGCGTCGAAAATGATAGGCGTGTTGGACCACTTCAGGGGCTTACATGCATCCAGCGATGGCTCTGTTGCATTGACTTCTCGCACCCACTGTTTGAGCCGACGGTGGGAAGAATGCAACGAGGCGCCCCCGTCGATACACATGGCCTCTGTAGCTTTCTGGAATTCTTGCTCACTAGACTCATCGTCTTCTTCATCATCATCTTCTTCTTTGTCTCGGCCTCGAGCGGGCCTCTCCCTCTGTTGCTTGGCCTTACCGCGGCGACCCGCTCGGCCACCGTGCTTCTTGCCGGACCCCTCAGCTCCGTCATGGGCCTTCTCCTTATCCCGCCTTTCATACTCAGCCCTCTGCTTCTCAACAAGCTATTCAACTTGCTGGCAGTTTTGGAGATCGTGACCCTTGGTGCGATGGATCTTGCAGTACTGCTTGCCGGAGTTTTTCGACTTGTCGGCAGCTGCCAAGGCCTGGCATGAGGAGCACCCGGCAAGTTCCTTGCCGGGGTCGTCAACCTTGGCCTTCTTGGCGGTGCCGGGGTTGCCGGATTCCTCGACAGCAAGCACGGCCTTGCCTTTGCGCTTCTTGTTCCGTCACCGGCCTTTCCTTGACGGGGTTGCAGCGTCTTCGTCTTCTGTTTCGCTCCCCGCGCCAACAGCCTCGCCAGGGAGTTTCCTCCCCTCTTCAGCTCGGGCGCACTTGTCGGCTAAAGCGTAAAGCTCGACAATACTCCTGACTTTGTTCATTGCCAGCTCTTCCCGCATTCTGCGGTTACGCACGTTCTGTTGAAACGCGCTGACAACAGTGGCAGGGTGAATGTCAGGAATATTGTACTGCACCCGGCTAAATCTCTGCATAAACTTGCGCAGGGGTTCGCCCTCCTTCTGAGGGATGATATGCAAATCACTCTATTGGCCAGGAGCTTGGTGGCCTCTGACAAAGGCGCCAACAAACTGATGGCACAGATCTGACCTAGAAGAAATAGAATTCTCCGGCAGATGCATTAACCACGACCTGACGTTGGGTTTGAGCACCAACGGGAAGTAGTTGGCAAGTATCTTGTCATCTCGGCCCCCGGCAGCCTGCACCACAATGGTGTAGATGCTCAGGAACTCCGAGGGATGAGTCTTGCCGTCATATTTCTCCGGGACCTCTGGCTTGAAGGTTCGGGAATTGGGCCACTGGACTTGCCGCAGCTCACGGGTAAATGCTGGAGTCCCTACCTCGTAAGGCAAGTCACCTGCGTCCCCTGGCGTAGGCTCATCGACAGCCGGCCCTGCGCGCTTATCAGATTGATAGCGCACTTCCCGTCGCTGCTCGATGGTGGTTCGAGCATCCTCTTTGCCTCGTTCCTGGAGAACTAGACGCTGGTCGTGGTGCATCCGTGGATCGGACAACGCCGTGGAATCATCATCACGGCGATCGACCCGCTGGGTTGTCGACCGCCGCTGGTGTCGCGGAGGGGAGTGCACCGTGGTTGCACCACCTCCGGTTTTCTCCAAATCGGCTCGCGCCGGATCGATGGGCCGCCGCTATGAGGGCCCTGCCTTCTATGGCCCATCTTTGTTGGCGAAGCCAATGAGGCTCTGGATAGTATCTTGCCACTCCTCCATCTTCTCCGAAGCAGGAGGGAAGTCGAGGAGCAGCTGCGCACGTGCCAAGGCTTCCACTGGCGTAGGCGGCGGCGACAGGTGCGAGGTACGTGAGGTGCTCTGACTCCTAGCCATGTTAGAAGGAGCACCGTCACGGTCACCCGACCGCGCGCCACCTCCACCGGCAGCTCGGTGTGCATGCTGGGCCTGCGCACCTTGGGATCGATGCGTAGAAATCTTTTCATGGGGACGCCCTGAACCACCAGCGCCATGACGTTGCTCATCGTGCACGGCCTGGGAAGGCCGTGACGCTGGCGCCGGCGCGGGAGCCCCAGAAAGCGTCCTCCGATCTCTGGAATTCGTTGTGCCACCCGTAGGCAACACAGCTCCATCTCTGGATCCAGCGGCGTGTGGGTTGCCGCTGCCGCTGCGAACGACGCCGCTCGCCTGGCTTGGATCACCGGAACGCCATGGAGGCTCTAATCCTCTTCCTTCTGCACCCACGCCATTGCCCGTATGCGAGGGCACAGGTAAAACGGACGTGGATGGTTGCGCCGTTGTGGCGCTCTTCTTCTTGGGTGGCATGATGACGAAGATAATGAAGAAACTAAGGTGCCGATCACTGGATCAGGTTCACACAACCTACGAACCCCCTACCTGGCGTGCCAAAGATGTCGGCGTGCGACACCTATGGGACCCTCAAGGAATCCCTTTACGATTCGGCAGGGGGAGAGGTATGCGCAAAGAGCAGAACCAACGATCGACGCGGGGCGATTTTACCCAGGTTCGGGCCGCTAATCAGCGTAAAACCCTACTCCTGCCTTGTTTTATTATCAGTGTTCTTGAGCCCAGGCTCCAGGAGCGCTTGCAATGAACAGTATGTTCAAAGAGCAGCTACGCATGCAGAATGGGCCAGAAGATCCTCCCTCTGTAGCAGTTGCCTTGGGCCTCCTTTTATACGCTCAAAGGGGTCACCACAGTGGCAAAATGTACATACATTGAGGTGTAAAGTAGCTACAGGGTCATCATATCTAACCCCTGCTGGATTAGGACGAACGCATTTAATGCACCGTGAGGTGTCCGTTTAGGTTTCCTCACTTTCTTGGGGATGGAAAAAGGGGCCATCCCATCAGCACCGCTTAAGCTCTCCTCCACTGGCGTGTCGCCACGCATCCAAAGAAGGACCCAGAATGTCGGGCTTGTTGCTGTGCCAGAGCGGTGGCACAGCAACAGAGTCTTGCCGGGCGCCGAATCTTGCCGGGCGCCGAACCTTGCCGGGCTTCGCAGGCCACCCCGGCAAGATCTTGCCAGGGAAGTTGACTTTCGGATTCTAGCTCTCCTTATCTGCTGATCCTCAGATCTTTGACTTGAGAATTTCTCTGGTAGCCAGAGTCAACCTCGAATTGTTCCCTGACAAGCCTTGCCGCGAGTATGGCTACAACTGCCCATGCACAAGTACGGGGTACTAATGGCCCAATACTTAGTACACCGACAATACCTCTCAAAATCTCTTAATTGGCCCTTTCAGCTTGACCATTGGACTGGCGGTGAGCCACCGATGAGACATCGAGATGAATATGCTCTCGTTGACAAAACTCTTTCATAGCACCTTTGGACAGATTAGTGCCATTATCAGTTATGATGCTATGAGGGTAGCCGAATCGGAAAATCACCTTTTTAATGAATTGAACCGCCGTTGCCGCATCACATTTACTGACCGGCTCCGCCTCAACCCACTTTGTAAATTTGTCAACTGCCACCAACAGGTGGGTCTTTTTGTCCTTGGATCTCTTAAAAGGCCCAATCATATCCAGCCCCCAGACCGCAAACGGCCAAGTGATTGGAATCATCTGCAATTCTTGAGCCGGCACATGAGCTCGTCTGGAAAATTTCTGACAATCGTCACACTTGCTAACCAGATCCTCTGCATCAGCATGAGCCGTCAGCCAATAAAACCCATGACGAAAAGCCTTGGCCACAAGAGACTTAGAGCTGGCATGATGGCCACAATCCCCTTCATGAATCTCCCATAGAATCTCACGACCCTCCTCAGGAGAAACACAACGCTGAAACACCCCTGTGACACTGCATCGATGCAACTCGCCATTGACAATAGTCATTGACTTAGACCGCCGGGTTATCTGCCTGGCCAAAGTTTCATCCTCAGGCAACTCACCCCGGGTCATATAAGCCAAATATGGAACTGTCCAATCAGGAATAGCGTGAAGAGCCACCACCAACTGTACCTCCGGGTCGGGGACAGCAAGATCCTCCTCCGTAGGCAATTTAACTGAAGAGTTATTCAAAATATCAAGGAAAACATTGGGTGGCACCGGCTTACGCTGAGAGCCCAGCCGGCTTAACACATCAGCCGCCTCATTTTTCCTACGATCAACATGTTCCACCTGATAACCCTTGAAATGACCAGCAATAACATCAACCGCCCGGCGATAAGCCGCCATGAGCGGGTCTTTGGAATCCCAAGTTCCTGAAACTTGCTGAGCCACCAAATCTGAGTCGCCAAAGCACCTCAGCCGGCTTAGATTCATCTCTTTAGCCATTCGAAGACCATGGAGCAAGGCCTCATACTCAGCTGCATTGTTAGTACAAGGGAATATCAACCTTAAAACATAGCAAAACTTATCACCTCGTGGGGAAGTCAAAATAACTCCAGCCCCCGAGCCTTCCAATTGCCTGGATCCATCAAAATGAATAGTCCAATATGTGTTATCCGGCTTCTCCTCAGGCATCTGCAGCTCAGTCCAGTCATTGATGAAATCCACAAGTGCTTGAGACTTGATAGCTATCCGAGGCATATATTTCACACCATGGGGTCCGAGCTCAATGGCCCACTTGGCCACCCGGCCCGTGGCTTCCCTGTTTTGAATAATGTCCCCTAAGGGAGCAGAACTGACCACAGTGATGGGATGACCAAGGAAATATTGCTTCAACTTACGACTAGCCATGAATACTCCAAAAACCAGCTTCTGCCAATGTGGGTATCTCTGCTTAGATTCAATGAGTACCTCACTGACATAGTAAACCGGCCGCTGAACCGGATATTCCTTGCCTGATTCCTTTCTTTCCACAACAACCGCTACGCTGACGGCTCTGCTGTTAGCAGCCACATATAAAAGTAAGGGCTCCTTATCAATGGGAGCTGCAAGGACTGGCGGCTCAGCCAACTGCTTTTTCAGTGCCTCGAACACCTGATTGGCAGCATCACTCCAAACAAAGTGATCTATTTTCTTCATCATCTGGTAGAGGGGGATAGCCTTTTCTCCCAGGCGGCTTATAAACCGGCTTAAAGATGCGATACGACCCGCCAAACATTGGACATCATTAACACATGCTGGCTTAGCCAAAGAAGTGATAGCCTTGATTTTCTCCGGGTTAGCTTCAATGCCTCTCTCTGAGACCAAAAAACCCAAGAGCTTGCCTGCTGGCACACCAAATACACACTTGGCCGGGTTAAGCATCATCTTGTAGACCCGAAGGTTGTCAAAGGACTCCTTTAAATCATCTAACAAGGTCTCTTTCATCCTGGATTTCACAACAATATCATCCACATAAGCATGAACATTGCGTCCAATCTGATCATGGAGGCAATTCTGAACACAATGCTGGTAAGTCGCCTGGGCACTCTTGAGCCCAAAAGGCATAGACACATAGCAGAAGGCCCCGAAGGGAGTGATAAAAGCTATCTTCTCCTGGTCCTTAACTACCATCTTGATCTAATGATAACCAGAATAAGCATCTAAAAAGCTCAAGCGCTCACAACCCACCATAGCATCGATAATCTAATCAATACGAGTGAGAGCAAAAGGATCAGCTGGACAAGCCTTGTTAAGGTCCGTGTAATCCACACACATACGCCAAGTACCGTTTTTCTGAAGTACCAGCACCGGGTTAGCCAACCACTCAGGATGAAAAACTTCAATGATAAACCCGGCTGCCAAGAGACGGGCCACCTCTTCACCAATGGCCTTGCGTCTCTCTTCATTAAAACGACGAAGAAATTGCTTGACCGGTTTAAACTTCGGATCAATATTGAGAGTGTGCTCAGCGAGTTCCCTCGGTACACCTGGCATGTCTGAAGGCTTCCATGCAAAGATGTCCCGGTTCTCACGGATGAACTCGATGAGCGCACTTTCCTATTTCGGATCCAGATTGGCACTGATAATGAACTGTTGAGATGAATCGCCAGGGACAAAATCAACCTACTTGGTGTCGTCAGCTGACTTAAACTTCAACAAGGGGTCATGCTCTGTAGTTGGCTTCTTCAAGGGACTCATATCCGCCGGGTCAACATTATCCTTGTAGAATTTCAACTCCTCTGTTGCACAAACAGACTCAGCATAAGCGGCATCGCCTTCTTCACATTCCAGGGCTATCTTCCTGTTACCATGCACCGTGATGGTACCCTTATGACCCGGCATCTTGAGCTGCAGATAAACATAACAAGGTTGTGCCATAAACTTGGCATAAGCCGGTCGTCCAAACAAGGCGTGATATGGGCTCTGAATCTTGACCACCTCAAAAGTCAATGTTTCAGCCCTATAATCATATTCATCGCCAAATGCCACTTCCAAGGCTATCTTACCCACCGGATATGCCGACTTACAAGGCACCACCCCATGAAAGACGGTAGAAGACGGCTTAAGATCCTTGTCAGTCAAATTCATGCGGCGAAAAGTATCATAATAAAGGATGTTGATACTGCTGCCCCCGTCCATAAGCACCTTTGTGAACTTGTACCACCCAACCTGAGGAGCGACCACCAAAGCCAGCTGACCCGGGCTGTCAACCCGAGGCGGGCGATCCTCACGGCTCCAAACAATAGGCTGCTCCGACCATCGGAAGTATCGAGGGACTGCCGGCTCAACCGTGCTCACCGCGCGTTTATGAACCTTCTGATCTCGCTTGCATAAATTCGTGGTAAAAACATGGTATTGGCCACTGTTCAGCTCCTTTGGATTACTCTGATAACCAGAATGCTGCTGTTGATTAACCCCGCCTTGATTGCCTTGGCCTTGAAAACTGAGTTTGAACCGCCACCTCCAAAGTCGGGCCCGTGAGAACCGGATCCTGACCCGCCATTCGGGCCGTGATTGTTCTGATATAAACCGGAATTTCTATACTCCCTCATTATGAAGCAATCTTTCCACAAATGAGTGTCCGGCTTATCCTGAGAACCGTGCTTCGGACAAGGTTGATTCATTATCGCCTCCAGGTTAAACTTTGGCACGCCGAACCGGGGCACTGATGATTTCCCTTTACGGTGCTGATTGCTATTCTGCGTGCTGGTGTTAGCCACAAAGTCTGAACCCCCATCGGTTTGCTTGCGCTTACCGTTGTTACCTTGACCCGCCGTATTATGCTACTGTCCCTTTCCATTACCGCCCTTCTTCCCCTTGCCAGCCTTCTCTTCATCAGACGCTGGGTCTTTAGTACTATCTGAGTCGGCATATTTGGTGAGAGCCGCCATGAGCTCTCCCATATCATTGCAGTGGCGCTTAAGCCGCCCTAGCTTATGTTTGAGGGGAAGGAAATGGCAATTTTTCTCCAAAATCAGGACGGCTGAACCTGCATTGATACTATCTGATGAATGAATAACTTTTGAGACCCGGCGAACCCAGTGATTGGTTGACTCATCCTCAAGCTGGACACAAGCATCAAGGTCGATGATCGACATCGGTTGCTTACATGTATCTCTGAAATTCTGAATAAATCGTGCCCTCAACTATGCCCATGAACTGATGGAGTTGGCAGGTAACCCTTGCAGCCAAGTACGAGCCGGCCCATCCAACATCATGGTGAAATACTTAGCGCACAGAGCGTCGTTGACATCTAACATCTCCATGGCCATCTCATAGCTCTCAATCCATGCCTCCGGAGGTTGATCAGCTATGTAATTTGGCATCTTGCGAGGGCCCTTAAAATCCTTGGGCAGATGCTCATTACGCAAAGCCGGCACTAGACACAGCACACCTACGTTTCTAGAAGTCATCCCCGCCTCTGTAGTCACCGACGGGTTATGCTGAGGTTGCTGGTAAGCTGCTAACTGAGCTGCTAATTCGGCCTCCCAATGTGCCCTGGCCTGATCCACCAAAGCTTGAGCATCATTATCAGCGCGTGGCGGGTCACACCCACGGGGCTAGTTACGGTGTCGCTCACTGCTCGAAACCGCCGGCGACTCAATGCGCCGGCTGTAACTCCGACTAGGGTGTGGAGTCGAATGAATCCGCTCGCGGCTGTATGAATAAGCCGCCTGCTGAGCTACCGCCGTCTGAAGAAGCTCCACGGCTTTCCAGGCTTCAACCGCCGCGGGAGACTCACCTCGCACTGGAAGAGCCGCCAGCCGCGATGCCGCAGCAATCATGTTATCCAGAGGGTTAGAATAATGAACCGGCGGTGTTGGGACCTGCTGAGGTAGGGTTGCATTCAAACGCGGCGGGTCTGCAATACGTGGTTGAGCCGTTGCCCCCGTCATGGGCGCCTCGACAGCCCGGGTTATCTCAGGCGGATTACTTGGTCCGGCTCCTGGTGTGTTGAAAAGATTCCTCGCATCGTACTCCAAAGGTAGACGACTCTGGTGCCTCCTTCGCAGGACGGCGTTGGATGCATTCTGATTCAAGCTTAACTGGAAATTCTCCGCTTGAATTCGTTGTGACTCGGCATCCAGGGCGGCTCGTTCTGTCGCCATCCTAACATTCTCAGCGTTAAGCTCCACCTTAGCCTGAGCTATCTCATCTCGCAGTTTTGCCACGTCCACCTTATGCTGTGCTTGAGTCGCCGGAGTCACCTCTGCCTCTAACAAAGTTGCTAAGGCATCCAAAAGCTTGGACAAAACTTGAGCCGGCGGGCGTACAGAACCGCTCGCGCCGGCCATCGCCTCAGCCATTGAACCGGAAGTCATAGCCGCTGTAGTTGATGAATTGAGCACCGGCCGTGTGCCGGCCATGAAGATCGCGACTCTGTTCGGCAGCTCATGGGGGTCCGGAATACTGCTGCTATCGGAACAGCCCCAAGCCTGCCGTCTTGCAGTTGATACATTGAATTGGTCTCACTGGTTGAGGACTCATCATCAGAGTAGATGGCCGTCTCTCCACCGGATACAGATCCTTCCTCAAGATCCGCTCCATGAATAAACCCAACAAAGGCGTGCTTCACGGCGGCTTGAACCTTGGCGGGTCGCGCGCGCCGAGCAGTCTCGATGATGTCAGTGCAGATGTCCGGCTCGGGCTCCGACTCGCCGATCTTGCCGATGAAGACGTGGTTTCCGCCAAAGGGGACCATGTACCCGTATTCAATTGAATCGGCCTCGGGGCCCCAGCCTGCGTCGTCGATGTAGATCTTGCCGCGACGACTCTTGGTCATCCGGCCCACGGCATATCCCTTGATCCCTGAGAAGCTACCCTTCAAGAACTCGAAACCACCGTGCTCTGGCCCCACGGTGGGCGCAAACTGTCGTGGACTTAACATGGCAGATGCCCTAGCAAAAGGACTTAAGTGTGGAGCCATCGCAACTAGGTTAGCTTGAAGGGGTTGAACGGGACAAAAGGACACAGAGAGTTTACCCAGGTTCGGCCCCTCTCAATGAGGTAAAAGCCTACGTCCTGCTTTTAGTTGTATTGCTTGAGTTTCGATTACAAGGGAGCGAATACGCTTGACCTAGCTCTCGATCGATCCTCCCTCCTTAACCCGCTGCTGGGTTACCCTTTTTATATACAGGTCGATGCCCGGCGGCTTACAAAGTCCCGGTCGTCTCACACAAACGTGATCGGCTCGGTTTCTACTAATCTTGCCTTACAATACAAGTCAAACATATAGCGACTCATCCCTTTGGTCCTTAAGTCGCCTCTGGGTCTTTGGGCCTTCACTAAGCCTGCTTCATGAACCGCCATCTTCATATCTTCTTGGACCTTACTGGGTTTCTCCATCTTTAAACCGCCAGTGGCATGACCCGGCTCCTCATGGGCGGGTCTTACCCAGTAGTTATATCCCCAACACCTCACCTGTCAGGTAGGCGAGCCCGACAGGGTCGAGGCCATGCCTGGGACCAAGTCAAAACCGCCCCGGCAAGGGTCCCGGGGCCGCCAAGACCACAAGACAGAGTCCGGCAGGCTCTGTACCCGCAAGCCTCCGCCATGGCGCCACCGCTCCACCTCATCGTATGCCAGTCACTAATTAGTGTGGTGTCGAGCCCTCAAGTGGCTAGGTGGACCCCGTTGGGTATGTGGCAACCTGCTGGAGAAGAGATTAACTTTATTGACACTCGTCTTGATGGCGTGTCACGCTAATAAGAGGCAGATGGATAAGCGGCGCGGTAGGCTTGCCGGGCTTCAACCTCAGCACGACACCTAGCAGTGCATTTAATGCACTTTTATCCTAACTGCCAGAGTTAGGTATGATAACACTGTTAGCTATCTAATCAAGCCATAATGACCATTTTGCCACTGTGGTCGCCCCTTTAGCTATAAAAGGAGGCCCGAGGCAACCTAGCAAGGGGTTCGAATCTTTGGTCCCTCAACACTTGTACGCGCGTAGCTGCTCTTCCCTAGGCGCACTTGTCGGGCTT
Source organism: Thinopyrum elongatum (assembly GCA_011799875.1). Taxonomy (NCBI): domain Eukaryota; kingdom Viridiplantae; phylum Streptophyta; class Magnoliopsida; order Poales; family Poaceae; genus Thinopyrum; species Thinopyrum elongatum. Next base: position 427,720,563 of record CM022302.1, read on the forward strand.
GAGCACTACGAGTCTTTGTGTTCTTCTAGATCAATCCACCATAGCAGGAGTAAGGTTTTACGCTACAAAGCGGCCCGGACCTAGGTAAAAGAGAGTAGTCCATCGCCGTGCTGCCCTGCTGTTTCTGCTCTTTGTGCAATGTGACCGTCCCCTTGCCGAACCACAAAGGGGCAACCCTACCCCATAGGTGATCGTGCTTTCCCCACGACATCTTTGGCGCGCGAGGTAGGGGATCGTTGCTTGTGTGAATCTGAGATGGTAGCCAGCCCATCGATCTTCGTCACCTTCTGCATCATCAATGGCTCCCAAGAAGAAAAGCGGTGCGGCGGCGCATCCTTCTGTTTTGAAGGCCTCCTCGCCTGCAGCTGCGGGCACCATGGATGCCGCAGCTACGGCGGGCGGGGCAGGCACTACGGGCGGTGCAACCAACACTTCCCCCGCCGCCGGAGCAGGAGCCAGGGTTGTAGGAGCGGCCCATCTCCCTCAACCTTCTGGCGAAGATGCTCATGCCAGTGTGGGTCATGATGACGCCTCGCTTCCACCTCCTCGCCACAACAGTGAGCGCAATCAGCGCAGTGTCGATGCTCACTCTGGTGCAAGCCAAGATCCCCTAGCCATGCCAACCAAAGGGGTGACATCAAGGCATGCACTCCGTCCCACACATGGCGAGTGCGAAAAGACCCCGAGCGGAGCCGTCGATCCACCACGACGGCGTCCACACGGTAAAGGCCCAGCTGATCAAGAGCTTGGCCACCAAGATCAACCTCTGTTGTGCCAGACCGCCCTTGGGATTGGTCCAAGGCAGCAGGAGCACAACGACGCTCCTTCTAGTTCGACCCAGAGTCGAGCGGCGTCGCGCTCTGCCTCCCACACCATGCCAGGGACGGTTGCCGAAGCTATGGCGAGGGTTCAGCTACTGTTGAACTTTCCCCCAACGGCGGACAAGATGGATGAGTAGAGATCAACCATCCAAAGCGTCATTGGATTCATTGAAGCCAACAAGTCACGGCCTGCAGAGGCCTCGCAGCACCTATAGACGACACCAACAGCCCACATTGGTGGTCGCGTGGAGAGGGATACACCCACGGTGCAGTCCCCTCCGCGGCAACCCTCTCAGGGGCAAGCACGGCGGGTCCATCAAACTCAGTGTGATGAAGAGCCTTACGAGATATCCATGGCTTTGTCCGACCAACAGACTCAGCAAGATCAGCGCCAAGTGTTGAAGGACAGAATGAAGGAAGACGCCCGCGTCACCATCGAGCGGCATCGCGAGGCACGCCATCAATCCGACTGGTGTAATGGCCCAGACATTAATGAACCCACGCCCAGTGTTGGCGGGTACTTGCCCGACGAGGTGGGGTGCCCCGCCTTCACTCGCGAGTTGCGGCAAGTCTGTTGGTCGTCGTCTCACACCTTCTAATCTGACCTCCCGGAGAAATTCGACGGAAAATTGACCCCGACGAAGTTTTGGGGCATCTATACGATTGCCGTTCAAGCTGCCGGGGGAAGAGATGAGAAAGTGCTTGCCAACTACTTCTCGTTGGCCCTTAAGCCTAATGTGAGGTCTTGGCTGATGCACTTGCCGGAGGATTCCATTTCTTCATGGGTAGACCTATGCAATGAGTTTGTTGGCGCCTTTACGGGCGGCCATCAAGAGGCAGGACAGCCCAATGACCTGCAGGCCCTTCTACAAAAAGAAGGGGAGAGTTTGCGTAAGTATCTACAGAGATTCGGTCGGGTGCACCGCAATATTCCAAAGATACATCCGGCAGCTATGATTGCTGCATTCCACATGAATGTGCGCAATCGAAGGGTTCGTGCCAAGATGAATGTTCGGTTACCAAGGACCATCAACAAACCCTACACGTTGGTGGACAAGTGTGCTCGTGCTGAAGAGGGAAGAAGACTTCCAGGGGAGGAGGTTGGTGTCGAAGTCGATTCAGAAGACGATGACGATGCCGCCACCCCTAGGAACAGGAACAGAAAGCGCAACAAGAAGCGTAAAGGGATAGCAGTGATGGCCGTTGAGAGCTCCGGTGATCTTAGCGTCAGCAAGAAAGCAAAGACGGAAGCACCCGGCAAGGAAGCAGCTACTTGCACTGATTGCCGGGTGGCTGCGGAGGCTGAGAAAACTGGCAAATCCGACGGGCCATACTGCAAGATCCATAGGACCAAGGGCCATGATCTCCAAGATTGCAAACAAGTCGAACAACTGGTCGAGAAGCAGAAAGCTGAATATCAAAGGCGTGATAACGAGAGGGGCCAGGATGGCAATGGTAGGAAAGGTCGTTGTGGCCACAATGGTCGTCGTGGCAAGGTCGATCAGCAGAAATAAAAGCCCACGAGAGGCCATGAGAAAAAGGAAAGTGAAGATGACAGTGAAGAGGAGGATGATGAGACCAGTGAGCAGGAACTTCAGAAGGCTACCGAGGCAATGTGCATTGACGGGGGAGCGTCCTTGCACTCTTCTCACCGCCAACTTAAGCTGTGGGCATGCGAAGTCAATGCGGCAGAGCGAGTAGCAAGCGCTCACGCCCATCATTTTTTACGTTGAGGATCATCCAGATCGCACTACTGCGGTTGGATGCTTGCCGTTGTAGGTTTCACCAACGATCCGCAACCTCAAGGTCACAAAGATGTTGGTTGACGATGGAGCAGGGTTGAATTTGATTTCCCCTAACGTTCTTAAGAAACTTCAAATTCCTGACGAAGACCTGAAGAAGACTAGCACTTTCCAGGGGATCAACCAAGGAATGAGCCAGCCAAAGGGAAAGATTACCTTGCCAGTGATGTTTGGCGGGGAACTAAACTTCAGGACTAAGAAGGTTGTGTTCGATGTTGTTGAGCCTCCCCTACCATTCAATGGAATCCTTGGTCGTCCAGCCTTGGCCAAGTTCATGGCAGTGTCCCATTACGCGTATAACACCTTGAAGATGTCGGGCCCTATGGGGGTCATCTCCATCCCGTCGGATAAGAGGGATGCAGTTATATGCGTCAACAAGATGTACAGAGATGCGGTAGCAGCAGAGGCCGTCAAGGCCCCAACTCCCACCAGAGAAAGAAAGAAGGTTAAGAAAGATGGCAAGGACACCGACAAGGACCCCGGGAAGCGCGCCTCCTTGGAGTGCGCTGCACCCGGCAGCGACTTGCCGGAAAGTTTGGCTAACAAGAAATCTAAGGCTGCTCCCCCTGCAACGAAAAAGGTTTTGGTGAGGCAGGATGGCACGACGGTAGCTTTACCATTAGTGCCACCCTTGATGATAAATAGGAAAGCGCGCTCGTTACCTTCATGCGGGCGATTGTCAATGTGTTTGCATGGCAACCATCCGACATCCCTGGTGTTCCGGGAGGTAATCGAGCACCACCTTGCTGTCTGTCCCCATGCCCGTCCCATCAAGTAGAAGGTCAGGAAGCAAGCCTTGGAGCGGCAACAGTTCATTGCCGAAGAACTCAAGAAACTTGAAGCAGCAGGTTTGGTCAGGGGAGTGTTGCACCCAACTTGGTTAGCAAATCCGGTAGTGGTGCGCAAGGCAAATGGGAAGTGGAGACTTTGTATTGACTTCACTGACTTGAACAAAGCATGCCCAAAGGATCCCTTCCCCTTGCCGCGCATCGATCAGATCGTCGATTCCACTTCGGGATGTGATTTACTCTCCTTCCTTGATGGATACTCTGGCTACCACCAGATCTTCATGGCTAAGGAAGACGAAGAGAAAACCGCGTTTATTACCCCATGTGGCACGTACTATTTCGTATGTATGCCTTTTGGGCTGTAAAGCGCCGGTTCCATATTTGTGAGGGATGTGCAGATTGCTTTTGAGCCCTAGCTACACAGAAACATAGAAGCTTATATGGATGATATATTGGTCAAAACCAAGGACAAGTCCACGCTTATTGAAGATTTGGAAGAAACCTTTGTGAATCTGCGGAAAATCAACTTGAAGCTCAACCCAGAGAAATGTGTGTTTGGCGTTCCGTCCGGCAAGCTCCTTGGATTCTTTGTGTCTCAGCGAGGGATAGAAGCCAACCCCGACAAGATCAAGGCCATAGAACAGATCCAAGCCCCCAAAACTATTAAGGATGTGAGGCGTTTGGCTGGCTGTGTTGCTGTGCTGAGTAGGTTCATTTCAAAATCCACCGAGCGTGCCTTGTCGTTCTTCAAAATCCTGAAGAAGGCTGGCCCCATGAAATAGACCCAGAAGCAGAGGCTGCACTGCGGGATTTGAAAAGCTACCTTTCATCTGCACCAATCTTGGTCGCGCCTAAGCCATAGGAACCATTGCTGCTGTACTTAGCACCAACAAATCAGGTGGTTAGTGCTGCATTGGTGGCACAGAGGGAAGTGGATTGCAAAGGAGCCGAAGCAGCAGAGCCGCCCAGTAATGAACCAAACCTATCCCCAGCAAAGCCTGGTATTGATAATGAAAAGGAGCCGCAGGCAGATGCTGGTAATCGGAAAGTGATAGCAAGGAAGAAAATGGTGCAGCGACTAGTTTACTTTGTTAGCTCCCTCCTGCAGGGGGCTAGATCAAGGTACTCTAGGGTGCAAAAATTGATCTTCGGCTATCATGGCCTCGAGGAAATTGCGCCATTACTTCCAAGCTGACGAGATCATAGTTGTGACTCGTCTTCCATTGCAGCGTATCCTAAGGAACCCCGAGGCTACTGGCAGGATAGTAGAATGGGCGCTGGAGCTATCAAGTTTTGCTTTGAAGTTTGAAAGCACGGCAACTATCCAAAGCAGGGCACTGGCAGAATTCATTACAGAATGGACGCCAACACCTGATGAAGAAGTGCTGGAAACAACCCTCCCCGGCAAGGAGACCCCCAAGGAGTGGGTAATGTACTTTGATGGAACCTTTTCGCTATAAGGCGCCGGAGCTGGAGTGCTGCTTGTCGCACCCACTGTAGAGCACCTCAAGTATGTTATCCAGATGCACTTCCCCCGGGAAGATTCTACCAATAACACCGCAGAGTATGAGGGACTGCTTGCTGGCCTCAGGATTGCGATAGAATTGGGGATAAAGTAGCTAGTCATCCGTGGTGATTCTCAGCTCGTGGTAAAGCAAGTGAATAAAGATTATCAGAGCCCGCTGATGGAAGCATATGTGAAAGAAGTGAGTAAGTTGGAAGAGCACTTTGACGGGCTGCAAATAGAGCACGTGCCCCGTGCGGAGAATGTCATTGCTGACCACCTGTCAAAGTGCACTGCTCAGAACCTTCCTGTGGAACCAGGAACTTTTGTACTCCATCTAACTCAACCACTAGTTTCCCTGACAGCGTTGGATAGAAAAAGAAGAAAACTAAACACCGGCAAGCATTTCCCGATAGAGCTCCCTAAAGCCGCTGGTGAGACGGTTGCCGGGGGGCACCCTATGTTGATTGGTGAGCTACATCCTCCAGCAGAACATCAAGTTCTCGCTGTTGAGGCTAGCGCTCCCATAACAGAGGATATGCCTTTGGTTCTCGTCGTCGAGCCACAAGCTCCAGCATGGCACAGCACATACTCCAATTCTTGCAGGCAGGAGAACTTCCCGATGATTCAGAGGAATCTGAAAAGGTGGCCCGCCAATCAAGTATGTATCAGTTTGTGCATAACACTCTGTATAGAAAGAGGTCGAACGGTGTGAAGTTGAAATGTATTAGCCGGGAAGATGGACTAATGTTGTTGGCAGAAATACATGGAGGTGTGTGTGGCTCACATCTAGGATCAAGAGCACTTGTCGGAAAAGCTTTCCGGCATGGATTCTATTGGCCCACTACCCTCCGTGATGCAACTGAGCTCGTCACCAAGTGTGAAGCCTGTCAGTTCCATTCCAAGAACATTCATCAACTTGCTCAAGCCCTTCAAACAATCCCTTTATCATGGGCTTTCATGGTCTGGGGGCTCGACATCTTGGGCCCCTTTCCCCGTGCTACCGGAGGCTTTGAATTCTTGTGCATGCCAATCGACAAGTTTACAAAGTGGCCCGAGGTGCAGCCAGTGAGGAAGGCGACTGCGCAGTCAACTATCAAGTTCTTTAAAGGACTGGTGTGCCGTTTTGGAGTACCCAACAGGGTGATCACCGACAATGGCACTCAATTCACAATCCACGCCTTCATACAGTACATCCGAGGCCTTGGAAGCAAGGTTTCTTTCGCCTTTGTTGCCCACCCTAGGAGCAACGGACAAGGCGAAAGGATGAACGCTGAAGTGTTGGGAGGGCTCAAGACAAGAACTTTTGATAAGTTGCGAAAATGCGGCAAGCGCTGTGTTGATGAGTTCCCGGTGGTTCTTTGGTCAATCAGAACAACACCAAATCGAGCTACTGGCCAGACTCCCTTCTCCCTAGTATATGGTGCAGAAGCAATGCTCCCCACCGAACTCACATACGGGTCACCTCGAGTACTTGCCTACAATGAAGTAGCACAAGAGCAGCTGTGGCATGACGATGCCACGCTCCTCGAGGAAGATCATCTCCGGGAAACTGTACATGCTGCACGATACCAGCAAGCCCTGCGCCGCTATCACAGCCGCATAGTTCATGCCCGGAGCCTTGAGGAAGGTGATCTTGTCCTTAGGCGCGTTCAGTTCGCCAAAGGTGCAAACAAGTTGACACCAAAGTGGGAAGGCCCTTACCGGGTACTACGTGTCACCAAACCTGGCGTAGTCTGTCTGGAGACCGAAGATGGCATCCCAATGCAAAACTCATCGAATATTGAGCATCTTCGCAAGTTCTACCGGTAAGGCGCGGTTGCCGGGCCTTGCCCCGACAACCTGTTTTGTACAAGCATAGTCCCCGGGACTTGTAACCCTTTGTACAAAGCCAGGCGCAAACCCTGTGCATAGTTGAATAAAACAAAGTGTTTTCACAAAAACTTGCATGCATGATTTCCTGTTTGCTTAAGTATGGCCTTATTGTGATTAAGTTGTTCTTAAGAGGAAATGACTCACATACTGTGAAGGGTCATGTGCTATCATCTTTTCTCTTTTTTCCTTTGATGACAACAGAAGGATTCCATCACGGGTAAATTTCCCGGAAAGAAGGATAGATACAGGCCTGTACACCCGGTCCCCGACAACCTCTCCTTATCTAAGGCGATAAGAAGGACAGAAAAAGAGATAAGTGCACTTCACTACATCCCGTCATTCCATATTATGCTTATGTATGAGGAACTTGCACGTAAAGAGACTTTGCCACCTCTGCCATTTGCGCTCCTATCCTTGACTCGAGTCCACTCGACAAGTTTGGTTGTAGCTGCAGATGGCGTGGTTGGAAAGGGGCTGGCCTTCATTCGCGCTACTAACCCTTTTTTGAGTTCACTAAACGTGGATTTAGTAGCAGCTGCACCGCAGGCCGGCAAGATGTCTTGCCAGAAATTTTTGTTTACAGAGAGTATTGAAGGCTCATCCTTCAGTATGTTTGAATACATATGCAAATATCTGGCAAGCTCTTTTCAAAAATATGTGAACAAACAAGTACAGATCATACGAGTACTAACATGGATGAAGGGTTACATAATTTTCATTAAAATTTGGCAAGTGCCTACATCTTTTGATTTGAAAAAAGATAAGTGCCCCGTAATGCCTTTCTTGTCCCTCTCCTCCTAGGAGTTACATTTAGAAGGAAAGAGGGCAAAAGGAGCGCCTGGGCAGAAGCCCAGCCTGACCACGTCAGGACCAGCGAGACGCAACCTGACAAGATCGGGAGAGTGCTTCCCCGGCAAGGAAGAAAAGGCCAGGGACGGGGAGAGCGGCTAGGCGATGCCCTGGTCACCCCGGCCAGGACTAGAGGGGCGCGGCTCGGCAGGGACACCGGCAGGGAAGATGAAGCCGGAGTCCACAAGGAAGCCTGTCGGGGTCCAGCTGGAGGTGGCGGTGACGACCGGGCCAAGCACCACCGGCAAATCACTCTGCCGGGGTCCAGCTATAGATGATGGTGCTGCCAGCGCCTAGCTGACAGTGACGGTGCATCCGATGTTCAGCCGGAGTCCGAGTCATCGTCTTCATGCTTGACGACCGGGGGCTCGCTGTCACCGTCTTCACCGTCAGTGTCCTCCTCGTCGATGTCGCTCGAGGAGGAGCTTTCGTCATCACTCAAGCTTTCCGCGCAGCACCGTAGGCGAGCACCTGAACGCCCAAAGACCTTGATGGAGAGAAGATCGTCCTCCACCAACTTGAAGCGGAGAACATGCCCTTTCGCCAGATAATGGGCACAGGCAAAGGTTTTCCAACCACGCCTGAGAAGCATGACATGCGGTGCGGAGAACTCGATGTTCGCCCACACGGCGCCATTACAGCAGCTGCTCATGCGCAACCCCAGCCTGGGTGGCTGGTCGACCTCCATCACCCTGGCGAAGGGCGAGGAAGCCGTAGGCGACTACGGGGAGGATCGCGCAGCTTGACGATGAACTCCAGCACTGTATCCCCCACGTGGCCTTCCGCTGGCATAGGAGCGGCTGGAGGAGAAGCGGTGAGTGAACCACTTCATCCACCTCTACCGCGGGTGCCGTGTCGACCCCTACCATGCCCCGCGACTTCGCCTTGAGCGCTGGATCCAGCCCCTACGGCTGTCGCGGAAGCAGAAGTGGGGTGCCGAGAGGAAGTCCTCGTCACTACCGTTGGAGCACGAGCTCGGCCCCTTCCCCTCGCCATGGTGGAAGCAGAAGCAGGGAAAGAGAAGGAAGAGATGATGGATGAGCATCATCACCCCCTCACATCTCTTTTTATATAGCGGAGTAAAGGGGGAGGCTGGCTCTCCACTACTCTGGGACAACCGCCCCACTCCTCCAAACCAGCCTCCTGCATCCCTGATGGCGTCCTGATTCATCAGCCGCCCCACTATGCCAATCTGGGGCGCTGTGCATTCTACCAACGACATACATTCCCGCGCCCTGTGCGTCCGCCACCAACCCCGCGCAATGCATGTTGCACGCGTGGCGGAAATGGCATTCACGGTGGGTGAACTTAAGGTAAAATGGCAGTTACCACAATTCATGCGCGGGCATCTTAATGAGCTCCCATGGGCATGGATGCCCCTGGTTTGCAACATGAACAACGCACACCGAATGGACATGAAGGCGTCACGGGATTCCTGGAAACTCACTCAAGTCCAGGATAATGAAGAAGTAAAGAAGATCTCAAAAAATACGAGTGTCAGCCCCCGCAAGACCTTTGTGTACGCATACACATTGGTTGGGCCTACCCCAACGATGCCCGGCAACATGTGTGGACCAGGCTCGGGGGCTCCTGTCGGTGCACCAAACATGTGTGTTTGCTGGCCTAACTTATGCATCGGTGTACTATCGCACATACATCAAGTACCAAGACATGATACAAGATAAGCCAGAGAAACCGCTCTTCGTGAGATCAATGAGTGCATTAAGAAGTTCAAAGCAGCCAGGGAATCCCCCAGGAAGGCCTCCCCTACCGGGCAGGCGAGCCCGATAGGGTCGAGGCCACGCCCGGGACCAAGTCAAAACCGCCCCAGCAAGAGCCCGGCAGGCTCCGTACAACTAAGCCTCCGCCATGGCGCCACCGATCCATCTCATCGTACGCCAGTCACTAATCAGTGTGGTGTCGAGCCCTCAAGTGGCTAGGTGGACCCCGTCGGGTACGTGGCAACCTGCTGGAGAAGAGATTAACTTTATTGACACCCGTCCTAATGGCATGTCACGCTGATAAGAGGCAGATGGATAAGCGGTGCGGCGGGCGTGCCGGGCTTCAACCTCAGCACGACACCTAGCAGTGCATTTAATGCACTTTTGTCCTAACTACTAGAGTTAGGTATGATAACACTGTTAACTATCTAATCAAGCCATAATGATCATTTTGCCACTGTGGTCGCCCCTTTAGCTATAAAAGGAGGCCCGAGGCAACCTAGCAAGGGGTTCGAATCTTTGGTCCCTCAACACTTGTACGCGCGTAGCTGCTCTTCCCGAGGCGCACTTGCCGGGCTTGAGCGCTATGAGTCTTCGTGTTCTTCCAGATCAATCCACCATAGCAGGAGTAGGGTTTTACGTTGCAAAGCGGCCCGAACCTGGGTAAAAAAAGAGTAGTCCGTCGCCGTGCTGCCCTGTTGTTTCTGCTCTTTGTGCAATGTGACAGTCCCCTTGCCGAACCACAAAGGGGCAACCCTGCCCCATAGGTGATTGTGCTTTCCCCCCGACACTTTTGTTCTGGTCTTGCCACTCATAGCCGTACGCTTCTTCGACTGCGAGGACTTTTGTCCATCTGTCGTGGAGGCTGCCTTGTTCGGCTTTTAGCTGTTTCTACTTCTTCTTCAGGCTTCGTGCAGTGGCTATAAGTTGCCGCTTGAACCGTTCTTGATCCAGCGGGTCCTCAGGGACGATGAAATCATCGGCTTCGAGGTTGACCTCCTCTTCGGAGAGAGGGAGGTAGTTACTGTCCTCAGATTCATTGAGGTCCTCGGGGTTATACTAATCCTCGTGCCCCTTCGAGTTATCGAGCTGTTGCTCAGGGGTAACAGGGTCGTCGAGGTCTTCCATATTGTCCGGGGTATCGTTTTCTCCGGTGCCCATGTTGCTTTCCCTGCCCCTACGCCCTTTGGATCGTCTGCATTGTCGTCAGTGTTTGGGCGGCTCCTCGCCGGGCTTATCGCCATCTCTTCTGGGGGTGCTGTCGCCGTTATTGGTGCCATCGCCCTTATCCTTGGGGGTGTCCACCATATAGACATCATAGGTGGAGGTGGCCGTCTACCGTCCAGTGGTGGGAGGGGTAGTATCAGTACGGGCCGTGGCGTCGACATCTTCATCCATGTCATCGTCCTCCTCAGAAGCATAGTCCAGCATGTCGGTTAAATATTCGATAGTGGCTACTAAGTGGGTGGTGGGTGGGACGTAAAATTCCTCGTGGCCCGCCTCAAGACCAATCTGAGCATAGGTCGAGGGGGGTTATCTGTAATGTTCATAATCTGGATCCGATCTAGCATCTCGCTTAATAGGGAGGGACTAGCCGGATCGGTATCCGGGATTTTTTCTGAGTCATCCTCCGGTATGGTGGTGTGAGGGGCGAGTCCGGCCAGGGTTGATTCCTGGTCTACGGACACCGAAGTCGTATTCGAACTTGAAGCCGGATCCAAGATATGGGCCGACCGAGGGATAGGATCGGAAAGAGAATCCAAAGTCAAAGCTTCATGGATTTCGAGCTTCTCAGGCAAGGCCGAGAACCCGGTGAAAGTCAGATCGACCCGAGCATCAGCGACGTACTCTAGGTTGCCGAACCTTATATGGTGCTCAGGGCCAAAGCTGTCGACCTTATCAAGGTGACCGGCCGAGTTGGAGTGCAAAACGATGCCGCCGAACGCAAAGAGCTGGTCGGGAACGAAGATGTCCCCGGTGTGGATGCTATCTCCGATGACTAGGCGAGCCATCGATCCTTTTGTGATCCTACAGCGGAACTCTCAATAAAAGCACCAATGTCGGTGTCAAAACCGGCATCTCTCGGGTAGGGAGTCCCGAGCTGTGGATCTCAAATCAAGGGGGAGCAGGGAACGCAGACAGAGAATTTACCCAGGTTCGGGCCCTGCTTGATTATATTGAATTGTATATGATGGTTACAGAGTCGATCTACCACGAGATCAGATGAATTAAACCCTAGGTGAGTAGGATGGTGGTTCTTCTTCTAGCCTCTACGGACTAAACCCCCTGGTTTACATAGACACCAGGGGTACTAGAGTTACACATGGTCGGTTACAACAAGGGAATAAACATGCCGATTCTTCCATCCAGACTTGGAGGACACACCAAGGCTTCGAAGGTTTCTTGTCCGTACACGGAGTGACCTTATAGCTCGGCCTTCTAGTAGTTGCAGAACAACCCACCTGTCCGCCCCATAAGAGATAGGCTGACAGCCCGAGGACCCCTTAGTCCAGGACTCCCTCAATGACCACATTTTGCTACATCACCAAGATACACCATCACTCTCAATTTTGTGAAATCATGAACATTTTTTAAACACATGGACATATTTGAAATCATGAATATTTTTCAGATTTCTAAAAACTTTTACAAATTTTTGAACATTTTCTAAAATCAAGAACATTTTTTGAATCGATGAACATTTTACACTATCTACAAACTTTTTAAAAAAATTGTGAATCTTTTTATAAACAATTTTCTAGAATCGATGAATATTTCTAGAATCGACGAACTATTTTATGGAAATTGATGGAACAACTTTTTAAATTCAAGAACATTTTTTTGATTTAACAAACATTTTTTTAAATGCATGATCCTTTCTTGAATTAGCGAACATTTATGAATGAATAAACTACTTTGTAAGTCTTTGACAGTTTTTGAATTTGTAGGATATTTTTCCATTCATCAGCATTTTTTTAATTGGCGAAATTTTGTTCAATTTTAACATTTTTTAATACATAAACATTTTTTTAAATAATGAACATTTTTTATTTCCCGGATATTTTTTTGAATGTTTTTAAGTTTTTTGAATAAGCAAATATTTTTTACAAAATCATGAACAGTTTTTAATCCAAAAACATTTTATAATGAAAAAAATAAAAATAAAATCTAAAAAACAGGCCGCCCGGACATGGGCCGGCCAAAACAGGTGCGCTGCTTTTTCTCCCTGCGCGCTGAGTGCAGTATAGGTCCCTACTGCATGGGCCGGCCCAAGCGTGGGATTCCCCTGTATGAAACATTTTTTATCACTTATAGGTGGCATATTTCTCAAAAAAAACTTATAGGTGGAATTGGTGAGTAATATTTTGCAACTTGAGGGCAATTTCCGTGACATACCGCCAGAAGCAATAACTCCTTTATTATTAGGTATAGATATTTTTTGTGTGCTGATTATGTGGTTAGCATTGAAATTGATATTTGTTTGAAAGTGCATGCTAAACATGTTCAGCGCTCACCATTAAAGCAGTCTGGATTGTTGGATTGACCTGGTCTAATGGTGGATATTTATTGGATCTGCCCGTTTGCGTCTTATTATTATTATTATTATTATCATTATTATTATTATTATTATTATTATCATTATATTGTTATATAGATACTAGAAATATCTAAATAGTAGAAATAAGAGAATGTTGTGGTAAGGTACCTAAAAACCCAATACCCATGAAACCGAGAGAATATCTGATGTTGGCCGTTGGATCGTGGCTCCAATGGCCATTGAGAGAGCTCGTGCAAATTTGTGGCAAAAAAACTGAGGAGTCTGTTAATTACACGCATGTCCAAAATCTCTGAAGATTGTCGTTGGATCATGTGGCTGGGGAGCTCCTGGAGCACGCAGACATGAAAGCTCCCATATCACCTGATATTCTCCCCCTCAAAATGCCAATAGATAAAAAAAACAATCTTAGGTGCAAGTATGATCAAGAAGAATAAGATTGTGCGGTCGGGCCTGACAACACTTTTCCGATGGATGGTCGATAGCTACTGGCTCTGGAAATTGTGCCGAATAGAGTTCTCTATATTGAGGGTGAAACGACAGAATTGATTCACAAAAGTTTGCTTGGTACACCCTAGAAAATTCAAGGTAGTAAGAGGCAGAGAACAACGAGCGACGAGTTACCAAGTGAATTTACCAATGAACCATTGACGACTCCCCTCGAGGGAGATTGCCGTTAACAATGAAAATCATAGGATGGAACTATCATGGTCTACACAAGGCTGCAACAGTTCGTGCATGTGCATCCGAACGTCAATGAGCGGAGGGGCATACATCATCTTTTTGTCTGAACCGCATCTTAATGAGTGGCTGGCTAAAATTTTAAGGCAGCATTTGAAGATGGATCACAAAGAGGTTGTCTTTAGCGATGGGAGGGGTGGTGGTAAGGTACTATACTCGAAGAAGACTGTGGTAATTTCTTTGAGGCATAAGATAATGAACTATATTGATATTTTGTAGGAAGTGGACAGGTTAATATGTGGACATGGAATCCCAAGACACACTCCTTCCCTTCCCCAAGCCCCTTCCACGTCGTCCTCACATAGCGACGCCGAGGGAGCCCTAGAACGCCACTGTCGATTTGTTGGAAATATGCCCTAGAGGCAATAATATTTGTATTATTATATTTTCATATTCATAATTAAAGAGTTTATATTCGATGCTATGACTGCTATGATCCTAGAATGAAAACTCATATGCACAGGTGGAATGATAAACAGTTAAATAAAGGGCCATTTACATTTGTGCCCCTAACTTGATCCCACTACTCAGATTTGCCCCTAATTTGGAAGGGTGCTCAAATTTGCCCCTCTGCCGTTAGGTGTCCTTATAGAAATGCCCTTCTGCGCCGTTACCGTCCGGTCAAAGGGCTTTGACCATCTCGAAAAAAATAGCAAAAAAATTCAAAAAAATCTAAAATTTTGTGGGATCGAAGATAGTTAGGTGCGCAAGGTGCGTGCAAATTTTCGTGATGTTTAGACATACCAGGAGCGCATGCCAAAAGAAAACAATAAATCTGTACGCCTATGAATAGTAAATTCAAAAAAAAGCAAGAAAATTCAAAAAATTATGAAATTTTTTGGCATCCAAAATGATCGGTGTCGCAAGGTGTGTGCAAAATTTTGTTATCAAATGGCATGAGAGGAGCTCTAGCAAAAAAAACAAAATAGTGTATTTTTTCAAAGTTTTTTCTGAGCCATATTTTGTTTTTTTCTCCACGAGCTCCTACAATGTCCAAACACAACAAAATTTTGCACACACCTTGCGCAGCCGAGCATCTTGGATGCCAAAAAATTTCATATTTTTTTGAATTTTCTTGCTATTTTTTTGAATTTATTGTTCATGGGCGTACATATTTACTATTTTTCCTTTGGCATGAGCTCCTAGAGTGTCCAAACATCATGAAAATTTGCACGCACCTTGCGCACTTGAGTATTCTCTATCCCACAAAATTTCAGAATTTTTTGATTTTTTTGCTATTTTTTTTAGACGGTCAAAGCCCTTTGACGCCCTTTGACCGGACGGTAACGGCGCAGAAGGGCATTTCTATAAGGGCAACTAACGGCAGAGGGGCAAATTTGAGCACCCTTCGAAATTAGGGGCAAATCTGAGTAGTGGGATCAAGTTAGGGGCATAGATGTAAATGTCCCTTAAATAAAAGGTTCCTAGTCTTGCCTCTGAGACTAGCTCAAGTGTTGTTGGTGAACATGATTTCCGGATCTTAGGATATCGTTAAGTGTTAAATGGTAGTCCTAAAACAACATGTAGATTATGATGTTGGAAGAACGATCATATTAAAGTGACCCAATCTTGTTTGTTATGAATTGAGTTTATATCGCCTGTAATCAATTGTAATAATACAGAGTATTAACCAGTGATTTTGCTCCTTATACCATGACAATATCATAATCACTTCTTACCATACAGTGAACTTTGGGGTTGCTCAAATGTCACCTGTAACATGGTGATCATAACAACAACTTACAGGCTCATCAGAAAGTTTGACAAGGGACTAGATATCTCGAGAGTGGGAATGCTCCTCCTTCGACGGAGAGATATTCTGAGGGCCCTCTGAGTGTGATGACACCCATCATCGTCTGGCCAGACACAAGTGACTATGTCACGGGGATGCCAGAACACGATAACGAGAAAGAAGAACAAAACCGGTAACGAGGATAACAACATAGTGAGCATATGATAACTCAGGAGGATACCGATCCATCCCGGGTTTTGTGAAGTATCGCTAAGCAAAGGGAACATCACATGATAACTAAAGGTTCACTCGAATATCATTCGTGTGCTCATAGGGATCGATATGGACGTCCACGGTTCCGATGTCGGTCATTGAATGAACGGTTTCCTTCATGTCTATGAGTTACTGAACCTACGGGGTCACAAGCTTAAGGAAATAACGATCTACTGAATGTTACTAGGATGGTAGTGATGAGAACATATTTGTATAATTGTTTCATTAATATTTGGAATAGTTCCGAGAGGATCTTGAAGCGTTTCTGGGTTTCCAGAAGGGTTTCAGAGAGTCTCGGGTAATACCGGGTATTACCAATAATTAATATATAGGTGGAGATTTTATTTGGGGCTGTTAAATT
This sequence comes from Thinopyrum elongatum, assembly GCA_011799875.1. Taxonomy (NCBI): domain Eukaryota; kingdom Viridiplantae; phylum Streptophyta; class Magnoliopsida; order Poales; family Poaceae; genus Thinopyrum; species Thinopyrum elongatum. The sequence goes on from CM022302.1 coordinate 427,736,586, forward strand.
ATATATAAAAGGGTATGGAAATATTTAGAACACTTTTATATTGAATTTAATACAAATGGGCCTTATAAGGCCAAACCAGAGAAGGAAACTTGGGTCAACTTGGCCCAAGTGCAGGAGGCGCCCCCCTATGGAAGGGGGAGGCCGAACTCCCCCTGGCCGATGCCCCAAGGAGGCTCCTTCCCTCCTTGGTGGCTTCCCTCTCCCTCTCCTCTAACCTATATATACTAGGGGCTTTGCTCTATTGTGACACACAAGTTTGGAGCCTCCTCTAGTCCCTCTAGTTCTAGTTATAGAAATTAGAGCTAGACAAATCCTCTAATCCTCATAATTAGAAGCTCGGTATGCTTCTAATCTCCTCCCTCTAATTCTCCGGCGAGTATTAGCTCTGGAGGCGAAGCGCTGCTGGATCGTGAAGGCTGCACGCTGGCAACCAAGTAGAGGGGCCGTGCTTTTGGTCTTCGGTTCGACGGACTATTCATGGACAGTTGCGGGATCGTTCATTGACGGTTCATGGGACTCCAAGTATGATCTACACCGACTCGTTCTTCTTCTGCTGCAACTCAGTGATGGTAACGATCATGATCACAACCCATTATGCATCTTCATATTGATCTTGGGTGTGCGTAGGCGTGATTTTTTTTGTTTTCTACTACGTTTCCAAACAGTGGCATCATGAGCGGTTTTACGAGTAGGTGCAGGTTGCAATATAGACCACATGTGGATGTGAGGGCTGATGTTCTTGCTATGCTTCCCTCAAGTGTTACTTCGGTTCAGTTCATTGACGACATGGTGTCGCTTTTCACAAGGTTTTGACAATCGCTCGACTGTCGCTGTCGACGATCTGCTAACGGTTCCTTGGGCTTCACCATAGTCAAGAATAGTGAACCGTCGCGTGCACAAGAGGGTGATGAAGATGAACGATCTTCTAGGGGGTCACACGTATTTGATGAAGTTTAGTGTGGGGGACGAGATTTTTAATTAAATCTCTTCTTTCACACACCCTGAAACTTAATCTAGCATTAAGAATTATCACCTATGTTGTGGACGTAGATAGCTAGTATTATTTTTTTAAACTTGTTAGCAGCTTAATTAAAATTTTGTTAAAACCGATTAGAGGACGTCTATCTTTGTTTTTTGCAGAGTATGCATATGATGTGGTATATCCTTTGTCATGATAATGAGTTTATCTATGAGATGGTTATATGTTGAAATGTTAAGTGGCCTGCGCATCATGGCATGATGGCTGGAGTCACGAGATTCCCACGTTAATGTCAATATCGTACATATAGCCTATAGGTTACATGTGGCGATGTCAAATGTACACGAAGGACCCCGATGTGGAGAAGGTGTACTAGGCGTGTGTCGGTGTATTAAATTAGGGGTCCCTTAGTACCCCAGACTTGTGCACAGGCAGTTGTAGCCCTCTGGACGTCAAGGCCTTGCCTGAGGATAACTCGACCCAAGCCTCAACATTGGGGTACCAAGACCGTGAAGAAGACCACAAGGCAGGTGATCGAGAAGTACTAAGTTAGTACTGAAGATCAAGACTTCAATTGTCGGCAAGCTTCGCACCGGCAAGCCAAGACCCGGCAAGCTCCTTGCCAAAAAGTTCTCCCTCTCGTCCTTCGGCCGCTCCACCTCATCGACAAGCTGATGGCTTGTCAAGATTAGGTGTCGAGCGGCCAGGCGGCCTGAGAGGAGTCAATAGGACACATGTCGGCACGTCTGTAGATCAACTTTATTGACACCCGTCTAGTGGACGTGTCGAGATAGGCTCATCCACGTCGATGAAATAGAAGAAGAGATGCCTTTTGCCAAAGGATTGCTATCAGTTCACGGCGCATTAAATGCCCTTGTCCTAGTCCAGCAGGATTAGGTTGGATAGCATCGAGACCACTATTCACATACATGTCATGACCATATTGCCACTGTGGTGACCTCTTTTTTGTCTATAAAAGGAGGTCCATGGCTACCTTGGCATGGGTCGACACTTTAGACACGCTTACATAGGAGCTGCACCTTGCTCACGTTTTTCCGGCAAGCTGCGCTTGTAACTTGTTCTCCAAGCTAAACCACCCAAAGACAGGAGTAGGGTTTTACGCCCCCACGGCGTCTCGAACCTGAGAAAACCCCGCGCGTGTACTCTTGGATTTGCTCTCCGTGCTCGTCGATCTCCCAAGCCAAACTGCAAAGGGATCCTCGCCAGTCCCATAGATTGTTGTTCTTCCGACATCTTTGGCGCACCAGGTAGGGGAGGTCGCTTGTGCGGATCTACTCCAGCAGTCTTCATGCAAGTTTCACCATCTTCTTCACCCATGGTGCCAAAGAAGAAGAGCCCGGCGGTGGGTGCATCGTCGGGCTCCAAGCTGCCGGTCCTAACGCCTCCGGTGGGAGGGACCTGCGGCGAGGGCTCTCCACACCCTTCCGGCAACAAGAGTCGTACTCACTCTGCCGGAAGCCAGGACCCACACATCGCTACGTCGATAGGCTGTGCTTCGGTTCACAAGGTGCTGCGGCTATGTCCAAGGACAATGTTGTGGGGTCCAAGAATGATGGAGTTACGGGACGCGCCCCGAGGCCATCGCAAGATGGACATGAGACGCTTCCCCGCAACGACGTCGACCCCTGGCCAATGGCCAAGCAAGGAGCATGTGCACCGTTCTCATGGTACACATGGCATGCTGCCATGTCAAACTTCCGGCGAGCATCGACCACAGCAGCAGGGTAGAGATGGGGCTCCTTCTGGCTCTAGCAGAGATGTTGGCGCGGGCGCAGCTATTGTTGTGCTTCCCTCCGGCTCCGAAGAAGATGGATGAGTGGCGTGCCGCCATCCCGAGCCTTGTCGAGGGTAGAGGCGTTGGCGCAGGCGCAGCTATTGCTAGGCTTCCCTCTGGCTCCGGAGAAGATGGATGAGTGGCGTGCCGCCATCCAGAGCCTCGTCGACTTCACCATCAACTATGGGGCGCGGATGGCAGGGCCCTCTCAGTGGCAGCCAACGGCGCCAGTGTGAGGTGCTGATGGGTGTACCGTGGGTGCTACACCAACGGTGCAGTCCCATCCCCGGCAAGTATGGCAGATCCAGTGGGTCGACGCCCATGACAGCATGCCCAACGCCAGGTCATCAACGGCCGACGCGCTGAGGATGCTTGAACCACCATCGAGCAACGCCGGGAAGCAGTGACTGCATCTGCCGTCAAGGCACCTGCTCCTTTTGGCAAAGCTCCCGAGGGAGGAAAGAAGAAGAAGGCCAGCAGGACCTCTGACAAGGACACCGGGAAGCGCACCTCTTTGGAGTGTAGCGCACCCGTTGAGTGTTGGAAATATGCCCTAGAGGCAATAATAAAGTGGTTATTATTATATTTCCTTGTTCATGATAATCGTTTATTATCCATGCTATAATTGTATTGATTGGAAACTCAAATACATGTGTGGGTATATTGACAACAACATGTCCCTAGTGAGCCTCTACCGGACTAGCTCGTTGATCAAAGATGGCTATGGTTTCCTAGTCATAGACATGAGTTGTCATTTGATAATGGAATCACATCATTAGGAGAATGATGTGATGGACAAGACCCAAACTATGAACGTAGCATATGATCATGTCAAGTTTATTGCTATTGTTTTCTGCATGTCAAGTATATGTTCCTACGACCGTGAGATCATGCAACTCACTGACACCGGAGGAATACCTTGTGTGTACCAAACGTCGCAACATAACTGGGTGACTATAAAGGTGCTCTACAGGTATCTCCGAGGGTGTCTGTTGTGTTGGCATGGATCAAGACTAGGATTTGTCACTCCGTATGACGGAGAGGTATCTCAGGGCCCACTCGTTAATACAACATCATAGTAAGCTTGCAAGCAATGTGACTAATGAGTTAGCCACGGGATCTTGTATTATAGAACGAATAAAGAGACTTGCCGATAACGAGATTGAACTAGGTATGGGATACCGACGATCGAATCTCGGGCAAGTAACATACCGATAGACAAAGGGAACTACATACGGGATTAGCAGAATCCTTGACATTGAGGTTCGACCGATAAGATTTTCATAGAATATGTAGGAACCAATATGGGCATCCAGGTCCCGCTATTGGTTATTGATCGTAGAGGTGTCTCGGCCATGTCTGCATAGTTCTCGAACCCGTACGGTGTACATACTTAACGTTTGGTGACGTTGTAAGTATAGTTCAGTCATTATGGTGGTTACCGAAGGTTGGTCGGAGTCCCGGATGAGATTCCGGACATGATGAGGAACTCCGGAATGGTCCGGAGGTGAAGATTGATATATTGGACGAAGGGTATTGGAGTCCGGAATTGTTCCAGGGGTACCGGGTGATGACCAGCATCACCGAAAGGGGTTTCGGGGGGCCCCGACAAGTGTTGGGGGGCCCCATGGGATAAGGGGAGGGGGCAAACCAGCCCACTAAGGGGCTGTGCGCCCCCCTCACCCTTTCCCACATAACCAGAAGGGGTGCGGGCACTCCCCTAGGGCAGCCACCCCCTTTGCCTTGGGGGCCAAGGCTCCCGGGGGGAGGCGCACCAAAACCCATCTAGGGTTTCCCCCTGGTGGCCGCCGGCCCCCCCTAGGGAACCCTAGGGCGCCCCTCCTCCTCCCTTCCCCTATATATAGAGGGGTAGAGGGAGGGCAGCCGCACCCATCTATGCCACGGCGCTGCCCTCCCTCTCCCTCGTAGCCATCTTCTTCTCCGTAGTGCTTAGCAAAGCTCTGCCGAGATTTCTCCACCACCACCGCCACCACGCCGTCGTGCTGCCGGAGGACTCGAGCTACTACTTCACCATTGCTTGCTACATCGAGGAGGTGAAGGCGTCATCAAGTCGTACGTGTTTTGAACGCGGAGGTGCCATCCGTTCGGCGCTAGATCAGAGTTCGCGGGACGGATCGTGATTGGGTCGCGAAGACGTTCGACTACATCAACCGCGTTTCTTAACGCTTCCACTTAGCGATCTACAAGGGTATGTGGATGCAATCTATCCTCTCATAAATGGTCATCTCCTAGATTGATCTTGGTGAGCGCAGGAAATTTTTTGTTTCCCATGCAACGTTCCCCAACAGTGGCATCATGAGCTAGGTCTATGCGTAGATGACATCACGAGTAGAACACAAAGGAGTTTATGGGCGTTGATATTCAGATTGCTTCCTTCCTTGGTCTTTTCTTGATCCAGCAGTATTGTGGGATGAAGCGGCCCGGACCAACCTTACATGTCCACGTACATGAGACCGGTTCCATCGACTGACATGCAACTTTTTGCATAAAGATGGCTGGCGGGTGTCTATCTCTCCCACCTTAGTTGAATCGGATTCGACAAAGGTGGTCCTTGTAGAAGGTTAAATAGCAACTTGCATATCACCGTTGTGGCTTTGTGTAGGTAAGAATCATTCTTGCTAGATACCCATAGCAGCCACGTAAAACAAGCAACAACAATTAGAGGACGTCTAACTTGTTTTTGTAGGGTATGTTGTGATATGATATGGCCAAAGACATGATGAGATATATTTGATGTATGAGATGATCATGTTTGTAATAGTTTATCATGACTTGCATGTCGATGAATACGGCAACCGGCAGGAGCCATAGGGTTGTCTTTAATTATTGTATGACCTGCGTGTCAATCATTAAACGCTATGTAATGCTTTACTTTATCGCTAAGCGGTAGCAATAGTAGTAGAAGCATGGTTGGCGTGACAACCATGATGGTGACACGATGATGGAGATCATGGTGTCATGCCGGTGACGATGGAGATCATGCCGGTGCTTTGGAGATGGAGATCAAAAGCACAAGATGATGGCCATATCATGCCACTTATGATTTGCATGTGATGTTAATCCTTTTATGCATCTTATTTTTCTTAGGATGACGGTAGCATTATAAGCTGATCCCTCACTAAAATTTCAAGATAAAATTGTGTTCTCCCCAAGTGTGCACCGTTGCAAAAGTTCGTCGTTTCGAAGCACCACGTGATGATCGGGTGTGATAGACTCTACGTTCGCATACAATGGGTGCAAGCCAGTTTTGCACATGCAGAACACTTGGGTTAAACTTGACGAGCCTAGCATGTACAGACATGGCCTCAGAATACAAGAGACCGAAAGGTCGAACATGAGTCATATAGGAGATATGATCAACATGGAGATGTTCACCATTGAAACCACCTCATCTCACGTGATGATCGGACTTGGGTTGGTGAATTTGGATTGTGTCACACTTAGACGACCGGAGGGATGTCGATTTGAGTGGGAGTTCTTAAGTGATATGATTAATTGAACTCATTTATCATGAACAATAGTCTAAGTTATCTTTGCAAACTTATGTTGTAGATCAATGGCTCGCGCAGTAGCTCCCCTGAATTTCAATGCGTTCCTAGAGAAAGCTAAGCTGAAAGATGATGGAAGTAACTTTGTGGACTGGGCCCGTAATCTGAGGATTATCCTCACGGCTACCCAAAAGTCTTATGTCCTTGATGCACCGCTTGGTGCGCCAGCCCCTCCAGTGACTGTGGACATTGTGAACACCTGGCAGTCGCGTGTTGATGACTACTCAATAGTTCAGTGCGCCATGCTATATGGCTTGGATCCGGGACTTCAAAGGCGTTTTGAACGTCATGGAGCAAATGAGATGTTCCAGGAGTTGAATTTTATCTTTGAGAAGAATGCCCGGATCGATAGGTATGAGACCTCCGATAAATTCTATGCCTGCAAGATGGAAGAGAACGGGTCTGTCAGTGAGCACATACTTAGAATGTCCGGGTAGTACAACCGTCTGGCTGAGTTGGGAGTTGAGCTCCCGCCAGAGGCTGTCACTGACAGAGTTCTTTAATCGCTACCACCTAGCAACAAGAGCTTTGTGTTGAACTATAACATGCAAGGGATGAACAAGTCAGTCTTCGAGCTGTTCGCGATGCTGAAGGTCGCTGAGTCAGACATCCAGAAGGAGCATCAAGTGTTGATGGTGAATAAAACCACTAGTTTCAAGAAAGGCAAGGGAAAGAAGGGAAACTTCAAGAAAGGTGGCAAAGCAGTTGCTCCTCCCGTGAAGAAACCCAAGGCTGGACCCAAGCCGGAGACTGAGTGCTTCTATTGCAAGGGAACTGGCCACTGGAAGCGGAACTGCCCCAAGTATCTGGCCGACAAGAAGGGGGCCAACATCAACAAAGGTATATATGATATACATGTTATTGATGTGTACATTACCAACTCTCGTTGTAGTGCCTGGGTATTTGATACCGGTTCGGTTGCTCACATTTGCAACTCAAAGCAGGAACTACGGAATAGACGGAGGCTGGCGAAGGACGAAGTGACGATGCGTGTGGGAAATGGTTCCAAGGTTGATGTGATCGCCGTCGGCATGCTCGCTCTTCGATTACCATCGGGATTAGTGATGAACCTGAATAATTGTTATTTAGTGCATGCCTTGAGCATGAACATTATATCTGGATCTTGTTTAATGCGAGATGGTTACTCATTTAAATCAGAGAATAATGGTTGTTCTATTTATATGGGTAATATCTTTTATGGTCATGCACCCATTGTGAGGGGTTTATTCTTATTGAATCTCGATATTGATGATACACATGTTCATAACATTGATGCCAAAAGATGTAGAGTTGATAATGATAGTACCACTTTCTTGTGGCACTGCCGCTTAGGTCATATTGGTGTAAAGCGCATGAAGAAACTCCATGCTGATGGACTTTTGGAGTCACTTGATTTTGAATCACTTGACACATGCGAACCATGCCTCATGGGCAATATGACTAAGACCCCGTTTTCCGAAACAATGGAACGGGCAAGTGACTTGTTGGAAATCATACATACTGATGTGTGCGGCCTGATGAGTGTTGACGCGCGCGGTGGATATCGTTACTTTCTCACCTTCATTGATGACTTGAGTAGATATGGGTATATTTACTTAATGAAGCATAAGTCTGAAATGTTTGAAAAGTTCAAGCAATTTCAGAGTGATGTTGAGAATTATCGTAACAAGAAGATTAAATTCCTATGATCTGATCGAGGGGGAGATATCTGAGTTATGAGTTTGGCAATCACTTAAGACAATGTGGAATTATTTCACAATTGACGCCACCGGGAACACCACAGCGTAACGGTGTGTCCGAACGTCGTAATCGTACCTTATTGGATATGGTGCGTTCTATGATGTCTCTTGCTGATCTGCCATTATAGTTTTGGGGTTATGCGTTAGAGACAGCTGCATTCACTTTAAATAGGGCACCATCTAAGTCCATGGAGATGACACCGTATGAACTGTGATTTGGCAAGAAACCTAAGTTGTCGTTTCTTAAGGTTTGGGGCTGCGATGCTTATGTCAAAAGGCTTCAGCCGGAAAAGCTCGAACCCAAAGCAGACAAATGCATCTTCATAGGATACCCAAAAGAGACAGTTGGGTATACCTTTTATCTCAGATCCGAAGGCAAAGTTTTTGTCGCTAAGAATGGGTCCTTTCTCAAGAAAGAGTTTCTCTCGAAAGAATTGCGTGGGAGGAAGATAGAACTTGATGAGGTTGTTGAACCTTTACTTCAACCAGAGAGTAGCACAGCACAGAAAGATGTTTCTGTGGCACCTACGTCAGTTGAATAGGAAGCTAATGATGATGATCATGAAGCTTCGGATCAAGTTACTATTGAACCTCGTAGGTCGACAAGGGTACGTACAACTCCTGAATGGTACGGTAACCCTGTCTTAGAGGTCACGTTGTTGGACAACGGTGAACCTATGAGCTATGGAGAAGCGATGGTGGGCCCGAATTCTGACAAATGGTTAGAGGCCATGAAATCCGAGATGGGATCCATGTATGAAAACAAAGTATGGACTTTGGAAGTATTACCTGAAGGGCGAAAGGCCATTCAGAATAAATGGATCTTCAAGAAAAAGACGGACGCGGACGGTAATGTCACTGTCTATAAAGCTCGACTTGTGGCAAAGAGGTTTTCACAAGTTCAAGGAGTTGACTATGATGAGACTTTCTCACCCGTAGCGATGCTTAAGTCCGTCAGAATCATGTTAGCAATAGCTGCATATTTCGATTATGAAATCTGGCAGATGGATGTCAAAACAGCGTTCCTTAACGGTTTCCTTAAGGAATAGTTGTATATGATGCAACCGGAAGGTTTTCTCGATCCAGAGAATGCTGACAAAGTGTGCAAACTCCAGCGATCCATTTATGGACTGGTGCAACATCTCGGAGTTGGAATCTTCGCTTTGATGAGGTGATCAAGGCGTTTGGGTTTATACAAGTTTTTGGAGAATCTTGTATTTACAAGAAAGTGAGTGGGAGCTCTATAGCATTTCTAATATTATATGTGGATGACATATTGCTGATTGGAAACAATATAGAACTTTTGGAAAACATGAAGGAATATTTCAACAAGAGTTTTTCAATGAAGGACCTAGGAGAAGCTACTTTCATATTAGGCATCAAGATCTATAGGGATAGATCGAGACGCTTAATAGGACTTTCACAAAGCACATACCTTGATAAGATTTTGAAGAAGTTCAAAATGGATCAGTCCAAGAAGGGATTCTTGCCTGTTGTGCAAGGTGTGAAGTTGAGTCAGACTCAATGCCCAGAGACTACAGAGGATAGAGAAAATATGAGTGTCATCCCCTATGCTTCTGCCATAGGCTCTATCATGTATGCGATGTTGTGCACAAGACTGGATGTCAGCCTTGCCATAAGTATGGCCGGAAGGTTTCAAAGTAATCCAGGAATGGATCACTGGACAACGGTGAAGAATATCCTTAAGTACCTGAAAAGGACTAAGGAAATGTTTCTCATTTATGGAGGTGATCAAGAGCTCGTCGTAAAGGGTTACGTTGATGCAAGCTTTGACACTGATCCGGATGGCTCTAAGTCTCAAACCAGATACATATATGTTCTGAATGGTGGAGTGGTAAGCTGGTGCAGTTCCAAGCAGAGCGTGGTAGCTGATTCTACATGTGAAGCGGAGTACATAGCTGCCTCGGAGGCAGCGAAGGAAGGTGTCTGGATGAAGCAGTTCATGACAGATCTTGGAGTTGTGCCCAGTGTAATGGACCCAATGACTCTGTTCTGTGACAACACTGGTGCCATTGCTCTAGCCAAGGAACCAAGGTTTCACAAGAGGACCAGACACATAAAGCGATGCTTCAATTCCATCCGCAATTATGTCAAGGAGGAAGACATAAACATTTCCAAGATACATATGGATCTGAATGTTGCAGATCCGTTGACTAAACCTCTTCCACGGGCAAAGCATGATCAACACCAGAACTCTATGGGTGTTAGATTCATTACCATGTAATGCTAGATTATTGACTCTAGTGCAAGTGGGAGACTGTTGGAAATATGCCCTAGAGGCAATAATAAAGTGGCTATTATTATATTTCCTTGTTCATGATAATCGTTTATTATCCATGCTATAATTGTATTGATTGGAAACTCAAATACATGTGTGGGTACATAGACAGCAACATGTCCCTAGTGAGCCTCTACCGGACTAGCTCATTGATCAAAGATGGCTATGGTTTCCTAGTCATAGACATGAGTTGTCATTTGATAACGGGATCGCATCATTAGGAGAATGATGTGATGGAAAAGACACAAACTATGAACGTAGCATATGATCGTGTCAAGTTTATTGCTATCGTTTTTTGCATGTCAAGTATATGTTCCTACGACCATGAGATCATGCAACTCACTGACACCGGAGGAATACCTTGTTTGTACCAAACGTCGCAACGTAACTGGGTGACTATAAAGGTGCTCTACAGGTATCTCCGAGGGTGTCTGTTGAGTTGGCATGGATCAAGACTAGGATTTGTCACTCCGTATGACGGAGAGGTATCTCAGGGCCCACTCGGTAATACAACATCACAGTAAGCTTGCAAGCAATGTGACTAATGAGTTAGCCACGGCATCTTGTATTACGAAACGAATAAAGAGACTTGCCGATAACGACATTGAACTAGGTATGGGGATACCGACGATCGAATCTCGGGCAAGTAACATACCGATAGACAAAGGGAACTACATACGGGATTAGCAAAATCCTTGACATTGAGGTTCGACCGATAAAATTTTCGTAGAATATGTAGGAACCAATATGGGCATCCAGGTCCCGCTATTGGTTATTGACCGTAGAGGTGTCTCAGCCATGTCTGCATAGTTCTCGAACCCGTAGGGTCTACACACTTAACGTTTGGTGACGATGTAAGTATAGTTCAATCATTATGGTGGTTACCGAAGGTTGTTCGGAGTCCCGGATGAGATCCCGGATATGACGAGGAACTCCGGAATGGTCCGGAGGTGAAGATTGATATATTGGACGAAGGGTATTGGAGTCCGCAATTGTTTCGGGGGTACCGGGTGATGACCAGCATCACCGAAAGGGGTTTCAGGGGGGGGGGGCCGACAAGTGTTGGGGGGCCCCATGGGCCAAGGGGAGGGGCAAACCAGCCCACTAAGGGGCGGTGCTTCCCCCTCACCCTTTCCCACGTAACCAGAAGGGGTGGGGGCGCTCCCCTAGGGCAGCCAGCCCCTTTGCCTTGGGGGCCAAGGCTCCCGGGGGGGAGGCGCACCAAAACCCATCTAGGGTTTCCCCCTGGTGGCCGCCGGCCCCCCTAGGGAACCCTAGGGCGCCGCTCCTCCTCCCTTCCACCTATATATAGAGGGGTAGAGGGAGGGCAGCCGCACCAACCTATGCCACGGCGCTGCCCTCCCTCTCCCTCGTAGCCATCTTCTTCTCCGTAGTGCTTAGCGAAGCTCTGCCAAGATTTCTCCACCACCACCACCACCATGCCGTCGTGCTGCCGGAGGACTCGAGCTACTACTTCACCATCGCTCGCTGGATCGAGGAGGTGAAGGCGTCATCAAGCCGTACGTGTGTTGAACGCAGAGGTGCCGTCCGTTCGGCGCTAGATCGGAGTTCGCGGGACGGATCGTGATTGGATCGCGAAGACGTTCGACTACATCAACCGCGTTTCTTAACGCTTTCGCTTAGCGATCTACAAGGGTATGTGGATGCAATCTCTCCTCTCATAAATGGTCATCTCCTAGATTGATCTTGGCGAGTGTAGGAAATTTTTTGTTTCCCATGCAACGTTCCCCAACAAGATGCTGGGCCCTGGCAAAGTTTATGGCGGCGTCCCATTACGCCTATAATACTTTGAAGATGCTAGGCCCGATGAGCATCATCACCATCCACTCCGACAAGAAAGACATAGTTATCTGTGCCGACAAGCTCTACCGGGAGGCAGTGACTGCATCTGCCATCAAGGCACCTGCTCCTGTCGGCAAAGCTCCCGGGGGAGGAAAGAAGAAGAAGGCCAGCAGGACCTTTAACAAGGATTCCGGGAAGCGCACCTCTTCGGAGTGTAGCACACCCATTGAGGACATAACGGAGAGATCTACCGGGAAGAGCAAGAAAACCAAGGCCTCACCACCTGCTACGAAGCAAGTCTCCGCAAGGGAGGATGGCACTGGTGGTAGTTTTTCCGTGAGTGCCACCCTTGACGGCAAATAGGAAAGAGCACTCGTCGCCTTCCTGCGGGGGAATATTGATATGTTTGCATGGAAACTATCAGATATCCCCGACGTTCCCAGGGAGGTGATTGAGCAACACCTTGCTGTCTGTCCTGATGAGAGACCCGTCAAGCAGAAGGTCAGGAAGCAGGCCTTGGAGCAGCAAGAGTTATTCGCCCAAGAAATCCAAAAACTAGATGCATCAGGCTTGGTCAGAGGAGTGCTACATGCAACTTGGCTAGCAAACCCAGTGGTCGTTCGCAAGGCAAATGGGAAGTGGAGGCCTTGTATTGACTTCACTGACCTATTAACCTAGTGCCCAGTGCCAGTTGTTGTTTTTGGGACTAACCTATTAACCTAGTGCCCAGTGCCAGTTGCTGTTTTTTCCATGTTTTTATTTTTTTTACAGAAAATCAATACCAAACGGAGTCCAAACGGAATGAAACTTTTGACGATTTTTCTTGGGCCAGAAGGCAACTAGGAAGCTTTGGGAGGAGTCCAAAAGGTCCACGAGTGAGCGACAAGCTCACCAGGCGTGCACTAGGGGGCGCCCTATGACCTTGTGCCCCCCCCCATGGCTCCTCTAACCCTAATCTAAGCTCCATAAATACCCAAACATTCCCCGTATACTAGAGGGCACATCAAAAATACTTTTCCGCTGCCACAAGTATCTGTCCTCGTGAGATCCCATCTGGAGACCTGTTCCGGTACTCTGTCGGAGGGGGATTCGATCACGGAGGGCCTCTACATCAACCTTGATGCCCTTCCAATGATGTGTGAGTAGTTTACCACAGACCTACGGGTCCATAGCTAGTAGCTAAATGGCTTCTTCTCTCTCTTTGATCTTTAATACATTGTTCTCCTTGATGTTTTTGGAGATCTATTTGATGTAATCTTCTTTTCTGATGCATTTGTTGAGATCTGATTGATTGTGGATTTATGATCAGATTATCTATGAATATTATTTGAGTCTTCTCTGAACTCTTTTATGCATGATTAAGATAGCTTTGTATTTCTCTCTGATCTATTGATTTGGTTTGGCCAACTAGATTGATTTTTCTTGCAATGGGAGAGGTGCTTTGTATTGGGTTCAATCTTGCGGTGTCCTCACCCATTGACAGAAGGGGTAGCGAGGCACGTATTTGTATTGTTGCCATTGAGGATAAAAATGTGGGGTTTATTTCATATTGATTGGATCTACCCCTCTACGTCATGTCATCTTGCTTAAGGCGTTACTCCATTCTTGTTAACTTAATACACTAGATGCATGCTGGATAGCGGTCGATGTGTGGAGTAATAGTAGTAGATGTAGGCAGGAGTCCGTCTACTTGTCACGGACGTGAAGCCTATATTCATGATCATTGCCTTAGATATCGTCATAACTTTGCGCTTTTCTATCAATTGCTCAACAGTAATTTGTTTACCCACTCTATGCGTTCTTTCAAGAGAGAACCTCTAGTGAAAACTATGCCCCCGGGTCAATTTTTGTCATATTATTTTCAGATCTATAAAACCAAAAGCCAAAAAATACCTTGCTGCAATTTATTTACCTTTACTTTGTTTTGCACTTTGATTTATCTTTTATACCGATCTGTCAGATCTCATCCTTGCAAGTAACTGTGAAGGGATTGACAACCCCTTTATCGCGTTGGGTGCAAGTATTTGTTTGTTTGTGTAGGTGCAACCATTGGTGACTTGTGTGTTCCTCCTACTGGATTGATACCTTGGTTCTCAAACTGAGGGAAATACTTATCTCTACTTTGCTGCATGACCCTTTCCTCTTCAAGGGAAAAACCAGCGCAAGCTCAAGAAGTAGCAGGAAGAATTTTTGGCGCTGTTGCCAGAGAGGATCTACATCAAGCCTACCAAGTACCCATCATAAACTCTCATCTTTTGCATTTACATTATTCGCCATTTGCCTCTCGTTTTCCTCCCCCCACTTCTAAAACGTTTTCAGAAAAACACAAAAATATTTGCCTTATTTTCGTTCATCTTTTCGTTTGCCTTTTGTTTGCTTGTGTGCTAGATTGCTTGCTTTGTCACGATGTCTCAAGAAAACACTAAGTTGTGTGCTAGATTTACCTACTCGAGGACGAGCAGGATTTAAGCTTGGGGATGCTTGATACGTCTCCAATGTTTCTATAATTTTTTATTATTCCATGCTATTATATTATCCATCTTGGATGTTTTATATGCATTATTATGCTATTTTATATCATTTTTGGGACTAAGCTATTAACCTAGTGCCGAGTGCCAGTTGCTGTTATTTTCCATGTTTTTGTCTTTTACATAAAATCAATACCAAACGGAGTCCAAGCGGAACAAAACTTTTTGACGATTTTTCTTGGGCCAGAAGACAACTAGGAAGCTTCTGGAGGAGGCCAGAAGGTCCACGGGTGAGCGACAAGCTCACCAGGCGCTCCCTATGAGCTTGTGAGTACACAAAATACCCAAATATTCCCCGTATACCAGAGGGCACACCAAAAATACTTTTCTACCGTCGCAAGTTTCTGTCCTCGTGTGATCCCATCTGGAGACCTGTTCCGGTACTCTGTCGGAGGGGGATTCGATCATGGAGGTCCTCTACATCAACCTTGCTGCCCTTCCGATGATGTGTGAGTAGTTTACCACAGACCTACGGGTCCATAGCTAGTAGCTAGATGGCTTCTTCTCTCTCTTTGATCTTCAATACAATGTTCTCCTTGATGTTCTTGGAGATCTATTCGATGTAATCTTCTTTTACGGTGTGTTTGTTGAGATCCAATGAAGTGTGGATTTATGATCAGATTATCTATGAATATTATTGAGCCTTCTCTAAACTCTTTTATGCATGATTAAGATAGCTTTGTATTTCTCCCTGATCTATTGATTTGGTTTGGCCAACTAGATTGATTTTTCTTGCAATGGGAGAGGTGCTTTGTATTGGGTTCAATCTTGCGGTGTCCTCACCCAGCGACAAAAGGGGTAGTGAGGCACGTATTTGTATTGTTGCCATTAAGGATAAAAGGATGGGGTTTTTACCATATTGTTTGGATCTATCCCTCTACATCATGTCATCTTGCTTAAGGCGTTACTCCGTTCTTGTTAACTTAATACACTAGTTGCATGCTAGATAGCGGTCGATGTGTGGAGTAATAGTAGTAGATGCAGGCAGGAGTCGGTCTACTTGTCACGGACATGATGTCTATATTCAAGATCATTGCCTTAGATATCATCATAACTTTGCGCTTTTCTATCAGTTGCTCAATAGTAATTTGTTTACCCACCGTATGCATTCTTTCAAGAGAGAAGCCTCTAGTGAAAACTATGGCCCCCGGGTCTATTTTTATCATATTATTTTCAGATCTATAAAACCAAAAACCCAAAAATACCTTGCTGCAATTTATTTACCTTTACTTTGTTGTGCACTTTTATTTATCTTTTATACCTATCTCTATCAGATCTCATCCTTGCAAGTAACCGTGAAGGGATTGACAACCCCTTTATCGCGTTGGGTGCAAGTATTTGTTTGTTTGTGTAGGTGCAATCATTGGTGACTTGTGTGTTCCGCCGACTGGATTGATACCTTGGTTCTCAAACTGAGGGAAATACTTATCTCTACTTTGCTGCATCACCCTTTCCTCTTCAAGGGAAAAACCAACGCAAGCTCACACTACAAAAAAAAAGACATATCCGTGACATTTTGGCCCGAACAAAAAGTTTTTCTGTCATGCTTATGACACTTCTATGACGATAATTGTGACAAAACCACGTATCATCGTAGATGTGGTGGGCTCCTACTTCTATGACAAAAAATCATGACAGAAAATGGGCTTTTCGTCCTGTGCGTGCCGGGGACGCACCTGCATGACATTCTTTGGGCCATCCATGACGAAAAAAATCATGGTAGAAACGAGGGCGAGGAAAATTTCGGGGAGTTCCCGGTTACGGTGGGTGGTCGGGGCCGAGTGATGCACGGAGGTTTGCGTGTTTCTCTCGTATACGTGCGCGCATGTGTGTGAGGCGTTGGGCTCTAACTAAACCCGAGCGAGGCGTTCGCTTACTGAACCCGAGCGATCGCTCCATGCAGGCTGTTAACTGAACCCGAGCGATTCCTTCGCTACTGCTGCTAACTAAAGCCGATCGAACCTACCTCTTGATGAACAGTGGCCGTTGTTGGGGGTTGTATGAACAATTCCCAGTGGGGGTTGGATGAACAGGACCCCGTGGTAGTAGGTCGTTGCTACTGGATGAACAGGACCCCGCGGAGGCCGCCACACCCGAGCCGGTTGGGGGTGGATGAACAGGACCCCGTGGAGGGCTGGTTGAACAGTAGCCGGTGGAGGCTGGATGAACAGTAACCCATGGATGAACAGTTGCTGGTGGAGGCAGGCGAAAGACGCGGTGGATGAACAGTAGCAGGTGGAGGCTGGAGGAAGTCAACGGTGGAGGAACAGTAGCCCCGTGGAGGCTGGAGCGAGGCAGTAGACGGTGGATGAACAGTAGCAGGTGGAGGCTGGAGGAAGTCGACGATGGATGAATAGTAGCCCGTGGAGGCTGGAGCGAGCCAGTAGATGGTGGATGAACAGTATCCCGTGGAGTTCTGTTTTGCGGTATGCCACACCCCTCCCGATGAACAGGACCCCGTCTCGACTGTAGGAGCTCGAACAGAAGTCCGTTTCCTCCGTTTTATGGTATGCCAGACCCCTCCCGATGAATAGGATCCTGTTTCGACCATAGCCGGCCGAACAGAAGGCCGTTTCCTCCGTACTGCGGTACGCCAGACCCTGTTTCGGCTGTTCCGTCCAAGTCGGTTGGCTCCCGATGAACACGACGCATTCCGTTGCCTCCTGATGAACACGACGCAGTTTCTCCGTTCTGACCCAGCCGGTTGGCTTCTGATTAGCAGGACGCCGTTGCTGCCGTATGTTGCCTCTCCATGTACATGAGCCCTGCCCGTACGTATGCACGAGTAGGCATTCGACACCCCGCCCGTATGTACGTACGTGGCCGTATTTTTTGGCATGTGGTTGTGCGTACGTGTACACGGTTTAGAAGGGACTGCCTGAACTGCTACGTCGGGGGCTCTAATACTACACGTGGCGCTGCTTGCTCGGCCACGGTTCATCGTTGCAGAGAGACCGATCGACCAGTATGTACGTACACTTTCGCAACCAGACAGACAACACTATGTATGCTTCGACTGGGTGGGTCCCAGCTGTCAGGGAGGATAAGGAGGCACTTCCTTGCGTGTGAAGATATAGCTGGTGGGTCCCAGCTTTCAGGGGGAAGAATCATTTTTTTTGCCCGTAATATGGACTTACTTCCTTGTGTGCGAAGATGTAGCTGGTGGGTCCCAGCTGTCAGGGGGGAAACATTTTTTGCAAAATACAGCTAAGCCAAAATACAGAGGCCCTTCCGGTAGGTCCCTGTTGTCAGGTGGAGGAATCATTCTTTTGTGCGTAATAAGGAGGCACTTCCTTGCTGCGGCCGTGGACCCAGCTATCAGCCTCTCCACGTACAGTCATCTTCCGATGTAAGTCGTTCCTTGACCACGTTGACCATGCCGCACCGAGAGCACCAAGGCTGTGGACGACGGCGAGGCCTAGGAAGGGAATGACCCGGAGCCGGGGAAGACTCGGCAGCTGTTTCCCATGCGGAGGGGAGTACTAGGGTTTACTGGTTCGGCTACAGTGTGAGGCTACCATCGCCGGAGAATAACAGGAGGTCGGGGTGAGTAAAGGGATGGCCAGGCCAGCGACGGGAGTAGGGTGGGGCGGTGAGGCCTGCGCGACAGCAGAGCCAGCCACGAGAGGCAGGAGCAGGCGGCACGACCGGCGCTGGTTTGGGCGGCTGGAGCAAGAAGACCAGAGGTTGAAGAAGCACGACGGCCGTTGATAGACATCGTACGGTCACTGCAGCTAGAATCGTTTATAGTGACTAAGTTGACAAAGCCCTCCGGCCGCGTCAACTTAGTAGGCCCACAAGTCAGCCTCCAAATATGGTGGGTCCCAACTAGCAGGGGGAGTATTAATTTTTTTTGTGCGTAATAAGGAGGCACTTCCTTGCGTGCGAAGATATAGCTGGTGGGTCTGAGCTGTCAGTGGGAGGAACTTTTTTTCATGAAATACAGAGGCCCTTCCGGTGGGTCCCCGCTGTCAGGTGGAGGAATCATTATTTTGTGCGTAATAAGGAGGCACTTCCTTGCGTGTGGCCATGGACCCAGCTGTCAGCCTCTCCACATACAGTCCTCTTCTAATGGTTGTCGTTCATTGACCACATTGACTGCGCTGCACCGAGAGCACCAGGGCGGTGGACGACGGCGAGGCCTAGGAAGGGAACAACACGAAGGCAGGGAAGACTCGGTAGTTGTTTCCCATGCGGAGGTGCAGCCAGCCATGGGAGGCGGGAGCAGGCGGGACCGACGGGGTGGTTTGGTTTGGGCAGCTGGAGGAAGAAGACAAGAGATAGAAGATACACGACAGATGTTGGATGTCAATCCAACGGCTAGTAGGAAGAATCGTTTGTTGACTAGTAAGTCGACACCACCTTGGATAGGCTTTTTCCTTGTGGGTCCCAAATGTCAGAATCCAAATCTGTCATGGCCATGCAGCCTTTCTGATGAAAATTAACAGCCCATTTGGTATGCTAGTTCAAAATAAGTTTGTGGGTGCTGGTGGGGGCTAATCACTTGGGTTCTGTAATGCACAGTGAGCTCAAGCAGCCGGCGAGAGTGATGTTATTTCCCTTGGTTGGGATTTGTTACAATATTTCTCTCTTAATTAAACAAATGGCAAGCCAATTGCCTTGTTTCAAAGAAAATATTACAGTCACAGCCGAGTTGAAAAGGGCAACAACATCTAACTCCAGCTTACAAACTGTACAAAAGCACGAGGGTTAATTGTTCATCAGGTTTAGACAAAACCCAGATTGAAAAGGGCAACAACATCTAACTCTATCACTGCTTTCGGCAGTCACAATCAAATGGATTGGTCAGGTCCATAGAATGAACATCCTGGGTCGTAAAATTTACTGGATTATGACCACAAGATGTTGTAAATAGAAGCCCGGCACGTTCAGAAGCCCTTTTGTCCACCTGAAACTCCTTTTTTTGCTCTTCGACATAGACATCCGTCAAAACCATGTTATTGATAAACTTAAGCCTGATGGACAATAGTAACCTCACATTCAGCAGGAAGAATGTGACAAATCTAGTGTTTGCATGGTTGGCTACATATCGTTCTAGTGTTATTGTCTTCAATCGAATGTCATGAGAACTGAGAAAATCCCAGTGCTTACGAATCCACCGATTGGTTATAACTTTCTTACCCCGTCATGTTGCCTAAATAGACATAAAGATTGAAAACAGTTAAGGTCTAAAAAAAGAGTGTCGAAAGAGCAACAGCTGAACGGTTAATTCTAGTACACTATATGCGGGCTTCCAATGTGCGTGAAATTATCACCTTTATATACAACTTCTCCAGACATGGAAAGCATTGCAGCAAGCCAATAATCTTGTTCAGATCAAAACTATTCATATGGATATATAAGATCTTGACAGAATCCAGCACCATTGATAGGCTATCCATGGACAAACTCTTCATTGAGCATAGAACATAATATTAGTACAAAAAGTGTACTCCAAGATGATATAGAACTTATGCGCATAAATTTAAAATGCAGCTTATGATTACAAGTGTGGATGATAATATACAGTACCTGAAGAACTATGGAGCCAAACACCATCTTGAAATGAGCACAGAGATCATGTATTACACCCAAGGTCTCCAGTTTAGGCACAGAGACGACAATTATTTCTGACAGTGAATAACGAGAATCAAGGATCAACCTTTGAAGTGAAGGGGCATCTTCGATGGTGAGCGGCCTTCTGTCAAATGAAATTCCAATTCTTACAAGGTTAGGCGACTTTATTTGGAGACAACTGATTCTAACTATGAAAACAAGCACCAAGCACTCCAGGGCAGGGCAACTGGAGTGGATGATGCTGTGCAATGAGGCCTCCGACATACGAACCCGTACAAGCGAAAGTTTTTTGAGAAATGGAGTCAAAGGTTTAGTACCATATTGTCTGGTAGGTAGCACAGCGCAAAGGTGGCGGTGTGGAGAGAGGAAGAAAACCGCGAGATGGACATCGGTGCTGAGGGCACAAGTACATGTCGTTCGGTATGTGGTATGTGATTTCTGGGGGAATAGTAGAACTCAAGCAGCTGTAGTTCTGTGAATTCAGGGGATTTCAGCCAGGCGTCCACCGTGCAGGGCATGCTCAGGTAGCATGCCGGGATGCAGAGGCCTTGAACGGAGCCCTGGTGGGAGGAGATGATGGCTCCGGGGAGTTCAAAATCATTAAAGAGAGATAGCTAACGACAATTGAGATTAAGGGGCGCGGCGCGCCATAGAGGGCGCCACCGAGTTGAGAGGACTTGGGTGCGGCAACAATCCTTTGTGGGGAGAAGCAAGATGATCTCCCCAAGGATGGAGTCCGGGAGATCGCTGATGCGGTCCACCCGAGATTCTACGGGTTCCTGGGATCCAGTGGGGGGGCTCGCCGCTTCTCCCCACGCTGCCGGGTGCAGGATCTACAACAGGCATCGCCGCTGGCGGGAGCCTCATCTTCTTGGCACTGGGGTCAGCCGACTCCATTTTCCTCGAGGGCGTTGCATCGAGCTCATGGATTTGAGCAAAGTGACGAATGACGAGCCTAGTTGTAGTGCGAGTGAAGAAGAAGGGGAGCTGGGGTTTTCTGTAGTAGTGAGGAAGAAGGGGAGCTGGGGTTTTCTGTAGGAGAAAGGTGAGGAATTTGGGGGTACGAGTGGAGCGAGCTGACGTGAGGTGGGTGGGAGTGAGGAGGAAGAAGAGCACCCATGTTTTTTTGTGGGGCGGTGTGATGGGTAGCGCCTCTCATTAAGTAAATATATGGGCTTTTGAATTGATTTTATTATTTACTAGGGTGGATGGGCTCTTTTGTCTTGGGCCCAGAGAAACAATTACTACTAGTACAGTGGAGACACTCTACAGCTACCCAGAAAAACAATTACTACTAGTACAATGGATACACAACCGCTTTTGGCTCCTCCGAGGTCATCGAAACGTCTCCCGCTACTGAATGCCGTTTTACTTTGGTTCACCGACATGCGGGCCATGCAGCGCGTGGGCCCAAATGCCATCCACCAAATTAGAAGGTGGTATGCAGGTGGAGAGTCACCCCGGTCGTAGCGCAGCAGTAACGAGCCGTCATATCACAAAACCCCACCTTCCCACAGTCTAAGTTTGACGGACGAAGCAACCATCATTTGACTCTTCGCTGAATCCCCTTCTCCCTCACCATCTTCAAGAAAGCCAACACTTGCATCTGCCATTGTTCTTCTCTCCCAATGAAGGGAAGGTAAGCGGATCTGTGATGTTGGTATATTTTCTTTCAGAAAAAAAGAACTTTTGCAAAGCAGTAACCGATCCTCACGCTTTTTTTTGTTTCATTGTCATTGCGATTGTGTTTTCCTTTCAGTTGTCTCCTATTCATTAGTTTCATGATGGACCAAGGAGAACCAGGCAAAGATCTGCCGATGTTGGAGCAGACACGGGAGGCTGATCCCCATGAGACAGAGAGCTCCAAGAAGAAGGAGGCCGCCACCGAGCTGACCCCAGATATGCTCAAGGCCACTACGGAGATGGTCAATGCCCCATTTGAGGTTACACCCCCCATGGCCCTGCAGGAGCAGTTTCCCCCTTCGAGGATGTGTCCCCCCCCCCTGCTGAGCTGCCCAAGGTGATTTTCTTCTTTGCCGATCTCGATTGTGGTTTTTCATCTAAGTATGTGGTGATAAATAATGCAAAATTTTATTAGCTTTGATGCCATGCTACCTTCCCTATCATGCATACTTTTCACTCTACATAGTGGTTTAAATAACTTGTGTTTTTTATATTGGAAAGTAATTCAGAATTTGTTTCTGTTTCAATTAGAGCCCTAATGCAAACAAGGATTGTGTGGTTGTACATGTCACTCGCTATGAGGAGGATGACCTGAATATACGCACTAGGAAAACAAAGTTCTTAGGCTGTTGGATCCTAGAAGCCAGTTGCACTTATACCAAAGTCGAGATGTAATCCAGCCACACTGTTGTTAGGCATGTTGTCCAGGGTGTACTGAAGCACAAGAAGTTCAAAGCTACTCCTTTGTTTGGGAGGCATACTGTTCTTGTCAAGATTACGCAGGAAGATGACGTGGCATGCCTCGACAAACAAATTTATCAGTGGCAAGGCCACAAGGTTGTCTTCAAGAAGGTTGACAGGATTGAGCTGCTGCCGGACGTCCTCGATGATGTTCATGGCAAGGACCGTCTTGTGTCCATCCCAAATTAGATCGAGGCATGAAATAGTTGTCCCAGCTAGTGTTTAAAAGTAGTTTGGATTGTGTCTAATTATCCGAACCTTGCCTATTATCGAGCCCTGGGGCTAGTACTCTGTTTGAATCCGTCTATGGGAACTACTGCTACTTTTGTGTACCCGTGAATCATGTGAGAACCATTGTAATTGTTGCCGAAATAGATGCGTCCTCACTAGTTTTTTCATGTAATATGGCATGGTAAGACATAAGTTGTCACGGTTTATCATACGAGCAGTGTGTGTTTGATGAAATAGAGTACTTGTTCGAGAACTGTGCGCCGACGTATACTTAGGGTACATAAGGCTGGTTAAGTACTTGTAAACACTATTGGTGCTACCCCACTTTAAGCAGTTGTGCAAAACACGACACATTGGCTCAGCTCGCTTCAACACTAGAAAAGTCGGCTATCGACCAGCTAACAATCAATACTCTGCTGTCTGACATATAAGCAACTACATATCTTGTTGCAGTGGTTCATGTAGTTAACTAAGGCCACAATGTAAATTCCAAACGTTCACATGCTAGTACAGCATTCATGTGGAACATTCACATTAAACTCGGCTTCATAAAATACTTGAAAAGCATAAGTTCAGCAATTTTATACATCTCAATGATTCATAGAACATAACCAACATTTACTAGTTCACAGCAAAAGACAAAGTTGTGAGAAGGTTTACAAATCAGGAAAAATCAAGCAAGGCTTCTCTGAGCAAAGGGCCTCCCTAGGCAGGCTTTAATTTCCTGGAGTTCACTCTAGTTTTTCTTGTTGCCACCATCCAGGGTTAGGTTCTCTCATTCCAGAATATCCAATTATAATTGTGTTCTCAGTTGGAATGCTGAACTAAACCATGTAGTGTACTGACCATCTGAACTTCTTGTGCAGTTCCACTAAGTTTAAGCACCACTATTTGCAGAAATAAGCAGACCACAATGCCTCTTGTCCATGCACCTATCCCAAAAACCTCCGCGCAGCCGTGCCAGCTAGTCCTCTATCCATCCTTGATCTGGGAGAAAGTGCATTCCCGACTAGGATGCAGTTGTTTTTGCTCATCCCTGCACTGCAATCAGGAAGTAAACATACGAATCAGCTTCTTTTAGATTGCGTAGGTCATTATACCTAGTTACTACCAATGTAGGAATACCTGGAAGACGGGAGGTTAGACGACGGCAGCTAGGAATAGCCATCTCATTTTGTGCAGTTCTACTAAAACTGAGGTGTGTACTTTTGATTGCACAAATAGAAACGATATGGAGACAGACATCCCTATTTGCGCAAATATGAAATACGGTTATTTAAGCAGTGATAGTTATTTGCAGTGGCATATGGTTAACAGCAACATCTATTGTGTTATAATTGGCACTACATTGATAGTATGAAAAAGTGCCATTAAGTAAGAAGTAGCATCAAATCACATCAACACTGCCACTAGATTAACATGCAGAACAATAGCATTAGTATTACTATCATGAGAGTAGCACATGGTCAGTAAATGTGTAATCAAATTTGTGCAGTTCCACTGGGGTGAAGCAATGTTAGCGGTGTGAGGTTTAAGTGTAACTGCAAAAACACAATTCATGGGAAATAAAGCAGGACGGAAGCACTTCATAAAATGGTGGTGTCATTGCTTCAATTTATTGACGGCACTAGACTGACAGCAGCATTACTTAATAGTGACATTAGGTGGCATTGCTTCATGCTTCAAGTGATTTTACATTAATGGTAGCGATATGGGCGTAGGGACAACAGGGGCATAAAGTGGTGAGGCAGATGTGGTTGCCGAGAGTGGCAAACATTCAGGCAGCATGTCTGCATTTGTCCCATTTTTTATCTCCCCGGCGACATTTTCCTATGTGAGCACAGGAAATCTAGACCTGCTCGTTCTCATTTGCGTTGTCCCCCCAACACCCCTCACTTTCTTTCCTTTTTCGACCAAGAGCCAGGTCCACTTCCCCCACCCTTCGCCATCCACCTCTCTTTCTTCGCCTTTTCAGCCAAGAGATCGGTTGGGTAGCCAGTATCTACTACTTTCCCCCGTTTCCTCTTAGAACCAAGTCCTAGATTCATGCTACAGCTTTCCCACTTTCTTCCCTGTTTGAACCAACTCTTAGATTCGACTGTGTGAACTAGCTTTACCTCTAATAATAGTAAAAGTCTAGGTGGCTTTGGAACAGCCAACGAAAGTAGAAAAAGATCCACACGCAGCCACGTGGGGAGCTGGGGCAGTAGAGCAAGGCCTATTTCAAAGGAAGATATACCTGAGGGTCGTCGGGATGTGGCAAAGACTGCGCCATGAGGCCGCATCTTGGACACAATACCGCAGGGAGGAAGAAGGGGTCGGAGGCACGGCCGCCGATCGGGATGCGCAGGCAGCTATTGATCTCCTCCCTCGCCGCCGATGGCCGTGTGAACGATGCACCTACACCCCTGTCCCAGCTGAGGTGGTCCGGCCAGATTTGTGACCAGCAGGGAGCAGAGAGAGAGTGTGGCCACCTATGTCTTGTTTAGATCTGGAGAGCATGAGAGAGTGAAAGAGAGGAACACTAGTAAAGCAAGCGTTGATGATCCTTTCTTGTATTGTATCTGCGTCAGTATTTTCCCAGAGGAGTAAGGGATGATGTAGTACAGTGAAGGTAGGTATTTCCCTCAGTTACAAAACCAAGGTTATCGAACCAGTAGGAGAACCAAGCAACACTATGTAAATGGTACCTGCACACAAAGAACAAATACTTGCAACCCGACGCAAAAGAGGGGTTGTCAATCCCTCTCGGGTAAAAGATTGGTAAAGTGATAGATTGGTAGATGCAAATAAAATAAAAGCAAATAAAAATCAGTGAGGTATTTTTGGGTTTTTGATAATATAGATCTGAAAATAAAAGATGCAAATAAATAAAAAGGCAAATAGCAATATAGATCTGAAGATATATGATGAGAAAATAGACCCGGGGGCCGTAGATTTAACTAGTGGCTTCTCTCGAGAAAATAGCATACGGTGGGTAAACAAATTATTGTTGGGCAATTGATAGAACTTCAAATAATTATGATGATATCCAGGCAATGATCATTATATAGGCATCACGTCCAAGATTAGTAGACCGACTCCTGCCTGCATCTACTAATATTACTCCACACATCGACCGCTATCCAGCATGCATCTAGTGTATTAAGTTCATGGAGAAACGGAGTAATGCAATAAGAACGATGACATGATGTAGACAAGATCTATTCATGTAGGAATAGACCCCATATTGTTATCCTTAATAGCAACGATCAATACGTGTCTTGCTGCCCCTTCTGTCACTGGGAAAGAACACCGCACGATCGAACCCATCACAAAGCACCTCTTCCCATGGCAAGAAAAATTGATCTAGTCGGCCTAACTAAACCAAAAATTTGAAGAAGAAACATGAGGCTATAAGTAATCATGCATATAAGAGATCAAAGAAACTCAAATAACTTTCATGGATAAAAAGATCTGATCATAAACTGAAAGTTCATCGGATCCCAACAAACACACCGCAAAAAGAGTTACATCAAATAGATCTCCAAGAGACCATTGTATTGAGAATCAAAAGAGAGAGAGGAAGCCATCTAGCTACTAACTACGGACCCGTATGTCCACAATGAACTACTCACGCATCATCGGAGAGGCACCAATGAGGATGATGAACCCCTCCGTGATAGTGTCTAGATTGGATCGGTGTTTCTGGAACTTGCGGCGGCTGGAATTGTGTTTCGTCGACTCCCCTAGGGTTTTTGGATTTTTAGGGTATTTATAGAGCAAAGAGGCGGTGCGGGAGGCGGCCGAGGTGGGCACAACCCACCAGGGTGCGCCTGGGCCCCCAGGAGCGCCCAGGTGGGTTGTGCGCCCAGGCGCCCCCTGGTGGGTTGTCCTCCCCTCGGAGCCCCCATCTGGTACTTCTTTGGCCTAACAGGTGTCTTCTGGTCCAGAAAAATTCTTTAAAAAGTTTCGTTGCGTTTGGACTCCCTTTGGTACTGATATTCTGCAAAGTAAAAAACAAGCAAAAAACAGCAACTGGCACTGGGCACTATGTCAATAGGTTAGTCCCAAAAAATGATATAAAGTTGCTATAAAATGATTGTAAAACATCCAAGAATGATAATATAACAGCATGGAATAATCAAAAATTATAGATACATTGGAGACGTATTAGCATCCCCAAGCTTAATTCCTGCTCGTCCTCGAGTAGGTAAATGATAAAAATAGAATTTTTGATGTGGAATGCTGCCTATCATTTTCATCACATTCTTTTATTTTGTATCATGGACATATGGACTTTTATATGGTTCAAGGCAATAGTCTGGTTTTGACATGAAGATTTCAATACTCAAGCATATCAACAAGCAACCATGTCTTTCAAAATATCAACACAGCAAGTTATCTCTAGCCCATCATGCTCAATCATTGATCCATTCATGAAACACACTCGCATATTAGCTATATCCAATGCTCAAGTACGATCATAGTGCCCCTTAGTTGGTGCTTTATAAGAGAATATGGAGACTCAATAAAAATAAAAATTGCATAAAGTAAATAGAAAGGCCCTTCGCAGAGGTAAGTAGGGATTTGTAGAGGTGCCAGAGCTCAAAGCGAAAAAGAGAGATAAAAACATTTTGGGTGGCATACTTTTCCCGTCAACGAAATCGACCGAGTAATTCCCAACACTTTCCATGCTAGATATATCATAGGCGGTACCCAAACAGAAAATAAAGTTTATTCCTTTTTCCACCATTCTTTCACAATCCATGGCTAGCCGTATTCACGGGTATCCTCCATACCAACACTTTCCAAGGAATTTATTATTTGACAACATAAAGTAAATTCATTTTTCATTTCGGGACTGGGCATCCCTAATACCTTTGCCGTACTCTCGTGCAATGACAAGTGAATAAACACTCATCTTGAGAATAACACATCTAGCATGGAAAATATTGGCCACCCCCGCCGCTTCATGAGCGGTACGAGCACACAAAAAGGAAATTATTTTGAAAATTAGAGATGGCACATACAAATTTGCTTAGAACGGCATGAAAATACCGCATATAGGTAGGTATGGTGGACTCATGTGGCAAAACTGGGTTTAAGGATTTTTGATGCACAAGTAGTATTTCTACTTAGTACAAGTGAAGGCTAGCAAAAAGATTGAGAAGCATCCAACCAAGAAACAAAAAATCACATAAGCGAGCATTGAGCATAACTAACACCGAATAATGCACCACAAGTAGGATGTAATTTCATTGCATAACTATTGACTTTTGTGCTTGCATAGGGAATCACAAACCTTAACACCAATATTCTTACTAAAGCATAATTACTCATCAACATCACTCACATATCACTATCATCATATCTCAAAACTATTACAAAGAATCAAGTTTATTTTGTCCAATGATCTTCATGAAATTTTTTATTATATCCCTCTTAAATATCTATCACTTTGGGACTAGTTTCATATGTTGCTTTTGCTAAGCTCAAACAAATTTAAGTGAAGAACATGAGCATAAAAAATTTCATCTCTCAAAATAATATAAGTGAAGCATGAGAGAATTTCTACAAAGTTACTAACTCTCAAATAAATCTAAGTGAAGCATGAGAGCATTTCTTCAAAAATATTAAAGCACACCATGCTCAAAAAGATATAAGTGAAGCACTAGAGCAATTCCATAGCTCAAAGAATTTAAGTGAAGCATAAAGAGCAATTCTAACAAATCATATCATTATTTTGGCTCTCTCAAATAGGTGTGTTCAGCAAGGATACTTGACACAAAACAAAAAGCAAAACAAGCAAAGACTCATATAATACAGGACGCTCCAAGCAAAACTCATGATATGTGACGAATAAAAATATAGCTCCAAGTAAACTACCGATGGTCGTTAGAAGAAAGAGGGGATGCCACTTGGGGCATCCCCAAGCTTAGTTGCTTGTTCATCTTTGAATATTATCTTGGGGTGCCAGAAATTCCCTTTGATGATCCTTTCTTGTATTGTATCTGCGTCGGCATTTTCCCCAAGGACTAAGGGATGATGCAGTACAACGAAGGTAGGTATTTCCCTTAGTTATGAAACCAAGGTTATCGAACCAGTAGGAGAACCAAGCAACACTATGTAAATGGTACCTGCAAACAAAGAACAAATACTTGCAACCCGACGCAAAAGAGGGGTTGCCAATCCCTCTCGGGTAAAAGATTGGTAAAGTGATAGATTGGTAGATGCAAATAAAATAAAAGCAAATAAAATTCAGCGAGGTATTTTTGGGTTTTTGATAATATAGATCTAAAAATAAAAGATGCAAATAAATAAAAAGGAAAATAGCAATATAGATCTGAAGATATATGATGAGAAAATAGACCCGGGGTCGTAGATTTCACTAGCGGCTTCTCTCGAGAAAATAGCATACGGTGGGTAAACAAATTACTGTTGGGCAATTGATAGAACTTCAAATAACTATGATGATATCCAGGCAATGATCATTATATAGGCATCACATCCAAGATTAGTATACCGACTCCTGCCTGCATCTACTACTATTACTCCACACATCGACCGCTATCCAGCATGCATCTAGTGTATTAAGTTCATGGAGAAACGGAGTAATGCAATAAGAACGATGACATGATGTAGACAAGATCTATTCATGTAGGAATAGACCCCATCTTGTTATCCTTAATAGCAACGATCAATACGTGTCTTGCTGCCCCTTCTGTCACTGGGAAAGAACACCGCACGATCGAACCCATCACAAAGCACCTCTCCCCATGGCAAGAAAAATCGATCTAGTCGGCCTAACTAAACCAAAAATTCGAAGAAGAAATATGAGGCTATAAGTAATCATGCATATAAGAGATCAAAGAAACTCAAATAACTTTCATGGATAAAAAGATCTGATCATAAACTCAAAGTTCATCGGATCCCAACAAACACACCGCAAAAAGAGTTACATCAAATAGATCTCCAAGAGACCATTGTATTGAGAATCAAAAGAGAGAGAGAAAGCCATCTAGCTACTAACTACGGACCCGTAGGTCTACAATAAACTACTCACGCATCATCGGAGAGGCACCAATGAGGACGATGAACCCCTCCGTGATAGTGTCTAGATCGGATCTGGTCTTTCTTGAACTTGCGGTGGATGGAATTGTGTTTCGTCGACACCCCTAGGGTTTTTGGATTTTTTGGGTATTTATAGAGCAAAGAGGCGGCGCGGGAGGCGGCCAAGGTGGGCACAACCCACCAGGGCGCACCTGGGCCCCCAGGCGTGCCCAAGTGGGTTGTGCTCCCCTCGGAGCCCCCCTCTGGTACTTCTTTGGCCCAACAGGTGTCTTCTGGTCCAGAAAAATTCTCCAAAAAGTTTCGCTGCGTTTGGACTCCATTTGGTACTGATATTCTGCGAAGTAAAAAACAAGCAAAAAACAGCAACTGGCACTGGGCACTATGTCAATAGGTTAGTCCCAAAAAATAATATAAAGTTGCTATAAAATGATTGTAAAACATCCAAGAATGATAATATAACAGCATGGAACAATCAAAAATTATAGATACGTTGGAGACGTATCAAACACCAAGGCTCCTGCTTATATATATAGTGGAGTGATTTTATTGTAGCAACCGTTATAAATTGAATACGTGCGAACCACTATTTTCATTTAAAGTTCAAGTAAAAATAAAACTCGATCAATAACGTGCCACCGCTTCCAAGTCGCACTATCAAATCACCGCATCCAGGACGCACTATGTACTGTATCATTCACGTGCGGTCCCCAACCCTCCATCAAGTTGAAAACTAGACTAGTCAAAATGTCAATTGGGATGCCTCTTTGTAAACAAATACGCTCCTAGCTTTTAAAAAATGCGCTCCTACGTGTACCCGCAAGTGGGTGTGAGAGAACTAGTGCGTGCGTGCACCGCTTCTCTTTGTGAGAGTACAATATACTACGCCCAAAGAACGTTTGCCACAAGAGTAATAGTATAAGTGTGTGATGTGTGAGTTAAAATAAAAGGTACGCGACGTCTTTTATTTTCTAGAAGTTCTTAGGGTAGGGTGTGAAGAGCACATATGTGTGTGACGTCTACCTACAGATAGACGGTGGGTGCGAGAGGACTCGGGAGAGTCGTGACTCGTGAGGGTGTGTGTGTGCGTGAGAGAGAGGGGGCACGTATCAATGCAATGCATGTGTCCGTAAATCATATCTGACAAACGTTCGCCACAAGCCTTTTCCTGACAAACACCATAAGAACCGTTAGATCAGCATCTAACAGTGTCAGTTTTGCCATGGCATTTAACAGAACAGCCACTCCTCCGACACACAAATCTTCCACATGAGTGTTAGCAACTGCCATATGCTCCTCCCTCCGTTCCAAAATGTAGCGCATATAGCTTTATTGAAAATTCAAACCTCGCAAACTTTTACCGAGTTTTCGTATACCAAAATGCACATATAGAATACCTAGTATATATCAATTCATTCATCTTCGAGAGGTAACTATAAAGATGGGGGAGGAGTGTACAAAGAAAGACCGTCGTATCACCTGCAGCAATTTCAACCATCCTTTGGTGTGGAGGAATATCATAGGAACTCTATATGATATGATTTTTATAGGAATTTTTCCTTTAGATCCAATTGGTTCATAGGAATAGATTCATATACTCCACATTTCAAAGGAAAATAAACATGATATGATTTTTATAGCTTTAGAGCCACTTGGTTCATATGAATGGATTACTATACTCCCACAATTAGAAAGGAAAATAAACATTAGCCTTGATTCAATAGAAAAGTTCCTATGATGTGAACCAAATGACATCTCTTTTCCAATCCTCCTCATAGGAATTGAGATACATGTCATCTCTAGATTCAATAGAAAGGTTCCTATGATGTGAACCAAATGACATCTCTTTTCCAATCCCTACTCATAGGAATTGAGATACATGTCATCTCTTTCCCTGCAACTTCCATATATACATCTTCTATTCGTAAATAGCTAGTACAACCCACTAGCTTTTTTCTTGGACATGCAACTATGGCACATGAACACGTCATGCATGCAAGTCATAAATCACATTGTTTTTGTACTCTATGCATACAAGCACCACATCATCAATTCGTGCATCTTACTCATAAGATATTTCTTGCATTAGATTTTGTATTGACAATATATGTGTTGGTCACGTGCACACATATGTAGTTCACATTCACATTTTTGTTAGAAATGTCATTCTTTTAACTGCAATTCATTTTTTCTCTTTGTATTACATTTTCATTTTAAGCATACATTCACTTCCCATTAATATAGATGTTTTTGGAGGAACTTTTATGCATTATTTTGAGTAGCAAATTTCATGTGGCCGCGTATATCAAAATGCGGGGCCCATGCATCATTGCCTTTCGGTCGAACCTATGTCCACAATTTTTTGTACGTATATCTCCACTGCTCCCTGAACCCAAAATTCTGCCTCGTTCTCGTAAAACCGAGTGGCTGATACGTCCATTATGCATTATGTTTTTATGTTGATATTTATTGCATTATGGGCTGTTATTTCACATTATGGTACAGTACTTATACCTTTTCTCTCTTATTTTACAAGGTTTACACAAAGAGGGAGAATGCTGGCAGCTTGAATTCTGGACCGGAAAGGAGCAAATCTGAGATACCTATTCTGCACAGCTCAAAATGTCCTGAAACTTTACGGAGAATTATTTTGGAATATATAAAAAATATTGGGCAAAGAAACTACAGAAGGGGACCCACCAGGTGGCCACAACCCTGGGGGCGCGCCCCCAGGGCTTGTGGGCCCCCTGGCCATCGTCTGGTGCCCATCTTCTGCTATATGAAAGGTTTTGACCTAGAGAAAATAAGAAGGAAGCTTTCGGGATGAATCGCCGCCGTCTCGAGGCGGAACCTGGGCAGGAGCAATCTAGGGCTCCGGCAGAGCGATTCTGTCGGGGAAACTTCCCTCCCGGAGAGGGAAATCGAAACCATCGTCTTCACCAACCTTCCTCCCATCAAGGAAGGGTCAATCTTCATCAACATCTTCACCAGCACCATCTCCTCTCAAACCCTAGTTCATCTCTTGTATTCAATCTTTGTCCCAAAACCTCAGATTGGTACCTGTGGGTTGCTAGTAGTGTTGATTACTCTTCATAGTTGATGCTAGTTGGTTTATTTGCTGGAAGATCATATGTTCAGATCCTTAATGATATTCATTACCTCTGATCTTGAATGTTTGTTCCTGAGGACATGGGAGAAGTCTTGTTATAAGTAATCATGTGAATTTGGTATTCGTTCGATATTTTGATGAGATGTATGTTGTCTTTCCTCTAGTGGTGTTATGTGAGCGTCGACTACATGACACTTCACCATGATTTGGGCCTAGGGGAAGGCATTGGGAAGTAATAAGTAGATTATGGGTTGCTAGAGTGATAGAATCTTAAACCCTAGTTTATGCGTTGCTTCGTAAGGGGCTGATTTGGATCCACATGTTTCATGTTATGGTTAGATTTATCTTAATTCTTCTTTCGTAGTTGCGGATGCTTGCGAGAGGGGTTAATCATAAGTGGGTGGCTTGTCCAAGTAAGTATAGCACCCAAGCACCGGTCCACCCACATATCAAATTATCAAAGTAACGAACACGAATCATATGAGCATGATGAAAACTAACTTGACGGTAATTCCCATGTGTCCTCGGGAGTGCTTTGCTTTATATAAGAGTTCGTCCAGGATTATCCTTTGCTACAAAAAGGATTGGGCCACCTTGCTGCACCTTTGCTACACTTGTTACTTGTTACCCGTTGCAAATTATCTTATTACCAAACTATCTGTTACCGATAATTTCAGTGCTTGCAAAAAATACCTTGCTGAAAACCGCTTGTCATTTCCTTCTGCTCCTTGTTGGGTTCGACACTCTTACTTATCGAAAGGACTATGATTGATCCCCTATACTTGTGGTTCATCAAGACTCTTTTCTGGCTCCGTTGCCGGGGAGTGAAGCACCTTTGGTAAGTGGAATTTGGTAGGGAAACATTTATATTACGTGCTAAAATTTATTGTCACTTGTCACTATGGAAAGTCATCCTCTGAGGGGCTTGTTCGGGGTATCTTCACCTCGACCGGAAGAGCAAAGAGTTGCTCCTCAACCTACTGCACCTACTTAAAATATTTATTATGAAATTCCTTCGGGTATGATAGAGAAACTGCTAGCTAATCCTTATGCAGGAGATGGAACACTACATCATGATATGCATCTAATCTATGTGGACGAAGTTTGTGGATTATTTAAGCTTGCAGGTTTGCCTGAGGATGAAGTCAAGAAGAAGGTCTTCCCTTTATCTTTGAAGGGAAAGGCATTGACATGGTATAGGCTATGTGATGATATTGGAGCTTGGAATTACAACCGATTGAAATTGGAATTTCATCAGAAGTTTTATCCTATGCATCTGGTTCATCGTGATTGGAATTATATATATAATGTTTGGCCTCGTGAAGGAGAAAGTATCGCTCAAGCTTGGGGGAGGCTTAAGTCAATGTTATATTCATGCCCCAATCATGAGCTCTCAAGAGAAATTATTATTCAGAATTTTTATGCTCAGCTTTCTCGTAATGATCAATCCATGCTCGATACTTCTTGTACTGGTTCTTTTATGAAGAAGACTATTAAATTCAAATGGAATCTCTTGGAAATAATTAAACGCAAGTCTGAAGATTGGGAGCTCGATGAAGGTAAAGAGTCAGGTATAAACCTTAAGTTTGATTGTGTTAAATCTTTTATGGATACCGATTCTTTTCGTGAATTTAGCACTAAATACGGCCTTGACTCTAAGATAGTAGCTTCTTTCTATGAATCATTTGGTACTCATGTTGATCTCCCTAAGGAGAAGTGGTTTAAATATCATCCTCCCATTGAAGTAAAAATAGTAGAACCCATTAAAGCTGAAGAAGAAACTATTACTTATAATGTTGATCCAGTTATTCCTACTGCTTATATTGAGAAACCACCCTTTCCTGTTAGGATGAAAGAACATGCTAAAGCTTCAGCTGTAGTCCATAAGAGTTATACAAGAACACCTACACCCTCTGAAAAAATTAAAGTTGAACCTAATGTTGCTATGGTTGAAGATCTCTTGGGTGAAAATATTGATGGGCATGTTACTTACTTCTGTAATGGAGCTACTAGAATTGCTAAACCAAAAAAGATAAACATAGACCTGTTGTTGGCATGCTTGTTGTCTCTGTTAAAATAGGAGATCATTGTTATCATGGTTTATGTGATTTGGGTGCTAGTGTGAGTGCAATACCTTTTACTTTATATCAAGAAAGTATGAATGATATTGCACCTGCTGAAATAGAAGATATTGATGTTACTATTAAGCTTGCTAATAGAGATACTATCTCACCAATTGGGATCGTTAGAGATGTTGAAGTCTTGTGTGGGAAAACAAAATACCCCACTGATTTTCTAGTTCTTGGTTCCCCACAAGATGATTTTTGTCCTATTATTTTTGGTAGACCTTTCTTGAACATTGTTAATGCTAAGATAGATTGCGAGAAAGAAACTGTTAGCGTAAGTTTTGGGCATGTGTCTCATGAGTTCAATTTCTCCAAATTCTGTAGACAACCTTGTGAAAAAGAATTGCCTAGTAAGTATGAAATTATTGGTCTTGTGTAAGTGCATCTAGTGCCACCCCTAGTTGGTTTTGGAGTATTGACGACAAACGTGGTTGAGGGACTAATGTGTTTGTGAGAATTGCAGGATAACACAGGTAGAAGCCCCTCATTGATTCGGTTTACCTACCAGAGATGACCCCTAAAATGTATGAAGACATTGAAGATAATGGTGGTTCATGAAGACATTCACGTTGAAGATAATGACTCATGAAGACATTCACTTGAAGACAGTGGAGTGCGAAGACATTGTTTCTTTCGTAGTTTCATTTTCTTCTTTCTTGAGTCATAGGAACCACCGAATTGTTAAGTGGGGTCCAAGTGAACAAAGTCAGAAAACTGATGTGATGCTCAACCCAAATCCTATGTCTTAGAGTGAAGACAATGAGAGTAAATCTTATCCAGAGTTGGATGAGTCAGCTTTGCTTGTAGCCCAAGTCAAGCTGCCACGTGTGTTTGAAATTCGACCGTTGGACACGTGTCGGTTCCTTAGTGACCCAGGGTCATTTCGGACATATCAGGTCAGGTTGCCTCCTGGTTATAAATAGCCCACCCCCTACACCATAAATTGGTGGCTACTCAGAGTTAGTACACGGCTTTTGTTGTTTGAGAGCAACCCACCTCCGAAGCCTTTGAGAGAGAATCCTTGCGAGGACAAAACCCAAAACACCCAAAGCCCAAAGAGTGTTGGCATCACTGAAGTCTTTCTGTCCGCGTGATCTAAAGACTTATTACACTTGAGGATTGTGTATCCTCCAGGCGGTTAGGCGTCACGTTCTGAGGATCCTAGAGTCATTGTGGATCGCTGGTGAATGGAGTCTATGATGGTTTGGAAGTCTACCTTGAAGACTTACATGAGTGATTGGGTAGGTCTGTGTGACCTTAGCTCAAGGAGAATACGGTAAGGACTGTGTGTCCTGGGACTGTGTGTCCTTTGGTTTAAATACCAAGCCGCTCCAACCAGACATACAGTTGTCACAGCAACTGGAACTGGTCTACCAAATCCTTGTCTTCATCAAGCTACTGGTTCTATCCCCTTCCTCCTTTACATTTTAGTTTGTCTTCATGAAGTCATTGCTTGCTTGCCTGATCTGTTTGACTTCATTGTGTGAAGACTTACATGTGTTTGGCTTCATACTGTCTTCCCATTCCGGTCTATTCTACCTAGCTGCTATTAGTGTTCATGCTTTCATTTTACTGCTTACTTGACTATGGCCTGTCTAGCATAGCTTATCTTCCGCTGCATATCGGATAGGTGTTGATTAGTTGTTTGTCTTTGAAGATCTTGCGTCTTTCAAAGACTTTCACAAAAATCACCTATTCACCCCCTCTAGTCGATAACTAGCACTTTCAATTGGTATCAGAGCAAGGTGCTCCCTTGTTCTGTGTGATTCGTTTAACCACCTGGAGTTTTAGCTATGTCGACTGCAGGGATAATCAAGGTCTCCGCTGCGTGCCCCATCTTTGATGGCACTGATTACCCCTACTGGAAGAATAAGATGCACATGCATCTTGAAGCCATTGACAATGACCTCTTGTATGTCTTCAAGACTGGAGTTCCCAAGGTCGGTGAAGGTGTCACCGCGGCTGATGTGAAGAGATTCGCGCAATTGGACTCAACCGCCAAGAACATCATCTGTGGTCATCTGACCAAAGGGCAGTATGGCCGGGTGAGTGCACTGGAGTCTACGAAGCTTTTCTGGTACTGGCTGTCCAAGGTCAACGAAGGCGTCTCAACTCAAAGAGACTCAAGGATTGATGTACTTCGCAATCTCTTCAACCGCTTCAAAAGGCTTGACAATGAGAACGTCCAGCACACCTTTGACCGTCTTACTGATATCACCAATGAGCTGCGTGCTCTTGGTGCCACTGAGATTACCAAGCATGAAGTTGTGAAGAAGCTACTGAGATCACTTGACAGCTCATTTGATACTCTAGCCTTGATTATCCAAGAACGTCCTGACTTCAAG
Source organism: Thinopyrum elongatum (assembly GCA_011799875.1). Taxonomy (NCBI): domain Eukaryota; kingdom Viridiplantae; phylum Streptophyta; class Magnoliopsida; order Poales; family Poaceae; genus Thinopyrum; species Thinopyrum elongatum. Next base: position 427,774,160 of record CM022302.1, read on the forward strand.
GATCTCAACCCATCTAAAATACTTGAGAGGCTCAACACACATGAGTTCCAGCTATCCGAGAAGAGAGATATCTATGGCCCCAATTATGGCCGATCCCGTGCTTTGAAGTCAAAAGCTGTTTCCTCATCTAAAGAAGAATCTGACTGCAGTTCTGATGATCCTAAAGACATTGGCAAACAGCTAGCAATGCTTGTGAGAAAGTTCCAAAAGTTCTCCAAGAAGAATCGCTTCGGAAAGTCTTCAAGATCCAGCTCCAAGAATGATGAGGCTTCCACTCGTGACTACAAGAAAAGAACATGCCACAAATGCAAGAAGCCAGGCTACTACATATCTGAATGTCCTCAATGGGACAAGGAAGCAAAGAAAAAGAAGAAGAGCAAGGAATATGACTCCGACGACAAGAAGAAGAAGAAATCCTCAAAGTCTTCATCTTACAAGAAGAGCTCATCTAGCAAAGCATGTGCTTTCATTGGGAAGGAAATGGATTCAGAGGAGGAGTCTGCTTCTGAGGAGGCAGAGGTGGAGTCTGAGGAGGAGTCTGATTCAAGTGTGGCAAGCCTGGCTCTAGCTTCGGCATTCGTCGCCAAGTCCATCTTCAACACTGAAGACAATGATCTCGACGCCGACGCTGAAGAGAGTGATGATGACGATTCTGCTCCCACCTATTGCTTCATGGCACGAGGTGCCAAGGTAAACTCTCGTGATGCTTACTTTCAGAGCTCCAGTGAAGATGACTCTGAATGTGAATCTAAACCCAGTTATAAGACTCTTGCTAAAATTGCAACTGAACAACAAACAACCATGGAAAAGATTCAAAAATTGCTAGACAAAAGCGATGACGTGTTGGATGAGGAAATGAATCAAATTCAGTCCTTAATCGAAGACATAAAAAATCTTCGTGCTAAGTATGAGGAACTTGAAAGTCGTCATGAAACCCTCTCAACTACTCATGAGAAGCTTTCCTATGATTATCTTCAACGGAAGCAATATCTAGAGAAACTGAGAGCGTCTCATGAGGATCTTCAAAAAGAAAATGATTCACTACTCGCTCAACAGATCAGTTCCACTCAGGAAGATTTTGTGCCACCTTGTTTAAAATGTCTTGAGCGTGACAATGTTGTCTCTATTGCTGAATGTTCTACTACTTCTGAAGTTGCAATATCTTTAACTACTGATGTGGTAACTAACCCCTCTCTTGAGGATGCCACTACTATTACTGATGAGAATGCCAGGTTGAAGACATTGCTTGAAACAGGCATGTACAAAAGCCTCAAAGGGCATCAGACACTATGTGATGTCCTCAAGAAACAAATACTGAACCAAAACCCTAGGAAAGAGGGTGTTGGTTTCGAGAGGAAAATGAATGCTGATGGTTCTTACTGGAAGCCTGAGTAGTACCCCAAAACCACATGGGTTGCTGCAAAGGGTCCGTCAGTAGATCCATCCACCTTATCTGGCTTCACTTGTGCTAACCCTATAAACATTGATGAGTCCTTTGACTCAAACTATAAGCTGTTTAAGAATCAGAATGGTGAAGTGTTTGCCAGGTTTATTGGTACTAACTGCAGGAATGGGCCGCCTATGAAGAAGATCTGGGTTCCCAAAAGTTGTCTTGAGAAGATTCCCGTGAATGTCATCATGACACCACCAGGGAAGAAGACAAACCCCGATCAAAGGCTTCATATGGCCCAAAGGCTTCATACAGACAGAGGACCTCACAAGGTCACCCTAACGCCAATGTTTTGTAGGGAAACCATCATCAGACTCATGAATATGAGCGTGTTTCTTCAAACCGCTATGTTCACAAAACAAAGAACTTTTCTGCATATTCTTATGAGTATTATTCACCTCCTGCAAAACTATTTGCTAGGGCTCCAAAGCCAAAATTCTCTGATGCTGCACTTAGACTCATTGCTTCTAAGCCACCCCTTCAGATGTGGGTGGTTAAGAAAAATAAACTTCTCTTGCAGGGTCGGGTCTCCAGCCGAAAATCATTGACTTCTGAAGACAACGTTGGGGACCTAAAACATCTTGTGGGACGCAAGATAAAATGCCAAAATGGTCTTACCATTTATTTCGTCCCTGGATTTCTTGATAAACATCCTATCTTACCATCTAAGAATCTCAACTTTGATAGTATGCTTGTCCGTCAAATGTTTATGCTTCACAGTACTCTTGGTGAAGCCTATCCTACTAACTGCACTATAGGATACATCTTCGAAGGCAACTGAATGGATCATGGATAGTGGATGCACTAACCACATGACTGGTGATCGAAGTCTTCTCATGGATTCAACTCTCTGACCATCTACTAAAAGCCATATCACATTCCCTGCCACTGGTAAAAGCGAGGTATTGGGTCTAGGTAGAGTTGCTAACTCAAAGGATCAACACATGGATAAAGTGATGCTTGTTGAATCCCTTGGATACAACTTAATGTCTGTCTCAATGCTTTGTGGTCTTGACATGATTGTGATATTTGGAAAATATCGATGCCTTGTGCTTATGTATTTTGACAAATCTCTAGTCTTCGAAGGTTATCGAAGAGGTGATCTGTATATGGTAGATTTCTCCGCAGGACCACAGCTTGACGTATGTATCCTAGCAAAAGCTTCAGAGTGCTGGCTTTGGCATCGAAGGCTAGGACATGCGGGCATGAGGAACTTGCACACTCTCATGAAGAAGAAGCATATCATTGGCATCAAGGGCGTCAAGTTCAAGAAGGACCATTTGTGTGGTGCTTGCGAAGCCGGGAAGATGACTAGGGCAAAACATCCCTCGAAGACAATCATGACAACTTCACGTCCCTTCGAGCCGCTACATATGGACTTATTTGGCCCTACTCATTACTCTACCCTTACTACCACTGCACATCTTTATGGCTTCGTGATTGTGGATGACTACTCTAGATATACTTGGGTGCATATAATCCTCTATAAGACTGAAGTGCAGGATGTCTTCAAACATTTCGCCAATCGTGTCATGACCAACTATGGCATCAAGATCAAGCATATCAGGAGTGACAATGGCACAGAATTCAAGAACACAGGCCTCGACACTTATCTTGGTACGCTAGTCATCACTCATGAGCTCTCTGCTCCATACACACCTCAGCAGAATGGCGTCATGGAGCGCAAGACCAGGACTCTTATTGAGATGGCTCATACTATGCTTGATGAATACAAGACTCCAAGAAAGTTCTGGCCTGAAGCCATTGATACTGCATGCCATATCATCAACAGAGTTTATCTTCACAAATTCTTCAAGAAGACATCTTATGAGCTACTCACGGGTAAGAAGCCAAACGTAAGCTATTTCAAAGTCTTTGGTGCTAGGTGCTGGATCAAGGATCCACATCACACTTCCTAATTTGCACCGAAAGCACATGAAGGTTTTATGCTTGGTTATGAAAAGTATTCACACCCTTACAGAGTCTTCAACCTCCTTCACTATAAAGTGGTTGAAACTGTAGATGTATGGTTCGATGAGACTAACAGCGCGCAAAGAGAGCACCTGCCAAATGTGCTAGATGAAGCTTCTCCTAGTGAAACTATCAAGCAAATGGGAACTTGAGAAATCATAACCACTGAGGAACAGGCTGAAGAGGAAATTGTCATTCCAGCTCCTACTCAACGAGAAGACAATGCTGAGCCTGAAGACAATGCTGAAGGCGAAGATAATGATCAGCAATAGCAAAGTCTTCACCCTGTTCATCCTCGCGTGGCCAATGAAGTACAGATTGAGAAGATCCTTGATACCATCAATGCACCTGGTCCGCTTACTCGATCAAGAGCTACGCAACTAGCAAACTTCTGTGGGCACTTTGCATTTGTCTCCATATCTGAACCCAAGAAAGTTGATGAAGCCTTCATGGAACCTGAATGGATTCAAGCTATGCAAGAAGAGCTTCAACAGTTTGAGCTGAACAACGTCTGGGAACTTGTCAAGCATCCTGATCCTCACAAGCACAACATTATTGGCACCAAATGGATCTATCGCAATAAACAAGATGAACACGGTCAAGTTGTCAGAAACAAAGCTCGACTCGTCGCTCAAGGTTACACACAAGTAGAAGGAATTGACTTTGATGAAACCTTTGCTCCTGTGGCTAGGCTTGAAGCCATTCGCATACTGCTAGCCTATGCTAATCACCACAACATCCTCCTGTACCAAATGGACACTACTACAGGATGCTGCTAACGCGACACTACGATCAGAGACCCTTTGACGAAACTGTGTGCGATGCATTAATCGCAAATGGTGATGTAAAAAAACCATCAAAAAAGATGCAAAACGTTTGTGATGGTGGAGCCATCAAACACGGTTCTGATTTTAGTTGCGTCTGCGATGCAGGGCACATGGTTGATCCATCCGAACTGTTTGCGATGGGGCAGAACAACAGAAACGGGCAGCCATATCAATGTGTGTGCAATATACGGCATACAGTTTGCTCCAATGAACTGTTTGCTATTAGGGAGTGCAACAGAAATGATTAGCCAGATCAAGGTGTGTGTGATATATGGCATACGGTTCTCTCGGACGAACTGTTTTCGATTAGGGAACACAACAGAAACGGTTCAACTTAACAAGATGTGTGTGATATGCGGCATACAGTTCACATAGATGAACTGTTTGCGATGAGCCAAAAGAACACAAATGAGTCATGTAAACAAGATGTGCGTGATACGCGGCAAACAGCCGACTCGGATGAACTATTTGCGATGAGAAATTACAACACAGACGGTTACTACAGTTAGTTCGTGTGCGATTCTGTGTGTACAAAAAACTTTGAAAAATGCAAACTAGTTGCTTGCGGTGGCTAGGAGTATCACACACGATGCGTCTGCGAGTACTCGTGTGCGATGATTAGTAAGTTACACATACGTTTCCTTATGTTAACACGTGTGTGAATTTGCAATATGGACAGTTAATATGCATATGCCTTCTGGACATTGGGCACACGCTTAAACTCAATGAACTGTGTATGATACTAATACTTTCCATGAAAATTTAAGAACTTGGCTAACAGCATTTAAGTAACATATATATGGTGGTTACACTATTCGACACAAAGAGGATCTTTGTAACATGGTTTTGACAACCATATGGTCCATATCTACATACTTAACATAGTAACAACTATCACATTTTAAGAGGGTGAGGGCCAACAACCATATGGTCCATATCTATATACTTAACATAGTAACAGCTAGCACATTTTAAGAGGCTGAGAGCCAACAACCACAACTATCCGCTAGAAGCAGCTTGATCACGGTGACTCGGCATCTCGTCAATGAAAAGGACGAGCCCTCATGTGCCTTGGTAGAGCATGAGTAGAACAGTGTCTCCAATTTTTCAATATGGATGCATTGCCACAACAAGCGAGAACTTGTTAATTTGAATGGTTCCATTTCTGCGGGAAATGCAGTACCTTGCAATCACTTTGGCGTTATTAGCAGGCACAAGTGTAATTCGACCACACCGGGAAATCGATCCAGGAACTGCTATACCGGGCAATTTCTGTTGAAATGTAGAATAAAAACCAATTGTAACGTATCGTTGAAGATATAAATAGTTTATGGGCATCAACACTAGAATAAGACTTTTTACCAGCGTTTTGTGCACACAATTGGTCTTGTTCAATGTGTGCACCATAGGTATAATTAATCCCATCCAAAATCCAGCATTCATACGCTGTGCTATCTCTGTCAGATTATCAACAAAGTTTATGACACACTTCAAGTCCTTCCAGTGAAATTTGGTACGCTTAGTAATATACAGATCATTCACTATGCATCCAACATATCCTGCTTAAAAGGTGGAAAGGTATTATTTATTTAGAACATGGCAGAAGAATATATAGTGCGCATAAATTGGTAAATAGAATTTGTTACTGCCTAGGAACGGGGTCAGAAAATGAAATCACAATTGGTTGCTTAAATAGTGATCAATTAGTCAGAACAAATACCCCAATTTTGCTAAGTAATATGCCAGCATGGAGAAAGTTGAAAGGACAATAACCTCGATCAAACTTTGATCGGCTGATGACGTTGAGGAAGTAAACATCCATGTTAATTAGACCAGGCTGTGGTGCATGCACTAGAATTTTATTGCCAGCTTTCAGTTCATAACACTTAGACATTTTTCTCCAAAGGTCCGCATCAAAATAGGAGTGACCATATTTATCAAGTTTTACGCTAACCGTCATTGTAAATCCATGCTGCGTTGTCAATATGACATCCATGGAGTCATCAACAAAGTAAAGCCCAAGATCTCCTTCTACTCCTGTTCTTGCAAAGCAAGGGATGTACTGCTTGAAATGAAAATTAAGATCATAAATTAGATATATTGAAATAACAGAGCAAGATGAAAATATGGGAGTAACTGATAGAACAGATCAATATATAGATGAAAGCAAAGTACAAAAATATATAATTAAAAATAGATAATGTAACAAAGATTTGATGCAAATATAAGAGTAATTGAATGAACAATACATCATATATTTGCCTAATATAGGGGGGGAAATCGGCTTCGACATCTAGGCTGCACATGGCACCGTACCTTTTATCCAAATGTAGCAACAGACGGCATATGTTCACAAATTTAGGCCATGCCGACCATGGTAGGTTGAGATTGAACATACCGACCTCTCCCTGAAGTCATCCGGAATGGTGAGATAGAACTTCATTTCCGACTGGCCGCGACCACACTTGCCCGATTTGTGCTTGCACTGTGGACACATGAATGAACACCCACGAATCAGCTAGAACAAAAATGAATCCACGGCGATTTCCGCTGGTTGATTAACAGCGATAAACGGACTAAGATAAGAGATGAGTGAATATTTTGCTAAGTTGATTACCTTCTCCATGAGAAAAATTCCCGGCCCAATCCCGCAGAAAACCCCAATCGATCAGAGTCCAGAATGTTGGTGCAGAACTGCAGATAGGCGGTGAAAAGCGGTAGGGGTGAAATCCCGTGTCGTTTGGAGCGCGACCTCCGCCCGCCGACAACAGCCGTCGAGCTTAGGGTGGCCGCCGCGATAGAAGTTGATGAGGTGCAGAGTTGCGAAGGAGTCCGTGGCGAGTGGGTGGGGACGAAGTGGGCGAGGGTTTTCTTTTTCCTTTTGCATGTGTGGGTGAACACACACGGTTCACAGAGGCGACGGAGATGAATCGTGTGCGATAGTAAATCACCGACATTGAAGGGGAATCCAAATTTCCTTTGTCCTTTGTCCATGAGTTTTTTTCTACGATGAACATAAACCCTGCAAATCACCGTGTTCAAATTTGGCACTTTTCCGGGTTCATTTACAATATTTAGGGGATTATGTGCATTTTCTAGGCATTAATGCACATAATTCAAATTCAAACAATCGGTGCATGAAAAGGTGCACAAGAACGGTCTGGAAAACCATGATCGTGCTATTTAGTAAATTCTCATGCCTTTTACAAGGAATGGGCAGATATTTCAAGGAAATGTGTCGCAATAGTCAACCATAAACGCGTCATTTACTGGGTTAACAACTATACAAAAATGAAATACATGTTTGGAAAACATGATGCCTGGCGTGGTGCCATGGTATGGCCTCACCATGCCCTGGTAAAAAATTGAGAATGTTTGCCTTATGTCGTCATGCACGCCATTCATAAATCGAACCATCACCGAGGAAATTTCATGGTTTCAAGGGGGAAATCAGCAAGATTGAAGGGGCCGGGAATCCAAATTTCCTTCCTAGCTTGTCATTCAGTTTTTTCTACAATCAACATACCCCCTCGAATGCAACGTCTTCAAATTTGGCATTTTTCCGGGCTCATTTACCATATTAGGGGATTATGTGCATTTTCTAGGCATTAATCCACATAATTCAAATTCGAACAATCGGTGCATGAAAAGGTGCACAAGAACGGTCTGGAAAAACCATACTCGTGGTATTTAGTAAATTCTCAAGCCTTTTACAAGGAATGGGCAGAGATTTCAAGGGAATGCGTGGCAATAGTCAACCACAAACGCGTCATTTATTGGGTTATCAACTATAGAAAAATGAAATACGTGCTTGAAAAACATGACGCTTGGCATGGTGCCATGGTATGGCCTCACCGTGCCCTGGTAAAAAGCTGAGAAGGTTTGATTTATGTTGTCATGCACGCCCTTCATAAATCGAACCATCACCGAGGAAGTTCCATGCTTTCGAGAGCGAAATCACCAAAATTGAAGGGGAATCCAAATTTCCGTCCTAGTTTGTCATTCAGTTTTTTTCCAATGATCAACATACCACCTCCAATGCAACGTGTTCAAAATTGATATTTTTCCGTGCTCATTTACCATATTTAGGGGATTATGTGCATTTTCTAGGCATTAATGCACATAATTCAAATTTGAACAATCGGTGCATGAAAAGGTGCACAAGAACGGTCTGGAAAACCATGCTCGTGCTATTTAGTACATTCTCATGCCTTTTACAAGGAATGGGCAGATATTTCAAGGAAATGTGTCGCAATAGTCAACCATAAACGCGTCGTTTACTGGGTTAACAACTATACAAAAAATAAATACATGCTTGGAAAACATGATGCCTGGCGTGGTGCCATGGTATGGCCTCACCGTGCCCTGGTAAACATTTGAGAATGTTTGCCTTTTGTCATCATGCACACCTTTCATAAATTGAACCATCACCGAGGAAGTTTCATGGTTTCGAGGGGGGAAATCACCAAGATTGAAGGGGGATCCAAATTTCCTTTGTCCTTTGTCCATGAGTTTTTTTTCTACGATGAACATACACCCTGCAAATCACCGTGTTCAAATTTGGCACTTTTTCGGGTTCGTTTACCATATTTAGGGGATTATGTGCATTTTCTAGGCATTAATGCACATAATTCAAGTACAAACAATCGGTGCATGAAAGGGTGCACAAGAACGGCCTGAAAAACCATGCTCGTGCCATTTAGTAAATTCTCATGCCTTTTACAAGGAATGGGCAAATATTTCGATGAAATGTGTGGCAATAGTCAACCACAAACATTTGTTTATTGGGTTTTCAACTATAGAAAAAATGAAATAAATGCTTGAAAAACATGACGCCTGGCATGGTGCCATGGTATGGCCTCACCATGCCCTGGTAAAAATTTGAGAAGGTTTGGCTTATGTCGTCATGCACGCCCTTCATAAATCAAACCATCATCGAGGAAGTTCCATGCTTTCGAGAGGGTAATCGCCAAGATTGAAGGGGAATCCAAATTTTCTTCATTCTTTGCCCTGGAGTTTTTTTCTACGACGAACATACACCCTGCAAATCACCGTGTTCAAATTTGGCATTTTTTCGGGCTCATTTACCATATTTAGGGGATTATGTGCATTTTCTAGGCATTTAGCGCATATAAATCCAATCCAACTACAGCTGCATGGGCGTGATGTGAGGGACGTGGATTGCCGTTCGATCGTGGCGCATCCTACGGTGCACACGCGCGATCCGCGTGGCTGGGGTTCTGGCCAATCATAACGCAACACACAATATGCTCAGCGCACAATGTTTCCGGAGGCGACGGAGATGAACCGTGTGCGATAATGAACGACCAAATTGTAAGGGAAGCCAAATTTCCTTTGATGTTTGTCGTTGAGCTCTTAAAAACCACCGCACTGTACGGCTGCCCAGCCCCTCCATCCCAAAGCTCTATCCAAGCGTCATTCATGGCACCGCGGCGCACAGTAACTGGTAAGGAAGCGATGGCATCCCGCCGCGCCGCATTCCTCGCCGCCCGCGACCGCACACATGGTGAGGACGCGATGGCATCTCGCTGCGCCGAGTTCATTGCCGCCAGCGGCCACACAGTTACGTGGGCGGACTTTGAGGCTGCCATGGCCCAATGGATGGTGGATCTAGAGGCGGCCAAAGCCGCACAGAAGGAGCGTAAAAGGCAGAAAGCAGTCAAGAAAAGAGAGTCCTGCCGCCGCAAGAAAGAAGAGGCCGCACGCCGTGCTGAGGAGAGCTTGGCGGAGATCGAAGCACGGTGGGCTGCCACCTACAAGGCCGGGAAGGAGAACGCCGGGGTCTGGCCAGCATGCCCCAGTGACAGCATGTGAGAAGTAGTTAGTGCGTGTGTCGCCCGTAGTCTTAGAGCAAGTTACCAGTAGTGCTTTAAGTTTGTACTATCTATTATTAACGTACAATGTCAGTAAGCGCATCCTTTGAGGGCTTTGAGCGTTGATTAGCATGTGTTCACTGAAGTTTTGTAGCCACACCCCGGCCACAAATACTACTGAAATGTCCGCCCGCAGCCACCGGAGGAGACTAGAGCTAGCCACAACTAGTTTTTAGTCCCACCTCGCCACGCAAGTTGGCCGCACACCAGCTTAAATTGCCGCGCCGGCGGATGGCAGCAATCTTCTCTCTTGTTGCATAGGATCAAATCTGGCTACGTGAGCGAGGCAGGTTGACAATTGATTGCATTTCATAAACCGATGATTGCTCATCGGGTGTCACCTCGCCTCGTTCATGTACATTGAATAATCATGATACAATGAAAGAGATTTTTGAAATTAGGTGCGGTTGGAGATGCTAATAGATATAAGAATTATTAGAAGATCACAAAACACACGGTTTCTATGGCGTACCCGTGTGCGTTTTTTTGCGTTAATGATCCATAAGTCAGTTACCTGTGCGATGTTTCCTAATAAACCAGGCGTACCATTGACCGAAAAAATCTACTACACGTGTACATTTTTTTGGAGACGGGATCTGCCAGTTTTCTCTTTTCTCGCACACGAGTATTTTACGCGCTTCGTCTGTGTTGTGTGTTTCCCCCGCCCAAGTTTCAAGTTTCGCAGCAAAATTTTCATTAGGCGCGCGATTTCAGAATTTATTCCTCCAACCACATCCCCACCCATCAAATTTCCTCAGTATCTCCCCCCTCCCCCTACCGGTAGCTCAAACCGCCGCCGCCGCAACCACAGCTTCAACCACATCTATGTTCTGCTTGGATCCAGTCAGGTAACCCACCGATCTCTATCACGGCCCCGGCCTGATTGCTTAAATGGCATGCGAAACATTCTCATGCCTCCAAATCCCCACCGCCCCTACCTCCAGAGCATCACCGCGCAAGCCCAACCATATATCACGTGGAGGTCAAGGAGCTGATGGCGGTCCATGGCGCGATGGCCACTATGCGTGTTGACCCGGAGGAACACCTCGCCTCCGCCGCCGACGACATGGTGCAGGCTCTGGCCCAGATGAAGTGCCCCAGCGACTACCCCCAGGACTTGGCAGGTATGATCTGACCAGCTAAATCTTACCAATACCACTTGCAATGGCTATGTTTTGTACGGTTGATGTATTAAGCATGTTCGTGCCTTTTTTATTTCAGTACTGCACACTGTGTGATGTTCAAGTATTAACTGTCCAGCTCAATTTCACCAATACCAGCAACAAACTTACAATACATGACTCAGGATATCACTAGAGATGCTGCCCATTTGCTATTTTTGGTGGATGCTAACCCTGTTGTACTTAACATGCCTATCCATGTACTTACGCAGGGTCATAACGGCCGATACTGTTGTTTGCCGTCGAGGTTAGCTGCATCCCATGTCTTACAGTATTTCACATCATTTGTGCAATTGCAGTTTAACTTCTACCATTTACTGGTTGCCTGTAGGTACACATGTCAGTGGCACTGATCCATGCTTCGACCCGGAGGAACAGCTCGCCTCCGCTGACTTTGGGAGGGCTCTGGCCAAGATGAAGTGCCCCAGCAACTACCTCTCAGGACTTACCAAATATGTACTCACCAGTTCAATCTTACCAATACCAGTTGCAATTAATGGCTATGTTTTATACGGTCGATGTATTAAGCATGTTGTAGTAAACATGCCTTACACATTTTACCTACTTTCCCTACCTTTTTATAGACAACTGGGCCATTCTCTGCTCTGGTAGCACCTGCCTTGTGATGTTTAACTCTGCCAATTGCATTTTTATCAGTACCGGTTTCAATGGCTATTAAGCCTGTTGCAATTAATAGTTGTATCCATTTTAAATAGTTGTATTTCAATGGCTACAAACTTACAAAACATGACTTAGGATGATGTTAAGCCTGTTGCAATTAACAATTGTATCCATTTTTTAATCTGTCCCTTTGCTACCGTGCTACTCTCTGCAATGAAGATATACTAGAGATGCTGCCCATTTGCTATTTTTGGTGGATGCTAACCCTGTTGTACTTAACATACCTTTCCATGTACTTACGCAGGGCCATAACGGGCGATGCTGTTGTTTGCCGTCGAGGTTAGCTGCATCCCGTGTCTTACAGTATTTTACATCATTTGTTCAATTGCAGTTTGGCTTCTAACATTTACTTGCTTCTTGTAGGTACACATGTCGGCGGCACTGATCCACGCTTCGACCCGGAGGAACAGCTCGCCTCCACCGCCGATGACTTTGGGCGGGCTCTGGCCAAGATGAAGTGCCCCAGCAACTACCTCTCAGGACTTACCAAGTATGAACTCACCAGTTCAATCTTACCAATACCAGTTGCAATTAATGCCTATGTTTTGTACAGTCGATGTATTACGCATGTTGTAGTAAACATGCCTAACACATTTTAGCTATTTTCTCTACCTTTTTATAGACAACCAGGCCATTCTGTGCTCTGGCAGCACCTGCCTTGTGATGTTTAACTCTGCCAATTGCATTTTTATCAGTACCGGTTTCAATGGCTATTAAGCCTGTTGCAATTAACAGTTGTATCCATTTTTAAACAGTTGTATTTCAATGGCTACAAACTTACAAAACATGACTTAGAATGTTGTTAAGCCTGTTGCAATTAACCGTTGTATCCATTTTTTAATCCGTCCCTTTGCTACCGTCCTACTCCTTCGCAAAGAAGATATCACTACAGATGCTGCCGTTTTATTACCATTTGCTATTTTTGGTGGATGTTAACCCGTTGTAGTTAACATTGGCTTTTCATGTACTTACACAGGGCTACAATGGGCGATGTTGTTGTTTGCCGTCGAGGTTAGCTGCATCCCATGTCTTATACACCATTTGTTCCTAAATATATGTATTTTTAGAGATTCCAATATAGACTACATAAGGAGCAAAATGAGTGAATCTAGATTCTAATCTAAACTATATCTATAATTCTATATACATCCGTATGTAGTTCATATTGAAATGTCTAAAAATACTTGTACTTAGGAACATAGGTAGATGTATTTTACATCCTTTGTGCAATCTCAGTTTAGCTTCTAACATTTACTGGTTGCTTGTAGGTACATATATGAGTGGTACTGATCCACGCTTCGATCCCTTTTGCGTATGGGGCAATGAGATATTCATGAACAAGCGTCAAGTGAGGAAACTAAGAAAGATTGTTAGGCGAAAGAAACAGGTGATGAGAATTAAGCTCTTTATTTACACTTTGTCCAAGACAACAGTGAACTTTAGGATGGTAAGTAATGTGTTGCCTTTTCCCCCTGGACACAACAAGTTACTCTATTAGACCTCAGTATCTGATATTTTTCTCTTTTCAGTGGTTTCCAAAGCTATTTACTGATGATTACCTTGCAAACTACATGACCGGAGTGGAGGCAACTAAGGTTAAAGTATATAATTCATGCTACCATGATAATGCTCTAGAAGTCTTCCTGAAGGCGGTGAAGGATGGGCGGGCGATCGTCACAAGGGGTTGGACAAAAGTTGTTTGTTCCTATGGCATGCAGGAAGGCACATTACGGGCATTCCGCTTCTTCAACACCATCGGCAGTCAAAATGATTTACACTTGTCTCTTCACCTTTACCGCCTCTAAATATTGTGGTTCATCATAGTTAATTGTTGTCTAATCCTGTAATTACTGAACATATTGTACTGACAATTTTATTTATGGATTTGTTGTTGAACCATTGTGCTGAGAATTTGAATTGCACGTTTCATATTTCAAAATTTCCAATTCGAATAATAAATTACAGGGAAAAATAAAATTATACAGGAGCAAATAAAATAATGTGCACACGGTTAGAAATAAAATAGCGTGTGCGATGAAAAATAGAGAACAGGCTATTCTTTGACGTGAAATGTTTGCGATGCCCGACGGACGCACACATGGTTTCAAACCAGTGTGCGTGTGTGATAGGAATACCAATCGCACACAGCTATGAAAATGGACACGTTGGCGTTAGTAGAGGCACCGCACACATTTTACATTCTTGAACCATGTGCGATAACGTACCTATCACAAACATATCGATAGATTAAATGTTGATGTCCACCTTTTTCACACGACTATAGCGGCGTAATCATTTGGGATGTCTCTCTGATCAGAAATGTAACATCGAGATGTAACGTGTGGGATTGAGCGGCTTCTCATACGTTTAATCTATGGTGATCGTCAGTAGCCGCTCGCCTATCCCCGACGGTTTCTGGGTCGTGTGGGAAGGACCCCCCTATCGCCCACACTCACTAGGCGATGGTTCCAAATGCCGTTGTGGAAAGGGGTTAAAAACTGTTTGTATAGCATGATACGGTACCAGTGGGATGTGAAGAGTGCCTTCCTCAACGGCAAAATTGAAGAAGTATATGTTGCACAACCACCTGGTTTTGAAGATCCAAAGCATCCTGATATGGTCTACAAGCTCAACAAGGCACTGTATGGCCTCAAACAAGCATCTCTAGCTTGGTATGACACACTCAAAGACTTCCTGAAGAGCAAAGGCTTCAAACCCGGTTCTCTAGATCCCACTCTCTTCACGAAGACATATGATGGAGAACTCTCTGTATGCCAAATCTATGTGGATGACATTATCTTTGGCTGCACTGACCAAAGATACAGCGATGAGTTTGGGCATATGATGCAAGAGAAATATCAGATGTCCATGATGGGGGAGCTGAAATTCTTCCTTGGTCTTCAAATCCGTCAACAGAGAAATGGCATCTTCATATCACAAGAAAAATACCTCAAAGATTGTCTGAAGAAGTTTGGAATGCAAGATTGCAAAGGATACACAACGCCAATGCCAACCAAAGGTCAATTGGGCCCCAACGACAATGGTAAAGAGTTCGATCAAAAGGTATACCGCTCCATGATTGGTTCTTTATTGTACTTATGTGCATCTAGGCCAGATATAATGCTTAGCTATCGGCGTTCTGGGAACCAGGGTACCCAGACTTGCCTGCCTGTGGCCCACGGCGTGGCACCTTCGACGGCCTGGTACGGCCCAGTTTCAACACCAACAAGACAAGACCCTCGCGAGGGACCAAGCGTCGCGAGGCAGATGACGCCAAGACCTCCCGAGGGAGCGGCCTCCCCAGGCTGCCTCCTGAGGAGTGGAGATTCCTATGCAGGTGCCCAACCTCATGAGGTTGCGGTGACGCAAGCCATGACAACCAAGGCCAGGCGGGCACCAGCAGGCGCAGAAGAGCAGGTTTCCTCTTTGGTGCTAAGGAGGCAAGCGCAGGCGTGGGTTCCCGAGGAATCAGGCAAAGGTTTCCATTCCAGTGCAACGAGACCAAGACCGCCAGGACGACAGGACGGATGTCATCGCCGAGCCCACCACAGCTTTGCGACCAGAAGCTTTGCAGGTGAAGACCACCTTTCGTCAGGATAAGATGTACTACTTGTCCCCTTTCAAATTGGCCACTGTGGGATCCCTTCCCGCCTTCATTTTGGAGGAAGAGGACCGAGGCCGCTATAAGTATAAGCTAGCCACCACCGAACTGGGGGGGAAGGACAGAACCGAAGGACGACTCACCCTCACCCCAGAGAAGACCTCGCGAGGTTGTTCTTCCCTTGTACTAGTTCATCCCCAGCCCCTCGTGAGGCAAATCCACAACAAAGCAGGAGTAGGGTCTTACACCGCAAGGTGGCCCGAACCTGGGTAAACTGCCGTCTCCATCTCCTTCCTTGATCCATCGAGCTAGGCTGTAGGGTGACGGGTTGGTTGGTTGGATAGGTTGAGTTCTTCACACACGCCCAAGAGTTTGAACCTTCTTTGGGTCTGCGGAGCCCTGAATCCGACGTTTGGCGCGCCAGGTAGGGCCTGTTGAAGCTTCTCTCCCACCACTCGCTCCGCCGCCGTTCTGCCGTTCCAACGGCCGACACTCACCGTGTTCGATCCGAGCGCCGGGCCGCTCGTGTCACCCAGACGGCACCCGTGGGCAATGGCGCCCCTCGCCGCTCTGTCTCCCCGGTGGCTAACGCCGCCACCGACCCTGCTGCCTGTGAACAGTAGGACTCGTCGCTACCACCGTCCGTGCAGCGCGACGGCCGCACCGCGACTCCATCACCCACTCAAGCCACAGCGTCGTCTTCTCATGGCCATCGTGGGCCGGCGAACACGCAGTCTGTGCTGCTCATGGAGCGTGAGCTTCTGCGCTATCGTCCGGCCAACGACCTCTACGACGACTGGCTCGCTCGCATCACCGAACTCATCAACAACGCTGGCGAGGCCCCTGCACTGTCTTGTTTGCTTCGCCCTCCATCGTCCCTGGCAGGCGACGTGGCTCACGGCGCACCTCCTCCCCCTCCTCTGCACAGCGCGGGCCCCGAGCCGAGGCATGAAGCTCCCCAGTGCGACCCGCCGCGCAGAGCGTCGGCGCGCGATGAAGAAAGCTGCCAGGTGGTGCAGCGGCCCCAAGGAGAAGCGTGTGCGCTCCCAGCACCACCAAGTCAAGACCGCATACCGCCAGAGGCAACAGCGCGCGGGCGTCGAGATCAGGCTCCTCCCCTGCGGCTAGCCCCTATGAGTGCGGCAGGGTGCCATGCTTTCACCCCGGAGCTGCACCGCATCGTCTGGCCCGGCAAGTTCAAGCCAGATCTGCCTTCGCGCTACGACGGCAGCCCTGACCCCGCTGAGTTCCTCCAGCTCTACGAGCTGAGCATCGAGGCAGCGAACGGCAACGACAAGGTCATGGCGAACGAGTTCCCCATGGCCCTCAAGGATGGCGCGCGTTCTTGGCTCCTGAACCTCCTGGTGGGGTTGATCTCCTCCTGGGACGAGCTACGCGAGCGCTTCATCGCCAACTTCCAGGGCACACGACAGCAGTCGAGAACTCAGATGGCGAGGGTGCCATCCTGCCTCGTGAGGCCATCCCCAAGAAGAAGAAGCAGCTCCTCCCAAAGGGCTGTTAGGAGGCTGGGGCGCCCGATGATCGTGCCTCAGGCCCCGTGCCCGCCGCTGGGGCGCCCTTCCCTCTCGCATAGGAAGGCGCGCCCGGCGCCCCTATCGGGACGGGCTCGGGGGCTCTCATCTGGAGGGCCTCTGACTTGACCAGCGTCACGAGGGAGGCGTTTGGGCACCACGTGGGGGCATGCTTCGATGCGCGCCTCCGTGAGCAAGGCGCAAGGCGCCGGGCGCCAGGCGCTCAGGAGTTCATCACCAAGGCAAACGAAGAGCTTCGGGAGGCACGAGCCATGCCTGGCGAGCGTCACCCCGCGCTATCCAGTGCAGCTGCCGCCCATGACATGGGTGGCGAACTGCGCGCCTACGTCAATATCCCAGGCCTCAACAGGGCTGCTTCGCAGGACCTCTTCTGGCCGTCCCGCGTCGGCTGGAGCGGGGGCTACCCCTGCAGCTACGTCCGCATGACGTTCGGCCTGCTGAACGTGGCCGCCTCGCACCAGTGCCTCATGCAGGGAGCCTTGGCGGCTCACGAGGCCAGGCGCCAGGCGGCCCTGACCAAGGAGGTGACGGACCCTCGCGAGCCCTCCGGGGCTCAGGAGCCGGTCGGCTCGTGAGGAGCGATCTCTACAGTACGCGTCTTCAGCTACTTCAACGATTCTACAATGATGGTGCCAGGTGACTTTCTAGTTTGTTCAACTGAGGGCGCCCCTCGGGCTGCATCATCCTCAGGCAGAACAGGCTTTGCCTTCATGAGTTTCCTAAGCATCCCAACTGCCTGTCCGGTGCTTCGTCACTATGATGTCGCTGCGCCCTCGCGAATCCGCCCGTGACCGCCTCATGATTAAGGACTGGCACGGCGTCTGTGCTCGGGTTCATCCCTGCAGCGTCGACAAACCCAAGCAACCGAGCTCTGTCCCGCGGGCCAGCTCCCGTGTGCGTCACCTCCCATGGTACTCGGTGCCTTGTTCTCGCATGAGCTAATCGCGTGTGGGCAAGTGCGGGAGCACGGCCCGGTTCGTACAACCGTAGTTCGGTGCTTCGCCGCAGCGGGAGCCGTGCGCCGGCTGTTTTTTCGTGGGATCGTTGCATGAGAAGACTTGGCACGGCATCTGTGCTCGGGTCCATCCCTGCAGCGTCGATAAAACCAATGGCTGAGCTCTGTCTGGTAGGCCGGACCCGTTCACGTCACCTCCTGGGGTCATTGGTGTCCGACCTTATCATGCGATAACCTCCGAAGGGGCATTTGGCGCAGGACCCCCCATCGCCCCACAGGTTTCTTATGCGCGCCCCGCGCTGCAAAAATCAGGCGCAACCCGCCTTGAGGTAGGGCCTCGTGAGTCCCGCGCTGGCTCACGAGTGCCCAGATACACCTCCTCCAGTTCTGCCGTGCTAGCCACGCGTACGAACGGGGCTGTACATGCCCCGGAGTCTCCCCCAGTGGGAACTCCCACCCACACACCAGTGGAAGCCCCATGCTCCACACTGGCGGACGACATGGTCGAGGAGCGGCTATGCCCACGCCAAGTGGAAGCACCATGCTCCGCGCTGGTGAATAAACAACCGAGGGCACCCTCACGGCCGCACGAACCTCAGGATAGCCTCTCGGCTCTATGATCGGCAACCCCCCACAGCTTCCCCCTCGGGAGGATCACGCGAGGGGGCTAGACACGAGGGCTGTGCTCAGGCCCCGCCTGGCACACGCTACACTACCAGGTTCGGGTACCTAGTCTTCTCGCGTTCACCGCAGGTGAAAGCTGGTGGTCAAAGGTATAAGGGCTGCTCGCACATCAAGGGGGACCTCCTGAGCATCGCGACTCAGGGGCATCACTAGTCACGTAGCCCCTCGCCCCTTGGTGCCGTCCTGGTGATCCGGACGCCCCAACGGCGATGGAGGTATGCGCGGGGCTGGGCCCTGCCGACACAGAGCGCGAAGTCCTACACCCCGGCGTCCACGTTTCCTTCATGAGGGTTGCTCGCATGTCAAGGGGGACCTCCTGAGCATCGCGACTCAGGGGCCTCACTAGTCACGTAGCCCCTCGCCCCTTGGTGTCGTCCTGGTGATCCGGACGCCCCAACGGCAGTCGAGGTATGCGCAGGGCTGGGCCCTGCCAACGCAGAGCACAAAAGCAAGCACGAAGGAAACTTGGCACAATAAGGAAACCATGGGGTCCTAATAATTATTACAAGCACATATTGTTCCACAAGCTTAAACAGAAGTCTTACGCCTCCACGAGGCATGGTGAATGTTGCAGGGTAAAACTAAGAAGGAACGCCACTGCCGCCACCTACCCCGCTCGTTGGGAGCCCCTCATCGACAACGCTGCCACCATCCTCACCGCTTTCGACTTCTGCTGCTGGAGCCTCAGAGATGGGAACCTCCGGAGGAAGGATCATGAGCAGCTTCGCGAACACCTCGCCACGGCGAAAGGATACCGCGATGCGTGCCATGGGGCGCAACCCCTCCTAGGTACCCCCTCGGAGCTAGCCGCTCTTTTCTCGCGCAAGTCGCTTGCACGTTAAAGGGGGGCCCTTGAGCATCATGTCTCAGGGGCTCCTACCGGCCCTTGAGCCCTCACCCCCTGGCCTTGACCACGGCACCGTGACCTGGCATACTAGCGGCGGCCGAGCCTCGCTCGAGAGCCGGGTCCCGAGGACGTAGAGCACCCTGACGAGCGGGAGAGATGGAGTCGGTAGGACCCCTGCGGGGGGGCGCCATCAGGAGAAGGGTGCAGCCTAACATCGCACAAGAAGCTCGCCCTCACGACAAGGAAACCACCACAGGCTCGCCAAGATAAGTCGCTTCGCACACCCGGGCGCGAACCCCATAATCGGCATTTCATCTCTCATGATTTCGCTCAGGCAAGGGAACTCCCCTTTCAGTCCTTCGGGAGCCGCTTGCGCGCCAAAGGGGACCTCCTGATCATCGCGCCTCGGGGGCTCTTACCGGACCTCGAGCCGCTCACCTCCTGGCCTTGACCATGGCATCGCGACCTGGCATACCAGCGACGGCCGAAGCTTGCCTGGGGACTGGGTCCTGTTGGCGTAGAGCACTAAGCTACCGTGAGAATAAAAAGGGGGAACCGTGCCCAAGCGAGAGACGCAAACACAACATAAGTTGGGGACGCTAACATTAAGGCAAAAGTGTCATGATCTTTACACACCCCCGCGGGGCCCTTCATGACTTTTGCGCAGGAATGAAACAAAAGGAAAGGACCTCCTGAGGATCGCGACCCAGGCGGTGTCGCCCATGACGCCTGGCTGGCGCCATTCTTCCCTCAAGCCCGAGCACGGCGGCGCGGCGGCTCGTAGCTGTCATCATCGCTTAAGCTTGGTTCGGAGGAGGCGTCGCTGCTACTAGAGGAATCGCGGACAAGGCCAAGGGCAAGGTCACTGCGAGGGGCCTCACCGATTTGCCGGCCTGTGAGGGGGTCACCGTCTCGATCGCCTCCCCTGGGGCACCACTCCAGACGTTGGTCATCCTCTCTGAAGACCTAGAAGAAGAGCGTCAACGCCCCATCAAGCGCCACGTGTCAGCCTGGCCCGCAGGCGATTGGGGCCCGCGGCGCTTCGCCCTTGCCCTTTGGCTTCGCCTCGAAGCCAAGTCCGAGCGCGCCTTGGGCCCGGGGGCTACTGTCGGCGTTCTGGGAACCATGGTACCCAGACTTGCCTGCCTGTGGCCCATGGCGTGGCACCTTCGACGGCCTGGTATGGCCCAGTTTCAACACCAACAAGACAAGACCCTCGCGAGGGGCCAAGCCTTGAGAGGCAGACGACGCCAAGACCTCCCGAGGGAGCGGCCTTCCCTGGCTGCCTCCTGAGGAGCGGAGATTCCTATGCAGGTGCCCAACCTCACGAGGTTGCGATGACGAAAGCCATGACAACCAAGGCCAGGCGGGCGCCAGCAGGCGCAGAAGAGCAGGTTTCCTCTTTGGTGCTAAGGAGGCAAGCGCAGGCATGGGTTCCCGAGGAATCAGGCAACGGTTTCCATTCCAGTGCAACGAGACCAAGACCGCCAGGATGGCAGGACGGATGTCATCGCCGATCCCACCGCGGCGTCGCGACCAGAAGCTTTGCAGGCGAAGACCACCTTTCATCAGGATAAGATGTACTACTTGTCCCCTTTCAAATTGGCCACTGTGGGATCCCTTCCCGCCTTCGTTTTGGAGGAAGAGGACCGAGGCCGCTATAAGTATAAGCTAGCCACCACCGAACTGGGGGGGAAGGACGGAACCGAAGGATGACTCACCCTCACCCCAGAGCAGACCTCGTGAGGTTGTTCTTCCCTTGTACTAGTTCATCCCCAGCCCCTCGTGATGCAAATCCACCACAAAGTAGGAGTAGGGTCTTACACCGCAAGGTGGCCCAAACCTGGGTAAACTGCCGTGTCCATCTCCTTCCTTGATCCATCGAGCAAGGCTATAGGGCGACAGGTTGGTTGGTTGGATAGGTTGAGTTCTTCACACATGCCCCAGAGTTCGAACCTTCTTTGGGTCTGCGGAGCCCTGAATCCGACATTAGCGTTTGCATGTGTGCCCGATTCCAAGCGGCACCAAAGGAATTGCATCACCTCGCGGTGAAGCGAATTCTTCGATATTTGGCTCACACCCCAATGCTAGGATTATGGTATCCAAAGGGCTCAGAGTTTGATCTAGTTGGATTCTCAGATGCTGATTATGCTGGTGACAAGGTTGATCGCAAGTCTACATTAGGCACTTGTCACTTTCTTGGACGATCTCTTGTCTGTTGGTCTTCAAAGAACCAAAACTGTGTATCGCTCTCCACTGCTGAATCTGAATACATTCTGCTGGATCTTGTTGCGCTCAGCTTCTCTGGATGAAGCAAACTCTCAAGGGTTATGGCATCAACAAGAAGAAGGTGCCCCTCTACTGCGACAATGAAAGCGCCATCAAGATTGCTCACAATCCAGTTCAACACTCGAAGACAAAGCACATTCAGATCCGTCGTCACTTTCTCAGAGACCATGTGTTGAAGGAAGATGTTGATATCATTCACGTTAACACTGAAGAGCAATTGGCAGATATCTTCACAAAGCCCTTGGATGAGAAAAGATTTTGTAAGATGCGATGTGAGCTAAATATCTTAGAATCCTCGAATGTCCAGTGAATGGACACACATCCTAACGCTTATGCATATTGATGACTTAGGTGCGCAACACACAAAGTAACGTATGTCTTCAACTCATGAAGACATACACTCTAAGTGTGAATACATTAATGTGGAATTTGACTTCGGAGCGCCACGATAATTGTGCGCCGTGTCTGGGTCTAATACTTCCTATACGGTGGGTAACGCCACCACCAATCTTTTCTGAAGATTTTTCGAATGGCGTCACATTGCATTATCTTCAAAGCTGGTTTGTCTTCAATATTGGTTTATCTTCATGATTAATCTTCTTTATGTTTGATTTGAGGTTCATTGCCTATATATCTGTGTGTGTGTGTGTGTGTTCTGTCCTTGTCGCGGTAGAACACGATCACCTATGGGGCCATCTGCCCCTTGTGGTTTGGCAATGGGGAAGGTCATGTTGCACAAAGAGCAGAAGCCATGGGACAGCACAACAGGGGTGACACTGGTGGTTTTTACCCAGGTTCGGGCCGCTGGGAAGCGTAAAACCCTACTCCTGCTTTGGTGGATTGATGGAAGGACCGCGATGAACACGCAGTGCTCAGGCCCGGCAAGGTCGCCTTGGGGAGAGCAGCTACGCGTGTATGAGTATACAAAGGTCTGAATCCTTTTCTAGGTTGCCATGGCCCTCCTTTTATAGGCTAAGGGGTAACCACAGTGGCAAAATAGTCATTATCTAGTGATTAGATAGCCAACAGTGCTATCGTACCTAACTCTGGCAGTTAGGACAAAGTGCATTAAATGCACTGCTAGGTGTCACACTGAGGATGCAGCCCAGCAAGCCTGCCGCGCCGCTTAGTTGTCTTCTACCTGTTTGCTTGACACGCCTCTGGATGGGTGTCATATAGAGGTAATCTTCCTTCCAAATGGCTGCCACGTGCCAAATGATAGCCACTTAATCACTTGGGGGCTCGACACCGCACTGACAGATGACTTGCATTGCGATGCGGTGGAGCGGTGGAGTCTTGGCGGGGAGATTTGCCTTTGGCGGCCCCGGCAAGCCTGCTGGGGAAACATTGGATTCATCCTCGGGGTGGCCTCGACCTGACCAGGCTCGCCTGCCCGGTAAGGGAGGCTTTCCCTTAGTGATATCCTACTGCCTCGGCTTGTCTTGGTCTTCTTGATCCGCCCTTTGATCCCTCAAAGAGCTGTTCATCTGGCTTGGTCTTGACTTGGATGCTTGGTGAAGTTTGCTTCCTTGCCATCGTGCCTGTGTACAGTCTGGGCAACATACGTGAAGGTTTGTTGCACCGACAGGAACCCCCGGGCCTGGTCCAAACGTGCTACCGAGCATTGTTGGGGTAGGCCCTATCAGGTACACAGGCAGGGCACTTGTGATGATATTCTCCTTTTTCTTGATATCTTCCTTGCTTCTTCATTAACCTGTGCTTGAGTCAGCTTCCGGTTTCCCTGTGCGTCGCGCGACGCCAAACGTGGTGGGTCCACCTCTGTAATGGCCCGTGAATGACTTTAATTCACGGGGAGGTAGCTGCCATTTCACTTATCCCACTACGCCCGCCCCTTTCACCACGTATGCCACATGCATCGCGTGGGGTAGGTAACGGATGCGTATGGTGCAGGAAGGAGCGCTATGACAGAAACCCAAATGTCCCGGATTGGTGCAAGGGGGCGGTCAACGAGTCTAGCTGCCGTCAGTGGTATGGACGGGTCTAATTTGAAGGAGCCCTTGGGGGGTGGAGAATCAGCCCCCGGCCCCAGCTCGTCTATAAAAGGGAGCCGAGGGGGAACGGAGCCATCCATCTGTGCACCTTCTCCCTCTTCTTCCTTGCCTTCTTCTTCTCCATTATGCCGATGGAAAGAGGCTGGGGCCTGGCCCCAGGTCTTAGCTCGGGAGTGACGATTCCGAAGGCCTGTGTTGGCACTCGGGGAGTGAGTCTGGTTCAGGGCCGCGGGAGACGCGGTGGTCGTGGTTGGGGCGGTCGCAGTTTGCGGCAGTGCACCCATGATTGCCGCATTGACTCTGGTATGGAAGGCACTACATTTCTCCTTAACAGCAAAGTGTTCGCACCCTCCATGCGAGCTAGCCATCCAGGGCAGGAGTACTACCCCTGCCGCAAGCTGTTGGAGTTCGATAACCTGTTGGTGGAGTCTTCAGGGCTCCTGGCGCCCGCCTGCAGCGCCGTGCTCGGGATCTTTAGTAACCCCAGCATTGCCCTCTCCGGCGAAGTCGGGGATGACCCTGAAGATGGTGGCGCCCTCCTACCCGCCAAGGTGGGGGTTGGCGCCCCCAGCGCCCCTTGGGCACTGCCACCACCATCAGCCGCTTCTCCGGGGGAGGTGACGGGCCAAGGGCCCGGCATTCTCCCGGAGCGACGATGATGAGGAAGAAAACGGCAAAGACGAAGAAGGTGGGTGGCAGGCCATCAGGTCAGAGTACAATGGCACCGACGCCTTCGTCTCGTACTGCCTGCTTGCTGCTCCGTCTTTCAGCTCTTCCCCTCCCCCCAGCACCATCATCACCAGCCTCTTCCGGATGGTTGCCGGAGGGGGGATGCTCTCTTGGTGCCTTCTGCCGCGTGCACCCCGCCTAGGTGCTTCTTTTGCCCTCTTCGCACTCGAGATGAATCCTGGGAGAAGGAAGGCAACAAAGGCATCACGAGCATTTGCCCTTTTATATTTCAAAAGATGTAGGCGCTTGCCAAATTTTAGTCTCAAATATGTAATTTCTTCTACCCATGTTTGTAATCTGTAAGTCTTGTACTTGTTTATCTACATATTAATGAAAAAAGACATGCTTGCCAGATACTTGTGCATGTACTACATCCATGCAGAGGAGGAATGCCTCTATACTTTCAAGTAAACAAGTTTTCCCGGCAAGCTATCTTGCCGGTGCCTTCCGTTGTTGCCGCGGGGCTTGGCCTGCCAGGCTCAAAACTATGGAAGGGAACCAGCCCCTCGTTGAACCTTCTCTGTCAAATGCCACTACAACCATCTTGACCGAAATAATGTTCGAATCAAGGGATGGGAGCACAAATGTTTTGAAGGTGACAAGGTTCTTCTATGCACAAGTTTTCTTCTTACAGAGACATGTTCATGGGTAGAAAGAAACTTATATGTTTGGCTTGTCGGGGATCGATATGTAGGCTTGTTTCCATCTCTTATTTTTGGGATCGAGCCCGCGGCAAGAGCCCTGCAGTTAGTGCAGAGGAAAACATAGCAACATATGATCACATCTAAATGATCATGGCAAATTTATGCTAAGCTAATCATGCATGCAAGTTTTTAGGGCGCCAGTGCTTCATTTTATTATCTGTGCTCAGGGTCTGCACCTGGCTTTGTACAAAGTGTTACATGCGCATCGGCAAGGCTTGTATAATAGGGTGGCTGCCAGGGCTGGGCACGGCAGCCGCGCCTTACAGGTAGAACTTGCGAAGATGCTCAATATTCCATGAGTTTTGCATTTTGATGCCATCTTCGGTCTCCAGACAGACTGCGCCAGGTCTGGTGACTCGTACTACCCGGTAAGGGCCTTCCCACTTCGGCGTCAACTTGTTGATACCCTTGGCGGACTGAACACGCCTAAGTACAAGGTCGCCTTCCTCAAGGCTCCGGGCACGAACCCTGCGGCTGTGATAGCGGCGCAGGGCTTCCTGATAGCGTGCAGCACACACAGCAGCCCGGAGACGGTTCTCCTCAAGGAGCACGACATCGTCATGCCGGTGCTGCTCTTGCTCTAATTCATCATAGGCAAATACTCGAGGTGACCCGTATATGAGTTTCGTGGGGAGCACTGCTTCTGCCCCATAGACTAGGGAGAAGGGAGTCTGGCCGGTAGCTCGATTTGGTGTCGTACGGAGGGACCATAGAACCACCAGCAGTTCGTCGATCCAGCATCTGCCACACTTTTGCAGCTTATCAAAAGTCCTTGTCTTGAGCCCATGCGGCACTTTAGCGTTCATCCTCTCAGCCTGTCCATTGCTTCTGGGATGAGCAATAGAGGCGAATGAAACCTTGCTTCTGAGGGTTTGAACGTATTGCATGAAGGCGCGGCTTGTGAATTAGGTGCCGTTGTCAGTGATAACTCTGGCGGGTACTCCGAAATGGCACACCAATCCTTTCAAGAACTTGATAGTTGATTGTGCAGTTACCTTCCTCACAGGCTCCACTTCCAGCCACTTTGTAAACTTGTCGATTGCAACATACAAGAATTCAGAGCCCCTGGTAGCATGGGGGAAGGGGCCCAAGATGTTGAGCCCCCAGACCGAATGGCCATGACAAAGGGATCGTCTGGAGAGCTTGAGCGGGTTGATGGATGTTCTTGGAGTGGAACTGGCAGGCTTCACATCTGGTTACTAGCTCAATTGCATCTTGGAGGGCCGTGGGCCAGTAGAAACCTTGCAGGAAAGCTTTTCCAACCAAGGCTATTGATCCAATATGGGAGCCACACATGCCTTCGTTTACTTCTGACAACAGTTCCTTCCCCTCTTCCCGGCAAATGCACTTCAGTTTCACACCGTTGGGCCTTCTTCTGTACAATGTGTCATCAATGAATTGGTACATACTGGCCCTCCGTGCTACTCTTTCGGCTTCTTCTTGCTCTTCGGGAAGTTCTCCTGTTTGGAGAAAGTGGACTATGTGCCATGCCCAAGTTGGAGCTTGAGGCTCGACAACAAGGACAAACGGCACCTCCTCGTTCGTGGGAGCGCATATCTCAACCGCAAGAACTTGTAGTTCGGCGGGAGGGTGCTGCTCACCAAGCGAAGTGGATTTATTCCCGGCAGCCTCTCTACCAGGGACTTCGGAGAGCCCTGCCGGGAGATGCTTGCCGCAGCCCAATTTCCTCCGTTTTCTGGCCATCATTGTCGGGGATACTGAGGGTTGAGTCAGGTGAAGAACAAAAGTCTCTAGTTCCACAGGAAGCTTTTGTGCAGCGCATTTTGATAGATGATCAGTGATGCTGTTTTCCGCACGTGGCACGTGCTCTGTTTGTAATCCATCAAAATGCTCCTCCAGCTTCCTCACTTCCTCCACGTATGCCTCCATTAATGGACTTTGCTAATACTTGTTTACTTGTCTCACCGCGATTGGTTCACTTCCTTCCCTAGGGAGGACAGTAGCTGCGGCTGCTCCTTCATCTACTTCCCGCTGTGCCACCAGTGCTGCACTAACCACTTGATTGGTTGCCACTAAGTATAGCAACAACGGCTCTTGTGGTTTAGGAGCGACCAAGGTGGGAGCAGAGGAAAGATAGGCTTTTAAGTCTTGCAGTGCTTCTTCTGCCTCCAGGGTCCACTTCATTGGCCTTGCTTTCTTCAGAATTTTGAAGAACGGCAGGGCGCGCTCAGCATACTTGGAAATGAACCTACTAAGCGCGGAAACACATCCAGTTAAACGCCTCACATCCTTGACTGTCTTGGGTGCTTGAATCTGCTTGATTGCTCTGATCTTGTCGGGGTTGGCCTCTATCCCCCGGTGAGATACAAAGAAGCCAAGTAGCTTGCCGGAGGGAACGCCAAACACGCATTTCTCAGGGTTCAACTTCAAGTGGATCTTGTGCAGATTTGCAAAGGTCTCTTCCAAGTCTTGAATAAGTGTTGATTTCTCCTTGGTTTTGACCACTATATCATCCATGTAAGCTTCAATATTCCTATGCAACTGAGGCTTAAACCCAATTTGTATTGCTCTTGCAAAGGTGGATTCAACACTCTTCAACCCAAAGGGCATCCGCACAAAGCAGTACGTGCCACATGGGGTTATGAACACGGTCTTCTCCTTGTCCTCCTTGGACATAAATATCTGGTGGTACCCGGAGTATGCATCTTAGAAAGAAAGCAGGTCACACCCAAAAGTGGAATCCACAATCTGGTCAATGCGTGGTGAGGGGAATGGGTCCTTCAGGCATGCCTTGTTCAGATCTGTGAAGTCTATGCAAAGCCTCCATTTCCCATTCGCCTTGCGCACCACCACCGGGTTTGCCAACCACGTCAGGTGCAACACCCCTCTGACCAAACCAGCCGCTTCAAGTTTCTTGATCTCTTTGGCAATGAATTGTTGCCGCTCTAAAGCTTGTTTCCTAACATTCTGCTTGACGGGCCAAGCATGAGGGCAGACAGCAAAGTGGTGCTCGATTACCTCCCTGGGAACACCGGGGATGTCAGATGGTTGCCAAGCAAACACATCAACATTCGCCCGCAGGAAGGCAACGAGCGCGCTTTCCTATTTGTCGTCAAGGGTGGAGCTGATGGTGAACGTACTACCAGCGCCATCCAGCCCTGCCGAGACCCTTTTCACAGCAGGCGAGGCAACTTTGGATCTCTTGCTAGTGGAACTCTCTGGCAAATCATCGACGGGTGCAGCACACTCCGGAGAGGCGCGCTTCCCGGATTCCTTGCCGGCATCTCTGCTAGCCTTCTTTCCTTTCTTGTTTTCCTTGGCGGGAGCTGCAGCTTCTGCGGCCTCGGCAGCGACCGCATCCCGGTACATCTTATCCACGCATATGATTGCATCTTTCTTGTCTGGCGGGATGGAAATGACGCCCATTAGCCCTGGCATTTTTAGTGTGTTGTAGGCATAGTGAGATGCCGCCATGAATTTTGCCGGAGCTAGATGACCAAGAATCCCATTGTACGGCAAGGGGAGCTCAACCACATCAAACACAACTCTCTCGGTCCGGTAGTTTAGTTCTCCACCAAATGTCACCAGCAGCGTAATCTTCCCCTTAGGACGACTCCTGCCGGGGTTGATTCCTTGAAACGTGCCAGTAGTCTTAATCTCTTCATCTGATATCTGAAGCTTGCTAATCACTTTGGGGGAAATCAGATTCAACCCTGCCCCACCGTCAACTAACATCTTTGTGACCTTGAGGTTGCGGATTGTTGGCGAAACCAATAACGGCAAACACCCTACCACAGTGGTGCGGTCAGGGTGATCCTCTTCATCAAAGATGATAGGCGTGCGGGGCCATTTGAGCAGCTTTTAGAAATCTGCTGCCGGCTCTACGGCTTTGACCTCACGTGCCCACTGTTTGAGCTAGCGGTGAGAGGAGTGCAAAGATGCGCCTCCGTCAACGCACACGGCCTCAGTTGCTTTCTGGAACTCTTGCTCACTAGTTTCCTCATCATTCCCTTCATCAGTTTCATCATCACTTTCCTTTTTTCACGGACTCTAGCAGGATTTTCATGCTGCTGGGGAGTCTTGTCGTGGCGGCCTCCTCTGCCGCCTCGGCCCTTCCCGCCAACACCTTCTTGGTCTCTCTCCTTGTCGCGCTTCTCATACTCAGCTTTCTGCTTTTTGACGAGTTGCTCAACCTGATGACACTCTTGGAGATCATGGCCCTTGGTTCGGTGGATCTTGCAGTACGACCCGTCTGTCTTCCCGGCTTTTTCGGCCACCGCCACCTCCCGGCAATCAGTGCACGCGGCAACTTCCTTGCCGAGGGCTTCGGTCTTGACTTTCTTGCCGGTACTAGGGGTGCCAGAACCCTCAATAGCCAGTACTGCCTTCTCTTTACACTTCTTGTTGCGCTTTTTATTCTTCCTCCTCAGGTTAGTGGCATCATCGTCATCCTCTGAGCTAACTTCAATGTCGTCCTCTTCTCCGGGGAGTCGCCTCCCTTCCTCCGTACGGGTGCACTTATCCACCAAGGTGTATAGCTCATTCACAATCTTGGGCAACCGGACGTTCATTTTGGAACGTATCCTCCTTTTGCGCACGTTTGACTGGAACACGGCAATTATAGCTGCCGGGTGGATATCTAGGATGTGCCTGTGCACCCGGCTAAACCTCTGTATGTACTTCCGCAAACTCTCCCCTTCCTTCTATGGAAGGAGTTGCAGGTCGCTGGGCCATCCTGGCTCTTGGTGGCCGCCCGTGAAGGCACCAACAAACTCGTTGCACAGGTCAGCCCAGGACGAAATGAAATGCTCCGGCAGGTGCATCAGCCATGACCTCACGTTTGGCTTGAGTGCCAAAGGGAAGTAGTTGGTGAACACCTTCTCATCTCTTCCTCCGGCGGCTTGAATAGCAATTGTGTAGATGCTCAAGAACTCTGCCGGGTTCAGCCTTCCATCATACTTTTCTGGTATTTCTGGTTTGAAAACGCGGGCAGATGGCCAACGGACTTGCTGCAGCTCGCGAGTGAAGGCAGGGCACCCAACCTCGAAAGGCAAGTATCCGCCTTCACTGGGCGCGGGTTCGTCGACGTCTGGGCCATTGCGCCTGTCAGATTGGCGGCGGGTTTCACGGCGCCGCTCTATAGTGACGCGCGCATCTTCCCTCCGCCAATCTTCCAGGACCTACCGCTGATCTCGATGGGCCCGAGGATCAGATGAAGCCATTGGCGCCTCGTCGGGCTCCTAGTCGCACGGTTCTGGTTGCAGCCTCTGCACTGGCTGTCGAGGAGGGGATTGCACCGTTGGAATGGCCCCCTCAACACGGTCAGCAGCTCGGGCCGTTGTTGTTGCTTGCGGGCGCTGCGGCGGGCCCGCCCGCTGTGATCCTTCCACTTCAGCAAAACCAATCGAACTCTGGATGGTGGCTCTCCAGTCATCCATTTGATCGGCCGCTGGCGGGAATCTCAGCAGGAGTTAAGCTCGCGCCATGGCTTCCGAAGCAGTGCTTGGCATAGCTGATGAGGGAGACCGCGACGTCGCCCGACTCCTGATAGTACCAGTAGTGGCGGCGCCGTGTTCTCGTCGCTGTGAGCCAGTTGCCACGACAGCGCGGTAGCGAGAGGGGTGCACCTGGGGGTTGACGACCCCGTTCGGTGCTTCGTCTTGGTTACCCTTCCCTGGGCAAGGTGTGTGCCCCGTAGCTGTGCCTGTAACAAGAACAGCTAGGGGGTCGCGACTCGCGCCAGAGCGGGCGTCGTCGCTGCGGCTGCGCCCACCAGCGTGGTGGGGAGGTGGAGACTGAACATTCCCCCCGCCCGCGCCTTGTGGAACATATGGCCGTCGGGATGTTGTTGATACCGCCCTCCCCCGGCGTCTTCCGCTCCCGCTTCGACCGCAGGGGAAACGACGACAGCGTTGTCTGCACCGGTCACGTCCCCTATGGCACCCGCATCCCCCAACGTCATCACAGCACCCATAGTATCAGCGGCTACATGTGAGGGCGCCTTCGAGGTGGAAGGAAGAGCGGTGGCGCCGAGCTTCTTCTTGGGCGCCATGGATGATGAAGCCAATGATGAAGAAGACAATGATGAAGGTTGACGCGCTATTCACAACCTCGGGTTCGCGAATGCGCTTCCCCCTACCTGGCGTGCCAAAGATGTCGCGGTGGAACATGATCACCTATGGGGCCATCATCCCCTTGTGGTTCGGCAAGGGGGAAGGTCACGTTGCACAAAGAGCAGAAGCCATGGGACAGCACGACAGGGGTGACACTGGTGGTTTTTACCCAGGTTCGGGCCGCTGGGAAGCGTAAAACCCTACTCCTGCTTTGGTGGATTGATGGAAGGACCGCGATGAACATGCAGCACTCAGGCCTGGCAAGGTTGCCTCGGGGAGAGCAGCTACGCGCGTATGAGTATACAAAGGTCCGAATCCTTTTCTAGGTTGCCATGGCCCTCCTTTTATAGGCTAAGGGGTAACCACAGTGGCAAAAAAGGCATTATCTAGTGATTAGATAGCCAACAGTACTATCATACCTAACTCTGGCAGTTAGAACAAAGTGCATTAAATGCACTGCTAGGTGTCACGCTGAGGATGCAGCCCGGCAAGCCTGCCGTGCCGCTTACTTGTCTTCTACCTATCTGATTGACACGCCTCTGCACGGGTGTCATATAGAGGTAATCTTCCTTCCAAATGGTTGCCACGTGCCAAATAACAGCCACTTAATCACTTGGGGGCTCGACACCGCACTGACAGATGACTTGCATTGGGATGCGGTGGAGTAGTGGAGTCTTGGCAGGGAGATTTGCCTTTGGAGGCCCCAGCAAGCCTGCCGGGGAAACATTGGATTCGTCCTCGGGGCGGCCTCAACCTGACCAGGCTCGCCTGCCCGGTAAGGGAGGCTTTCCCTTAGTGATATCCTACTGCCTTGGCTTGTCTTGGTATTCTTGATCCACCCTTTAATCCCTCAAAGAGCTGTTCATCTGGCTTGGTCTTGACTTGGATGCTTGGTGAAGTTTGCTTCCTTGCCATCGTGCATGTGTACAGTCCGGGCAACATACGTGAAGGTTTGTTGCACCGACAGTCCTCTACAGCATTCACCTATAGCTATGTCTTCAAGTTGCTATTTTCTGTGCTAGGTGAATGTGATCGGACCCTAACCTCATCCGTGCTTCTCTCTCAAACTCTCTCTAAATCTTCATATGCATTCTATTGACACGTGTTGATTGTCTTCACTGTGTCCTTATCAGTCGAAGATCAAGAGACAAACATTTAAAATGCTTTTATTATCTCTATCCTTTTTTCCTGAATCCGAAGAAGCCGGAATGACCTCCCGACAAACCAGTCGCGCGTGGGGTCGTGGCACAACATTTAAGCTATTGCATGCATGCCATGTGTCCCTCAGATGTGAACCGCCAGGGGCAGCTGAGTAAATTCACTCAGCCGTCGCCCTTCCTTATAAATACACCCCCCCTGCGGTCATTATTTCCTACTCCCTTCACTGTCTCGCTCAAACCCTAGCGCCGTTGCTAGCATCCGTCGTCGCCGGAGATGAAGCGCTTCGCTGCCGCGACTTCTCTGTCATCATCGTCACGCCGGCCGCGGACATCTTCCTCCCACCGCCGCCTGATACGTCTCCAACGTATCTATAATTTTTGCTTGTTCCATGCTGTTATATTATCATTCTTGGATGTTTTACAATCATTTTATTGCAACTTTATATCATTTTTTGGGACTAACCTATTGACATAGTGCCCAGTGCCAGTTGCTGTTTTTTGCTTGTTTTTTACTTCGTAGAATATCAGTACCAAACGGAGTCCAAACGCAGCGAAACTTTTTGGACAATTTTTATAAACCAAAAGGAACAACATGGCCAAAGAAGTATGAGAGGGGTGCCCCGAGGGGGGCACAACCCACCTGGGCACGCCTGGGGGCCCAGGCGCGCCCTGGTGGATTCTGCCCACCTCGGTGGCCTCCCGCACTGCCTCTTCGCCCTATAAATTCCCAAATATTCCAGAACCCCCAAAAATAACCCTAGATCAGAAGTTCCGCCGCCGCAAGCCTCTATAGCCACGAAAAACCAATCTAGACCCGTTCCGGCACCCTGCCGGGGGGGGGGGGAATCATCACCGGTGGCCATCTTCATCATCCCGGCGGCCATCAT
The DNA here is from genome assembly GCA_011799875.1 of Thinopyrum elongatum. Lineage (NCBI taxonomy): Eukaryota > Viridiplantae > Streptophyta > Magnoliopsida > Poales > Poaceae > Thinopyrum > Thinopyrum elongatum. The sequence continues at coordinate 427,807,659 of CM022302.1, forward strand.
GATGAGGAGGGAGTAGTCCACCCTCGGGGCTGAGGGTTTGTACCAGTAGCTATGTGTTTAATCTCTCTCTCTCTCTCATGTTCTTGAGATGGCACAATCTTGATCTATCACGGGCTTTGTTAATATAGTTGAATCATATGGTGTTTTCCCCTCTCTATCTTGTTGTGAATTGAGTTTTCCCTTTGAGATTTCATTTTATCGGATTCAATACTTTTATGGATTTGAGAACACTTTATGTATGTCTTGCTATGAATACCCGTGGTGACAATGGGGTATCATATTGATTCACTTGATATATGTTTTGGCACTCAACTCGCGGATTCCTGAGGTGACATTGGGGTAATCTATGCATAGGGGTTGATGCACGTTCTTGTCTTTGTTTCTCCGGTAGAAATCTTGGGGCACTCTTTGAGGTTCTTTGTGTTGGATTGAGTATTATGAATCTGAAATTGTTTGATGCATATCGTATAATTAACTCACGGATACTCGCGGTGACATTGGAGTATCTAGGTGACATTAGAGTTGGTTGATGTGTATCATATGGTGTTATTTTAGTACAAACTCTAGATTAGATCGATCGGAAAGAATAGCTTGGTGTTATTTTAGTACGAACTCTAGGATAGATTAATCGGAAAGAATAGCTTTGAGGCAGTTTCGTACCCTACAAACAATTTCTTCTTATATTCTCCGCTAGATAGGAACTTTGGAGTGATTCTTCATCGCACGTTGAGGGATGGTTATATGATCCAAATATATTAGCATTGTTGAGAGATTGCACTAGCGAAAGTACGGACCCTAGGCCTCATTTTCAAGCATTTCAATACCGTTTGTGCTCTGTTTTATCAATTGCTACCTTGCTATTTTTTATTGTTCCTATCACAAAAATCAATATCTACTATCATTACTACGCTTTTATTACCATCTCTTCACCAAACTAGTGCACCTATACAAATTACCATTGTATTTGGTGTGCTGGGGACACAAGAGACTCTTTGTTATTTGGTTGCAGGGTTGTTTGAGAGAGACCATCTACATCCTACGCCTCCCACGGATTGATAAACCTTAGGTCATCCACTTGAGGGAAAATTCTACTGTCCTACAAAACTCTGCGCTTGGAGGCCCAACACGAGTCTACAAGAACAAGTTGTGTAGTAGACATCAAGCTCTTTTCTGGCGCCGTTGTCAGGGAGGTAAGTGCATGAAGGTATATCTTTAGATCTTGCAATTGAATCTTTTAGTTTCCTGTTTTATCAGTAGTTTGGTTTGTAAAAGAAAACTACAAAAAAATTGAATTAAGGTTACATCATATTGTTCATCTTTATAATGTCTTTCGTGAAAATGATGGAAAGGAAAATTGTGCTCAATTGATAGAGCAAGAATTCTATAAAATGTTCGACAAAAAATCTTTGAATGATGAGCATGATTGCAATGTTGTTGGTATGAACTCTTTGAATATCCATGATGCTAACGATATGCAAAGCCATAAGTTTGGGGATGCTATATTTGATGAAGATGATATTTTTAGTCCCCCAAGTTTTGATGAGAATATTTATTATGATGAAAGCATGCCTCCTATTTATGATGATTATATTGATGAAAGTGGATTTGGAGATGTCGTAACTTTATTTAATGATGAATCCACTATTTCGGAAGAGGTTTCAATTGATTATGACAACAAAGTTGCTATCTATGATGATTATGGTGATGACATGTATGCAATTTTGAATAATGATAACCATGAAATTTGTCATCATAATTTTAATTTTCAATCACATGATAGTTATTTTGTTGAGTTTGCTCCCACTACTACTAATGAGAAGAAAATTGCTTATGTGGACAGTAGTAAATTTTTTATGCTTGTAGATCATGAAAAGAATGCTTTATGTGATAGTTATATTGTTAAATTCATTCATGATGCTACTGAAAATTACTATGAGGGAGGAACTTATGCTTCTACACATCTCAATAATATCAAGTTTCCTCTCTATGTGTTGAAAATCTTGAAGTTTTGCTTGTTTTGCCTTCCTATGCTAGTTGATTCTTGTTCCCATGAATTATTTGTTCACAAAATCCCTATGCATAGGAAGTGGGTTAGGCTTAAATGTGCTTGCCATGTGTTTCATGATGCTCTCGTTATGTTTCAATTCTTATCTTTTATGCGAGCATCATTGAAATCATCATGCCTAGCTAAAAGGCGTTAAAAAAGCGCTTGTTGGGAGACAACCCAACATTTAACCCTACTGTTTTTGTGTGCTCACATGATTAGGCTACTGTGGTAATCATGTTTTATAGCTTTTGTTTCAATAAAGTGCCAAGTAAAGCCTTTGGGATAGTATGGATGATAGTTGACTTGATTCTGTGCAAAAACAGAAACTTTTGTGCCCAGTAACAGAATTGTTTAAATTCACTGGAGCGTCGAAAAACTCTGAATCTTTTACAGATGATTGATCTACAAATTTTCTACGTTTTCCTACTTTTTAATAATTTTTGTAGTTACATAAGTATGACTTTAATTCAGATCTTTACATACTGTTCTGTTTTTGACAGATTCTGTTTTCAATGCATAGTTTGCTTGTTTTATGGTTTCCATGGCTTATATTGCTTAATATAAGTTGTATAAATTGTAGGGTACAGTAGGAATTGTGTGAGAACAATTATGAATCTTATCTTGACAGTACCAAAGTGAAGGATTTGTCTTTATCATACTAATCCATCTCACGAAGTTCCGTTAAGTTTTGTGTGATTGAAGTTTTCAAGTTTTGGGTGAGATATCGATATGAGAAGAATAAGGAGTGACAAGAACCTAAGCTTGGGGATGCCCAAGGCACCCCAAGGTAATATTCAAGGAATATCCAAGGAACTAAGCTTGGGTATGCCCCGGAAGGCATCCCCTCTTTTGTCTTCAACATTATCGGTAACCTCACTTGGAGCTATATTTTCATTCGTCACATGATATGAGTTTTGCTTGGAGAGTCATTTTATTTTATAAGGATTTGCTTGCTGTTATTTATAGTAATGTTTTTCACCTTTTACGTCAATAAAAATGTCAAGTATAGCCTTTGCCATGCTTATTTTGCAAGTATATGAGTTGCTGTTTCAAAACAGAAAGTTTATCGCTGTTGCAAAAATTCTCCAGAAAAATCAGAATGTGATAAAATGTTGAATTTTTTTGCATAATAAGATATGATACATTTTATACAGTGTGGTAATTTTTCAGATTTTTGGAGTAAGGGAAGTATGAAGAATATTGCACTCTTTACAGACTGTCCTGTTTAGACAGATTGCTGTTATGTTTGCATTGTTTGCATATGTTTGCTTGTTTAATGATTCTATTTGAGGATAGAAGTATTAAATATGCAGAGGAATTTAGTATTCAATGTTAAATAATAATTTTATTGATTTGATACAGTAGATAATGATAAGGTTTTTGCATTGATTTATACTAACTTATCTCACGAGTTCTTGTTGAGTTTTGTGTGGATGAAGTTTTTAAGATTTAGTGAAACCGTGATATAGAAGGAATTAAGGAGACACAAAAGCTCAAGATTGGGGATGCCCAAGGCATCCCAAGATAAAATTTCAAGAAGTCTCAACCATCTAAGCTTGGGGATGCCCCAGTAGGCATCCCACCTTTCTTCATCAACAATTATCAGTTAGCCTCGGTTGAGCCTAAGTTTTTGCTTCTTCACATGATGTGTGCTATTCTTAGAATGTCATTTTGTTTTGTTTAGCTTGCTGTTTTAATAAATACTTAGGTCTAAAAGTTTTAAAATAAAATAGAGTCCTCTAATAGCTACCCATTTACATAACTACTCGCTTGATCTTCACTTATATATTTTTGGAGTAGTTTGTCATTTACTCTAGTGCTTCACTTATATCTTTTTGAGCATGGTGTGCTTTAATATCTTTGAAGAAATTCTCTCATACTTCACTTATATTATTTTGAGAGATGAAAATTTTTATGCTCATGTTCTTCGCTTAAATTTATTTGAGCTTGCCAAAAGCAATTGCAATATATGAAACTAGTCCCAAAGTGATAGATATTCAAGAGGGATATAATAAAAACTTTCATGAAGATCATTGGACAAAATAAACTTGATTCTTTGAAATAGTTTTGAGATATGATGATAGTGATATATGAGTCATGTTGGTGAGTAATTATGCTTTAGTAAAAATATTGGTGTTAAGGTTTGTGATTCCCTATGCAAGCACGAAAGTCAATAGTTATGCAATGAAATTACATTCTACTTGTGGTGCATTATTCGGTGTTAGTTATGCTCAATGCTCGTTTATGTGAATTTTTGTTTCTTGGTTGGTTGCTTCTCAATCTATTTGCTAGCCTCCATTTGTACTAAGTGGGAATACTACTTGTGCATCCAAAATCCTTAAACCCAATTTTGCCACATGAGTCCACCATACCTACCTATATGCGGTATTTCCATGCCGTTCTAAGTTAATTTGTATCTTCCATCTCTAATTTTCAAAATAAATTTCCTTTTTGTGTGCTCGTACCGCTCATGAAGCGGCAGGGGGTGGCCAATATTTTTCATGCTAGATGTGTTATTATCAAGATGAGTGTTTATTCACTTGTCATTGTACGAGAGTACGGCGGTAATAGGGATGCCCAGTCCCGAAATGAAAAAGAAATTTACTTTATGTTGTCAAATAATAAATTCCTTGGAAAGTGTTGGTATGGACGGTACCCGTGGATACGGCTAGCCGTGGAGTGTGAAAGTATGGTGGAAAAAGGAATAAAATTTATTTTATGTTTGGGAACCGCCTATGATATATCTAGCATGGAAAGTGTTGGGAATTACTCGGTCGTTTTCGTGGATAGGAAAAGTATGCCTCCCAAAATATTTTTATCTCTCAATTTAAGCTCTGAGCTCTGGCACCTCTACAAATCTCTGCTTCCCTCTGCGTAGGGCCTATCTATTTACTTTATGCAATTTTTATTTGAGTCTCCATCTTCTCTTATAAAGCACCAACTAAGGGGCACTATGATCGTACTTGAGCATTGGATGTAGCTAATATGCGAGTGTTTTTCATGAATGGATCAATGATTGAGCATGATGGGCTAGGGATAACTTTCTTTAGTGTTAATATTTTGAAAGACATGGTTGCTTGTTGATATGCTTGAGTATTGAAATCTTCATGTCAAAACTAGACTATTGCTTTGAACCATATAAAAGTCCATATGTCCATGCTATAAAAGAAAAGAATATGCGATGAACATGTTAGGCAGCATTCCACATCAAAAAATCTGTTTTTATCATTTACCTACTCGAGGACGAGTAGGAATTAAGCTTGGGGATGCTGATACGTCTCCAACATATCTATAATTTTTGCTTGTTCCATGCTGTTATATTATCCTTCTTGGATGTTTTACAATCATTTTATAGCAACTTTATATCATTTTTTGGGACTAACCTGCAACACCTTGGTTTTTGCCCTTTTTCTTTTTCTGGGTTTTATTGCATTTTGAATTGAATTTCAGTTTTGAATCAACTCATTTGGACTTAATCACTTGGGCATTTCTTTGATTTTCACCCAAGTGACTCATCTCATCCTCAAACCCATCTCTTGCCCTCTGTTACATCTTAATATTACTTTGGGAATATTTTTCTTAAATGAAAAATATTCATTTTCTCTCTGAAGAGGCCATATCTTCACTTCTGCTTCAAAGCAACCCTCATTTTTCTTGCCCACAAAAATCTGAGAAAATTCCCAAATATTCTTTGCACCTTGGCCCAACTTCCCGTGCAAAAATATTTCATGGGTATTTGGAGTATTTTTGCTACAAAAAATCTTTTCCATTTTGGTCAGGAAATGCATGTTGTGAAGGAAGTGCCTTTTTGCTTGATCCTCTGGAGCTGAAATTTTTAGGGCATCATTACCTTCCTAAGATAAGATTAACCCCCAAAGATCAGCTCTTAACTCTCTTTGGTTTCTTCCCAAACTTGCTCACAAGTTTCTATCCAGGAACTTGCTGAGGCTCTCTAGTTCAATCTGGTCGGCCTGGCAGTGTGCCATCACCTCTACTAGATCTAACACTGCACGAACAACACTACTGACATGATTAAAACTCCTCAGGACACCGCGTTGCCACAGTTCATGTGGTGACCGCGTGTGGACAGGAGCCCTGGCATGCATTTGGCGCGCTCTAGGCCGCGTCAGCGCCACTTCCACGCCCGTGCCCGCGCCTGAGCCCAAGCTAGCCTTCCGCACCACGTCGTCTGCCTTGTCTAGTCCTCCTTGACTCGTCCCTGCCACTCGCCGACGCTGGAGCTCGCCGCAGCGATCACGAGCACATCGTGCCCGAGCGCACAGTGAGCCCGTGCTCACTGTCCTCGCCTTTCCGCGCGCCCTGTGCTCGGCTGCGAGCTCCCACAGTGGCCGCGTGACCCCTGGCCGCTTCTTCCTCTCTCTCTGACGCATTTCGTCGCCGCCCGCCGTCTCCAGAGAACTCGCTGGAGCTCTCGATCCCCTCTCTACCCACCTATAAATAGAGGCCCTCCCTCTCTTCTCCGAGCACCTCAGACCCCTCCTCTGATCCAACTACTCCTCCTAGAAGACCGCGGTCAGGCCAGGCGGGCCTCTGATCGCCATCCCGCACCGGAGATCGCCGCCGACCCCTCCTCGGTGCCTTGCTTCCTCCGGCAATTTTCGACCTCCTCCGACCAGCTAGGCGCGTTCGTGGAGCTTCACTGGTCCTAGTCGACGTGGTTGGAGCCCCTGGAGCCATCCTAGCTCGCCGGCATCTTCGCCTCCGGCGACCTCTGTCCGCAGCCGCCACTGGAGAAGGCCACGGCAACCTCCTCCGTCCACCTCTAGCCACCCTGCGGGTACGTGCATGCTCGCCGTGGACTGGCGCTTCCATCCCCCCTCTCGCCAGTGGCAGCCGAGCCCTCCTCGCCGGAGAACCACCGGCGACGAGCCACCCTCTCTCTGTTTCCCTCTCTCTCTCTCTCTCTGGACCTGGCCGCGAGGGCCCGCTGGTCAGCCACTCAGCCACCTCCCGAAGCGGTATGAGTGGAGGCGCCCCGCTGGTTTACGCCTTTGACGTCACCCCCTCCCCAGATTTTCTAAGAATCAATTTAAATTCATAAATTTGACCCAACTTTGACCAGTCCTAGTTTCTATTATGTAAGTCCAAATGAATTGATTCTTTTTGCACTAGTTTTGTATTGATCTCCTCTATCAGCATGCAAAAGATGAAATTTTTGCTTGCTGTAAATCTTTTCTGTTGTATTTAAATGTGTTATGTGACATTTTCTTTTGCCATTTTTAAATGTTTTCAGAAGGAACTTGCTGCCTTGAGGATAACCAGGAGGAGTGTGACCCTCCTCTGCACTAAGGCTAGCCATCACAAATATTTGCAAGAATGTCATTTCAATAACTATGATTATCACTTGAATATGGTCCTTTATAATGCATATAGAAATTCACCTAATATCATTTGATGCTAGTTTCATGTCCATGCTATGCTTGTTATGTTATCAGTGATATTTTAGTTGAATGGTTAAGGATATGCAGTAGAGTAACTTGATGTTATGCATGAGTTAGTTCATATCGGTATTATGTTGAACATGTTGTTGATCGAGTCATGGTGCCACCGAATCAAGCTTCCCAAGTGCAACCACATTTGCCTTTATGGGGAGGCCCTTTCTTGGTCTATTGTTATGCCTCTCGCCGGTGCCTCCAACTAGGGAAGGTTATGCGCTTGCGCTACCCTGGCCCGGTAGGCAGGCATAGCCTTGTGCGCCCGTAGTTGTTTTGGTACCATGTCCCTGTTTGGGACCATTTGTTTTGCCACGATGGTGGCCGTTGGATGTCTGGAGTGGCATCGGGGCCACCCATGACTTAGCCCAAAGGGGAGTTGGTCGGAGTGGCCGGGAGAGTGTCATGCAATAGATTGGTTCTGTCAGAACGCCGTTGGTCCACCCAAATGGGAGTCCGAGGCCATGGGTTCCGTGGTGTGGGTACAGTGTACTAACCTCTGCAGAGTGTGTTTAATCTATCGATAGCCGCGTCCTCGGTCATGGACACAAGTTCATAGTAGGTCACACCGTGGATCAACAGAAATATTAAACTTGCACACTAAATGTATACTTGTGGCTCTCGCTATGTTGGTGAAGTTGTTGAGACCATCGAGATGGTTTCGTTTGTGATCCGGAGGTGATCACCTTGGCTTGATGATGTTTGTGGTTACAAGGTAACTGAGATGGTAAGCGGGTCTGAAAGGCCCTATTATGAGCACTATCACTCCATGAGTAGCATGCTAGTTCTTGCATTTAACCTGCTTAAATATCATGTTGTTGTTTGTCATTGTTGCTTTATTTGTGTGAGCTTGCGAGTACATTCAAAGTAGTCACCTGGCGTGTCATGCCAGTTTCAGGAGAAAGCATACCGGAGTTGGAGTTGCATCGTTGTGTCGCAGTCTAGACCGTATCCATATCAGTGTCCCTGTGAGATAGAGTCCTTCTATGTCGTCTTTCCGCTGCCGCGTAGCTTTGTCGTGATGTCGAGGCCCCTGCTCATGTCTACTAAATAATGTACATATGTTCAGCAGCACCATGTGTGCCACTTGGCCTCGCTACTTGATGTAATATCGACTCTATGCTTCAATAAAATGGTTGTATTTCTATACCAAGTTGTTGTGTGTTGCCAGAAGACTTGATCTCTGGGCTGGCAACGCAAGGTAAACTGGTCGCTCTGAGCCGTGGTGCCACAATGCTTGGTATCAGAGCCGCGCTGACTGTAGGACACGCTAGACAGCTAACGCGCTAGTTCAAACGGTAGACAGTAGCTCTGAGTGCCCGTAGTGTTTCTGTGCTTATGGTTGCTGCATTGCATGCATATAGTTTATTTTGTTGCTAACAGACTAATGGTTGTGAGTGTAGATGGCTCCAGTGCCGTACCCGTACCAGTCTGAGCCAGCACCGTACACTTCTCCACATCTTCTTCGAAACATGTGGCGGCGACCCTACCCCAATGGCAATGATCCGGTGTACCAGGTGTATCGGGAGCGTCTGGCAGACTCAGTGTACGAGTACCACGCGGAGGTCACTTTACACACCAGCACCATATCAGGCATCTACACCCGTTCTTCTAGGAGTGGTTACACTTCTACCCCAGGTCAGGCAGTCCAGATTACTGCATTTGAGGCTCTCGTTGATCTGCGCTACAACGGGGTCCAGATGCAACATCATCCAGGTTTCTTTTACTACCCGTCCATGTCCGTTGATGGACGTATCCGTTTCCCTACTATTGATCCGGAGTGCGACCGTTCCTCTAGCCACCTCTCTTGCTACATCACTGCTAGTTATCTTCTGCTTTTTCGAGTTGGCCCGAGAGTTGACTCGCACTCGTACAGCTCTGGTTGCCGGTAGAGCTGGTTTCGTTCCACCTACCATCGGGTTGACCCCATTTATTCCTCCATCTTCTGTTTCCCCCACTACTCCAGTTACCCCTCAGAGTAACTCGGGTACCACAACAGTGACTCCCCATGAGTCTCCTGCCGATTTGGCTTTACTTCTTGCTACTCCCGCCGCCCCTATGATTCAGCCTCACCCAGCACCTGCCCCTGAGGGAGAGCCCCCGAGGCAGCGTCATCGTGTTTCCTTTAACCCGGAGGTTTCCGTCAACATCGTCAGTTCAGGATCTGAGACCGAGTCCAGAGGAGCACTAGCTCTGCAGAGTAGTTGAGATTGTCATGATGCTTAGATGTATGAGTGCAGTAGTACTTGTCATGTTATTTCCTTTCATGTATGAGTCTATGTATAATTATGTTGGAACTTCTTCCTTTATTGTTCGCCTTGGTTTCTTGTTGCTTTCTTTTCGGGCTTTGTCACTTGCTTTTTTTCCCCATTTATGGATGTTGCTCATCTCGATGCTTCGTATTGGGAAACATAAATAGGATGACAAGAGGAGGTAGCAGCAGTCAGGCGGGTGACGACACTCCCGTTCGTCGCTCAGCCCGACAGGCGGGGCATTCCCCCGAACCATATCAGCCACCGCCTCCTCCACAGCAACCACCTACCACAGAGCAGATTATGAGAATGTTCGAGGAAAGAAGAAACCAAGATTTGCTTGAGTTACTAAGAAGTGTGCAGGCTATGGTTGACAAGAGGAGGTAGCAGCAGTCAGGCGGGTGACGACACTCCCGTTCGTCGCTCAGCCCGACAGGCGGGGCATTCCCCCGAACCATATCAGCCACCGCCTCCTCCACAGCAACCACCTACCACAGAGCAGATTATGAGAATGTTCGAGCAAAGAAGAAACCAAGATTTGCTTGAGTTACTAAGAAGTGTGCAGGCTATGGTTGGGCAGAATGGAAACCAGTATGGCAATCACTCCAAGCTATTAGACTTTCAGAGGACTAAGCCTCCCAGTTTTAGTCAAGTTGTCGATCCTTTGGAAGCTGACGATTGGTTGCGGACTATTGAGAAGAAGCTCGAAATCGCCCACACCGAAGAAGCTGAGAAGGTTCCATTTGCTACACACTATCTTGAAGGAGCTGCTGCTATATGGTGGGATAATACTAAAGCTATGTGGCCTGCGGACGACGAGATCACTTGGGATAAATTCAAGGACAATTTCCGAAAGTACCACATTCCCGCCGGTATCATGAAGGTCAAGCAGCGTGAGTTTCTCACTCTCACTCAAGCAAACCTGTCAGTAAGTGAATATCTGCCCAAGTTCAATCACTTGGCTCGTTATTCTCTCTATGATGTGGCCACCAAAGAAAGGAAGATCGATCGATTCCTTGGAGGACTCAAGCAGCACCTCCGATGCACACTCAGCATGTTCGACTTCCCCGACTTCCAGACTTTGGTGAACAAGGCCCTTATTGCAGAAAGGGAGCACAAGCTCGTTCACGACAATAAGCCAGCTTATGATGATCGCAAACGCAAGTTCGAGCCCAAGAAGGATGGACAGCCAGTGCAGAAGGCTCGTACTTGGCAGCAACCTCAGTTTGAGTTCAAACCAACCTGGCAGCAGAATACCGACAAGAACAACAACCAAGTCAAGAACATAGTGACCAACCCTGTCCGGGAAGACTATCAGCATAACAACGCATGTTTCTCCTGTGGGCAGACCGGACACTATGCGAAGCAGTGTCCCAAGAACGGCAAGACAAATGCACCCCTCAAGCCTCAAGTCAACCACATGGAATCCTACACTGAGCAGGAACTTATCCAAGCCCAAGTGCATCATCTCTCCGCCGAACAAGCCCAAGAAAACCCCGAAGTGGTCATTGGTATGTTTCCTGTTAATAACATACCTGCAACAATTTTATTTGATTCTAGGGCTTCCCATTCCTTTATTTCACGAGTTTTGTTGCCCAAAACAAGTTTTCTTGCTCTATTCTTGAGAAAAGCATGATTGTGCAATCCCCGGGATCCATGCTCAAAACAAATTTGGTATGTCGTGACTTGGAAATAAAGATTCATGGAGTTGTCTTCCCTGCCACCCTGGTAGCCATTGAATCCGCAAGGTTGGATGTCATATTGGGAATGGATTGGCTAACAAAGCATTAGGTCTGCATCAATTGTGCAACAAGAGAAGTTACATTAACAAATCCGGCAGGACAGGCAGTGAAGTTTGTGGCACGTAGAACCATGCCTAAGAAGGAAATTATTTTTACAGCGATGTCCTCAGGTATGGAATTAATACCGATGGTCAGTGAGTTTCCAGATGTATTTCCTGAAGAATTGCCAGGAATGCCACCAGATCAGGAGCTTGAGTTTGATATTGATCTCGTGCCAGGAATGACACCCATATACAAGAAGTATTACCGGATGCCTTCATCTGAACTGGTTGAGCTGAAGAAACAACTCGATGAGATGCTCAAGAAAGGATACATCCACCCCAGTTCTTCACCCTCGGGGTCACCTGCCATATTCGTGAACAAGAAAGATGGTAGTCTTCGGATGTGTATAGACTACCGCCAGCTCAATGATGTCACTATCAAGAACAAGTACCCGCTCCCCAGAAATGATGATTTGTTTGATCAACTGCATGGAGCCCAAATCTTTTCCAAGATCGATTTAAGGACCGGGTACCATCAACTCAAGATCAGGAAGGAAGACATTCCTAAGACCGCATTCACCACTCGTTACGGCCTATATGAATACACGGTTATGTCGTTCGGTCTGACCACTGATACGTCTCCAACATATCTATAATTTTTGATTATTCCATGCTATTATATTATCTGTTTTGGATGTTTTATATGCATTAATATGCTATTTTATATTATTTTTGGGACTAACCTATTAACCTAGAGCCCAGTGCCAGTTTCTATTTTTTCCTTGTTTTTGAGCTTCGCAGAAAAGGAATACCAAACGGAGTCCAAACGGAATAAAACTTCACGATCATTTTTCTTGGACCAGAAGACACCCACGGGACTTGGAGTCCAAGTCAGAAGAGCCGCGATGCGGCGACAAGGGTGGAGGGTACGCCCTAGAGGGGCGCGCCCCCTACCTTGTGGGCCCCTCGGGACTCCCCTGACCTAGCCCTTCCACCTATATATTCACATATATTCCAGAACCACCAGAGCAATCCACGAAAACACTTCTCCACCGCCGCAACCTTCTGTTCCCGTGAGATCCCATCTTGGGGCCTTTTCCGGCATCCTGCCGGAGGGGGAATCGATCACGGAGGGCTTCTACATCAACCCCATTGCCCTTCCGATGATGCGTGAGTAGTTTACCTCAGACCTACGGGTCCATAGCTAGATGGCTTCTTCTCTCTCTTTGATTCTCAATACAACGTTCTCCTTGATGTTCTTGGAGATCTATCCGATGTAATCTTCTTTTGCGGTGTGTTTGTCGAGATCCGATGAATTGTGGATTTATGATCAGCTTATCTATGAATATTATTTGAATCTTCTCTGAATTCTATTATGTATGATTTAATATCTTTGTATTTCTCTTCGAATTATTGGTTTGGTTTGGCCAACTAGATTGGTTTTTCTTGCAATGGGAGAGGTGCTTAGCTTTGGGTTCAATCTTGTGGTGTCCTCACCCAGTGACAGTAGGGGTAGCGAGGCACGTATTGTATTGTTGCCATCGAGGATAAAAAGATGGGGTTTTCATCATATTGCTTGAGTTAATTCCACTACATCATGTCATCTTACTTAAGGCGTTACTCCGTTCTTTATGAACTTAATACTCTAGATGCATGCTGGATAGCGGTCGATGTGTGGAGTAATAGTAGTAGATACAGGCAGGAGTCGGTCTACTTGACACGGACGTGATGCCTATATGCATAATCATTGCTTTGGATATCATCATAACTTTGCGCTTTTTTATCAATTGCTCGACAGTAATTTGTTCACCCACCATATTATTTGCCTTCATGAGAGAAGCCACTAGTGAAACCTATGGCCCCCGGGTCTATTTTCCATCATATTACTTTCCGATCTACTATTTTCCATCATATTACTTTCCGATCTACTATTTTGCAATCTTTTATTTTCAGATCTATATACCAAAAAAACCCAAAAATATTTTATCTTTTGTTTATCTATCTCTATCAGATCTCACTTTTGCAATTGACCGTGAAGGGATTGACAACCCCTTTATCGCATTGGGTGCAAGTGTTTGATTGTTTGTGCAGGTGTTTGTGATTTGTGCGTTCTTCTCCTACTGGATTGATACCTTGGTTCTTAACTTAGGGAAATACTTACCTCTACTGTGCTGCATCACCCTTTCCTCTTCAAGGGAAAAACCAACGCAAGCTCAAGAAGTAGCAGGAAGAATTTCTGGCGCCGTTGCTAGGGAGATCTACGTCAAGTCAAGACATACCAAGTACCCATAAAAAACTCTCATCTCTTGCATTACATTATTCACCATTTGCCTCTCGTTTTCCTCTCCCCCACTTCTAAAACGATTTTTGAAAAAAATTGCCTTTTTGTTTGCCTTCTTTCTGTTCAATCTTTTGTTTGCTTGTGTTACCATGTGCCTTCTTTTTGCTTGCATCTTCGCTTGCTAAAAGTTTATGGATCCTCATCCACTTGCTAATCTTTTTAAGAGATCCAATTATGATGAACCAATTTCTAGTGATTTGAGTGCACTAGATTATCTTTATGAAGTTTTGCTTGAAATTCGTGAATCCGAAAATTGTGATGAAGTGTTAAAGGAAGAAATCTATGAAGTGATTCATGATAGCTCCTTGGATGAAAAGCATGATTGCAATGGTTCTACTATAAATTCTATTAATGTTAGTTGTGCTAATGATATGCAAAATCCTAAGCTTGGGGATGCTAGTTTTGCTAGATCCATTACTTGTTGCAATGATCATGATTGGGGTGATTTTTCTTCTGATCTTGAAAATTTATTTAAGCCTCATGATGAACATGTTTGCAATAATATTGAAAGTGGGTTTGGAAGAGTGTCAACTCTAGGTAATAATGATCCCACTACTTTGGAGTATGCTCAATCTTATGAAACTTTTGATAAAAGTGGGCTTGGAGAGGTCATGACTTTATTTAATGATAATCCCACTATTTTGGAAGAGTGTCAACTTTGTGTGCATGTGGATCATGAAGAGAATATTTTATGTGATAGTTATATTGTTGAATTTTATTGATCCTACATGTAATTATTATGAGAGAGGAAAATATGGTCGTAGAAATTTTCATGTTACTAAATTACCTCTCGTTATGTTGAGATTGCTATTGTTTCTTTCTTCTTCCTTGCACATGCTAGATCTTGCTTCTCTTTGAAAGGATCGAGATGGACCTAGAGGGGGGGTGAATAGGTACAATTACAAATTTTAATTATTACTTAGCAATTTTAGGCAATAATGCGGAATAGGAAAGTGAGCCTAACAATTGCAAGTATGAAGCTAAGAGCTAAGCAAGATAAACAAGTAACACAAGTATGAGTAAGCAAGCACAATATGATATAAGTAAGTGCTAGGAGACAAGTGACCACAAGTAGAGAGTTAGGGTTAGGAATAACCGCAACTCCGGGAGACGAGGATGTATGCCGATGTTCACTTCCTTGGAGGGAAACTACGTCACCGTTAGAGAGGTGGATGTTACCACGAAGGCACACCAACGCCACAAAGGCTCACCCTATTCTCCCTTTGAGACAACACCACGAAGGCGTTTCTCAACCACTAGTGGTAGACCTTGGGGTGGTCTCCAAACCCTCACAAACTTTTCCGGGGGTAATCACAGTGGTCGATTCCTCTCCGAAAGACTCCTACCGCCTAGGAGTCTCCAACCTCCAAGAGTAACAAGAACGTTGGGAAATGCTCAAGAACTTGCTCAAATCACGCATTCTTTTGGTGAGAAGAAGGGGAAGGAGTGGATCTATCACTTGATTGGAGAACTTCTCTCAAATGTTCCCAAATCCTTTGGGGATCTAGGATTTGGTGTAGGGAATCAAGAGAGGGAGTGAGATGTGTTCTTAGAAAGCTCAAAGTGAATGGTCAACCACATCCCGTGAGAGGGAGGAGGCTATATATAGTGATAGTGTAAAAACTGACCGTTTGAGCCACACAGTGTACTGGAGCTGTCGGACGTCCGGTGAGCACCGGACGCCCGGTGACTCAGATTGGACCGGACGTCCGGCCGGGCCGCCGGTCGTCCGGTCGCTGGAAAGCCTACCAGGCCACAGAAGAGGCACGAGGCACACAGCCAGCGGACGTCCGGAAGACGCCGGTCGTCCGGTGGCCGGACATCCGGTGAGGTCAGAAATCCGCTAATCAACCTTCTGTTGGGGCAGTACCGGACATCTGAAGAAGAACGGCCATCCGGTGACCGGTCGTCCGTTGAGACCGGACATCCGCTAATTTATATTCTGTGAAGATGCACCGGACACCCGGGGAGAGCCGGATTCCCGGTCGGCTGTGAGAGGTCGGACGTCCGTAGACATTCGGACGTCCGGTGATAGCTGAACCTACTAGCTTAGAATCATACCAGTTTTTGTGCACAAGGTAGAGGAAGAATTAGAGATGAAATAGAGATGCTGAGAGAGGATATTCTGTGGGTTTTGAGCAAGTTCTTTCATGAAATCCGACGATCCCCTCTTAATAGTGCGGGATCCCTATACTCAAGAACAAACCGAAATAAAAAAAGGAGCCGAAGCTTTTGTCTTTGTCTTGTATCTCTGCTCTTGAGTGATATATAAATATATATGTCCATATTCATGATCCACACACGGCCCTTGAGATATAATCCTGAGATTTACTTCATAAACATGATTAGTCCCAAAATGCATGTTGTCATCAACTCAAAATACGATTAAGGGCATGATTGCACTTTCAATCTCCCCCTTTTTGGTAGTTGATGACAACATACATGCACTTCTCAATATGTAAAAAAAACTTTGAATATCCAAAGGATTTGTTGTGGAGCTCCCCCTAAACATGTGCATAAATAAAATAAGCATGAAGAGAGCTCCCCCTCAATATGATACCAACACAACCAAATAGCATCACATAGCATAGGCTCCATAGAGGTTCATCACTCATAGCATAGTACATAATTCTGATACAAGCTAATTATCATAGCAGTACATAGATAAGTGCCTACTCCCCCTTGGCATCAAATACCCAAAAAAAAGAGCCATAACATCATCAAATAGCATCATCATCATCATCATGAGCACCACTGCCACCAGCCTCGTCAAGGAAATCAGCCCACTCAGGACCCGAGGGAAAACCAAAGTCAGAAGGTGGTTCGTCAGGAAGACGTTCATCATCACTCACATCGTAAACTCCGGAGTTTCTCAGACGAGCCTTCAGAGCATTCTTGGAAGTGACCATGCGAGTGACAACATCATGATTTTGGGAGCAATGAAAGGTAAACACCTTCATCATGGCAGAGTGAGCTTTCCCAAGAAAGCGAGCTATGCGCCCAAAGGATGCAGATCCGGAAGTAGTAGAACGAGCAGGAGGAGGAACACTAGCAGCAGATCGATGAGCAGGAGCAGAAGGGTCCTTGGGGACCCAATCATCCACCATGTGAGGTGGAATGACCCACCGCTCATGTAAGTGAGTGCGGGCAATGGGAAACGGAGCTACACTCTTGATGAATGCCTGAAGAAAGGGAGCATGAGGAAAGGCCCGCTTGTGCTGAAAACAAGCGAGACGGATCTCATGCCATAGAAAATGAGGGACATTGATCTTCCCCTTTGGAGACGCATAGAGGCGATGCATGAGATCAATGCAGTAGCTATTGCAAGACCCCTTGTCACCCATCTTGGGATAAATGGTGCGAATGACACACTGATAGATGATGTAGAAAGGTGAGCGCCAAATGGAGACTTGGTTCAGACCCTTATGTTTCTCCTCATTAGTCATTTCACCGAGAGGTTTGAGAAGATCCGCACAGACCTCAATGCCCTTGGGCCTATGGTTTGGGTCATCCTTATGGATTTTGAAACCGGTGTCAGGAAAACCAAGGGCAGCAACAAATTGAGAATAAGATGCCGTGAGCATGGTGTCGGAGGTCATCCAAGTGACAGTGTTATTTGGACCAAAGTAACATGTGGCATAGAATTGATGAATGGCAGCTTGGTTAAAATCATGCTGAAATGCAAATGGAGCAGCAAGATTAGATGACTCGATGAGCTCAATAGCCCCCGGATATTTCAACGGATGAGCACGAATATGCTCTAAGTCAATGCATACATGCAGAGATAGACCCTTAGGAATGATGATAGTGGTAAAAATGTCTGCCTGGACATTAGTGCGAAAGCGAGCGTCTTGGGAGTCGCTATCAATAGAGAATTGGTCGATATCACGACGAAGCTTAAGATAGGAAGCTATGGGAACCTCATTGAACCTTTTAATGTTACGGCCGAGAGGAAGTGGAGGTTCAAGAGATATGCGACGGGCATCACCTTGAGGTTGCACCGGAGGAGGAGGAGGCTTGAAGGTGGGCCGACGTGTTCCCGGCTTGGGTGCAGTGGTGCGAACAACAACATACTCGGGCTGCTCCAAATCTTCCAGCTCATCCTCATAGTCGGATTCCTCCAATGAGGAGTCGCTAGCCGAACTGTGAGGGAGAGCGGCATGCTTCCGAGGACGATCCCGCTCTTGTGAATCACCGAAGCCACCACGACGAGACGGACGAGATGGCCCACCAGAGACCTACTTGCGTGCGGAGCGCTTGGTCCTTGGCATCTCGACCTCGGGAGGACGAACAAGATGGGGAGGGGATCCACGAGGCGGCGCCGGAGGCCCGACGGCGACCGGGACGACCCAGCCCGCGCTGAGACGGCAAGGAGCACGGCCGGCGCGCGACCACAGCGAGGAGAGTGAGTGGCGGCGGCGGAGAAGAGATGGGGAACGGGCGATTTTAGGTTTAGGAACTGCTCTAAACGCACTCCGCTTTATATATGCGGGCCAGAAATTGGCCGGACGACCGGTGCGGAACGGACGTCCGGGGCCTGAGAAGACCAACCAGATATGCCAGGTAGCGGACGACCGGCAAAAACGGACGTCCAATGCGATAGGACAGGGCTGAAATTAACGGAAGTCCGGACTCACCGGACGTCCGGTGTGAGGACAACAGAAAAGATTTTATGGACGTCCGGTACATACCGGACAGCCGGAAGCACATAGGAATATTTTTTTTCTTCTGAGAAGAATAAGGTGCAATTATTGGTGCTAATGACAATGATAGGAAGATGATGATTTCAGTACGTAGCAAGACGCAAAGACACAATATGAAGCAGTAAGTAACCTATGCCAACAATAAAAAAAATAACACACATCGCTCAGACAGTGTTCTAATGGCAAGAGCGGTGGCTGATGCCACCATGTGTGAGTATATGTGACATGACATCTCAAAGATTTGAACTTTGGGTGCATAATCACTACTCCATCATTGAAAGCACCATAGTTAGAATAACATGATAGCTTTGAGAGTGTTTGTTCTTTTTATGCATTACATAGGGTGAGAGTACTCATGAGTTGAGTGCCTCCCCCTAAATATATGCCTACATCAAGACAAAACATGATGAAAATGCATGCATGGGTACTAGATTTCACATAATGTTGTCAAGCTCCAAGATACCAAGTTCACGCCTAAGTTGACAGAACCTTACTTCATCTAATGGTTTGGTGAAAATGTCTGCAAGTTGCATATCCGTACCTACATGAGCAATATCAATATCACCCTTCTCCACATGATCTCGCAATAAATGATACCTAATATCAATGTGCTTGGTGCAAGTATGATCTTTGGGATTCTCAGCAATATTGATGGCACTTTCATTATCACATCGAAGAGGCACTTGTCTATAGGTGATACCGTAATCCTTCAAAGTTTGCCTCATCCATAGTAATTGAGTTGCACAACTGGCTATTGCAATGTATTCAGCTTCGGCGGTGGAAAGAGCAACACAATTTTGTTTCTTCGAGGACCAACTTACCAAGGAGCGTCCAAGAAATTGACATGCACCAGAGGTGGACTTACGATCCACTTTGTCTCCGGCCCAATCCGCATCCGTGTACCCAATATGATCAAACTTAGCATCCTTGGGGTACCATAGTCCCAACTTTGGGGTGTGAACAAGGTATCTAAGAATATGCTTAACCGCCTTATGATGACTTTCCCTAGGGGAAGCTTGAAATCTAGCACACATGCATACACTAAACATGATGTCTGGTCTAGATGCACAAAGATAGAGCAATGAACCAATCATAGAGCGGTAAATAGATGGGTCGAAAGGGATACCATTTGTGTCTTCAGTGAGTACAATTTTGGTTGGCATAGGTGTCTTACATGGTCTAGCATCAGACATGCCAAACTTCTCTAGAATGTCCTTGAGGTATTTTGCTTGAGACAAGAAAATTCCTTCTTGAAATTGTTGAATTTGGAATCCGAGAAAGAACTTCAAGTCCGCATTGAGTGACATTTCAAAATTCTTGGTCATGGAGGCCGCAAACTTCT
Source organism: Thinopyrum elongatum (assembly GCA_011799875.1). NCBI lineage: Eukaryota > Viridiplantae > Streptophyta > Magnoliopsida > Poales > Poaceae > Thinopyrum > Thinopyrum elongatum. The sequence continues at coordinate 427,827,580 of CM022302.1, forward strand.
TGCATAAATGAATGTTAGGAGAACCAAAAATGATATCATCTACATAGATTTGGCATAAGATCAAATCACCCTTGTCCCTCTTAGTAAAAAGAGTGGGATCGATCACCCCTCTCACAAAACCATCATCGAGTAAAAACTTCTTAAGATGATCATACCAAGCACGAGGTGCTTGTTTGAGGCCATACAAAGCCTTATGAAGTTTATACACATAGTCTTTGTGATCGGGATCAACGAACCAAGGTGGTTGTGATACATATACTTCTTCTTGTAGAGGACCGTTCAGGAAAGCACTCTTCACATCCATTTGATGTAATGTAAAACCATTGAAAGCAGCATAAACAAGTAAGATGTGAATGGATTCAAGACGGGCAACGGGAGCAAAGGTCTCACCAAAGTCCAAACCTTCAACTTGTGAGTACCCTTGTGCCACTAACCTTGCCTTGTTACGGATGATTACACCATTCTCATCTTGCTTGTTCTTGAAAATCCATTTTGTTCCAACCCTAGGCGCCTTGGGCCCTTGGGTGGGGTGCACCAGCCCACCAGGGGCTGGTTCCCACGCTACTTCAGCCCATGGGGCCCTCCGGGATAGGTGGCCCCACCCGGTGGACCCCCGGGACCCTTCCGGTGGTCCCGGTACAATACCGGTGACCCCCGAAACTCTCCCGGTAGCCGTAATTGGACTTCCTATATATATATATCTTTTCCTCCGGACCATTCCGGAACTCCTCGTGACGTCTGGGATCTCATCCGGGACTCCGAACAATTTTCGGTTAACCGCATACTAATATCCCATAACAACTCTAGCGTCACCGAACCTTAAGTGTGTAGACCCTACGGGTTCGGGAACAATGCAGACATGACCGAGACATCTCTCCGGCCAATAACCAACAGCGGGATCTGGATACCCATGTTGGCTCCTACATGTTCCACGATGATCTCATCGGATGAACCACGATGTCGAGGATTCAATCAATCCCGTACGCAATTCCCTTTGTCCATCGGTATGTTACTTGCCCGAGATTCGATCGTCGGTATCCTTATACCTTGTTCAATCTCGTTACCGGCAAGTCTCTTTACTCGTTCCGTAACGCATGATCCCGTGGCTAACTCCTTAGTCACATTGAGCTCATTACGATGATGCATTACCGAGTGGGCCCAGAGATACCTCTCCGTCATACGGAGTGACAAATCCCAGTCTCGATTCGTGCCAACCCAACAGACACTTTCGGAGATACCTGTAGTGCACCTTTATAGTCACCCAGTTACGTTGTGACGTTTGATACACCCAAAGCATTCCTACGGTATCCGGGAGTTGCACAATCTCATGGTCTAAGGAAATGATACTTGACATTAGAAAGCTCTAGCGAACGAACTATACGATCTTGTGCTATGCTTAGGATTGGGTCTTGTCCATCACATCATTCTCCTAATGATGTGATCCCGTTATCAACGACATCTAATGTCCATGGTCAGGAAACCATAACCATCTATTGATCAACGAGCTAGTCAACTAGAGGCTCACTAGGGACATGTTGTGGTCTATGTATTCACACATGTATTACGATTTTCGGATAACACAATTATAGCATGAACAATAGACAATTATCATGCACAAGGAAATATAATAATAACCATTTTATTATTGCCTCTAGGGCATATTTCCAACAGTCTCCCACTTGCACTAGAGTCAATAATCTAGTTACATTGTGATGAATCGAACACCCATAGAGTTCTGGTGTTGATCATGTTTTGCTCGTGGAAGAGGTTTAGTCAACAGATCTGCGACATTCAGATCCGTATGCACTTTACAAATATCTATGTCTCCATCTTGAACATGTTCACGAATGGAGTTGAAGCGACACTTGATATGCCTGGTCTTCTTGTGAAACCTGGGCTCCTTGGCAAGGGCAATAGCTCCAGTGTTGTCACAGAAGAGAGTCATTGGGCCCGACGCATTGGGAATAACTCCTAAGTCGGTGATGAACTCCTTCATCCAGACTGCTTCCTGTGCTGCCTCCGAGGCTGCCATGTACTCCGCTTCACATGTAGATCCCGCCACGACGCTTTGCTTGCAACTGCACCAGCTGACTGCCCCACCATTCAAAATATACACGTATCCGGTTTGTGACTTGGAGTCATCCAGATCTGTGTCGAAGCTAGCATCGACGTAACCCTTTACGACGAGCTCTTCGTCACCTCCATAAACGAGAAACATATCCTTAGTCCTTTTCAGGTACTTCAGGATGTTCTTGACCGCTGTCCAGTGTTCCATACCGGGATTACTTTGGTACCTTCCCACCAAACTTACGGCAAGGTTTACATCAGGTCTGGTACACAGCATGGCATACATAATAGACCCTATGGCCGAGGCATAGGGGATGACACTCATCTTTTCTCTATCTTCTACCGTGGTCGGGCATTGAGCCATGCTCAATCTCACACCTTGTAATACAGGCAAGAACCCCTTCTTGGACTGATCCATATTGAACTTCTTCAATATCTTGTCAAGGTATGTGCTTTGTGAAAGACCAATGAGGCATCTCGATCTATCTCTATAGATCTTGATGCCTAATATGTAAGCAGCTTCTCCAAGGTCCTTCATTGAAAAACACTTATTCAAGTAGGCCTTTATGCTTTCCAAGAGTTCTATATCATTTCCCATCAATAGTATGTCATCCACATATAATATGAGAAATGCTACAGAACTCCCACTCACTTTCTTGTAAACACAGGCTTCTCCATAAGTCTGCGTAAACCCAAACGCTTTGATCATCTCATCAAAGCGAATGTTCCAACTCCGAGATGCTTGCACCAGCCCATAGATTGAGCGTTGGAGCTTGCATACCTTGTCAGCATTCTTAGGATCGACAAAACCTTCTGGATGCATCATATACAATTCTTCCTTAAGGAAACCATTAAGGAATGCCGTTTTGACGTCCATTTGCCATATCTCATAATCATAGAATGCGGCAGTTGCTAACATGATTCGGACGGACTTCAGCTTCGCTACGGGTGAGAAAGTCTCATCGTAGTCAACCCCTCGAACTTGTCGATAACCCTTAGCGACAAGCCGAGCCTTATAGATGGTCACATTACCATCCGCGTCTGTCTTCTTCTTAAAGATCCATTTATTTTCTATGGCTCGCCGATCATTGGGCAAGTCAGTCAAAGTCCATACTTTGTTTTCATACATGGATCCTATCTCGGATTTCATGGCTTCAAGCCATTTGTCGGAATCCGGGCCCGCCATCGCCTCTTCATAGTTCGAAGGTTCACCATTGTCTAACAACATGATTTCCAGGACAGGGTTACCGTACCACTCTGGTGCGGAACGTGTCCTTGTGGACCTACGAAGTTCAGTAGTAACTTGATCCGAAGTTCCTTGATCATCATCATTAACTTCCTCTCTAGTTGGTGCAGGCACCACAGAAACATTTTCTTGAGCTGCGCTACTCTCCGGTTCAAGAGGCAATACTTCATCAAGTTCTACTTTCCTCCCACTTACTTCTTTCGAGAGAAACTCTTTCTCTAGAAAGGATCCATTCTTGGCAACAAAGATCTTGCCTTCGGATCTGAGGTAGAAGGTATACCCAATAGTTTCCTTAGGGTATCCTATGAAGACGCATTTTTCCGATTTGGGTTCGAGCTTTTCAGGTTGAAGTTTCTTGACATAAGCATCGCATCCCCAAACTTTCAGAAACGACAACTTCGGTTTCTTCCCAAACCACAATTCATACGGTGTCGTCTCAACGGATTTCGACGGTGCCCTATTTAAAGTGAATGCGGCAGTCTCTAAAGCGTAACCCCAAAATGATAGTGGTAGATCGGTAAGAGACATCATAGATCGCACCATATCCAATAGAGTGCGATTACGACGTTCAGACACACCATTTCGCTGAGGTGTTCCAGGCGGCGTGAGTTGTGAAACAATTCCACATTTCCTTAAGTGCGTGCCAAACTCGTGACTCAAATATTCTCCTCCACGATTTGATCGTAAGAACTTTATTTTCCTGTCACGTTGATTCTCTACCTCACTCTGAAATTCCTTGAACTTTTCAAAGGTCTCAGACTTGTGTTTCATTAAGTAGACATACCCATATCTACTTAAGTCATCAGTGAGGGTGAGAACATAATGATAGCCACCGCGAGCCTCAACACTCATTGGACCGCATACATCAGTATGTATTATTTCCAACAAGTTGGTTGCTCGCTCCATTGTTCCGGAGAATGGAGTCTTGGTCATTTTGCCCATAAGGCATGGTTCGCATGTGTCAAATGGTTCATAATCAAGAGACTCCAAAAGTCCATCTACATGGAGTTTCTTCATGCGTTTGACACCAATGTGACCAAGGCGGCAGTGCCACAAGTATGTGGGACTATCATTATCAACCTTACATTTCTTGGCATTCACACTATGAATATGTGTGACATCACGTTCGAGATTCAATAAAAATAAACCATTGACCAGAGGGGCATGACCATAAAACATATCTCTCATATAAATAGAACAACCATTATTCTTGGATTTAAATGAGTAGCCATCTCGCATCAAACGAGATCCTGATACAATGTTCATGCTCAAAGCTGGTACTAAATAACAATTATTGAGGTTTAAAACTAATCCCGTAGGTAAATGTAGAGGTAGCGTGCCGACGGCGATCACATCGACCTTGGAACCATTCCCGACGCGCATCGTCACCTCGTCCTTTGCCAGTCTCCGCTTATTCCGCAGCTCCTGTTTTGAGTTACAAATATGAGCAACCGCACCGGTATCAAATACCCAGGAGCTACTACGAGCGCTGGTTAGGTACACATCAATAACATGTATATCACATATACCTTTGGTATTGCCGGCCTTCTTATCCGCTAAGTACTTGGGGCAGTTCCGCTTCCAGTGACCGTTTCCCTTGCAATAAAAGCACTCAGTCTCAGGCTTGGGTCCATGCTTTGGCTTCTTCCCGGCAACTGGCTTACCGGGCACGGCAACTCCCTTGCCGTCCTTCTTGAAGTTCTTCTTACCCTTGCCTTTCTTGAACTTAGTGGTTTTATTCACCATCAACACTTGATGTTCCTTTTTGATCTCCACCTCCGCCGATTTCAGCATTGAATATACCTCAGGAATGGTCTTTTCCATCCCCTGCATATTGAAGTTCATCACAAAGCTCTTGTAGCTAGGTGGGAGCGACTGAAGGATTCTGTCAACGACCGCATCATCCGGGAGATTAACTCCCAGCTGAGATAAGCGGTTGTGCAACCCAGACATTTTGAGTATGTGCTCGCTGACAGAACTATTCTCCTCCATCTTACAACTGTAGAGCTTGTCGGAGACTTCATATCTCTCGACCCGGGCATGAGCTTGGAAAACCATTTTCAGCTCTTGGAACATCTCATATGCTCCGTGCTGCTCAAAACGCTTTTGGAGCCCCGGTTCTAAGCTGTAAAGCATGCCGCACTGAACAAGGGAGTAATCATCACTACGCGACTGCCAGGCATTCATAACGTCTTGAGTTGCTGGGAAAACAGGTGCATCACCTAGCGGTGCTTCAAGGACATATGCTTTCTTGGCAGCTATGAGGATAATCCTCAGGTTACGGACCCAGTCCGTGTAGTTGCTGCCATCGTCTTTCAGCTTGGTTTTCTCTAGGAACGCGTTGAAGTTGAGGGCAACATTAGCGTGGGCCATTTGATCTACAAGACATATTGCAAAGTTTTAGATTATGTTTATGATAATTAAGTTCATCTAATCAAATTATTTAATGAACTCCCACTCAGATAGACATCCCTCTAGTCATCTAAGTGATACATGATCCGAGTCAACTAGGCCGTGTCCGATCATCACGTGAGACGGACTAGTCATCATCGGTGAACATCTTCATGTTGATCGTATCTTCCATACGACTCATGTTCGACCTTTCGGTCTTCCGTGTTCCGAGGCCATGTCTGTACATGCTAGGCTCGTCAAGTCAACCTTAGTGTATTGCGTGTGTAAATCTGGCTTACACCCATTGTATTCGAACGTTAGAATCTATCACACCCGATCATCACATGGTGCTTCGAAACAACGAACCTTCGCAATGGTGCACAGTTAGGGGGAACACTTTCTTGAAATTATTGCGAGGGATCATCTTATTTAAGCTATCGTCGTTCTAAGCAAATAAGATGTAAAACATGATAAACATCACATGCAATCAAATAGTGACATGATATGGCCAATATCATTTTGCTCCTTTTGATCTCCATCTTCGGGGCGCCATGATCATCACCGTCACCGGCATGACACCATGATCTCCATCATCATGATCTCCATCATCGTGTCTTCATGAAGTTGTCTCACCAACTATTACTTCTACTACTATGGCTAACGGTTAGCAATAAAGTAAAGTAATTACATGGCGTTTTCATTGACACGCAGGTCATACAATAAATTAAGACAACTCCTATGGCTCCTGCCGGTTGTCATACTCATCGACATGCAAGTCGTGATTCCTATTACAAGAACATGATCAATCTCATACATCACATATATCATTCATCACATCCTTTTGGCCATATCACATCACACGGCATATGCTGCAAGAACAAGTTAGACGTCCTCTAATTGTTGTTGCAAGTTTTTTACGTGGCTGCTATAGGTTTCTAGCAAGAACGTTTCTTACCTACGCCAAAACCACAACATGATATGCCAATTTCTATTTACCCTTCATAAGGACCCTTTTCATCGAATCCAATCCGACTAAAGTGGGAGAGACAGACACCCGCTAGCCACCTTATGCAACTAGTGCATGTCAGTCGGTGGAACCTGTCTCACGTAAGCGTACGTGTAAGGTCGGTCCGGGCCGCTTCATCCCACGATGCCGCCGAATCAAGATAAGACTAGTAACGGCAAGTAAATTGACAAAATCGACGCCCACAACAACTTGTGTTCTACTCGTGCATAGAAACTACGCATAGACCTAGCTCATGATGCCACTGATGGGGATCGTAGCAGAAATTTAAAATTTTTCTACGCATCACCAAGATCAATCTATGGAGTCATCTAGCAACGAGAGAGAGAGGAGTGCATCTACATACCCTTGTAGATCGCGAGCGGAAGCGTTCAAGAGAACGGGGTTGATGGAGTCGTACTCGTCGTGATCCAAATCACCGATGATCCTAGCGCCGAACGGACGGCACCTCCGCGTTCAACACACGTACGGAGTGGAGACGTCTCCTCCTTCTTGATCCAGCAAGGGGGGAGGAGAAGTTGATGGAGATCCAGCAGCACGACGGCGTGGTGGTGGAAGCAACGGGATTCCAGCAGGGCTTCGCCAAGCGCTACTGGAGGAGGAAGAGGTGTCACGGGAGGGAGAGGGAGGCGCCAGGGCTTAGGGTGCGGCTGCCCTCCCTCCCTTCCACTATATATAGGGGCTAGGGGGGGGCGCATGCCCCCTTGGAGATCGCATCTAGAGGGGGGCGGCGGCCCCCGGGGGGCAACGGTCCCCTTAGGGTTTCCATCCAGGGGGGCGCATGCCCCCTCGGGAGGGCAACGGCCCCCTAGGGTTTCCAACCCTAGGCGCCTTGGGCCCTTGGGTGGGGTGCACCAGCCCACCAGGGGCTGGTTCCCACGCCACTTCAGCCCATGGGGCCCTCCGGGATAGGTGGCCCCACCCGGTGGACCCCCGGGACCCTTCCGGTGGTCCCGGTACAATACCGGTGACCCCCGAAACTCTCCCGGTGGCCGTAACTGGACTTCCTATATATATATATCTTTTCCTCCGGACCATTCCGGAACTCCTCGTGACGTCCGGGATCTCATCCGGGACTCCGAACAATTTTCGGTTAACCGCATACTAATATCCCATAACAACTCTAGCGTCACCGAACCTTAAGTGTGTAGACCCTACGGGTTCGGGAACCATGCAGACATGACCGAGACATCTCTCCAGCCAATAACCAACAGCGGGATCTGGATACCCATGTTGGCTCCTACATGTTCCACGATGATCTCATCGGATGAACCACGATGTCGAGGATTCAATCAATCCCGTACGCAATTCCCTTTGTCCATCGGTATGTTACTTGCCCGAGATTCGATCGTCGGTATCCTTATACCTTGTTCAATCTCGTTACTGGCAAGTCTCTTTACTCGTTCCGTAACGCATGATCCCGTGGCTAACTCCTTAGTCACATTGAGCTCATTACGATGATGCATTACCGAGTGGGCCCAGAGATACCTCTCCGTCATACAGAGTGACAAATCCCAGTCTCGATTCGTGCCAACCCAACAGACACTTTCAGAGATACCTGTAGTGCACCTTTATAGTCACCCAGTTACGTTGTGACGTTTGATACACCCAAAGCATTCCTACGGTATCCAGGAGTTGCACAATCTCATGGTCTAAGGAAATGATACTTGACATTAGAAAGCTCTAGCGAACGAACTATACGATCTTGTGCTATGCTTAGTATTGGGTCTTGTCCATCACATCATTCTCCTAATGATGTGATCCCGTTATCAACGACATCTAATGTCCATGGTCAGGAAACCATAACCATCTATTGATCAACGAGCTAGTCAACTAGAGGCTCACTAGGGACATGTTGTGGTCTATGTATTCACACATGTATTACGATTTCCGGATAACACAATTATAGCATGAACAATAGAAAATTATCATGAACAAGGAAATATAATAATAACCATTTTATTATTGCCTCTAGGGCATATTTCCAACATATTGATGCTCAATCCCTTCATCACTAAGAAATTCTTCCAAGGTATAGTTCTTGAACTCAGAGCCATTATCACTTCTTATTGCCAAGATTTCTTTGTCAAACTTGCATTGTGCTTGCTTGGCAAAATCAATGAAGGTGATCTCCGTCTCGTCCTTGGACTTGAGGAAAAACACCCATGTATATCTTGAGTAATCATCAAAAATGACAAGACCATACTTTTTCCCACCAAGACTATCCCATGAGGGTGGCCCAAAAAGATCCACATGAAGGAGCTCCAGAGGCCTTGAAGTAGACATGATATTCTTGGGTGGGTGCTTTGATTGATGTTGCTTCCCGGCTATGCATGCACTGCACACACGATCTTTCTCAAAAGAGACATTGGTTAGTCCAAGGATGTGATTACCCTTTAAGAGATCTTGAAGATTTCTCATGCCGACATGGGCTAGCCGGCGATGCCATAGCCACCCCTTGTCGGCCTTGGCCATTAGACAAGTTGCAAGAGATGTGCTCTCTTTCGAGAAATCAACCGTGTAAAGGTTGCCATCCAACTTTCCAACAAAGGCCACTTTGAGAGTATCTCTCTTAAAGACTTTCACATCCGTTAGTCCAAAGAGTGTATCATAACCAACAGAAGCCAATTGGCGAACAGAAAGCAAATGATATTTAAGGGATTGAACAAGCATGACATTTGCTAGAGACATGTCATTTGTGATAGCCACCTTGCCCAACCCAAGTACCTGTCCTTTTGAACCTCCACCAAACATAATGCTCTTAAATGGTTGAATAGCTTCCATTAAATCGTAGAGCAACTTGCCATCTCCGGTCATATGATTTGTACATCCACTGTCGATCACCCATTTTACTCCACCGGAGAAAGCAACCTACACACAATTATGACTTGGTTAGAGGTACCCATTTTGCAATGGGACCTCTCAAATTAGTCACAAGGGTCTTGGGGACCCAAATAGCATAGAACCGGAAAGCATTTTGAGGACCAACAAATTTTGCATAAACTTCTCCATCCTTAGTTTTACGAAGTACATAAGATGGAGGCATGAACTCTTTTGGCTTGTTGAGAATGGGCATGCCCCTTGTGGCCTTCCCACTAACAACCTTACCTTTCTCCTTGTGCCCTTCTCGTACAAATGATTCTTTTAGAGGAGTGGTGCACTTTTGAGAGGAAGACGTCTTCTTCTTGCTTGTGCTTGGGTCAAACCCGAGCCCCTCTTTGGCAAACACCTCATTGTGTTGGCTCAATACCTCATTAAGGTTCTTTTGTCCTTGAGCACATGTCATGAGACCTTTCTTGATTTGAGCCTTGAGAAAGCGATTCTCCTCAAGAATAGATGCTAGGTCACTACTAGAGTTAGTAGTACAAGCATCAATATTGATAATAGGAGAAGAGTAAGCCTTGGCAAGAGTTTCAAGATAAGTAAGCTTGAGCGTCTCAAAACTCTTTGTAAGAAGGGTGAGCTCCTCTTCCTTAGTCTTGAGAGACACGGATAGAAGCTCACAATCCTTAGAGAGAGATGCGTGAGACTTCACAAGCTTACTTTTATCATTCATCAACTCTTCACAAGAGTCCTTAGCCTTTTTCAAGGAGGCAAGATCTTTAGCATGAACATCAATGTTTGCACCAATTTTCGAGCATAGTTCATCATTTCGTGCTTCCTCATATTTGACTTTCCGCTCAAGGATTTCATATTTTTCCTTTTCCTCGGTTACGAGGGTTTCGAGTTCCTTAATGGTGACGGTGTGCTTACCCACCATCTCCATAAGCATACGAAACATAGTGAGCTTCTTTCCTTTGAGGGAGCACATGACCTTATTTAATTTAGCAAACATGGGGTCATCTATATCATTATCATCATAATTATCCTCCGCATCAAGATACTCATCACTAGGAGTAGAAGGAGTAAAAGAGGAGGGTTTGACCGTGGGGTTACCTTGACCTTGTCAGGAGAGTTTTGATCCTCTCCATCTTCTACCACGGCTTTTGCCATTAGGCACTTGTGAGCGTTGCCCTTGTAGTCTTTCATATAGTTGTAGGTGACAACATCACCACTCTTGTTGACTAGTCTCAAAGTGTTTTGAGAATCTTGGGCTACTCCGGCAACACCACTAACATCATCTGGACCAGATTCTTCATGAGCAACCATTGCTTTCCCATCTCTCTTCTTGAGCTTGGTGTTCAAAGGGTTTGGCAACTTCTTCTTGGGAAAGGTCTTGGGAAACCTTGGTTTATCTTCTCTCTTCTCATAAGGGCAATCATTTGAGAAGTGGTTGGTTTCTTCACAGTTGTAGCATTTTCTCACTTTCTTCTTCTGGAATCTTCCCTTGAATTTTCCCGCGCTAAAATTCTTGACAAAGAGAGCAATGTCTTCATATGAAGGACTCTCATCGGAGTCAATCTCATCACCATCTTCATCCTCATCATCTTCCTCTTCTTCACTTTGCTCTTCTTCATATACATGCTTGGCCTTCAATGCAAGATTGATTTTTTATGTTGAGGTACCATGCATGGCAAGATGTTTTGTAGCATTTGCCTTTGACTCTTCAAATAGTTGGAAGGTTGATATGATGTCATCCGGAGTCATTTCCTTGAATCCATGGTGTTGTCTTATGTCCCACACCATTTGATGATGATATGGGGCAAGAGCATGAAGCAACTTATCCACGAGAAATCGCTTAGTCAAGTTGAATCCATCTTGAGTGTTGTCACATTCACATGACTCAATGTCGGTGGTGAGAGTCATGAGATGCTCAAGTAGTTGCTTGGGAGATTCACCTTTCTCCATACAAAAGTTTTGCAATTGACCCTTGGCAATTTCATATTGAGCAAGCCGGAGAGTGGAGGTACCGGTCTTGGTCCTCACAATGCTATCCCATAATTCCTTGGCACTTGTGATATGTATGTATGGTCTCCTTTGCTTGTCAGTCATACCTCTCCTTATGCACATGGTTGCTGTGTCGTTGAGATTCTTGTCATAAACCTCTCTTGGAGTAAGATTCTTCGGGTCAACAGCTTGGTAACCATACTCCAAGATCTCCAACATCTCATCATTTCCATATCGAAGATGATCCTGCATAGCAACTCTCCACAAAGCAAAATCGGTAGTGTCATCAAGTAAAGGAGGTTTGCCTTGAGGGTTATACTTAGGTTTATCTATTTGAGGTCTTGCATAAAGCCAAGGAACACTGGAGTGTTCATTACTAGGAGGTTGTTGGCCAAGTGAGGGAGTAGTCACAGCTGGCCTCGAGGCCGCACCACCAGAAACTGGTGCAAGCATCGTGGTTAGTGTGGCTATCCTCATTTGGACCAAGGCCTCAAGAGAGGCATCATGCTCCTCCTTTTGCTTAGCAAGAGCTCGTTCCAGATCCTCTGAAGTGAAGAACTTGGCTTCCATGGAAGCCGCGCCCGTACTCTTCGGATCTGCAACAAGGGGAGTCCCATCGGGGTTCATCTCGCTCTAGGGCGGTTAAGCCACAAGAATAGAGCACGAGGCTTTGATACCAATTGAAAGGATCGAGATGGACCTAGAGGGGGGTGAATAGGTACAATTACAAATTTTAATTATTACTTAGCAATTTTAGGCAATAATGCGGAATAGGAAAGTGAGCCTAACAATTGCAAGTATGAAGCTAAGAGCTAAGCAAGATAAACAAGTAACACAAGTATGAGTAAGCAAGCACAATATGATATAAGTAAGTGCTAGGAGACAAGTGACCACAAGTAGAGAGTTAGGGTTAGGAATAACCGCAACTCCGGGAGACGAGGATGTATGCTGATGTTCACTTCCTTGGAGGGAAGCTACGTCACCGTTAGAGAGGTGGATGTTACCACGAAGGCACACCAACGCCACGAAGGCTCACCCTATTCTCCCTTTGAGACAACACCACGAAGGCGTTTCTCAACCACTAATGGTAGACCTTGGGGTGGTCTCCAAACCCTCACAAACTTTTCCGGGGGTAATCACAGTGGTCGATTCCTCTCCGAAAGACTCCTACCGCCTAGGAGTCTCCAACCTCCAAGAGTAACAAGAACGTTGGGAAATGCTTAAGAACTTGCTCAAATCACAAATTCTTTTGGTGAGAAGAAGGGGAAGGAGTGGATCTATCACTTGATTGGAGAACTTCTCTCAAATGTTCCCAAATCCTTTGGGGATCTAGGATTTGGTGTAGGGAATCAAGAGAGGGAGTGAGATGTGTTCTTAGAAAGCTCAAAGTGAATGGTCAACCACATCCCGTGAGAGGGAGGAGGCTATATATAGTGATAGTGTAAAAACTGACCGTTTGAGCCACACAGTGTACTGGAGCTGTCCGACGTCCGGTGAGTGATATATAAATATATATGTCCATATTCATGATCCACACACGGCCCTTGAGATATAATCCTGAGATTTACTTGATAAACATGATTAGTCCCAAAATGCATGTTGTCATCAACATCAAAATACGATTAAGGGCATGATTGCACTTTCAGTCTTGCTAATTTGTTTTCCTATAAAATGCCTATGCATAGGAAGTATGTTATACTTAGATGTGTTTTTCACATGTTTTATGATGCTCTCTTTGTGCCTCAATTCTTTTCTTTCATATGAGCTTCATCAAAATTATCAATGCCTAGCTAAAAGGCTTTAAAGAAAAGCGCTTGTTGGGAGACAACCCAATATTTTTCCTTGCTGTTTTTCAATAAATTTTTCATATAGCCTCTGGTTAGATGTGTTTTGGTGTTTTAATTAGTGTTTGTGCCAAGTAAGACCTTTGGGATGGCTTACGGTGATAGTTGATTTGATCTTGCTGAAAAATAGAAACTTTTGCACCCAGTCACAGAATTTTAATAATTCACTAGAGCGTTGAAAAACCCTGAATTGTTTACACATGATTTATATATAAATTTCCTATTCTGTCCTAATTTTTAAGAATTTTTGGAGTTACAGAAGTATTATAACAATTCGGATCTTCGCAGACTGTTCTGTTTTTGACAAATTCTGTTTTCTTTGTGTTGTTTGCTTATTTTGATGAATCTATGGGTAGTATCGGGGGGTATGAACCATGGAGAAGTTGGAATACAGTATATATTACACTAATATAAATAAATAATGAGTTCACAACAGTACCAAAAGTGGTGATTTTATTTTCTTGTACTAACGGATCTCACGAGTTTTCTGTTGAGTTTTGTGTTGTGAAGTTTTCAAGTTTTGGGTAAAGATTTGATGGACTATGGAATAAGGAGTGGCAAGAGCCTAAGCTTGGGATTCCCAAGGCACCCCAAGGTAATATTCAAGGACAACCAAGAGCCTAAGCTTGGGGATGCCCCGGAAGGCATCCCCTCTTTCGTCTTCGTCTATCGGTAAATTTACTTGAGGCTAAATTTTTATTCACCACATGATATGTGTTTTGCTTGGAGCGTCTTGTATGATATGAGTCGTTACTTTTTAGTTTGCCACAATCATCCTTGCTGTACACACATTTTTAGAGGGACACGCATGAATCGTGATTTATTAGAATACTCTATGTGCTTCCCTTATATCTTTTGAGCTAGGCAATTTTGCTCTAGTGCTTCACTTATATCTTTTTAGAGCACGGCGGTGGTTTTATTTTATAGAAATTATTGAACTCTCATGCTTCACTTATATTATTTTGAGAGTCTTTCTAAACATCTTGGTAATTTGCTTTGGTTATAAATTTAGTCCTAATATGATAGCCATCCAAGAGGGATATAATAAAAACTTTCATATAAAGTGCATTGAATACTATGTGAAGTTTGATTCCTTATGATTGTTTTGAGATATAAAGATGGTGATATTAGAGTCATGCTAGTGAGTAATTTTGGATTGTAGAAATAATTGTGTTAAAGTTTGTGATTCCTGTAGCATGCACGTATGGTGAACCGTTATGTGATGAAGTCGGAGCATGATTTATTTATTGATTGTCTTCCTTATGAGTGGCGGTCGGGGACGAGCGATGGTCTTTTCCTACCAATCTATCCCCCTAGGAGCATGCGCACAGTACTTCGTTTTGACAACTAATAGATTTTTGCAATAAGTATGTGAGTTCTTTATGACTAATGTTGAGTCCATGGATTATACGCACTCTCACCATTCCACCTTTGCTAGCCCCTCTAGTACCGCGCAACTTTCGCCGGTACCATACACCTACCTTTTACCTTCCTCAAAAAAGCCACCATACCTACCTATTATGGCATTTCCATAGCCATTCCGAGATATATTGCCATGCAACTTTCCACCGTTCTGTTTTATTATGACACGTTCCATCATTGTCATATTGCTTTGCATGATCATGTAGTTGACATAGTATTTGTGGCAAAGCCACTGTTCATAATTTTTATACATGTCACTCTTGAGTCCTTGCACATCCCGGTACACCGCCGGAGGCATTCATATAGAGTCATATTTTGTTCTAAGTATCGAGTTGTAATTTTTGAGTTGTAAGTAAATAAAAGTGTGATGATCTTCATTATTAGAGCATTGTCCCATGTGAGGAAAAAATAAAAGAGGCCAACGAAGCCCACAAATAAAATAAAAGAGGCCAAAGAAGCCCACCAAAAAAATGAGAGAAAAGAGAGAAGGGGCAATGTTACTATCCTTTTTCCACACTTGTGCTTCAAAGTAGCACCATGATCTTCATGATAGAGAGTCTCCTATGTTGTCACTTTCATATACTAGTGGGAATTTTTCATTATAGAACTTGGCTTGTATATTCCAATGATGGGCTTCCTCAAATTGCCCTAGGTCTTTGTGAGCAAGCAACTTGGATGCACACCCACTTAGTTTCTTTTTGAGCTTTCATAAACTTATAGCTCTAGTGCATCCGTTGCATGGCAATCCCTACTCACTCACATTGATATCTATTGATGGGCATCTCCATAGCCCGTTGATATGCCTAGTTGATGTGAGAGTATCTCCTTCTTTTTGTCTTCTCCACAACCACCATATTCTATTCCACCTGTAGTGTTATGTCCATGGCTCATGCTCATGTATTACGTGAAAGTTGAAAGGTTTGAGAACATCAAAAGTATGAAACAATTGCTTGGCTTGTCATCGGGGTTGCGCATGATTTGAATACTTTGTGTGATGAAGATGGAGCACAGCCAGACTATATGATTTTGTAGGGATAACTTTCTTTGGCCATGTTATTTTGAGAAGACATGATTGTTTTATTAGTATGCTTGAAGTATTATTGTTTTTATGTCAATATTAAAATTTTATTTTGAATCTTATGGATCTGAACATTCATGCCACAATAAAGAAAATTACATGGATAAGTATGTTAGGTAGCATTCCACATCAAAAAATTTGTTTTTATCATTTACCTACTCGAGGACGAGCAGGAATTAAGCTTGGGGATGCTTGATACGTCTCCAACGTGTCTATAATTTTTGATTGTTCCATGCTATTATATTATCTGTTTTGGATGTTTTATATGCATTAATATGCTATTTTATATTATTTTTGGGACTAACCTATTAACCTAGAGCCCAGTGCCAGTTTCTGTTTTTTCCTTGTTTTTGAGCTTCACAGAAAAGGAATACCAAACGGAGTCCAAACGGAATAAAACTTCACGATGATTTTTCTTGGACCAGAAGACACCCAGGGGACTTCGAGTCCAAGTCAAAAGAGCCGCGAGATGGCGACAAGGGTGGAGGGCGCGCCATAGGGGGGGCGCCCCCTGCGTTGTGGGCCCCTCGGGACTCCCCTGACCTAGCCCTTCCTCCTATATATTCACATATATTCCAGAACCACCAGAGCAATCCACAAAAACACTTTTCCACCGCCACAAACTTCTGTTCCTGTGAGATCCCATCTTGGGGCCTTTTCCGGCATCCCGCTGGAGGGGGAATCGATCACGGAGGGCTTCTGCATCAACCCCATTGCCCTTCCGATGATGCGTGAGTAGTTTACCTCAGACCTACGGGTCCATAGCTAGATGGCTTCTTCTCTCTCTTTGATTCTCAATACAGCGTTCTCCTTGATGTTCTTGGAGATCTATCCGATGTAATCTTCTTTTGCGGTGTGTTTGTCGAGATCCGATGAATTGTGGATTTATGATCAGCTTATCTATGAATATTATTTGAATCTTCTCTGAATTCTTTTATGCATGATTTAATATCTTTGTATTTCTCTTTGAATTATCGGTTTGGTTTGGCCAACTAGATTGGTTTTTCTTGCAATGGGAGAGGTGCTTAGCTTTGGGTTCAATCTTGCGGTGTCCTCACCCAGTGACAGTAGGGGTAGTGAGGCACGTATTGTATTGTTGCCATCGAGTATAAAAAGATGGGGTTTTCATCATATTGCTTGAGTTAATTCCTCTACATCATGTCATCTTACTTAAGGCGTTACTCCGTTTTTTATGAACTTAATACTCTAGATGCATGCTGGATAGCGGTCGATGTGTGGAGTAATAGTAGTAGATGCAGGCAGGAGTCGGTCTACTTGACACGGACGTGATGCCTATGTGCATAATCATTGCCTTGGATATCGTCATAACTTTGCGCTTTTCTATCAATTGCTCGACAGTAATTTGTTCACCCACCGTATTATTTGCCTTCATGAGAGAAGCCACTAGTGAAACCTATGGCCCCCGGGTCTATTTTCCATCATATTACTTTCCGATCTACTATTTTCCATCATATTACTTTTCGATCTACTATTTGCAATCTTTTATTTTCAGATCTATATACCAAAAAAAAACCAAAAATATTTTATCTTTTGTTTATCTATCTCTATCAGATCTCACTTTTGCAATTGACCGTGAAGGGATTGACAACCCCTTTATCGCGTTGGGTGCAAGTGTTTGATTGTTTGTGCAGGTGTTGGTGATTTGTGCGTTCTTCTCCTACTGGATTGATACCTTGGTTCTTAACTGAGGGAAATACTTACCTCTACTATGCTGCATCACCCTTTCCTCTTCAAGGGAAAAACCAACGCAAGCTGAAGAAGTAGCAACCACTAGTTATATGCAAAATTCAGTAAGTGTGAGTTCTGGCTTAAGCAAGTCGGATTCTTGGGGCACATTCTCTCTGCCGAAGGAATAGCTGTGGATCCAAGCAAAATCAAGGATGTGCTAAATTGGCCAGCACCCACGTCGTTGATAGAAATCCAAAGTTTTCTTGGGCTTGCTGGTTATTACCGTCGATTCATTGAAGGCTTCTCCAAGATTGCTAAGCCCATGACAGAATTGCTCAAGAAAGACCAAAATTTCATATGGTCAGAGGACTGTGAAAAGAGCTTTAATGAATTAAAGACTCGTTTAACTTCAGCACCCGTGTTGACTCTTCCAGACATTTATTAAAGTTTTGACGTATACTGCGACGCATCTCGAAGGGGCCTAGGATGCGTGCTCATGCAAGATGACATGGTTGTGGCCTATGCATCCCGACAGCTACGACCGCATGAAGGAAATTATCCTACTCATGACTTGGAGCTAGCAGCCGTTGTTCATGCATTAAAAATTTGGAGGCATTATCTCATTGACAAGCGGTGCCAAATATTCACTGACCACAAAAGTCTCAAGTACATATTCACTCAACCTGATTTGAATCTCCGACAAAGAAGATGGCTTGAGTTGGTCAAGGATTATGACCTCGGAATAAACTATCACTCGGGTAAAGCTAATGTGGTTGCGGATGCTCTCAGTCGCAAGCCAACCACAGTAAATGCATTAATGACATCTTTGCCTCCCGAGCTACAAGAAGAAATGGCTCAGCTCAATCTGACCATTATTGAGGATGACTGCACCAATATGTTGGAAGTCACTCCCACTCTTGAGGAAGAAATTCGCAAAGCTCGGTCAGAAGATCCGTTCTTGCAACACCAGGTCACACGAATGAAAGACGGCAAGACTCAAGACTTCCTGATGGATGAGCAAGGTACTCTACGGTTTCGAGGATGAGTATGTGTACCCGAAGTAGAAGATCTAAGGAAGAAGATATTAACAGAAGCACACGAGTCCTCATACTCGATCCATCCAAGAGGTACCAAAATGTACAAAGACCTTAGGCAAATATTTTGGTGGGATGGAATGAAGAAGGATATCGCATATTTTGTTGCCTGCTATGATATATGCAATAAGGTGAAGGCGGAACATCAAAAACCCGCCAGGCTACTTCAACCTTTGCCCGTTCCGCAATGGAAATGGGACGATGTCTGCATGGACTTCATCACCGGTCTTCCCAAGACTCCTCATGGAAACAATGCCATATGGGTCATGGTGGACATGCTGACCAAGGTGGCCCATTTCATTCCTATCCGGACCACATACCATGCGGATCAACTGGCTCAACTCTATGTGTCCAGAATCATCAGTCTGCATGGCATGCCAAGAACTATCACATTAGACCGAGGATCCCTTTTTACCTCGGCATTCTGGTCACGTCTTCACCAAGCTTTGGGGACATCATTGAAGTATAGCACAGCTTATCACCCTCAGACAGATGGCCAGACGGAGCGAGTAAATCAAATACTCGAAGACATGCTTAGGGCATGTGCTCTTGCTCAAGGACCCAAATGGGAAGACAGTTTACCCTACGCCGAGTTTTCCTACAACAATAGCTATCAAACCAGCCTCAAGATGTCACCATATGAAGCCTTGTATGGACGCAAGTGTCGTACCCCATTAAACTGGTCCCAGACCAGAGACAGTCGTATTTTCAGGACTGACTTGATGATGGAAACCGAGAAGCAAGTCAGGGAAATCTGAGACAGACTCCAATTGGCCAAGTCCCGACAAAAGAGTTATTATGATTCCAAGCACCGACAAATCAGTTTTGAACCTGGTGAATATGTCTACCTTCGAGTCACACCCATGAAAGGAGTCAAGAGATTTCAGACTTGGGGAAAGCTTGCACCAAGATATATTGGTCCATTTCCAGTTATGACCAAAGTGGGCACAGTGGCATATCAGTTGGAACTTCCTCCCGAATTGTCAGAAATACATGATGTCTTCCACGTATCACAGTTGTGAAGGTGTATCTCACCACCTGAGAAACGGACTGATATGGCAGAAATAGAGCTTGCTAAGGATCTGACCTATGAAGAGAAACCTTTCCGAATATTGGATGAGATGGAAAGAGTCACCCGCAGCAAGTCAGTTAAGTTTTACAAGGTGCAGTGGGAACACCATACCGAGAGTGAAGCTACCTGGGAAAGGGAAGACTTTTTTAGGACAGCATATCCTGAACTATTTCCTGAGCAACCAAATCTTGAGGACGAGATTCATCCTAAGGGGGGAGGTTTGTGACACCCTGGTTTTTGCCCTTTTTCTTTTTCTGGGTTTTATTGCATTTTGAATTGAATTTGAGTTTTGAATCAACTCATTTGGACTTAATCACTTGGGCATTTCTTTGATTTTCACCCAAGTGACTGATCTCACCCTCAAACCCATCTCTTGCCCTCTGTTACATCTTAATATTACTTTGGGAATATTTTTCTTAAATGAAAAATATTCATTTTCTCTCTGAAGAGGCCATGTCTTCACTTCTGCTCCAAAGCAACCCTCATTTTTCTTGCCCACAAAAATCTGAGAAAATTCCCAAATATTCTTTGCACCTTGGCCCAACTTCCCGTGCAAAAATATTTCATGGGTATTTGGAGTATTTTTGCTACAGAAAATCTTTTCCATTTTGATCAGAAAATGCATGTTGTGAAGGAAGTGCATTTTTGCTTGATCCTCTGGAGCTGAAATTTTTAGGGCATCATTACCTTCCTAAGATAAGATTAACCCCCAAAGATCAGCTCTTAACTCTCTCTGGTTTCTTCCCAAACTTGCTCACAAGTTTCTATCCAGGAACTTGTTGAGGCTCTCTTGTTCAATCTGGTCGGCCTGGCAGTGTGCCATCACCTCTACTAGATCTAACACTGCACGAACAACACTACTGACATGATTAAAACTCCTCAGGACACCGCATTGCCACAGTTCACGCGGTGACCGCGTGTGGACAGGAGCCCTGGCATGCATTTGGCGCGCTCTAGGCCGCGTCAGCGCCACTTCCACGCCCGTGCCCGCGCCTGAGCCCAAGCTAGCCTGCCGCACCACGCCGTCTGCCTTGTCTAGTCCTCCTTGACTCATCCCTGCCACTCGCCGACGCTGGAGCTCGTCACAGCGATCACGAGCACATCGTGCCCGAGCGCACAGTGAGCCCGTGCTCCCTATCCTCGCCTTCCCGCGCGCCCTGTGCTCGGCTGCGAGCTCCCACAGTGGCCGCGTGACCCCTGGCCGCTTCTTCCTCTCTCTGACGCGTTTCGTCGCCGCCCACCGTCTCCAGAGAGCTCGCCGGAGCTCTCGATCCCCTCTCTACCCGCCTATAAATAGAGGCCCTCCCTCTCTTCTCCGAGCACCTCAGACCCCTCCTCTGATCCAACTACTCCTCCTAGAAGACCACGGTCAGGCCAGGTGGACCTCTGGCCGCTGTCCCGCACCGAAGATCACCGCCGACCCCTCCTCGGTGCCTTGCTTCCTCCGGTGATCTTCGACCTCCTCTGACCAGCTAGGCGCGTCCGTGGAGCTTCACTGGTCCTAGTCGACATGGTTGGAGCCCCTGGAGTCGTCCCAGCTAGCCGGCATCTTCGTCTCCGGCGACCTCTGTCCGCAGCCGCCACTGGAGAAGGCCACGACGACCTCCTCCGTCCACCTCTAGCCACCCTGCGGGTACGTGCATGCTCGCCGTGGACTGGCGCTTCCATCCCCCCTCTCACCGGCGGCAGCCGAGCCCTCCTCGTCGGAGAACCACCGGCGATGAGCTGCACTCTCTCTGTTTCCCTCTCTCTCTCTCTCTGGACCTGGCCGTAGGGGCCCGCTGGTCAGCCACTCAGCCGCCTCCTAAAGCAGTATGAGTGGAGGCGCCCCGCTGGTTTACGCCTTCGACGTCACCCCCTCCCCAGATTTTCTAAAAATCAATTTAAATTCATAAATTTGACCCAACTTTGACCAGTCCTAGTTTCTATTCTGTAAGTCCAAATGAATTGATTCTTTTTGCACTAGTTTTGTATTGATCTCCTCTATCAGCATGCAAAAGATGAAACTTTTGCTTGCTGTAAATCTTTTCTGTTGTATTTAAATGTGTTATGTGACATTTTCTTTTGCCATTTTTAAATGTTTTCAGAAGGAACTTGTTGCCTTGAGGATTATCAGGAGGAGTGTGACCCTCCTCTGCACTAAGGCAAGCCATCACAAATATTTGCAAGAATGTCATTTCAATAACTATGATTTTCACTTGAATATGGTCCTTTATAATTGAAAGTGCAACTAATCCCTGGGTGGTTTTGGTAATTCATAACAACATATAGCTCAATGAACTAATATCCTTTCAAGTTAAATATTTCAGATAGTTTAAT
Organism: Thinopyrum elongatum; assembly: GCA_011799875.1. Taxonomy (NCBI): domain Eukaryota; kingdom Viridiplantae; phylum Streptophyta; class Magnoliopsida; order Poales; family Poaceae; genus Thinopyrum; species Thinopyrum elongatum. The sequence goes on from CM022302.1 coordinate 427,849,653, forward strand.
GATTGGCATGGCATGGACTAGAGATGTGGACCCCTCAAAATGCTAAGGACAAAGATTGGCAAAAGCTCAAGACTCTTTATTTCTATTTTAGTGATCCAAGATCACATTGAGTCCATAGGAAAAGCCAATACTATTAAAAGGGGATGAGGTGTTGCATAATGGTCTACTTGCTCAAAATGCTTAGTGATATGCTCCAAAGCCCTCAACCACTTTCTCATTTCCAATACGTCCAAAACCTAAAGTCAAACTCGGCCCCAGCGATTTGATCTATCCGGCGCCATCGAGTTTCTTTGACATAGCCACTGCCAGAAACCCTAATCAATTCGGTCTCACCGATCGGGATCTCGGTCTCACCGAGATGGCAATGCAAACTCTCTGTTTCCCCTCGTAATGTTTCGGTCTTACCGAAATGAGCGATCGGTCCCACCGAGTTCGCAATGCAAACTCTCTGTTTCCCTTCGTAACGTTTCGGTCCTACCAAAATGAGCGATCGGTCACACCAAGTTTGCCTGACCAACTCTCTGTTTAACTCATTGCTGAAATTGGTCCCACCGAGTTCATGCAATTGGTCACACCGAGATAAGGTCTTGCCCTAACCCTAGCACATCGGTCCCACCGAGTTGATCATATCGGTCCCATCGAGATTCCTAACATTCATATTTTGAATTGAATCGGTCTCACCGAGTTCTTCTATTTGGTCTGACCGAGTTGGGTCATGTAACACCCTGGATTTTACCCATTTTCTTTTCTTTTGATTTTGGTTTGGATTTGCCCTTTGGTGGCTTAGTGGTCTTGAAACCTGGAGAGATCACCCTCGATTCCTCTCCTAAGTGGCTTGTCAATCTCAAAACCATCCCAAGACCTTGCCATTTCCATCTTGAACCAATCCCAATATTCTTTTCTCGGGAATATTCCTTTTTCTATTAAAGGAATAACCCTGTCTGCTCTGGGTTGTGAAGCAACACACATCTATGTCATACCAAAGATTCCCAAATAATTCCCATAAATTGTTTGGGTCAAATATTCCTCAGATATGTCAAAACCCTTCCTTGCCATGACCAAAAATATTCCACCAATATTCATTTTCTGATTCTGCCCTAGCTGGCAGTTTGTGAAGCAAGTACCCATTATCTTTGCTTGCTTGCTCTCAAACTTTTTGTGCTCTCTTTCCCATCCATATAATTTCCTCATGCAAAATTTCAACTTCATTTGCCTAGTAAATATTCCTGAGGAATTTTCCAAAGTTTCTGTTCAAACAGAGGCCTTGTGAAGGAAGTGCAAGCTAGGCATATCCAAATGAGTTGAAATTTTGCAAGCATCTTCATATGCTCAAATAATAGCTCTTCACCAAATTTGAGCATCATTCCATTATCTATGTGATCACAGCATCAAATCTTTGTTTCTGGTAATTTTTTTGGGTTGTGAGGCCACTATAATTTTTATTGCTCCATAATTCATGAATAATTTCCAGAACATGCTTCTACCTATATAACCTCCCTATACATAATTTGGGCTCATTTGATCTATCCAATAATTCCCTAGAATTTTTCTAAGATTTTGTCCAGTGGGATGCTGTGTGAAGGAAGTACCATTTTGGCCTGTCAAAATGGCATGAAATTTTTATGGCATCCTCATATGACCAAATCATCATTCCCTGCCCATTTTCAGCCTAAGGCAATACTTGAGGTGAGTGCTACTTCAAGATTTGTAATTCTGGCTAGTTATGTCATTTGAACAGCAAGTGCTATTTCTGTTCATCCAAATGAGCTGCAAAGTTGCAGACATAATCACCTTAGCATATGATCACTCTCTAGTGAAGACCAGTCCTTATCTCTTCTTGTATCTTCCTCACCAAGGCACAAACACCATGCTGTTCCTGATAAGATCTGCTAGCTGCGGTCAACTCAAGTGCCACTATGCTCGTTTCTTTCCTCCTTGACCTCATCCTTTGAATGACTGATCGAGTTGACATGGTGGGGTTGACCAGAACACGTGGCATCGCCCTGTCCACGCGGTGACCACCGCCCTGGCAAGCCATGGACGTGAGCTGCGTGTTTGCTAGCTCGGGCCCCTCCTCCGCTCGTCATTTCCGCACGCCTCGTCATGTCCAACAGCTCCTCCTCATCGTCCTCTTCGCTCTGGAACCCTCTCCACCTCTCGAGTCCCCTCAGATGCGGTGCGGCAGCCACGCCCGTGACCGACAGCAGCTGTCGCCGTCGCGTCCGGTCGCTTGCGTCGTCCCGAGTCTTCCCGAGTCCGCCTGAGTTCTCTCCACCCCTTCGCGACCTCCCTGGAAGCCTCTCCCCTCCTCCAGGCGAGCTCCCGAAGCTCCGGGACGCCGGTGCACGTGTCACCGCGGCCGTGCTCAGCCTTTCCCGCCGCTCGCCTATAAATAGGCCACCCCGAGCCCTCCCGAGCTCACCTTCGCCACCACTGTCCTCCTCAAACCCCCCCACACCCCCCCCTAGCCACTCACTCGAGCCCCGGAGCTCCTCCCTGCCCCTATTGGCCGCCATGGACGTCGCCCAAGCTCCTCTGTCCTCCATCGCCGCCATTGCTCCGTTCCTCCCCGGTGCTCTCTCTGCTCGGGAATGGACGCGGAGCATCTCCCCGAAGCCGCCAGTAACCTCTCCTCGACCGGAGGTGGTCTGTGTCGCCGACGGGCGCCGGCGCGCGTCCGGCCAGGACCTCCCCAGCTGCCCCTGTCCTGCTCCCTTCAAGCCCGCTTGGGTGTCCTCGCAACCACCCCCAGGTGCGGTGAGGAGCGCCCGAACCCCTCGGCTCGCCGACCGACCCTCCCACATCGCCGGATGCCACCTGCGCCGACCTCTGAAGCCCTCCACTGCTCTCTGTCGCGAGGAGGAAGGAGGCCAGGGAGGAGGAGAGAGAAGGCATGGTGTGGCCCAGCCGTCATACTCAGCGCTGACCAGGCCCACCGTTGACTTCGGATAAGTGGAAGCGTAATTTCCACTTTATGTTTTCTGTGGCTGAAAGCGTATTTTCAGAAATGCGCGATCTATTTTGCAGCCAGGGACCCGTTTGTAGAATTTATTTTTGCAGATTGGTCCCTGATCTTCGTCTAGTCATATCTTTTCCTCCGTAACTCCGATCGAGGTGATTCCAAAGCCTACTTCTTCGTCTCGTCGAGCCCGTTCTGTTGACATCATTCTCATACTATTTTGATATTGTGAAAATGACCATTTTGCCCTTGTCCATAAACAGCCTCCTCCGAGAGAGAATTGTTTTCGGCAATCGTCTCCGCGGACTTCCCGCACTTATTTCCGATGGTTCCTTCATCCCCAGGCAAGCCACGACAGCCACTTGCATGATGGATTTGAAGTAGCTATGGTTTCCTACCTGAGAAATTATTTTAATGTGTGCATGTTATTCTGTCTGAAACTACTATATATGCTCATGTTCTATGCTTACGTTCTATGCTCATCCTTATATTCTGTCCATGTGCATCTTGCTAGTTATCAGGTACTCGTTGGTAGCATTATGCTCATGGTTAACACTGGCAGTAGGTCATGCTAAGAGGATGACATGTCTATATGTTTCTTTATCTGCTGTTATGGTTCATCCTATTATCATAGCTCAGCACGTCATCATTCAAATTTAACCGGATGTTAATCGAACTTGAACACCTGTTGGCTGAGTCATAGTGCGCCACCGAATCGAGCTCACCAGTGCAACCACACTTGCTGGGATGGGGCAGCCCTAACTCGGTCTATTGTCATGCCTCTCGCCGGTGCCTCCAACAAGGGAAGGTTATGAGTGCGTGCTACCCTGGCCCGGTAGGCGGCTATAACCTTGTGAACCCAGTTTTGGTATTGAGCTCAGGTCCCCGTTTGGGATAGTTTTGTTTGGCCACGACGGTGGCAGGTGTCGGAAGGACACAGGGGTCACCCATGACATAGCCCAAAGGGGAGTTTGTCGGAGTGGCTGGGAGAGTGCCATGCAATAGATTGGGTTTTGTCGGAAAGTCGTTGGTCCACCCGAATGGGAGCACGAGGCCATGAGTTCCATGGTGTGGGTACAGTGTACTAACCTCTGCCGAGTGTATAATCTATCGATAGCCGCATCCTCGGTCATGGGCATAGTTCGTAGTAGGACACATTATGGGTCAACAGTATAATAATCCTGCTTATAACAACCTGGTTCGATGAGAGAGAAGTTGGTTGATCTTTATGTGATCACGAGAGGATCACCGTGGTATCGAGGATACCGATGTTGGTTGATCGTGATCACGAGAGGATCACCGTGGTTTGGTGTTATGTGGTGATCTCGGTAAAGACCGAGCTCCTTGTGATCATGTTATCACTACGGTATTGTAATACCAAGTTTGGTTGGTCCCGAAGTTATCATGTGGCACGCTCGATGGTAAGTTCCTACATGTGGTGGTTACGAGGTAACCCCGACAGAGTAAGTTGCATCATGATAGTTGTAACATGTTGCATGTAGTGATTTCCTGTTCATATGCCATGCCATGCTTATACAGTTTTAACATCGTCATGTTTACAACTGTTAACCGGTAAATGCCATGCTGTGCTTGTCTTGATTGCTTTGGTTGCTGTGAGCTTGCGAGTACATTCAAAGTACTCACCTGGCGTGTCATGCCAGTTTGCAGGTCATGTCATGATTGCTTGCTTGTCGAGGATTCCGAGTTTGCGAGCTAGGATACGCGTTCCAGTATGAGTCCCTGCGGAGTGGAGTTCACCACCGCCGTCGTTGTTCCGCTGCCGAGGATACTTCGCTTCCTTGGATTGTTCCGCTGTTAGCATAGAGCTACCCCGGGCAGGCATAGTATTGCCGTACCGATGTAATCCATGTACACTTGTAACCTTATCCATAGTAATAAAGAGCTGATTTGTTCTATGCCAACAGTGTCGTATTCCAGAAGACTTGTCTCTGGGCTGGAATACGGGGCGTTCCGGTTTCCTCTGAGCCGGGGTGCCACAGGTCAAATGTGTGTAACGGTTGGATTTTGTGTGGAGGCTATATATACCCCTCCACCCCCTTCTCTATTCAAGAGAGAGCCATCAGAACGAGCCTACACTTCCACTACTCATTTTCTGAGAGAGAACCACCTACTCATGTGTTGAGATCAAGACATTCCATTCCAACCACAAGAATCTTGATCTCTAGCCTTCCCCAAGTTGCTTTCCACTCAAACCATCTTTCCACCATAGCCAAATCTGTGAGAGAGAGAGTTGAGTGTTGGGGAGACTATCATTTGAAGCACAAGAGCAAGGAGTTCATCATCAACACACCATTTATTACCTTTTGGAGAGTGGTGTCTCCTAGATTGGTTAGGTGTCACTTGGGAGCCTCCGACAAGATTGTGGAGTTGAACCAAGAAGTTTGTAAGGGCAAGGAGATCGCCTACTTCGTGAAGATCTACCCGAGTTAGGCAAGTCCTTCATGGGCGATGGCCATGGTGGGATAGACAAGGTTGCTTCTTCGTGGACCCTTCATGGGTGGAGCCCTCCATGGACTCGCGCAGCCATTACCCTTCGTGGGTTGAAGTCTCCATCAACGTGGACGTATGATAGCACCACCTATCGGAACCACGCCAAAAATCTCCGTGTCTACATTGTGTTTGCCTTCTCCAAACCCTTCCCTTTACCTTCATATGCAATGTTTTACTTTCCGTTGCTACACTCTTAGAATTGCATGTGTAGGTTGATTGCTTGACTTGTGCTAAGTTGCTAAAATCTGCCAAGACATAAAATTGGGAAAAGGCTAGATTTTTATTTGGTCAAGTAGTCTAATCACCCCCCCTCTAGACCTACTTTCGATCCTACAAGTGGTATCAGAGCTTTGGTCTCCATTTGCCTTGATTTCCATAGCTTTGGTGATCATAGCCTTGGTTTCACAACCTAGGAGAGTATGGCGTCTAGCGAGGGAAATTACCACCGTAGAGGTCCTTACTTTTATGGTACTAATTTTGCTAGTTGGAAGCATAAGATGAAAATGCATATTCTTGGACATAACCCCGCCGTTTGGGCTACTGTGTGTATTGGTTTGCACGGTGAATTCTTTGAAGATGGAAGAGAACCGAATTGTGAAGCAACCATAGAAGAATTGAAGATGTTGCAATACAATGCTCAAGCTTGCGATATCCTCTTCAATGGACTATGCCCCGAAGAATTCAACAAAATCAACCGCCTTGAGAATGCAAAGGAAATTTGGGATACTTTGGTTGATATGCACGAAGGTACCGAGTCCGTCAAGGAATCCAAATTGGATGTGCTTCAAAGTCAACTTGACAAGTTCAAAATGAAGGATGGTGAAGGAGTCGCTGAAATGTATTCTAGGCTTGCTCTCATCACAAATGAGATTACCGGCTTAGGAAGTGAAGAGATGACCGACAGATTCATCATCAAGAAGATTCTAAGAGCTTTGGATGGAAAATATGATACCGTGTGCACCTTGATCCAAATGATGCCCAATTACAAAGATCTCAAGCCAACGGAAGTCATTGGTAGAATTGTTGCTCATGAGATGTCACTTAAGGATAAGGAAGAGCTTCACAACAAGTCTAGTGGTGCTTACAAAGCTTCATGTGATGCCCCTACAACATCAAGTGAGAAACAAGTATTCAATGAAGAATTGAGCCTAATGGTGAAGAACTTCAACAAGTTCTACAAGAATAGAAGCAAAGAGAGAAGTTCCAAGTCAAGGTCCTACTATGACAAGAGATCTTCTAGTCGTGAACGAAATTGCTACAATTGTGGAAGACCCGGACACTACTCTAGTGAGTGTACGGCTCCCTACAAAAAAAGAGATGAATCACCTCCAAGAGAGAGAAGGAGTAGAGATGATCGTTATGAACGAAGACCCTCTCGTAGAAGCAAAGTCCTTCCTCAAGTTCCCTAGATCATGCCAAAGCCGGTATCATCACCTGCTCCCACGAGCAGTGAACAGATTAGTATTGGCGGTCCTATGACGCCAATCACTCATGATGATTTCTGGGAAGAGCAACACCCCAACACTCCACTCCATGAAGTCATTCCGTGCATGCCACCAGCTCAAGTCACCACTCTAGTGATTGAGACTCCACAAGACACCCCCGAAGACATAGAAAAGACCACACCCTCACCGTAGGCGTCACCCTCTTTTTGAAGGCTTCACCGAGGACCAAGGCCAACGGTCTCCATGTCGAGCATTCCTGAGGAGGATGTGCAATCCACAAGCTCAGTAGCACGTCAAGTGTTCCCTGAAGCCATCCCCTCCGAAACTGCTCAAGAGTCTGAAGCCAAAGAGGCTGAAGATATTTCGGCTGCATCAGCCGAGGAAAGAGAAGATGAAGATCAAGATGTTATTCCCCCTACTGAACCAAGTGTGATTTCTGATGTGATTGTGCCAGAACCCCCAGTTATTGATGCTCCTGAAGCCACTAAGGATGCTGCTGCTGTTGACACATCCACTGAAGCCAATGACGTGGTCATGGCTGAAGTCAATGTCCAGCGTAAAGCCACTCTTCAGTCTGAAGCCCCTGAAGCCACTGATGACATTCAGCCATCTGCATCGGATGTTGCTACTGCTCCACCTGTCCCTCACACTATGGAGAAGGCTTTTTATCGTGGTGAGCTGATCAATGTTAAATGGCCAATTATGACACCACCTGCTGCTCCTGGTCCTCAATATGATTACCATATCGAGCAAAGGCCTCAGACGTTGAAGCCAAAGCCAAGATTGCCAAGGCTTCCAAGTACTGTCACTACTCAGGGTGCCTTCAGTGTCTTAAGCTTCAGAGAGCACACCACATTCTTTGACAAGGCCAAGAATCCTTACAAGAAGCCCAAGATATCTTCTGACAGGTTCTGGAGCCATCAGCAATGAAGCTATTACTCATGCATCTTGTACAACCAGGACAGAATCTTCCCACATAAGCGCCTGTGTTGTGATGCCATTGCTGGACTCCCTTGCCTTGAAGAAGCTCTTGATTGCTTTCACGAAGGCGGCTCGCTCCCATTTGTCGTCGACAAGGAGCACTGGAATGAAGAGCTATTGCTTCAATTTTATGCCACTCTTCATATCTCAGGCTACAACAGGGATCCGAAGACATGGGTCCTTGAGTGGATGTCAGGTGATGTTCATCATGAAGGCAAAGCTCAAGATATCATCGAGATCACTTCCCTGCCCACTCCTGGTGATCTCTATGAGCCAGGTTGTCAGTGATATGATCAGGAACTTCAAAGCATCTTCTAGAAGCCAGAGCCTAACATGAGTCAAATGTTGAGCATGATGAAGCCATTGCCAGTGGATGCTGAATATCCCAAGGAATTGCATTGCTTATAGAATTGCTTATAAAAATCATATGGGTATGTCTCCGTAGAAAATGGTATATGTAAAAGCATGTCACTTACCTCTTGAATTAGAACATAAAGCTTATTGGGCAATTAAGGAGCTCAACTATGATTTCAAACTTGCCGGTGAGAAGAGGTTATTTGACATTAGCTCACTTGATGAATGGAGAACCCAAGCCTATGAAAATGCCAAATTGTTTAAAGAAAAGGTTAAAAGATGGCATGACAAAAGGATACAAAAGCGTGAATTTAATGTAGGTGACCATGTCTTGCTATATGTCGGTGTACTAAATATTGGGCCTTTAGTACCCCGTACTTGTGCATGGGCAGTTGTAGCCATACCTGTGGCAAGGCTTGTCGGGGAACAGCTGAAGATTGATCTAAAGTTATCAAAGAGACATTCAAGCTAAGGGTCAGAAGATAAGGAGACCTGAAGACCAGAGGCTCGGCTCCCGGCAAGATCTTGCCGAGGTAGCCCGCGGAGCCCGGCAAGATTCGCACCCCGGCAAGGTTCCGCCACTGTGCCACCGCTCCAGCGCAGCGACCAGCCTGGCATTCTAGCCCCATCTCTGGATGCGTGGCAAGGCGCTAGTGGAGGCGAGCTTAAGCGGTGCTGATGGGATGGCCCCTTTTTCCATCTCCAAGAAAGTAGGGACACCTAAATGGACACCTCACGGTGCATTAAATGCATTTGTCCTAAACCGCCAGTGGTTAGGTATGATAACCCTGTAGCTACTTTACACCTCGCGTATGAACAGTTTGCCACTATGGTGACCCCTTTGAGCGTATAAAAGGAGGCCCAAGGCAACTGCTACAGGGAGGAGAACACTCTCGGCCCATTCTGCATGCGTAGCTGCTGCACAAACACACTGTTCATTGCAAGCGCTCCAAGAACTGGGATGAAAACACTGATAATAAACTAAAGCAGGAGTAGGGTTTTACGCTGATCAGCGGCCCAAACCTGGGTAAAAATCCCCTCCCGTTGATCATCGGTTCTGCTCTTTGTGCATACCTCTCTCCCTACCGAACCGTAAAGGGATCCTGTCGGTGTACTAAATATTGGGACTTTAGTATCCCGTACTTGTGCACGGGCAGTTGTAGCCATACCTGCGGCAAGGCTTGTCGGGGAACAGCTGAAGATTAATCTAAAGTTATCAAAGAGACATTCAAGCCAAGGGTCAGAAGATAAGGAGACCTGAAGACCAGAGGCTCGGCTCCCGGCAAGATCTTGCCGGGGTAGCCCACGGAGCACGGCAAGATTCGCACCCCGGCAAGGTTCCGCCACTGTGCCACCGCTCCAGCGCAGCGACCAGGCTGGCATTCTGGACCCATCTATGGATGCGTGGCAAGGCGCTATTGGAGGCGAGCTTAAGCGGTGCTGATGGGATGGCCCCTTTTTCCATCCCCAAGAAAGTAGGGACACCTAAACGGACACCTCACAGTGCATTAAATGCATTTGTCCTAAACCACCAGTGGTTAGGTATGATAACCCTGTAGCTACTTTACACCTCGCGTATGAACAGTTTGCCACTGTGGTGACCACTTTGAGCGTATAAAAGGAGGCCCAAGGCAACTGCTACAGGGAGGAGAACACTCTCGGCCCATTCTGCATGCGTAGCTGCTGCACGAACACACTGTTCATTGCAAGCGCTCCAAGAACTGGGACGAAAACACTGATAATAAACTAAAGCAGGAGTAGGGTTTTACGCTGATCAGCGGCCCGAACCTGGGTAAAAATCCCCTCGCGTTGAGCATCGGTTCTGCTCTTTGTGCATACCTCTCTCCCTGCCGAACCGTAAAGGGATCCACGTGATCCCATAGGTGTCATACGCCGACATCTTTGGCGCGCTAGGTAGGGGGATCGAGGTTGCGCAAAACTGATCCGGCGATCAGCGTGTCAGTTTCTTCACCGTCTTTGTCACCATGCCACCCAAGAAGAAGGGTGCGGCAGCGGTTGTTCCGTCTACGTCCGTCTTGCCCGTGCCTACTCGGACGGGTGACGGCCTGGATGCAGGAGATGGAGGTTTAGAGCCTCCACGGCGTTCTGGTGATCCGAGCCAGGCGAGCGGCGTCATTCGCAGCGGCGACGGCAACCCGCACGCCGCTAGATCCAGAGATGGAGCCGTGCTGCCTACGGGCGGCGCAGCGAACTCCAGAGATCGGAGGACGCCTTCTAAGACTCTCACGCCAGCGCAAGCGTTGCGGCCTTCTCAGGTCGCACGCGATGAGCAGCGCCGTGGCGTTGGTGGTTCTGAACGTCCCCATGGAAAGACTTCTGCGTATCGATCCCAAGGTGCGCAGGCCCAGCATGCACGCCAAACTGCTGATGGAAGTGGCGCGCGGTCACGTGATCGTGACGGTGCTCCTTCTAACACTGTTAGGAGTTAGAGCACCTCATGTACCTCGCACATGTCACCGCCACCTACGCCAGCAGAAGACGGAGGCGGCACCTTCATCTCCCAAATTCTGAATTCAATTGACCACACTGTCTTGCTTTGTCTTGTCTCTGCAGTGACGCAGAAACTTTGGCGGAAAGGATGGCGAAACGGGCGAAAACTTCCACGGGTGACGAGCCCCCAACAGGCTTTGCGAGCGTGCCAGCAACTATCGTCATCAGCCCGGAGCTTAGCCCTCAGCGTAGCCCCCAGCGTGAGTTCACTACTCACGTTCCGCTCGCGGGTGCTGAGGTTCCTACCTTTGCCGCTAATATCTTTGGACTTGCAGGAGAAGGATGGCAATAGGGAGAGTCATTGGAGGACGCCCCCGTCGTGCCGCCTCCATCAACTACGCCGCCCGCAAGCGCATCCTCGGCAAGAGCTCCTACCGACGAGCCTACCTTGGAAGAGGAGCAATCCGGCAACCCTGGCACCGCCAAGAAGGCCAAGGTTGACGACCCCGGCAAGGAAGTTGCCGGGTGCGCCTCCTGCCAGGCCTTGGCGGCTGCCGACAAGTCGGAAAGCTCCGGCAAACAGTATTGCAAGATTCATCACACCAAGGGCCACGATCTCCAAAACTGCCGGCAAGTTGAGCAGCTTGTCGAGAAGCAGAGAGCTGAGTACGAAATGCGAGACAAGGAGAAGGCCCAGGACGGTGCTGAGGGATCTAGCAAGAAGCGTGGTAGCCGAGGAGGCCACCGCGGCAAGGCTAAGCAACAGAAGGAGAGGCCCGCCCGAGGCCGCGACAAGGACGAGGGAGGCGATGATGAAGAAGAAGACGACGAATCCAGTGAGCACGAGTTTCAGAAAGCCACAGAGGCCATGTGTATTGACGGCGGCGCCTTGTTACATTCTTCTCATCGCTGACTTAAACAGTGGGTGCGTGAGGTTAATGCAACGGAGCCGTCGTTTGATGCACGCAAACCTTTAAAGTGGTCCAACACGCCTATCATTTTTGACGCCGAGGATCACCCTGATCGCACAACTGCGGTCGGGTGTTTGCCCTTGTTGGTCTCACCAACAATCCGCAACCTCAAGGTGACAAAAATGCTAGTTGACGGTGGGGCCGGGCTGAACTTAATCTCGCCTGACATGCTCAAGAAGCTGCAAATTCCTAATGAAGATCTCGAGGAAACGGGCACATTTCAGGGGATCAATCCAGGAAGGACCCAGCCAAAAGGCAAGATTACGCTACCGATAACATTTGGTAGCGAGCTCAACTACAGGACAGAGAAGGTAGTGTTTGATGTCGCCAAGATCCCTATGTCATACAATGGGATCCTTGGCCGCCCAGCGCTAGCTAAGTTCATGGCGGCATCACACTATGCGTACAATGTGTTGAAGATGCCCGGACTGATAAGTGTCATCACTATCCACTCTGACAAGAAGGATGCACTTATCTGCACCGACCAACTATACCGGGAGGCAGCTGCAGCACCTGCCGTCAAGGCATCTGCTCCTGCCGCTGGAACTCCCGGGGGGAAGAAGGAGAAGACCGGCAAGATCTCTGGCGCAAACTTCGGCAAGCGCACCTCCTCAGAGTGCTATGCTTCCGTTGAGGACGCACCAGAGAGTTCCACCGGCAAGAACAAGAAGTTCAAGGCTGCTCCACTAGAGATCAAGAAGGTGCCCGTCAAGGAGGACGGGACGGGAGGAACTTTCACCATAAGTTCCACCCTAGATGACAAATAGGAAAGCGCGCTCGTTGCCTTCCTGCGGGCGAATGTCGACGTGTTTGCATGGCAACCGTCTGACATCCCCGGTGTTCCCAGGGAGGTAATTGAGCACCACCTTGCTGTATGTCCTCACGCGCGGCCCGTCAAGCAGAGGGTTAGGAAGCAAGCCTTGGAGCGGCAAGAATTCATTGCCGAAGAAATCAGGAAGCTAGAAGCGGCAGGCTTGGTCAGAGGAGTGCTTCACCCAACGTGGTTGGCCAATCCGGTTGTGGTGCGCAAGGCGAATGGAAAATGAAGGCTGTGTATTGATTATACAGACATCAATAAAGCCTATCCCAAAGATCCTTTCCCCTTGCCGCGCATCAACCAGATTGTGGACTCCACTGCTGGTTGTGACCTACTGTCACTCCTTGATGCCTACTCGGGATATCATCAGATCTTCATGGCAAAGGAAGATGAAGAAAAGACCGCATTTATCACCCCATGTGGTACGTATTGCTTTATACGGATGCCTTTCGGGTTGAAAAGTGCTAGCTCTACATTTGCAAGAGTGGTCAAAATTGGTTTTGAACCTCAGCTACATAGAAATATGGAAGCATACATGGATGACATAGTGGTCAAAACTAAGGATAAAGCGACGCTCATACAAGATCTAGAAGAAACATTTACAAATCTGCGCAAGATCAATTTAAAGCTCAATCCTGAGAAGTGTGTGTTTGGCGTCCCTTCCAGCAAGCTTCTCGGGTTCTTTGTATCTCAGCGTGGAATCGAAGCGAATCCCGACAAGATCAAAGCTATTGAGCAGATTGAAGCACCAAGACGCGTCAAGGATGTACGTCGTCTTGTCGGCTGCATTGCTGCCCTAAGCAGGTTCATCTCCAAATCCGTTGAGCGCGCCCTGCTATTTTTCAAAATTTTGAAGAAGGAAGGTCCAATGAGATGGACTCCGGAAGCGGAGGCAGCGTTGCAAGATTTGAAGAGGTACCTCTCTTCTCCGCCGACGCTAGTCGCACCTAGGCCACAAGAGCCGTTGCTATTGTATCTAGCGGCAACGAATCAAGCGGCTAGTGCTGCGTTAGTGGCGCAGAGAGAAGTTGACAAGGAGGCAACAGCAGCAGCAGGACCGTCAGGTGACGCGCCGGGATCTTCCCCGGCAAGATCTGGTACCGGCAAGACAGGATCTGCGCAGTCAGAGGAATCAGTGCAAAAGAGGAAGATGGTGCAGCGTCCAGTTTATTTTGTCAGCTCCCTTTTACAGGGAGCCAGGTCAAGATACTCTGGTGTGCAGAAGTTGCTCTTCGGCCTTCTCATGGCCTCGAGGAGGCTGCGCCATTATTTTCAGGCACATGAGATTACCGTCGTCACTCGCTTCCCGTTGTAGCGGATTTTGCGAAATCCAGAGGCAACCGGCAGGATTGTGGAGTGGGCGTTGGAATTGTCAAGCTTTGGTCTCAAGTTTGAAAGTACTTCAGCAATTCAGAGCAGAGCCTTGGCGGAGTTCATTGCGGAATGTACCCCAACGCCAGACGAAGAGATTCAAGAAACGGCTCTTCCCAGCAAGGAATCAGATCAAGAATGGATTATGTACTATGACGGGGCTTTCTCGCTGCAAGGCGCCGGTGCTGGCGTGCTGCTTGTCGCACCCACCGGAGAGCACCTCAAGTACATAATTCAGATGCATTTTCCCCGGGAGAGCTCGACGAACAACACTGCGGAGTACGAAGGCCTGCTTGCCAGTCTCAGGATCGCGGCAGACCTTGGTATCAAGAAGCTCATCATCAGAGGCGATTCGCAGCTTGTTGTCAGGCAAGTCAACAAAGATTATCAAAGTCCATTGATGCAATCCTATGTGGATGAAGTGAGAAAAATGGAAGAGCCCTTTGACGGCCTGCAAACAAAGCACATTCCTCATGCCGAAAACAGTATTGCAGATGACCTGTCAAAACGCGCTGCCCTCAAGTTACCTGTGGAACCAGGAACTTTTGTGCTCCATTTAACGCAGCCATCTGTAACGCCATCAATGAGGCAAGAAAAGAGAAGGAAGTTGAATTCTGGTCAGTACTTTCCGGCAGAGCTCCCGGGAGCCATCGGCAAGGAAGTTGCCGGGATCAACGACAAGCCTGTCGGGGAACAACAGGCTCCAGCAGGGGCTCAGGCCCTTGCCGTCGAGACAAACATTCCCCCGGCAGAAGAGATGCCTTTAGTCCTAGTTGTCGAGCCCCAGGCTCCAGCTTGGGCACGGCCCATTGTCCATTTTCTTCAGACAGGAGAACTCCCTGAGGAGCAGGAAGAAGCGGAAAAAGTAGCCCGTCAGTCTAGCATGTACCAGTTCATCGATGGCGTTCTGTACAGGAAGAGACTGAACGGTGTGAAATTGAAGTGTATTCCTCGGGAGGATGGACTGGAGCTGTTGGCAGAGATACATGGAGGCATATGTGGCTCTCACATAGGATCAAGAGCGCTTGTCGGAAAGGCATTCCGACAAGGTTTCTTTTGGCCCACCGCTCTCCAGGATGCAGCTGCACTAGTAACCAAGTGTGAAGCGTGCCAGTTTCATTCAAAGAAGTCGCATCAGCCAGCTCAAGCTCTTCAGACAATTCCTCTCTCCTGGCCATTTTTGGTCTGGGGGCTCGACATACTGGGCCCTTTTCCCCGTGCTACCGGGGGCTTTGAGTACTTGTACGTTGCAATCGACAAGTTCACAAAGTGGCCGGAGGTGGAAGCGGTGAGGAAGGTGACAGCACAATCAGCCGTCAAGTTCTTTAAAGGGATAGTTTGCCGTTTCGGCGTGCCCAACAGGATCATCACCGACAACGGCACACAATTCACAAGTCGCACCTTCATGCAATACGTCCAGGATCTTGGCGGCAAAATCTGTTTTGCCTCTGTTGCTCACCCGAGAAGCAAAGGCCAAGCAGAGAGGGCTAATGCTGAAGTGCTGCGTGGTCTCAGGACCAGGACTTTTGACAAGCTGAAAAAGTGCGGAAGGCGCTGGATTGATGAGTTGCCGGCGGTTCTTTGGTCAATCAGAACGACACCAAATCGAGCTACTGGCCAGACACCCTTCGCTCTGGTTTACGGAGCGGAAGCAGTTCTCCCCACGGAGCTCATATACGGGTCACCACGAGTGCTCGCTTATGATGAGCTTGAGCAAGAGCAACTGCAGCAAGATGACGCTGTGCTCCTTGAGGAGGATCGTCTTCAGGCTGTTGTGCGAGCTGCACGCTACCAGCAAGCTTTGCGTCGCTACCATAGCCGCAAAGTTCATGCCCGAAGTCTTGAGAAAGGCGACCTTGTTCTTCGGCGGATTCAGTCTGCCAAGAATTCAAACAAGTTGACGCCAAAGTGGGAAGGCCCTTATCGGGTAGTACGAGTCACCAGGCCCGGCGCTGTCCACCTGGAGACCGAGGATGGCGTTCCAGTGAGTAACTCTTGGAATATCGAACATCTTCGCAAGTTCTACCCATAAGGCGCGGTTGCCGGGGGCTCCCGACAACCTCCTTTTGTATGAGTTTTGCCGGCAAGGCATATAATCCTTTGTACAAAGCCAGGCGCAGACCCTGTGCGCAGTTGAATAAGCTTAAGTGTTGTACATTTCTTGTTGATTTCCATGTTTATATATATGCATGCTTGTCTGAGATATTGTATGACACTTGCTCCCGGTAAGCATTAACGAACCACCAAGGTTCCATATCTTTATTTTCTCTTCTTTCTTTTTCTCAAAGGATAGAAGGTTCCTTCGCGCACAAGTTTGCCGGGGGGGAAGGAAGGTATGGGTACCAATGGGCAATGTTCAGAATTGATGTCTTGCCGGAAGGAGTACAGCGACAGAAAGCTAAGTTGCGAAACTTTGAGCAAGTTTTTCAATTTTTACGATCAGGCTATTTTCTTTAGACGATTTCGGCCCTTGTATGGAAAACCTGCACGCGAAGGAACCCTTGTCGTAATTGGTTGCGCCCTTATTTTGTTTCGAGCCCGCTCAACATTCTAAGTGGCTGCACCAAGAGCGCCGAGGTGTCTTGCCGGCTGCTGCACCTCCAGCAGGCTGCTGGAGTCCCGCACCCAGCGCTCGTGGTAGGTTGCGCGCCAGCAAGTTTCCAGTTAGCGTAGGGTGTATACCATACGGAAAGAAATCGGACAGGGGAAATAGCATGCATGTATTCAATCATAGCAAGTTATATTACATCGATAGTTACTGCAGTTCTAACTTAAGACTAAATTGTCTTGGCATGGAGTAGTGGCGGCAAGGAAAAGTAAGACGGCTAGTCCCTGCACTGGCCTTCGACCCTCTTGATTGAATCCACCTTCTCAAGGATGGGCGCGACAAGCTCCTCAAGTGCCTTGAGGTCTGCATCCTTCGGCAAGCGGTCGAGCACGTTGGTGAGATCAACGCCAGGGTTCTTGTGCACCACCTTGACAAGTACCTTGCGGAGGACGGCCCGGCAAAGTTTGCGGGATTCATTGGGCAGTTGGGTCGCTCAGTTGGACTGTAGCAGCTTCAGAGCATCAATGATGCTTTCAAAGAACATGGTCAGCCTGGCGCTCGAGGATATCCTTTCTTCAGAGGAATACCTGAAGTTTTGCAGGCCATCCTGGCTCATAGTTGACAGTTGTGCTGTGAGCCTCTCCGCGGTGTCGACAAGGCGATCAGTCCAGATTTTCACACCCTTCTCATAGTCGATTTAGGCGGCAGCGGCGCTCTTAAGCAAGTTCTTCTCATCCTGAAGATCTTTGCTCAGGGCCTTCTCGCGGGCCCTGCCGTCCTCAAGAGACTTTTCCAGCGTGGTTAGCTTCAGCTTCAGATCGGCAATGGCATCGTTGGCTGAGGAGAGCTGCTTGGTCTTGTCGGATATAGCAATTTGCATCTCCGCCAGGCTGTGGAGAGTTTTCTCCATGTCGCCTTTGAGCGTTGAGAGCTCCTTGCTGTGTTCCTCAAGATCCGTCTCCAGCTTTTTCACTTTGTTGCTCAGCTCGTTCTTGGCGGCCTTTGCAGCCTCGGCGGCATCGATGGTTTCCTTGAGCTTGCTGGCGTGATCTGCAGTTGAAGCTTCGAGCGCCTCCTTGTGTTTCTGCTCCATCTCCTGGGTCCGCTGCGCGACAAGCTTTTCAATTTCTTCGTCCTTGCCGCGGAGTTTAGCAGCAAGTGCCTGCTCACGCGCGGCAAGATCTTCTTCGTGAGCGTCAAGCCCAATGCGGCGCTCCGTCAAGAGGGCTTCCTCAGCGGAAATCCTTTGTGCATTTTCCTCTTGCGCCTTCTCTATGTCGGATTGCCTCAGGAGGAGCTCCATCCAGCTTTGGCTCACTTGTTCCCGGCTGGCAGTCAACTCCTGAAGGGCCTCGGCGTACCAGATCTGCATTTGCTCAACGCGCTTCTAGAAATCTGCCTCGGCTGCTTCGACAACTACAGCTCTGGAATCTGCCTTCTCCTTTCGAGCACGGTGGAGTGCTTGGAGCTTGCGGAAATTATCGCCCATAGCCTAAAGGAGCTGATCTTCTTCAGATTTGCCGCTGTTGGCACTTGGTTCAGCGATGATTTCGAGCCCGGCAGCGGTGATGATTTCTTCATCAAAGGTTTCCCCTTCGGTCGGCGCTCCAATACTTGCCTTGCCCGGCAGGTTGATGAATAGGTTGTCGCCAACCTTGAGATATTTGCACGATGAGGGAGCCTCGGATGTCGATGGTTGATCCTCGACGATCGTCTCACCGGTGGCTGGGGGCTCTGTGGCCGATGTAGCGCCTGGCGCTCCTGCGGCAGGAATGCCGTCAGTATGGTCATCAGTCTCCTCACCAGCCCTCTCGGCAGATTCCTTGGCGGCTTCCTCGGCAGCAGCTTCGCTGACCTCGACAGTGGCGTCTTTGGCGGCCTCGCTAGCAGCGATCTTGAAAGCTTCGACGGCAGCATCTCTGGCGGTTTCCTCGATGACCACGTCGACGTACATGTGTTCCATCACAGGGAATTCTGAAGGACGAAGGAGGGAAACAAAATAAGATCAGGATTGAAGTCCAAGAAAACAAAGAGAGAGAAAGATAAAGGAAAGAAGGACAAGTGCTCTGAGGCAAGCAGTCACCTGCGTTGAGCTGTTGAGGGGTGGCTTCATCCCTCCCGGCAATGTTGGTTGCCGGGGAAAGGTTGCCAGTGCCCATGTTTGCCGGCTCCTCCTCTTCCAAGGTAGGCTCGTCGGTAGGAGCTCTTGCTGGGGATGCGCTTGCGGGCGGCGTAGTTGACGGAGGCGGCACGATGGGGGCGTCCTCCAATGACTCTCCCTGTTGCCGTCCTTCTCCTGCAAGTCCAAAGATATTAGTGGCAAAGGTAGGAACCTCAGCACCCGCCAGTGGAACGTGAGTAGTGAACTCACGCTGGGGGCTGCGCTGGGGGCTACATTGAGGGCTAAGCTCCGGGCTGATGACGATAGTTGCTGGCACGCTCGCAAAGCCTGTCGGGGGCTCGTCACCCGTGGAAGTCTTCGCCCTTTTCGCCATCCTTTCCGCCAAAGTTTCTACGTCACTGCAGAGATAAGACAAAGCAAGACAGTGAGGTCAATCGAATTCAGAATTTGGGTGATGAAGGTTGTGACAGGATATTTACTCTTCCTCTTCTCATTTCGGGCTGAAACCGGAGATGTCGAAATCGACCTCCGTTGCGGCGTCCGTATGGGGAGGCAGAGGAGGGGTCCTGGGTCGCTTGGCTGCGGCAGGTGCAGGGGGTTGGCGCGACTCTGCCGCCTCAACCTCTGGTGCTATTGTGTGGGATGCCCCTGCCACCCCAGTGGTTGCCGCAGGTGTGTGTCTCGTGCGCCGCATGGGTTGCTATAGAACTCCTTGCCGCGGCGCAGCCTTGCCGGCCGCCTTCTTGCCGGGAGTATCACTGCTCGAAGAAGGTTGATTTGCTGGGGCACCAGAGACGGCTTTTCGAAGGACACGCTTTGCCCTCTTTGGAGCTGGGGGCTCCTCTTGTGGCTGTTCTTCGGTTGCGACCTCATCAGACGAGCTTTCGGCGGCTGTGCCGCTCTGCTCCCTGGCAGCCTTATCCTACCAGGCAGGATTCTCTTCCAAAATGACCTCTGCGTCGCTGGTTTCCCATTCTGTGAAGCCGACATCGCCGGCCTCCGCGGCAAGGTTCGCCTCTTCCACCCTAGTGGCAATATACGCCACTTCCTCATCGGTGGTGGCGCGGACGAGTCTTGTTTCTTCCCGGACGGCCCTCTCCGACAAGTTGTCGAAGAACTTTTGTGCCTGCTCCTCAGACGGCTCGACCCAAGTTGCATCAAGGCCATGGGCATTGAACATTGGCATCGTGGCGATGATCGACCCCAGGGCGGAGTTGTTGCACAAAGGGATAATTCTCGCTGGCAACTTATGCTTGTCATCACGCTGAAATAGCTTGTGGTGGAGAGCGGCAAGCTGCATGATTGTCAAGTTACTGTTTAATCTGGGGCGCAGCCTCATGATGTCTTCTGCGTTCTGAAACTCCCAAGCTGGTCTCCCCTTATTCTGTAGAGGGGCGATGCGGCTGCGAAGGAAGTCAGACCCAATCATCTCTATTGTGAGCCCGGCAGCTTTCAGACGGAGAATCCTGGTGGTGGCGATCGTGAGCTTGTCATCTTGCGCATCGAGATTACTCCAGTCCTCGCCACGGACCACTTTCTGCCGTCGGGGCAAATAGAATGGATGGGGATCTGCTTCCTTGATCCAGCACCACTCGGACCGCCATTCTTCCCACTTCTCGCGGTAAACCCCATCTGGATATATCTCCTTGTTCCATGCCCTTGGGATCCAAGCGATAGAACCGGAAAGGGCGTCCCCTTTTTGGATGCGAGGAACAAAGTAATGGCGGAAGAGGGCAGTGTTGGGAACTACTCCGGCAAAGTTTTCGCAAAGATGAGCAAAGATAGACATGCATGTTACGGCATTCGGCGTGAAATCCAGAAGACGGAAGCCGTATGTGTACATGATGTCAATAAAGAAATCGGAGAATGGAGGACAGAGCCCGCAATAAAAGTAAGTGGCGAAGAAGGGATATTTATCTGGTCCACCTTTGGAAGAAGAACCTGGGGCCACGTGAGTTGCGGGGTGAGCCTGCATGTCCCTCGCCCACATGCACTGGTACCGGTTCTTCAAGGCTTTCGCGTCGAGCGTCGGAGCAAAGACAATGTACTTCTTCCGCATCTTCGCTAGCTCGCTCTCCGGGACATTGACTTTTGTCTCCTTGCTCTTGCCTTTGCCCTTGCTAGCCTTGGGCGGCATGGCGATTGCAAAGGCGGAAGCCGAGGATAGAGCGGGTGCGGAAGCGGTGAGCGGATGAGGAGAAGTTCTGCTCTGGGCTCAGGGGAAAGAAAGTAATGGCGGATTCCAGATTGGAAAGAAGAGGGGGTAAATGGGCAGCGCCTCTGCGGATTCCTTTTTACGGGGAAGGAGCGAGGCTGCCTCTTTTACTGCCCAATGTGAACATGCCTATACAAGCGCGCTGCGGCCCCGGCCGTTCAGTGCACGCTTCCCATGTCACGCATTCAACGTGCGTAGTGGGGAGGCGCAGTAAGCGGAATAATTACAAGCAGTTAACCCCTGCCACGCGTGCCCGTGCACTGTTTGGGCCTAGCCCAACAACGCCTCGCACTCGTGTGTGGCCTAGGCCACAAAAGAAGGTTGTCGGGAGCCCCCGGCAATCGCGCCTTATGGGTAGAACTTGCGAAGATGTTCGATATTCCAAGAGTTACTCACTGGAACGCCATCCTCGGTCTCCAGGCAGACAACGCCGGGCCTGGTGACTCGTACTATCCGATAAGGGCCTTCCCACTTCGGCGTCAACTTGTTTGAATTCTTGGCGGACTGAATCCGCCGAAGAACAAGGTCGCCTTCCTCAAGACTTCGGGCATGAACTTTGCGGCTATGGTAGCGACGCAAAGCTTGCTGGTAGCGTGCAGCTCGCACAGCAGCCTGAAGACGATCCTCCTTAAGGAGCACAGTGTCATCTTGCTGCAGTTGCTCTTGCTCAAGCTCATCATAAGCGAGCACTCGAGGTGACCCGTATATGAGCTCCATGGGGAGAACTGCTTCCGCTCTGTAAACCAGAGCGAAGGGTGTTTGGCCAGTAGCTCGATTTGGTGTCGTTCTGATTGACCAAAGAACCGCCGGCAACTCATCAATCCAGTGCCTTCCGCACTTTTTTAGCTTGTCAAAAGTCTTGGTCCTGAGACCGCGCAGCACTTCAGCATTAGCCCACTCTGCTTGGCCGTTGCTTCTCGGGTGAGTAACAGAGGCAAAACAGATTTTGTCGCCAAGATCCTGGACGTATAGCATGAAGGTGCGACTTGTGAATTGTGTGCCGTTGTCGGTGATGATCCTGTTGGGCACGCCGAAACGGCAAACTATCCCTTTAAAGAACTTGACGGTTGATTGTGCTATCACCTTCCTCACCGCTTCCACCTCCGGCCACTTTGTGAACTTGTCGATTGCAACATACAAGTACTCAAAGCCCCCGGTAGCACGGGGAAAAGGGCCCAGTATGTCGAGCCCCCAGACCGAAAATGGCCAGGAGAGAGGGATTGTCTGAAGAGCTTGAGCTGGCTGATGCGATTTCTTTGAATGAAACTGGCACGCTTCACACTTGGTTACTAGTGCAGCTGCATCCTGGAGAGCGGTGGGCCAAAAGAAACCTTGTCGGAATGTCTTTTCGACAAGCGCTCTTGATCCTATGTGAGAGCCACATATGCCTCCATGTATCTCTGCCAACAGCTCCAGTCCATCCTCCCGAGGAATACACTTCAATTTCACACCGTTCAGTCTCTTCCTGTACATAATGCCATCGATGAACTGGTACATGCTAGACTGACGGGCTACTTTTTCCGCTTCTTCCTGCTCCTCAGGGAGTTCTCCTGTCTGAAGAAAATGGACAATGGGCTGTGCCCAAGCTGGAGCCTGGGGCTCGACAACTAGGACTAAAGGCATCTCTTCTGCCGGGGGAACGTTTGTCTCGACGACAAGGGCCTGAGCCCCTGCTGGAGCCTGTTGTTCCCCGGCAGGCTTGTCGTTGATACCGGCAACTTCCTTGCCAGCGGCTCCCGGGAGCTCTGCCGGAAAGTACTGACTAGAATTCAACTTCCTTCTCTTTTCTTGCCTCATTGATGGCGTTACAGATGGCTGAGTTAAATGGAGCATAAAAGTTCCTGGTTCCACAGGTAACTTGAGGGCATCGCGTTTTGACAGGTCATCTGCAATACTGTTTTTGGCACGAGGAATGTGCTTTGTTTGCAGGCCGTCAAAGCGCTCTTCTATTTTTCTCACTTTATCCACATAGGCTTGCATCAATGGACTTTGATAATCTTTGTTGACTTGCCTGACAACAAGCTGTGAATTGCCTCTGATGATGAGCTTCTTGATACCAAGGTCTGCCGCGATCCTGAGACCGGCAAGCAGGCCTTCGTACTCCGCAGTGTTGTTCGTCGAGCTCTCCCGGAGAAAATGCATCTGAATTACGTACTTGAGGTGCTCTCCGGTGGGTGCGACAAGTAGCACGCCAGCACCGGCGCCTTGCAGCGAGAAAGCCCCGTCAAAGTACATAATCCATTCTTGATCTGATTCCTTGCCGGGAAGAGCCGTTTCTTGAATCTCTTCGTCTGGCGTTGGGGTCCATTCCGCAATGAACTCCGCCAAGGCTCTGCTCTGAATTGCTGAAGTACTTTCAAACTTGAGACCAAAGCTTGACAATTCCAACGCCCACTCCACAATCCTGCCGGTTGCCTCTGGATTTCGCAAAATCCGCTGCAACGGGAAGCGAGTGACGACGGTAATCTCATGTGCCTGAAAATAATGGCGCAGCCTCCTCGAGGCCATGAGAAGGCCGAAGAGCAACTTCTGCACACCAGAGTATCTTGACCTGGCTCCCTGTAAAAGGGAGCTGACAAAATAAACTGGACGCTGCACCAACTTCCTCTTTTGCACTGATTCCTCTGACTGCGCAGATCCTGTCTTGCCGGTATCAGACCTTGCCGGGGAAGATCCCGGCGCGTCACCTGACGGTCCTGCCGCTGCTGTTGCCTCCTTGTCAACTTCTCTCTATGCCACTAACGCAGCACTAACCAATTGATTCGTTGCCGCTAGATACAATAGCAACGGCTCTTGTGGCCTAGGTGCGACTAGCGTCGGCGGAGAAGAGAGGTACCTCTTCAAATCTTGCAATGCTGCCTCCGCTTCCGGAGTCCATCTCATTGGACCTGCCTTCTTCAAAATTTTGAAAAATGGCAGGGCGCGCTCAGCGGATTTGGAGATGAACCTGCTTAGGGCAGCAATGCAGCCGGCAAGACGACGTACATCCTTGACGCGTCTTGGTGCTTCAATCTGCTCAATAGCTTTGATCTTGTCGGGATTCGCTTCGATTCCACGCTGAGATACAAAGAACCCGAGAAGCTTGCCGGAAGGGACGCCAAACACACTTCTCAGGATTGAGCTTTAAATTGATCTTGCACAGATTTGTAAATGTTTCTTCTAGATCTTGTATGAGCGTCGCTTTATCCTTGGTTTTGACCACTATGTCATCCATGTATGCTTCCATATTTCTATGTAGCTTAGGTTCAAAACCAATTTTGACCGCTCTCGCAAATGTAGAGCCAGCACTTTTCAACCCGAAAGGCATCCGTATAAAGCAATACGTACCACATGGGGTGATAAATGCGGTCTTTTCTTCATCTTCCTTTGCCATGAAGATCTGATGATATCCCGAGTAGGCATCAAGGAATGACAGTAGGTCACAACCAGCAGTGGAGTCCACAATCTGGTCGATGCGCGGCAAGGGGAAAGGATCTTTGGGACAGGCTTTATTGATGTCTGTATAATCAATACACAGCCTCCATTTTCCATTCGCCTTGCGCACCACAACCGGATTGGCCAACCATGTTGGGTGAAGCACTCCTCTGACCAAGCCTGCCGCTTCTAGCTTCCTGATTTCTTCGGCAATGAATTCTTGCCACTCCAAGGCTTGCTTCCTGACCCTCTGCTTGATGGGCCGCGCGTGAGGACAGACAGCAAGGTGGTGCTCAATTACCTCCCTGGCAACACCGGGGATGTCAGACGGTTGCCATGCAAACACATTGACATTCGCCCACAGGAAGGCAACGAGCGTGCTTTCCTATTTGTCATCTAGGGTGGAACTTATGGTGAAAGTTCCTCCCGTCCCGTCCTCCTTGACGGGCACTTTCTTGATCTTTGGTGGAGCAGCCTTGGACTTCTTGTTCTTGCCGGTGGAACTCTCTGGTGCGTCCTCAACGGAAGCACAGCACTCTGAGGAGGTGCGCTTGCCGAAGTTTGCACCAGAGATCTTGCCGGTCTTCTCCTTCTTCCCCCCGGGAGTTCCAGCGGCAGGAGCAGATGCCTTGACGGCAGGTGCTGCAGCTGCCTCCCGGTATAGTTGGTCGGTGCAGATAAGTGCATCCTTCTTGTCAGAGTGGACAGTGATGACACTTATCGGTCTGGGCATCTTCAACACATTGTACGCATAGTGTGATGCCGCCATGAACTTAGCCTGCGCTGGGCGGCCAAGGATCCCATTGTATGACATAGGGATCTTGGCGACATCAAACACTACCTTCTCTGTCCTGTAGTTGAGCTCGCTACCAAATGTTACCGGTAGCGTAATCTTGCTTTTTGGCCGGGTCCTTCCTGGATTGATCCCCTGAAACGTGCCCGTTTCCTCGAGATCTTCATCAGGAATTTGCAGCTTCTTGAGCACGTCCGGCGAGATTAAGTTCAGCCTGGCCCCACCGTCAACTAGCATTTTTGTCACCTTGAGGTTGCGGATTGTTGGTAAGACCAACAAGGGCAAACACCCGACCGCAGTTGTGCGATCAGGGTGATCCTCGGCGTCAAAAATGATAGGCGTGTTGGACCACTTTAAAGGTTGCGTGCATCAAACGCCGGCTCCGTTGCATTAACCTCACGCACCCACTGTTTAAGTCGGAGATGAGAAGAATGCAACGAGGCGCCGCCGTCAATACACATGGCCTCTGTGGCTTTCTGAAACTCGTGCTCACTGGATTCGTCGTCTTCTTCTTCATCATCGCCTCCCTCGTCCTTGTCGCGGCCTCGGGATGGCCTCTCCTTCTGTTGCTTAGCCTTGCCGTGGCGGCCTCCTCGGCCACCATGCTTCTTGCTAGATCCCTCAGCATCGTCCTGGGCCATCTCCTTGTCTCGCCTTTCATACTCAGCTCTCTGCTTCTCGACAAGCTGCTCAACTTGCCGGCAGTTTTGGAGATCGTGGCCCTTGGTGCGATGAATCTTGCAATACTATTTGCCGGAGCTTTCCGACTTGTCGGCAGCCGCCAAGGCCTGGCAGGAGGCGCACCCGGCAACTTCCTTGCTAGGGTCGTCAACCTTGGCCTTCTTGGAGGTGCCGGGGTTGCCGGATTCCTCCTCTTCCAAGGTAGGCTCGTCGGTAGGAGCTCTTGTCGGGGATGCGCTTGCGGGCGGCGTAGTTGACGGAGGCGGCACGACGGGGGCGTCCTCCAATGACTCTCCCTGTTGCCGTCCTTCTCCTGCAAGTCCAAAGATATTAGTGGCAAAGGTAGGAACCTCAGCACCCGCCAGCGGAACGTGAGTAGTGAACTCACGCTGGGGGCTGCGCTGACGGCTAAGCTCCGGGCTGATGACGATAGTTGCTGGCATGCTCGCAAAGCCTGTCGGGGGCTCGTCACCCGTGGAAGTCTTCGCCCTTTTCGCCATCCTTTCTGCCAAAGTTTCTGCGTCACTGCAGAGACAAGACAAAGCAAGATAGTGAGGTCAATCGAATTAAGAATTTGGGAGATGAAGGTTGTGACAGGATATTTACTCTTCCTCTTCTCGTTCCGGGCTGAAACCAGAGATGTCGAAATCGACCTCCGTTGCGGCGTCCGTATGGGGAGGCGTAGGAGGGGTCCTGGGTCGCTTGGCTGTGGCAGGTGCAGGGGGTTGGTGCGACTCTGCCACCTCAACCTCTGGTGCTGTTGTGTGGGACGCCCCTGCCACCCCAGTGGTTGCCGCAGGTGTGTGTCTCATGCGCCGCACGGGTTGCTGTCAAACTCCTTACCGCGGTGCAGCCTTGTCGGCCGCCTTCTTGCTGGGAGCATCACTGCTCGAAGAAGGTTGATTTGCTGGGGCACCAGAGACGGCTTTTCGAAGGACACGCTTTACACGAGTCTTGTTTCTTCCCGGACGGCCCTCTCCGACAAGTTGTCAAAGAACTTTTGTGCCTGCTACTTAGATGGCTCGACCCAAGTTGCGTCAAGGCCATGGGCGTTGAACATTGGCATCATGGCGATGATCGACCCTAGGGCGGAGTTGTTGCACAAAGGGATAATTCTCGCTGGCAACTTATGCTTGTCATCACGCTGAAATAGCCTGTGGCGGAGAGCGGCAAGCTGCATGATTGTCAAGTTACTCTTTAATCTGGGGCGCAACCTCATGATGTCTGTCATGTTCTGGAACTCCCAAGCTGGTCTCCCCTTATTCTGTAGAGGGGCGATGCGGCGGCGAAGGAAGTCAGACCCAATCATCTCTATTGTGAGCCCGGCAGCTTTCAGACAGAGAATCCTGGTGGTGGCGATCATGAGCTTGTCATCTTGAGCATCGAGATTACTCCAGTCCTCGCCACGGACCACTTTCTGCCGTCGGGGCGAACAGAATGGATGGGGATCTGCTACCTTGATCCAGCACCACTCGGACCGCCATTCTTCCCACTTCTCGCGGTAAACCCCATCTGGATATATCTCCTTGTTCCATGCCCTTGGGATCCAAGCGATAGAACCGGAAAGGGCGTCCCCTTTTTGGATGCGAGGAACAAAGTAATGGCGGAAGAGGGCAGTGTTGGGAACTACTCCGGTGAAGTTTTCGCAAAGATGAGCAAAGATAGACATGCATGTTACGGCATTCGGCGTGAAATCCAAAAGACGGAAGCCGTATGTGTACATGATGTCAATAAAGAAATCGGAGAATGGAGGACAGAGCCCGAAATAAAAGTAAGCGGCGAAGAAGGGATATTTATCTGGTCCGCCTTTGGAAGAAGAACCTGGGGCCACGCGAGTTGCGGGGTGAGCCTGCGTCTCCCTCGCCCACATGCACTGGTACCGGTTCTTCAAGGCTTTCACGTCGAGCATCGGAGCAATGACAACGTACTTCTTCCGCATCTTCACCAACTCGCTCTCCGGGACATCGGCTTTCATCTCCTTGCTCTTGCCTTTGCCCTTGCTAGCCTTGGGCGGCATGGCGATTACAAAGGCGGAAGCCGAGGATAGAGCGGGTGCGGAAGCGGTGAGCGGATGAGGAGAAGTTCTGCTCTGGGCTCAGGGGAAAGAAAGTAATGGCAGATTCTAGATTGGAAAGAAGAGGGGGTAAATGGGCAGCGCCTCTGCGGATTCCTTCTTACGGGGATGGAGCGAGGCTGCCTCTTTTACTACCCAATGTGAACACGCCTATACGAGCGCGCTGCGGCCGCAGCCGTTCAGCGCACGCTTCCCACGTCGCGCATTCAACGCACGTAGTGGGGAGGCGCAGTAAGCGGAATAATTACAAGCAGTTAACCCCTGCCACGCGTGCCCGTGCACTGTTTGGGCCTAGCCCAACAACGCCTCGCACTCGTGTGTGGCCTAGGCCCGGGGGCTCCTGTCGGTGTACTAAATATTGGGCCTTTAGTACCCCATACTTGTGCACGGGCAGTTGTAGCCATACCTGCGGCAGAGCTGAAGATTAATCTAAAGTTATTAAAGAGACATTCAAGCCAAGGGTCAGAAGATAAGGAGACCTGAAGACCAGAGGCTCGGCTCCCGGCAAGATCTTGCCGGGGTAGCCCGCGGAGCCCGGCAAGGTTCCGCCACTGTGCCACTGCTCCAGCGCAGCGACCAGCCTGTCATTTTGGCCCCATCTCTGGATGCGTGGCAAGGCACTAGTGGAGGCGAGCTTAAGCGGTGCTGATGGGATGGCCCCTTTTTCCATCCCCAAGAAAGTAGGGACACCTAAATAGACACCTCACGGTGCATTAAATGCATTTGTCCTAAACCGCCAGTGGTTAGGTATGATAACCCTATAGCTACTTTACACCTCACGTATGAACAGTTTGCCACTGTGGTGACCCCTTTGAGCGTATAAAAGGAGGCCCAAGGCAACTGCTACAGGGAGGAGAACACTCTCGGCCCATTCTGCATGCGTAGCTGCTGCATGAACACACTGTTCATTGCAAGCGCTCCAAGAACTGGGACGAAAACACTGATAATAAACTAAAGCAGGAGTAGGGTTTTACGCTGATCAGCGGCCCAAACCTGGGTAAAAATCCCCTCGCGTTGATCATCGGTTCTGCTCTTTGTGCATACCTCTCTCCCTGCCGAACCGTAAAGGGATCCACGCGATCCCATAGGTGTCGTACGCCGACACTATACAATCCTCGTTTAAGATTTTTTGCAGGAAAACTTCTCTCCAAATGGGAAGGCCCTTACATTATCGAAGAAGTTTATCGTTCCAGTGCCATCAAGATCAACAATGCCGAGGGCAATAACCCGAAGGTGGTTAATGGGCAAAGAATCAAGCATTATATCTCAAGTACTCCCATAAATATTGAAACCAATATTATTAATACCATAACACCGGAAGAGTACATAAGGGAAACCTTCCAGAATGCTCCAGAACCCTGAAAAGGAATAGGTATGTTATACGGTAAGTAAACCGACTCCAAAACTTTCCAAAAAGCAATTTTACTCTGTTTTGGAATATTTAAAAAATTAGGAAAATAAGAGGTAGTCCTAAAAGTGCACGAGGAGGCGACAAGCCGTGGGGGCACGCCCTACCCCCTGGGCGCGCCTCCCAGGCTTGTGGCCACCTCGTGTGCCCTTCGGACTCTGTTTTCTCCCAGAATACTTGTTTTGCAAGCTAAAAATTCATTATATAATCTCCCAAAGGTTTTGACCACCGTACCACGGCAATATCCTCTGTTCTTGTTTTGAGCTATTTTTCTGACAGATCTAGATCGCCATGACGTCTCCAAGCGCCCCCAAGGACAAGTTCTATGAGAAGGTCATCAACCCCTACCTTGCAGAGGTGCTACAACACCCTCAAACCATTGAGATGCGTGAGAGGGTGCTTCACATCCGGGATGTTCAAGGGCCAAGGAGGACCGAAAGCGTGGAGTCTAGGCTCGAAGCGGTGGAGCAAGAAGTCTTTAAGTGCCAAGGGATGGTGGAACGCGGACTCAATGCCAATCACTCCATGATCATGGAATTCACCCGTGACCACAAGCTGGATGCCAATGATATTGGAAAGGCCATCTTCAAGCTTCATGAGAAAATCGAGCATCTCCAAGCCCAGATCTATGACCTGCAAAACCAAAACTGTGAGTATGAATATAGATTTAAGAGGATGCCTTTGGCTGCAGATTTGAGGATCCCGGAGACTCATTCATACTTTTACGATGGTGAGCCTATGCCTTGGAAGACGGAGGACAAGCCTACCACATCATCAACTCTATCATCATCACCTCCAAAGAAGGAGACTTGAGTACACGGGTATGGGCACTCCCCTTGGCTTGTGCCAAGCTTGGGGGAGGTGCCCCGGTATCGTATCACCATCACATCTTTACTTTTATTGTTTTTCTTAGTTCGATCATTTTGGTTTTATCGTTATCTAGTAGAATAAAAGTTTTTAGTATGATCTACTTTTCAGTTTTGCTTTGTGATCTATCTATGTAATCAAGTGCAAGAGTTATATAATAAAGAGTAGTTTTGGGTTGAGGGCTTTGCTTTCTTGCTTTGATCGTGAAAAGGAAAGATAATAAAAGAAATAAAAAGGCTATATAATAATCTTACGGAGAGTGATGACTTCACATATAAGAAGTATGTCGCATGAAATTTGTTGAGAGTTGACAAACATAGTATTGGTCATTGTTGCAATTAATAGGAAGTAATAAAGAAAGAAAGGTCTCACATATAAATACACTATCTTGGACATCTTTTGTGATTGTGGGCACTCATTAAAATATTATATGCTAATAAGTTGATATTGGACAAGAAAGACAACATAATGGGTTAGGTTTTCTTATATCCGAATATAAGTTATATTGTCATGGATCCTCCAACATGTTGAGTTTGCTTCTCATCCTATGCTAGCCAAATCTTCTGCACCAAGTAGAGATACTACTTGTGCATCCAAAATCCATCAACCCAGTTTTGCCATGAGAGTCCACCATATCTACCTATGGATGGAGTAAGATCCTTCAAGTAAGTTGTCATCGGTGCAAGCAATAAAAATTGCTCTCTAAATATGCATGATCTTTTAGTGTGAGGAAAATAAGCTTTATACGAACTTGTGATATGGAAGAAATAAAAGTGATGGACTGCATAATAAAGTTCTTTATCACAAGCGGCAATATAATGTGATGTTCTATTGCATTAAGATTTCGTGCATCCAACCATAAAAGCGCATGACAACCTCTGCTTCCCTCTGTGAAGGGCCTATCTTTTATTTTACTTCTTACCCTTATACAAGAGTCATGGTGATCTTCACCCTTCCTTTTATATTTTTCTCTTTTTGGCAAGCACTATGTGTTGGGGAAGATCCGGGCATATATATCCACTCGGATGTAGGTGTTCATGAATTGTTATTGTTGATGTTACCCTTGAGGTAAATGGTTGGGAGGTAAAACTATAAGCCCCTATCTTTCTATGTGTCTGACTGAAGCTTTGATCTCATAAGTATCTCGTGAGTGTTAGCAATCATGAAAGATTAAATGATGGTTGAGTATGTGAACTTGCTGAATAAAAGCTCTTACATTGACTCTTTCCGATGTTATGATAAATTGCAATTGTTTCAACGACCGAGATCATAGTTTGTCAGTTTTCAATAAAGTTTTTGATTCATACTTTACCTTGTGAACGAATTATCACTTTAGCATGAGAAGTTATATGACAATATGTTGCTATTCTAAAGATAACCATGATGCCCTCGTGTCCGTATTTTATTTTATCGACACCCCTATCTCTAAACATGTGGACATGATTATCGATTTCGGCTTTCGCTTGAGGACAAACTAGGTCTAAGCTTGGGGGAGTTGATATGTCCATTATGCATCATGTTTTTATGTTGATATTTATTGCATTATGGGCTGTTATTTCACATTATGGTACAATACTTATACCTTTTCTCTCTTATTTTACAAGGTTTACACAAAGAGGGAGAATGCCGGCAGTTGTAATTCTGGACCGGTAAGGAGCAAATCTGAGATACCTATTCTGCACAACTACAAATGTCCTGAAACTTTACGAAGAATTGTTCTGGAATATATAAAAAATATTGGGCGAAGAAACTACAGAAGGGGACCCACCAGGTGGCCGCAAGCCTAGGGGCGCGCCCCCAGGGCTTGTGGGCCCCCTGGCCATCGTCTGGTGCCCATCTTCTGCTATATGAAAGGTTTTGATCTAGAAACAATAAGAAGGAAGCTTTCGGGATGAAGCACCGCCGTCTAGAGGCGGAACCTGGGCAGGAGCAATCTAGGGCTCCAGCAGAGCGATTCTGCTGGGGAAACTTCCCTCCGGGAGGGGGAAATTGAAGCCATCATCATCACCAATGATCCTCTCATCGAGGGAGGGTCAATATTCATCAACATCTTCACCAGCACCATCTCCTCTCAAACCCTAGTTCATCTCTTGTTTTCAATCTTTGTCCCAAAACCTCAGATTGGTACCTGTGGGTTGCTAGTAGTGTTGATTACTCTTCATAGTTGATGCTAGTTGGTTTATTTGGTGGAAGATCATATGTTCAGATCCTTAATGATATTCAATACCCCTCTGATCTTGAACATGAACATGCTTTGTGAGTAGTTACGTTTGTTCCTGGGGACATGGGAGAAGTCTTGTTATAAGTAATCATGTGAATTTGGTATTCGTTTGATATTTTGATGAGATGTATGTTGTCTTTCCTCTAGTGGTGTTATGTGAATGTCGACTACATGACACTTCGCCATGATTTGGGCCTAGGGGAAGGCATTGGGAAGTAATAAGTAGATGATGGGTTGCTAGAGTGACAGAAGCTTAAACCCTAGTTTATGCGTTGCTTCGTAAGGGGCTGATTTGGATCCACATGTTTCATGCTATGGTTAGATTTATTTTAATTCTTCTTTCGTAGTTGCGGATGCTTGTGAGAGGGGTTAATCACAAGTTGGAGGCTTGTCCAACTAAGGACAGCACCCAAGCACCGGTCCACCCACATATCAAATTATCAAAGTAACGAACGCGAATCATATGAGCATGATGAAAACTAACTTGACGGTAATTCCCATGTGTCCTCGGGAGCCCTTTGCTTTATATAAGAGTTCGTCCATGCTTATCCTTTGCTACAAAAAGGATTGGGCCACCTTGCTGCATCTTTGCTACACTTGTTAATTGTTACCCGTTACAAATTATCTTATCACCAAACTATCTGTTGCCGATAATTTCAGTGCTTGCAGAAAATACCTTGCTGAAAACCGCTTGTCATTTCCTTCTGCTACTCGTTGGGTTCGACAATCTTACTTATCGAAAGGACCGATTGATCCCCTATACTTGTGGGTCATCAGCGGCCCACCCGTATTAAGGCGCCGACTCGAACTCAATCCCTCTCCCGTTTACTACGGCGTGGCCCCGCACACCGTAGTACTCGTACAAACCCTACCCACCGCACGTATCATCGGTTTTCTTCAAGAGGACGAGGGAGAAGCATATTTGTAGTGGAGGCTCCTACCCTAGGGCGCCCTAGGTAGCTGTCGCACGCATCATTGGTTTTCTTTTTTCTTTATGCTCTTGCGCCCTAGATTGAAATGATGGTTGCTTCGTCCATCCAGCTTAATGCGGGAAAGGTGGGGCTTTGTGATTTGACCCCTCATCGCTCATTTACTACTACTGCGGTGCTACGACCGGGGTGCCTCCAAGTCCAACCCCTGCTACAAATTGTAATTTGGTGTATCGCATGTGGAACAAGACAGTGGATGAGCCACATGTCGGCCAAAGGGGTCCTGTAAGTGTGTCGCCATTTCGTGTGCGGACTGACCCTGCTGAGTTGCTACGCCAACGCAACAGGAGCAGCCTACTACTTGGTTTTGCTCCTTGGTGAATCCCGACTATATTGAGCTAAAAAGATAGTATCCATATTAGTAAAAATGAGGTGATTTTACCAAGAGGTGGGCGGGGAGCATGGCCTGTCATGCGGTCCCATGTGTCATGATGTACCAAGGCGATGCGCGTCCCTCTTGAGGCAGAACAATGGCAGAAGCAATACATGGTTTTCTTGAAGGAGATGATGGAGAAGCGGATTCAGCGAAGTGTGAAATAATGGTTGCTTCGTCCGTCTGCGGGAAAGGTGCGGCTTTGTGATTTGAAGTCTCATTGCTCATTACTACTACTGGGGCGCTACGACTGGGTTGCGTCCCCCTGCTATTCTGCACTGTTATTTGGTGCATGACACATCGACCCGGTTGCTATATGTCCCACATGTCGGCGAGAGGAAGTACAACATTCATGAAAGCGAGCGTCTCCACTCTTAGTACGACGGAGGAACAAGACATGGCTTGGTTTTTGCTGCTTCGCGCGATCCATCGATACAAACCCGGACTAAAAAAGGCGAGGGCGGGTCTTTTCCCGCGCAGTAGGCAGGGGAGTTTGGCGTAGTCTGTTCGAGGCAACAAGGCAGGAAGGGAAACAAGCAAATAAAGGTTGAGCGACTTAGTTTTGGGAAAATCTGATTTTACGGAGTACGTACCCACTATGGAGGTAGTACTACTTACTACTCCCTGTTTTCCGGTTTATAGGGCTCATCTAAAAAAAATTGTTTTTCTGTTTTATAAGTCTCAATTCTACTACTACTTACCATCACATGTTTGGATTTTGAGGTGCATTAAATCACCCGACGTAAGCAGTATCAAGAGAAAACTCACCAATACATGTATAAGTTCATGGAAATTTAGTGGTCATGCATGCATTCTTTGTAATTAATGCATCGGTAAACATAACTTTTTGAGAAAAACGAACGTACTAATTAAGTACTTGTGCAAACTACAAAATTTATTCCACCACTCACCGTCTACCTTGGTTGGAGAGATTTTGAAATTGAGCCTTATAAACCGGAAAGGAGGGAGTAGTAACATATCCTAGGGTAGCTTGTTGTAGCACGGACTCCAAGGAAATTGCTGCAGTACTACTCCTACCACTGTACTACTCCTACTACTCTACACTACTACTATGAGGCCATCCAACCATGTCCCGGCAGAAGACCGCGGATACCGATTATTCGTTCATATTTAAATTTGTTTTCACACAGCAAAATATCCCTGAAAACAACACATGGCAAAATTTCACAGCGAACGAGGGATTTGAATGTGCTCGGAGGGGTGGGGCTGGAAGGGGATGTTTGGATCTTGCCCGGGCTAGCCCAAATTATTGGTGACCCTTTTGTCCACCCGTGCCTTTGCCACCGATGAACGAGGTAGAGCTCGGGTGCTCCTCCTCCAGTGCGCGCGTTGGAGATGAGCCCGCACGAGCTAGTTTTTATTTGTCCCACCTCGCCGCCTGAGCCAGCCGCACACCGACTGGCGACCCGAAAATCACGCCATCCAACTGTAGCCGCACACATTCCGACAACAACTCAACCAACCGGACAAAATTCATGCAAACACGGCCATATTTCATATAAACAATGATGAAATTCATATAAAATACCGGATTTTCATATAAACATAACGGATTTCATTACATTTATAAATCAACTAAGCGGTGCTACTCCTAAACTGCACATGTATAATACCTAGCCTAAATGGTCACCAGCGGATCCCTTTGTCTTCCTCATGTCCGGCAGCACGATCACCAGACTGCCGGGAGCCCCGGAGGTATATGCTTCAGCGCAAAGGATGGCTCGCTTCCCCATTGCTCAACTGAGTGAAATCCTTTGCTGATGCCTAACATGGATTCGAAGGGGGCTTCTCCGCTTCCGTGGAGCCCATGCGGGGTCGACGAAGGTTCTCGCAACAGAAGGACCCGGCAAGACACCTGCCGGGTATGCCGGCGTCGCCTCGGCGGTGGCCTTCATGGGACCCAAGCGGTGGGCCTCCCGTTTTCTACTTCTTCTCGATGATGGCGGCAGATGCGGAGGCGCTGGCCACCAACTCATCGCTCTTCGCGCACCCGGCTTCTGTCTCTGCTTGCATGGTGCGGCCGCAGGCACGGGAATCTCGGCCACAGACACGGGAGACGCGGTCGCAGACACGGGAGGTGCGGTACGAGGCGGCGGCGTGGATGGCACCGACGA
This sequence comes from Thinopyrum elongatum, assembly GCA_011799875.1. Lineage (NCBI taxonomy): Eukaryota > Viridiplantae > Streptophyta > Magnoliopsida > Poales > Poaceae > Thinopyrum > Thinopyrum elongatum. The sequence goes on from CM022302.1 coordinate 427,885,353, forward strand.
CGCCCGTGCTCCCCGTCGTGCCGGCGTGGAGCAGCTCGCTGCTCCTCGTTGAGCTGGCCTGGAGCGGTGAGTTGCTGAACCACGCGCGGGCTTGGGGCTGCAACTGGCTCCATTGGGCGAGGGGAGGGAGGTGGATCAGCGAGCTGCATAGCTCGTATCCGACGGGCCACCCAGCCGGCTTGGATGCCGGATAACTACACTTCGTAAGCCATTGTAAGAGTGGAGAAAATGGTGAAGGATGAGATAGGGGAGCGGCGGAGGTGTGCGATTCTTGGCCGGCGTCTAGCCTCGTTTAAATAGGAGATTAAATAGAGGGCGGACGGGAGGAGCTCGGCCGGCGTTGCGTTTAATGCCGGCCTGGTCATGAGCGGACGTGTGGCCGGAGAGGGTTTCTCGGCTTCCACACGGGTTTCATGGAGGCGTTTGAATGCGGCAAGGAGGCGTGTTCAGCCGGGCGTGCAGCGAGCGGCGCCCTCGACTCTGATGTACGACACCGTGCCGTTCTTCCACTGACGTGTGGGCCCATTGGGTACCTGGCCTGCATGTCAGTCAACCAACGCAGGCAGCGCACTGCAGAGGAGCCGGCTCCGCACGAATGCGGGCTGCTGGCGCCGGGCGGGAATCGCACGCGGGAGGTTTTTTTTGGGTGGGCCAGGCCGGTGAGAAGCGGGCATTACATAAACCGATGATTGTTCATTGAGTGTGATGTCATCTAATTCATGTAGGTTGATAGACCTACTATATAATGTAAGAGAATTTTAAAATTTTCATGTATATACGTTGATAGCCCGTTCGATACGTTGTGATTCATAAAGACCGCTACAAACATCAATGTTCTGCTTATCACAGATAAGATTGATTAATACTCGTAACAATCCATGTGCTTAACAAAGGGTGCATGCACGTATAGGTTGAGTGTGTGTCTTGCGTCGTGTGTTGTGTGCATGCAGGCATGCGAGTGTGGCGTGCGTGCATGTGTACGAGTGAGTGTTGCGTGCATGTGTACGTTTCAGTGTTCTATGCATGTGTGCATGCGTGCGTGTGTTCGTGCGTGCATGTGTACTTGCCAGTGTTGCATGCCTGCGTGCGTGCGTGTGTTCGTGCGAGTGTTGCGTGCGTGCATGTGTACACGTGAGTATTGCATGCATGCATGCTGGCGTTGCAGGCGTGTTTGTGCGCATGTATGATGTGTTTGTATTCACCACAATAGCTCGTGTGTGTGTGCGTGCGTGCAATTAAAATGGCCGGCTCAGCATATCATCACAAGGCGATCTTGTCCGTTGTGGTTAGGGCGCGCAGGCTGCCAACCAGAGGTCTCACGACTTCGAATCCCCACCGATCACTAATGTATTACCATTTCTGTCTTTTATATACGCGCTGACAGGTGGGCCCTACGGTAATGTGCGCTGATGAACGTGGACCGTTTGACTGGTCAATTGATCGTGTCATCAACAAATTACGGAGCTGTATGGTGAGCCAGTGACCGTATGATCACCACAAATGTATTTTATTAACACAGTACAGATGCAAGCTACCATTTCTTTCTTTCATATACGCGCTGACATGTGGGCCCCATGGTAACATGCGCTGATGGTGCAACACTAGTTGCGCCACGTGGAACGTTTGACTGGTCAATTGATTGTGTCATCAACAAATTACGGAGTTGTACGGTGAGCCAGTGACCGTATAATCACGATATGTATTTTTTTTAACACAGTACAGACGCAAGCGCTCATATATACGCGCAAACACTCACCGCTATAAGCGCACACACGCACATCCTACCCCTATGAGCACCTTCGAGAGAGTGAGCCAGTATATCATCTTGAGATTTTACGAAGTCACCATAGGCGCCTCGTAGTCGAGGGGAACGTCTTCTCCCACTGAACGCACATCGCCGGAAAAATACTGAAATTAATCCAGGGTAAATGCGAGCACCAGGACTTTAACCATAGTGGGCTGGGGATACCACTGTCCTCCTAACCATCCAACCACAGGTTGGTTCGCACCACAAAATATATATGGTGACCGTAATGAGCTTATTCTGAAGTCCAGTGACCATATCGTGCTTTCGCTTCAAATACAATGACCATAAGTGTCGTCAACAAAATACGGAGCACGCGTCAAATACAATGACCGTTAGTGTCATCAACAAAATACAGAGACGTATGGTGAGCTAGATACCATATGATCACGACAAGAATGTATACGGTGACCGTAATGAACATATTCTGAAGTCGAGTGACCGTATAGTGCTTTCGCTTGAAATACAGTGACCGTCACGTGTGAATGTGTCAGGGGCATACTTTTAGAGGGCCGAGAGATAGTTTGTGTGTGTACGTGAAAGTGGTGTAGAGAGAGGGGGTGTGCGGTGGAGACAAAGAGAGATATGCCCTTCGTTTCTCTTTCCCGTGACTATTTTTTTAGGAGAAGATATAAACATTCACAATGCGGAACAAATATTATTGGATGCACCATGCAATTAACTTTCATGTATAACTTCGCACTATTGTATATGCTTATTTTCTTAGTGGCCGATTGTGTGTGAGGTGTGGTGGGCACATCATTTCTAGTTGTGGTGGGTCGACGTGAGGACTCATGGGTCGGTTCCATCCTGCGCCACATAGGTTGGACCAAGACGCGTTATACGAAGACCCATGGAGGACTCGGCGTACAAGACGAAGCTACCAGAGTCGTGGAAGACTCTATCCCCACTGATGATAAGCTGACTATATATGATTTGTAACCCTAGGCCCCGAGTATGTTATATAAGCCCCGGGGCTAGTTCGTCGATAGTATACACACATACACAATGCCTGGTATTCACGTGTACTTTGTACACACCCCTATCACAAATATACAGTACCAGGAGTAGGCTTTTTCCTCAACTGCAAGGGCCCAGACTTGGGTAAAACGTTGCCTCATATTACCATCCAGCCTAACAGTCAAGGATATCCTACCGAATGATCTGATGGAATCATATCCGCCAACTAGTAAGAGAGAGGTGTGTGGTGGGGGCAATGTGTGTGAGAGAGGCCTAAAGATAATGTGCGTGCGGGAGACACGTAGGCACATATATGTGCATATAGAGGGCCAGCAAAGACCGTGCGTGTGTATATATGCATGTGAGAGAACTAGTGTTTTCCAACTGAGATTAGTGAAAAGAGTGGTACGTAGTAGTAAGAGAGAGAGAGGGAGATATATAGAGAGTGTGTGCGTGAGACACCCCGGGAGAGAGTGTGAGCATGTGTGAGAGAGAAATGTCGATGTATATAAAGTGTGTGCACTTATGCGTCAGACAGAGAGATATATAGCGCGTGTTTGAGGACGGGCCGAGGCATAGTGCATCTACGCGTAAAAGGCAGTTCTACGCATTAAATTAAAATATAAATTGCATTAAAAAATTGGATGAGATCATGAATTTTGCAATTTGCGTATGAAGGAACATTGGTCTATCATACACTCATACTCTATTGACTTCGAGCATGTGTATGGGTTTATTTCATATTATCGATCCATAGATTGAGAGTGGTTTCAAATCCAGACAATGCATGGCTTTTGCAATTCATATATAAACATTAATTAGTGCACTCTGTGTTGTTAGTGTCAGGCACTTTATACATTTGTCACATACATGGATACATTACAAATTGCTAGCTATGAAATAGAATACATGTTCAATTCAACATAAAGGTGGTTTCGAAGATTCGAATTCATAGGAAGTGCATTCATCTATTTGAATTCAAGATAATGGCATTTGTAAATCAGATCTAAAAGGGGACATCAATCTTTGTTGTGCGTTTGAACATGCTATATATTCATACGCATGTCTAACTATTTTTTTGCAACCAAGGAGATTATATCTGGAACCATGCATGAATTGAGCTAAGCTGCATATTTTTTTAATATATACTCGTGTACAATGTATATTCAAATGTACCCCCTCCATTCCAAAATAATCGTAGTTTTAGGATTTCAAGAGTCAAGATTTTTGAAGTTTAACAAATCCTAAAAGTTCAATTCAAGAGAACTGTAAACGTTAATGCTTCTACTCCCAAATATTGAACGAAGCACCAAATAAGCCTCTGGTCGCCCGAAACCGTGCAAGACTAATGTTTGGTGGTAGGAAATTACTGTCCTGACTCTTACCCGTGTAGCCTATCGGCCCGATGTCCAAATGTCTAAACCAGGGTAGGTTTGTAACTTCACCAAGACGACAGTCAACCGTCTCTGAGAAGCATTCATACACCATGGCCGCCTAAACACCCATGTGCTCGGCCGAAATCTATCCCGCCCACTATTTGGGACACCTGAGATTACTGTCCTACCCCCGACCCGCAATATTTCCAAAATTTTAGATGGGGGCAAAGTTTGTAACTTTCCCCAAATTTCAAACAAGCACGTCCCAAACCGAAACATTGTTCCCCCATAGTTCCCCCTCCCTCTGTTTCCCCATTCATACTCTATGGGCGCCAAAACGCCCTCTCCACCAGCCGCGAAACCCCAGCCTCCTCTGTCCTCCACCCCATCGCACCCAATCCACCGCCGCCCTCCTCCATCATGCCGGAGCCGGTACCCCGACATCGTCGTCCAACGCAACCGCAACCGCAACACCCTCAAGGACTTAGCAGCTGAAGCCGAGGCAGAGCTGCCTCCACGACGCCGACGCTGACGTGCGCCATACCCGAACCACTTCGACCACGCCGTCCTGCGCCTCACCGCTGCCACTCCACTGTCGCAACCGTCCACCGCACCGGAGCTGTTCCTGCTACGCCGTGGTTCGCCGCCTCAGATCTAGTTCCCCGCCGCCAACAGACGGCCACTGCACCACACTCAACAACTTGGCCATGGGTTTGTCCAAGGCTCCATCGTCCTCCACAACTTCTTGTTTCCAGCGAACCACAAGAAGATTGTTGGAAAAATAGAAGGAGGACACAGCACTGCCAGCAGAAAGAGGTACTCCTCTTCCCTTATTCATGCAAATCTTACGTCTCTGCTCACACCGTATTCATCCCACGAAAGAAACTAGTTGAGCGCTTCTTACTGCACCTTCTTCGTGAGACTAAATGCATAAGGGTTCCTCCCATTTACTATTTCACCTTAGCTAGAGGTCAGTCGCCCTCTTGGATTTCAATTCAGGATCAGTTGATTCGCAATTAAAAGAAGCAGCATCCGCTTAGGCGCGCGGAGCACCTAGTCTGCCTGTTCGCGGGGTAAGCGGTGCATCGGTGTCTATCATAGGGGTGTGGGGCGCAGGAGCTGCTTGCGCCCGATCTAGAGGTCGGTGGGTCTTGAAGGGATGGCTGGGGGGCGGTGCCAAGCGTGGCGGTGTGGTGAGGTCGAGGGGAGGGCGGAGGTAGGGGACTGGGCCGATGGTCGCTGGCGTTTCGAGGAAGATCATCGACACTGACTGGCTGGAGGTAGATGAAGGTGATCTGCCCGTTCTTTGTACATCGGACGGTGCAGAAAAAATGGACTGACCTATTTGTTTTCAGTCGACTGTTATTTTCATAGGACCACACCTTGTGGTGTGCTGGAGGAGTATCTGCATTTCCCAGCCATCCATGTGCTCATATTTCAAAATCCTAGAATCTAATTTCATGTGTCATGCATGTTGTAGAGCTATCATATGTCTCCTGTCATTTATTTCTCACCCACCTGCTATCTACTACTTTTACACTGTACTACTTGTGCACACACTTCACCCATACTCACACTATGGTTTTTTTATGCATGGGTATTTCAGACTCTGACGCACTGTTGATGAATACACAAAAGAAAAGACAGAAGTCGATCCAGTTTAATTCGAGGAAAAGCACTAAGCGTTTCAGCGCTCTAAAGGGTGTAGTGTCAGCAGATGGAGACAGTAAACGTAGCTCTGCAGTTGATGATCTCAATTGCCACACACAACCATCCCAGGTGCTTGCTTTAACTTCGCGCTGTCAAATGTGGTTGCATGTTGCATATGGTGTCTAGCTTGTATTGCTTCCAATTTGGTTAAAATTGCATCTGCTTACTTTACACATTATACCTTTTATAATGACATGCCTTCCTGTTTTTGATATATACTACATCTGTCTATTAACCATGTTCTTACATCAAACTAATGCTCTTGTGTATCCCTCATCAATTACTTATGATGAGATAGTCACCCCAGTGGGTTGTTGTGAGATGCGCTACTCTTTTAAAGAGTGCAGTGTCATCCTCCCCACATGATTCTCAAGAAACAGCAGGGCTAAATGAAGATAGTCAACGTAGCTCTGTAGTTGATGACCGCAATTCCCCTACACCACCATCGCAGGTGCTTGCTCATACTTGGCAATGTGATGTGGTTGCATGTTGCATATGGTGTCGACCTTGTAATGCTTCTAATTAGGGTAAATTGCATCTTCTTAGTTAAAACATTATACCTGTGAATATGACATGCCTTCCTATTTTTGGTACATACTACGTCTTTCTATTAACCATGTTCTTACATCAAACTACTTTTCTTGTGTATCCCTCATCAATCACTTCTGACGAGACACCTTCAAATTGACAGTGTAATATTGGTTGCATCTTGCATATCATTTCAAGCATGTACTACCTCTAATTTGTTGAAATGCCACTTATAATGAGACACTTCTAACTTGGTAGAGTGATTTTGGTTGGATCTTTCATATGGTGTCTAGCTTGCATTGCTTCCAATTTGTTGAAATGCCTTCTGCTTAGAGTTTTTCGTACATATTCCATCCTCCCACAATGTGGTTGCCTTACATAAAAGTTGTGTTCGTCAGTATCATGCATCAACGAATTTGGAAGAGCGAATTTCATTCCTTTTTCTTGTGTGTTTGACTTGACAAGGCAAAATCTAAAAGGATGAATGCACGGGATGATGGTGGTCCTCTAGAGCAACCAAAACAGATGTTCTCTGTAGATTCTCCTGCTACTCCTACTGCAGTGCAAGTTCCAAATCTCATCTCCCCTACTCCACAACCCCAGGTGCTTGCTCTAACATGGCAGTGTGATATCTGGTTGCATGTTGCATATGGTGCCTAGCTTGTATTGCTTCTAATTTGTTGAATTGCATCTCCTTAGCTTACACATTATACATGTGAATATGACACGCCTTCCTGTTTTTGGTACATACTACATCTGCCTATCACACCATGTTCTTACATCAAACTATTGTTCTTGTGTATCCTGCATCTATCACTTATGATGAGACAGTCACGCTCGTGGGTTAGTATGAGACGCGCTACTCTTATAAAGAGTGCAGTTTCATCCTCCCCATATGATTCTCAAGAAACAACAAGTCTAAATGAAGATATTGAACGTAGCTCTGTACTTGAAGACCATATTTCCCCTACACCACCATCGCAGGTGCTTGCTCTAACTTCGTAGTGTGATATGTGGTTGCATGTTGCATATGGTGTCTAGCTTGTAATGCTTCTAATTAGGGTAAATTGCATCTGCTTAGTTTACACATTATACCTATGAATGTGACATGCCTTCCTATTTTTGGTACATACTACATCTATCTGTTAACCATGTTCTTACATGAAACTACCGCTCTTCTGTATCCTGCATCAATCACTTACGATGAGACACCTTTATTCGTTGCATATTGCATATGATTTCTAGCCTGTTGCCATGTATTGCTTCTAATTTGTTCAAATACATTTATGAGGCCACCCTTTTAATTTGGCAGAGTGATATTGGTTTCATCTTTCATATGGTGTCTAGCTTAAACTGCTTCTAATTAGTTCAGACACCTTGTGCTTAGTTTACACTTTACACATCATACATGTCAATATGTCATGTCGTCCTGTTTTTCATACATATTCCATGATCCTATCATGCGGTTGCCTTACATGAAAGTAGTGTTCGTTAGTATCATGCATCAATGAGTTCTGAAGAGCAAATTTTATTCCTTTTTCTTGTGGGTTTGACTTGACAAGGCAAAATCAAAAAAGAGGAAGGAAAAGAGTAAGGAAGGCGATGATGGTGGTCCTCTGCAGCAACGTAAACGGAGCATCTGTACGGATTCTCCTTGTACTGCTAGTGCATTACAAGTTCCAAGTCTCCGCTCCCCTACTCCACCATCCCAGGTGCTTGCTCTAACTTGGCAGTGTGATATCTGGTTGCATGTTGCATATGGTGTCTAGCTTGTATTGCTTCTAATTAGTGTAAACTGCATCTGCTTAGCTTATACATTATACGTGTGAATATGGCACGCCTTCCTATTTTTGGTACATACTATATCTGTCTATCACACCATGTTCTTACATGAAACTACTCTTCTTGTGTTTTCTGCGTCAGTCACTTATGATGAGATACCTTTAAGTTGGCAGTGTGATATTGGTTTGCATCTTGAATATGATTTCTAGCATGTAGTGCTTCTAATTTGATGAACACCACCTATGACGAGACAGTTTTAACTTGGCAGAGTGATATTGGTTGCACCTTCCATATGGTGTCTAGCTTGCAGTGCTTCTAATTTGTTGAAGTGACTTCTGCTTAGTTACCACATCATAGGTGTGAATATGTCATGCCGTCCAGTTTTTCGTACATATTCCATCCTCGTATCATGAGTTTGCCTTTCATCAGAGTAGTGTTCGTCAGTATCATGCATGAATGAGTTCTGGAGAGCAAATTTTATTCCTTTTTATTGTCGGTTTGACCCCACAATGCAAAATCAATAAAGCGGAAGGAAATTGGTAAGGCATTGGATGATGGTGGTCCTTCCGAGCAACTGAAACGGAGGGTCTCTACAGATTCTACTCCCCCATCCTCCCAACAAGATTCGCAAGACAACGCAAGGCTAGACAATCAACTTAGCTGTGTAGATGATGAGCACATCTCCCCTACTCCACCATCACAGGTGTTTGCTCTAACTTGGCACTATTATATGTGGTTGCATGTTGCGTATGATGTCTAGCTTGTATTGCTTCTAACTTTGTTGTATTGCATCTGCTTACTTTACACATCATACCTGTGAATATGACATGTGTTCATGTTTCTAGAACATACTATATCTGATCACACCATGTTTTTACATCAGACTACTGTTCTTGTGTATCCCACATTGGTCACTTATGATGAGGCACCTTTAAGTCGCCACTGTGATATTGGTTGCATCTTGCATATGATTTCTAGCATGTACTTCTTCTAATTTGTTGAAACGCCAGACAGTTTGAACTTGGCAGAGTGATATTGGTTGCATATTTCATATGGTGTCTAGCTTGTAGTGCTTCTAATTTGTTGAAATGCCTTCTGCTTAGTTACCACATAATAGGTGTGAATATGTCACGCCGTCCTGTTTTTGTACATATTCCATCCTCGTATCATGTGTTTGCCTTTCATTCGAGTAGTGTTCATCAGTATCATGCATGAATGAGTTCTGAAGAGCGAATTTTATTCCTTTTTCTTATCGGTTTGACTTCACAATGCAAAATCAATACAGCTGAAGGAAATTAGTAAGGCAGTGGATGATGGTGATCCTTCGGAGCAACTCAAACAGATTCTACTCCGCCATCCTCCCAACAAGATTCACAAGACAACACAAGGCTGGACAGTCAACGTAGTTGTGTAGATGATGAGCACATCTCCCCTACTCCACCATCACAGGTGCTTGCTCTAACTTGGCACTGTTATATGTGGTTGCGTGTTCCGTATGATGTCTAGTTTGTATTGCTTCTAATTTTGTTGAATTGCATTTGCGTAGCTTACAACTTACACCTGCAACAATCACTTACCCATAAGACACATTTAACTTGGGAGTGTGACGTAGGTTGCATCTTGTATTGTCTTCTAGCTTGTACTGCTTCTAATTTGTTGAAATGGCACTTATGACGAGACACTTTTTACCTGGTAGAGTGATATTGGTTGCATGTTCATATGGTGCACAGCTTTCATTTCTTCTAATTTTGTTGAAATGCCTTCTGCTTACTGTTTTTCATACATATTCCATCCTCCTATCGTACGTGTGAATATGCAATGTTGTCGTTTTTTGTATATATTCCATTCTCCTATCATGCGCTTGCCTTACATCAAAGTAGTGTTCGTCTGTATCATGCATCAACCTGTTATGCAGAGCTAATTTTATTCATCTTCTTGTGGTTTTGACTTCAGAAGGCAATATCAAAAAAGAGGAAGGAAAAGAGTAAGTTAGGGGATGTTGGTGGTCCTCCGGACCGACGCAAACGGAGGCTCTCTAGATTTTCCACTGCTACTACTACTGCAGTTGAAGTCCCAAGTCTATATGATGAGTTCATCTCCCCTACTCCACCATCGCAGGTGCTTGCTCTAAGTTGACAGTGTGATAATTGGTTTCATGTTGCATATGTTGTCTATCTTGTATTTCTTCTATTTTGATTAAATTGCACCTACTGAGTTTATACGTTATACATGTGCATATGACATGCCTTTCTGTGTCTAGAATACACAGCATCTATCTATCTTACCATGTTCTTACATCAAAGTATTGTTGTTGTGTATCCCGCATCAATCACTCATGATTGGACGCTTTTAACTTGGCAGTGTGATAGTGGTTGCATCTTGCATTGATTTCTAGGTTGTACTGCTTCTAATTTTTCGAAATGTCACTTATGATAAGACACTTTTAACTTGGCAGCGTGATATTGGTTGCATCTTTCATATGGTGTCTAGCTTGCATTACTTCTATTTTCTTGAAAATCCTTCTACTTAGTTTACACATCGTAGCTGTGAATATGTCTCGCCGTCCTGTTTTTCTTACATATTCCATCATCCTCATACGGTTGTCTTACATCAAAGTATTGCTTGTCTATTGCTTGTCTGTATCATGCATCAATGTGTTCTGAAGTGCGATTTTATTCTTTTGTGTTGTGGGTATGGCTTGACATGGCAAAGTTAAAAAAGTGCAAGGAAAAGAATATAGTAGGGAATGGTGTTACTCGTCGGGTGCAACGGAAAAGGATCTTCCCTCGAGATTCTGCTGGTACTTATAGTGCAGTAAAAGGTCCAAGTCCACCGGCTAAATCTACAAACACAATATCACCTGCTCCACCAGCTGCAGCATCCCCTTCAACTGTACCGGCATCTCAATGAGTTACTCATTCATTTGCTCTGCAACTGGCCTGTTCCCAAGCTGCCTTCACACCTAACACTACTTCTGAAGCACTGCTGACACAACAGGACTTGGCAAGATCAGATGAACCTCATGAGCATCAACACCAAGACGGTACCTGACCGAGTCAAGTTGCAGTTGCATGCTCCTTTATATGTACTCTCACAGTTTGATGTGCACTAACACTTTCCATATTCGTTGTTGAACTAGCACCACGGCGCAAGCGGAAACAGACATCAGGGATAATGCTTGACATATTAACAAAATCTAAAGGAGGAAGAATGGAGATCCATTTTGAGGCAAGTTTAAAAAGTCCACGTGATGCTACAGAGTCAGCCAAGTTAGTATCAGAGGCAGCCGTTGCCGTTAGGTGTCATGCACGTATCCTCCCAACATGGATCTAGTACAGGAATGAGAAAGACGATACACAGTTTAACACCTTCCTTCACCATTTATCCGTAAGTAATGTTATTCATCGCAATTTTTAATATTATCTTGCTCTGTCCCATACTTTCTATCCTCCTAATAAGACTCATATTCTTTTTTCAACAGATGAGGTTCAAGTTGGATCCGAAAGATGATGCAACTAAACAAGCATGCACTCATGTTTTTTAGTCTGCTCTGCGACAGTATTGGTATCACCTTAGAAAAACTCACTTTGAAGGCAAGGCTAACAATGAAATTGCCCAAACATCTCCAGTGGAATATATTACAGATGAAGACTGGACAGCCCTTGTTAAACACTGGTCTGATCCAAAGTATCAGGTAGGGTATATGTATTTGATCAGATCACATATTGAACTCGTATTTATGTATGTGCCTTACAAGTGTATCTTCTTCCAGGCTAACTGTTTGAAGAACAGGACCAACCGTTCTAAAGTGAAATTCCAACAGACAACAGGATCTCGTAGCTATATTGCACACTACGAGGCTCTTGTAAATAGCTGCTAGTTCCTTCTTTTTTCTGTGCCATATTATCATATCTATATTGACTTGTTCCAAATATAGAGGAAATCCCATGCGGACGAAAAAGAACCTGAACCGAATGCAGTGCAAATCTTCAAGGATTGCCACACCAGCAAGATGAAGGGCATGAGCACACCAGTTCAAGCCGCTGTTGTAAGTCCTTACTCCTCCTGCCTTTGAACTGCTTGTTACTGTGATGAGTTCGTTTAACTGCTTGGTTTGCAGCCAATGCCAGTTACTCTGTTCACATTTATACACAATTGTCTTAATGTATCATTTCACCTTACACGGTTTAAAAGAGAGGAAGGATATTCTTTTGGTCTTGATCTGTAATCTAGTTGTGATGTTCACGTGCCCACACAATGATACAATAGCCTGTTTGTTTGATATATGTTTGCCCATGATATGAATGATGTCATACTATGTTCATCCTACTTTAAACCATGTCTCTTTATCCTTAGACGTCAACGAATGTGAGGAAATAGACAATACAGTAGGCATGCTACATGGACATATGTTCCAAAAGTTATTTTATTATGTAGTTGGCACTACAATACATGCTCATGTATTACAGTAGTTCACCGAAATAAGTTATTTAAAAACGTGAAACCTAATTTGTTTGTTTTTGTCTCATTAGTAACTTATCTGGTACACTAATCTACAAGTTCAAACTTTCAGCAAGCTATGGAACAAATGATTGAACAGCCACAACCACCTGAAGGTGACGAGGCTACCACAGGCACAATGTCACCTCTTGCTGCAGTGCGTCAGTATCTCTCCACTAACAGTGCAAAAAGCACCTTCCTGCGTAATTCTGGGTTGGTTGTCAAGGTAACCTCGTCCAAATCGCCTACTGAACAAAATCTTCCGGCTAGACAGAGTGATATATCTGTGCTCTAGACACAAGTCCAATCCCTAATGGAGGTCGTTTTGGAAATAAGAATAGTGGTTGACAAATGTCGTCAAGATATGAATGGTTTTGAAACCAGACTATCAGACATTTGCTTTGTTGTTCAAGAGCAATGGCGGAAAAAGGGGAAGATCATGCTGCTCCATCAGATTCTACAGCCTGAAACATTAGCACTCAGGTCAAATGATTTGTTCTTCTATACATCTGATGGTGCTTTTATTTGCAAGGACTGTAAACTTTATGCCAATAGGCCTTTTGTTGTATGGCTGGAATTTATTTTGTTGTGATACATCATTTATTGTGCTGCCAAAGGCTGTAGAAATTACGACGCTGATTTTGTATAGTGTAGGTTTATCTTAGTAATGTATTCGGCCGAAAGTTTCGTAGCAGCCCAACGTGCCAACATTCGTCGGGCCCACAATTCCAATTGGGCTAAAAATGATTATGGGCCGTAATTTTCATGTAGCCCACTAAAAATATCTGGGCCTAAATTAGCATAAGCTTTCTTATTTTTGGTAGGCATGTGCCCATAGTGGCCCTTTAACAGGCCTAAACATAATTTGGGCTCTCAGTAACAACAGGCCGTTAACATGTGTAAATATCTCAAGCCCATAAATAACATGGGCCTTTAATAGGCCGAAAGTGAGATTGGGCCCTAATTGTGCCAAATAACCCACTGGTCATTAGCAGGCCGAAATGTATCTCAGCTCGTGCTGGCCCATTTACAATGCGGATTGTTCACAGGTCGAAATTCAGACGGGCCGTAAATGCACCGACCTACTACACGGGCCTTTACCAGGCCGGAAGTGCGGTCGGGCTTGATTAGTATCAGTTTTATATGGGCCATTAATAAGCCCGATGTGACATTGGGCCACATACGGCCCATGGATTTCGTCCGACGTTAACAGGCCAAAAAACACAACAGGCTGGAAGTGGCCCAAATCTACAGTGGGCCTCTAACAGGCCGAATGCCAAACATGGCCAAATATGACCCAATTCCTTCATGGTCGTTTATGGGCCGAAAGTTTCATTGGCCAATAAATGGGCCCAAATGAAGCAGGACCTTTAACAGGCCAGAAACACACCGGGCCGTAATCCGGCCCAAATACTTAGCAGACTGTTAACGGGCCAGAAGTGACCATGGGCCGCAATGATGACAAGTCTAGAACGAGCCGTTGATGGGACGATTTGACACTAGTCGTACGGGCCTTAACTGCGAATGGGTCGTCTGCAAGCAAGTCGTTAATGGGCCAGCCCGCTAATTTTGACTGGGCTAACCTTTTTAACCTAAATGGGCCGCTGTTGGGCCTTGCCATGTGTCGACGTATCATAGGCGCCTCCTGTCCATTGGGCGGTTGACATATGTCCTTTCGCGGTGCTGACACGTGGTTGCTATAGCCAATGAGAATTTTACACGTGGAAAATCCCCATTGGTCCCAGCTGTTAACGGGTTATCGGATCCAAACCGGAACCCGATAGCTTAACGGTGACCCGTTACGATGGATGCCATGTGTCGGTTACCCTTGACGAAAGCACTTCCATGATGCACCATTTATCGTCATGGAAGTGGACACTTCCGTGATGATAATTTTGGTATTGTCATGGAACACTTCTACGACAGCACATGTATGACTATCTTGATTCTGTCATAAAATCGTCATGGATGTACATGCATGACAGAAAACGTGACCTATTGTGACAAACACATATTATCACGGAAGTGGTTTTTTTGTAGTGAATACAATGTTCTCCTCGATGTTCTTGGAGATCTATTCGATGTAATCCTTTTTTTGCGGTGTGTTTGTTGGGATCCAATGAATTGTGGGTTTATGGTCAGATTATTCATGAATATTATTTGATTCTTCCTGAAGTATTTTATGCATGATTGTTATAGCTTTGTATTTCTCTCTGAGCTATCCGTTTGGTTTGGCCAACTAGATTGATTTATCTTACAATGGGAGAGGTGCTTTGTGATGGGTTCAATCTTGCGGTGCTCTATATCTCAGTGACAGAAATGGACAAGACACGTATTTGTATTGTTGCCATTACGGGTAAAACGATGGGCTTTATTCATATTGCTTGAGTTTGCTTTGTCTACATCATGTCATCTTGCTTAAGGCGTTACTCCGTTCTTTATGAACTTAATACTCTAGATGCATGTTGGATAGCGATCGATGTGTGGAGTAATAGTAGTAGATGCAGGCAGGAGTCAGTCTACTTGTCTCGGACATGATGCCTATATACATGGTCATTGCCTTGGATATCGTCATAATTATTCACTTTTCTATCAATTACCCAACAGTAATTTGTTTATATGCTATGTTCAAGAGAGAAGCCTCTAGTGAAAACTATGGCCCCCAAGTCTATCTTTATCATATATTTAAATTCAAAAATACCTTGTTGCAATTTATTTACCATTATTTTTATTTTGTGTTTTTATTTATCTATCTATCACTACGAGATTTGATCCTTGCAATTAACCACCAAGGGATTGACAACTCCTTGTTTGTGTTGGGTGCAAGTATTTGTTATTTTGTGTGTAGGTACTATTCACGAGGTATTGTGTGGTTCTCCTACTGGATTGATAACCTTGGTTCTTAACTGAGGAAATACCTATCTCTACTATACTGCATCATCCTCTCCTCTTCGAGGAAATCCCAACACAGCTCACAAGTAGCAGTTACTGATAAGGATTATGAATTCTCTGTCGATCCTGAGTTAATTACTTTGGTTGAATATGATCCTTCTCATGGTTATGAACCTGAAACTGTGGTGACACACCTTACTAAATTAAATGATATAGCCACCCTATTTGCTCATGAGGAAAAAATTCGCTACTACTATATTCTCAAGTTGTTTCCATTCTCATTAAAGGGTGATGCTAAGAAATGGTTTAATACTCTTGTTGAGGGCATTGAACTCCTGGTCCGAGAAGACTAGATTCCTTAAGGAAGCTTTCCGTCGGTGATAATTTGTGGTGCATTGGACCTCGGAAGGAGTTATCGAGCTGGTTGCCGAGTCTTCAGGCCTGGGGACCTCGGGAGTAATTCCCGACGGAGGTTGCCCTTCGACTTCCATGCGCGAAGTCGTAATTCCCTTGACCCCTGTATTCACTGTCTTCAAGGACGGTGTGGACTGTCTGCAAGTGGTCATAAGGGTCAGGGACTAAGATGATATCTCTGACACATACGATGAAGAAGGAGTTACCTAGAGACCGAAGGGGCGCTTTCACCCGCTCTCATAACCTCGGCTTGCCCTTCTCTTGCCTCCCACAGGGGCCTCCCTTGAGGATCCGCGTCTTGGCGCGAACGTTTGGAACGCCGCCCCTTTGGAGGATAAGTCAAACGACTAGGGGCTGAAGGGCGCGATGCCTGTTTTCGGTTACAGGGAGGAGGGGCTACCGAAGAAGCTAGCCTCATCCCTGGTGTATCAGGGGAAACGACCACCCTTGAGCCATCGAGGCTCTCCAGATAAAACTTCTTCCCTTCATAGATAAGGGCTAGATCTTCATCCTCATTGAAGAGGGGGTCCTCTGCTCGACAGTGCGACTTCGACTCAGGTGCCGGGCTGTTTATGTATTTGAGCCATTGTGTCCATCTCTGTTTTAATTAAGAAAAGAGTTGATCAGGTATGGTAAATAGTTCGAATGGACAAGGGGCTCATGAAAAACTTACTATGTGAGCAGGATTATAATAAGACAGCCCATCGTGAAATTGTCGTCGGGCGAAATCTTCCGCCATCCCTTGATAGATCCTGGCTAGTGATGTCCCAATGGCCGCTTAGTCGTAGAAGCTTTCCCAAATGGTTCGTGATGAATCATCGGTCCCGTTGAACTCACACAACAAGTGGGGGTGCTGCCTAAGTGGTTGGACTCTTCGGCTTATCATCGTGGCCATTACATCAATAATGGTTAGACCGGTGCGCGTCAGCTGTGTCACTTGAGCTGCCAGCTTGGTTACCTCGGCACTCTCCTCAGACGCCGGGCTCTTTGGCCTCCAGTTGTACCACTGATACGTCTTTGTCGTATCTATAATTTTTGATTTTTTTCATGCCAATATTCTACAACTTTCATATACTTTTGGC
This sequence comes from Thinopyrum elongatum, assembly GCA_011799875.1. NCBI lineage: Eukaryota > Viridiplantae > Streptophyta > Magnoliopsida > Poales > Poaceae > Thinopyrum > Thinopyrum elongatum. The sequence goes on from CM022302.1 coordinate 427,902,401, forward strand.
AACATTTTATATTATTTTGGGGACTAACATATTGATCCAGTGCCCAGTGCCAGTTCCTGTTTGTTGCATGTTTTTTATTTCACGGAATATCCATATCAAACAAAGTCCAAACGCGATACAAATTTACGGAGATTTATTTTGGAATATATGTGAATTTTTGGAAGAAGAATCAACGCAAGACGGTGCTCGAGGGGCCCACTAGGCATCAGGGCGCACCAGGGGGGTCTGGCGCGCCATGGTGCCTAGTGAGCACCTCGTAGGTCGGTTGACCCCCTTCTTTTGCTGCAAGAAAGCTAATATCCGGAAAAAAAACATGTTAAAATTCCAGCCCAATCGGAGTTACGAATCTCGGGGAATTTAAGAAACGGTTTTCAGCCATAAAACATGAACGCGAAACAGAAGAGAAAAGATAGAGAGATCCAATCTAGGAGGGGATCCCGCCCCTCCGCCTCCATGGCGGCCATGTACCAGAGGGGGAACTCTCCTCCCATCTAGGGGGAGTCCAAGGAAGAAGAAGAAGGATGGGGGCTCTCTCCCCCTCTCTCCCGGTGGGCCGGAGTGCCGTCGGGGCAAGGATCGTGACGGCGATCTACACCAACAACCTTGCTACCATCAACACCAACTCTCTTCCCCTCTATGCAGAGGTGTAATACCTCTTCTCCCCGTTGTAATATCTACTTAAACATGGTCCTTAATGCTTCATATTATTATCCAATGATGTGTTTCCATCCTATGATGTTTGAGTAGATTCGTTTTGTCCTATGGGTTGATTGATGATCGTGATTGGTTTGAGTTGTATGTTTTATTTTGATGTTGTCCTATGGTGCCCTCCATGTCGCGCAAGTGTGTGCGATCCCCGTTGTAGGGTGTTGCAATACGTTCATGATTCTCTTATAGTGGGTGGTGAGAGTGACAGAAGCTTATACCCGAGTAAGGGGGTTGTTGCGTATGGGAGTAAAGAGGACTTGATACTTAATGCTATGGTTGGGTTTTACCTTAATGATATTTGGTAGTTGCGGATGCTTGCAAGAGTTCCAATCATAAGTGAATACAATCCAAGTACGAAAAGTATGTTAGCTCATGCCTCTCCCTCATACAAAATTGCAATAATGATTACCGGTCTAGTTATCGATTGCCTAGGGACAAATAACTTTCTTGTGTGACAAAAACCTTTCTACTAAACAACTAACTTTTATTATCTTGCAAATTACTCCTAGTTTTATTTCCGCTAAGTACAACTAGTTTTATCCTTGCAAACTTATCCTATCACCTACAAAATAGTTTTATACTTGTTCTCGGTAAAGCGAACGTTAAGTGTGCGTAGAGTTGTATCGGTGGTCGATGGAACTTGAAGGGAATATAAATCCTACCTTTAGCTCCTTGTTGGGTTCGACACTCTTATTTATCAAAAAAGCTACAATTGATCCCCTACACTTGTGGGTTATCAAGACCTTTTTCTGGCGCCGTTGCCGGGGAGCAATAGCGTGGGGTGAATATTCTCGTGTGTGCTTGTTTGCTTTATCACTAAGTAGTTTTTATTTTATGTTCTAAGTTGTTTTATATCTTTATTTATGGATATGGAACATGAAATACCAAAAAATAGTCATACTTGCTACTCATGGAGATGGGAGCGTCCTAAAACCCTCGATGCTCGTTATGTGAAAAATATTAAACACTACTTTGATAATCCTGAGAAAACCCTGTTCAACTTGATAATGGGAGACACGTTGGATTAACGTGAATACTTTAGGGATTATCTCTTGATGCAAAAAGGGAAACTCTTATGGGATCAAATTGATTATTTGCATGGTATGCTTGGAATTTATGCTTGAGATATGATTATACTTTTTGCTCTAGGATGAAGGCTAAACACCTTCCCTTTCCATGTGAATTTAAGGATAATGAAACTTTGGCTTCTTATGCTAATGGTAGATATGATTACTATGATTTGGAATGAATATAAGAATTTGTTGCTTTTAAGGGTGCTTATGAAATTGAATCTCTGTTTGAAAAGTATGAAGATTATGATGATGCTATTTATAGACCTGAAAATTTTGCTATACTTAAATATTGCTATGAGAATTATAGATACAATTTCGATATTGATGTATTTATTGAGAAAGTCTCCACTGTCCAAGAAGAGATTAATATTTTGCAGGAACCTATGGAAGAAGAAATTGATGAAACTGCGAGCTCATTGGATGAAAAAGATGATGAGGAGAGCGAAGAACAAAAGGAGGAAGAGCGGATTAGCTACCCGTCCCCACCTTTTAATGGGAGTAACTCTTCAACACATACATTGTTTAGTTTGCCTTCGTGCTTACCGAAGGATGAATGCTATGATGATTGCTATGATCCCTTGGGTTCTTTTGAAATATCCCTTTTTGATGAACTTGATGCTTGCTATGCTTGTGGCCAAGATGCCAATATGAATTATGCTTATGGAGATGAACTTGCTATAGTTCCTTATGTTAAGAATGAAATTTTTGTTATTGCACCCACACATGATAGTCCTATTATCTTTTTGAATTCTCCTAACTGCACTTTATCGGAGAAGTTTGCGCTTATTAAGGATTATATTGATGGGTTGTGTTTTATGGTTACACATGATGATTTTTATGAATATGATATGCATGTGCTTGCTGCTCCTACTTGCAATTATTATAAGAGAGGAACCACATCTCCACCTCTCTATGTTTCAAACATAATAAAATTGCAAGAAACTATTTATGCTATGTATCGGCCTTTATTCACTACTGGAATCTGGCATTTTGCCATCTGCCAGCTCTTTGTTGTTTGCCAGCTAATGGCAAAGAGGCTCTTTGCCGTCTGCTTTGGTAAAGCAGACGGCAAAGAACAAGCTGATGGCAAAGAGAGTCTTTGCCATCAGCTGGCTCTTTGCCGTCTGCCAGCTGACGGCAAAGAGGAAAAGGCAGACGGCAAAGAGCCTGGTGGGCCCCACGGGGCACGGCGTGGCTAGGTCAACTTCTTTGCCATCTGCTAGCAGACGGCAAAGAGGTCAACTTCTTTGCTGTCTGCTAGCAGACGGCAATGTCCCTCCTTTGCCGTCTGCTAGCGGACGGCAAAGAGGTTGTCTATCTTTTTTTTGCGGGTAAAAAAAAGCCGTTGCCCCCACCTCCTCTCTCTCTCCCCTCTCTCTCTCTTCCCTCTCTCTCCCGCACCGCAAAGAAAAGGCATAACACACAGATGTATCAACCTTTTGATTTTTTTGAAAATCTAAACAAGGTCAAAAGAATATGAAATTTGACACGGTATTGGTTTATAAGTCCTAGAAGACGTGGAAAAAGTTTAAGAAAATTTACTAAATTTTTGCATGTCTGTTTTATCAAAAGAAATAGGATGAACAAACACAAATCTTCTGCTAATTTCCTATTGGTTGGAAACTTTTTCCCCTGGATCGATGACATGGCAGGGGCATCCACCCCAACCACGCATCGCACGCACCCATCGTGCGTGGGGCCCTCAGCATCGCTCGCACGCATCGCACTAACAGACAAGCCATCGTCACATCGTGCACAGGGCCCTCTCCCTCGTCCCTTATCCACCCCACCCCACGTTCTCTGTGTCTCTATCTCTCGCACCATTCTCTCTCTCGTCGGCGCAACAAGCTCCCCCGCGTACCGGTCCTCTTGCCGGAGCCACAAGCCACGGGTCCTCCGGCCGGCGAACCCTCCGCCACAGCCGGCAGACCTCCGGCCTCCCCTTCCTCTGCTCTGCCTCCTTCGGCTCCCTTCTTCTCCCGCTGCAACGCGCCACAAGGTCCGATCCACTCGCCGGTCACCAGCCTTGGTCCTCCAGCCAGCGAACCCTCTGTCGGCACCAGCAGGCCCTCGGCCTCCCCTTCCTCTGCTCTACCCCCTCTCTGAATCCTCTCTCTCCAGGAACCAGCGGGGCGGACGGCGCGAGCAGGGCACGGCCGCTACGGGCCTGTGCGGGCAGGGCGGCCGGCGCGGGAGGCCGCTACGAGCGACGCGCAGGCGGGCGGCGGTAGCAGGGCGCGGGCGGGCGGCATGAGCAGGGCACGGCTGGCGCGGGCAGGGCGGCCAGTGTCCTCCGTTCGGCTCCGATTGCTGCTGTGGACATAACCAACAAACATGAAACTAATGATTAACGGACGGACATGAACTGGACACAAACACGAAACGGACAGACACGAATGACAAACGGCGGCGTGGCTTCTGTACCGCATTATTTTTATTTTTTATTTTTAATCCCATTCTTTGCCGTCTGTTGTACCTCGGCTGACAGCAAAGATGCTCGCTTCGCCGTCCGTAGGTTGCTCGGCAGACGGCAAAGACACCCACCTCTTTGCCGTCTGCTAGCAGACGGCAAAGAATTTTGCTTCTTTGTCGTCTGCCAGCAGACGACAAAGTGGCCTTTGCCGTTATCTGTTCAGCCGAACTGTTGGCCGTCTGCTGGCAGATGGCAAAGGCTTTGCTGTCCGCCAGGCATGCCTTTGCCGTCTGCTATGGCAGACGGCAAAGCAGCTGATTCCTGTAGTGATTATGTATGCATGAATTGTTCTTTTATGACATGCGATGCATAGGAAGAGAGTTAGACTTCGTCATTGCATGATATATGTTGCCTTGTGCTCATTACAAAATTATAAATCATTGTTAATTAAAATTGGCTTTGATATACCTTGGTATCCGGGTGGATCAATTACTTGAGCACTTTATGCCTAGCTTAATGGCTCTAAAGAAAGCGCTGCCAGGGAGACAACCCGGAAGTTTTAGAGATTCATTTTATTCTGTTGTGTGCTTTTATAAAGTTTTAAAACAAAACATATAGAGGGGAACCTAAAAACTTTTTCAAAAAGAGAAGCGATTGGAAGGTTATGCATTGGAGAAGTGAGGGTCGGCCTTGAACACTTGTGTTCATGCTCATGGAAACAATGTAGAATTTTTCATGGAAGTTTCTCAAAAAAATAATTACCCCCTTGTACAAATCCATTGTATTATAAAAACAAAGCGCCAAGATTTGCCTTTAGGATGATTATATTGCTTGTTTGGTATGTGCGGTGCAAAAACAGAAACTTTTGTTGTAGTGCATGAATTTACAGTTTTTACTGGAACATGAAAAAATTCTGAAATTTTTACACAGTACTTCCACGCAAATTGTTTATTGTTTCCTAATTTTCAGAATTTTTGGAGTTACATAAGTATAGTCAATATTCAGATTGCTACAGACTATTCTATTTTTGACAGATTCTGTTTTTGATGCATTGTTTTGATGGAACTATGGATTGTATCGGTGGTATAAGCCATGGAGAAGTTAGAATACAGTAGGTATAATGCAAAAATAAAATATGAATGGGTTTGCAACAGTACTTAAAGTAGTGATTTGTTTTACTATGCTAACGGATCTCACGGAGGTTTTGTTAAGTTTTGTGTGGATGAAGTGTTCGAAGATCGAGGAGGTCTCGATATGAGGAGAAGGAGGAGAGGCAAGAGTTCAAGCTTGGGAATGCCCAAGGCACCCCAAGTAAATATTCAAGGAGACTCAAGCATCTAAGCTTGGGGATGCCCCGGAAGGCATCCCATCTTTCTTCAACAAGTATCGGTATGTTTCAGTTTTTGTTTTGTTCACATGATATGCGTAAATCTTGGAGCGTCGTGTGCTTTTTATTTTTATTTTAATAATGCACCATGCTGGTATGAGATAGTCCTTGGTTGATGTATAGAATGCTCTTTGCACTTCGCTTATATCTTTTGAGTATGGCTTTATAGAATGCTGCATGTGCTTCAATGATATCATTTGAAGTTTGGATTGCCTGTTTCTCTTCATATAGAAAACTGTTATTTGTAGAGTCCTCTTTTGCTTCACTTATATTTATTAGAGCGTGGGCAAGTCTTTTGTAGAAAGAATTAAGCTCTCATGCTTCACTTACGTCTATTTGGAGAGTCAATAGGAATTGGCCATTCACATGGTTAGTCATAAAATCCTACATAAAACTTGTAGATCACTGAATATGATATGTTTGATTCCTTGCAATAGTTTTGCGATATGGAGATGGTAATATGTGGGAGGTACTAGTGAATGATTATGGTTTAGTAAGAATATTGGTGTTAATGTTTGTGATTCCCTATGCATGCACGTAAAGTCCATAGTTATCCAACGAAGTTATATCCTACTTATGGTGCATTATTCAGTGTTAGTTATGTTCAATGCACATTTATGACCATTTTTTCTTTTTGGTTGGTCGCTTCTCAATCTATTTGCTAGCCTCCATTTGCACTAAGCGGGAATGCTGCTTGTGCATCCAATTCCTTAAACCTAAAGTTTTGCCATATGAGTCCACCATACCTACCTATATACAATATTTACATGTCGTCCCAAGTAAATTTGCATGTGCCAACTCTAATTATTCAAAATCAATTTCTGTTTTGTGTGCCTGTACCGCTCATGTGGCGGCAGGGGGTGGCCGATATCTTTCATGCTAGGTGGGTTATTCTCACGATGAGTGTTTATTCACTTGTCATTGCACGAGAAAGTGGCACGTATTAGGGATGCCCTGTCCCACAATGAATAAAAATTAATAATAACAAAATTCCTTGAAAAGTTTTGGTATGGAAGGCACCCGTGGATACGGCTAGCCATGGATTGTGAAGGAATGGTGGAAAGGAAATGAACTTTATTTTCTGCTTGGGAACCGCCTATAATGTGTCTAGCATGGAAGATGTTGGGAACTCTTGGTCGTAGCATTGACAGGAAAAGCATGCCTCTCAAAATAATTTTATCTCTACTTTAAGCTTTGAGCTCTGGCACCTCTGCAAATCTCTGCTCCCCTTTGTGAAGGGCCTATCTATTTACTTTAATGCAATTTTTATTTTTATTTTGAGTCTTCACCTTCTTTTATAAGCACCAATTGGAGAGCACTATTGTCATACTTGTGCATTGGGTGTAGCTAATATTGAGTGTGTTTCATGAATGGATCAATGATTGAACATAACGGACTAGGGATAACGTTCTTTAGCATTGATATTTTGAAAGACATGATTGTTTGTTGGGATGCATGAGTATTTATGTGTCAAATTATAGACTATTTCTTTGAACCACTCGTGTCTTAATATTCATGCCATGATTAGATTATATGATCAAGATTATGCTAGGTAGCATTCCACATCAAAAATTATATTTTTTTGTCATTTACCTACCCGAGGACGAGCAGGAATTAAGCTTGGGGATGTTGATACGTCTCTGTCGTATCTATAATTTTTGATTTTTTTCATGCCAATATTCTACAACTTTCATATACTTTTGGCAACATTTTATAGTATTTTTGGGACTAACATATTGATCTAGTGCCCAGTGCCAGTTCCTGTTTGTTGCATGTTTTTTGTTTTGCAGAATATCCATATCAAACAAAGTCCAAACGTGATAAAAATTTACGGAGATTTATTTTAGAATATATGTGAATTTTTGGAAGAAGAATCAACACAAGACGGTGCTCGAGGGGCCCACTAGGCATCAGGGCGCGCCAGAGGGTCTGGCGCGCCGTGGTGCCTAGTGAGCACCTCGTAGGTCGGTTGACCCCCTTCTTTCGCCGTAAGAAAGCTAATATCCAGGAAAAAAATCATGTTAAAATTCTAGCCCAATCGGAGTTACGGATCTCCGGAAATTTAAGAAACGGTTTTCGGCCAGAAAATAGGAACGCGAAATAGAAGAGAACAGATAGAGAGATCCAATCTAGGAGGGGCTCTCGCCCCTCCGCCACCATGCCGGCCATGGACCAGAGGGGGAACTCTCCTCCCATCTAGAGGGGAGGCCAAGGAAGAAGAAGAAGGAGGGGGCTTTCTCCCCCTCTCTCCCGGTGGCGCCGGGGTGCCACCGGGGCAGGATCGTGATGACGATCTACACCAACAACCTTGCTACCGTCAACACCAACTCTCTCCCCCTCTATGCAGAGGTGTAACACCTCTTCTCCCTGCTATAATATCTACTTAAACATGGTGCTTAATGCTTCATATTATTATTATCCAATGATGTGTTGCCAACCTATGATTTTTGAGTAGATTCGTTTTGTCCTATGGGTTGATTGATGATCATGAGTTGTATGTTTTATTTTTGTGCTATCCTATGGTGCCCTCTGTTTTGCGCAAGCGTGTGGGATCCCCGTTGTAGGGTGTTGCAATACGGTCATGATTCTCTTATAGTGGGTGGCGAGAGTGACAGAAGCTTATACCCGAGTAAGGGGGTTGTTGCGTATGGGAGTAAAGAGGACTTGCTACTTAATGCTATGGTTGGGTTTTACCTTAATGATCTTTGGTAGTTGCAGATGCTTTCTAGAGTTCCAATCATAAGTGCATATGATCCAAGTACGGAAAGTATGTTAGCTCATGCCTCTCCCTCATACAAAATTACAATAATGATTACCGGTCTAGTTATCGATTGCCTAGGGACAAATAACTTTCTTGTGTGACAAAAACCTTTCTACTAAACAACTAACTTTTATTATCTTGCGGATTACTCCTAGTTTTATTTCCGCTAAGTACAACTAGTTTTATCCTTGCAAACTTATCCTATCACCTACAAAATAGTTTTATACTTGTTCTAGGTAAAGCGAACGTTAAGTGTGCGTTGAGTTGTATCGGTGGTCGATAGAACTTGAAGGGAATATAAATCCTACCTTTAGCTCCTCGTTGGTTTCGACACTCTTATTTATCGAAAAAGCTACAATTGATCCCCTACACTTGCGGGTTATCAACCGCCTCTTTGGGGGCTACATGGAGAACAAGGGGAGTCCGGGCCGAACTGGCTCCATGACCATGAGAGGGACGTCATCTATATAAAACCATTTGGTCGGCCAGACATCGGTATCCTCCCGAGGTGTGCCGAACAGGTAATTTGTCCCCTTGATTCGACAAACTTCGGCTACCCCGACCTCATATAACTTCTCGGCTGGAGAGTAGGGCATTATGCAGAAATACCTCTGCCATAGATCAAAGTGAGCCTCGCATCCGAGGTGCATCTCGCAGAGGGCAACGTACCCCGAAATATGTAGAATAGCATTGGGGTCAGGTGATGAAGCTGCAGCCCATAAAACTCTAGCAGACCCAGGAGGAAGGGGTAAATAGGGAACCCTAATCCACGTAGTAAGAAAGAGACGAAACATACCCTCTCGCCCTCTTGAGGGGACGGGTGATTCTCTGCGTGTACTTGATCGTTCATGGATGTCAATCCTACGCGGGTCGCTGTCAGATCTAAATCTGGCAAATAACCTTGCTTGGCTAATCGCTCCAAATGAAGGCGCGAGACTACGCAGCTGCCCCAATCGCCTCTGACAGGGCCGTGAGGGCGCCTAGAGGAACCAGCATCACTTGCCATGAGAAACTCTAAAGGATGGACTTGAGAGAAGGGAGCACTTGTGCGATTGGCTTGGAAAAGAAGTGTTGGGTCGGTGCGGTAAATCGATTTAACTAGTCCATAAATATAAAGGGGAAGAGACTGACGCTTCGATGTTTCGCCATAAAGCAACTCACCTCCCCTTAAGGATGCGGTTACCAAGGTCAGGGACTAGAGCCACGTGTGGCAAGTCCGGGTCCACCTGACAGGACCATTGATGTTTAAAGATTACTTGGAAGGGAACTCGCCTGTTGAGCCAAAGACTCCGAATCCGAAGTCCGGCGAAGTCATCTTCGGTGTCGAAGACCCGTTCAGGGGCTACTGACGGTGTCCTGGATTGTGGGGTGCTAACCTGGTCGGCCCATGATCCTCGGGTTGAGCTGATGGACCTCCATTTGTGCTCAAGATGGACTCCGGAGCCGTACGCGGGAGGCGTGATGAAGGCTACCTCCATCGAAGACTTGACGTTTACTCCAGGATTTCTCATGCCACCTTGCTCCTTGATACTGACCTTGTAACCCTATATACCCTACCTGGCGTGTATATAAGCCATGGGGTTTAGCCCATAGAGGGTACATCAAGGCAATATCATTCACCTATACTTAGAGTTAAACCACATCTTACGATCTCGAGGTAGATCAACTCTGTACTTGATACATCTCCATTGATATAAACAAGAGCAGGAAGTAGGGTTTTACCTCCATCAAGAGGGCCCGAACCTGGGTAAACATCGTCTCTCTGTTCCTGTTACCATCTATCCAAATATACACAGTTCGGGACCCCCTGCTCCGAGGTCTGCTGGTTTTGACACCGACAGGAAGGATCCCGGATCATAGAAAGAATCATCTGAAGGGAAGAACTTGCCTGTCAAGCCTAAGACTCCGAAGTCGAAGCCATATGTCCGAGGAAGTTTGTCGTCCTCGGTGTTGAAGACCAGTTCATGGGCTACTGACGGTGTCCTCGACTAGGGGTACCAACCTAGTTGGCCCACAGTCCACGGGCCGAGCTTACGGCCCACCGTTCTTACAAGGACTCCGGAAACCTCACACTTCGGCGTGATCAAGGTGGACTCTGCCGAAGACTTGACGTGCACTCCAAGGACTGCATCGGCCGCCGGCATGTGTATCCCTAGATTGGCAACTGATCATGTGTAACCCTAGGTACCCCCAGTGCCTATATAAGCTGAGGGGTTTAGTCCGTAGAGACCATGGTCACAATTATAACCATCTAGCCTTAGGGTTAGAACACAACTTACGATCTTGAGTTAGATCAAGCCTGTACTCGATACATCATCATCAATACAATCAAAGCATGACGTAGGGTATTACCTCTTCGAGAGGGCTCAAACCTGGGTAAATATTGTCCCCTTCGTCTCCTGTTACCCATAGATCCGAGATCCACAGCTCAGGACCCCCTACCTGAGGTCTGTCGGTTTTAGTACCGACACCTTTGGTAATGTTGATATTGCCCATGTTGAACCTGCCACTTGCTCTAACTTCAACTTCCCACAATGGACAATCAGAGATGAAATGTCCAAATTTATTTCACTTGAAGCAGTAGTTTCTCTTGAAGACTTTGAGCTTGACTAGGATTTTTAGTTTTCGCTCGAGTTCTTCCTCTGGAACTGATTCATCTTTCGAAAATGGTTGAAACATTTGCTATCACAACGAGGTCTTTGTTGATGCTGTCGAGATTGTCCGATTCTTCGTCAAAATTTTCCTCAGCTCCCGAGGAAGATTCAACGACAACTTTGAGTGCATGAATTTTACGGTAGTTGGGAGTCTCTTTTCTATTCTTCTCAGATCTTCATGAGTGTTCAATCTCTCCATAACATCAGCATGGTCAAGGTTTTTGTATTCAGGTCATTCTTTGATCATCAGAACTACACCGTTCAGTCTGCATACCGCTTCGCGATGGATGAGCGAAAGCGTCCATCTGTGAGCGCATCTAGCAAGGCATTGGATGGTCGTCGCACAATCTGGAAGGCCATATGGGGTGCCCTGTTGGGAAACATACTAGAAAACAAAAAATCTTTGCACCTACGATCACCCAAGATCAATATGAAGATGCATAACGGGTTGGGATCATGATCGTTACCACCATCGAGTTGCAGTGAAAGAAGAACGTGTCGGTGTAGATCGTACTTGGAGTCCCTTGTACCGCCCACGAACGATCCCTCGAACCGAAGACCGAAAGTACGGCCTCTCTAGCTACTTGGTTGCAAGCGTGCAGCCTTCACGATCTGGCAACGCTTCGCCGTCCAAAGCTAATCATCACTGGAGAACTAGAGGGAGGAGATTAGAACCACATCGGGCTTCTGATTATGAGGACAAGAGGATTAGCCAAGCTCCAATTAGTCAACTAGAACCAACTAGAACAAGAACTAGAGGAAGCTCCAAAAACTGTATGTCCAATAGAGCAAAAGCCCCTAGTATATATAGGTTGGAGGAGGAGGAGAGAGCAGCCACCAAGGAGGGAAAGTCCCTCCTTGGGGCTCTGGCCAACGGGGAGGAGTCCTCCTCCCCTAGTCCAATTCGGCCCCCCATATGGCAAAGGGGGCACTTCCTTATGGGCCCTTGCGGCCCATAACTCCTTCCACCTCTTGGTCTTTTAAGGCCCATTGATATTTAAATTAAATATAAAATGTTCTAAATACCTCTATACCATTTTATATATAATTTAACATCTCTGGAAACATTTTCCACCTATATATAATATATTAGTAATACCCGGTATTATTCGATATTCACCGAAACCCTTCCAGTGACCCCGAAACGCTTCCGGGTCCTCTCGGAACTATTCCGAATATTCATGAAATAATTCCACAAATATATTATCATGACTCCCATCCTACTAACACTCATAAAATCATGATTGCCTTAAGCTTGTGACCCCGTAGGTTCGGTAACTTACAGACATGGACGAAACCGTTCGTTCAATGACCGACAGCGGGACCGTGGACGTCCATATCGATCCATGTGAGTACACAAATGATATTCGAGTGAACCTTTGGTTATAATGTGATGTTCCCTTTGCTTCACGATACTTTACTAAACCCGGGATGCATTGGTATCCTCCTGAGTCATCACCATGCTCACTATATCGAAATCCTCGTTACCGGTTTTGTTCTTCTTTCTCGCTATTGTGTTCCGGCATCCCCGTGACTAAGTCACGTGTGTCTGGCTAGACGATGATTGATGCCATCACACCGAGAGGGCCCTTAGAATATCTCTCCATCGTCAGAGGAGCAAATCCCACTCTCGAGCTATCCGGTCACTTGTCAAACTTTCCGATGAACCTGTAAGTTGTTGTTATGATCACCGTGTTACAAGTGACGTTTTGAGCAACCCCAAAGCCCATCGTATGGTAAGAAGTGACCGCGATACTCTCATGGTCTAAGGAGCAATATCACACATTAACACTTTGTGTTATTACAATTGAATGCAGACGATATTAACTCAATTCATAACAAACTAGATTGGGTCGATTCAATATGATCGTTCTTCTAACGTCATAATCTCAATGTTGTTTTAGGATCATCGTTACACTTAATGATACCCTAAGATCCGAAAAAGTGATCACCAACAACACTTGAGCTAGTCTTAGAGGCGAGACTAGGAACCTTGTCATTTACCATTTATCATCCCACGCGTGCATATGAGTATTCCATTGAATCGCATATTCCAGGATCATAGCAGTTATAGCATAGGATATAAACTCCTTAATTATGAATATGGAAATATAATAATACAAATACTATTGCCTCTAGGGCATATTTCCAACATGCCCCCTAAAGGTACGGGTGTTTTCTTGGCAACTAGTAACAAATTCCCTTCCCACGTGGGCGAATAAATTTTCCTGCAAATTGGAAACCACTGACTACGCCCTACTGTGTGGTCAGGAACGCAAGGATGGATTCCACGCTATGTGAAGTTGCCTTCGTGCGGTGGAGTTATGGAGGGCGATGGCAAAGGAGTGACGGCTACCGTATATCAAGTCTGTTCGCCACACAGGACCAGAGTGGATCTTCGATGTGCTTGAGCCGCTCTCGGACTCTTCACGCATGGCGCTATTGATGACCATGTGGCGTTCGTGGCATGTCCGCAATGAGATTACACATGACAAAACCCCTCCCCCAACGGAAGCATCTCGGGGCCATTCATGCATACCTACTTAACGCCACTTCTTTGCATTCAGGAGCATCCAAATGATGACCAGGGTAAATGGAAGATGGTCCTGGAGGATCTGATGTTACGGGATGCGCCCTGTAGTAACATCGGCGGCGCGCTGTGAGCATGCCCAACCCGACGCTCGGGTGAGAGATGGAATGCGCCCAAGCCCTGTTGGCTCAAGCTCAACGTGGATGGGGCCTATATGACACAGGCGTGCAATGGGGCACCGGCATGGTGCTTCGTGATGGCTTCGATGGCATCATCTTCACCTCCTGCCGCCATTTGTTCACATGTGATAATGCGTTATATGCAGAACTTTAGGCCGGCATGGTGCTTCGTGATGGCTTCGATGGCATCATCTTCACCTCTTGCCGCCATTTGTTCACATGTGATAATGCGTTATATGCAGAACTTTAGGCCTGTAGAGAAGGAATTGCGTTGGCACTAGAGTGAAGCTCGCTTCCGTTCATCATCGAGACGGACTCCGGAGGCAGCTCTCGTTCAGGAGATTGCTATCATGATGAAAGGAGATAGAGAGATTATGGTGCATACTATTAAGAGAGAGAGAGAGAGAGAGAGAGAGAGAGAGAGTAATCATGTTAGCCATGAACTTGCTAAAATTGGTAGAAGTGAGATTAAGACGGTCGTCTGGTTTGGGCCTTACTTTATTACCAGATCAGGATTTGTCCAGGTGGATCCGCTCCCTAAGGGTTTTGTCAAACTTAACATTGATGTTTCTTTTGATCAAGACCTGCTTAGGCCCTGTACAATGCAGGTGCCTCCACATGTGCTTCAGGGAAAAAACTGGGATTTTTTGCCCCTTGGTGCTTGACCAGGTGCTTCAGAGAGGCAACAGAAGCCAAAGTTTGCTTCCGATTGGCACCGATGCTTCTGTCGTTTGGTGGTAAACAAGCAAAATCTCTCTCCTTAATCACATGTACCAATCTAGTCTAAGCACCTGTACGAGGCACTACCCATTGTAGGTGTCAATTTTTTCTACGAAGCAAGCATATTCTCTCTCTCCTTAAGCACATGTACATAAGCACTCCCCATTGTACAAGGCCTTAGGGGTACGGCAGGGGCGGTTTTGTGGGATGATAAAGGAAACTTCATGGCTAGGGGAATTGGAAAATCAACGGGTGTGCGGATGTCCTGACGACTGACGATTTGGCGCTCAGATTCGGCCTTGACCTGGTGCAAAGGGTAGAATGCAACCGGCTCGTTATCACTTCCGGCAATCTGGAGGTCATTGACACTATGAAGAAGGGTGGTCACTCTTTGGGGGCGGCGATTTTCGACAATTGCTATTATTCTGCTTGTGGTTTTACTATTGCTAGGCTTGAACATTGTAATAGAAAAGCAGATAAAGTTGCTCATGAATTTGCTAGGTTGGCTAGATTTTTATTGGCGTTTGATTGGCTTAAGGAATCTCCGATTAAAATAGTACCTTTCTCATAAACTACATAGTTGTTATTTTCAATGAATAAAGTTCTGTGTGTTCTGTTTCGAGAAAAAGACGCGATCGAGTCCCGAGTGGGTTGTACACTTATAAACTGGCTCGTCCAAATTAACCCTCCGTTCCTTTATATAATATAAGGTGTATTTGTTTTTTGATAAAATTCCACAATGTAAGGTGCATTTGTTCTAATTTCTCGTAATTTCGATCTTGGCCCTTCAGAAAAAGGAAAGTATTTCTCCCCCGATTGCATGTATCTCTCCTTGTAAAGAAAGAAAAGAAAAATATCTCTCTCCCGATTGTGTGTATCTCTTCCTTTCCTAGCCTAAATGATTTACTTGCCACTAATCTATAAATTAAAAAAGGATAATTTTGTCCTAACTAGTGCATAATTATGTGTCTTGACCATCATGCTGAAAATAATACACGTTAGATAAAGAAATTGAGGGAATAAAACACAATCCTTTACCCCTGAAAAGAAAAAGAGTAATGGCTCGAGCAGCGGGAGGAGATGCCTTGACGCTCCCTCTGTTTGGACCAAGTCCTCGGAATAAGATGCCCGCGGCGACTAAACTAGTTTACTACGTACACGTCTACACCAAGATATTTTCGTGCGTATGAGTACGTGGCTTTCTCCTGCCCGTTCCTTCACCAACCATTGTACAGCCGTGATGCGTGCGTACACCAGGATGCTGCTCCATCTTTATCAATTCCACCAGACATCGTACATGCGGCGTCCACGACGTGCCAAACTATGCTGCTGCGATCAGGGATGGCCCGTGATTGGATGGTCAGAGGGACAATGGTATTTTTAGTCCATCAAGGTTCAAGTTCTGATGCTCGTATTATTCCTGGATTTATTTCAGGATTTCCGGCGATGCGCTTTCAGTGGCAGGAGACGTTCCCGTCGACGACGAGACGCGTACGGTGACTTCGTAAATTTCAAAATGACATGCCGGCTCAGTCTCTCGAAGGTGCTCATAGGGATAGGGTATGCGTGTGTGCGTTCATAGGGGTAAGTGTATGCGCGTATGTATGAGCGCTTGCGTCTGTACTGATGTTAAGAAAAAAAGATTAGGGATGGCCCGCAAACGAGAATGGCTCGGTAGGGGGTGGATATTTCCCGTCTCTTCCGTTCCGAGCTACTCCCTTTCCTATGGCCGAGTGCTTCACGTTGCCGTCGACTTCTTCTCCTTTCCTCAAAGGGAACCTTGCCGTGCTTTCTGGTGGGGATAAGTGCCGCGAAGATCTTTCTTTTCCCTGATGTGCATCCGATCATGCCATGCAACTTTTCAATTTATCCGATATAGGAATCCGACATGTTTATGTAATGTATTTTGTACCGAGATGCTCACGTCTCCGACCCGGCGGTTGACCGGCTGTCCTGACCACTGGTGCCCAAGAGAATCTGTTCCAAGACTCCAAGTCTGCTAAAGGGCACGTACTGACAAATTAGGAATCTAACATTTGTCGTCGGGATATTATTGGGCAGTTCGCATGGTGATAAGTCCATGATGTATATCTCCAAGAAAATGGTTCTCAACTTACAAATGTAGACACTGCGAAAGATTAGCATGTGCTTGGCTCAACATAATCCTTTCAGATCTTATACGCTGATGAGGATAAGAAACTGCCTAGCAGGACTTTATATAGGTATCACCGGTCTATTATTCTAGAGATTGATTCTGCTTTCGTACACTCTTTCCTTGCAAATGAGAAGCTTGACAGGTCCCCTCTGGCTGATCTGATGAATGAGGCTCTGAGCATCTCCAGGATGATTCAAAATTTTAATATTTCAAAGATAGATCGGAGTGACAATGAGGTGCCACATGAGATTGTTAAGTTTAGTTTTAGTACTAGGTCCGATGGGATTCTTATTAATTCTGTTCCCCCCTGCGTGGTGCATGCTGTAACGAATGATTGTAAAAACATTTGTTTGGATTAATTAATAAATGGGATTTAAAAAAAAAAGAATCATGGCATCAAGTCGGGTATGAGCCAAAATCATTTATTATAACTGATTTGTCCTCTTTTTTCTAGGTTCACTTTACAATTGCTGAACTTATTTGTGCTGAACTTACTTTTTATAATCTGTTGTAAATAAACTTTGAAATATAAAATGGTTAGCCAAATGCCAAAATGAGCACCAGCTCATTAGAAAAATATATTACCATATTGAAGTGTGGTGGAACTAGCCCACGAGGATTCAAGTCCTAGGCTTGACACTAGTGCATGTATTTTTTTGGATTTATTTCAGAATTTCCGGCGATGTTTGTTCGATGAGAGGAGATGTCCTTGTCGACTACGAGGTGCCGGTGGTGACTTCATCAACCTTAAGATTTTGTGCCGGCTTAATATCTCGGAAGAATCCATAAGGGTATGATGTGTGTGCGTTTATAGGGGTGATTGTATGTATGTCTATGTGAGCATTTTTTACTGTACCATGTTCATTTATTTACATATTCATCATAGTGCAGAATATTATTCATGTGAACATGAGGAAATGCAAATATGAAGTCGGTCCAATTGTGGCCAAAATTCTCGCGCCATGCATGCTACATCGAGATTTTGTGCATGTTGTGGGTTGTCCTATTTTAACACATATCATAGTATATGTTATATTGATGAAATTTATATATATATTAGATTGCTAGCTGAGTTTGATAAAACACAAGGTTTCTATTGGAAATTTGACGATAACGATACACAAACAAAAACATAAGGCTATTTTTTTAAATGACAACATCTAACGAATCGAATCTCACTAGTCTAGATTTTGGGATAAGTAGGGTTTTAAAATTCTCCTGCCAAAAATGTGACCCCATCCGCCACGCGACATACCACATGCAAATCTATCTGGAAAGACATCGTGTTGAGCTTATCACTTCACCTAGCATTTGTCATTTTCGTTACTTTTTAACTGAAGATTGTGCGCATACACCTGTAGTGACACGTGCCGAAGATTTGTGCGCATACACCTATCGCAACACGTGTCGTCATGAGCATATATGCTTCAAGGTACATAGATTTGATCAAATTGTGCAAGGATGATAGTCTCATGTCAATGTCTTTTAGCTTAAAGCACGTCAAGAAAAACATGTATCTTTTCCTATCTCGGTGTGTCCCGCCTTGGTTATTATCTTCTCTCGTGGTGTCGTGCTCCTCACAGTCACTCTATGTGTCACCGTCTTTCGAAACATTCAGGTGGGCTGCCAGTGCGCAATTAGAGTTTTATTTTGTTAGGGAAGCTTGGCTCTTCCTAATATATCTAAGGTGATACAACTACAGAAGACAGTGACACAAACTACAAAGATGCACAACGATTATAAACCCTCACTGTACATGTTATATTGATGAAATTTATATATATGTTAGATTGCTAGTTGAGTTTAATAAAACACAAGGTTTCTATTGGAAATTTGACGATAACGATACACAAACAAAAACATAAGGCTATTTTTTTTAAATGACAACATCCAACAAATCGAATCTCACTAGTCTAGATTTTGGGATAAGTAGGGTTTTAAAATTCTCCTGCCAAAAATGTGACCCCATCCGCCACGCGACATACCACATGCAAATCTATCTGAAAAGACATCGTGTTGAGCTTATCACTTCATCTAGCATTTGTCGTTTTCGTTACTTTTTAACTGAAGATTGTGCGCATACACCCGTGGCAACACGTGCCGAAGATTTGTGCGCATACACCTATAGCAACGCGTGTCGTCATGAGCTTATACGCTTCAAGGTACATAGATTTGATCAAATTGTGCAAGGATGATAGTCTCATGTCAATGTCTTTTAGCTTAAAGCACGTCAAGAAAAAACGTGTATCTTTTTCTATCCCGGTGTGTCCCGCCCTGGTTATTATCTTCTCTCATGGTGCCGCGCTCCTCATAGTCACTCCATGTGTCACCGTCTTTCGGAACATTCAGGTGGGCTGCCGGTGCACAATTAGAGTTTTATTTTATTTTAAGGAAGCTTGGCTCTTACTGATATATCTAAGGTGATACAACTACAGAAGAATTTAGCTTCCGGTCTCTCGGTGATACAACTACAGAAGAGTTTAGCTTCCGGTCTCCCGCCCTGATACAACTGCTTTCGGTCTCTCGGTGGTACAACTACAAACCCTAAAAACGATTTAATTCATGCATGTGTAACTTCTGTGGACGGTGTAGGACGAGGACAGGCGATATCTTGTCATTATGGCAAAAATTTCCATTCGATGGTGGACGCCTAACATATCCCAGAGCGCTTCAAAAATATCAAGTGCATATATAGAAACTAGCCTGTGGGGAGCCCTAAAGGAGTATAAGCAAAGCAGCAAAAAAAGGCAGGAAATTATTCCCCTCTGGATGTGGAAACAAATCACGAAAATCTAGAAAGAATCGTCTACCCGTTTTTCTCATTTTTCTACCCCCAAAAAATAGGCCCCGGATCCGAAATTCCCATCCAGTTGCAAAAACACCCCTCCCTTCCTTCCTCGAGCTTCCTCTACTCGATCGAAGCCAAGCAGCGGCGCCTGACACGGAGAACAGGGCCGCGGACTCGCCTCGCCGCCCAGGTCGCCGGCGACCGGAGCGCTCCTCCCCCGCCGCCGCCCCTCTGGTGAGCTACTCTCCTCATTTTCTCGATCGTCTCCGGGCTCCCCGCCGCCTCCTCCTCCTGCCCCTCGCCGCCAAAATCGCGGCCTCGCCCCATTGCGCCGCGGCTCTCCTCCTCCCCGTAGGACGGCGCGGCTGATTCTCGGGACGGCCCTGGCTCTCCTCCCGGAGCGTCGGCTCCTTCCCACGCCGCTTCAAATTGTTTTTGGAACTGAACCCGCATATGCCCCACGTCAAGGCCCGGCCCTGCAGTTCTGCGGTGAGTTCGTAGCCTGGATTACTTGCGAGTTTGGTTGGTAGTAGGTTAGTTACCCATCTTCAAGAGTTGAGTACCTTGTCATTCAGTGGACGATTCACGTGGAAGGTTTCAGTACCTTGATGGAACCTGCACGGGGCCCCGAAGCCCATCCCCTGTAGTTGCGAGGTCCCTCTCCTGTCTGTCCCGTAATAGAGCTCAGTTGCAAGGTCCATGTACTGTCTGTTGTTGACTGTGCCTGTGTCCTCTCTCACCTATGCGCAAATGATTACCAGCAGACTAGTTAACTGTGTCCTGTCTGTCTCTTGATAGATTTCAGCTGCACAATTGTAGGGACGTTGAGAAATTCTGCAATTCCAATGATGTAGTGATTTCAGTTACAGTTCTGGTACACCACATTTCTTTCAGCATGTCATTTTTGACCCTTGATACTTAAGGTTCTTTGTTGTAGGTTAAGTTGTCTCGGAGACTTTTTTTTAATGGAGCGCAGTGATTCCCTGTCCGAGTCGCCAAGGAAGCGGAATGGCCTTCTGCGGGACCAGGTACAGCTGGTGAAAAGGAAGGACACAAGCCGCTATGAGATCGTCCCCTTTCCAGAGCCACTGTCTTTTGAGAAAGGCTTCTTTGTCATGATCCGCGCCATCCAGCTCCTGGTGCAGAACAATGAAGGGATAATATTTGTGGGAGTTGCTGGCCCCTCTGGGGCTGGCAAGACGGTGTTTACTGAGAAGGTCCTCAATTTCATGCCCAGTGTTGCTGTGATATCAATGGACAACTACAATGATTCAAGTCGCATAGTTGATGGCAATTTTGATGGTAACCCAACTAATCTGGATGGCTACTTATGTTACAATAGGAAGATTCCTGTAATAAGAAATACTTATAATTTACATTACATAATCTATGCATTATCTTATGGTTCTTACTTGGAACCACATGTCTCTGCACTCTGGAAATATTAGTAATTTTTTGCACGGGGCTAAATGCTAACTAGAGTAACTGATGTATGTATTTGTAAAATTTGGTCAGATCCACGTCTAACAGACTATGACACACTGTTGGAAAATATTCATGGTTTGAAGGAAGGAAGGCCCGTTCAGGTTCCAATATATGATTTCAAGATGAGTTGCCGGACTGGATACAGGTACAAACATTCTTGCGTCATCACTGCGATCTTTACATTACGTACTAGAAAATTAGGCTCATAATTCACCATGATTGATCTTATCTAACTATATCATTTTCTTATGGCCAACAGAACAGTTGATGTCCCTAGCTCCAGGATTGTTATTATTGAAGGTATATATGCACTGAGTGATAAGTTACGGCCAATACTGGATCTGCGTGTTTCTGTCACTGGTGGTGTTCATTTTGACCTGGTGAAGAGGGTCCTAAGGGACATACAACGAGCTGGCCAGGAGCCTGAGGAAATAATTCACCAGATCTCAGAAACGGTTGCTTGACCTTTTGAACTTGAATCTATATCTGCTCTTTCCTTGTGTTTTCTTGCTCCCGTAAAAGGTCATTATAGAAAAAATCAGCGGTTTACGGGTTAATATTTGCACACATAGTATCTTATCCAGCCATATGTGTGGTTTAACATGGTGGAAGATGGTATTTTCAGGTTTATCCAATGTACAAGGCTTTCATTGAGCCAGATTTGAAGACAGCGCACATAAGAATTATCAACAAGTTCAACCCTTTCTCAGGGTTCCAGAATCCTATGTACATTCTGAAGGTAAGTCTTCCTTAATTATGTTCTATTTTTTTGTCATCCATGTCCAATCAATTTGGATTTCCTTGTTACAAGATGTTTGAGTGTTGATATTTTTAGAGATGCCATAGCTTGAATAAAAAAATAATTATCTTATGGTTTAGCAATATGACCTGACTCTTGGATGTGTACTGTCAGTCACCACGGTCTCTAACTCCTGATCAAATCAAAGCTGCTCTTGGCGAAGATCAAACAGAAAGCAATGAAGAAACTTATGATATCTATTTACTTCCACCGGGTGAAGATCCAGAAGCATGCCAATCTTATTTGAGAATGCGGAATAGGGAAGGGAAATATAATCTGATGTTTGAGGTATGCCATCTTTCATGACTACGTACTATATAGTTGTGAAGGGTATTGTTGGGTGTTCTGTTACAGGTATTACATTTCGGTTTCGTCATGTTATCCGTTCTCACTTATTTTGTTGCTGCCTTATTCCATATGATGGGTTCAGGGATCTTCTCATTGCTAGAATATTCAAATTTGACAATTAAGCACCTGCAGCTCATAAAGACAAAGCCTACTTGTGTAGTGGGTCTAAAAAGAAAAAGAAAGATCAGCCGATTCTTAACTATATTCCCCTTTTATATTCGCATGCAAATTCTTAACTCCATGCATTTTACTTGATCTTCTCTGCAAACTTATAGTATCCTCTACCGCAGTAGTTAACTGAGGTACTAAGATATATACCCTATGTTAGCTTTTTATAGTTTATGTTATATATCTTGCCCTATGTGCACTATGTTAGGCATTCTTGTTTGCTGACTAGCTTGTGTTTTTTGATAATTTGAAGGAGTGGGTGACTGATAATCCTTTTATCATATCACCGAGGATTACTTTTGAAGTCAGTGTACGTCTTCTTGGTGGTTTGATGGCGTTGGGATATACTATAGCAGCTATACTGAAGAGAAGCAGCCGTGTGTTTTCTGATGGCAAGGCTACTGTTAAAATTGACTGGCTGGAGCAACTTAACCGAAGGTATATACAGGTGAGCATTTATGTCTATATGATTTGACTTGCACATATTTTGACTACTAACTCATTATTATTTTTGAGCCTGCAACTTGTTAAGAAATTTCTTACCTTGCTTCTCTTTTATTAAGGTGCAAGGTAGAGACAGACTTTATGTCAAATTTGTAGCAGAGCAGTTAGGTTTGGATGGTTCTTATATCCCACGCACGTATATTGAACAAATTCAACTGGAGAAACTGATGAATGATGTTATGGTATGTACTTTACAAAGTAAATCTTCCACCTTACTGCTAGCTATACTGCTTAGTTTTGGCGGTGGTATGTGACAAAGATGATGTTCAGGCATTACCAGATGATTTGAGGACAAAGCTCAGCATTGATGATGAGCTGGTTTCAAGTCCAAAAGAAGCTTTTTCCCGGGCCTCTGCTGATAGGAGAAACGAACTTATGAAAAGGTTTCTTCATGTCATCTGTTCCTAGTTTAATCTCCTGTGATTGATTGATTTGTTGAAACCTTGGAACCTGAATGAGGCTGACATTCTCTTGTGGATACCTTCCAGTGGGCTATCTCATTCGTATTCAACACACGGAGATAAAAGTATTGTGAAATTGAATAAACTGACTGAAAGCAACCGAAGGTTTGGCAGTCGGCGAACTCCTGAACCTCCTGTGATTAATCAGGTGACCCTTCCAGCATATTTCATTCTTGTGTAGTGCTATAACAATCACATCTATTTCGAACTTGTTCTGTCATGATATTTTGACACACGTGAGTGCTGATGTTCAAATCATTCTTGTTCTGACACTAGTTCTCTTGCATAGGGTGCAATCAACCAGCTGTCAGAACAGATATCGACACTGAATGAGAGGATGGATGAGTTTACCTGTCGGGTTGAAGATCTTAACTCAAAATTTACACTGATAAAATCTTCACCGAGTCAGCAAAATTTAGTTCCTCCAAGCGAAACTCGTAATGGTTCTGCACCTACAAATCTCTTTGTTTCTCAGTTGGGTAATGGTACCCTTATACCCCATTCATCATCATCAAACCAACTTTCAAAAGAGTCTCCATTGATGGAAGAGGTATTTTACTGCTGTTACCACCTGTTTTCCTGACTCCCTTTTCCCTAGTTTTACCTTTAGTTTTTAGCTCTATTGAAAGTTCGCTCAAGGTACTTCTGAATCCATAGATGATATACAATCTAGTAGTCTTCTCTTTGAAATAAATTTGTGAATTATGATAATTGGCTACCGTTAAGCAATGACCAGATTTGACATCGGAATTCAAACCTCGCTAAGAGTTGGAAATTGAATTAGGTAAATAGATTCTGTCAATCTTAGACTCGTCTAGGATATGCTGCAGCATTATTTGTAGCTACACTTTTTCAGAACTTGTTGGGAGCTAGATGTAGAACCATTCCAACCTTGAGGAAATAAAGTGTGTTTTATTAATTTTATTCAGATCCATGATTTGGAATGGATTGAGGATCAGTGAGACTTCAGCTTTTGACAACAGTATTAGAGTGTAACGGTTGCCGCTGGTTGGCCCAAATGAATTTGATAAATTGGAAACCCAACCTAAATGAACCTGTCTCTAGCAAATCGACATGAAGAAACTCAACTATTATAGTGACATAGTATAACTAGCAACTTGTAGATGTAACATGAATGTTGGATCAGGCTTTAGAGTGTAAATGCCACACTGTATAGCAAAGGGTCAGTGGATTTATATTCCTGACTTGTATAATTTTGTTGGTATACACAATTTGAACCCTCTTGGTTGGGTACTCATAGAAAGTTCAACGTAAAATACTTTAAATACATGAGTGCTGGTTGTGCTATTTAAACTTTTGCTCTTTAATATTACACATTATTGTGTACAATTTTTGGCGTTTCACTTTGTTGGATGGTTTATTTCCTGAGCAGATTATGGTCTTATCTAGGGGTCAGCGCCAAGTAATACATCAGCTCGACAACCTCACCAACCTGCTTCATGAGCATTTGGTCTTGACCCGCCAAGGAAACGCCGCGAGCAGGAACCGGATCCAGGAAGGAATTGACATGGCCATCTGTCCGTTGATAATCCTGACAATCGGCAGTGTCGGGTACTTCGTGTTCAAGAGTCTCAACCGGAGCTGACGAGGGTGAGAACCGATGAAGTGCGCGGTTCTGAAGCTCACCACCAAGTCAAGTCAAGAACCAGAGGAGGCCAAGCAGTCTCAGTTGATCTTCAGTACCCAGAGCCCAGACTCCAAAACTGTTACTTTCTCTTGGAAGTTATAGTCGGCCCTTGAGTCAGACACCATGATGGGGATCATATCTAGTAGATTACATTTTCCAAGATAGGCGAAAACTCATATATACAAGCGCAAGCAACAGAGTTTAGTCTTTGGTATTGAGTTGAGATACTTCGAAAAGGTCGGGAGAAAACGATGTACCGGAGGCATACATACTCTGCCTGTAGTCGATACTGGAAGTCCCAGTATCAATAAATTTTGGGGTTACCGATCACAGTCCTGAATTCCTGATAATGTTGCCACATAGCTGCATAGGCTTTACTGAAATCTTTCTGCCCACCTGTGAGAGTCGCACGATTTTGCCCTTGCGTGAGCCTGGTTCTTACTGCAGCATGCGGTTTTACTTGCCAGCGCTATCATGCTCTTAAATTGTTGTGGCACAAGCTTTGATGTGACATCACGCACACAAAATGGATTTTAGTGACACCGTACTGTTGGCATCTGCAACGCCATGCAAATAGTGTATATGTTAGTATACTCCAGCTGATGAATACAAACTGCGTGCATACATAGGTTTTACTAAAATAAAAGTTTGTTTAGTTAACTCTGTCCAACTGTCCACTAGCAAATGAACAACAGAGCATGAGAAAATGCTTTGTGCAAAGGTATAACATTTTGTGAAATTTGGCAGACCTTTTTTCTAGAAGGGTGAGTATCAAATTTGAGGATACCCTGGAGTGAGTTCGATCCGCTTATGGGTGGGGTTGCGTCCAGGTTTACCTGGGTCGGGTCATGTCCAGGTCAGAGCCATGGTGCGGTCGTCTTATCTACTCCTCCCTGTATAGTCTCCCCATGTTTATGATGGGGATGTATATCTTGCCAAAACAGGTGCACAACTCTTTCGATAAAGACCTTCTGACAAGCGGCAGATGGTAGGCAGAAATAATACATGGTAAAATGGACCGATATCTGCATTCGAAAGGACTTGGGGAGGGATTGGCATGTCCCGTCACATGAATGTGGCCCTTATGCTGAGTTGGGTCTGGCAGATCCTCCGTGGGGAGGGGGGAGGGGGGGGGGGGGTATGACTACAGCTGATTCAAGCCAAGCACCTGCAGGGCCGGGCCCTCCTTGCGTGTGCGCGCAGGGAAGGCTCACAATTCTAGTGAGCCATCCAACATATCAAGCATGAGATCATCCTTCTCCATTGGCAATGGAAGGGGCCCTTTTCTGGTTAGACCCATGGATGAGCAGGTCGCCATTGCGTACGGAGTTTCCTAGCGTGTTTCTATCTGCTCGGATCCGATGTTGTTGGTTTCCACGGCGGCCCACGATGACCATTGGAACATCTTATTCCGACGGACATTTGGGCACGTGGAGATTGTTGAGTGGGCCAACTTGCGGGTTGCCCTCCTGTCGGTGATCGCGGACCATCCGGACATCGTGTCTTGGCGGCCAACCCCCTCGGGGATCTTTTCTGTTGGCTCGGCTTATCATGCCTTCTGTCGTCGGCCTTCCCTTTCTTGGACCTTTACGCTGTGGAAAGCCCTTGCCTCTCAAAAACAAAATCTTTGTTTGGCAGCTTTTGCGGGATCGCCTCCCATTTGGGACGGAGATGATCAAGCTGCACGGCCCCGGGGGATGGGATGTGTCCCCTTTGTGTTGTTTCGGAGATATGGATGGACATCTTCTTGTGCTCGGCAGCGAGAGCTCTTTGGAGCTATGTCCGTGAGGCTCTGGGCCCGATTGGGAGGCCCTAGACCTGGTCGGGTTCCTACAGACCCATGCCAACTAGACCGGAAGGAGGAGACGCCTCTTCTGGCTTGTGTTTGCGGCGCTAACTTGGACCCTATAGATTACGCATAACAAGATGATTATTGAACGGGTCTTTCTTAAGCAGGCCTCTGACTTGTTCTTCAAATTTCTTGTATTTTGCAGTACTGGCGCCCGTTTTCTTGGCGGTGGATCACGGTCGGCTTGCCTCATTTTGGACGTCTTGACTGCGACGGCTCGTCGTCTTGCTTCCCCGCAGATCTCCGGAGCTACCAACCACTTGGTGGTCTCCCCCCTCCTTTATTTTGTGTTTTTTTACTTGTTTTTGCTGATGCCTCATCAGGCAATTTTTTATTTTCGGTGCGACACTTGAATTTGTTTTATGGTTGTGATTGTTGTTTTTTTTCCTTTAGACTAACAGTGATGGTTGTTTTTTTAGAGAAAGCAAAGCTTTATAACTTAACATGCATGGGCATGTCACCCAACGCACATTCAGCCACACGGGTTGGTACATCAGACTCCCATTGGACATAATGGTCCAGACCATACAGACGACCGATAGAAGCTAATTCGTGCGCTACAACTTTTTCAGATTGCCTACACACGGAAGTTACATGACAAGAGAACCGCATTTTTAGCGGGTATTTCGTATCCGCAATAATGGTTGCATACGCCGACAAATCTGCCTTATGCATGTCGAGGGCCTCCAGCAGCAGTTCTGAGTCAGTCTCAAACTCCGCCCTTGTGATTCCAAGATCAACGGTGAGAGAGACGGCATGGGACATCGCAAGAGCTTCGGCTGCAAAAGGATCGCTGACATTCTCCTGGCATCCAGTGCGGGTGCATATGATGTTGCCATCAGTTGTTCTTGCTACAACACCCCACCCAGCATGGCTCTAACCTAGAACATGGGAACCATCCAGGTTTATTTAAACCATATCATCAGATGGCGGCTTCCACTTATTCACTGGATGTTCCTTCGGCCATGGCCCAAAAATCTGCATGTATTCAATAACGTTGCATCTGGTGCGTCTGGCAATGTCATCGGCCGACAGGGGCATCTCACCTTCTCTTAGTTTATTTCGATTGGACCACCATAGCCACCAGAACGTGAGCACATGCAACCCTAAGTCCAGCCCTCACAGGTAGTCCAGCATTGCACGCACGAACGCGGTCCCCTCCAGCTCTATTCTCTCTTTTTCCAACCCTAAGCCCCTCCACACAGCCTTGACACTCTTGCATTTGATGAAGAGATGAGTGTCATCCTCATCAGCGCGACCACAAAAAAGGCACTTAGTGTCCTCGATAGGAATTCCTCTCTTTTCGATATTCATGCGAAATGGCATTGACTCATGTTTCAACCTCCTGGCAAACATCTGGATGTTCCTTGGACCTGGTAGTTTCCACAACCTTTTCCAGGGGTCATAGGTGGAGCTCTCCAGGTTCCCGGCGATCTCAGTACTCTGTCCTATACCTCCATCTAGTTTTTGCTTCTCTAGCTGAATGTGGAGCTTGTACGCACTCTTGACAGAGTGTCTTCCCTTGCTATCAAACTGCCATGCAACAAAGTCCTGGACTCCCTCCCGCAATGGAATTTGAAGGATGTGTCTCACATCATCAGCCCAAAAGGTGTCACGGACCAGTCTTTCTTCCCAATTACCCGTGGCTGGATCTATGAGATCGCTGACCCACTCCAGGATATTACTCCTTTAGGTGTTACTAGTCATTGTGTACGTGCAATGCACGTTAAGTTAATTTGGAAGTATATTAAGTGCATGTGGATATTAAGTATGATATTATTTGTGTATTATTATGTGATTAGCACTATATTTGGCATGCAATTAACTGCACACTAAACGTGTTGAGCGCTCGACATTGAAGCAGTCTAGATCGTTGGATTGACATGATTTGATGGCCGAGATTAATTGGATCTGCCCCAATGGGTCTTTTTATATTGGTATAGATGACCCGACGTGACCATGGCCTTGGGATCCATGGGTTAACCCAGATTCTGACTGTTGATCCATCGCCAATCCTCCAAAGATAGCCTCCCCTTATCAGATCCCGGCCATTCAACAAGCTGCGCCAAGAGTAAGAAATGCCGTCTTTGGGTGTAGTATCCAGGCCCCCTCCATGTGGATAGTAACGAGCTTTGAGGGTTCTCAAATATAGGGTGTCCGGATTCTGTATTAGCCTCCACACCTGCTTGGACAACATTACTATGTTGAAATAGTGATGGTTGTTAAAACTTCTAGGAAAGCCTGATTCAGAGTATCAAATTTTGTGTCGAAAGACGGGAAAGTGCAATTCTAGGCCCGTCGGAAAAAATTAAAACAAAATCAGCCCATTATAAACCGTGAAAAGTAAGAATCGGGCTGAGATGCGGTCGATTGTGGAAACCTGGCAGCCCACGCACGCCCAGGCCTACCTCTGGCGTGCCCCCTTTTATTGGCCCCGTCCCCTTCACCAAACGCGAAAGCTCTGTTCCGGTCTCCCGTCTCGCTGTGCCTCCTCCTGCCCTCCGCTCGCCTAGGGTTCGCTCGCTCGCTCGTCGCCAGGTTCTCTCGCGATGGACCAGGGCGACGTCGCCGTGGCCGTGCCCCCCGCCGCCCCCTCCTCCTCCTGCGCCGGCGCCGGCTGCAAGAAGGGCAAGCGCTTCGAGATCAAAAAGTGGAACGCCGTCGCGCTCTGGGCCTGGGGTAAGCTATTCTCGCTCGCTCTGGGCCTAGGGCAACCTATCCTCGCTCGATCGATCGCTGTTCTGCTCTCTCGTTCGCCTGATTTTCGCCTGACCTGATGCAATTCTGATCTCGTCCTTCCGTATTTTGCGCGCAGATATCGTGGTCGACAACTGCGCCATCTGCCGCAACCACATCATGGACCTCTGTGAGCACGCGTCGCGTTTGCCGCATCGCCTCGAATTTGTTTCGATGATTCTAGGGTTTTTGGTGTGAAATCTGACCTGTGACGTTTGTGTGTGTATGCAGGCATCGAGTGCCAGGCGAACCAGGCCAGCGCCACCAGCGAGGAGTGCACCGTCGCTTGGGGTATGATACAGATCTTCTTTCCTTCCTTCCCCTGCTTCCTGCCGTATGATGTTGCAATTCCCCTACTATTGTATAATCTTGCAATTGCCGTAGTTATCATTGTTAATGTAAGGGTTATTTGGGTGTTAATAGCTGCTCAATCTGGTATTGGTCATGCTGTGAATATTGGTGTGTTTTTAGAAGTCTTAACAAGTTTCTTAGTCTGTCGTGGCTTTATTAGGGGCTTCATCGATTGAACTATTGGAGAATTTTGTATGCTATTTGCTGATGCCTGACGGTAGTTTTTGGTTGTCGCTCTGTTACAATGTACTCCCTCCGATCCAAAATAAGTGTCGAGGTTGTGAACTAAGGTTAATATATATTCTGGTTGGTTCGTATTGCTGTGTTACTAATTATCTGCACTATACAAGACCCTGTTTGCTCAATATTGCTTGTCTGATGTGAGCCTTGTTAAGTTATACTACAACCTATATATGGCCTTGGGAGTACTTGAAGGGGTTTACGTGTTTTCCGTGCAAGGGGATTTACTTATTTGGCACTGCCGCATGAAGCTGGGTATGTGTTATGTACATCAGTTCATGCAATTACAGCTGATGCTTATTTATCAACTTGTTATTCTGCACTGTTTTATAACAACAATTAGATAAGGATTTGCCGGTCCTAACACCAAGCTCAGCAGCCTAGTGATTATCTAACATCACTGTTGTATTATTGTTGTACTCTTTGAATTGTGGTCTAGTGAATTAAGCTCATAGTTCTGCATTCTGATATCCTTACTGTACTCGTTAGGACTTGAGTTTACTTGGAGTTGGACAATGACTGTCATTCCTTACTTCATCACTTCTTTGTAGGCTAAAATCAATTTAGACGTGTCACACAATGTTTAGTTTAATCTATGTTCTTAACTGCCCTTAGTTCTCCCTCCATTTGCAAATATAAGGCCTAATAGTTTCTATGATCTTCCGGCATATGGTGTAAGGCATTTCTTATATTCATTCATGTAAATTGTAAGGCATTTCTTATATTCAGGTATAGCATCTGTTGATTGCAGAAGGAAGTTGCTACTGTGCATTTGACAAGATAGGCGAATGACTTTCCTTCTGAATTAACCATCTATAATTGTTCACTTCTAGTTATGCATTGAAGTTATAACATGACATTTGATTTTAACTTGAAAGGACTAGTGCTTAGAATGTACTACCACTGTACCAAAATATAATACGTTTTTGTAGGCTAAACTAGCCTACAAACACATCTTATATTTTGATACGGAGGGAGTAGATTGGTAGCCTGGACTTCACAGTCTTCATATTGTTAATGGCCAGTTGAGTTGGGTTTTCTGCGAAGTACCTACCAATTCCCAGACATCAACAATGTCAATACATGAATCAGGTGTTGTAGAAAATTGATCAGATGTGCTTTCTTGTGTCATCGTGTTTAGGACTGCACTGCCTATTAGTGATCTGTATTTTATATCAGAAGCTGTTCTTTCAAGAATATTGCATATGATGAGATATTCTTGATTTTCATGTGTGGACTGTTTCCTTTTTATGGTACCAGTCTGCATTTTGACTACATCGGTTTCTTACTCACTTGGTCAAATATTACTAGTAGTGAATTTTCTCTCCTGTAAGACATTACATGTTGCAAAGAGACTATGTGGTCAAGGACTTGATATAAACCGAGTTAATGACCTGTTTGTATTTTCTCAGGAGTTTGCAACCATGCATTCCACTTCCACTGCATCAGCCGTTGGCTCAAGACCCGTCAAGTGTGCCCTCTAGGTTTGTTGCCCTATCGATTTCCCCCAGCATCACTGTTGCTTGCTACTCCCTCCGTCCCATAATATAAAACACTACACTAGTGTAAAAAACGCTCTTATATTATGGGACGGAGGGAGTACTTTCCACTATCCTGACGTTTCATTTTGCATTGCAGACAACAGCGAGTGGGAGTTCCAGAAGTATGGTCACTAAGACAGTCATGGCCGGGGGGCGAAGTTATTTCATGGTTATCGTACTTTAGTGCTATTAGTGATAACTCCTGGTTAAGAATAGTGGATGGGTGGTTGATGTTTCTGGAGCTTGGATTTTTGTTAAACCACATGTATCCTTGTCGAGTACTGTTCAGCAAATCGTCCCTGAGAGCTACCGATGGATCTCTCTGTTTTGCAGGAATTTAAGTGTGAATTTGGTGGGTACTCAGTTTGTGTCTGCATATGAAATTTTACTACCTTATGATGTGCTTCTATCTGATAATTTTCAGCGACATTTGGCTTTTCTCCTTTAATTTGTCTTGGCTCACAGGATAAATCGTTTAAAATTGTCACCCCCTCCGCCCCACATTATTAGATTGTTCCTCATTGTTTTTCAAGCTGTGTTAACGCCTGGGCGGACACCTGGACTCACTCACCGGTAAAAAAAAACCTGACCCAGGCGCATCAAACGGCTTCGAACACTTGGCCTGACGGGCACCCCTCACATCCTATTGGGTCCCACACGTAATCGTCTGGAAACCCAACGCGGCGTCCCCTAGCCACATTCGCTTCTCTTTGCGCGCCGCCAGCCTGAAACCATCCACTTCTCCCCCTCTCCGCCTCCCTCGTCATCCGCCATAGCCTTCTCCCCCTCTCCGCCTCCCTCGTCATCCGCCATAGCCGATAGAAGAAGACCACGTACGCTCCCCTCTCTGCCTCCATCGTCATACGCCATGGCCGGAAGAAGAAGAAGACCACCTACACTATGCTAACACCGGAGCGGCGTTTCCAAATGCTTGAGGATATCCGGGCTAGGCGCATCGCCCGGATCGCAACGAGGCTTCGCCATGGAGGACGCCATGGCGGAGTTTGAGGTTGCCCAAGCGGCGGAAATGGCGGAGCAAACCGCCATCCTCGAGTCCATCCATGATGAGGCGTATGTCGAGGCTAACCGGCGGTTCATCCGGCAAGAACGGGCGGCGACCGACACGCTTTTCACCGAACTTGAGGCGGAGAGGAGGCCAGCGAGGAGCCGGAATTGCGGCTGCCGCCCATGTACCCGGAACCGGGCACAGAGATTGTGGATCTACGTAGTACGTAGGTTTTACTCTATTGCATGCTTTATATGGTTTTAAGGTTTGAAGTATGAGGTATTCAGATGCACAGAACAAAATTTGAGTGCTGCCCCGTCAGTGCCCGTGTCCGTGGATGCACCTGGGCGTGTCCACGGGCGTTTGTGGACCTGAATTTAAAATGGTGGTGACGTGCCGGCGGGAGAAGAGGTGAGAGAAATGTTACTCGGCCGCGTGGGGGGCAAGTGTTTTTAGGCGCCGCGGGCCAACTTTTGGGCTACAGGGTGAAAATCATTGATATGTCATTTTGTGTAGCTCGCTTATTAATATATTTAATCATGTACTCCCTTCGTCACTATGGACCACATACAGATGTATATAGATGCATTTTAGAGTATAGGTTCACTCATTTTGCTCCGTATGTAGTCCATAATGAAATCTCTACAAAGACTTATATTTAGGAACGGAGGGAGAGTAATATGCATCCATGACAATGTGAAAAATATAGATTGTTTTGAAACTTCGGAATATGAATTTGATTTTTTTCCGAAAAAGATCAAACTCACTGGCGCCCGAGCACTAAAAGGCATTCCTGGTGGTAATAGCCTTTGCAACTTTACAACAATCAATCAGATCATTTTTGTGTCATCTAAACAGTAGGGTTATAATTGTTCATTATTTGTAGTAGTGTATGTAACTAGTAGTAGGACTAGGCAAAACACACCTGTTCAACGAGCACAGTTAATTGCTCTAGACACCGAGCAAGTAATAACAAGTGAAAATAGCCTTTGCAACTTTACAACAATCAATCAGACCATTTTTGTATCTCGATACTCAAAACGCTACTACTATTCCCATGTACCCCTCACCCAAATTTGAATAAACCAATTGATACACAAATTCTTAGCGTCAAAGTGTTCCTTTTTCTCTTTCAAAAGCTATAGTTCACTCACGCTGCAACTGTGGCCCTCTTCCCGATGGTGTACGGGTTGGTCTCGAGAAGATTTTCCAGGGATTTTGCCTTCCTGCTTCTCCCTCGGCCAGCCTCCTTCAGCAACACGGCAAGCCTCCGCTTCTCGTCATCGACGTCTGGGTTCGCCGTACCTAGCTTCTCTTCGCGCATTTCGACAACGTATTCCAAGATCTCAATGGCCTCATCCAGTCTGGTAACACAAAAGAACAGAAATATCATCAACTGGACATATTCAGAGAGGGAGATGCCGTTTTCAATCTCTTAATCTCAGATTTGCTTTCAAAAGTAGCTGAGATAGCATGTTGCTTCAGAAACCTGATCTGGCCAGCTAGACCAGAGTACAACTGGCTACTCTTAGTTCAGAACTCGCATCATGATTAGGAAGAATATTACAGAAAAGCTGGCAGACACACAGGTCTAACAAAGCAGCATGAAGTTTCCACACGGACAGAAAGATGCAAATGGAGAAGATAAAGCAAGAGGATAAGCATTGTGATCTTTCTTTTACTCAACAGCCAACGACAAGCAACTAAAGATGGTTTTATTATGGTCCTACTTCAATTAAGTAGGCCCAACTTTATCGCAATCAGCATCTGCCCAATTCAATTTGGGCTGCATAAAGCTGCATAAAGAGACTAATCATGTGCCAAGCTGGAAGATGCTAAACAACGGCTCACAGTTGCCATTTATAAGAGCACTTTATGGCTTTACTCATATCCTGTACTATATCCAGGACATCTGAGGGCTAACATAGAACAGGTAATCAGCGGCCTAGTTGAGACTTGAGAGCAACCAAATGAATCGCCATATTAACTCAAAGATAAATCCCTTGCAAAAAAAAACTTAGCGATAAATCATGGACAATAAGGAAAAAAAAAAAAGAGATCCATGGGCACTAGCACCCAGGACATATTTTTATAGAAGGAGCCCACCCGGGTGAGATCGCGGAAATTCGCTCCCGACGGGAGTCGAACCCCGGTCTGCAAGGATGCACCACTGTGACCTTGCCACTGGGCTATTGCCCAGCTCTCCCATGGACAATAAGAAAGGCAAGGTGCCCAAGGAAGCACTTCACTTCTATTAAAATTTCACATGTAGGTTATGCAGGGCTTAGAAGGATGACAATAATGAGAAGTCAAACAAACATATTAGCAAGATGGAAATTAACAGTTAAATGGTCAAAGAAACATGTATGGTCTATTTTGCAGTATGGAAGAGACAACTTGACAAGAGAATCAATATGGAGCTTACCTTCCCATTGCATCATAAGTTCCAGCAAGATTGCTGTATACTCCTAGAGTATCTGCATGATATGGCCCGTATTCTTGCTCCAGAACGGTTCTAGCTTCCTCAAAGAGTTCTGCAGCTTCATTTATGGAGTATCTTTGAACACACGCCAGCCCCATCTGGTTCAGGGCAATACCGAAGAAGGCGGACTTTTTCTCACCACATGTGCGGAGCTTTGTAATTGCACTCTTGAAGGAGTCATATGCATCACCATAATTCCCGGAGATGTAGTGCAAGACACCAATCTGAGCTTCAATTCCAGCGATCGTGCTCTGCTGGCCAGCAGAATTATTGTACATCTTCAAGGCCTTCTGGAGTAACTTCAGTGCTTGGTCATGCTCATTCATGGTCTCATATATGGCTGAAACATCAGTTAAACCAGTGGCAATTTCTTCAAGAGACGTGCCAGGAATAGGTTTCTGATAAATTTTGAGAGCATTCTCACAGTATGATTTTGATTCCCTCAGCTTCCCTGTTTTGTTGTATAGATCAGCAAGCCGCAGAAAAACAGAAGCCACGGTGGCATGATTCTCCCCTTTGCTAGTCTTGAATACTGTAAGAGCTTTCTGGTAAGCACATACAGCCTCGTCATATCGACCCAATGAGAGATAAATGTCACCAATGCTGCAATCCACTGAGGCCACCTCAGTCTCCTGGCCATTGGCGACCATGGCCATGCTCGCCATCACTAGATGTTCTAACGCAGCTTCATGGTCACCCTTTGTGTCACAAATAAGACCCATTAGCCTCCTATCAGCCGTTTCTTCAAGTGATGCTGGTTGGCCATTGTCCCTGTGAATGTCAAGAGCCATCTGGCACAATTTTTGTGCTTCATCTAA
Organism: Thinopyrum elongatum; assembly: GCA_011799875.1. Lineage (NCBI taxonomy): Eukaryota > Viridiplantae > Streptophyta > Magnoliopsida > Poales > Poaceae > Thinopyrum > Thinopyrum elongatum. Next base: position 427,938,205 of record CM022302.1, read on the forward strand.
TTGTAGTGCCTGCACATGAGCCTCAGCCAAGTACCGGCAAGTCTCTCCAACCCTTGGATCCTGCTCCCCCAATGTCTGCTTCTGGATATCAAGCCCTTTGGCATACCATTGCAGTGAGAGGGCAATCTGACCTAGCATCCCATAGGTGTCCCCCAATTGCATGCAACCAGAAAACTTGGCAAGAGCGTGCTCCTGACCTTCCTCGGTCACAGGAATCTCGAGGGATCGTTGTAGCACAGGTACAGCCTCTTCGTACTTTCCCATATTGCAGTGGATTGCAGCCACAACATGCAAACTCATGACCAAGTTCAAGCTTGGCTTTCCACCTGCACATTTCTCAAATGACTTGGTGGCACGGAGGGCATATTTCAGCGCTCGCCGCGGATTATCAGAGGCAATCAAGTCTCTTGCATGCTTAAGAAGAAACGGACCAAGGTCTGGGTTATCGAGCCCAGCATCTTCTGTTCCATTCTGTGATTTGGCACTAGCTTTCCGGCGACGGCCAACTCGACTTCCGGGCTTGCTGACCTCACTCTCGCCTTCCTCGGGGGATGCCTTGCCATTGGGGCCAACAGAAGCATCAGATTCAAGCTGTGATTTTGCAGCCTTCTTCTTGGATGAATTAGAAGACTGAGGCCTGACAGGGGTCCCATTCCCAGCAGTAGGTACCGCATTGGTAACACTTCCATTCCCCTTCTCCTTCTCCTTCTCCTCCTCCTCCTCAATGACCTTCATGGCCTCCATCTCCCCAGCAACAAGGTGGCGAAGCTCTGAGTCAATCCTTGATTCCTCTCCATCCGACCCGAAGCTCTCGCGTGATGGGGATCCGCCACCCTCACTTGAGCTCTCCATCTCACACACGTTGTTGTAGAGCTGCTCAATCGAGGGCTCCCCAGCACCAGAATTCTCAACGTGCATCTCAAGTGTCTCACTCTGCATGCTTGGCGCCATGGTCGGGGCCGTCAAATTCTCCTTGTTTTGAGAGGAACTCACCTCATGCTGAATCTCCTCTGTAACAACTCCATCCACTATGATTCCTGGCATCTTTGGGGACAATTAGGCAAAAAAATTCTTCTCACTCTTTGCTCAGAAGAACAGGGCCGGATGAAATTGAAAAGCTCTCCACAATACCTTGAAAGAAACAGAATACAATCAATCAATCAAGGCAAAGCAAGATGTAAATAAATGATACAAAATCAAAACCATCACGGATCAATTATGAGAGCTCCAATTTCGGCCAACTCGGAAGCTGTTAATAAATGCCGGATTAACTGACTGAGTTAACTGCGGGGAGGGCCGGAGGGGCGGATCTAGAAAATTCGCGGATGCCAGTTTGGGTTTTGGGAATCGCCGGATGGCCACGAGCTCGTACCTCAAAAACCAACGCCCGAGATCGCTGACGGGGTGGAGACGGCAGGGACGCGACGTCGCGATGAGGCGCGGCGACGGCAGCGACGGCGGAGAGGCTGCGGGGGTGTGAGGCGTCGGCGGTGGCGCGGAGCTACCGCGCGGCGGCAGCTCTAGGGAGGGGAGCAGCGGTGGTGGAGTACAGGAGAGATTTTAGAGCTGCATTGGGTGGGATTGGAACTTGGGTAGGTCAGAGCACCATGAAATAGGTGGGGGAGGAAGAGGAAAGGCACGGGATGGTGGAGAGCAAATGTCGCTGTGGGGAAGATGGATTTTGACCGGGAAGGGGAGAGTAAAGATTTTATTTACAAAAGTAGCCATTGTGATGTGTTTTTTTTTCGAGGGTCGTCCATGGAGGATAGGTGATCTTGTACTTCCGTTCTAGAGTAGTTGCAAAATCTGGAAGAAGAAAAATAGAGTGCGTAATTTATTTTAATCACATTGTCTGGATTTATGGATTTCAAGAAATGTGGAGCCATGCATTACGACACGATCTGCATACCATTCGATGCATCGCGCGGCTCGTTTTTTCGAAAATGGACGCTTTATTACTTAAAATATTTAAGCATCACACCCGGCCTTTACATAACTAAGATGCACACAGCCAAACAAAGTCCTCACACAGAAACGAAAAATAAAAAGGCAAAATACAAAGAAACATATAGAGTCTGTATAACGCCTAAAGCAGAGGGGGACCAATCCTAAGATCATGTTGCCACCCATGTTGGATAAAAGTATCGCTCGTCGTAGTCTCCAATCATGTACACACCTCCGTAAATATGTCTCGATTCTCCGCGCGCTGTAGAGATGACCATAAACGAAGAGTCCCGGTATATCTGTAGATAACCTGCATAAGAGAAGTACTTTTATCGTTAAATACCTTATCATTTATACATAGCCAAAGCGACCAAATAACGGCGAGCGCTCCCACCCTGAGAAGAGTTCTAAACTTGTGATCAATCCCATGTAACCAGTTGCCAAAAACATTAGCAACCCTACAAGGGGGATACAAGCCAGAAGCTATTTGGATGATTGACCATATAGAACAAGCCAATTTGCATTGGAAGAATAAATGTTTTATTGTCTCATCATGGTGGCAAAAAACATATTGAGGACTTCCATGCCAATTCCTCTTAATAAGGTTATCTTAGTAAGAATGACTCCGCGACGAAGATACCATACAAATATTTTATTCTTAATAGGTATCTTCATCTTCCAGATCTTTTTGTTATTATCCACTGGCACATCAAACTGGATTAACGCTCTATACATAGACTCTACTGAGAATTGTCCATTCCCATATAGGTTCCAACGGAATACATCGGACCCATGTGACAATTGCACCGTGGACAATCGCTAGAGCAGGATGTTCCACGATCGGAGCCTGGGACCAAATAAATCCCTTCTGAACGTCACATTTGGCGGAAATGATTGCAATACCGTGGCAATAGTATCCCCTTGTGACGCACAATGTTGTATAGAGCCGGATATTGTTTTCGGAGTGTGGCATCGCGCGGCTCGTAGCACAGGGCGACCGCAAATTCTAGATGGCATGTTGATATCTAAGGCGTCTTGCGGGTCACGTGCATGCCTTTCATATTGTAGTAATTGCCTCTGAATTCTACATTGACATTCATAATCTCTTTATTTTACATGTTCTTTTTGTTACGCGTAGATGGAATAAGATATGCGCCAAGAATTCAATTGGACGGATAGGTATTCTCTCAGGTTAAACTTGTCATCATTTCTAGGATCGTCTTAAGCAAGTTGTACGATCGAATGCAACAATGAATGCAGATGGCAGGGTCCTCCGCTTTCAAAAAAGAAGTTACTTCAGCAAGTTATGATCCTCGAATAGACCTAAATGGAATGACAACCAATGGGATATCCATATGGTTAGCGAAACCATTGTTGCTGGCTTTTCTGAGGCCACCTTGAACAAAACAATTGCGATGAACAGATTCACAAGTGTTTGTCCTTGTCGGAGCTCCATGCCACTAGTTAGAACTTGTAAAATAAGGACTGTGGGTTAATTTGGGTTGCGTCACTATTATGATGTGTCACCATTCTTCTCTTTATTGTCGCCTTGAGTCTAGCTAGTGACCATTGCAACCTCTAACAAGCTCCTTCGTTGTCGCGTCATACCATTTCTCGTTAGATTAGACGTCCCATCTACCGATGAAAATATCCATGGACAAGATATCCATCACATTATAAGTTTAACCGTCGTTTTCAGCGTGATTAAAAGAAGACAGGAACCAGAGCTACAAGCAAATGGCAAGAATCTGCTGGTCACCTCTGCTACATATTTTTCTCCTTTTCCTATCTTCGAAAAGAGCCGCAAACGTGTCTAGTATCACTTAAAGGAATATAATTAATATGTGCACAGTTTTTAAATATCTTTTGAGAAACCTTTCCTTTCTGAATTACACCTTGTGCTGTGTATTTTAGCCACCATATGATTGCAACATCTCCCTGGAGAGCTGCCGTTGCTGTGGCACTTGCATCGGGAGGAAGGGTCGCTGGTCTTGTGCTGTTGCTTTGGTTGTTAGCGGAAAGAAACGGGCGATGACAGAGTGGAGGATCGGGTGGCAGGAAAGCGACGCGAGGGCGGAAACAAAACATATACAACGGATTAGTCGTTCGCTTGCTTCAGGGCCAGGGGTTGGCCAGACTTGCTCGTCACCGGCCAGTGAGGTGGTGGTGGTGGCGGTTTTGTTTGGCCGGATGGATGGGTTCCTCTGAGCAGACTCCGTCCATCCATCGGGAACTTGTTCGCTTGTTCGTGTAGTCTTCTTGTAACTAATCTGCGCCGCGTCCAAGTGGACAACCCGTCATTGATTGTGTGATCGCCTCGTGGTGGTTGGTCAATGCTTCGATCAAACCACAGTATTGGGATGGCTAAGCTCCCTGCCACGGAGTCACCGACGAAAACGGAGATAGAAATATGCGGTGTTTTGTATTCGGTGTAGATGCTGCATCTGGAGCAGTTGTAGAGCGCCGCTGGCTCGTGACCAACGCAGATCATCAAATCAAATGAAATAACACACCTGCTCTCCCGCTCGCCCGCCGGCCGGTGGCCTGGGTTGTCCTGCCGTCGTTTTCATGCCGCCGGAAACGGAGTACACACACGGTGCATCCAAGAGAGGAGAAGCGATGCGTTGCGTTTCCTGGAGCAATGTTTGTGTCACAGAACGTTCGTTCTCAGCCGTGTTCTTTCAGAACCGGCGTCGGTAGATACTACCACTGTCAGCTCGAAACGGTGATGTGTACAGGTGTCCGCACGGTCAAAGCAGCGGAGGGCCGAGGGCGTCTCTGCCACCGATCGCCGTGCGCTGCGGGCACTCGTGGGACGCGCGTGTCCGTTGGCGCGTGGCCACCCGTGCCCGTGCGTCGTCCGCGATGCGTAGGCGCCGCCCGCCCACGAGAAACCAGGCCATCCCACGTGACGTGAGGGAAGCAAAGCCTGCTTGCTGGCATGAGGTGGTGTGCGAGAGTCCCAGCACTCACGGCGTCTGCATGAAGCACGCTCTTCTCTCCGTGTCTAGATTTTTGGATCTTCAACATGGGAGAACAAGGGCGTGTTTGGTTGCACACAACCATTTTGTCATCTTTCTATATGTGGCCTTTTAATTTCATAGACCATGGCAAATTGCTATGAATTATAGATCGATTGCCATGTCAATCAGTCAATGTACTATGTTCTTTCAGAATTTGTCATCAATTAGAGAATAAAATTTGTAAATTTGTCATGGCATAAATTTTTCTACATTTGCCATGAGCTAGAGATCGTTTAGTTTCATAAACCATGGGAAAGTGCATTGCTAGACCATGGCAACTTAGTTTTTCCCCGAATGTAGCAAATTTGTTTTCAGTGCCATGGCAAATTTATTTAGTTTCTTCCTGGACCATGGCAATTTTTATTTCCTAAACCATGCCAAATTTATTTCCATAGCCATGGCAATTTATTTTCAGAATCATGTCAATTTAGTTTTTCCTGGGCCCCAAGACAAATATTTTTAGTGCCATGGCAATTTATTTTTCACAACATCTTTGCATATGTCTGCAGTGCTTTATCTTAACCATGGCAAAATTTGATGCATTACATGGCACTTTTATTGTTTCTACCGTGTCAAATTTATTTTCAATGCATGTGATTTATATGTTATGACAAAGAAAATATAGAGCATGGCATTTTTATTAGAAGATTATGGCGAAATTCCTGTAGGTCTTTTTAGTATTTAATACGCAAATTTGCCATGTACTTGGAAATTTCGATGCCATGGCAAATTAAATTCCAGTTCAGAGCTATGGCAAATTACTTTCTTGGACATTGGCAACTTTTCATTTATACACATCAAAGTACATAGAGTATATGAATTATTTTGAATCGCCGGCTAGCGGTAGTTTTATTATAAAATGGATGCTAAATTTGTATGCTTTTATTTAATTAAGTCGGATGCAATTATTTTAGCTTTTAAGGCCTGTTTTTTGTGGTGCTAAAGTTTGGCCTTTTTGGGTCCAGTTCCTTACCACGTGTTGTTTTTAATAGCGTCAAAGATTTGAGAGCAACTAGTTAACGAGCGCTCCTTCGGGAGCCTCGCAACGATCAGCGTCACTTGGCGCGCTCCCAGCCGCCCCGCCACGCGTCGCGCTCTGGACGCTCCCTTCGAATTTTTTTTCCGCACGCTTTTTAGGCTTTTTAAACGGTTTTTTTTCGGGTTTTTTTTACGTTTCGGTTTCCACCGGTCTTCCTGAACTTTTGAAAAAAAAATCGAAATTTATTTTTACGCGAAAAAACGTGTTTTATTTTTTTTCCTTTCGCGAGAGTCACGGTTTTGCTTTCGCGAGAGTAACGGCCGTGCCTCTCGGAAACGAAAAAAAAACACGTTTTTTTTCCTTCCGCGAGAGACACGGTTTTGCTTCCGAGAGAGGCACGGTTGTGCTTTCGTGAGTGTCACGGCCGTGCCTCTCGGAAAAGGAAAAAAAAACGCGCTTTCTGTTTTTTTCCTTCCGCGAGAGGCATAGTTATGCTTTCACGAGATGCACGGCCGTGTCTCTCAGAAACGAAAAAAAAACGTGTTTTTTTTTCTTTCGCGAGAGGCACGGTTTTGCTTCCGCGAGAGGCACGGCCGTGCCTCCTTGGAAACGAAAAAAAACCGCGTTTTCTCTTCTTTTTTTTCCTTCCGCGAGATGCACGGTTTTGCTTCCGCGAGAGGCACACTTGTGATTTCGCGAGAGGCCCGGGCGTGCCTCTTTCGGAAAGGGAAAAAACCCGTGCTCCCGGTCCGGTTTTTTTCGTCCGGTTTTTTCGTGAAAAAAACGTTCGTCAAAATCTATCAACATGGGATTTAGTTTTGAAGATCTCGACGTGAGGAATCGAACGGCGAAAACGGTTCGAGATTTGGACGCACGGTTTAAGAGATAAAACGTTTTGAATAAACGAATCTACAAAAAAAGAGAAAACTCTCAGGTTGCGACAAGTGGCGCACATGGGAGTGATCTTTGCAAGAAGTACTCCTTAACTAGTGATTTCGCAAAGATTTTGAGATCAAGGGGGTTGTGCTGGGCCCGATTCCTAGTTGGCGTCTTCAGCACCTGTTAAAGGCAACGAAACAAACCGGCGCACACCCCCTGCTTCCTGGGCTCGGCTCATTTTCATTTTTTTTAACTTAAAAAATATTGCGGGTGGTGAGATTCGAACTCTGAACCTAGGTGTTTACTTCCAAACGTGGTAACCAACTCGGACGGCTCAAATGCGCCTACTAAAACTTCTTCTACTTCTTATTCTGCGTCTTTCAGACTATGTTTTTTCGGTCTTTGTTTGACCAGTTTTTCATTGGTTTTTACTCGGGTTTTTCTTTTTTAGTTTTATTTTTTCTAAAAAGACATGATTTTTTAATATGAAACTTTTATCAAATTTGATGAACTTTTCTGAAATCCGTTAACTTTTTTCTAAACGAGGTGAACTTTTTTTAAATTCATGATCTTTTTTAGAATTTGTGATATTTTTTCAAATTCATTAATTTTTTTATTAGAACTTATGATTTTTTTCAAATCCATGAACTTTTTTAAAAATTCGGTCAAACTTTTTATGAATTTTTTAGTTCAAACCGATGATTTATTTTTCAAAATTGATGAACTTTTTTGAAAATCTATGAACTGTTTTTTCAAAGCCGAGGAACTTTTTACAAATTTGTGAACTTCTCTTCAAAATCGATTAACCTTTTCAAATTTGTGAACATTTTCTTTAAAATCGCTGAACTTTTTTCAAATGCATGATCTTTTAGCTTTTGAACTTTTTGTCAATTCGTTAACTTCTCCAAATTTCATGAACTTTTTCCAAATTGATGAACATTTTTCAAATTGACGAACTTTTTCCCTAATTCGTGAACTTTTCTCAAATTCACAAACATTTTTCATTTTTGTGAATGTTTTCCAATTTCTATAAACCTTTTTGAAATTCTTGGTTGTTTTCACTAGTTTTAAGAATTCATTTTCAGATTTATGCTTTCGTTTTCATATAAATTATGTTGGGTATATAATAGTATATGTTTACTAGAGAAAGGGTTAAATAGCATTGTTTTCTTCTAGTGGACAACTAAATGAGCCTGACCTAGTGCTTATTGCCTACGGCCATCCATGTTCCTGTCCACGGTTCGAATCCTGCTTCTATCAAATTAACGTTAGGGATAACCCGTTTACTTAATTTTTTTCTTTCCGTTTGCTTTTTTTAGAGTCTTGCGTTTGTTGTGTTTCAGAGCAGGTTACTGGGCCGACCCACTACAAGTCGCCTGCAAGCACCAACTAGTCTAAGAGGTGCTGCGGGGCATTTCTCAAAAAAAAAAACAAGAGGTGCTGCGGGGCGCCGAACAGGAAGGAATATCCTATTAACCGCACTCTGCGTCAAACAGTCCAATCTTCGCACAGAGCTTGCGATCGAGCGGTAACCTTGGGCCGGCCCATTAACGTGTTCCCGTGTCTCCGGTTTTGGAACCTTCTAGAGTTTCCCGGCCGGATTTTTCTGGTTTTGGGAACCTTCTAGAAGGTTCCCTGAACAGTTTTTTTCTTCTTTCTTTGTTCATTTCAAGTTTAGTTTCTTTTTTTTACAAAAGTTCAGATTTAAAAAATTGTTTGAAACTCAAAAAATTGTTCATGCTTTTTAAAAATATTCAAATTTTCAAAAAATGGCCATGTTTACAAAAATTGTTCATAAATTCAAAAAATGTTCACATTAAGAAAATTCGGGAATTAAAAAAATGTTTCTGTTTTTTAAAAATAATTCGGAGTGTTTCTTTTAATTTTTGAGTAGTTTCTAAATAATGACCGGGATTTCCAAAAATGTTCCTGTTTCAAACAATTGTTCACAAATTTTAAAAAATGTTCTCTTTTCAAAAAAAATTCATGTATTCGAAATTTGTTCCTGTTTTAAATTTGTTTGGGATTTTCGGAAAAATTTCCAATTTCGAAATTTGTTCTAAAAATTCAAAATATGGTCGTGATTTTAAAAAATGTTCTCTTTTTCAAAATTTTCTCCACGTATTCAAAATTTGTTTGGGATTTTCCAACTTTTTCTCCATTTCGAAATTTGTTCTAAAAATTCAAAATATGTTCGTGATTTTAAAAATTGTTTGAAAAACATTCGGCGAATTGTAAATTTTTATCCTGTTTTCAAACAATTGTCCATAATTTCAATAAATGTTCTAACTTTCTATTTTGTTCCAATTTTTGTTCAGAACAAATGTTTGAGATTCCTCAAAATTGTAGATGTTTTGACAAAATATTTGAGTTTTTTAAATTGGTTCACAAATTTGCAAATGTTCGCATTTCAAAAAATTGTTCACTTTTCTGTAAAATGTTGAAATCTTAAAAAAATTCACAAATGACTAAAAATGTTTGGAACTTCAATTTTGCTTCATTATTTTGAAAAACATTCAGGATTTCAATATTTATTCTTTTTTACTAAAAATAAAATTTAAAAAATTGTTCATGTATTTTAAAAATTGTTCGAAACTAAAAAAATCACCTTCACAAATATTGGTTCTTGCTTTTAGAAAATGTTCACAAATTTTTTATAATCTTTTTGAAGTCCCAAAATAAATTTGTGTTTTCTAAAAACTTTTTTTAGAATTTAAAATTTTGTTCACACTTACTCAAAAATTAGTTTCATGTTTTCCGAAATGTTTTCAATTTAAAAAAAATGTATACACGTACAGAAAATAACATGCAACATGGAATATCCCGCAACTTTAAGTCTTAAATATGGTCACGATGCGCTTTTAATCACAAGGAACAATTAGCTCCAGTGGCTAGCACCAGTTGTTGAGGAGATGGACCTCACAAGTTTGATTCCTCGCTTTCACCTTTTGTTTTTGCGATTTTTACTGCTGTAAACACAGTTCGCAGGTGCCTCTCAATGGGCCAGCCCAGTCACACGTCTCCTGTGCGTCGCGCTCGCAATTCGTCGCAAAATGCGGAACATAGGAGCTCCCGAACAGGAACTCCCCGTGCTGGGGTGGACGAAACGTTCACTTGACCCCCCTCCCCACCTCCTAGGGGAATGATTCGTTCGTGCTAGATTCCCACCCTGGGAAATGTCAGGCGAGTATTACGGTCCTTTCTTTTTTATCTGGATATTACAAGGAAGGATATAGCACGCAAGCTACCCTAGTACTAAACCTAATCGATGGTTGCATCATACACGTGCCTAATCGGCGCTTGCATTGTACACAGGTCTACACAGCACCACACGCGGGGCTGGGCCCAGGAGGCAACATACCCAGAAAATAACCGATAACGTACGGAAGTTGGAAAGGAGGAGGAGCGACGGGCGGAGAACAAAAAAGAATCCTTCCTTTAATATTATTACTAGTAAGTGTATACGTACAATGAACGTCTTGACTAATAATACAACCAGATGTGAGAATTTAACTACATTGAAAAGTTATTCAGAAGGCGCTAAAAGATAGTACAAACCAAGTATAATTTAAATGAGTTTCAAGAAATGCTACAGTTTAACGTCATACATATTTTTTGTTTTTAGGTTGCTTACCATAAGGACCATGTGGTGTCGTACATATAATGACACAAACTAATTAGCTCCGTAATTCTTAATATGTTTACGCATTTGTCAATGTAGCAAAAGCATAGAAGGTGTAATGCATGTTTAGACTGTTATAGATTTATATATGCGGGTGCAAGGGAAATCCTATAGTCAAGGGGTTTAACGTAATTTCAAGAATCTATATATAAGCTATAGGACATAAATCTCAAATGAGTCAATAATTATATGTGGCAACCATTATGCTTGAGCTTTTCATCATTCAGACAATACACATAAACATCTCAAATGTCGACAACAAAACAAAATCTCAACCTCCAACAAAAATCTCGAGGCTATCACTGCTTTCTCCCTAAGGTATAGAGAAAGATTGAGTCGTTAGAGACAATTTCTCTCCTCTATCACCCTATTCTACACCATAAGAAAACCACTGTAGAAGATTTGGATGAGATGATGATACCATTTGACTTGGGAAAAGGAAAGTCAAAAGCAAACACACATTAACATGGTATCTGCCTTTGCTATCTGTTTGTAATACAAGTATTCACAAATAATAATGGAAAATATGTGCTCATGCAACTCAAATATTTTTGGTCGTGCATAATTGAATTGGTAATCAAGATAAAATATCAATATGAGATGCCAACTTTGTTATTCAGAAAAGGAGTTGCAAATGGAAAGTATTTTTTAAGATTCTTCACGATAAGGGAAAGAAATGGAAGCTTAATTCCAAGAGTGGTAGCAGGGTCTGGGGTAGGTGAGATTGCACATTTGTTCCAATTGTTGGGAAACGTTGCATGGAAAACAAAAAAAATTCTACGCACACGAAATGATCTATCCATGGAGATGCATAGCAACGAGGGGGAGAGTGTGTCTACGTACCCTTGTAGACCGTAAGCGGAAGCGTTTGATAATGTGGTTGATGTAGTCGAACTTCTACGAGCTCCAACCGATCAAGTACCGAACGTACGGCACCTCCGCGTTCTGCACACGTTCAGCTCAGTGACGTCCTCCGCCTTCTTGATCCAGCAAGACGGCGAGGTAGTAGATGAGTTCCGGCAGCACGACGGCGTGGTGACGGTGATGGTGAAGTGATCTCCGCAGGGCTTCGCCTAAGCACTACGAAAATATGACCGGGGGTGTAAACGGTGGAGGGGGGCGCCGCACACGGCTAGGCAATTGTCTGGGTTGTGCTAGGCGCCCCCCTCCCACGTATATATAGGTGGGAGGGAGGGAGGAGCAACCAAAGGAGGCGCCCAAGTAGGAGGAATCCTACCTGGAGTCCCTCCCAAGCCGCGCCCCCCTTTCCTTATTTGGAGCGCGGGGAAAGGCAGGGGAGGGTGGCGCCCCCCCTTTTCCTTTCTCCCATGAGAGGGAAAGGCAGGAGGGGCTAGCCCTCCCCCTTTTCCTTCGCTAGGGCTGGCCAAACAAGGGAGGAGGCGCACCAGCCCACAAGGGGGCTGGCTGGTCTGTCCCCTCCTTTGGCCCATAAGGCCCATAACTTGCTGGGGGGGGGGGGGGTGCCCGGAACCCCTTCCGGTGACCCGATTCCTTCCCGGTACGTCCTGAAACACTTCCGGTGTCCAAATACCATCGTCCTATATATCAATCTTTACCTCTCAACCATTTCGAGACTCCTCGTCATGTCCGTGATCTCATCCGGTACTCTGAACAACATTCGGTCACCAAAACATATAACTCATATAACACTATATCGTCAACGAACGTTAAGCGTGCGGACCCTACGGGTTCGAGAACTATGTAGACATGACCGGGACACCTCTCCGGTCAATAACCAATAGCGGAACCTGGATGCCCATATTGGCTCCTACATATTCTACGAAGATCTTTATCGGTCGAACCGTTATGACAACATACGTAATTCCCTTTGTCCATCGGTATGTTACTTGCCCGAGATTCGATCGTCGGTATCTCTATACCTAGTTCAATCTCGTTACCGGCAAGTCTCTTTACTCATTCCGTAATACATCACCTTGGAACTAACTCCTTAGTCATTTGCTTGCAAGCTTATGATGTGTATTACCGAGAGGGCCCAGAGATACCTCTCCGATACTCGGAGTGACAAATCCTAATCTCGATCTATGCCAACTCAACAAACACCTTCGGAGATACCTGTAGAGCATATTTATGATCACTCAGTTACGTTGTGACGTTTGATAGCACACAAGGCATTCCTCCGGTATCCGGGAGTTGCATAATCTCATAGTCGAAGGAATATGTATTTGACAAGAAGAAAACAATAGCAATAAACTGAACGATCAATATGCTAAGCTAACGGATGGGTCTTGTCCATCACATCATTCTCCTAATGATGTGATCCCGCTATCAAATGACAACACATGTCCATGGTTAGGAAACCTTAACCATCTTTGATTAACGAGCTAGTCTAGTAGAGGCTTACTAGGGACACAGTATTTGTTTATGTATTCACACATGTATTTAAGTTTCCGATCAATACAATTCTAGCATGAATAATAAACCTTTATTATGAATAAGGAAATATAAAATAACAATTTTATTATTGCCTCTAGGGCATATTTCCTTCAGTTTCCCACTTGCACTAGAGTCAATAATCTAGTTCACATCACCATGTGATTTAACACCCATAGTTCACATCGCCATGTGACCAACACCCAAAGAGTTTACTAGAGTCAATAATCTAGTTCACATCACCATGTGATTAACACCCAAAGAGTACTAAGGAGTGATCATGTTTTGCTTGTAAGAGAAGTTTAGTCAACGGGTCTGTCACATTCAGATCTGTATGTATTTTGCAAATTTCTATGTCTACAAAGCTCTGTATGGAGCTACTCTAGCTAATTGCTCCCACTTTTAACATGTATCCAGATTGAGACTCAGAGTCATCCGAATCGGCGTCAAAGCTTGCATCGACGTAACTCTTTACGACGAACTCTTTATTACCTCCATAATCGAGAAATATCTCCTTAGCCCTCTTGGGTAACTAAGGATAATTTTTGACCGCTATCCAGTGATCTACTCCTGGATATTGTACCCCCTTACCAAACTCATGAAAAGGTACACAACAGGTTTGGTACACAGCATGGCATGCTTTATAGAACCTATGGCTGAGGCATAGGGAATGACTTTCATTCTCTCTCTATCTTCTGCTGTGGTCGGGTTTTGAGTCTTACTCAACTTCACACCTTGCAACACATGCAAGAACCCTTTCTTTGACTGATCCATTTTGAACTTCTTCAAAATCTTGTCAAGGTATGTGCTTTGTGAAAGTCCTATTAAGCGTCTCGATCTATCCCTATAGATCTTGATGCCCAATATATAAGTAGCTTCACCGAGGTCTTTTATTCAAAACTCTTATTCAAGTATCCTTTTATGCTATCCAGAGATTCTATATCATTTCCAATCAATAATATGTCATCCACATATAATATCAGAAATGCTACAGAGCTCCCACTCACTTTCTTATAAATACAGGCTTCACCATAAGTCTGTATAAAACCATATGCTTTGATCACCTCATCAAAGCATGTATTCCAACTCCGAGATGCTTGCACCAGTCCATAGATGGATCGATGGAGCTTGCACACTTCGTTAGCACCTTTGGGATTGACAAAACCTTTCTGGTTGTATCATATACAACTCTTCTTTAAGAAATCCATTAAGGAATGCAGTTTTGACGTCCATTTGCCAGATTTCATAAAATACGGCAATTGCTAACATGATTCGGACAGACTTAAGCATCGCTACGGGTGAGAAAGTCTCATCATAGTCAACCCTTTGAACTTGTCGAAAACCTTTTGCGACAAGTCGAGCTTTGTAGATAGTAACATTACCATCAGCGTCCGTCTTCCTCTTGAAGATCCATTTATTTTCAATGGCCTGCCGATCATCGGGCAAGTCCACCAAAGTCCACACTTTGTTCTCATACATGGATCCTATCTTAGATTTCATGGCCTCAAGCCATTTGTCGAAATCTGGGCTCATCATAGCTTCTTCATAGTTCGTAGGTTCGCCTTGGTCTAGTAACATGACTTCCAGAACAGGATTACCGTACCACTCTGGTGCGGATCGTGCTCTGGTTGACCTATGAGGTTTTGTAGTAACTTGATCTGAAGTTTCATGATCATTATCATTTGCTTCCTCTCTGATTGGTGTATGCATCACGGAACGGTTTTGTGTGATATGATACTTTCCAATTCGAGAGAAGGTATAATTACCTCATCAAGTTCTACTTTCCTCCCACTCACTTCTTTCGAGAGAAACTCCTTCTCTAGAAAGGACCCAAACTTAGCAACAAAGATCTTGCCTTCGGATCTGTGGTAGAAGGTGTACCCAATAGTTTCTTTAGGGTATCCTATGAAGACGCACTTCTCCGATTTGGGTTCGAGCTTATCTGGCTGAAGCCTTTTGATATAAGCATCACATCCCCAAATTTTTAAGAAACGACGGCTTAGGTTTCTTGCAAACCATAGTTCATACGGTGTCGTCTCAACGGATTTAGACGGTGCCCTATTTAACGTGAATGCAACTGTCTCTAATGCATAACCCCAAAACGATAGTGGTAAATCGGTAAGAGACATCATAGATCGTACCATATCTAATAAAGTACGGTTACGACATTCGGACACACCATTACGCTATGGTGTTCCAGGTGGCGTGAGTTGTGAAACTATTCCACATTGTTTTAAATGAAGGCCAAACTCGTAACTCAAATATTCGCCTCCGCGATCATATCGTAGAAACAATATTTTCTTCTTACGATGATTCTCCACTTCACTCTGAAATTCTTTGAACTTTTCAAATGTTTCAAACTTGTGTTTCATTAAGTAGATATACCCATACCTACTCAAATCATCTGTGAAGGTCAGAAAATAATGATACTCGCCGCGTGCTTCAACACTCATCGGACCGCATACATCGATATGTATTATATCCAATAAGTCATCAGCTCGCTCCATTGTTCCGGAGAACGGAGTTTTAGTCATCTTGCCCATGAGGCATGGTTCGCAAGTATCAAATGATTCATAATCAAGTGATTCCAAAAGTCCATCTGCATGGAGTTTCTTCATGCGCTTTACACCAATATGTCCTAAACGACAGTGCCACAAGTATGTTGCACTATCATTATCAACTTTGTATCTTTTGGCATCAATATTATGAATATGTGTATCACTACGATTGAGATTCAATAAACCATTAACATTGGGTGTATGACCATAGAAGGTTTTATTCATGTAAACAGAACAACAATTATTCTTTGACTTAAATAAATAACCGTATTGCAATAAACATGATCCAATCATATTCATGCTCAACGCAAACACCAAGTAACATTTATTTAGGTTCAACACTAATCCCGAAGGTAGAGGGAGTGTGCGATGGTGATCGTATAAACCTTGGAATCACTTCCAACACACATCGTCACCTCGCCCTTAACTAGTCTCTGTTTATTCTGCAACTCCTGTTTCGAGTTACTAATCTTAGCAACTGAACCGGTATCAAATACCCAGGGGCTACTACGAACACTAGTAAGGTACACATCAGTAACATGTATATCAAATATACCTTTGTTCACTTTGCCATCCTTCTTATCCGCCAAGTATTTGGGGCAGTTCCGCTTCCAGTGACCATTTCCTTTGCAGTAGAGGCACTCAGTTTCAGGCTTGGGTCCAGCTTTAGGCTTCTTCATGGGAGCGGCAACTTGCTTGCCATTCTTCTTGAAGTTCCCTTTCTTTCCCTTGCCCTTTTTCTTGAAACTAGTGGTCTTGTTAACCATCAACACTTGATGCTCTTTCTTGATTTCTACTTTCGCCGATTTCAGCATCGCGAAGAGCTCGGGAATCATTTTCGTCATCCCTTGCATATTATAGTTCATCACGAAGTTCTAGTAGCTTGGTGATAGTGACTAGAGAACTTTGTCAATCAATATCTTATCTGGAAGATTAACTCCCACTTGATTCAAGTGATTGTAGTACCCAGACATTCTGAGCACATGCTCACTGGTTGAGCTATTCTCCTCCATCTTGTAGGCAAAGTACTTGTCAGAGGTCTCATACCTCTCGACACGGGCATGAGTCTGAAATACCAATTTCAGCTCTTGGAACATCTCATATGCTCCGTGGCATTCAAAACGTTTTTGAAGTCCCAGTTCTAAGCCGTAAAGCATGGTGCACTAAACTATCAAGTAGTCATCATATCGAGCTTTGCCAAATGTTCATAACATCTGCATCTGCTCTTGCAATAGGTCTGTCACCTAGCGGTGCATCAAGGATATAATTCTTCCGTGCAGCATTGAGGACAATCCTCAGATCACGGACCCAGACCGCATCATTGCTACTATCATCTTTCAACTTATTTTTCTCTAGGAACATATCAAAAATAAGGGAGCTATATCGCGAGCTATTGATCTACAACATAGATTTGCAAATACTATCAGGACTAAGTTCATGATAAATTAAGTTCAATTAATCAAATTACTAATGAACTCCCACTTAAATCAACATCCCTCAAGTTGTCTAAGTGATACATGATCCATATCAACTAACCCATGTCCGATCATCACGTGAGATGGGGTAGTCATCAATGGTGAACATCTCTATGTTGATCATATCTACTATATGACTCATGTTCAACCTTTCGGTCTCCAGTGTTCCGAGGCCATGTCTGTACATGCTAGGCTCGTCAAGTTTAACCCAAGTATTCCGCGTGTGTAAATCTGGCTTACACCCGTTGTATGTGAACGTAGAGTCTATCACACCCGATCATCACGTGGTGTCTCGAAAGGACAAACTGTAGCAATGGTGCATACTCAGGGAGAACACTTTTACCTTGAAATTTAGTGAAGGGATCATCTTATAATGCTACCGTCGTACTAAGCAAAATAAGATGCATAAAAGATAAACATCACATGCAATCAAAATATGTGACATGATATGGCCATCATCATCTCATGCTTTTTATCTCCATCTCCAAAGCATCGTCATGATCTCCATCGTTGCGTCGTGGTCATCTCGCCAACTATTGCTTCTACAACTATTGCTAATGCATAGCGATAAAGTAAAGCAATTACATGGCGTTTGCATTTCATACAATAAAGAGACAACCATAAGGCTCCTCCCGGTTGCCGATAATTTACAAAACATGATCATCTCATACAATAACATATATCACATCATGTCTTGACCATATCACATCACAACAAACCCTAGAAAAAGTTAGACGTCCTCTACTTTGTTGTTGCAAGTTTTACATGGCTGCTACGGGTTTCTAGCAAGAACCGTTCTTACCTACGCAAAAACCACAACGGTGATTTATCAAGTTTGCTGTTTTAACCTTCTTCAAGGACCGGCCGTAGTCAAATTCGATTCAACTAAAGTAGGAGAAACAGACACCCACCAACCACCTTTATGCAAAACAAGTTGCATGTCAGTCGGTGGAACCGATCTCATATGCGTGGACATATAAGGTTGGTCCGGGCTGCTTCATCCCACAATAGCGCCGAATCAAAATAAGATGTTGGTGGTAAGCAATATGACTATCACCGCCCACAACTCTTTGTGTTCTACTCGTGCATATCATGTACGCATAGACCTGGCTCATGATGACACTGTTGGGAAACGTTGCATGGAAACAAAAAAAAATTCTATGCACACGCAATGATCTATCCATGGAGATGCATAGCAACGAGGGGGAGAGTGTGTCTACGTACCCTCATAGACCGTAAGCGGAAGTGTTTGATAACGTGGTTGATGTAGTCGAACTTCTACATGCTCCAACCGATCAAGTACCGAACGTATGGCACCTCCGCGTTCTGCACACGTTCAGCTCGGTGACGTCCTCCGCCTTCTTGATCCAGCAAGACGGCGAGGTAGTAGATGAGTTCCGGCAGCATGACGGCGTGGTGACGGTGATGGTGAAGTGATCTCTGCAGGGCTTCGCCTAAGCACTACGAAAATATGACTGGGGGTGTAAACGGTGGAGGGGGGCGCCACACACGGCTAGGCAATTGTCTGGGTTGTGCTAGGCGCCCCCTCCCACGTATATATAGGTGGGAGGGAGGGAGGAGCAGCCAAAGGAGGCGCCCAAGTAGGAGGAACCCTACTTGGAGTCCCTCCCAAGCCGCGCCCCCCTTAACTTATTTGGAGCGCGGGGAAAGGCAGGGGAGGGTGGCGCCCCCCCATTTCCTTTCTCCCATGAGAGGGAAAGGCAGGAGGGGCTAGCCCTCCCCCTTTTCCTTCCCTAGGGCTAGCCAAACAAGGGAGGAGGCACACCAGCCCCCTTGTGGGCTGGTCTGTCCCCTCCTTTGGCCCATAAGGCCCATAACTTGCCGGGGTGTGCCCGGAACCCCTTCCGATGACCCGATTCCTTCCCGGTACGTCCCGAAACACTTCCGGTGTCCAAATACCATCGTCCTATACATCAATCTTTACCTCTCGACCATTTTGAGACCCCTCTTCATGTACGTGATCTCATCCGGGACTCCGAACAACATTCGGTCACCAAAACATATAGCTCATATAACACGATATCGTCAACGAACGTTAAGCGTGCGGACCCTATGGGTTCGAGAACTATGTAGACATGACCGAGACACCTCTTCGCTCAATAACCAATAGCGGAACCTGGATGCCCATATTGGATCCTACATATTCTACAAAGATCTTTATCGGTCGAACCGTTATGACAACATACGTAATTCCCTTTGTCCATCGGTATGTTACTTGCCCGGGATTCGATCGTCGGTATCTCTATACCTAGTTCAATCTTGTTACCGGCAAGTCTCTTTACTCGTTCCATAATACATCACCTCATAACTAACTCCTTAGTCATTTGCTTGCATGCTTATGATGTGTATTACCGAGAGGGCCCAGAGATACCTCTCCGATACTCGGAGTGACAAATCCTAATCTCGATCTATGCCAACTCAACAAACACCTTCGGAGATACCTGTAGAGCATCTTTATGATCACCCATTTATGTTGTGACGTTTGATAGCACACAAGGCATTCCTTCAGTATCCGGGAGTTGCATACTCTCATAGTCGAAGGAATATGTATTTGACATGAAGAAAGCAATAGCAATAAACTGAACGATCAATATGCTAAGCTAACAGATGGGTCTTGTCCATCACATCATTCTCCTAATGATGTGATCCCGTTATCAAATGACATCACATGTCCATGGTTAGGAAACCTTAACCATCTTTGATCAACGAGCTAGTCTAGTAGAGGCTTACTAGGGACACAATATTTGTTTATGTATTCACACATGTATTTAAGTTTCAGATCAATACAATTCTAGCATAAATAATAAACCTTTATCATGAATAAGGAAATATAAAATAACAATTTTATTATTGCCTCAAGGGCATATTTCCTTCACCAATAGTTTCAAATATTATAGTCTGATTATTTTCATCCTAGGATCTTTTAATGTGCCTGTATACAAACATTAGGTATTGAGTAACTGGACTAAAAATGCTAATAAAGATGAAAATAATCAGACCAATGTGTTTGGCAAAATTATATGCAGATCATAGTTAATCACAATCACATGTACTTAATTTTCATAAACAAAGCCAAATTACAACCTAGAGTACGTGTAGTGACACGTATATTCGAAAGTAAGTCCATTATCCTTAACTCCAAGATCATGACTACTCAAAGCCAAATTACAACCTAGAGTACATGTAATGACACATATACTCGAAAGTAAGTCCATTATCCTTAACTCCCAGATCATGACTACACTAAAAATAGGCTCATGTCTCAGAAATGTACTCCCTCCGTAAAGAAATATAAAAGCGTATAGATCACTAAAGTATTGATCTAAACGCTTTTATATTTCTTCACAGAGGGAGTAGTTGACATGTAGAGAGGCAGAATATTCCAGCTCTAAACAATCAACACCATGTGTTCATCGAAAGCTAACAACTCGCACAGGTAATTGGCCAGTAGTTTAGCTTTTATTTGGCAGGATGGGATCCTTTGAACAGACTCCGTCCATCCATCGGGAACTTCTTTGCTTGTTCGTGTGGTCTTCTCTCTTATCTACCCCGCGCCCAAGTGGACAATGCTTTGATCAAACACCATAGTATTGGGATAATTAAGCTCCCTGCCATGGATATACAATATTCTGTAGTAGTGATCTGCATTCGGTGTAGATGCTGCCTTTGGAGCAGTTGTAAAGTGCCGCTGGTTCATGACAACTGGCAGCAATACGTTGTGTTTCCTATCATTCATTCTGCACCGAAAATAAAATGGAAAGGGAGGATCCACATCCACGTAGTAGCACCAGCTAGAGATACGACAGCAAGTGCGGGGAGTGATGAAGTAATACGGCTAACACTAAGATCCTGTTCGGTAGTCCACCGGCTCCACAAAATCCTATGCTCCAGCTCCTCCAAGCGAGCTCCGGCTCCTCCATCGATCATGAGACCCTGTTCGGCTTGATCGCTCCACTCTGGTTCATGAGATGGTCCGAAAGCACAATCTGGCTGGGGGGACCATACGGAAGGGAGTGATAGGATAGAAAAAGAACGAGAGACATAACGGTAACGAATCGATACACCACTTATCGATGGCAGTCTGTCGTAAATTTGATGAACTCCTTCATTTCCGGGATCCACAGAGCACCTCATTGCTCGCTCTACGATTTTCATCTGCAGATCGCTCCACTCCACTCTTTCGACTCCAGGGAGTTGTAGTGTTCGGGTCGACTCCGCCCACTCCCGGAGCAGAGCTGTGGAGTGGAGTGGATCCGAACAGGCCCTATGCTAGCAAAACTCTAGACAGTGCTCGAAGAAATTATGCTACTACTGAGAAAGAATTTCTAGCAGTTGTGTTTGCTTGTGATAAATTCAGATCTTACATTGTTGATTCTAAAGTAATTGTTCACACCAATCATGTTGCTATCAAATACCTTATGGAAAAGAAAGGTGCTAAACCTAGACTCATTAGGTGGGTTCTTTTGCTACAAGAATTTGACTTGCATGTTACTGATAGGAAGGGAGCTGAGAATCCCGTAGCTGATAACTTGTCTAGGTTAGAAAATATCCTTGATGACCCACTACCTATTGATGATAGTTTTCCTGATGAACAACTAGCTGCAATAAATGCTTCTCATAATACTCCATGGTATGCAGACTACGCTAACTACATTGTTGCTAAATTTATACCACCTAGTTTCACATACCAACAAAAGAAAAAGTTTTTCTATGATTTAAGACATTACTTTTGGGATGACGCACATCTTTATAAAGAGGGAGTAGATGGTATTATTAGACGTTGTGTACCTGAGCATGAACAGGAACAAATCCTACAGAAGTGTCACTCCGAGGATTACGGAGGACACCATGCGGGGGACAGAACTATACACAAGGTATTACAATCTAGTTTTTTGGCCTACTCTTTTCAAGGATGCTCGTAATTTTGTCTTATCTTGTGATGAATGTCAAAGAATTGGTAATATTGGTAGATGTCAGGAAATGCCTATGAGTTATTCACTTGTTATTGAACCATTTGATGTTTGGGGCTTTGATTATATGGGACCTTTTCCTTCCTCTAATGGGTATACACATATTTTAGTTGTTGTTGATTATGTCACTAAGTGGGTAGAAGCTATTCCAATTAGTAGTGTTGATCACAACACTTCTATTAAAATGCTTAAAGAAGTTATTTTCCCAAGGTTTGGAGTCCCTGGATATTTAATGATTGATGGTGGTTCACATTTTATTCATGGGGCTTTCCGTAAATTGCTTGCTAAATATGATGTTAACCATAGAATTGCATCTTCTTATCACCCTTGAATCTAGCGGTCAAGTTGAACTGAGCAATAGCGACATAAAGTTCATTTTGTAAAAGACTGTCAATAAGTCTCGAAAGAATTGGTCTAAGAAATTAGATGATGCATTATGGGCCTATAGAACTGCTTATAAAAATCCTATGGGTATGTCTCCATATAAAATGGTTATGGAAAAGCTTGTCATTTGCCTCTTGAGTTAGAACATAAAGCATATTGGGCAATTAAAGAACTCAATTATGATTTCAAACTTGCCGGTGAAAAGAGATTATTTGATATTAACTCTTTAGATGAATGGAGAACCCAAGCTTATGAAATTGCCAAATTATTTAAAGAAAAAGTTAAAAGATGGCATGACAAAAGAATCCAAAAATGGGAATTCAAAGTGGGTGAGTATGTTCTATTGTAAAATTCTCGTTTTAGATTTTTTGCAAGAAAACTTCTCTCTAAATGGGAAGGACCATACATCATTGAGGAAGTTTATCGCTCTGGAGCCATTAAGATCAATAATGCCGAAGGTGGTCAATGGACAAAGAATTAAGCATTATATCTCAGGTACACCTATCAATGTTGAAACTAACATTATCCAAACTATGACACTGGAGGAATACATAAAAGAGACCTTCCAGAACACTCCAGAACCCTGAAAAGGAAGAGGTACGTGATACAGTAAGTAAACCGACTCCAAAAATTCCATAAAAATATTTTCTGCCAGTTTTGGAATATTAGAAAAAATACAAAAAATAAGAAACACCGCAGGGGCCATCCAGGTGCCCACTAGGCACCAGGGCGCGCCTGCCCCCTGGCGCGCCCTGGTTGGTAGTGGTCCCCTCGCGAGCCTTCCCGACTCCATTTTCCTCTGGTTTACGTGTTTTGCAACATAAAAAATCTTTATATATACCCCCGAACATTTTGATCACCGTATCACAGAAATATCCTCTGTTCTTGTTTCATGCTATTTTCCTGGCAGATCCGAAAGCATGTCGTCTCAAGACTCAGATGGGGAGAGCTTCGTATCACACTATGTTGCAAATCCAAGGATCTATGGGGATATAGACCCCTATGGATGGTCCATTGAGGAGGAGCGAGATGCCAACTTGAAGGAAATGGAAGATGCAGGCTCAGATGAAGACGATATCCCTCTACCTCAACCATGAGATATGCATGTGGAATTCAAGAAGTCGAACCTTCCAAACGCAATAAACAAATCTAAGATCCAATTTATCCCGTCCCGTTTTCTGTAGGAAAGCAAGGAGGCATTATGTAAAAAGATGTTGAAGCTTGAGCAAGAAGTCGATGATTTGAGGGAGGAAAATTTCATCCTCAAACGTAAGCTGGACAAGCTCACCACCTCAGCACCACTGATACGTCTCCAACGTGTCTATAATTTTTGATTGTTCCACACTATTATATTATCCATCTTGGATATTTTATATGCATTATTATGCTATTTTATATCATTTTTTGGGACTAACCTACTAACTTAGTGCCTAGTGCCAGTTGTTGTTTTTCCTTGTTTTTGTCTTTACAGAAAATCAAAAACGGAGTCCAAATGGAACGAAACTTTTTGGAGATTTTTCTTGGACCACAAGACACTCTAGAAGCTTTGGGAGGAGGCCAGAAGGGCCACAAGCTCACAGGGCGCGCCTCCAAGCTTGTGGACCCATCGTGGCACCTCTAACCCTAATTCTTCTTCTATAAATACCCAAATATTCCCCATAGACCAGAGGGCACACCAAAAATACTTTTCTGCCACCGCAAGCTTCTGTTCTCGAGAGATCCCATCTGGAGACCTTTTTTGGTACTCTGCCGGAGGGGGATTCAATCATGGAGGGGCTCTACATCAACCTTGCTGCCCTTCCTATGATGTGTGAGTAGTTTACCACAGACCTACATGTCCATAGCTAGTATCTAGATGGCTTCTTCTCTCTCTTTGATCTTCAATACAATGTTCTTGGAGATCTATTCGATGTAATCTTCTTTTGAGGTGTGTTTGTTGAGATCCGATGAATTGTGGGTCTATGATCATATTATCTATGAATATTATTCGAGTCTTCTCTGAACTCTTTTATGTATGATTTCTATAGCTTAGTATTTCTCTCCGATCTATTGATTTGGTTTGGCCAACTAGATTGATTTTTCTTGCCATGGGAGGGGTGCTTTGTAATGGGTTCAATCTTGCGGTGCTCAATCCCAGTGAGAGATGGGGACATGACACGTATTGTATTGTTGCCATTAAGGATAAAAATATGGGGTTTATATCATATTGCATTGATCTATCCCTCTACATCATGTCATCTTGCTTACGGCGTTACTCCGTTCTTGTTAACTTAATACACTAGATGCATGCTGGATAGCGGTCGATGTGTGGACTAATAGTACTAGTTGCAGGCAGGAGTCGGTCTACTTTTCACGGACATGATGCCTATATACATGATCATTGCCTTGGATATCTTCATAATTATTCGCTTTTCTATCAATTGCTCAACAGTAATTTGTTTATCCACCGTATGCTTTCTTTCAAGAGAGAAGCCTCTAGTGAAAACTATGCCCCCCGGGTCTATCTTTTATCATATTATTTTCAGATCTATAAAACCAAAAACACAAAAATACCTTGCTGCACTTTATTTATCTTTATCTTATTTTGCATCTTTACTTATCTTTTATATCAATCTCTATCATATCTCATCCTTGCAAATAACTGTGAAGGGATTGACAACCCCTTTTCTAAGTTGGGTGCAAGTATTTGTTCGTTTGTGTGGGTGCTATCATTGGAGACTTGTGTGTTCCTCCTACTGGATTGATACCTTGGTTCTTAACTGAGGGAAATACTTATCTCTACTTTGCTGCATCACCCTTTCCTCTTCAAGGGAAAAACCAACGCAAGCTCAAGAAGTAGCAGGAAGAATTTCTGGCGCCATTGCCGGGGAGGATCTACATCAAGCCTATGAAGTACCCATCATAAACTATCATCTCTTGCACTTACATTATTTTCCATTTGCCTCTCGTTTTCCTCTCCCCCACTTCTAAAATGTTTTCAGAAAAATACAAAAATATTTGCCTTCTTTCCGTTTGCCTTTATGTCTTACTTGGTTTGTTTTCTTGTTCGCTTGGCATAATTGTATGTTTATTGGAAGTCAGAAACAAAAAGCTTATGGATCCTCATCCACTTGCTAATATTTTTAAAAGATCAAAATGATGAACCAATTGCTAGTGAGTTGAGTGCACTAGATTATCTTTATGAAGTTTTGTTTGAGATTCGTGAATCTGAAAATTGTGATGAAGTGTTAAAAGAAGAAATTTATAAAGTGATTCACGATAGCTCCTTGAATGAAAAGCATGATTGCAATGATGTTATTATAAAGTCTATTAATGTCAATTGTGCTAATAATATGCAAAACCCTAAGCTTGAGGATGCTAATTTTGCTATGTCCACTACTTATTGCAATGATCATGATTGGGGTGATATTTCTTATGATCTTGAAAATTTATTTGAGCCTCATGATGAATATGATATTGATAATAGTCTTTGCAATAATATTGAAAGTGGGTGTGGAAGAGTGTCAACTCTAGGTAATAATGATCCCACTACTTTGGAGAATGATCAACCTTATGAAATTTTTGATAAAAGTGGGCTTGGAGAGGTCATGACTTTATTTGATGATAATCCCACTATTTTGGAAGAGTGTCAACTTTGCATGCATGTGGGTCATGAAGAGAATATTTTATGTGATAATTATATTGTTGAATTTGATTATGATCCTACATGTAATTATTATGAGAGAGGAAAATATGGTTGTAGAAATTTTTATGTTACTAATTTACCTCTCGTCATGTTGAGATTGCCAATGTTTTATTCTTCTCCTATGCATATGCTAGATATCTCTTGTCTTGATAATTTATTTGCTTATAAAATTCCTATTCATAGAAAGTATGTTAGACTTAAACTTGTTTTTCACATGCTATATAATGCTCTTTTTGTGCTTCAATTTTTTGTCTTTCATGTGAGCATCATTAAAATTATCAACGCCTAGCTAAAAGCCTATAAAGAAAAGCGCTTGTTGGGAGACAACCCAATATTTTTCTTTTCTGTTTTTATGAGTTCATGCAATTGTGATTGAGTTTTTTATGTTTTAATTAGTGTTTGTGCCAAGTAAGACCTTTGGGATGATTTGGAAGATAGTTGCTTTGATTCTGTGAAAAAATAGAAACTTTTGTGCCCAGTTCTGGAAATTTGTAAATTCACAAAAACGTTTTTTAAATCTGAATGTTTTACACAAGATTGATATACAAATTTTCCACGCCGTCCTAATTTTTCAGAATTTTTGGAGTTACAAAAGTATGAGATTAATTCAGGTCTCTACAGATTGTTCTGTTTTTAACAGATTCTGTTTTCTATGTGTTGTTCTCTCGTTTTGATGAATCTATGGGTAATATCGGGGCGGGGGGGGGGGGGGTATGAAATATGGTGAAGTTGAAATATAGTAGATATAACATGAATATGAATTTAGAAAGTGAGTTCACAATAGTACCTAAAGGTAGTGATTTGTTTTATTATACTAACGGATCTCACGAGTTTTCTATTGAGTTTTGTGTTGTGAAGTTTTCAAGTTTTTGGTGAAGTTTCGATGGACTAAGGAATAAGGAGTGGCAAGAGCCTAAGCTTGGGTATTCCCAAGGCACCGCAACAAGGTAATATTCAATGAGAACCAAGTGTCTAAGCTTGGGGATGTGTAACACCCCTGATGTCAAGCTACAGTAAACCCATGCTAATGGTGCCATGTCATCACAATTAGCTAAGCCAAATTTCCAATTGATAAAAATCAAAGCCATTTCCTAATCTAAAATAAAAGTCAAATAAATTATTTATTCTAACATTAAAACTAAAATTGTTCACAATATTCTAAAAATTCCCATGACCATTGTCAAGTTGAAATCAACTTCATTTGACTCACAAATAAACTCCTACAAAATAAATAAGTGGTCCAACAGAAGTTAAATAACCATTTAAATTTAAACCTAATTATATATATATTCCTTTTAACCCCAAACTTTGTGGACAACCCCATAATATTGCAAGGTATTTTTGGGACAAGTCTCATATTTAACAAAACTCTTTTTTTAGTAATAAAATGAATTAGAAACATAAAACAAAAATGAAACTGAAAATAAATAATAAAAAAAAGGAAAAGGGGCAGAGATGCGCTGTGGCGGTGGGCTCTAGCCAGCCACAGTGCAGTCCGGCCCACTGGCCACGGCCTTCCCTCACCTCCTACCGCGCCCTGGCAAAGGCTGAGGCGACATGGCTGCGGACCCCCTTTGCTCCACGCGCTGCAGTGCCGCCCCGAGAGGGGATAAGGAGGCCAGCGCGGCTCCTCGGGGCAGTCCCAGATCTTTCCCACTCACTCTCGCCTCTCCACGCTCGCCCTTCTCCTCCTCCCTCGTCAGTGCGCCATCGTCGGCATGGCCTCACCCTAGCACGGCCAACGCCTCCCCCTCGTCCCCTTGAGCTGTCCAGAAGCCACTGGTACAGCATGGTGCTATACAAACGGTTTTTAACCCCTTTCCGCGACAGTGTTTTGAACTGTCGCCAAGTGAGTGACTGCGATAGGGGGGTCCTTCCCACACGACCCAGAAACCGTCAGGGATAGGCCTTCTGGTCACACGCGCTCGGCAAAATGAGGTCGTGTACAACGGGCGAGCGATCAAATATGGTTATACAGGCCCAATCGGTTCCAGTCGTAAGTACATCCCACACAGTCAGTCCCAAACAAACATTTCCGTTTGTTATGTACATTCCACACAGTCAATCCAAGGAATAAGTTTCCGTTCTTATGTACATCCCACACAGTCAATCCAGGGAAAACATTTCCGTTTGTATATACATCCCACACAGTTTTATGTACAGCCTCATGTGTGATCGGTGTAACTATCACACACACTCTACCTCGGTTAACGGTTTGCTTTTATTCAACTACATCACACACGATTTGATGAAGAAAACTGTATGGCATTGGGCTATCCATCACAAGCGCTTTTACTGCTAGAACCGTTTGCAAAGTTCCATGACCCATTTAGCAGGTTTATTAGTTTACAATTAATAATTCCAGTATTATGCAAATTCGCATTTCATATCGAACAGTTGTTTGCCAATTTCATATCAGGCACATAAATATATTTTAACATCACAGTACGATAGCTACCTGAAAACAACACAATACATCATATAGCTAGTTCACCTTCATAAGAACAATATATTCATTTCCTTAATCGAGATCATCCAGGCCCGTCTTATCCACCTCTGCTTTCAGTTTAGTAAGAACCTATTTTGCACTGGCCAACTGGAAAAGTGCCTTCTCCTTCGCCAACACCATCTTAGCAAAGTCTAATTTAAAAAATCTGAGCTCATTCTCCATCTTCCTCTTTTTATCCCGCATCGTCAAATATTCTTCAGCGTTGACAACACTTCCTCTAAGCCTACCTCTATTATCTTCCTCATACATGCTCCAGAGCTTTGCTAGGCACATCTTCAAAGACTGTGGCCACTCTTGATCAACCCACTCCAGGTTAGAACACTTCCGTTCATCCTATAATATTTAAAACTATATCAGTAACAATTGTAGGGGAAATGGGTTTCTAGCAATATAAAAAATCACCAAATACATATTTTGAAAAACTGAAGAAACAGGTTAATTATGACATATCTTCTCAAAATGATCAATGTGCAAATGAATTAATTGCTACTGAGACAACAACCAAATTCTGAAACATCAGAAGCTATAATTAACTACAACAACGCTACAAGTTCTTAGTCATGTACTATAAATAACAAATTGAAGATTTTATGAGGAAGCTAAATATAACTGCAACAGCATAGCGACAGTGTTTGGATGACAGCAAATTGATACTAACAGGTGTGTACATGCACAAATTTATTAACATAGAACTAATAGCACTAAGGCCGTCCACTATGTATGCCAAAACCGGTGTAAAGAAAACTATTGCTACATTTGGCACCGGTGCCCTGCACTGGCGAGCCGATGGAGCGGAAAAAAATCAGGGACCCGGACTCCGGAGCACCTAGTTGCTCTGATGCCCAGTTCCTTCGTGCCATAAAGATTTAGTATTTTATTGCTTGGCTGCTCGGATGTGTGGACCAAAGTTGGCTGCACAAACTGCTGAAGCGGTGCCAAATAATTTTCTAATGGCACCACTGATGAGATGGCAACATTTTTAGATACTAGGTACAAACTGTGACACTGTCTTGACATCCAGAATAACACAACACAATGACAGTGTCTGAATCACATCTAACAAATGATTTGTAACAACAAAAGTGGGGCTAAACTTCTCCGCACATGCCAGAAACTTCCTCCCACTGTCCACATATTCAAACGCAACTAGCTTCACGCATGGATATTGATGGTGACAACGAGCAGGCAGATCTTCAGCCATCCCGCTCCATTCGTTGCAACTGATGGTCCTAGGAAGCTACAAGAGGAAGAAATGACTCAAATCGACCGCCGGGTTAAAATCCTTCATTCCAAGTCATAACCCGTGAGAGAGAAGAGAGGCATACCCGGGTGCTGAAAAATTCATCGTCGTCGGAGGAACCGCTGGAGAGGTCATTGAAGAAGACCATGGCGACCCCGGCGGTAGGATGCGAGATGGCGAGAGCGAGGAAGCGGCTATAGCTTCAGAAGGAAGGAGGAAACAGGGGAAATGTGACTTGTGGTCGGGGAGAAAAGGGGGTGGGGAAGGGGGGGCGGGGTAGATATTTCGGCGGTAGGCCAAAAATTTCGAAATGTGGAGGGAAACTTTGCGCGTGGTGCCGCCGGACACCATTCATTTTGAATGATTGTGTGCATCGCGAATGATTCTTTTGCTTTACGCGCATGAGATGAGTTTGATAATTCAAATTTTGGTGAAATTTCCCTGGGTACTGTCCTCATTCATGTCATTGCATAATTTAACATCGCTTGCTAATTTGGGCACACAAAAGAGCGTACAGCACACAGACCACACTTACTAAATCGAGCAATTTTAGTAATTAAACAGAGCTAGTTGACCTGAACATTTGCTCTAACAAAAGACCAGCATTAAAAACAAAGCCTAAGTACGCATAATTTTAACAAAGCCGCCGCCGCGCCGGCCTATGCATCGCCGGTGTGAGATGAGACGTCGATGACTTGTCCTGGCGACA
This sequence comes from Thinopyrum elongatum, assembly GCA_011799875.1. NCBI lineage: Eukaryota > Viridiplantae > Streptophyta > Magnoliopsida > Poales > Poaceae > Thinopyrum > Thinopyrum elongatum. The sequence goes on from CM022302.1 coordinate 427,968,675, forward strand.
TGCCGCCGTTGATGGACTCCGCGTCCCCCTGCTGAAGTCGACCACGTCCTCGTCCTCGTCGCCGCCCTCAAGGTTGTAGTACTCCTAGTAGTGGCTGCGCCAGAGCTCGTGTTGGTACTCCACCGCCGATTCCTCGACGGACAGACTCTTCTCGACCTCGACCTCAGCCACACGCAACTCCTCCTCTCGCCGCTCCTCGATCTTCGCCGCCTCCTGCATCTCCATCTCCCGCTCGGCGATCTCATGAGGAAGCAGGTGCTCCATGGCCACTGCCGCCTTTTCGGACGTGGGTTGCATGCTGGATTCCGAGGTGGCCTGGAATATCTTGGCGTGTGCGTCCTCGATCTTGGCGTGGATGGCCTCGACCCGGGCCAGGGTGACATCGGCGGCACGGACGGCAGCTCGAGCGCTCTCGGCATTTGCAGCCGCCGTCGCAGCAGCTGCTGCAGCTGCCATGTCGGCTATCGCAGAAGCCCTCTCGGCGGATGTGGTCGCGCTCAATGCGGATGCGGCGGCACTCTCGGCGTAGGCGGCGGCGCTCTCGGCGCAGGCGGCGGCGCTCGGGGAGGACGCGGCCACCGTACGGGCCCTCACGAAGCGTTTCCACGGTTTTATCTTTGCAAGAACGGATTGCCAAAATGGGGATCGAGATTCATGGATTCAGGGGTTGCCAGCACTGGAGCAGACAAGCCGGCGAAGCTTAAGGAAGAAGACTTAAATAGACCCACGAATTTTCATCGCAAACGGTTCCTACAAAAAAACTGTGTGTGATGTTGTTGATATTTTTTATTAGCTGTGAAAGACGAATTTAAAGTAAAGTGGCAACGGATGGTGTTTTAAATGTACGAGAAAATTTGTAGTACTAATACAACTGTCATGTCAAAATTTGGAAAATTTCAGGGGTCATTTGACCTTTTAGGACATTTTAAGTGATTTTCTAGCCACTTAATGACCGTAATTCAAATTTGAACTACATCTACATGCAATGGCTAACCATAATGGTTTGAAAAATCATATTGGTGTACTTGTGTGCGAGTTAATTCCATGTGCAGTAAATTGGAAAGAATTTTCAAACATATTGGTGTCACGGCTATGACACATGCATGGAGTGTCATGGCATTTAAATTCCAAAAAATTAAAAAAAGATTAGAAACACATGAAACCTTGCTTGATGTAATGTCATGCCACCAAGATGATGTGGTAAAAAATTTGGCATGTTTGACGAAAGTTTGTACACACACCCCTCACAAACCAGATCAACTCACTAGAAGGCTCGTGGTTCCGAGAGGGAACAATGCATGTTTGATGACGAACGGGAGATAGCTTCCTCTTACGGCCTTCAAATTTTTTCTACATTTAACATGCGCTAATACAACTGTCATGTGAAAATTTGGAAAATTTTAGGTGTCATTTGACCTTTTAAGACATCTAAGTGATTTTCTAGCCATTTAATGATCGTAATTCAAATTTGAACTACATCTACATGCAACGGCTAACCATAACGGTTTGAAAAATCATATTTTTGTACTTGTGTGCGAGTTAATTCCATGTGCAGTAAATTGGAAGGAAATTTCAAACATATTGGTGTTACGGCCTGGACACATGCATGGAGTGCCATGGCATTTAAATTCCAAAAAATTAAAAAAGGATCAGAAACACATGAAATCTTGCTTGATGTAATGTCATGCCACCAAGATGATGTGGTAAGAAATTTGGCATGTTTGACGAAAGTTTGGACACACACCCCTCATAAACCGGAGCAACTCGCTAGAAGGCTCGTGGTTCCGAGAGGGAACAATGCATGTTTGATGACGAACGGGAGATAGCTTCCTCTTACGGCCTTCAATTTTTTTCTACATTTAACATGCACTAATACAACTGTCATGTGAAAAATTAGAAAATTCTAGGGGTCATTTGACCTTTTAAAGACATCTAAGTGATTTTCTAGCCATTTAATGACCGTAATATAAGTTTGAACTACATCTACATGCAACGGCTAACCATAACGGTTTGAAAAATCATATTTTTGTGTACTTGTGTGTGAGTTAATTCCAAGTGCAGTAAATTGGAAGGAATTTTTAAACATATTGGTGTCACGGCCTGGACACATGTACATGCATGGAGTGCCATGCCATTATTCAAAAAATTAAAAAATGATCAGAAACACATGAAACCTTGCTTGACGTAATGTCATGCCACCAAGATGATGTGGTAAAAAAATTGGCCTGTTTGACGAAAGTTTGGACACACACCCCTCACAAACCGGAGAAACTCACCAGAAGGCTCGTGGTTTCGAGAGGGAACAATGCATGTTTGACGAAGAATCGACGATAGCTTCCTCTTATGGACTTAAAAAATTTTCTACAGTTAACGTGCATTAATACAACTGCCGTGTCAAAATTTAAAAAAATTCAGGGGCCATTTGACCTTTTTAAGACATTTAAGTGATTTTCTAGCCATTTAATGACCGTAATCCAAATTTGAACTACATCTTCATGCAGCGGCTAACCATAACGGTTTGAAAAAAAATATTTGTGTACTTGTGTGCGAGTTAATTCCATGTGCAGTAAATTGGAACGAATTTTCAAACATATTGGTGTCACGGCTTGGACACATGCATGGAGTGCCATGGCATTTAAATTCCAAAAAATTAAAAAATGATCAGACGATGTAAATATCTGGTGTTCAAAAGAGAAAATGTAAAGATCTGGCAAGATAACCGGGCCCCACACGATTGGCACTGGTTATTAATCAGACACGGTTCTGTATTGGAAACCGTCAGCTATTAAGTTCACACACGGCTTTTGCTGCGGGAATCGTGTGTAATTCAAACTACAATACTCATAAATTACGGCGACCGGCGTGTGTACTGTTCCCGTTGATCTAGATTCCGGCTGCTAATAAATACTACCTTCCTCACGTTGTCTCGCCTGCATTCTCATCTACATCCTCCCCTCGCTCGCCCTCTCTCTCTCTCTCTCAAATCTCTGCCATGGCACCGCCGATCTGCCCACGCACCGACGAGGAGGCGCCACCCCCTGAGGACACTCAGTCGAAGAGCAGCTACGAGGAGGACCCCTACTCGCCGCCGGATGAGGTTGCGCCGGACCACCCAACTTTGGAGTGGTTTTGTGGCCAGTACAATCTTTGTCTGTGGAAGTCGCTGCCGCCGGCTGAGAAAGCCAGACAAGTGGCATTCAAGAAGGAGATGGCAGAGGAGGAAGCCAGGTACCAGGTGGCCTGTGAAGCCCGTGATGTCGCCTGAAAAAGGAGGCGGTGGAGCTTTGGTGGCGGGCGCGTCGTCGTGCGGAGGAGGTGTACGAAGACGGGTACTTCGCGAGGAAGGTCAAAGGTGCTAGGCGCCTCATCGCTTCATGGAGGTGGGCCAATAAGCTCCAGCGTGCCACCAATGAGGAGCTCCGGTGGGCGCCCAACGAAATGGCAAGATCGTTCGCGCTCGTCCGCCAGTAAGAGGCAGATCGATACGTCAAGCGCTGCGAGGCGGAGGAGGCGGAGTACTGCCTCCACGCTGGGAAGACGCCGCGCACCAGGGAGCTGCTGGCGAGGGGCTGCCAGAATACTGCCCCTAGGAGGGATTATTAGTTTTAGTATTGTTCGTTTTCAATTTTATGCATTGTACCTAGTAGTTAAGTATCATCACGTATATGTGACGATATTATATATATTCTGTGATGAACTAATGAACAATTAATATATATTATGAATTCCATTTTCTATCTGTTTTCGTATACTAATTTGTATCTGGCTGTTATCATCCACATATACAGAATGGAAAGCATATACACACATATTGAAACAGAACATATAAGAACGGAAAATAGAGTACACACATTGAAACAGAGCAATAAACAGAGCAATATTATGATTGCTATGAATACATAGCGACCCAAGTCGAAACGACTCAACAAAATAAAACATGCCCATGAGACCATGACCAGCAACCCTTGCCTACGGTAGCTCTTGGCTCTGCCTGAACTCGTGCAGGCGTTCGACACGCTCGCGGTACATCTGGAGCGCGAGCTTGAGCTCCAAGTTGGCTATTTCATCGGAGATCACCAGTGAGGATGCGACGGCCATGTTCCTCTACTGCGCCCAGGTGGACACCTGGGCCAAGGAGGCGGTCGAGCCTAGCGACCAGTGCGTTGGCATCGAGCGGGCCGCAGACAAGGCGAACGGCGCGACCCATGCGAACGACACGGCTGGCGTCCGGTGCAAGTACGGCGCGGCCGGCCTCTGGTGCAAGTACGGCGCAGACGGCCTCTGCCCACTCCTGGCGAGGAATGGGGGTACTGACGGGACATGTACCCAGCTGCGATGCCCTGTCGACAGCAGGAGAGCGCCGATGGATCCGCTCTTGCTGTGCGGCGCGCCGCGCCTCTCGCTCTGCGGTGCTCCAACGGTCTCGCTGTGCGGTGAGCCACAACCTATCGGCACGGACACACCTAGCTTGCTCTACGGCGCGCCATCGATCATGTTGTGCGGTGAGCTGCAGCCTCATGGCACTGACATGCCTATCTTGATCCGCGGCGCTAAAGCGCCATGCGCCAAGGGTCTGCTCAACCCTGGTGATGACGCGCATCACGGCGTCGTCCATCGCGTTGCCGGGGAGTGCCTCAGCCTCGATGGGCCGTGGCGCCTTCTCGTTTTCCTCGTCGAGGAGGTTGATGGCAGTGGCGGCGCTTTGGTGGGTTGGCATGCTTGGAAAAGGTGGATGTGCTACAGGCTACACTTGTTGCCTCCGTGCATCGCGCGCCGCCTAGGTTTATGTGCAATATCGCTGGGTGGCGGCGGAAAACCGGTGAGGAAATGGCGGGAAACGGTGGCGTGTTCATAAAATGCCATCAATTAATGGAAACTTTAGCATAGAAGGAACATCGAGATAGCACGATGCGTGCGGGCACATTGCTCGCCCAAGGCTATGATCCATATACTTGTGTACCCAACAGAGCACACTATTCATAGTAAAGAATACTGTTCCATTTATCCTAGTAGAGCAGTGGCGGCAAGCGTCACAAGAAGTAGATAATGATCAGATGATCGTTTATCCTAGTTAATTATGCATGTAATAGTTTACTTTGGTGTGTGGAAATGTCGTGTGTGTACTAGCCACCTATATAATTGGATGTTTGCCGCGTATCACACACATCTTGTTTATGTGAAACGTTTCTATTCTCTTGGCTCAACACAAACAGTTTATCGGAATGAAGTGTATGCCCTCCATTGCACACACCTTGATCTGGCTGAACCGTTTCTGTTGTGTTGCCTAATCGAAAACAGTTCATCCGAGTGAACCGTATGCCTTATATCACACACACCTTGATCTGGCTGACCGTTTCTTTTGTGTCGCCTAATCACAAACAGTTCATCTGAGTGAACTGTATGCCATATATCGCACACACCTTCATCTGGCTGCCCATTTCTGTTGTTCCGCCTCATCACAAACAGTTTATCCGAGTGAACTGTATGCCGTATATCGCACACGCCTCCATCTGGCTGCCCGTTTCTTTTGTTCTTCCTCATCACAAACAGTTCATTGAACAGAACCGTCTACCCCACAACGCACATGCAACTAAAATCTGAACCGTGTTTGATGTATCCACCATCGCAAATGTTTTGCATCTTTTTTGATGGTTTTTTACATCACCGTTTGTGATTAATGCATCGCACACAGTTTCGTCGAAGGGTCTCTGATTGTAGTGTCGCGTTAGCAGCATCCTGCAGTAGTGAGCTCTGTCATGTCGTCCTCGTCCTCTCCACTAAGCCACAAGACGCCAGGCGCCCTCCCTCATCGGATCAAGCTCGTCATCCACCTTCGGCCACCGCGACGTCATTGTTGATTCCGACAGCATCGAGTGTTGGGTAACGTTGCATGGGAAACAAAAAAATTTCCTACGCTCACCAAGATCAATCTAGGAGATGAACATCTACGAGAGGAGAGATTGCATCTACATACCCTTGTAGATCGCTAAGCGAAAGCGTTAAGAAATGCGGTTGATGTAGTAGAACGTCTTCGCGATCCAATCACGATCCGTCCCGCGAACTCCCGATCCAAGTGCCGAACGGACGACACCTTCGCGTTCAACACACGTACGGCTTGATGATGCCTTAACCTCCTTGATCCATCGAGCGATGGTGAAGTAGTAGCTTGAGTCATCCAGCAGCACGACGGCGTGGTGGCGGGGGTGGTGGTGGAATCTCAGCAGAGTTTCGCTAAGCACTACGGAGAGGAAGAAGACTACGAGGGAGAGGAGGGGCAGTGCCATGGCGTATCTTTGGTGTGGATGCCCTCCCTCTCCTCATCTATGTATAGGGGGGAAGGGAGGAGGAGGGGCGCCCTAGGGTTCCCTAGGGGGCCGGCGGCCACCAGGGGGAAACCCTAGATGGGTTTGGTGCGACCCCCTAGGAGCCTTGGCCCCCAAGGCAAGGGGGCGGCTGCCCTAGGGGGTCGCCCCCACCTCCTCTGGCATCGTAGGATGGCGTGAGGGAGAGCGCACAGCCCCTTAGTGGGCTGGTGTGCCCCCTCCCCTTGGCCCATGAGGCCCCCCAACACTTGCCGGGGCCCCAGAAACCCCTTTCGGCTCTCCTGGCCTCAACCCGGTACCCCCGGAACACTTCCGGACTCCGATGACCTTCATCCTATATATCGATCTTCACCTCCGGACCACTTCGGAGTTCGTCGTCACGTCCGGATCTCATCCGGGACTCCGAACAACCTTCGGTAACCACCACAATGACTCAACTATACTTATATCGTCACCAAACGTTAAGTGTGTAGACCCCGCGGGTTCGAGAACTATGCAGACATGACCAAGACACCTCTACGGTCAATAACCAATAGCGGGACCTGGATGCCCATATTAGTTCCTACATATTCTACGAAGATCTTATCGGTCGAACCTCGATGTCAAGGATTCAGCTAATCCCGTATGCAGTTCCCTTTGTCTATCGGTATGTTACTTGCCCGAGATTTGATCGTTGGTATCCCCATACCTAGTTCAATCTCGTTACTGACAAGTCTCTTTACTCGTTCTGCAATACAAGATCCCGTGACTAACTCATTGGTCACATTGCTTGCAAGCTTATTGTGATGTTGTATTACCGAGTGGGCCCTGACATACATCTCCGTCATACGGAGTGACAAATCCCAGTCTTGATCCATGCCAAGTCAACAGACACCCTCGGGGATACCTGTAGAGCACCTTTATAGTCACCCAGTTACATTGCGACGTTTGATACACACAAGGTACTCCTTCGGTGTCAGTGAGTTTCATGATCTCATGGTCATAGGAACATATACTTGGCATGCAGAAAATGTTAGCAATAAACTTGACACGATCACATGCTACGTTTATAGTTTGGGTCTTGTCCATCACATCATTCTCCTAATGATGTGATCCCGTTATCAAATGACAACTCATGTCCATGGCTAGGAAATCATAGCCATCTTTGATCAACGAGCTAGTCCGGTAGAGGCTTACTAGGGACATGCTGTTGTCTATGTATCCACACATGTATTTGAGTTTCCGATCAATACAATTCTAGCATGGATAATAAATGATTATCATGAACAGGGAAATATGATAATAACTAATTTATTATTGCCTCTAGGGCATATTTCCAACAGTCTCCCACTTGCACTAGAGTCAATAATCTAGTTCACATAACCATGTGATTAACACCCAATTAGTTATGGGGTTTGATCATGTTTTGCTTGTGAGAGAGGTTTTAGTCAACGGGTCTGCAACATTCAGATCCTCATGTACTTTGCAAATTTTATGTCATACTGTAGATGCTGCTACCATGCTCCAGTTGGAGCTATTCCAAACGGCTGCTCCACTATACGTATCCGGTTTGCTACTCAGAGTCATCCGAATTGGTGTTAAAGCTTGCATCGATGTAACCCTTTACGCCGAACTCTTATCACCTCCATAACCGAGAAACTCTACTCAGAGTCATCCAGATTGGTGTTAAAGCTTGCATCGACGTAACCCTTTACGCTGAACTCTTTATCACCTCCATAACTGAGAAACATTTCCTTATTCCTCTAAGGATAATTTTGACCGTTGTCCAGTGATCCACTCCTGGATCACTCTTGTACCCCCTTGCCAGACACGTGGCAAGGCACACATCAGGTGCAGTACATAGCATGGCATACCATATAGAGCCTATGGCTAAGGCATAGGGGACGACCTTCGTCTTTTTTCTTTCTTCTGCCGTGGTCGAGCTTTGAGTCTTACTCAACTTCACACCTTACAACTCAGGCAAGAACTCCTTCTTTGATTGATCCATTTTGAACTCCTTCAAAATCATGTCAAGGTATGTGCTCTGTGAAAGTCTTATCAGGCATCTTGATCTATCTCTATAGATCTTGTTGCCCAATATGTAAGCAGCTTTACCTAGGTCTTCCTTTGAAAAACTCCTTTCAAACAACCCTTTATACTTTCAGAAAATTCTACATCATTTTCGATCAACAATATGTCATCCACATATACTTATCAGAAATGTTGTAGTGCTCCCACTCACTTTCTTGTAAATACAAGTTTCTTGCAAACTTTGTATAAACCCAAAAGCTTTGATCACCTCATCAAAGCATATGTTCCAACTCCGAGATGCTTGCTCCAGTCCATAGAAGGATCGTTGGAGCTTGCATACCTTTTAGCATCCTTAGGATCAACAAAACCTTCTGGTTGTATCACATACAACCTTTCCTCACGGAAACCATCAAGGAAACTTTGTTTTGACATCCATCTGCCAGATTTCGTAATTGAAAATGCAGCAACTGCTAACATAATTCCAATAGACATTAGCATCACTATGAGTGAGAAAGTCTCATCATAGTCAACTCCTTGAACTTGTCGGAAACTTCTTTGTGCCAAGTCGAGCTTCATAAATGGTGACATTACCATCAACGTCTGTCTTCTTCTTCAAGATCCATTCATTCTCAATGGCTTGCCGATCATCGGGCAAGTCCACCAAAGTCCATACTTTGTTCTCATACATGGATCCTATCTCGGATTTCATGGATCCTAGCCATTTGTTGGAATCCGGGCCCACCATCGCTCCTTCACAGTTCATAGGTTCACTGTTGTCTAACAACATGACCTCCAAGACAGGATTGCTGTATCACTCAGGGGCGGTACGATTCCTTTGTCGACCTACGAGGCTCAGTAGTAACTTGATCTAAAGCTTCATGATCATCATCATTAGCTTCCTCTTCACTTGGCGCAGGCGCCACAGAAACATCTTTCTGCGTCGTGCTACTTTCCAACTGAAGTGACGATTTAACAACCTCATCAAGCTTTACCTTCCTCCCACTCAATTCTTTCGAGGTAAACTCCTTCTCTAGGAAGGATCCATTCCTGGCAACAAAGACTTTGCCTTCGGATCTGAGATAGAAGGTGTACCTAACTGTTTCCTTAGGGTATCCTATGAAGACACACTTGTTCGCTTTGGGAGCTTATCAAGCTGAAGCCTTTTTACATAAGCGTCGCAGCCCCAAACCTTAAGAAGCGACAACTTAGGTTTCTTGCCAAACCATAATTCATACGGTGTCGTCTCAACGGATTGAGATGGTGCCCTATTTAAAGTGAATGTAGTTGTCTCTAATGCATAACCCCAAAACGATAGTGATAGATCAGCAAGAGACATCATAGAACACACCATATCCAATAAGGTTCGATTACGACGTTCGGACACACCATTACGCTGTGGTGTTCCAGGTGGCGTCAACTGTGAAACAATTCCACATTGTCTTAAGTGATTGCCAAACTCATAACTCAGATATTCTCCCCCTCGATCAGATCATAGGAATTTAATCTTCTTGTTACGATGATTCTCAACTTCACTCTAAAATTGCTTGAACTTTTCAAACATTTCAGACTTATGCTTCATTAAGTAAACATACCCATATCTACTCAAATCATCGGTGAAGGTGAGGAAATAACGATATCCACCGCACGCGTCAACACTCATCGAACCGTACACATCAGCATGTATGATTTCCAACAAGTCACTTGCCCGTTCCATTGATCCGAAAAATGGGGTTTTAGTCATCTTGCCAATGAGGCATGGTTCGCATGTGTCAAGTGATTCAAAATCAAGTGACTCCAAAAGTCTATTAGCATGGAGTTTCTTCATGCGCTTTACACCAATATGACCTAAGCGGCAGTGCCACAAGAAAGTGGTACTATCATTATCAACTCTACATCTTTTGGCATCAATGTTATGAACATGTGTATCACTACGATCGAGATTCAATAAACCATTCACATTGGGTGCATAACCATAGAAGGTATTATTCATGTAAACAGAATAACCATTATTCTTTGACTTAAATGAATAACCGTATTGCAATAAACACGATCTAATCATGTTCATACTCAACGCAGACACCAAATAACATTTATCTAGGTTCAACACTAATCTCGAAGGTAGAGGGAGTGTGCGATGGTGATCACATCAACCTTGGAAACACTTCCAACACACATCGTCACCTCACCCTTAGCTAGTCTCCATTTATTCCGCAGCTTTTGTTTCGAGTTACCAATATTATCAACTGAACGGGTATCTAATACCCAGGTGCTACTAGGAGTACTAGTAAGGTACACATCAATAACATGTATATCAAATATACTTTTGTTGAAGTTGCCAACCTTCTTATCTATTGGGGTAGTTCCGCTACCAGTGACCGTTCCCCTTACAATAGAAGCACTTAGTCTCGGGTTTGGGTTCAACCTTGGGTTTCTTCACTGAAGTGGCAACTGGCTTGCCATTCATGAAGTTTCCCTTCTTTCCCTTGCCCTTCTTGAAACCAGTGGTTTTGTTAACCATCAACACTTGATGCTCCTTCTTGATTTCTACCTTCGCGGCCTTAAGCACTACGAACAGCTCCGGGATCATCTCCATCCCTTGCATATTATAGTTCATCACGAAGCTCTAGTAGCTTGGTGATAGTGACTGGAGAACTTTGTGAATCACTATCTTATCTGGAAGATTAACTCCCACTTGATTCAAGCGATTGTAGCACTTAGACATTCCGAGCACATGCTTACTGGATGAGCTATTCTCCTCCATCTTGTAGGCAAAGAACTTGTCAGAGGTCTCATACCTCTCAACACGGGCATGAGCCTGAAATACCAATTTCAGCTCTTGGAACATCTCATATCTTCCATGGCGTTCAAAATGCCTTTGGAGCCCCGATTCTAAGCTGTAAAGCATGGCGCACTAAACTATCAAGTAGTCATCAGAACGTGTCTGCCAGATGTTCACAACATCCACAGACGACGCTAGAGGGGTTGGCACACTGAGCGGTGCATCAAGGACATAAGCCTTCTGTGCAACAGTGAGGAAAATCCTCAGACTATGGCCCTAGTCTGCATAATTGCTTACAATAACTTTCAACTTAGTCTTTCTCTAGGAACGTATTAAAACAGGGAGCTACACTGCGAGCTATTGATCTACAACATAAATTTGCAAAGATAACTTAGACTATTGTTCATGATAAATGAGTTCAATTAATCATATTACTTAAGAACTCCCACTCAAATCAACATCCCTCCGGTTGTCAGAGTGTAACACGATCCAAATTTACCAACCCAAGTCCGATCATCACGTGAGATGAGGTTGTTTCAATGGTGAACATCTCTATTTTGATCATATCTACTATATGACTCGTGTTCGACCTTTCGGTCTCTTTTGTTCCGAGGCCATGTCTGTACATGCTAGGCTCGTCAAGTTTAACCCAAGTGTTCTGCATGTGCAAAACTGGCTTGCACCCGTTGTATGCGAACGTAGAGTCTATCACACCCGATCATCACGTGGTGCTTCGAAACGATGAACTTTCGCAATGGTGCACACTTGGGGAGAACACAATTTTATCTTGAAATTTTAGTGAGCGATCACCTTATAATGCTACCGTCGTCCTAAGCAAAATAAGATGCATAAAAGGATTAACATCACATGCAAATCATAAGTGACATGACATGGCCATCAACTTGTGCTATTGATCTCCATCTCCAAAGCACCGACATGATCTCCATCGTCACCGGCATGACACCATGATCTCCACCATCATGATCTCCATCATCGTGTCGCCAACGGGGTTGTCACGCCAACCATGCTTCTACAACTATTGCTACCGCTTAGTGATAAAGTAAAGCATTACATAGTGCTTAATGATTGACACGCAGGTCATACAATAATTAAAGACAACCCTATGGCTCCTGCTGGTTGCCGTATGCATCGACATGCAAGTCGATATAAACTATTACAAACATGATCATCTCATACATCAAATATATATCATCATGTCTTTGGCCATATCATATCACAACATTCCCTGCAAAAACAAGTTAGACGTCCTCTAATTTGTTGTTGCATGTTTTACATGGCTGCTATGGGTATCTAGCAAGAATGATTTTTACCTATGCAAAACCACAATGGTGATATGCAAGTTGCTATTTAACCTTCTACAAGGACCTCCTTCGTTGAATCCAATTCAACTAAGGTGGGAGAGACAGACACCCGCCAACCATCTTATGTAACAAAGTCACATGTCAGTCGATGGAACCGGTCTCATGTAAGTGGACATGTAAAGTTGGTCCGGGCCGCTTCATCCCACAATACCGCTGAATCAAGAAAAGACCAAGGAAGGAAGCAATCTGAATATCAACGCCCACAAACTCCTTTGTGTTCTACTCGTGATATCATCTACGCATAGACATACCTCTGATACCACTGTTGGGTAACGTTGCATGGGAAACAAAAAAAATTCCTACGCTCACCAAGATCAATTTAGGAGATGAACATCTATGAGAGGAGAGATTGGATCTACATACCCTTGTAGATCGCTAAGCAGAAGCATTAAGAAACGTGGTTGATGTAGTCGAACGTCTTCGCGATCCAATCACGATCCGTCCCATGAACTCCCGATCCAAGTGCCGAACGGACGGCACCTCCGCGTTCAACACACGTACGGCTTGATGACGCCTTCACCTCCTCGATCCAGCGAGCGATGGTGAAGTAGTAGCTCGAGTCCTCCGGCAGCACAACGGCGTGGTGGCGGTGGTGGTTGTGGAATCTTAGCAGAGCTTCGCTAAGCACTACGGAGAGGAAGAAGACTACGACGGAGAGGAGGGGCAGCGCCGTGGCGTATCTTTGGTGTGGCTGCCCTCCCTCTCCTCATCTATATATAGGGGGAAGGGAGGAGGAGGGGTTCCCTAGGGTTCCCTAGGGGGCGCGGCTACTAGGGGGAAACCCTAGATGGGTTTGGTGCTCCCCCTAGGAGCCTTGTCTCCCAAGGCAAGGGGGGCGGCTGCCCTAGGGGGGCGCCCCCACCTCCTCTGGCATCGTAGGATGGGGTGAGGGGGAGCGCACAGCCCCTTAGTGGGCTGGTGTGTCCCCTCCCCTTGGCCCATGAGGCCCCCAACACTTGCCGGGGCCCCCCAAAACCCCTTTCGGCTCTCCTGGCCTCAACCCGGTACCCCCGGAACACTTCCGGACTCCGATGACCTTCGTCCTATATATCGATCTTCACCTCCGGACCACTTCGGAGTTCCTTGTCACATCCGGGATCTCATCCGGGACTCCGAACAACCTTCGGTAACCACCACAATGACTCAACTATACTTATATCGTCACCAAACGTTAAGTGTGTAGACCCTGCGGGTTCGAGAACTATGCAGACATGACCGAGACACCTCTACGGTCAATAACCAATAGCGGGACCTAGATGCCCATATTGGTTTCTACATATTCTACGAAGATCTTATCGGTAGAACCTCGATGTCAAGGATTCATCTAATCCCATATGCAGTTCCCTTTGTCTATCGGTATGTTATTTGCCTGAGATTCGATCGTCGGTATCCCCATACCTAGTTCAATCTCATTACCGGCAAGTCTCTTTACTCATTCTGTAATACAAGATCTTGTGACTAACTCATTGGTCACATTGCTTGCAAGCTTATTGTGATGTTGTATTATCGAGTGGGCCTTGAGATACCTCTACGTCATACGGAGTGACAAATCCCAGTCTTGATCCATGCCAACTCAACAGACAGCCTCGGTGTCGGGGATATACCCCGCGGTGTAACCCGGCCGGATGATGACCCGGCTGGAGCTTGACGACTCACTGGTGACCCGCCCGGAGCTTGGCGCCTCATTGGTAACCCGCCCGATCTTGGCGACTCATTAGTAACCCGGCGGGCGGATCAGACGGATGACAAGGCCCAAGGCCTAGAAGGCAGTTCATGGAAGGCCGGCTCATGTTATGGTAGGCCGGTTTAAAAGGAAAGGCATAAGGAGTTTTCCCTTACAAAGAAAGCAACACTAGGATTCCACTTGTAATAGAGTAGTCCTAGTCCTACTAGGACTCCACATGTAACCCGCCCCTCCAACTTATATAAAGAGGGGCAGGGCACCCCAAGTTGGACAAGTTTGACAAGTTTAGACAGACAACTCAATAGCTCTCGAAGGAGAGGTAGCCAAAGAGCACCCTTGTAATTGTGAGCATCACCATGATCAATATCAATGAAGCAGGATGTAGGCTTTTACCTCCACCGCGAGGGGCCGAACTTGGGTAAAACCTCGCGTCTCTCGTCCCGCTCAACCCCTCTCAAGCTACCAGTTAGATGCGTTGGCCTCGCGACTAAGTCCTTTTCACGAGGACATCTGCCGTGACAAATCCATGACAGTTGGCGCCCACCGTGGGGCCGTCGCACAGTGGTGTTGAGTTCTTGGAGGGACCTTTTCTAGGGTTCGAGAAGTTTGCGATCCGCCGGACTGAGAAGAACCGGCTCGAAAGTACATCGATTGCGGATTCATCAATGAAGTTTCAGCAGTGGTATAAATCGGACCAGAGTCAGAATAGTAACCTTGGTGGCAGTCAGGACGATGGATACAAGTTTGAGAACTAGAGGATTAGGGTTGTGGTCTGTTTCGCCACCGCTGTCTTGAAAAGTCGATGACACCGTTGGGATTTCGATCGCGTACACCAATTGGTTCAAAATATTTGTTCAGATTTATTTCATGTTCAAGTGCTACATCCACGCTAAAGATCTATTAGCAAAAAGTTGCGTGGAATTTTGAAGGCGTCAGGGGGAAAGGTCTACAAGAAGATGGGCTAGCTCGTTTACCAAAACAATGCTAGCACTACTAATCCACGTATGGATCAAGGAATCGTACGTCTCTGAATATCAAAATCTGAGTATATCAACATTACACGTCGGCCGGTCTCCACCTCGGTCTCCACTCCGGGTCACCTCTACCTCGACTACTATGACTCGGCCTCAGTCTCAAGCCGCCTCGCCGGCTCCCAACGACATTACAGAGTACTGCAATTCAGAGTACTGCATCTACATCAGATACTGGAAACTGATGGGTCGAGTGGATTACATATCTGTTGAATCTGGGCGTAATCATACAAGTTTGATACATAATCAGCTGGCTTGATGGCCACCGGCCATCGATGGAATGTGCTCATAGCACAAAAACTAAGCCGCCCTCGCCGGCGCATGGAGCCGCAGCTGCGGCCCTCCCATCGCTCCTCCTTGCCGAGCCGCCGTGACGCGCCACCGCACTGCTCCGAGCTGCCGACCTTCAAGTTGCCTTCATGCCGCCGAGGTATTCTGCCTCGGTGGCCGCTCCGTCCTTGAACCGCCGCTGCTTCATCGATGTGTAGCGACCCGACCTCAAACGGTCAAGCCTCTGTGTATCCGTGCCATCCCTGGATCAGTATGCTGGCACACACAGTACATCAATGTATATATCAAAGTGCAACCACATGTATAAATAATGTAAAACAGATATATACCTCGTAAGTCTCAGCGGAAACAAACAATCGGGTGTGGAGTCCCATCAACGCCATCGGCAAGTTGAGTGTAGACCGTAACCCTTACTCGTCGAAAGAAAAATATCTGCAACATGAGACGTTGCAGCCGTGTAGGTCAGTACATTGAATGTACCGGCAAGATCACTGTAAGAAAAACAGATGATAAACTATACTATATGCAATATGGCTTTGTGGCTCAGCATCTGAGTTTTGTTTGCGTAAAAGCTGGTTTTATTCTCCCTACATCAGAGGAATATCAGGAGTCTGTACTACGGAGTTTTCTATCATGACATGGTTCCGCCAACCGATGTCTCATACCCCAAAATCATCAGAAGTTGCCCGCAATTAAGTTATCAGTCCAGTGTTGAGAGTTCCGAGATAGATCCAAGTCCAGATGCTCAAATTGTCCGTAATCGGGGACACGGCTAATCGATTAGGTTTTAACCCTCTACAGAGGTTTGTACACTTTACCCGCAAGATTCGATCCCTCTTTTTACGTTCTCGCACTTCAGGGTGTTTGAGAACAAGACGACCGAAACATGGTCTTCCGAAGAGTTCCCATGACCACTGTCCGGTGCTCATCCAATCCTACCATAGTTCTACATCTGCTAGCACCGTCCCAGCCAGAGTCACAACTAAGGTCAACCAAGCCAGAGCCCATAATGACTTGCGGTTGCACAGGTAAGCTTCCGGGCATGAAGTATTCATCCGTCTCTTTGAGTCTAGGTGAAGCTTTCCGCAAGATGTCATGGCGCTTCTCCATGCATCCCGGCCATCCACTGGTTGCTCCAGGGTGCCCATCAAATCCGTCCTTCACCTAGTAGTGTGTATTGAATTCTTGTCTCGAGTCTCGAAATCTTGAGGTCTTGAAGTCCTGAAGATGTAGTCCTTGCCGATGCCATCATGAAGTTGTCGACATTGACGTAGGGGGTCCTTCATTCTCACACCACTCCCGAGCACTCATACCAACCCCGTCTACTATAGCGTAGCATTAAAATAAATAACATCCCTGGCTTGGTAATAGGGAGATGGGTTCCTACCTCATGCATACTACTCAACTACAAGGATTCAATATCACTACTGGAGGGATTGTTGCAAAGATGACACTAAATGCAATAAAAACATAGGTATGAAAAGCATGGTCAAAGTGAACTTGCCTGGTAAGTTGATGAAGATTATAACGCTCTCAGAATAAAGACTTGGTAGAACTATTCGTCACTCTGTTGAAAATCTATATTAAACCGACATAGCATTCATATAAGCAAACATCATAGGAAACAACTCTAGCACTCAAATAACAATCAAGACAACAAATAAACTCAATAATAAAACTTCAAATGAATAAAAAGAAACTTCAAATAAAACCACAAGAGAAAACTATAAGGAAAGTGACTTTGCTACAAACATCTAACATAGTTTTGCCCTAAGTAAAAACTTAACAGCAAATAAAACACTAAACTAATAAATTAACAGAAAAGAAAATAGGTTTTCATTAAAATAACAGATAATTTTTCATAGACTTTTATTAGCAAAAAGAAACAAATAAAAAAACTTTTATAAAACTCTGTTTATGCCCTATGCAAGTTTTCATACAAAACTAAAGAAAATATATTTTTTTAAATAAAAATTAAAATTGTCTACTGTTATCTAACAGAAACAAAACTAAATTTGTCAAAAGTGACAAAAAGTTTTAATAAAAAACATTTAAATACCAAGGAAAATGAAAATAACACTAAACTAGGTAAAATAGTACTGTTTTGCCTAAAATCCTAATTTAAAATAATCCAAAAATAAAATACTAAATACTACTGGATAAACAATTCAACTAGTGACTAGGGCCAAAAAGAATCAACTTAAAATATATTTTCAAACTCAACTTATGCCCAAAATAGTGATTTGAGTAAATTCATGCAAATTCAAATTTAAAACTTTCAAACATAACCAAGCTTTGCATCTACAAAAACTAGACAAAATTATGAAACTAGGGCAATTGGAATCACTCAATTTGGATAAGTCGGCTAATAGATATGAATTTTCTAAGATCGCTACTTTTCTGAAAAAAAGAATTACGGGATTTTCCTGTAGCTCATCGGGAGTCGCCGGAGTTGGGGAAGATGAGCTCGGATCCGATGATGCGGTGACACCCGGAGGAAGGAGAGCATGGGACGGGGAAGATAGCGTCACAGAAACCTCAGGGAAGGTCGAGGCATGGCCAACCGAGCCTCGGACAGCGGTGGAGAAGCCGCCGGAGTTTACGAACTCCGACGAGCAATTATGCGGGATAGGGAGGAGGATAAGCTCCATAGGAGAGGGCTTTGGGCGAAGGGAGAGAGGGAAACACTGGGGCAGTATTTATAGGCGAGGAGGAGGCGTCCAGGTGCGGCCTCCATGGCAGCAAAATCCGGTAAGGCCGGATTTCCGGCGATGTCAATCCGGGCATAAATGCCCGCTTGATGGCGAGGAGAGGAATGGGGGAAAGGTGCGGATTCTTCAAGGAGGAGTTGCCGGGCGAGGGAAGGAAGGGCCGGCAGGGGAGGGCGTGTGCGCGCACGTGCTCGCGTGCAGCCGCGAGTTGCCGAAGGAAGGAGACGACCTGCATTAAAACGAGATTTTTATTCCCTGAATGGATTCGTCATAATGTTCTCCATAATTTTCATGTAGATACCGGAGTGAATCGGGGAAAGGAATTGATGGGAGGAGGGAAGGAAGAGGTGGAGCATCCATGTTGTTTCTGTTCTGTTCTAGATCTTGATCCAGATGAACGTACAGAGGAGGAAGAAGGGGTTGCGTGGACTTGGGCTAGGGAAAAAAACAACAACATGGGCCTTAGTGGCTTCGGCCTTTTTTTAAAAATAAAACACAGAAAAGAAAAAGAATGAAACAAATAAATTAAAAATATTATATAGGCATAATATATAAAATTTTCAGAAAAAGAAATCCTAAAACATGAACATAATTTAAGAGGCAAATAAAGTCCACAAAAATTCACAAAAGTCAAACAGTGCTGCGGTTACAATAAAACCCAATAAAAATCATTTTCAAAATACCAAAATGATTTCAAATTTATTTTATCCTAATTTCCATTAATGGGAATCATTTTACCCTTATTTCCATTTATTTATTTTTAGGAGAAAAATAATTTGAATAAAACCCAAATAACTCTTAAATGGTTTTGAATTTGAATTTCAAACCACTTTCAAACCTTTCTGTTTTTTTCCTCATTCAAATATATTTCAAATTTGCCCCTGGTTTGGAGTGTCATATTGCTCCTCTCTTTATTTTGAAATTGGTCAGAGGAATTTGAAATTATTCAAAATGGAAAGGATTTCAAATGGAATTCAAAATGGTTTAACTCCCCACTCTCTTTCATTTAAATTTGGAGAAGTCATTTAATCTCCTCTCTTGGGAGTCCTTGAGTGGCATGAAGTTTGAATTAATTTCAAATGAAGTTTCAAATCATTTCAAATGGAAACACTTTTGGGAAAGTCCTTTTATTCCCTCTCATTCAACTTTCAAAAGTTTCAAATTTCACTCAATTCACACAATCAATCACTCAACAGTCAAACAAACAAACAAACATAAATATTTATTTAATATAACATTCCAAAATTTGGAATTTTTGGATGTTAAACGACGCCTCTGTTGCGCCTCGCTGCTACCTCCACACTAAGCCGCCGCCCGCGTTGCACCCGACCGCCTGCTTCGCGCTAAACCGCCTCCTCGCCGCACTTCCGCCTCGCTTCCGACGCGTTGAGCCACCTCTGTTGTGGCTCCGCCTCACCTTCGGTGCACCGAACCGCCCGGCCGTCAGTCGCCTCTGCCGCGGTCACCGACACACCGCGCCTTGAGTCGCCTCTGCCTCCGTGCGTCTTCGCGTTGAACTGCCGTCAGTTGCCTTCGAGCGGCCCGCGCACCCTCGAGCCGGCCGGACCTCCGTTGTTGAGCCGTCAGCACGTAACCCCGCGTCCGAGCCGCCGGCCGCCTTTCTTCTCTTGCTGAGGCGCCCGCCTTGAGCCGGCCGCGCTGCCCTTCTACCGCCGCGGCTGTGTCCCGCTCTGGCCTGTGCCGCCGCGCTAGCGCTGCCTCGTTCTGGTCTCCTCCAGCTCGTCCCGTGTGTGGCCCGGCCATCCCGCCAGCTCGCCTTGCCTCCCCTTCGCCTTGGCCGCTGAGCCGTCCTGCCCCCTGCTCTCGTGCACCTGACACTGCCTGAAGCGATAATACTAGATTCACGGGCAATCAGCGACGGACTTTCACGGACACAGACACTGCCTTCGCTGTGGCTGCTATGACATTGCGCTGAGCCACCCCCGACCAGCGTTGTTATGAGCCGCCGCGCGTCCGTTGCGAGCCGCCTCTGCTTCATCATCCACGGTCTCGCCTCGAGCCGTTTTCACCACTGTGGCGTGCCGCCTCCGCCGTGGCCTTGGGCGAGTGGTTAACTCGCTTTTTAAATTACTGGAGGTGATCTACGGACAGAATGTATGACTCCGTCTATCATCCAGACGAATCAGGTGATATCCATCTAAGTTTATTAGCGCATATTGTTTTTTTGTCAAAGAACAATCGCTTTGGTCTGTATGTTTTTATGTGCAGGACAATGATTCATTGTAAAGGTGGTGCCATGCTGTGCCTATGGAGTATGCGTTAGCATCATCATGCACTGGCATCCGTGCCTGCTTGTAGTTGAACGGGTGTACGCAAGCCGCCGCCCGGGCAGCTCGATCTATGTCAACTCGCCGGGACCACGCCCGCGATTGACTCGCCGTCCGCGCGGCTTACCACGCCTGCGATTGACTCGCCCGTCCGTGCACCGGTGACTGACTCGTCCATCCGCACCGGCTTACAACGCCGCGGCCGACTCATCTGTCTGCTCCCGCAGCTGACTCGCCTGTGATTGATTTCAACTTCACCGTAGTGATCATCAACTTCGCGGCGGACAATTTCCGGCCTAACATACCAGGACGATTGTTCACTGCAAAGAGCGATGGTCATGTCATGGATATATTTCTCGCGCCACTATTATTATGCACTAGCATCTGACCGTGCCATAATGCTCAATGAACACCGGATGATTCAATGAATAGGCACACAAGTTGCCGCCACTGCGGTTTGTCTAAACTTCAAACAACCAGCTGGGATGAACCACTGGCTGGATTACTGGCACAAATCATACGGGGCCATTTATAATTTGCCGAGCTTCAACATATGCCGATTTATATCACAGTCAAGTATGGAGAATCTCAAGACAACTCCTCGAGTTGTCTTAAGACTCGGGGGCTACGATGACATGACTTAGCAAATCTTGTCAGATTCAAGAACCCTGGGTCAATTGGAGGGAAAGTAACCCGGTCTCGGGGGCTACTACCATATTGATGAAAATTTAAGGGCCGTCAGAAAATGTCCGGCTTAAAAAGAGGGATTCCGGTTTAAAATCCGGCTCAAGGGAAATTTATCTCTTGCAAAGTTGTGAGCTCTCAATATCCGGTTTAACTTCTGGTTCAAGAAGAATTCATCTCTCGCAAGTTCGAGTTCTCAGAAAAATTAAAGATTGCCAAAGAGAACTTTCTGCAATGTGCAGTTCAAACATGGGCATCCTGCCCTATTGGCTTATCATATTATGGGTCACTTGGGGGCTTCCTGCTCACTGAGCATAGCTGTGACTACCCTCTTGATCCGGCTTGCACGCCTTGTTTAAAAAATTACTTGGGGGCTTCCTGCTCACTGAGCATAGCTGTGACTACCCTCTTGATCTGGCTTGCACGCCTTGTTTAAAAAATTATTTGGGGGCTTCCTCCTCATTGAGCATAGCTGTGACTACCCTCTTGATCCGGCTTGCACGCCTTGTTTAAAAAATTACTTGGGGGCTTCCTGCTCATTGAGCATAGCTATGACTACCCTATTGATCCGGCTTATACGCCTTGATGCAAATTGCTTGGGGGCTTATTGCCCAAATTGAACGGGTACCAAAGAGAACCTGCTACAATGAGCAGTTCAAACATAGGTATCCTGCCTTGAAGGCTCATTATTTGTCACTTGGGGGCTTATTGTTCAATGAACATAGATTTATTGACCCTTTTGATCGGCTTGGATGCCAGGTGTAAAACACCAAAAACTCCGGGTTATCCTGCCTATATGTCTGCCACTCCGCCTAGGTTATCTGGAATGACTCGCCAAACTCTTGACAGTCAATCTTATAAAGACCCTGAACTTGTCAAGGTTAAAACGGCGGTTGGTCATGTGAGGCCCGGCTTATAGGTTTAAATGAAGGATTAACTCAGTGGCTGTGCGGCCCATGAACAACACTTGATATTGAGGCTTGGCAGCCTATGAAAGCCTTGTTTTTTCTGATTTGTTATTTTCTTTGAACATTGTTCGGGTTCATACCCTTGTACCATATTGATATATGGTTTAACATGATTCAGGCCATGTAGCCTTAATCCTTATGACTCATACTTGAGCTTATTTGGGGTTTTGATAACCCGGACTGGCTTTGGACAATAAGTCGCCAGCATATTTTGATTGCGTATTTGGAGTTATGCACTTCCAGTTTTGGGCTGTTACCCTTACTACATACGGCACTGCAAGCTGGCGATATGAACCAATCTCACAGGATGATTTGCCTTGAATAAATTCAAGTCATGATTTTTTACAGGTTAATACCCATGCTGGATTACAACCTTGTTATGACGTCAGTCTACGGGTACGACTTTTCATATTTGAATAAATACTTCAGGTTTTTCGTAACCCGCCCTGGTTATGGACTTTAAGTCACCAGTATACTTTGGATTGCACAAATTGGAATCATGCGCTTATAAATCTTTGGATTGTCACCCTCACTGGATATGGCGATGTAAGCCGTCAGTATGAGCCAATTTTCTAGGTATGTTTTTGATTGTTATAAGAATATGTGAGGTTTGATAACCCGCCCTGGCTTTTGACTTTAAGTCACCAGTATATTTTGGCTTTGATGGCCTTAATTCTAGTCTTTTCTATAATTGCATAAGACTATATTATGTTTGGGTTGTTACCCGCCCTGGTTTTTGACGTTAAGTCGCCAGGGCATATGTTGTTTAAACTTTGTGCAGGACATGCAGAGCTATGGCTTACACAAATGAGTAAGTTTAAGCCCATCATCAAAGATTAAAATTGGTGTTTCAAAAGGGTTATCAGTTCTTGTTTTTTACAAAGGCTACAAGCCGCCGGGTTGCACAAATCCCGGATAACAATGAATGCGCATTAAGTCGCCATCGGCCAAGAGCCACTGAGTATTTAACTCTGGATTTACTTGTCAACAGACAAGATCTTGTGATTGAGGTTTTCATACCGGATTATATTGTTCAAATCTTGAATAGCCAAATATGGCTGGATTTTCGTTATGGTTGTCATAACCAGTATTGAATGGTTGAGGTTTTTTTTTCAACCGTGTTATATTATTCAAATCTTTAATAGCCAACATGGCTGGATTTTTATTATGGTTATGAATAACCAGTATTATGATTGAGGTTTTCAAAAGCCGTTTCATAGCAATGGCTATTATTTATTTATCCAAGAATACCGGCTCACAGCAGAGAGCATGGTTCAATATTGAATATGCAAAGGCTTTCAGCAACATCATCCAGACAATGGATATGGTTTTATTTTACAATGGAAGGAATAGTCCCGAGTCGCTGCAGGCACACGACCTGGCACTTGGGGGCTACATTATTCAAATCATGATTATATCAAGTATGCAAGTCCCATGTCACTGCAAGCATGCACCATGGCACTTGGGGGCTAATGCAAAGTCATTTTAACTCGCCTCATTGAAGACCCGCCCCATCACATAGTGATGAGCCGGCCCTTGGGGGCTACTAATTGCTCCTGTCAAAGGTAACCCGAAACTTGGGAGCTACATCATTTGGTGTTATTTTTTGAAGTACATGTAAAGTCCCAACTCAGTATTATCTTACTGAGCCGACTCTTGGGGGCTACACGTTGCTGCTCAAATCTACATGATCATATCTATAAAGTCCCTGCTCATTATTGCATAATGACCCGGCACTTGGGGGCTACACATGTGAAGTGCAAAATATTCATTTTATGACTGGTGGCTTAGATGAACAAACTGGATTTCTCCAAAGTTGCAGCATTTTAAAGCAAGTCTTAAGCTATCACTACGTTCTCTTCTTAAGACTGGGGGCTACAGGTGATATGCATATCAGGGAGGAACATCCTCAAAGTTCTCAGTTTTTGAACAAACCAGGTATCATATTCTCAGTTTTTGCCTGGATAACTCAGGAAGGTCAATTACATGACCCGGTGTCAGCAACAATCATGACCCAGCATTATCAGTCATAACCCGGCAATTTCGAGGATCACAATTTGACAAGCTCTAGCGTCATTAAGTCGGAGTATCTAAAAGCTGGTTCAGCTCCAGAAGGACATCTTAAGGTCCAATATTTTTGTCAAGTCAGAGCTTTGGAGGCCGACTCAAAGGGATTATTTCTTACAGTATTTTTCTACAAGACCAATGTCAGCAAATTGACTATGAAGCTGGCCAGTTGACCCGGATTTTTCAGAAGAAGTATCTGGATTTTTTGCATTGGCAAAGTTTGAACATATCTGCTAAAGGAGATTTGCTATGAGGTCATGGACACGTATCAAGAAGGAAATGACAAGGACTTAAGGATGAACAGGTGCCGGTTCAAAAAACTTTTAACCCGGTGCACAACCTGTCAATTTGAGGAAGCCCATCATTGGAATATACAAGCCAAGTTCTGTAATGAAAAAATCCCACTAGTATATGAAAGTGACAACATAGGAGACTCTCTATCATGAAGATCATGGTGCTACTTTGAAGCACAAGTGTGGAAAAAGG
Source organism: Thinopyrum elongatum (assembly GCA_011799875.1). Taxonomy (NCBI): domain Eukaryota; kingdom Viridiplantae; phylum Streptophyta; class Magnoliopsida; order Poales; family Poaceae; genus Thinopyrum; species Thinopyrum elongatum. Next base: position 427,993,379 of record CM022302.1, read on the forward strand.
ATAGTAACATTGCCCCTTCTCTCTTTTCTCTCATTTTTTTTGGTGGGCTTCTTTGGCCTCTTTTTTTTATTTGTGGGCTTCGTTGGCCTCTTTTATTTTTTTCCTCACATGGGACAATGCTCTAATAATGAAGATCATCACACTTTTATTTACTTACAACTCGAAACTTAGAACAAAATATGACTCTATATGAATGCCTCCGGCGGTGTACCGGGATGTGCAATGACTGAAGAGTGACATGTATAAATATGAAAAGGTGGCCTTGCCACAAACACGATGTCAACTACATGATCATGCAAAGCAATATGACAATGATGGAGCGTGTCATAATAAAACAGAACGGTGGAAAGTTGCATGTCAATATATCTCGGAATGGCTATGGAAATGCCATAATAGGTAGCTATGGTGGCTGTTTTGAGGAAGGTAAAGGGTAGGTGTATGGCACCGGCGAAAGTTGCGCAGTACTAGAGAGGCTAGCAATGATGGAAGGGTGAGAGTGCGTATAATCCATGGACTCAACATTAGTCATAAAGAACTCACATACTTATTGCAAAAATCTATTAGTTATCAAAACGAAGTACTACACGCATGCTCCTAGGGGATAGATTGGTAGGAAAATACCATCGCTCGTCCCCGACCGCCACTCATAAGGAAGACAATCAATAAATAAATCATGCTCCGACTTCATCACATAACTTTTCACCATACGTGCATGCTACGGGAATCACAAACTTTAACACAAGTATTTCTACAATTCACAATTACTCACTAGCATTACTCTAATATCATCATCTTTATATCTCAAAACAATCATAAGGAATCAAACTTCACATAGTATTCAATGCACTTTATATGAAAGTTTTTATTATATCCCTCTTGGATGCCTATCATATTAGGACTAAATTTATAACTAAATCAAATTACCATGCTGTTTAGAAAGACTCTCAAAATAATATAAGTGAATCATGAGAGTTCAACAATTTTTATAAAATAAAACCACCGCCGTGCTCTAAAAAGATATAAGTGAAGCAGTAGAGCAAATTTGCCTAGCTCAAAAGATATAAGTGAAGCACATAGAGTATTCTAATAAATCATGATTCAAGCATGTCCCTCTCAAAAGGTGTGTACAACAAGGATGATTGTGGCAAACTAAAAAGCAAAGACTCATATCATACAAGATGCTCCAAGCAAAACACATATCATGTGGTGAATAAAAATATAGCCTGAAGTAAAGTTAACGATAGACGAAGATGAAAGAGGGGATGCCTTCTGGGGCATCCCCAAGCTTAGGCTCTTGGTTGTCCTTGAATATTACCTTGGGGTGCCTTGGGCATCCCCAAGCTTAGGCTCTTGCCACTTCTTATTCCATAGTCCATCAAATCTTTACCCAAAACTTGAAAACTTCATAACACAAAACTCAACAGAAAACTCGTGAGATTCGTTAGTACAAGAAAATAAAATCACCACTTTTGGTACTGTTGTGAGCTTATTCTTTATTTATATTGGTGTAATATCTACTGTATTCCAACTTCTCCATGGTTCATACTGATACATCTCCAACGTATCTATAATTTTTGATTGTTCCATGCTGTTATATTATCATTCTTGGATGTTTTACAATCATTTTATAGCAACTTTAATTACCAGTTGCTGTTTTTTGCTTTTTTTTACTTCGCAAGAAATCAATACCAAACGGAGTCCAAACACAGCAAAACTTTTTTGTGATTTTTTCTGGACCAAAAGACACAAGTTGGGCCAAGAAAGTACCTGAGGGGGGCTCCGAGGGGAGCACAACCCACTAGGGCGCGCCTGGGGGCCCAGGCGCGCCCAGGTGGGTTGTGCCCACCTCGGCCGCCTCTCGCACTGCCTCTTTGCTCTATAAATACCCCAATATTCCAGAAACCCTAGGGGAGTCGACGAAAATCAATTCCAGCCACCACAAGTTCCAGAAACCACAGATCCAATCTAGACACCATCACGGAGGGGTTCATCATCCTCATTGGTGCCTCTCCGATGATGCGTGAGTAGTTCATTGTAGACCTACGGAATCGTAGGAAGTAGCTAGATGGCTTCCTCTCTCTCTCTTTTGATTCTCAATACAATGGTCTCTTGGAGATCTATTTGATGTAACTCTTTTTGCGGTGTGTTTGTTGGGATCCGATGAACTTTGAGTTTATGATCAGATCTATGTTTTTATCCATGAAAGTTATTTGAGTCTTTTGATCTCTTATATGCATGATTGCTTATAGCCTCGTATTTCTTCTTTGAATCTTTGGTTTAGGTAGGCCAACTAGATCGATTTTTCTTGCCATGGGAAGAGGTGCTTTGTGATGGGTTCGATCTTACGGTGCTTGATCCCAGTGACAGAAGGGGAACCGACACGTATGTATCGTTGCTATTAAGGATAACAAGATGGGGTCTATTTCTACATAAATAGATCTTGTCTACATCTTGTCATCGTTCTTATTGCATTACTCCGTTTTTCCATGAACTTAGTACACTAGATGCATGCTGGATAGCGGTCGATGTGTGGAGTAATAGTAGTAGATGCAAGCAGGAGTCGGTCTACTAATCTTGGACGTGATGCCTATATAATGATCATTGCCTGGATATCGTCATAATTATTTGAAGTTCTATCAATTGCCCAACAGTAATTTGTTTACCCACCGTATGCTACTTTTCTCGAGAGAAGCCACTAGTGAAATCTACGGCCCCCGGGTCTATTTTCTCATCATATATTTTCAGATCTATTTTGCTATTTGCCTTTTTATTTATTTGCCACTTTTATTTTCAGATCTATATTTCTAAAAACCCAAAAATATTTTGCTTCACTTTATTTTATTCGCGATCTATTTATCCAATCTACTACAATTTATCTCCCGTCAACTTGCCAATTTCTGGCGCCGTTACCCGAAAGGGATTGACAACCCCTTTAACATGTCGGGTTGCAAGTATTTGTTCTTTGTGTGCAGGTGTTGTTTACGTAGTGTTGCTTGGTTCTCCTACTGGTTCGATAACCTTGGTCTCATCACTGAGGGAAATACCTACCGTTGCTGTGCTGCATCATCCCTTCCTCTTTGGAGAAATACCAACGTAGTTCAAGCCAACATCAAAAGGAATTTCTGGCATCGTTGCCGGGGAGGATCAAGTCAAGATAGTCTCCCGGCCACGTGCCAATTTCTGGTGCCGTTGCCGAGGAGACATCATCAACATCTACTAGGTTCCTAATCACAAATCTCATCTCCTTGCAATTTCCATTATTTGCCATTTGCCTCTCGTTTTCATCTCCCCCACTTCACCAATTTGCCGTTTTATTTGCCCCTCTTTTTCGTTCGCCTTTTTCTCGTCAGATCTCATGTTTGCTTGTGTTGCCATGTGCCTTCTATTTGCTTGCATCTTCACTTGCTAAAAAGCTATTGTTATGGATCCTCATCCACTTGCTAATCTTTTCAAAAGATCCAATTATGAAGAACCAATTGCTAGTGAATTGAGTTCACTAGATTATCTTTATGAAGTTTTGCTTGAGATTTATGAATCTAAAAATTGTGATGAAGTGTTAAACGAACGGATTTATAAAGTGGTTCATGATAGCTCCTTGAATGAAAAGCATGATTGCAATGATGTTATTATAAATTCTATTAATGTCAATTGTGCTAATAATATGCAAAACCCCAAGCTTGGGGATGCTAATTTTGATATGTCCACTACTTATTGCAATGATCATGATTGGGGTGATTCTTCTTATGATCTTGAACATTTATTTAAGCCTCATGATGAATATGTTATTGATAATAATGTTTGCAATAATATTGAAAGTGGGTTTGGAAGAGTGTCAACTTTAGGTAAAAATAATCCCACATATTTGGAGCGTGTTCAATCTTATGAAATTTTTGATAAAAGTGGGCTTGGAGAGGTCATGACTTTATTTGATGATAATCCCACTATTTTGGAAGAGTGTTAACTTTGCATGCATGTGGATCATGTAGAGAGTATGTTATGTGATAGCTATATTGTTGAATTTGAATATGATCCCACATGTAATTATTATGAGAGAGGGAAATATGGTTGTAGAAATTTTCATGTTACTAAATTACCTCTCTTCATGTTGAGATTGCTATTGTTTTCTTCCATGCATATCCTAGATCTTGCTTGTCTTGCTAATTTGTTTTCCTATAAAATTCCTATGCATCAGAAATATGTTAGACTTAAATATGTTTGTCACATGTTTTATGATGCTCTCTTTGTGTTTTCATTATTATCTTTCATGTGAGCATCAATAAAATCTTATGCCTAGCTAGGGGCGTAAAACGGAGCGCTTGTCGGGAGGCAACCCAATGAATAAAATTTATTTTTGTCTTTTTCTTTCTGTTCTTGAGGGTTTGCATAATTATGCTACTGTTATGATTGTGTTTTTTGTGTTTTATTTAGTGTTTGTGCCAAGTAAAGCCTTTAGGATAGCTTTGGTGATAGTTGATTTGATCTTGTTCGAAAACAGAAACTTTTGTGTCCAGTAAAACAATTTTGGAAATTCACAGGAGCAACCAAAAATTCTGAAGTTTTCACAAAAGATTGATATACAAGTTGTCTCTGTTTTATTAATTTTTCAGAATTTTTGGAGTTACATAAGTATGAGAATAATTCGCATCTTTACAGACTGTTCTGTTTTTTAAAGATTCTGTTTTCTTTGCATTGTGTGCTTATTTTGATGAATCTATAGTTTTTATCGGGGGGTATGAGCCATGGTAAAGTTAGAATACAGTAGATATAATGTAAGAACAAAATTTGAATGGGTTTTCTACAATACTTAAAGTAAAGATTGGTTTTCTTATACTAACGGATCTCACGAAGGTTTTGTTAAGTTTTGTGTGATCGAAGTTTTCAAGTTTTGGGTGAGATCACGATGGATGAAGGAATAAGGAGTAAGAAGAGCCTAAGCTTGGGGATGCCCGAGTGGCATCCCCTCTTTCTTCTAACGACCATCGGTATTTTACTTGGAGCTATATTTTTATTCGTCACATATCATGAGTTTTGCTTGGAGCGTCTTGTATGATATGAGTCTTTGCTTGTTTTGCTTTTTATTTTTAGTCATGAATCCTTGCTGGACACACCTATTTGAGAGAGCCAAAATTATGCTATGACTTGTTAGAATTGCTCTCTATGCTTCACTTAAATCTTTATGAGCTATGGAATTGCTCTAGTGCTTCACTTATATCTTTTTGAGCACGGTGTGCTTTAGTATTTTTGAAGAAATGCTCTCATGCTTCACTTCGATTTATTTGAGAGTTAGTAATTTTTTTTTATAAATTCTCTCTTGCTTCACTTAAATTATTTTGAGAGAAGAAAATTTTATGCTCATGTTCTCCACTTAGATTTGTTTGAGCTACCAAAAGCAACAAATGAAATTAGTCCCAAAGTGATAGATATCCAAGAGGGATATAATAAAAACTTTCATGAAGATCATTAGACAAAATAAACTTGATTCCTTGTAATAGTTTTGCGATATGTTGATATAATATGTGAGTCATGTTGATGAGTAATTATGCTTTAGTAAGAGTATTGGTGTTAAGGTTTGTGATTCCCTATGCAAGCACGAAAGTCAATAGTTATGCAATGAAATTACATCCTACTTGTGGTGCATTATTCGGTGTTAGTTATGCTTAATGCTCGCTTATGAGATTTTTCGTTTCTTGGTTGGATGCTTCTCAATCTTTTGCTAGCCTTCATTTGCACTAAGTATGATCACTACTTGTGCATCCAAAATCCTTAAACCAGTTTTGCCATATGAGTCCACTATACCTACCTATATGTGGTATTTCTATGCCGTTCTAACAAATTTGTATGTGCCATCTCTAATTTCAAAATAAATTTCTCTTTTGTGTGCTCGTACCGCTCATGAAACGGTAGGGGGTGGCTGATATATTTCCATGCTAGATGTGTTATTCTCAAGATGAGTGTTTATTCACTTGTCATTGCACGAGAGTACGACAAAGGTATTAGGGATGCCCAGTCCCGAAATGAAAAATGAATTTACTATATGTTGTCAAATAATAAATTCCTTGGAAAGTGTTGGTATGAAGGGCACCTGTGGATACGACTAGCCATGGAAAGTGAAAGTATGGTGGAAAAAGGAATAAACTTTATTTTCTGTTTGGGAACCGCCTATGATATATCTAGCATGGAAAGTATTGGGAACTACTCGATCGTTTTCGTTGATAGGAAAAGCATGCCACCCAAAATGTTTTATCTCAACTTTTTTTTTGCTTTGAGCTCTGGCACCTCTACAAATCCCTACTTCCCTCTGTGAAGGGCCTTTCTTTTACTTTATGCAATTTTTATTTTGAGTCTCCATCTTCTCTTATAAAGCACCAACTAAGGGGCACTATGATCGTACTTGAGCATTGGGTGTAGCTAATATGCGAGTGTGTTTCATGAATGGATCAATGATTGAGCATAATGGGCTAGGGATAACTTGCTTTAGTGTTGATATTTTGAAAGACATGGTTGCTTGTTGATATGCTTGAGTATTGAAATCTTCATGTCAAAACTAGACTATTGCTTTGAATCATATAAAAGTCCAAATGTCCATGCTACAAAGAAAAGAATATGTGATGAACATGTTAGGCAGCATTCCACATCAAAAATTCTGTTTTTATCATTTACCTACTCGAGGACGAGCAGGAATTAAGCTTGGGGATGCTGATACGTCTCCAACATATCTATAATTTTTGATTGTTCCATGCTGTTATATTATCATTCTTGGATGTTTTACAATCATTTTATAGCAACTTTATATCATTTTTTGGGACTAACCTATTGACATAGTGCCCAGTGCCAGTTGCTGTTTTTTGCTTGTTTTTTTACTTCGCAGGAAATCAATACCAAACGGAGTCCAAACGCAGCGAAACTTTTTGGTGATTTTTTCTGGACCAGAAGACACAAGTTGGGCCAAGAAAGTACCTAAGGAGGGCTCCGAGGGGAGCACAACCCACCAGGGCGCGCCTGGGGGCCCAGGCGCGCCCAGGTGGGTTGTGCCCACCTCGGCCACCCCCCGCACCGCCTCTTTGCTCTATAAATACCCCAATATTCCAGAAACCCTAGGGGAGTCGACGAAAATCAATTCCAGCCGCCGCAAGTTCCAGAAACCACAGATCCAATCTAGACACCATCACGGAGGGGTTCATCATCCTCATTGTCGCCACTCCGATGATGCGTGAGTAGTTCATTGTAGACCTACGGGTCCGTAGGCAGTAGCTAGATGGCTTCCTCTCTCTCTTTTGATTCTCAATACAATGGTCTCTTGGAGATCTATTTGATGTCACTCTTTTTGCGGTGTGTTTGTTGGGATCCGATGAACTTTGAGTTTATGATCAGATCTATGTTTTTATCCATGAAAGTTATTTGAGTCTTTTGATCTCTTATATGCATGATTGCTTATAGCCTCGTATTTCGTCTTCGAATCTTTGGTTTAGTTAGGCCAACTAGATCAATTTTTCTTGCCATGGGAAGAGGTGCTTTGTGATGGGTTCGATCTTACGGTGCTTGATCCCAGTGACAGAAGGGGAACCGACACGTATGTATCATTGCTATTAAGGATAACAAGATGGGGTCTATTTCTACATAAATAGATCTTGTCTACATCATGTCATCGTTCTTATTGCATTACTCCGTTTTTCCATGAACTTAATACACTAGATGCATGCTGGATAGCGGTCGATGTGTGGAGTAATAGTACTAGATGCAGGCAGGAGTCGGTCTACTAATCTTGGACGTGATGCCTATATAATGATCATTGCCTGGATATCGTCATAATTATTTGAAGTTCTATCAATTGCCCAACGGTAAATTGTTTACCCACCGTATGCTACTTTTCTCGAGAGAAGCCACTAGTGAAATCTACGGCCCCCGGGTCTATTTTCTCATCATATATTTTCAAATCTATTTTGCTATTTGCCTTTTTATTTATTTGCCACTTTTATTTTCAGATCTATATTTCTAAAAACCCAAAAATATTTTGCTTCACTTTATTTTATTCATAATCTATTTATCCAATCTACTACAATTTATCTCCCGTCAACTTGCCAATTTCTGGCGCCGTTACCCGAAAGGGATTGACAACCCCTTTAACACGGTAGGTTGCAAGTATTTGTTCTTTGTGTGCAGGTGCTGTTTACGTAGTGTTGCTTGGTTCTCCTACTGGTTCGATAACCTTGGTCTCATCACTGAGGGAAATACCTACCGTTGTTGTGCTGCATCATCCCTTCCTCTTTGGGGAAATACCGATGTAGTTCAAGACAACATCACATACCCCCTGATACTACCCATAGATTCATCAAAATAAGCAAACAACACATAAAAAACAGAATCTATCAAAAACAAAACAGTTTGCGAAGATCCGAATTGTTCTAATACTTCTGTAACTCCAAAAATTCTGAGAAGTAAGGACAACAGAGGCAATTTGTATATCAATCCTATGTAAAAAATTCAGGGTTTTGCAACGCTCCAGTGAATTATTAAAATTCTGTAACTAGACGCAAAAGTTTCTGTTTTTCAACAAGATCAAATCAACTATCACCGTAAGCCATCCCAAAGGTCTTACTTGGCACAAACACTAATTAAAACACCAAAACACATCTAACCAGAGGCTAGATGAAAAAGTTATTGAAAAACAGAACCAAAAAAGCAAGAACAAAAATAAAATTGGGTTGCCTCCCAACAAGCGCTATTGTTTAACGCCCTTAGCTAGGCATAAAAACTCATAGATCTAGGTATTGTCATCTTTGGTATGCAATCCATAAGTAGCTCTCATAATAGATTCATATGGCAACTTAATTTTCTTTCTAGGAAAGTGTTCCATGCCCTTCCTTAATGGAAATTGAAATCTAATGTTTCCTTCTTTCTTATCAATAATTGCACCAATTGTTCTAAGGAAAGGTCTACCAAGAATAATAGGACATGTAGGATTGCAATCTATATCAAGAACAATGAAATCTACGGGCACATAATTCCTATTTGCAACAATAAGAACATCATTAATCCTTCCCATAGGTTTCTTAATAGTGGAATCCGCAAGATACAAATTTAAAGAACAATCATCCAATTCGCGAAAACTTAACACATCACATAAAGTTTTTGGAATCGTGGAAATGCTAGCACCCAAATCACACAAAGCATGGAACTCATAATCTTTAATCTTAATCTTAATAGTAGGTTCCCACTCATCATAAAGTTTTCTAGGGATAGAAACTTCCAATTCAAGCTTTTCTTCAAAATATTTCATCAAAGCATCAACAATATGTTTAGTAAAAGCTTTATTTTGATTATAGACATGAGGAGAATTTAGCATGGATTGCAACAAGGAAATACAATCTATTAAAGAACAATTATCATAATTAAAATCCTTGAAATCCAAAAGAGTGGGTTCATTGCTACTTAAAGTTTTGACCTCTCCAATCCCACTTTTATTAATTTTTGCATCAAGATCTATAAACTCCGAATCATTGGGACGCGTTTTAACTAAAGTTGACTCATCTCCAGTCCCATCTTTATCAAGATTTATTTTAGAAAACAAAGATTCAATAGGAGTCACATCAATCACTTTAAGATCTTCATCATTATTTTCACAAGACTCTGGTTTAGCGGCCATCTTATTTACCAAAGTGGTTTGTTTATCATAAATTTGGCCAACTAAAATTTCAAGATGAGAAAATTGAGATTTAAGACCATAGAATTCCTTAGACATATCATCAAGTTCTTTATTCATATACTCCATAAAAGTTTTCTGCTCCTTGAGCTCATTTCTAAAGAAATTATTATGCTCAAATTGTAGGGACATGAAGCTCCTAGTATTACTTTCAATTTCTTCCAACTTCCTATAGTAAGGATCAAAGTTCTTGGGTTGAGCCATCGTGACAAAGCAAGCGATCTAACACACGATCAAACAAAAAGCAAACGAAAAATACGAACGGAAGAAGGGTGAATAAAAAGGCAAATCTTTTCGAAAATCATTTTAGAAGTGGGGGAGAGGAAAACGAGAGGCAAATGGCGAATAATGTAATGCAAGAGATGAGAGTTTATGATGGGTACTTGGTATGTCTTGACTTGGCGTAGATCTCCCCAGCAACGGCGGCAGAAATTCTTCCTGCTACTTCTTGAGCTTGCGTTGGTTTTTCCCTTGAAGAGGAAAGGGTGATGCAGCACAGTAGAGATAAGTATTTCCCTCAGTTAAGAACCAAGGTATCAATCCAGTAGGAGAAGAACGCACAAATCACCAACACCTGCACAAACAATCAAACACTTGCACCCAACGTGATAAAGGGGTTGTCAATCCCTTCATGGTCACTTGCAAAGGTGAGATCTGATAGAGATAGATAAACAAAAGATAAAATATTTTTGGGTTTTTTGGTATATAGATCTGAAAATAAAAGATTGTAAAATAGTAGATCGGAAAGTAATATGATGGAAAATAGACCCGGGGGCCATAGGTTTCACTAGAGGCTTCTCTCATGAAGGCAAATAATACGGTGGGTGAACAAATTACTGTCGAGCAATTGATAGAAAAGCACAAAGTTACGACGATATCCAAGGCAATGATTATGCATATAGGCATCACGTCCGTGTCAAGTAGACCGACTCCTGCCTGCATCTACTACTATTACTCCACACATCGACCGCTATCCAGCATGCATCTAGAGTATTAAGTTCATAAAGAACGGAGTAACGCTTTAAGTAAGATGACATGATGTTGAGAAATTAACTCAAACAATATGATGAAAACCCCATCTTTTTATCCTCGATGGCAACAATGCAATACGTGTCTTGCTACCCCTACTTTGTCACTAGGTAAAATCACGCAAGATTGAACCCAAAGCTAAGCACCTCTCTCATTGCAAGAAAAACCAATCTAGTTGGCCAAACCAAACCGATAATTTGAAGAGAAATACAAAGATATTAAATCATGCGTAAAAGAATTCAGAGAAGATTCAAATAATATTCATAGATAAGCTGATCATAAATCCACAATTCATCGGATCTCGACAAACACACCGCAAAAGAAGATTACATCAGGTTGATCTCCAAGAACATCAAGGAGAACGTTGTATTGAGAATCAAAGAGAGAGAAGAAGCCATCTAGCTACTAGCTATGGACCCGTAGGCCTGAGGTAAACTACTCACGCATCATCGGAAGGGCAATGGAGTTGATGTAGAAGCCCTCCGTAATCGATTCCCCCTCCGGAAGGATGCCGGAAAAGGCCCCAAGATGGGATCTCACGGGAACAGAAGGTTGCGGTGGTGGAAAAGTGTTTTCGTGGATGCCTCTGGTGGTTCTGGAATATATGTGAATATATAGGAGGAAGAGCTAGGTCAGGGGAGTCCCGAGGGGCCCACAAGGTAGGGGGCACGCCCCTCCCTAGGGCGTGCCCTCCATCCTTGTCACCGCCTCGTGGCTCTTCTGACTTGGACTCCAAGTCCCCTGGGTGTTTTTTGGTCCAAGAAAAATCATCGTGAAGTTTTATTCCGTTTGGACTCCGTTTGGTATTCCTTTTCTGCGAGGGTCAAAAACAAGGAAAAAACATAAACTGGCACTGGGCTCTAGGTTAATAGGTTAGTCCCAAAAATAATATAAAATAGCATATTAATGCATATAAAACATCCAAAATAGATAATATAATAGCATGGAACAATCAAAAATTATAGATACGTTGGAGACGTATCAGAGGCGTAAATTCCTCCATTAAGATGGCCACTATCAGCATTACGTTGTAGCCTCCGTGCAACAATTGCTCCAAGATTATATTGTTTAATGCCTATCAAAGCAGTATGTATAAGGCTCAAGTCTGGGGCACAAAGTATACTGCAATCTTGTTTTCCCGTGACACATTTGCCATTAAAGAGTGCAAAGTAACGGATAGAGGGAAATTGTAAACTTTTTATTCTAGCTTGTGTGACTCCTCTATCCTCACCAACGCAGAGACTAGTAAGGAACAACTCATAATCAGATTTTGGAGGTTCATCTAATGAACCCCAATATGGAATTTTTCATGCATCACAGAAAGCTTCTAAGGGGATATTAAAAGTTCTATCATAAAGGCAAAATGAGACTCTAGAATCACAAGACTGATACTTGAACTTCTTGGTGAATGATTCAGTAACGTTGTAATGCTGAGTGCACTTATCTGTGATGAAGGGAGCGAGCTCTGTGTTATGAACATACTGGTCAAATTCTTCCTTAATACCAGCACCTATCATGAACTCATCGCACGGCCATAGGCACGACCCAGTGTCAGTGTCACACACTGAGCTTTCCCTTGGTTCAACATAGGATTGTCGTATCGAGCTCCCACTTGATGACGCCTCCGAGGACCTCTGCCTCGAAGAACTCCTAAAGAGGTGCATTATTATTTGCAAACAATTTCTGAAAAATTTTGAGACACAAAATGATATCAACAAAACTTCACAACATTGATAGCAACTAGTCATATAGATGTCTAGAGGCTATATCAAGCATTCAAACTACTTGGAACTTAAAGAATTCAACATGCAAGCTCATTTTCAGCAGCACCAAGAGTAGCTAATTATTCAAAATATAATCCACTAGAGCAAAAACTAATTGGAGCAATGGAGGAGTCACATACCAAGTAGCAATCCCCCAAAACAGTTTCGGAAACGGAGGTCCGAGCAAAGAGATCAAAAATCGCAGCTATGGGAGCAAGAACACAAGAGAGAGAGAGAGCTACAGGGATTTTTTTCTGGAGGTAGGTGATGAAGTGAGCTAAAGGGATAAATGAGGGGGGCCTTGTGGGGCCCACTACCCACTGATTGATGCTAACTGCGTTGGTATTTCCCCGAAGAGGAGAGGATGATGCATCACAACAACGGTAAGTATTTCCCTCAGTTATGAAACCAAGGTATCAATCCAGTAGGAGGATCAACCCAAACTATGTAAGCAGTACCTTCACACAAATAACAAAAACCTGCAACCCAACGCGTAAGAGGGGTTGTCAATCACTCCACAATACTGAGATAGATTAAATTGTATGAGATTGGATAAACAGATCTAGCAAAAACACAAAATAAAATAAATAAATAAAAAGTGCAGCAAGGTATTTTTGGATTTTTGGATTAATAGGTCTGAAAATAATATGATAGGAAATAGACACGGGGGCCGTAGATTTCACTAGAGGCTTCTCTCGAGAAAATAGCATACGGTGGGTAAACAAATTACTGTTGGGCAATTGATAGAAGAGCAAATAATTATGACGATATCCAAGGCAATGATCATGTATATAGGCATCACATCCAAGATTAGTAGACCAAATCCTGCCTGCATCTACTACTATTAATCCACACATCGACCGCTATCCAGCATGCATCTAGTGTATTAAGTTCATGGAAAAATGGAGTAATGCAATAAGAACGATGACATGATTTAGACAAGATCTATTCATGTAGGAATAGACCCATCTTTTTATCCTTAATGGCAACAATACATGCGTGTCATGTCTCCTTCTGTCAGTTAGATTGAGCACCGCAAGATAAAACCCATCACAAAGCACCTCTTCCCATTGCAAGAAAAATCAATCTAGTTGACCAAACCAAACCAAAGTTTCAGAGAAGAAATACGAGGCTATAACAATCATGCATAAGAGAGTTCAAAAAAGACTCAAATAATATTCATAAATAGATCTGATCATAAACTCGCAATTCATCGGATCCCAACAAACACACCGCAAAAAAGAGTTACATCAAATAGATCTCCAAGAACATCGAGGAGAACATTGTATTAAAGATCAAAAAAAGAGAGAAGAAGCCATCTAGCTACTGCCTACGGACCCGTACGTCTGTGGTAAACTACTCACGCATCATCAGAGGGGCAAGGGTGATGATGAAGAACCCCTCCGTGATCGTTGACCCCTCCGGCAAAGTGCCGAAAAAGGCCTCTAGATTTGATCTCGTGGTTCTGGAACTTGCGGCGGTGGAAACTCTGATCTCTCGGCTGCCCTAGGGTTTTTGGGATTTTAAAGTATTTATAGAGCTGATAGTCGGTGGAGACGCCTCCCGTGGGCCCCACTACCCACCAGGGCGCGCTAGGGGCCTCTGGCGCGCCTTGGTGCCTAGTGGGCCCCATGGGCATCCCCTCGTGCACTTCCTTGGCTCCCAAGGTGTCTTCTATCCAGAAAAAAATCTCCAAAAAATTTCGTGGCATTTGGGCTTCGTTTGGTATTGATATTCTGCGAAGTAAAAAACAAGCAAAAAACAACAACTGGCACTGGGCACTATGTCAATAGGTTAGTCCCCAAAAAATGATATAAAGTTGCTATAAAATGAATATAAAACATCCAAGATTGATAATATAGCAGCATGGAACAATAAAAATTTATATATACGTTGGAGACGTATTAGCATCCCCAAGCTTAATTCCTGCTCGTCCTCGAGTAGTTAAATGATAAAAACAATTTTTTTGATGTGGAATGCTGCGTAACATGTTCATCTCATAATATTTTCTTTTGTAGCACGGACATTTGGAATTTTAGATGATTCAAAGCAATAGTCTATATTTGACATGAGGACATCAATACTCAAGCATATCAACAAGCAACCATGTCTTTCAAAATATCAACACTAAAGAAAGCTATCCCTAACCCATTATGCTCAATCATTGATCCATTCATGAAAAACACTCAAATATTAGCTACATCCAATGCACAAGTGTGATCATAGTGCTCCCTAGTTGGTGCTTTATAAGATAAGATGGAGACTCAAATAAAAATAAAAATTGCATAAAGTAAATAGATAGGCCCTTCACAGAGGGAAGAAGAGATTTGTAGAGGTGCCAGAGCTCAAAGCTTAAATTGAGAGATAAAATTATTTTGGGTGGCTTGCTTTTCCCTTCAACGAAAATGACCGATAAATCCCAATACTTTCCATGCTAGATAAATCATATAGGCGGTTCCCAAACAGAAAATAATGTTTATTCCTTTTTCCACCATTCTTTCACAATCCATGGCTAGCCGTATCCACGGGTGCCTTCCATACCAACACTTTCCAAGGTATTTATTATTGAATAACATAAATAATTTTTTTTCATTTCGGGACTGGGTATCCCTATTATCTTGCCACACTCTCATGCAATGACAAGTGAACAAACACTCATCTTGAGAATAAAATATCTAGCATGGAAAATATTGGCCACCCCCTGCCGCTTCATGAGCGGTATGGGCACACATAAAGGAAATTTATTTTGAACATTAGAGTTGGCACATACAAATTTACTTGGAACGACATGGAAATACCGCATATAGGTAGGTATGGTGGACTCCTTTGGCACAACTTGGATTTAAGGATTTGGATGCACAAGTAGTATTCCTACTTAGTACAAATGGAGGCTAGCAAATAGATTGAGAAGCAACCAACCAAGAAACAAAAATGATCATAAAAGAGCATTAAACATAACTAACACTGAATAATGCACCACAAGTAGGATGTAACTTCATTGCATAACTATTGACTTTCGTGCTTGCATAGGGAATAACAAACCTTAACACCAATATTCTTACTAAAGCATAATTACTCACCAACATGACTCACATATTACTATCATCATATCTCAAAACTATTGCAAGGAATCAAGTATTTAATATCCAATGATATTCATGAAAGTTTTTATTATATACCTCTTAAATATCTATCACTTTGGGATTAATTTCATATATTACCATTGCTACTAACAAAGCTCTCAAACAAATCTAAGTGAAGAACAAGAGCACAAATTTCTTCAAAATAATTTTCATCTCTCAAAATAATATAAGTGAAGCATTGAGAGGATATTTCTTTCAAATTTTGCTAACTCTCAAAATAATATAAGTGAAGCATGAGAGCATATTTCTTCAAAATTAAAGCACCACCGCGCTCAAAAAGATATAAGAGCAATTCCATAGCTCAAAAAATTTAAGTGAAGCACATAGAGCAATTCTAACAAATCATAGCATAATTATGGCTCTCAAAATAGGTGTGTCCAGCAAGGATGATTGCGACAAACTAAAAAGCAAAACAAGCAAAGACTCATATAATACAAGACGCTCCAAGCAAAACTCATGATATGTGATGAATAAAAATATAGCTCCAAGTAAAATTACCGATGGTCGTTAGAAGAAAGTGGGGATGCCTTCCGGGGCATCCCCAAGCTTAGTTGCTTGGTAATCCTTGAATATTACCTTGGGGTGCCATGCGGCATCCCCAAGCTTAGGATCTTGACACTCCTTATTCCTTCATCCATCGTGATCTCACCCAAAACTTGAAAACTTCAATCACACAAAACTTAACAAAAACCTTCGTGAGATCCGTTTGTATAAGAAAACCAATCTTTACTTTAAGTACTATTGCAAACCATTATTATTTTGTTATTGCATTATACCTACTATATTCTAACTTTACCATGGCTTATACCCCCCGATACAATCCATAGATTCATCAAAATAAGCACACAATGCAACAAAATCAGAATCTATCAAAAACAGAACAATCTGTAAAGACACGAATTTTACTCATACTTCTGTAACTCCAAACATTCTGTAAAATAGGACAACGTAGGAAATTTGTATATCAATCTTGTTTAAAAAAATCAGAAGTTTTTGTCAGTTATGTGAATTTTAACAATTCTGCTACTGGAAGTAAAAGTTTCTGTTTTTCAACAATATCAAATCAACTATCACCCAACATGATCCTAAAGGCTTTACTTGGCACAAACACTTTTTAAAACATAAAAACACAATCATAAATGTATGTTAACTTGAATGTTTTATATCTTGTTAAAGGCTTTACATGATCCTAAACACTTTTTAAAGGCTTTACATGAATGTTGATCAGCATGATGTTAACTTGTTGTTAGGTCCATTTTTTACCATGAATAAAATTTCCAACATTCTGTTATCCATGTATGAAAAGAGCGTGTTGATTTAAATGCTCTGCCTCTGAAACATGGAGTTTCATATCTGAAAATCACTTGGACAAGCAGCCATCGACGGTGTTGGATTCGATGCCGCGCTTCTTCAATCCCCCGGCAGCGCGAGGGGGGAATAAACTTCCGTCCCTTGCTGCCGGTTGGGGAATGGAGCAAACTGGATTAAAGAGGGGGCCGGCGGCGCGACTGAAGAAGCACATCAGACGTGATTTTTTTCAGTGGATGGCTCTCGATGGCATTTTTTTACTTGCCTCTGCACCATACAACTTGTATTTTTAGCCTCCCAGTCCGTGGTGGACCAGCAACCCATTTGCTGGGCGGGCTAACCTACAGAAAGCAGCACTTGATTTTTCATCAAGGCCCAAAAACAACGCAGTACTACTATGTTTGTTTTGAGGCCGAAAACATTACGGCAGGGGTTGAGTGGGGGAGGGGGGAAGACAGAGCAAAAAGATAAAAAAGAGCTGATGCACCGTTGCTACCCTAACAAGCAGGTGCAATTCTTCTCGGGAAGAAGGTGTGCCATTGACACTCACACGTCACAATCCCACAATAGACATTCTAACAAGTTCACACACAAGTACAACAGAAAAGGTAAACATTTGTATCAAACTCAGGTTCACAGGACATGTTCATATTCATAGCCAACATTCACAATCAACAACTCAAAAGATTCATATATACACAAGTTCAGCATGACTATGCATCCAAATGATTGATAGATCACAACAAAATATTCATAGATAATTCACAAAAAGATTCAGATATACACATGTTCAGCATGTTTATGCATCCAAATGATTGAGATCACAGCCAATATCATCCATGGACAAACTTTAATTACCTAGGGTACATACTGGTAAATGGTGTTCACTCGGTGGTGCTTCTTGCTAAAAGTAATGCTTGTACAAGTAAACTTTCGAGTACATAAGAGGCAGCACAGACAATCTGAACTTTGCTTGTAGGTTTATCCTCGAGATAGTGGCCTCGATGCCGAGGGAGGTTTGAGCAACTTGGCCACTACTTTCATCCAACTAGTTTACTGGCTCATCTTGGTCCTGTAGCTCGCCAAAATTCTACATTGCAGACAAGAAAGGAGGCGGTCGATAAAATGAACCACCCAAATTTTTTATGCAGTTCAACTGAAATGGAGCATCACTGGCGTGCAGACTGATTAAGTGCCAGATGAATATATGCGTCAATCAACTTGTCTGGAATCTTTAGACTCCATGCCATACAGTTCGCTACCAGCATACGTGGCGATAACCAAAAGGCACAAGTTGGGGCCAAAGACTGGACTGCGTTTTTTTGGGCTATGCGCCAAGCAATATTGTTGGCGCTCACTCTGGCACTTCTTCTTGTTAACATTGATGTTTGTCTGAGTGAACTTTGGAGTACATAGCAGCAGCATAATAACCGTCCATCTGATCTTTTTGTGCAGTTCTACTGAAATCGCCCAATGTAATGATTTGCCTGCGAGTTGAATCTCCAAGTTACTCCTTTATGAAATAGGCCAATAGTAGCACAATACCAAATTACCAATACATATGACAAGCACAATAATCAGGATAAAGACCGGTACCAACCTGTGTGAGGAAGCATATCAATTAGTATTTCCTTTGACTGGAAGCCGAGATAAGCGACTGACAGGAAAGGAAGGATGCAGTCGAGGCAATGAAGCACCCAAAGTTTTTGTGCAGTTCCACCAAAATTGAGAATCCTTGTTGGCGAATATATTGAGAAAGTGAGATTACTATAATAGTGGCACTAGTTGATGAAACATGCACTAACAAATAGAAGCACCCTCATTATCTTAATGGGTAAAGTTAGCAACATAGTAGTCTTGCTTAAAGAGAGGTATTAGTTTATTTAATCAGTGCCAATTAGCTCAACACTCAAAGCATTGCCATGTATCATAGGTTGCAAAACTTTAATGTGCAAAGATAAAGGAGTTTCTCATGACAGTAGCAACACAGTAGCACGATACAAATAGAGATGACAGCAAACTAATATGGATGAAGGCCTTAGGCCGGTACCAACCTGAGCAAAAAAGCTTATTCAAGTAGTCCCAGAAGAGATGATAAAGCACTCACTAGAATCATTCAATAGTATATATTTTTGTGCACTTCAAATGTATGGTTGACATCACTCTTGTTTACCAGTGGTGAGATTATATTGAAAGATTATCAAGAACTTCCAGCAGAGTTAAAGCACTGGCTGGGATACAGTTCATTGTATTCTCTTGTGCAGTTCCACTAAAATGTATGATTGGCACAACATGATCCCTGTTTGCACAAGTAGGAACAAGGTGAAACCTTCATTAGCTTAGCGAGAAAGGATAGAAAGACATTAGCATATTACTTTAACAGTAGCATCAAATTCATGATGGACAATACGCAAAACATTGCCTCATTGAACCAGTGGCAATAAATTGACATGCAAAACAATAGCATTATTATGTCATGACACTACCAAGATTCCCTCCCTGCTCCACCACATGATTTACCTCCACAGACACACATACACACGTACATGATTCAGCATAGGGTGCTACTAAAGATTTGTTTAACTCCGACAAGAAAATTAGGTAGCAATAAATTAGTGCTACTTAAGTACTCCTAATTAATTAAGTGACCATGCAGGAGAGACATCAGAAGTGGAAGGGCTCCTGGAGGATCGTCTCACATGTAAGGGAGACATTACTGGAGCCCTTGAATGGCCTCGACTGAGGCCTCGGCTTCAGCAAGATCACCTTGGCACTGTTGATCGTGTAGAGCTAGGTCACACATGCATCCAGAATCCAGTTAATTAGTATGATGTGTCGTCAAGCCAAGTACTACTCTGCTGCATTTCTCTATCTATCTCTACTCTTATAAAAAAACAGAGTTGGTGATGATGGTGTGCCTGCCATCCTGCAATATAGGTCGTTCGATTTATATCTGACGGATAGGAAGGAAACTATGGCAATTTTGCAAAATGATACCCACACCCCTCTCCACATTTGCAAATAAGGCCTTCCCTCCTTCATCCTTTTCTCTCACAAGATAAACCACTCATACAAATGCATCTTGATGTTATGTGCAACGCACAGGCATCTTGCTAGTCTTCCAAGTAAATTAAGACTAGTAGCAACACAGCAATACAATACCACTAGGACGGTACCATCGTGTGATCTTCTTCATTTCCTCCTTCTTCTTCTTCTTCTTCTTCTTCTTCTTCTTCTTCTTCTTCTTCTTCGTCTTCCTCTTCATGCTCTGTTTCTCTTTCTCTCACCAGTTGGTGAAACCAAGTACATGATTGGCCTTCTATTTCAGAATTGGTTTTGTCAGTGAGGGAGTACAAGTGTACTAGTAAACAATAGCATTATTTTCTCATGGCAGTCGCAAAATAGAGGTGAACACATGCATTAAATATCATTCTTACCTAAAGGAAGGTTATGGTGCCAATATGGAGGATGAAGATTGGAACACATATCTCCCTTTGTGCAGTTCCACCGAAATGAACCAACGGCTCCATTCTGACATTCCAGTTAAACAACAAAAAAGTCACTTCTTTTAAGAAGTGTTTTGTGCAGTGCACCAAAAGGTCGCAATAGCAACGAGGTGAAATGGATATCCCTGTTTGCACAAAAAGCTACAGAGGAAACAGTCAGAGTCTCAAACAATTATTGGCAAAAACAATTGGTTAAACTTGTCATGGCTTATAATAGTGGCATGGCTTCATTTTACCAGGGGCATTAGATTAAGAACAGCTAAATATTTGCTATAAGGGCATGGGACAGTGGGTGCACCAGCAGTCCAGCACCATGTACCTAAACCGGGGCATAAAGTGGTGATTCAGAGTTTGTTGCCCCGAGAAACAAACATCCAAGAAACATATCTGGGTTGGTCCCATTTTTGTTCACTCTAGCCACCTATCACTGGTACGCGTCGGTGCTATACAAACGGTTTTTAACCCCTTTCCGCGACGGCATTTGGAACCGTCGCCAAGTGAGTGTGGGCGATAGGGGGTTCCTTCCCACATGACCCAGAAACCGTCGGGGATAGGGAGCTGTCGCGGGAA
Source organism: Thinopyrum elongatum (assembly GCA_011799875.1). Taxonomy (NCBI): domain Eukaryota; kingdom Viridiplantae; phylum Streptophyta; class Magnoliopsida; order Poales; family Poaceae; genus Thinopyrum; species Thinopyrum elongatum. The sequence goes on from CM022302.1 coordinate 428,014,398, forward strand.
ACCACGGCCACCTATGGGACCAGGAGGCCCCTTGCTGGTTCGGTAGGGGGCGTCGCGTTGCACAAAGAGCAGACGAGCGTGTGGCAGCACGGCAGAGATCACACATGCATTTTTACCCAGTTTCGGGCCACCGTGAGGTGTAAAACCCTACTCCTGCTTTGGTGGATTGATGGTGGAAAGGTGGTGGTGGAGCGTAGTACACTTGCCCGGCAAGGGTTGCCTCAGGGCGGTAGTGGCTACACGCGTATAGGGGTCTGAGTTATCCAACCTTCTAACCCTCTCTACGGTTGCCATGGGCCTCCTTTTATAGATTAAGGGGTCACCACAATGTCAAAACAGTCATTATGCACTGATAAGATAGTAAATAGTGCTATCATACCTAACTCTGCGGGCTGACAGGGCGCATTAAATGCACCGCTTAACGTCACATTGTTGGTTGCCCGGCAAGGCTTGCCGGGCTATCTCGCCAGCTCCACGCGTTCTCACTTGACATGTTGCAGAACGGGTGTCATCTGCAGGTGTTTCCTGTAGGGAGAGGCTGCCATATGGTGAATGGCTGCCACTTAGTCACTCCGCGGTTTGACACCGCACTGATTGACGACGTGGGTCGTGGTGAAGTAGTTGGCGAGGTGGTTTTGCCTCCGTGTGCCCCGGCAGGCCCTGCCGGGACGTCTTGGACGTTGTCTTCCGAGGGTGGCCTCGCCCATTGCCGAGCTCGCCTACCCGACAAGGGAGGCCCTTCTCCTGATGGTGCCTTGCATCTTTGGCTAGATCTTGGTCCCTCTGATCTGCATGTTAGTCCTTTGAACCTCTTAGTCCCTTGTATTCTGACTTGGGTTGGTGCTTCAATCTCATCCCCGTGCCTGTGCACAGTCTGGGTAACAGACCTAGGGTTTGTTGCACCGACAGAAGCCCCCAGGCCTGCCCCGAACGCGCTGCCAAGCGTCGTCGGGGTAGGGCCTAATAATTGCACAGGCGGGGTCGCTGAAGAGGCTGGTCTCTTGAGGTCTTCTTTGCTTCTTCATTAGCCTTGATTCCGGGCCAGTTTCCGGTTTCTCCGCACGTCATGTAAGGCCAATGGTGGTGGGGCTGCTCCAGTGATGGCCCGTGAATGACTTTAACGCACGGGGGAGAAACTGCCAATTCACTCTTCCCACCACGCCCTTATCCTTAGCCACGTATGCTGCATGCATCGCGCAGGGTAGGTAACGAAGGCATGTGGTGTGGGAGAGCGTCAAGGCGAGGGCCCGGTCGTCTTGAGTTGGTGGAGGAGGACGGTGGCCGCCCGTTGAGGGAGCGGCTCTCCTCCCCAATCCGCCTATAAAAGGAGGGGTGGAGGAGGGTGGAGCCATCCATCTCCGGATCCTTTCTTCCCCTGTTCCTGCCTTTCGTTGGTCATGTTGAAGAGAAAGGCCCGGGGCCAAGCTCCGGGCTCCATCTTGCGCCTAGAGTTGTTGAGTGCTGGCGTTTGGGGAGTGAGCCTGGTTCATGCTCGGAGAAGGCGTCGTGGACGGGCTGCTCGTAGTGCGGGAGATACCAAGCTCTCCCGTTGTGAGGGAATGCTTGCTCCTTTTGCCACGGCCGTCTGCCCGTTGGGTAGTGCGGTGTCCAGCCTCGGGTCTCCGCCGCTCGTGGTCTTGGCGATCGGGTCCTTGGTGTCTCTGGGGTGCGCCCGGGAGGCAGGGCTGGAAATCATCGATAAACCCAGCACTGCCCCATCCGGGAGCCATGGGGATGATGTCGACGAGAGGCGCGCCTTCCGGCCTGCCAAGGCGGGGAGGGGTGTGTCTCAAGCCCCCTGGCCGTCGTGGTCGCTCGCCGTCTCTCTGGGGAAGGCATCGGGTTGGAGTCCTGGCGCTCCCCCGGAGCGGTGTTGACGGATAGAAAACGAGGGAAGGTGGATAAGGCGGGTGGTGGGAGGTCAGGTCGGAGTACGATGGCGTGGATGCCTTCGCCTCCGACCGAGGACCTGCCGCCTCGTCTTTCCGCTCTTCCCCTCCCTCCCCGGCACCATCATCACCAGCCTCCTTGGGTGACAGCCGGGGAGGGATGTTCCCTTGGTGCCCTCACCTCTCTTCCAGCAGTCTTCTGGCTGGGCTTCGGTGGATGACTCCACCGGGGCCCAAGCCGGGGCTTCTTGCTAGTCCTGGAGGTGGTGACCAGGGAACACCGCCCTGCTTCCGCGCTCCTCCTTCGCAGCCTCGCCACTCTCGGTCTTGTCAGGCTGCGCCAGGTGGGTTGCGACGGGACCGGGACGGGCTCCTGCTTGGGTGCCCTTTCTCGTCTTTTCCTCCTTCCACCGCAGTGCCTGGTGGAGGGAAAACGAAAAGAGGAGATTACAGGGCACTTATCTTTTTTCAATCTTAAACTTGCCGGCATTTGCCAAATTTTAATTCAAATAATGTAATCTCTCGAGTCCATGTTTGTGTTCTATAATGCTTGTACTTGTATCAGCGTATTAATGAAAAAGATGAACCTTGCCGGGAACCCATGCATGTGTATGTCCATGCAGAGGCGAGATGCCTCTTTAGTGTAAATAAATGAGTTTTCCCTGGCAGGCTATCCTGCCGACACCTTTTCTATCTGCTAGAGAGCTGTGTCTACCAGGCAACAGGCAAAGGGGCCAGCCCCCCGCCAACTTGTTTTTACCAAAGGCCACTACGACCATCCTATCTGAAGCAACGTTCGAGTCAGGGATGGGAGCACCTAAGTCTCAAAAGAGTGTCGGGGTTTTCTTATGCACAAGTTATAACTTACAGAACACTAATGGACATGAGGTAGAACTTATCTGTTTGGCTTGCTGGGGATCGCAGTGCCGGGAAATCTTCTCAACTCCTCGTCAAAGCCAAGTTCACAGCAGGAACATGCAGCTTCATGCGGATGAGAATGAATGCAGGATGCGATCCTATCTATATGCATATGCAAATGCTCATGAAATGCTTATGCAGTGATCTTGGAATGCTCATGCATGCATGCAATCTTGGTCGAGGGCCCGCCATAGAGCTTCTTTATTTTCTCTTACACAGGGTCATCGCCCTGGCTTTGTACAAGGGGTTACATGCAGCTGAGGCAAGGCCTGTACAAAAGGGTGGCTGCGGGGCAGGTCCCGACAGCCGCGCATTACGGGTAGAACTTGTGGAGATGCTCAATATTCCATGAGTTTTGCAACTGAATGCCATCTCCGGTCTCCAGACGGACTGCGCCAGGTCTGGTGACTCGTACTACCCGGTAAGGGCCTTCCCACTTCGGTGACAACTTGTTTGTACCCTTGGCGGACTGAACGCGCCTAAGGACAAGGTCACCTTCCTCAAAACACCGGGCGTGAACCCTGCGGCTATGATAGTGACGCAGGGCTTGCTGGTAGCGTGCAGCACGCATAGCAGCCCGGAGACGGTTCTCCTTGAGTAGCACAATGTCGTCATGCCGGTGCTGATCTTGCGCTACTTCATCGTAGGCAAGCACTCGAGGCGACCCGTAAATGAGTTCCGTGGGGATAACTGCTTCTGCCCCGTAGACCAGGGAGAAGGGAGTCTGCCCGGTAGCTCAGTTTGGTGTCGTTCTGAGGGACCAGAGAACTACCGGCAGCTCCTCGATCCACCGCCTGCCGTGCTTCTGCAGCGTATCAAAGGTTCTCGTCTTTGTTGGGGAACGTAGTAATAATTCAAAAAAATTCCTACGCATCACCAAGATCAATCTATGGAAAGACTAGCAACGAGAGAGAGAGGAGTGCATCTTCATACCCTTGAAGATCGCGATGCGGAAGCGTTGCAAGAACGCGGTTGGAGGAGTCGTACACGCAGCGATTCAGATCGCGGTCGATTCCGATCTAAGCGCCGAACAACGGCGCCTCCGCGTTCAACACACGTGAAGCCCGGTGACGTCTCCCGCGCCTTGATCCAGCAAGGAGGAGGGAGAGGTTGGGGAAGACAACTCCAGCAGCAGCACGACGGCGTGGTGGTGTTGGAGCAACGTGGTTCTCTAGCAGGGCTTCGCCAAGCACTACGAAAGACGAGGAGGTGGAGAGGTAGGGCTGCGCCAAGAGGGAGAGAGATTCGTGTCCCTGGCAACCCCAAAACCCCCCACTATATATAGGAGGAGGGGAGGGGGGTGCGCCCCCTCTAGGGTTCCCACCCTAGGGGGGCGGCAGCCCTAGATGGGTTGGAGGGGGGCGGCCAAGAGGGGAGAGGGGGGGGGGGCGCCCTAGGGTGGGCCTTAGGCCCATCTGCGCCTAGGGTTTCCCCCTTCTCCCCTTTTGCTGCGCCTTGGGCCTTGGTGGGAGGCGCACCAGCCCACTCAAGGGCTGGTCCCTTCCCACTCTTGGCCCATGCAAGCCTCCGAGGCTTGTGGCTCCACCCGGTGGACCCCCGGAACCCTTCCGGTGGTCCCGGTACATTACCGGTGACACCCGAAACACTTCCGGTGACCAAAACCTCACTTCCTATATATTATTCTTTACCTCCGTACCATTCCAGAACTCCTCGTGACGTCCGGGATCTCATCCGGGACTCCGAACAATATTCGGTAACCACGTACAAACTTTCCCTATAACCCTAGCGTCATCGAACCTTAAGTGTGTAGACCCTATGGGTTCGGGAGGCATGTAGACATGACCGAGACATCTCTCCGGTCAATAACCAACAGCGGGATCTGGATACCCATGTTGGCTCCCACATGTTCCACGATGATCTCATCGGATGAACCACGATGTCGGGAATTCAATCAATCCCGTACACAATTCCCTTTGTCTACCGGTATGATACTTGCCCGAGATTCGATCGTCGGTATCCCTATACCTTGTTCAATCTCGTTACCGGCAAGTCTCTTTACTCGTTCCGTAACGCATGATCCCGTGGCTAACTCTTTAGTCACATTGAGCTCATTATGATGATGCATTACCAAGTGGGCCCAGAGATACCTCTCCGACATACGGAGTGACAAATCCCAGTCTCGATTCGTGCCAACCCAACAGACACTTTCGGAGATACCTGTAGTGCACCTTTATGGTCACCCAGTTACGTTGTGACGTTTGATACACCCAAAGCATTCCTACGGTATACGGGAGTTGCACAATCTCATGGTCTAAGGAAATGATACTTGCCATTTAGAAAAGCTTTAGCAGACGAACTACACGATCTAGTGCTATGCATAGGATTGGGTCTTGTCCATCACATCATTATCCTAATGATGTGATCCCGTTATCAACGACATCCAATGTCCATGGTTAGGAAACCATAACCATCTATTGATCAATGAGCTAGTCAACTAGAGGCTCACTAGGGACATGGAGTGGTCTATGTATTCACACATGTATTACGGTTTCTAGTTAATACAATTATAGCATGAACAATTGACAATTATCATGAACAAGGAAATATAATAATAACCATTTTATTATTGTCTCTAGGGCATATTTCCAACAGTCTCCCACTTGCACTAGAGTCAATAATCTAGTTCACATCACCATGTGATTTACATTGTTATGAATCTAACACCCAGTGAGTTCTGGGGTTCGATCATGCTTTGCATGTGAGAGAGGTCTTTAGTCAACGGGTCTGCGACATTCAGATCCATGTGTACTTTGCAAATCTCTATGTCATACTGTAGACAATGCTACCACACTCCACTTGGAGCTATTCCAAATGGCTGCTCCACTATACGTATCCGGATTGCTATTCAGAGTCATCCGGATTGGTGTTAAAGCTTGCATCGACGTAACCCTTTACGACAAACTCTTTATCACCTCCATAATCAAGAAATATTTCCTTAGTCCTGTAGTTACTAAGGATAATCTTGACCACTGTCCAGTGATCCATTCCTGGATCACTCTCGTACCCCTTGACAGACTCATGGCAAGGCACACACAGGTGCGGTACACAACATGGCATATTATACAGAGCCTATGGATAAAGCATAGGGGACGACCTTCATCCTATCTCTTTCTTCTGCCGTGGTCGAGCTTTGAGTCTCACTCAACTCCACACCTTACAAATCAGGTAAGAACTCCTTCTTTGACTGATCAATTTTGAACTCTTTCAAAATCTTGTCTAGGTATGTACTCATTGAAAGTCTCATCAAGCTTCTTGATCTATCTCTATAGATCTTGATGCCCATCAATTAGGTAGCTTTATCCAGGTCTTCCTTTGAAAAACTCTTTTCAAACAACCATATGTCATCCACATATACTCATTAGAAATTCTATAGTGCTCCCACTCACTTTCTTGTAAATACGAGTTTCTCATAAACTTTGTATAAACTCAAAAAAAACTTTGATCACCTCATCAAAGCGTATATTCCAACTCCGAGATGCTTGCTCCTATCCATCAAAGGATTGCTGGAGCTTGCATACCTTTTAGCATCCTTAGGATCGACAAAACCTTCTGGTTGTATCACATACAACCTTTCCTCAAGGGAACGATGTTTTGAAATCCATCTGCCAGATTTCATAATCGAAAAATGCAGCAACTGCTAACATAATTCCAACAGACTTTAGCATCGCTACGGGTGAGAATGTCTCATCGTAGTCAACTCCTTGAACTTGTCAGAAACTTGTTTGCGGCAAGTTGAGCTTTATAAATGGTAACATTTACCATCAGTGTCTGTCTTCTTCTTAAAGGTCCATTTGTACTCAATGACCTGCCATTCAACGGGCAAGTCTACCAAAGTCCATACTTGGTTTTCATACATGGATCCTTTCTCGGATTTCATGGCCTCTAACCATTTGTTGGAATCCGGGCCCATCATCGCTTCTCCATAGTTTGTAGGTTCGTTGTTGTCCAACAACATAACCTCCAAGATAGGGTTGCCATACCACTCAGTAGCAGTACGCGTCTTTGTCGACCTACAAAGTTTGATAGTAACTTGATCCGAAGCTTCATGATCATCACCATCAACTTCCTCTTCAACTGACGTAGGCTCCACAGGAACATCTTTCTGTGATGCGCTACTCTTTAGTTGAAACAAAGGTTCAACAACCTCATCAAGTTGTATCTTCCTCCCACTCAATTCTTTCGAGAGAAACCTTTTCTCGAGGAAGGACCCGTTTTTAGCAACAAATACTTTGTCCTCGGATCTGAGATAGAAGGCATACCCAAATGTTTCCTTAGGGTATTCTATGAAGATGCATATTTCCGCTTTGGGTTCGAGCTTATCAGACATAAGCGTCGTATTCCCAAACTCTGAGAAATGACAGCTTAGGTTTCTGCCAAACCATACGGTGTCATCTCAACGGAATTAGATGGTGCCCTATTTAAAGTGAATGTTGTTGTCTCTAATGCTTAACCCCAAAATGATAGTGGCAAATCGATAAGAGACATCATAGTACGCACCATATCCAATAGAGTACGACTACGATGTTCGGACACACCATCACACTATGGTGTTCCAGGTGGCGTGAGTTGTGAAACAACTTTCACATTGTCTTAAGTTGTATACAAAACTTGTAACTCAGATATTCACCTCCACGATCATATCGTAGACATTTTTATCTTCTTGTCACGATGATCTTAGACTTCACTCTGAATTTGTTTGAACTTTTCAAACGTTTTAGACTTGTGTTTCATTAAGTAAATATACTCATATCCACTCAAATCATCAGTGAAGGTAAGAAAATAACGATATCCACTGCATGTTACAACACTCATTGGACCGCATACATCAACATGTATTTTCTCCAATAAGTTACTAGCCCGCTCCATCATACCGGAAACAGGGTCTCAGTCATCTTGCCTAAGAGGCATGGTACGCATGTCGCAACCGATTCGAAATCGAGTGAGTCCAAAGATCCATCAGCATGGAGTTTCTTCATGCGCTTTACACCAATATGACCTTCAGCGGCAGTGCCACAAGTATGTGGTACTATCATTATCAATTTTGCATCTTTTATGAACATGTGTATTACTACGATCGAGATTCTATAAACCATTCACATTGGGTGCATGACCATTGAAGGTATTATTCATGTAAACAGAATAACCATTATTCTCTAACTTAAATGAATAACCGTATTGCAATAAACACGATCTAATCACGTTCATGCTCAACACAAACACCGAATAACATTTATTTAGGTTCATCCCTAATCCCGAGAGAGTGTGCGATGGTGATCACATCAACCTTGGAAACACTTCCAACACACATCGTCACCTAACCCTTAGCTAGCCTACGTTTATTCCATAGCTTTTATTTCGAGTTACTAACATTTAGCAACCGAACCGGTATCCAATACCCAGGTGCTACTAGGAGTACTAGCAAGGTACACATGTATATCAAATATACTTCTGTCGACGTTGCCAGCTTTCTTATCTACCAAGTATCTAGGGTTGTTCCACTTCAGCGACCGTTCTCCTCATAACAGAAGCACCTAGTCTCAGGTTTGGGTTTAACCTTGGGTTTCTTCACTGGAGCAGCAACTGACTTGCCATCCATGAAGTTTCCCTTCTTGCCCTTGCCCTTTGTGAAACTAGTGGTTTTACTAACCATCAACACTTGATGCTCCTTCTTGATTTCTACCTTCGCGGTGTCAAACATCACGAACAGCTCAGGGATCATCTTATCCATCCCTGGCATGTTATAGTTCATCACGAAGCTCTAGTAGCTAGGTGGCAGTGACTTGGAGAACTATATTAATCACTATCTTATCTGGAAGATTAACTCCCACTCGATTCAAGTGATCGTAGTACCCAGACAATCTGAGCACATGCTCACTGATTGAGCTATTCTCCTTCATCTTGTAGGCAAAGAATCTTGTTGGAGGTCTCATACCTCTCAACGCGGGCATGAGCCTAAAATCCCAATTTCAGCTCTTAGAACATCTCATATGTTCCGTGACATTCAAAAACGTTTTGGAGCCTCAATTCCAAGCCGTAATGCATGACGCACTAAACTATCAAGTAGTCATCAGAACGTGCCTGTCAGATGTTCAAAACATCTACAGACGACGCTTGAGGGGGTGGCGCATCGAGCGGTGCATTAAGGACATAAGCCTTCTATGCAGTAATGAGGACAATCCTCATACCACGGACCCAGTCCGCATTATTGCTACCATCATCTTTCAACTTACTTTTCTCTAGGAACGTATCAATAAAACAAGGGAGCTACAGCGCGAGCTATCTACAACATAATTTGCAAAGACACTTTGACTATGTTCATGATAATGAAGTTCATCTGATGAACTCCCACTCAGATAGACATCCCTCTAGTCATCTAAGTGATACATGATCCGAATCGACTAGGCCGTGTCCGATCATCACGTGAGACGGACTAGTCATCAACGATGAACATCTCCATGTTGATCGCATCTACTATACGACTCATGTTCGACCTTTCGGTCTCTCGTGTTCCGAGGCCATGTCTGTACATGCTAGGATCGTCAAGTCAACCTAAGTGTTTCGCATGTGTAAATCTGGCTTACACCTGTTGTATGCGAACGTTAGAATCTATCACACCCGATCATCACGTGGTGCTTCGAAACAACGAACCTTCGCAACGGTGCACAGTTAGGGGGAACACATTTCTTGAAATTTTGGTGAGGGATCATCTTATTTATGCTACCGTTGTTCTAAGCAAATAAGATGTAAACATGAAAAACATCACATGCAAATCATAAAGTGACATGATATGGCCAATATCATCTTGCGCTTTTGATCTCCATCTTCGAGGCGCGACATGATCACCATCGTCACCGGCATGACACCATGATCTCCATCATCATGATCTCCATCATCGTGTCTTCATGAAGTTGTCTCGCCAACTATTACTTCTACTACTATGGCTAACGGTTAGCAATAAAGTAAAGTAATTACATGGCTTTTACATTGACACGCAGGTCATACAATAAATTGAGACAACTCCTATGGCTCCTGCCGGTTGTCATATTCATCGACATGTAAGTCGTGATTCCTATTACAAGAACATGATCAATCTCATACATCACATATATAATTCATCACATCCTTTTTGGCCATATCACATCACATAGCATACCCTGCAAAAACAAGTTAGACGTCCTCTAATTGTTGTTGCATGTTTTACGTGGCTGCTATGGGTTTCTAGCAAGAACGTTTCTTACCTACGCAAAAGCCACAACGGTGATATGCCAATTGCTATTTACCCTTCATAAGGACCCTCTTCATCGAATCCGATCCGACTAAAGTGGGAGAGACAGACACCCGCTAGCCACCTTATGCATCAAGTGCATGTCAGTCGGTGGAACCTGTCTCACGTAAGCGTACGTGTAAGGTCGGTCCGGGCTGCTTCATCCCACAATGCCGCCGAATCAAGATAGGACTAGTAACGGTAAGCAAATTGAACAAATCATCGCCCACAACTACTTGTGTTCTACTTGTGCAAAGAATCTACGCATAGACCTAGCTCTGATACCACTGTTGGGGAACGTAGTAATAATTCAAAAAATTTCCTACGCATCACCAAGATCAATCTATGGAGAGACTAGCAACAAGAGAGAGAGGAGTGCATCTTCATACCCTTGAAGATCGCGAGGGTCCTTATGAAGTGCTTACCGGAGTCCAACTTTCTCCTTTTCCGGGCCATTGTTACTGGGGATACGGAGGGCTGAGTGAGATGGAGAACAAAAGTCCCTGGTTACACAGGAAGCTTATGCGTAGCACACTTTGACAGATGATCAGCTATGCTGTTTTCCGCACGGGGTACGTGCTCTGTTTGCAATTCGTCAAAGTGCTCCTCCAATCTCCTCACTTCCTCAACGTATGCCTCCATCAATGGACTTTGGTAATCCTTGTTAACTTGTCTCACCACAAGCTATGAATCTCCTCGAATGATCAGCTTCTTAATCCCCAATTCAGCTGCAATCCTGAGCCCGGCAAGGAGCCCTTCATATTCTGCTGTATTGTTGGTTGCTTCTTCCCGGGCTAAATGCATTTGGACGACGTATCTCAAGTGCTCCCCGGAGGGGGCAACAAGAAGCACGCCAGCTCCTGCACCTTGTAGGGAAAAAGCATCATCAAAATACATAATCCATTCTTGGGGCGATTCCTTGCCGGGGATAGCTGTCTCCGTCACTTCCTCATCAGGGGTTGGCGTCCATTCTGCAATAAACTCTGCCAATGCCCTGCTCTGAATAGTTGACGTGCTTTCAAACTTCAAACCAAAACTGGATAACTCCAAAGCCCACTCCACTATTCTGCCGGTAGCCTCAGGGTTTCAGAGTATCCATTGCAATGGGAAACGAGTGACAACCGTGATCTCATGGGCTTGGAAGTAGTGGCACAGTTTCCTTGAAGCCATGATGAGACCAAAAATCAACTTTTGCACGCCAGAGTACCTCAATCTAGCCCCCTGTAATAAGGAGCTGACGAAGTACACTTGGCACTGCACCACTTTCTTCCTTGCCGTGTCCTTGGGGTTGCTCTCGTTGCCGTGCTCATTGCTGTCCTGATCCTTCTCTGACTCTGCCGGTCTCTGCTCACTCTCTGCTTCATCCACTTCTCGCTGCGCTACCAAAGCTGCACGGACTACTTGGTTGGTTGCCGCTAAGTACAACAGCAACGACTCCTGGGGTTTGGGAGCGACCAAGGTAGGCATGGAGGACAAGTAGGCCTTCAACTCTTGCAAAGCTGCATCTGCTTCCGGGGTCCACTTCATGGGTCCTGCCTTCTTCAAAATTTTGAAGAACGGCAGGGCGCGCTCGGCAGACTTGGAGATGAATCTGCTTAGCGCGGCAACGCACCCTGTCAGATGCCTCACATCCTTAACTGTCCTTGGTGCTTGGATCTGCTCGATGGCCTTGATCTTGTCGGGATTGGCTTCGATCCCGCGATGGGATACAAAGAACCCAAGCAACTTGCCGGAGGGAACACCAAATATACACTTCTTCGGGTTGAGCTTGAAATTAATTTTGCGCAGAAACGTCTCCTCCAAATCTTGAATAAGGGTGGCCCTATCCTTGGTATTAACCACAATATCATCCATATATGCTTCTATGTTTCTGTGCAACTGTGGCTCAAAACCAATCTGGACTGCCCTTGCAAAAGTAGACCCGGCACTCTTTAATCCGAATGGCATGCGGACAAAACAGTACGTACCACATGGAGTGATGAACGACATCTTCTCTTCATCTTCCTTGGACATGAAGATCTGGTGATACCCAGAATACGCATCCAGAAAGAAGAGCAAATCACAACCTGAAGTGGAATCCATAATCTGATCGATACGCAACAAGGGAAACGGGTCCTTCGGGCAAGCCTTGTTGAGATCTGTGAAATCTATGCAAAGCCTCCACTTCCCGTTAGCCTTCCGGACTACCACTGGGTTTGCCAACCACGTGGGATGCAGTACTCCTCTGACCAATCCAGCTGCCTCTAGTCTCTTGATCTCTTCTGCAATGAACTGCTGCCTCTCCAAGGCCTGCTTTCGGACTTTCTGCTTGACAGGTCGGGCATGTGGGCAGACAGCAAGGTGGTGCTCGATTACCTCCCTGGGAACACTGGGGATATCAGATGGTTGCCAGGCAAACACATCAATATTCGCCCGCAGGAAGGCAACAAGCGCGCTTTCCTATTTGTCATCGATCGTGGCGCTAATAGTGAAAGTACCATCAATGCCAGCCAGCCCTGCCGGGACCTTCTTCACTTGGGGTGCAGTGACCTTGGATCTCTTGCCATTGGAACACTCCGGCACGTCGTCAACGGGTGCCGTGCACTCGGTGGGGGCACGCTTCCCGGACTCTTTGCCGGAGTCCCTACAATCCCTCTTCTTTCCTTTGCTTTCCTTAGCGGGAGCTGCTACTGCCGCTGCCTCTGCTGCGACCGCATCCCGGTACATCTTGTCCACACAAATGATTGCATCCTTCTCATCTGATGGGATGGTGATGACTCCCAGTGGCCCAAGCATCTTCAAGGTGTTGTAGGCATAGTGAGATGCTGCCATGAACTTAGCCAGGGCCAGGCGTCCAAGAATCCCATTGTATGGCAGGGGGAGATCAACCACATCAAACACAATCCTCTCAGTCCGGCAGTTCAGTTCTCCCCCAAACGTTACCGGCAACGTGATCTTTCCCTTAGGACGGCTCCTACCGAGATTAACTCCTTGAAACGTGCCGGTAACCTCCAGCTCTTCCTCTGCTATCTGAAGCTTGCTGATAACTGCTGGGGAAATCAGATTCAACCCGGCCCCACCGTCCACCAACATCTTCGTGACCTTGAGGTTGCGGATTGTTGGGGAGACCAACAATGGCAAACACCCTACCGCAGTGGTACGGCTAGGATGATCCTCCTCGTCGAAGATGATGGGCGTACGGGACCACTTGAGCGGCTTCCGGGCCTCGGGCGCTTGCTCCACGGCATTGACTTCTCGCGCCCACCGCTTGAGTTGGCAGTGAGAGGTGTGCAGAGATGCACCCCCGTCAATGCACAAGGCGTCGGTGGCCTTCTAAAACTCTTGCTCACTGGTTTCCTCTTCATCCCCTCCATCACTCTCATCACCACAGGCTTCCTTCTCTCGACCTCTGGCGGGTTTTCCTTGGTTCCGAAAGGGTTTGCCGGGGCGATTTACTTCACCACCTTGGCCCTTGCCGCCAGCAACATTCTGACCCTTTTCCTTGTCACGCTTCTCATACTCTGCTTTCTGTCTTTTGACAAGCTGCTCAACCTGATAACACTCTTGAAGGTCGTGGCCCTTTGGTCCGATGAATCTTGCAATACGGCCCATCACCTTTCCCGGCTTTCTCGGCAGCAGTGGCTTCCCGGCAGTCAGCGCACACGGTAGCTTCTTGCCGGTACTAGGCGTACCCGATCCTTCAACAGTCATTACTGCCTTATCCCTTCGCTTCTTACTACGCTTCTTGCTCTTCTTCTGACTGGTTGATTCATCCTCATCCTCTGAATCAATATTGGTGCAATCTTCCTCTCCGGGCAACTTTCTTCCCTCCTCCATCCGAGCACACTTATCCACCAACGTGTAGAGCTCCTTCACAGTCTTGGGCAACCGCACGTTCATCTTGGAACGAATCCGGTGGTTGCGCACATTGGACTGGAAGGCAGCTATCACGGCTGCCGGATGGATATTTGGGATATTTCTATGAACTTTGCTGAATCTCTGTAAATACTTACGGAGGGTCTCTCCTTCCTTTTGTTGGAGAAGCTGCAAGTCGCTGGGTCGGTCCGGCTCTTGGTGGCCACCGGTGAAGGCACCGATGAACTCATGGCACAGGTCTGCCCATGACGAAATGGAGTGCTCCGGCAGGTGCATCAGCCAAGACCTCACATTGGACTTGAGGGCCAAAGGAAAGTAGTTGGCGAACACCTTCTCATCTCTTCCCCCGGTAGCCTGAACAACGATGGTGTAGATGCTCAGGAACTCTGGCGGGTTCAGCCTCCCATCGTACTTCTCAGGTATCTCTGGCTTGAACGTGCGAACGGACGGCCAACGGACTTGCCGCAGCTCACAGGTAAAGGCATGGCAGCCAACCTCAAAAGGTAGGCACCCGCCAATACCAAGCGTGGGCTCATCGACATCGGGGCCATCGCACCCATCGATCTGGCGGAGGTCGTCATGGCATTGCTCAACAACGGCGCGCGTATCTCCTCTCCGCCTATCCTCCGGGGCTCGTCGTTGGCCTGGACGCGCTCGAGGGTCAGAAGAGGCCATCGAGACATCGTCAGGGTCTTGATTTTGTTGCGCTCGCGCTGGCTGCCGTGGCGGGGACTGCACCATGGGGACGGCCCCTTCTGTACGGTCAGCAGCATGAGCCGTTGCTGTCGCTTGGGGCGGCCGTGGCGGGCCAGCTCACCGTGAGCCCCCAGCTTCGGCGAAACCGAGTAGACTTTGGATGGTGGCACGCCATTCATCCATTTGCACGGCCGCTGGCGGAAATCTCAGCAGCAGCTGAGCCCGCGCCATGGCCTCCGAGGCTGTACTTGGTATGGGTGATGATGAAGTCGATCACACCGTCGCTCGGCTCTTGACGGTGCCAGTGGCGGCAGCACTGCGCCCCCGCTGCTGTGGGGCGACCACCTGGATGGCAGGGTGGTGCGGCGAAGGTGCTCGAAGGCCAGTGGCTCCATCGGGTGCAGTGTCTTGGTCGACCCGTCCCGGGGAAGGTGCACGCGCTGTGACCGCACCCGTGGTGGGAGCGGTCGGAGGGCGGCGATTCGCCCCGGCCCGAGCGCCGTTGCTGCGGCTGAGCCCGTCGACGGGCGGAAGGGGCACAGATGGAGTAACCCCTTCACTCGGACCTTGTGGAGCGTGGCCGTCGGGATGTTGCTGATGCTGCTCTCCTCCGATGTCTCCTGCTCCTGCGTCGGCCACGGGGGAAATGGTGACGGCGCCGCCTGCTCCGACCACATCCCCAGCAGCGTCCGCGTCCTCGCGTGTCTCTGCACCCCCCGCAGTGTTAGAGGCCGCGGGCGGCGGAGCCTTCGAGGTGGAAGGACGAGCCGAAGAACCGGGTTTCTTCTTAGGCACCATGGTCGATGGCATCGTCGATGATGCTGATGGTGATGAAGGTGACGCACTACACACGCCTTTAGGTTCGCGCAAGCGGTCCCCCTACCTGGCGCGCCAAAGATGTCGCGGGAAACCATGGCCACCTATGGGACCAGGAGGCCCCTTGCTGGTTCGGCAGGGGGGCGTCGCGTTGCACAAAGAGCAGACGAGCGTGTGGCAGCACGGCAGAGATCACACAGGCATTTTTACCCAAGTTCGGGCCGCCGTGAGGCGTAAAACCCTACTCCTGCTTTGGTGGATTGATGGTGGAAAGGTGGTGGTGGAGCGTAGTACACTTGCCCGGCAAGGGTTGCCTCAGGGCGGTAGTGGCTACGCGTGTATGGGGGTCTGAGTTATCCAACCTTCTAACCCTCTCTACGGTTGCCATGGGCCTCCTTTTATAGATTAAGGGGTCACCACAATGGCAAAATAGTCATTATGCACTGATAAGATAGCAAATAGTGCTATCATACCTAACTCTGCGGGCTGACAGAGCGCATTAAATGCACCGCTTAACGTCACATCGTTGGTTGCCCGACAAGGCTTGCCGGGCTATCTCGCTAGCTCCACACCTGCTCACTTGACACCTCGCAGGACGGGTGTCATCTGTAGGTGTTTCCTGTAGGGAGAGCCTGCCATATGGTGAATGGCTGCCACTTAGTCACTCCGCGGTTTGACACGACACTGATTGACGACGTGGGTCGTGGTGAAGTAGTTGGCGAGCTGGTTTTGCCTCCGTGTGCCATGGCAGGCCCTGCTGGGACGTCTTGGACGTCGTCTTTCGGAGGTGGCCTCGCCCCTTGCCGAGCTCGCCTGCCCGGCAAGGGAGGCCCTTCTCCTGATGGTGCCTTGCTTCTTTGGCTTGATCTTGGTCCCTCTGATCTGCATGTTAGTCCTTTGAACCTCTTAGTCCCTTGTATTCTGACTTGGGTTGGTGCTTCAATCTCGTCCCCGTGCCTGTGCACAGTCTGGGCAATAGACCTAGGGTTTGTTGCACCGACAGGAGCCAAGATGCATCTATGGTACTCCTACTCGTTTGTGCTCGCATTGCCATCGCAGTCGGTATTCTGTGGTGCTACGTTTACGATGCGCGGCCCATCACAAACGGTTCACTATTATAGAACGTGTATGATAAGCATACAATCACACACATTCGCTTTTCCCAAACCGTATGCGATAACTAATTAAGAAGATTAGCTAATGGTCGTACGAGTGTCGGACAGGATTACGTAACATCGGACCGTCGAAACATCGTCATACACGACAACTATCGCACACGCTATTCTGTGGTGCAACGTTTATGATGCATACTTCATCAGAAACAGTTCATGGTTGTGAATCGTGTACGATAAGGCAACTATCACAAACGTTTAGTTTGCCCGCACCGTTTGTGATATTGTCTGACATCGCACACGCTTTGCAAACGGCAACTATGTGCATGCTTGCACACGTTTCCTCTCTGTGAACCGTGTCGGATTATGGTGTATATCGCAAACGTTTGTGTTTTACCAACCGTGTGTGTCGTAACTACCTGGAGAGCGTAATTTCACCGTAATTTAATTGCTGCTATTTCAAATTGTACCGGATTTGAATTTGAATGTATGCTATAGCTTTATTCATATCCATCAGGTTCAAACAACCAATGCATTATTCGATTCATAGGTACATATGTTCAAGAATTACATAAGAACCAAATAAAGAATGATGAACCACAGTTGTATACTTGTACTGTTAAAGACGGTAAAGAAAGAGGTGAAATACATTCTGGTTGCTGAACAAGGTGAAGCGGAATGCCCATATTGTGCCCTCCTCCATGCAGAAGGCACGCACGACTCTAGTCCAACCCCTTGTGATGGCCGACCGCCCATCCTTCACGGTCTTCATGAAAACATCTAGATAATCATCGTGTTCTGGTAGAAATACTTTAACCTTTGCATGCCCACCAATCATGTAGTTTGAGAGGTAATCTTGAGTAAACTGCTTTGGCAACCACTGCAAAGGAAAAAGATTCACACATTGTCATCTAACACAACTCATTATGGGTAGTAAAAAGAAGGCTGCAGAGTTCTTACTTACCATCCTGCAGTTCGTTGTTGTCTTGGATAAAGTGTAAACAAATAGTTTAATTGCCATCTTTTGACCCATTTTACTAACAATCTTTATCAGCTTCCTCACTTGATGCTG
This sequence comes from Thinopyrum elongatum, assembly GCA_011799875.1. Classification (NCBI taxonomy): domain Eukaryota; kingdom Viridiplantae; phylum Streptophyta; class Magnoliopsida; order Poales; family Poaceae; genus Thinopyrum; species Thinopyrum elongatum. The sequence goes on from CM022302.1 coordinate 428,032,041, forward strand.
GTTCATCGATATCTCATTGCCCCATACGCAGAAAGGGTCGAAGCGCAGATCTTTACCAATGACATATGTACCTAAAAGCACCAAGTTAATATTAGAAGCTAAACATCAATTGCACAATGATGCAGTACAACACTCTTTTATAATATCTTATAACATCCAATATACTCACATATTAGATGAATTAACATCTTATATTATGGGCCGGAAGGAGTTTATTGCATTCTTACAAATTATCGGCTGATTAACTGCTGCTGTATCCATGGGTTAGAGTTAGTTTGAGCTAGTTCGGGCTCAAATAGCCCTAAAGTATATCCAAACATGAGGGCTAGTTTGAGCTAGTTGCATCTAACCCACCCAAAAAAACTATCCAGCCCAAGAGGTGCTAATTGGAGCTAGTTCTCCTAGTGCATTTATTGTCAATCTAACCCTGTCATCCAAACACCTCTTTGGATGGACTTAGTTCAGGCCTTCAGGGTTAGTCATGAGCTAGAAACTAACTCTAACCTCTAGCTAAGTTGAGTATCCAAATAGGGATGTGTTGTTGTTGTAGCTGCTGCTGCTCTTCTACGTATATCTAGACATCACCAGAACATTAAGGTAACACTCTTTCTTGTTGCTACGTAGCCTACGATTGCATATTTAGACATTAAGTACAGTGCATGTTACTATGTAGCCTCAGATATATTACATATGGCCCTAGTTAACCTAACGATAAATGGGTTACAGATATATTCAGTTAAAAGTCCGATTCACCGATTAGTCCCTTATCAGCCCCGGGCCTACATGGTACCAGCTACCGATATCCTGAACAGTGAGTATATATAAGCCATGGGATGAAACTAACCTCGATGGAAAACAACAGTCGTTCCCAAAATTGTCCTGTGTAGGTACATCAAGAGGCATGTTAAGCACAACAGGCTAAACATCAACCAAAATTATCCATGGCAGACAAAATAATCTCCAAAAGATAGCTTCAGTGTGCAGGTTTAAGCACGCTAGTAAAGCAAAACAAGTGGAAAGGTGTGTTAACTGCAACAGGCCTAACATTTAACAACAAGCAAACATAGTCATTCAAACTGGTATTGTGCCGGTCTAAGTACACTGGTTATTGTTAAATAAAAATGGAAAGGCGTGTTAACTACAAGATGCAGCAACCAAATGTAGTCATTCATAGTGGTATTGTTGAAACTGGTACTGATGAAATTGAACTGCACAGTTCATACTTGCACATATAGAACATCACGTTGTGAATAACTGGAATAAACAAGGCATACTACGAACAACCAAAGATAGCATTTGAAACTGGACATATGCTAACTACAAACAACCGAACAATCAAAAAACTTTAAAAGAGGCATATGCTAGCTATAACAGGCTTAACAACAAGCAAATATATGCATTCCTATCGGTATGTTTAAAACTGGATTGATGAAATGTACTGCACAGTAAATAATTGCACATATAGAGCATCGCAATGTGAACAACTGAAATAAACAAGGCATACTGCAAACAACCAAATATAGCAATTAAAACTGGACATATTCTCACTACACTACAAAAGGGACTCGATGGGTTTCCTCACTTGTCACAGATGGGCTCGTTCCCGTGGGAAGAGCACGGACCCTGGATGCGCTCCATGTTGTCGCAGATGGGCTCCTTCCCCTTGGAAGAGCACAGCTGTAGGGTGCCCTCCCTGATGTCGCAGACGGGCTCTTTCCCCTTGGAAGAGCAGATGGGCTCTTTCCCCTTGGAAGAGCCGGAGAGGGTGCCCTCCTCGTGGTCGCCGTTGATGAGGTCTGACTTGGAAGCTGTGGATCCCAAGCCAGCGTCGCAGAACGTGTCCTTCAGAAATGACAAAAGGGGCTCGATGGTGATGTAGGATGGAAAATTCTTGACAGCAAGCCAGAGGAGATCAGTGGCGGGGCCATGGATGAGATCGACGGCGGTTGAACCCGAGGAGTTGGGGGTGGGCCACTTAACCTGTGACATAGCCCGCCTCAGGCCGTCGCTGTCGATGACCTCGATGTCGTAGCCGGTGTCCGCGACATACCCACATACTCTAGCCCACTGATTGAGTGCCTGCGGCCAGTAATGGTCGTCAGCTTCCTCGGCGACGTTGGGCGAAGAGACCGCGATACACCTCTTTTGGGCCAGTCGCCCCTCGAGCTCCATGGGAAGCGTAGTCGGGCTTAGGCTGTGACGCTCTGGAGTGGGGGATGGGGATCTGTGGGAAAGGGGGCATTTGGCAGGCGTCATCTAAGAAACTCAGGGCGGCCTGGGTATGGAGATCGATGGGTAAGCTGCACGGGCAAACAGGCAGATGTTGACAATGGAGGCCTTGCGGCTGCGGCGGGGACCTTGCTAGGGTTTCGAGCGAGGGAGGGTGTGTGTGTGTGTGTGTGTGCGTGCGCGCCCGAGGAGGTTTTGGGGTGTGTGTGTGTGTGTGTGTGGAGGGGGGGCGGGGGGTGTGTTTGAGGAAATGACGCGGGTACTGAAAATTTTACTACGCGGGAGTCAAACGCGGGAGTGAAATGCCGTGGCTATTGAAATTTTTGATGATGGTGCATCGCACACAGTCCGGAGATAGCAACCGTGTGTTATGAAACAGAAAAACCCTCGAGGCAGGCAGATATTTTCGAGGGATGCAAGCGGGATTCAGAACAAGAAACATCACACACGGTCGAAACACAATAACTGTGTGTTATCAAACAGAAAAAAGCTGCAGGCGGGTAGATATTTTTGAGAGGGGAAGCCTCGTGGAGCCTAATGTACTGTGCGGATGTGTGCGTGACAGGGGCACCGGCGTGGCATATAGTTAGTTTGAGTGAACCGTGTCTGTTGCGTCATCCGACTTGTCTAATGTTCATAAATTTGGCGAAAAATGACGCGGGAGAGGGTCAAAACACGAAAACGCTTGCATGTGGACCAAATTTATGTATGAAAAGGGTGGTTTGATGTTCAAATACCAAATGCAACTTTGATGTGGCACCTATCTCGCAAAGCGCATGGTATTGCTTGCCCCCCCCTTCGTGTCAGCACGAAGGGAAACCTAAGCTATGAATGCATGCCTCCCCCCCTCGTGTCGGCATGAAGGGAATCCTAAGCTATGAATGCATGCCCCCCCAACCGAGGTTCACCTAGCAAAGTGTGAAGTAGCAGCCCCCCCCCCCACACACACACTTTCAGTCGGCGGGCCAGAGAGGCATCTCACCAAGATGGATCGTAAAATGGACCAAGAATAATCCACCTTGGTCGTACAACCGCTCTCTTGTTGTTGGTCAAAGTGATGGCCATCCATGCGACCCCGGAGATGGGCTAGCTCACCAATAATCACGCAAGTAGCTAGTCCCCAAAGACAACCACTGCATGCGTGTGGCCCAAACATATGTATGGAGAGACGTGTTTTTGAATACACAATGGAACAACTTTGATGCAGCACCGTGATTTCAAACTAGAAATCCCCACACTGAGTGAGGGTTAGGTTGACGATGCATATGTATGTTGCACCACACTTTAAGCCGACGATGGGGATTCATGCATGCATGCGTGCATAGTATATGCGCTCAAACTTAATTAGGTCTGAATCTCACCATGACCTATACTACGATAACACGAACCAAAGGAAGAATCCGCCATGGTAACCTATCTTGTTGTCGGTCAAGGTGATCATGGATGTCCACGCGGGCCCACGAATATATAGGCTTGTCGCCGATAACCACGCGAGGGAGTGTACCGTTCGAAGACAACCACTACTTGCATATGTATGGAGGTGATGCGTGCATGCATGTTTGAATACCATTTCACAACATTGATGTGGCGCGTGCGTCGAAAATCGTACAATCCCCACACAGAGTGAGATCGGTTCATGATGCGTAGCCACTTCGACTCGATGGGAGGGATTCATGCGTACACATGCATGTGTGTGTGCTCAAACTGTATCATGTCATCCCAGAGCATGACCTATATATATACCGTATTACAAGCAAAAAAATAATCCCCTCCTAAGTCAAATTAACCTCTCTTGTTGTCAGGCAAAAAGTAGTGATGGACCAAGCGGGCCCACAGATGGAAAGCATCGATATCACTGATAACCGCTTAAGTGGGTGCGAGAGGACAACCACCATCGCTTTGCATGTGGGGCGCCAAACATATGTTGAATACCCAAAATGCACAACTTTGATGTGCCACATGCCTCGAAAACCGTAAACCCCCCACACAGAGCGAGGAATTCATGAAGCGTACTACATATGATGGTCCCCTTCCCCCTCTTCGATGCATACTATATGCTCCTACCGTAATACAGCCCAAAAAGAATCCTCCTCGATGGTGAAATTAATTAACCTCTCCCGATGTAGGTCAAAGTGATGCATGCATCGATGATGGACTCGTGGGCCCACAGATGGAAGCATCACACATGAGTGTCCTAGCTAGGATAACCACCGCATGCATGCATGTGGCCCAAAGAGGTGTTGTGTGATGTTTGAATAGCCAATTTCACAACTTTGATGTGGCACGTGCCTCGGAAACCAAAAAGTCCCGACACTGAGTGAGGTGCACTTGTTCACGGATGCGTACGTATAGTATATATGCTAGTCCCCTCCCACCTCTTTGACGCGTACTATATACCACCATAACACAAACAAAAAAGATTCTACCTTGCTGGTCAAATTAACCTCACTGCCGGCTGTTCGTCAAAGTGATGGACGACGACCTCGCGGGCCCACAGAAAGCGTCACACGCGAGTATCGAGTGTCGTGTAGGACAACCATCGACTGAATGTGGCCAAAACATGTATGTATGAAAGGGTTGTGTAATGTTTTAAATAATGAATTCACGACTCTGATGTGGCACTTGCCTAACAAAACGGCCAACCCACACGGTGGCTCACAACTCATAGTGTACTGCGAGCCACCCGCCACCCCCCAGACACACACACCCACACACACACCGCGAATCCACCGCAACTACGATGCATGTTAAATTATCCCGCGGTGAACATATGTTACCAAAGGACGGACGTTTTAATTTCGAAAAAAACAGAGATCATTAAGATGTTTTAGTACATTAATTGATTGATTTTCTGCGGGTATAATGTGCAAAAATCAAATTTGAGCTACATGCACACGTGACAGTGCACCTAAATGGATTGCAAAAACACATGTGTCTCAGTGGGTGCATGTTTACTCCCCGTGCAAGAAATTTCAAATATTGAGAATCTTGATTTTTAAGTTCAAGTACATCCAAAACTTATTTGAAGTTCATGAAACTTATCGTGTTGTCATATGGACACCAATACAAAGTGGCATTGTACTTTTTTGGTCAAATTTGAGACCAGTTTTGATGTAATCTTTATCTAATTACAAACGGGAGATTATTAATAATTGGGAACCAATATCCCAAACGGATTATTTATTCAAACTATGAGCGTTAGACCAACAATGGATACGTGCCATGCTTCGGTTAAGCAATAAAGCGGCAGCATTAATCATCCAAATAGAAAAACAATATACGTGCCGCCACGCGGCCCGTGTGCCATGCGAGCAGGCGTGAGTGACGGGACGCATGCGAGCAGTCCGCCGTGCAGGCAGACCGGGAGGCGTGCGTGCAGGTGTGTGAATTGACGGAGGCGTGCTCGCTACGCAGTGTCATCGGGAGGCGTGCGTGTAGCTGTGTGAAACGATGGTAGGCATGCCAGCAGTCTGTGCGCAGGCTCACCGGGAGGCGAGCCAGCGGTTTGACCGCCGCCCGCCTCTCTCCCACTACTCCATATTAATGGTGCGCCCGAGCGGCCGCACCCCTCATCCTCGCCACACACACAATCCTCTCTCTCCGCTTGCATCCTCGACGCCGCTCTCAGTCCTCAAAGCCATCAGTGTATGAGGATGCCACCGAAGCGCCCCATCGGAGGGAGTGGTGACGCCGGGGCTGCTGAAGCACCGGAGCACGGCGTGGAGATGGAGACAGAGGTTGCCGTCATCGCCGGCGAGTTATCGCTGCACCCTGACATCGTCGACGGCGTCGAGCTTCCACAGACGGAGGCGGAGTTCCACACCAACTCTGGTGACGACTCGGGCGACGACCCCGGCGACAACTCCGACGACCACTCCGGCGACGACTCCGACGGCGACGGACAACTGGTTAGTCATCTATACCATTTATGTGTCAAATAGATCCTAGGGTTTCTCTGGTTAGTCTGGCCTCCCCCTTTTTGGAATAGAAATCCTATGGTTATGTTCTCCCAATCCATGAAATCTGAGTAAGTTTCGTTAGATCCGTGTAGTGTATTGATTGTTTGAATGGTACAAGTGATAAGTGATTAGTTGTTTCATCTGTGCAAATGATTTCTGCTAGTAATCCGACTAGGGTTAGTGTTCGTGCTAATAATTCCTAGCCAGGACTTGACAATTGATTTTGAATGACCTACATATATGTTTGTGCCATTATTTTCTTCAAGATTGGTCTGTACACAGACGACTGTGCTTAAAAATTGAACCATAATCTCTGGATATGTATAAAAAAATAGCCATAAATTCCTAATCCTACATTGATTTGATGCCAAATTTGCTTTACTATTTGTATAGGTGCTGTCTGACGATGTGGACAACGAGGATGAAGATGGCCAGAGGAGGTACAAGAGGCAAATCCTGAGGGAGCTTTATGCGGGAATGCATAACGGGCGTATTAGGACTTGGAACAGCGGCTATCGATGCCCATTTTGCAACCACAAGCTTCATGACGCATATCAAAGTGTTCTGGCGCATGCAAGAGAATGGACCGTTGGCTACTTCAAGCAGAAGTATTCTCGCAGGGTGGCGCACGGCGCGTACGCCGAGTACCTGGAGAAGCTTCAGGATCGTGCCGGCATGTGAGATGAGATGTGGGATCGAACTATGTACGCTTGAGTATGCTTAATGACGGTTGAACTATGCTTGTGTACGTGTACGCTTATTATCTATGTCTAAGTATGTTTAATCTATGTTTACTTATGTCTAACCGTGGGATATGGATGCAATCAGTTCGGTTGATGGAATCTACCTCCGTCCTGGTTTGTTGGTCCCCTTTGTAATTTGTGTAAAATTTTGACCAAAGATTTAACTGACAAAATGTTAGAGCAGGTCAGCAAAAATTATATCGTTGGATGGGTATTTGAGCATAGTGTTCAATGATATAATTTTTGGTTACATGCATAAACATTTCTTAGTTAAATATTTGGTCAAAATTTGGTACAAATTACAAAGGGGACCAATAAACCAGGACGGAGGTAGTACGTCAATCACACGGTTCCCAAAATTGGAACCGTGTGCAATGACTTTCCTTTTGCCTGTTGCGTTAATCACACACGGTTGGCTCTAGCAAACCGTTGCCTCCAAAATTCTTTGTGGGACAGAAAACCCTCACCACCCAATTCAAAAAAGAAAAAAGAAAACCCTCACCATCCCCACGTCACAAAAACCCTCACCCCGCCCGCCACCCCCTCTGGTCCCCATTCACACCTGCACATGCTCCTCTGCGTATATGCATGGAACTGCCTATCGCGGCAATAACCACTTAGCTCGACGCTTGCCGCCGCCGCCAGGCTGCCGGCGAACCCCACCGCATTTCGCCACTTCCGCTTGCCACCGCCTATTGCCATCGACTTTCTCGACACTGCTCGCGGTCGACACAACTCCACTCGGTTGGGGAATCTGCCGTACTGAGGGTTCTTTCTCATGGACAACAAGGTAACTAATTTAATGAGATATTATCTCATCTCTTATCCCAGTTCATCTGCCTCCTTTAATCACCCGGCCGAAATCGCCGTGAATTCATTTTTATTCGAGCTGATTTGAGGGTTTTCTTTCATTCATAGAGTGTACAGTGCACGGACACATCAGGACTTTGCGGCCTCCGCCAGACATTCCATCTCACCGTACCAGATGACTTGAGGATGCACGCGGTATGTTCAATCTCACCCTAAATCAGTTGGTATAGCCTACTTTCCTGAACATATTCTAAATATTGCTACATTTGGATAAAAGGTGCCACATGGACCATATACGTCAAAGGGGATTTTTCCCCTCTTCTTTCTATATTAGGCAAATTAATGATGTATTGTTCTTTCGATTACTCTCATATTTCCATGGCATCATGTTTACCCTTTCTGTTTAATTTTAGATTTTTGTCCTTTAATTTCAACTGCTGTACAGTTCTTTCAATTTGGGCCCATATCTGCATGTTACCATATTTTCTTTAACAATCCTACCATTTTCTGCAGCGCGTCCCTTGCTATGCAACAGAATCTGTAGTGCACAATCTTTCCCTTTACATAAATCAAGACTGCAGGGATGTCATACTGAACACAAACCATGGATTTACAATCGTTGCTACCGTAAGACTTGATGAACGTGGTGACTCATATTTTGGCACTGGCCTTTGGAAAGAAATTTCTAAGTTTTATGTACTGAAAGCTGGCACTATAATTGCACTGCACATAAAAGGGCCTGGTCATGAGATATATGCTAACTTCCCCGATGATATCATCCGTCCAGACTTTGTTCGAAGTAAGTTTTCTTTTCAAGTATCTGCATGTTGACTTACCCAGCAATATCAAATGAATTGTGTAGTATTTAAGCAACCAATTGTTATTCCATTTTCTTACTATATTCCTACCTAATAACTTCTAATTACCAATACACTTTTCTATTGCCCTGTCTTAACTAAATATTCCCTGTACTCCCACTTCTATCAGAAAGCGCCGCTAACAAGGAGACTCCGGAGGTGGAGAACGGGGCTGCCAACAAGCGGAGGCGGGGCGAGCAAGAACTGCAAGCGACTCCAGCAGGCCTAGACTTCATCAGCAACCTCCCCAATGATATGTTGACAGTCATCATCTCCCTCCTCCCAATCAAATATGGGGCGCGGACAACCGTCCTTTCCTGGCGGTGGTGCCCCCTATGGAACTCCACCCCTCTCGACCTCATCGACACCCACGAGCTCTGCCATGGCTATCGCAAAAGCTTGGATGTGTTCTCCAAGATCCGCGGCAGTCACCTTGGCCCAACCAGAGGCCTTAGAATGGGCAAGTTCCGTTCCAACGGCAAGGACCGAGCCAAGCTTGACGACTGGTTCCGATCCCCCGCCCTAGATCAGCTCGAGGAGCTCACTTTTGATGATGGGCATATGCGCTCGCTACCAACGTCCGCGCTCCGCCTCACGCCCACGCTGCGCGTCGCCAAGTTCAGGAACTGCCATTCCCCCCCCCCCCCCTTAATGACGCGCCCGCTCTTATTCTACCACGACTGAAGCACCTCGAGCTTGTCGCCGTCTGCCTCCCAAACGGTGACATGGAGCGCCTTCTCCATGGCTGTACTGCCCTCGAGTACCATCGTCTTTAGGCGATCAATGGGTTGAGTAGCTTCCACATCACCTCCATGACTCTTCAGACTATTTATGTGTGTTGCTGGTGCGGTAGGAAGACATCACAAGATGTGTACCACGATATGGTCATTGAGGACACACCTGCACTTGAGAGATTACTTGTAGTTGATCAAGAAGGTCCAACAAGAATCAATGTCATTTCTGCGCCAAAAGTGACAGTGGTGGGCTACTCGTCTGACAAATACTCCGAGCTTGTTATTGGATCCACACCCGTTCAGGTACAACAGCTGCCTTCTACCTCTCCTTCTACAAATTAACATTATTTCTAATTTTTAAGATGTTTGTTCGTTTGTCATCCAGAAAATGATTCTGACAAGCTTGACCCCGAAACTGCGCACAGTGAAGGTCTTGGCACTAAAATCTATCGGCCCCAACCTGGAGCAAGTTGTCAGTTTCCTAAGATGCTATCCATGCCTGGAGAAGCTATATATCAAGGTGATGTTCCGTTCCTGTTAAATGTTAACCATAAGGGAGTTCAATTTGTGACACCTTTTTCCAAGTTTACAATGACAACGTACTACAATTTCTGAAGGATTCTTTTGGAGGATTTCAGTACATACATGTTCCCCCCCCCCCCATATTGGTTGCTTGATCCATATGGTTACAATCCATAAGCATTTCTCCTTTGGATTCATCTATACTAGTTTTCTTAGGGAACTTTTCATCCACTCCAACTCTTGTGAAGAAGGCTACATTTTTCTAGAATGTAATCAAATGCCCATGTTAATCATGTCAGATCGAAGATGGCATGTTAGTGCATTTTACAAATCCTGCAAACCAAATAGGCCTGTAGTAGTGTTCAAAACTGCATGTAGGCACTAACATGTTTTCTTCTTTTGCAGATAAGATTAGGCCCAGTGGTGGATAATGTGATACAATATAACAATCACGTCGAATGCCTAGATCTGCATCTCTAAGAAATTACTTTGAACTCCTACCGAGGGACCTTACCGGAGATTATATTCGCCAGGTTCTTTGTTGTCAGAGCAAGGGTGCTGAAGGTAATGAGGTTTGCCCTACATTTATTTTGCAAAAATGAATGGTTTGTTGATCAGCGCCGGCGCCTGCGGCAGAATGGAATAGGCTCCAAAAATGCTGAATTTCATTTTGGAACTTCAGATGACAGAGTAATCGGAAGTCATTGTGTCGACCCCATACATGACTTCTCAGTGGCTGACCCCTTTGCAAAAATTATGAGGTTTCAAAACCAGACTTAGAAGTGGTAATATTAGTTTGAACCTCTCTGATATCCATGTTCAGCGGATCAGCGCGAGCGTTTGCAGCTGATGAGCTGAATTTCATTTCTAATATCAGTTTGAACCTTGTAATCTTCGAATTTGAGCCATATAACTCTGGAATTTGAACCTTGTAATATTTCAAGCTTTTGTGGTACAATCGTTGAAATGGCATCGTATGAGACTCGTATATTGGTAGCACTATTTTGACCTTAATATGCAATGGTCTTAGATTTTATTAACCATTCTCGAATCTGTTTACCTTGTCGGTCTCAAAGCACACGATCTGTATAGCTAACTCGACTGTGATCTTTGACATTATTGCACACAATTGGTTTCTTCAACCATGTGCCCTGTAGAGCGCAGAATTAATTATCGCACTCGAGTGTCCATCATCACCCTTCTGTGTAACTTTGACCTCATCACCCATGGGTAAACTTATGACCGAAGTCATTCCACACACTTTGTTTTTACAAAGCTTTTTGCCAATAAACGCCCATGATTTGTCCCTCTTCCAGCCGACGCGTGGCCAAACTAGCCGGGCGGGAAGCTTGCGCGGTAAACTATGCGGTAGCGGGGGAACAGGCTCACCGACGATACATTTGGCGCCTCTTCGAGCCCACGCGTGGTCAAATGAAACGCATGTGGTGCGGTGTTGTCAAGCATGCACTGGAATCCTCCGCTATGAACGCCGTGACAAGACGTGACGATTACAGGCCGGCCGGCCCCCATTTATTACAGTGGCCATTCAACCCTTGTGTCTCTTCAACCTTTCGATCGCGCCCCACCATTGCAAGAAGCACACCCACCATGACAAATTCTTAGAGGGTATCCTGCGCGGCTCCAATGGCGCTCCAAGCGGCTACCGACGATGAGCAGCAGTTCACCATTCATGCCGTGGTGGAGACCCACAGCAGGTTCATGGACCTCTCGGTGGTGTACACCAACGACCCAGTCTGGGTGGAGCACTCCATCCACATCATAGAGCTGTTGCTTGCCAAGGAGAAGTACAAGGTGGTCGGGTTCGACCTCGAGTACACCCGCGCTCGTGCCGGGTCTCGTCCCAAGGTCGCCGTCGCCCAGATGTGCATGCGCCACCATGTCCTCGTCTACCACTACTGCATGGCCACAAGGCCTTGCGAGGGTTTTGCCAGGTTTGTCAATAGCCCCCACTACATGTTCGCTACGGTGGACATCACCAACGATGTAAAGGCGCTCAAGTATTCAGGCATCGCCTGCCAGAATCTTGTCGACATCCAGGGCCAATACAAGATATGGGGCAGCAAGGAGCATGAGAAGGACTCACTGGTTCACCTCATCGAGGCCATCATCGACCCCTACTACAGAGACATGAAGGATTCCTGCAACAAGGACAAGCGTGCCTGGCACTCGGCCTGGATGGAGAAACTTGACAAAGCTCACGTCGTGTACGCGGCCAAGGAGGCGTACACGAGCTATGACATGTACAGGCGGATCGTTGACATGAGGAGGTGCCTCCTTCCCCAAAACGGCTAGGGATCCAGCCGGAAGTAGAGCAATGGCAAGCGTCGTCGCAACAATAAGTAGATGATTAGATCCTCATTTCTCCTAGTTTAGTATGCATGTAATTGCTTACTTTGGTGTGTGGAAATGTTATGTGTGTAGTCACTTGTGTAATTGTATGCTTAATTTGGTTATGCAATGCTGTCTTTTTAAGTATATATGTTGATGCTCTGTAGACAGAGCGTAGATGTTGTGCGGACAAAGAAAATCATATCGCACACGGACTAAACAATGGAACCCGTCGGTGATGTTTTCATCAATCACTCACAATTGTATACCAGCAATCGTTTGCTCACAACACACACGGCTTATTAACAGGAATCGTCTGTGTTGTTATCGGTCTTCCCACACGTTTACAATTACAGACCTGTTTGCCGCGTATCACACACATCTTGTTAAGTTGAACCGTTTCTGTTCTCTTCGCTCAACGCAAACAGTTCATCCGAGTGAACTGTATGCCGTATATCGCACACACCTTGATCTGGCTGACCGTTTCTTTTGTGTTGCCTAATCACAAAGAGTTCATCCGAGTGAACCGTATGCTGTATATCGCACACGCCTTCATCTAGCTGCCCGTTTCTTTTGTTCTGCCTCATCGCAAACAGTTCCTTGAACTGAACCGTATGCCCCTCATCCCACACGCAACTAAATTCTGAACCGTGTTTGATGCATCCGTCATCGCAAACATTTTGCATCTTTTTTGACGGTTTTTTACACCGCCGTTTGTGATTATTGCATCGCACACAGTTTTGTCGAAGGGTCTCTGATTGTAGTGTCGCGTTAGCAGCATCCTGCAATAGTGTATTCCTATGTATGGATAGAAAATCTAGTCCTGGTCATACCACTGTGTACAGCGTTTCCCCTATATTTCCCTTTTCGACCAAGAGACCGGTTGGATGACCAGTCTGTACTACTTTCACCCCCTTTCTTTCCTGTTTGTACCAAGTCCGATGTACATACTAAAATTTCCCCCTTTATTTCTTGTTTGAACCAAGTACAAGATTCGACTCCATGAAGTAGCTTTACCTCTAACAATAGAAAAAAAATTAGGTGATGTTGGACCATTCGATCGAGCCTAGCTATGAGGGGGGATAACAGGTAGAAAATGATGCACATGCAATGACGTAGCGAGCTGGGGACGTAGAGTTAGGCCGGTTTCTAAGGAAGATATACCTGAAGGTCGTCGGGGTGTGGATAGGTGGTTGGCGGGAGGCCGGATCCGCCCACACTAGGGCAGCGATGAAGGGATCGGAGGACCTCCCGCGCCGGCGCTCGGCTATATATAACAGTGCGGCCGGCAGTGGGTCTCCTCCCTCGCTGTCGACGACGGACTAAACGCTGCCCCTCCTCCCCTTCACCGGCAGAGGGGGATACGTCTGGATCTGTAACCAGCGGTGAGGATAGAAAGACAGTGTTACCACCGCTATCTTGTTTAGATCTGGAGAGGATGAGAGTGTGTGAATAGAGCAACCCTAGCAAGCAAGCGCGGAGGCTTCTGCCTATATATATACATATAGTGGGGTAGTTTTCTTTTTTCACTCCATCAAAACAATCGTTTAAAATTGTGTACGTGCCAGGTCGCCTTGTTTTTTGAGTTGTTGATTTTTTTTTAGATAGCTACCCGCTTATTCCAAGTGGTGTTACGGTGTGCCAGGTCGCACTTTGTATCGTTCCAGTCTGGTACTAGACCCTCCATTAAGTGAACAACCACCGCCTCGTAAAAATTGTGAACAAGCCCACGGCTAAAATTATCGGAAACGTGGGCTGCACCAACATGCATTATTATTTATATTTTCTATGTGGGAGTATCCTCAAAACAAAATGTGAGAGTACAATCTTTATTGGGCCCCTTTGTAATTTGTGCTAAATTTTGACCAAAGATTTAACTGGCAAAATGTTAGTGCATGTTAACAAAAATTATATCCTTGGATTCGTATTTGAACATAGTTTTCAATGATGTAATTTTTTGTGACATGCATGAACATTTGGTTAGTTAAATTTATAGTCAAAATTTGGCACAGATTATCATAGGGACCAATAAACCAGGACGGAGCTCCTCGTCTGTCGTCCAAACTACTATATGACTAGCCGCTCTATTACATGCGGGACAGCAAGCATCCGGGCCCGCGTGCCATCCACCAAATCATAGCGAGGTGCTACAGTCGAGACTCACCAGTCACCCCGGTGTGGCCGTCATGACCAGTCATATCACAAAACCCACACCTTTACCAACAGTGGTAAAGTGGCCTCGAAGTTGGACTGGACGAAGCAACCATCATTTCACTGGAACACTCATTGAAGCCCTTTCTCCCCTTTCTTGAAGAAAACCTCACTCCAGGCTACTCACTTCTGCCATTTTTCTTCTGTACCGACGAAGGAAAGGTGGGCGAATCAGTGATGCTACTATATTTTCATTCCAAGAATCTTCTTTTTGTGAAGCACCGACCGATTCTCACTGCCTATTCTTTTCCTGTTTTCATTGCGATTGTGGTTTCCTTTCGATTGCTTTTTGTTTGTCAGTTTATTGATGGATCCTAGAGCACTAGGCAAAGAGTTGCCGGCGGACAACCCACTCGAGACAGAGATCTCCAAGAAGAGAGCACTAACCAACGAGTTGGCCATGTTGGCGGGCCAACCCATGGAGACGAAGAACTCCAAGAAACAAGCACTGGCCAAAGAGTTGACGACGTTGGCGGACGAACTCCTCAAAAAAAGCTGGAAGAATAGCAAGGGCCCCACCGTGCCTACCCTAGAAACTCTAATGGCCACCTATGAGAGGCTCAAGGCCGAGTTTGAGGAGATAGTCACCGTTGAGAAGCAGTATTTCCCTGGCAAGGCAATGGCCCCCATCGAGGAGATGGCCCCCGGAGGGATGGGATCCCCCGGTGAGCTACACAAGGTAAAAAAATGGCTTACCATAGTTGTGGTTTTTTATTATTTGCATTGTGCTTGCTAATATGTTAGGGTTGTGCAGGTGCCGCTGGATGTCCTTGATGATTCCGATGTCACGGTCCGTCCTGTGGACATCACCCCAGAGATGATTTTTGATGTCGCGGTCCGTCCTGTGGACATCGCTCCGGAGATCGATTCCGATGCAGATGTTCGTCCTATGGACATCGCCCCAGAGATCGATTCTGATGTCGTGGTCCATCCTGTGGACATTGCCCCAGAGATCGATTGCCATGCCGCTGTCCGTGCTGTGGTCATTGCCCGAGAGATCGATGACAAGAAATAGTTGGTCGCGCTAATCCTTCAAGATAGTTTGCATTGTGTTTAATTACCAGAATGATGCGTCACTGATATAGCGAGGTGCTATACAAACGGTTTTTAACCCCTTTCCGCGATGGCGTTCTAAACCGTCGCCAAGTGAGTAACTGCGATAGGGGGTCCTTCCCACACGACCCAGAAACTATCGGGGATAGGGAGCCTTGATGCATATACAGTACTCCCTACTCGTTTGTGCTCGCATTGCCATCGCAGTCGGTATTCTGTGGTGCTACGTTTATGATGCGCGACCCATCACAAATAGTTCACGATTATAGAAGTAGACAATCACACACATTTACTTTTCCTCGACTGTGTGCGATTCGATGTAAGAGCGCACACAGTTGTCGCTATAAAACTGTATGCGAAGCTTGAATACATCCCACACGATTCATCCGTCGTACCTGCGTCGGATGATCGACCTATCGCACATGTTCTTCTATGACCAAACGTTTGTGATGCGCACAACATCACAAACAGTCCATAATTGCGAAGCGTGTGTGATAAGGTGACTATCGCAAACATTTAATAAGAAAGAACTGTGTGCGATGCTGTTGTTAATCGCACATGTTTTTTCTTGGCTGATCGTGCGTGCAGTAGAGATTGATCGCACACGTAGTGGATCCTAGAAACGTGTCTGATCTCCACGTCTATCATAGATGTTTCGCTTTCGCAAACCATGTGCAGTGTAATCCCTAATTTAAAAATCACATGTTTTGAATTTGAAAGTTGGCAATCACTTATTTCATATCCAACCATGTTTATTACAAATATAGGTTCAACCACGAATGCATAATTCGATGCACAGTTACATATACTGAAGAACTACAGAAGCACCAAGTAAAGAATGATGAGCCACAGTTGTACTAAAGACTGTAAAGAGAGAGGCGAAAGACATTCTGGTTGCTGGAGAAGGTGAAGCGGAATGCCCATATTGTGCCCTCCTCCATGCGTAATGCGCGCACGACTCTAGGCCAACCCCTTGTGATGGCTGCCTGTCCATCCTTCACTGTCTTCATTAGGACTTCTCGATGCTCATTGTAGTCTGGATGAAATACTTTAACCTTCATTGCATGTCCACCAATCATGTACTTTGCGAGGTAATCTTGAGTGAACTGCTTCGGGAACCACTGCGAATGAAAAAGATTCAGACATTGTTGTCTAACAACTCATTATGGGCAGTAAAAAGAGAAGTCTGCAGAGTTTGTAGTTACCATCCTACAGCTCACTATTGTGTTGGATAGAGCATAAACAAATAATTTGCTTGCCACCATTCGTATCTTTTTGCTAATAATCACTACTAGGGAAAAGCTTATAGGCAGACGCTTACTAGTAGCATGGGTTTATACCCCTCGCTACTGCTACTTACTAGTAGCGCGGGTTTATAACCCCCGCTGCTAATAAGTTGATAGTAGTAGCGCGGGTTTATAACCCTCGCTACTACTAAGTGGTCTCTGCCGTGCCCCCCCTGGGACATGCCATAGTAGTAGAGAGGGGTATAAACCCGCGCTACTACTAAGTTGATAGTAGTAGCGCGGGTTTATAACCCGCGCTACTACTAAGTGGTCTCTACCATGCCCACCCGGGACATGCCATAGTAGTAGCGAGGGGTATAAACCCGCACTACTACTATCGACCCACCAAGACATGTGTACACATAGCGTGCGGAGGCCCAAATCCAAACCCACACTCTTCTGATTCCCCTTCTCCTCCCACCCGCGATTCCCTTCCTCACCCACCGCCACTGCTGGCCTTGCACCTCGGCGCCACTCACAAATCCGGCGACCTCCTCTCGCACTGCAGACCCCTCCCCTCCCCCTCCATCCT
Source organism: Thinopyrum elongatum (assembly GCA_011799875.1). NCBI lineage: Eukaryota > Viridiplantae > Streptophyta > Magnoliopsida > Poales > Poaceae > Thinopyrum > Thinopyrum elongatum. The sequence goes on from CM022302.1 coordinate 428,049,326, forward strand.
CCTTCTTCTCCGCTGTTGGAAGGAGAGGGAAACCAGCAGAGCGTCGTCCATGGCGGTGGCCAGATCCGCCATGGGCGCAGCCACTTGCACCTCCTCGCCGGGGCAAGGGTCCCACGACAAGCAGCAGCAGGTCACCGGCCTTCATCTAGGGTTTCGGGCGTCGGCTCCAACTCCGGCGGCCACCGGTAAGTTCCTCCTCCTACTGCTCTTTATCTCTCTCTTCCTCTTTCTAATAATTTTCTCTTCTTTTGTAGCAGTAGTAGACGAGAGGTGCGGGCACAAGTTGGGTGGTGAAGCACCATCACCATGGACAACTTCATCCCCTCCAGGACCAGTAGCAGCCATGGATGGAGAGGATGATGACGCCCAGCAGAAGCAGCCGCCATGGATGGAATTATTATTTTTAATTCTCAATTAGTTAGTAGTAGCACGGGACCTTGGCCCGCACTACAACTAAGTAGTAGTAGCGCGGGTGGCAACCGCGCTACTCCTACTAGAAGTAGCAGTAGCGCTACTGCTAGGCAATTACCCCGCGATACTACTAGGGTTTTCCCTAGTAGTGAATCCTTATCAGTTTCCTCACTTGATGCTTGTTCATGAATATCTCATTGCCCCATATGCAAAAAGGGTCGATGAGTGGATCCTTGCCAAGGGCATATGTACCTACTAGCAACAAGTCAATATTAGAAGCTAACAAGTGTCCAGGCCTGGATCTATATGCACTACATTATGGAACGACCGGGGGAGTACAAGCCGAGGGATGAAACTAACCTCGGCGGAAAATGGTGGCCGCTCTCGTTATTGTCCTGCATAAGTAGTGGAAAGGCATGATAAGTACAGCAACCTTAACATCAAACAAATATAGCAAAGGTAAACAACATCATCTCCAAATGATAGCTTGAATGTATTGGTTTCAGCATGCTGTTAAAGCAGATATAAAATGGAAGGCAATGTTACCGACAACAGGCTTAACAGTCATCAAATATTGCAATTTAAACTGGTATTGTTGAAAATGAATAGAACGTAGGTAATGCTTAAACATCACACTGGATAAATGTGTAAAACTGGAATAAATGGCATGTGTTAACTACACCAGGCATAACTGGAACCAAATATAGCCGTTCAAACTAGTATTGATGCAGTCGAGTGGCACAGTTCCGACTTTCACATAATGAACATCACATTGTGAATGACTGAAATAAACAAGGAATAAATGATCAGTATAACAACCAAATATAGCCATTGAAAACTGGACCGAGTCTCACTGCAACCAACCTAACAAGCAAATACAGATAAACAGGGCATATGCTTGAAAACTGGACAAATGCTCACTGCAACCAACCTAACAAGCAAATACAGATAAACAAGGCATCTGCTTGAAAACTGGACAAATGCTCACTTCAACCAACCTAACAACCAAATACAGATAAACAAGGCATCTGCCTGATAACTGGACAAATGCTCACTGCAACCAACGTAAGAACCAAATACATATAAACAAGGCATCTGCTCGATAACTGGAAAAATGCTCACTGCAACCAACCTAACAATCAAATACAGATAAACAAGGCATCTACTCACTATAAACAACCAAATATAGCCGTTCATGAAATTGAAGCGGACAATTCATACTTAAACATCACATAGCCCTATTGAACAATACATTTTTGCATAACTGAAATAATTAAACACGACACAGTTAAAGCATCGCACGACAAATGCTACTACAACAAAGGGTACGGGTTGGCAAGCTAGAAAAGGTAAGATTTGCTGATAGGATGTTGCCTCACATGTCATGGACGGGATCCTTCCAGTTGGAAGAGCATAGACCCATGGTGCGCTCTCTGATGTCACAGATGGGCTGCTTCACCTTGGAAGAACCTTTGTGGGTGCCCTCATCGTGGTCGTGGTCGATGAGATCTGACTTGGCAATTGAGGATCCCAAGCCGCCGCCGTAGAACGTGTCCTTCAGAAATGACAAAATGGGCCCGATGGTGTACAAGGATCGCAAATCCTTGACCGCTTGGCGGAGGAGATCAGCGGCAGGGCTGTCGAAGAGATTGACGGCGGTTGAACCAGAGGGGTTGGGGATGGACCACTTAACCTATGACATGGCCCGCGTGAAGTTGTCGCTGTAGACGAGCTTGATGTTGTAGCCAGCTTTCTCGAGATACAGTAGTGCGCTAGCCCGCTGACATGAAGCCTTCGGCATGGTAACGTAGTCAAGGTCTTCGCCGGCTTTCGCAGCGACATGTTGCTCCGGGATCGACAGGTCAGGGCGAACGGCGGCCACCTCGCCAACGTCCGCCGAAGAGGCCATGATAAACCTCTTCTTGGCCGAACGCTCGTCGGGCTCCCCGGGATACGTGGTCGAGCTTAGGCTGCAACATTCTGGAGCAGGGGATGTGGATCTGGCTGGGAGGGGGTAACCTGAACTTTATTATCTAAGCTAGGAGGAACGGGCAGACCAGTAGGGGTTGGCGGCGGCGGCGAGCTTGGGTTTGAGGGGGGGAGGGGGCCGGGTGGGGGGACTATGGAGGGGGGTGGTGTTTGAGGATACGCCGCGGCTACTGAAAATTTTAGTAATGGTGGGTGGAGATGGTGGTGGACGAGGGAGAGCGACGGTTCAAATGCCTTGGCTACTGCAATTTTACTATAAGGTCGGTGCTGGAGGAGTGTGGGCGACGGTTGAAGTACGGGGGCTACTAAAATTTGGGTAAAGGAATTGATGCGGGGCGGGAGTACCCAAGATCGCGCATGGTCCAATAAGAATATGCGTGTATGATAATAAGGAAAAGTGGCGGAACCGCCGATTTTTGCAACGCTCAAGGCGGGTAGTTTGTTTTTAGATTTCTAGCTAGTTGGTCTATCGCACACGGTTCGTCCTAATTTTCAGACGCAGACGTGGAATTCAATCTAATAAACTACTCGCCTTTAGCTTGCGCAGGTGGTGATTTTACAGCGCACTTGCATCGCACACGGTTAAGCCAGTACCTCCACCCTTTGCTCGCGCTTGCGCAGTCGTGGTGATTTTACAGCGCACTTGCATCGCACATGGTTGAGCCAGTACCTCCACCTTTGCTCGCGCTTGCGCAGTCATGGTGATTCATAGCGCACTTGCATCACACACGGTTAAGACATTATACCCGTGTCCGTTGAGCATCATCAGAGTCTTTGCAGCAAAAAAAAGTTAGAGAGGGTCAGAAGACAGCCACACCAGCATGTGGCCCAAATATATATGAGTGAAAAGGGTGGTCTGTGATGTTCAAAATTCCAATGCACAACTTTGACAGCGCGGGCCCATGGTTGGGCGCGTCGTCAAACATCGATGAGAGGGGCCAGAAGTCAAGAACCACCTAGAAGTGGTCAAATATATGTAGGAATATAGGGTGTGATGTTTAAAACTTTAAATACACAATGCACAACTTTGGTGGCACCTGCCTCGCAAACCTGAAAGCACCCTTGGATATATCTATAATGACATAATGTCATAGCTAGCTAGGGTGCTTAACCCACCTCCCACTTCGTGTCAGCGGGGCAGATGCACGTAATGATACTTTGGTCATACATGCATGTCGCCATGACCTACCATAAGACGGACCAGTGAATCTATCGTTTGGTCAAACGACAACTGTTGTTGTCGATAAACCACTTGGGCCAATAGATTGAACCATCATAAAAAATCGCACGAGAGGGACCACAAAACCAGCACCTCTTGCATGCAGCCCAAAATGATGTACGTTGGAAGGGGTGATGTGTGTTTTCAATATAGAATAATGTACATTAGATGTGGTGCCTACCTCTCGATACAGACAACAACCATGAAGGCCAGGTAGTTAAGGACGAGATACGCAAGGTACGGTGTAGGTTGAACCCAGCAATCCGAGCATGTGGGAGGGAATCCTGACAACGCATGAGCTCAAGCTTTGGTTGAACGACATGTGACGGTAACCGGCCCTAACACGAACTAGGAGGAATCCATTCATGGCCAACACATACCCCTCGTTATCGGTCAAAGGGATGATATATATACACTCGAGGAGCACACATATATGCATGTCATCACAAAAAACCGCACAAGGGAGACGTGGTCGATCAGAAGACCCCGTATACACTGCATGCGGCCCGAAAATATGTATGGGTACGGTGGTGTGTGATGTGTTTAAATCCCGAATGCACAACTTCGATGGACCACCAACTATATTACAAACCGAACACCGTATCCGACCCCAAGCCTGGTTCAATACGTACGATGTCGGTTTCCCAACTTCGAGGCGGCGGGGAGGGGGGGGGGTGTCGTCCAACGCAAGCGCTCAAACTTTATTTGGTCTAACATGGCACACATAGCAATAGGAAAACATCATGGTCAAACCCTTCTCGTTGTTGGGTCAAAGGGATAGATTGTGTGGGCCCCCCTCGTTATCGGTCAAGGATAATATATATATACCTCGGGGAGCCCATAGATATGTGCGGCGTCTATAAACCGCACAAGGGAGACATGCTCGATCAGAACACCCGGCCCCCTATACCATGCATGCGACCTGAAAAAGGTTTATATAATCGCCATGACAGGTCACTATAGAGTCAATCATTCTTTAATTTTTTAGAGCAAAAAATAACCAATAAAAACATAGTCTACAAATTAACAAAACAAGGATCCCAAGGTTTATATAATCACCATGACAGGTCACTATAGAGATATTTATCTCTATAATGACCGTGTCATATCATTTAAATGAAGCTTGAGATATGCAACTTCCCACCGGGTCACCCATCCTTGGACTACTCCGGCCCGAGCATGCTTAACTTCTGCGTTCTATTCGACTAGGCTAGCGGATTAGAAGCCGCCCCTTGCTGATAGGAATTGCCTCCTTGCCTTTAAGGCTTTTCACGCTGGTCACCCTATGGGACCTACTCCCTCCTATCACACACATTTGTGCTTTTAGAAACTGTGTGCGATATTTACATGGCCGGTGTGTCGCCGCCTAGCCTTCAATGAGCACTGACACTGGTAGCAGGAAAACGATGGGAGAAGAGGTGGGAAACCGATGAGAGGAGTGGCGGGAAACCGATGAGAGGAGTGGCGGGAAACAGTAGCCTGTTTGGATATCAAACAACATTAATATAGAAAACTTAGTAGAGAAGGAAGCGTGAGCTAGCACGACGCATGCGCACAGTGCTTACCCATATACTGCATGTGTTGTTGAAAGGGATGAGGATTGCCGTTCGATCTGGGAGCATCCAACGGTGCAGACGTATGATCCGTGGGATTTGGGTTCTGGCCAATCAGAACGAATGACTCAGATCACGCGCGCAGCAGGGGGGAGGGGGGCATCGGCCACAGTTTGGTAGGCACACGGCTTTCATGAGTGAACCGTGTGCTATTTGAAAACATTTCGTGAGAAGAATCTCGGTTTTTAAATCCCCGTAAATCGAAAACTCACTCGAAAATCGTGAAACTTGGCATGGTGTCACGACATGGCACATATATGTCGAGGAAATTCTTTTGTCCATTTTGGCGCAAGTTTTATTACAAGCCTCTTACAAACCGGAGCTTCTCTCAAAGAAGCCTCATGGTTTCGATAGGGAAACGTGCCCCCCTTGTGGGCGAAACGATGATCACTGCCTCTTTTCGCCTTGTATTTTCTTCTACGGGCAATATGGAACGACAGGATATCCGTGCTGAAATTTAAACTTATTTAGGGTTCGTTTGGCCTATTTATACACTAATTGAGTTTCCTAGGCATTTAATGTCCATAATTCAAATCTGAACTACAAATACATGCTCTAGTTCACCAAAATGGCTAGAAAAATTATACATGTGTCCTTGGGTGCTTTTTTAGGTCCCATGCCAGGAATGGGAATGAGTTACAACTGTACCGGCGTCCTGGCTCGTCCTCAGACATTTGGAATCTCGGTTTTTAAATCCCCATAAATCCAAAACTCACCAGAAAGTCATGAAAGTTGGCATGGTGTCACGTCATGGCACATATATGTCGTGGTAAAAACATTGTCCAATTTGGGCCAAGCTTTATTACAAACCTCTTACAAACCAGAGCTTCTCTCAAAGAAGCTTTGTGGTTCCGATAGGGAAACGTGTTCCCTTGTGGGCGAAACGATAATCACTGCCTCTTTTCGCCTTGTATTTTCTTCTACGGGCAACATGGAACGACAGGATATCCGTGCTGAAATTTAAACTTATTCAGGGTTCGTTTGGCCTTTTTATACACTAATTGAGTTTCCTAGGCATTTAATGTCCATAATTCAAATCTGAACTACAAATACATGCTCCAGTTCACCAAAATGGCTAGAAAAATTATACATGTGTCCTTGGGTGCATGTTTAGGTCCCATGCCAGGAATGGGAATGAATCACAACCGTATCGGCGTCCTGGCTCATCCTAAAACATTTGGAATCTCGGTTTTTAAATCCCCATAAATCCAAAACTCACCAGAAAGTCATCAAAGGTGGCATGGTGTCACGTCATGGCACATATATGTCGTGGTAAAAACATTGTCCAATTTGGGCCAAGCTTTATTACAAACCTCTTACAAACCGGAGCCTGTCGCAACAACCCTTGTGGTTTCGATAGGGAAACGTGTCCCCTTGTGGGCGAAACGATAATCGCTCCCTCTTCTAGCCTTGTATTTTCATCTACACGCAACACGGAACAATGGAAGATTCGCGCTGAACTTTGAAATTATTCACGGTTCGTTTGACCTTTTTTATTCATTAATTGAGTTTTCTAGGCATTTAATGTCCATAATTCAAATCTGAACTACAAATACATGCTCCAGTGCACCAAAATGACTAGAAAAAACGTACATGTGTCCTTGGGGTGCATGCTTAGGCCCCGTGGAAGGAATGGGAATGAATTCAACCGTCTCGGCGTCCTGGCTTGGCCACAAATATTGCGAATCTCGGTTTTTAAATCTCTGTAAATCCAAAACTCACCAGGAAATCATGAAACTTGGCATGGTGTCACTACATGGCACATATATGTCATGGTAAAATAATTGTCCAATTTGGGCCAAGCTATATTACAAGCCTCTTACAAACCGAATCTTCTCACAACCCTCGTGGTTCCGGTAGGGAAACATGCCCCTCTTGTGGGCGAAACGATAATCGGTGCCTCTTCTCGCCTTGAACTTTGTTTTCTACAGGCAACATAGAATAACAGGAGTGTCGTGCTGAAATTTGAAACTGTTCAGGGTTCGTTTGGCCATTTTATATATTCATTAAGTTTTCTAGGCATTTAATGTAGTCTATAATTCAAATTTGAACTACAAGCACATGCTCCAACGAAGCAAAATGGGTGGGAAATCATACATGTGTCATTGGGTGCATGTTTATGTCTCATTGAAGGAATGGGAATGAATTACAAACTTCTCGTCGTCCTGAAACATTGAGAATCTCGGTATTTAAATCCCAGCTAATCGAAAACTCACCCAAAAAACATGAAACTTGGCATGGTTTCATGACATGGCACATATATGCCGTGGTAAAAAAAATCGTCCAGTTTGAGACAAGGCGCACACATTAATAGCCAACAAAGTCCTTTTGAAACAAATAGCTGACATGTTAATATCGCAAACGGTTGTATTATATGAACTATGTGTTCCCGTAACCATTTAAGTGTGGCCACGCGTCCCTCTTTTCTTATGGGATAGTACTACCTCCGTCCTCGTTCATTGGTTATCTTTGTATTTTGTGCCAAAATTTAACCATACTCGGTGGCGTGCGTGCAGCTGTTTGACTAGACGGGACGAGCGCAAGAAGTCCGCCGTGCAGGCTCGACGGGATGCATGCGAGCAGTCCACAGCGCAGGCTCGACGGGACACGTGCATCCTGTCCACCTCGCAGGCTCGACGGGACACGTGCGAGCAGCAAGGCCGCCCATGCTCACCGGGAAGTGAGCTCTTTGACCTCCATCCACCAGGCGCCCGCCTCGCTCACAACTTCTCCATTATTGGTGGCCAAGCCGCTGTTTAACACGCGGTTAATTAAAGCACCTGGACGGATGGTGTTTTCTTGTGATCCCATGGCCCCGCTCAACGTTAGCATTTCCTTTGTTCATGTTTTCAACTCGTATTCCGGCCTAATTTAAAATGCCACATAGGGCAACGGATACGACGACAAATAAAATGGCAACGGATAATACGACGACAAATTTACAATGGCGCGGATAATAATTGTCTTACATATTTCGAATAATTTTAAATGCCACATGCGGCAAAGCCCGGAAGACACGGGGGCAAGAGAAGAAGGAAATCGCAGACAACGATCTGGGTCGCTACTGTCTCTACTCATCGATGGAACGCCGGGCGACGACATCCTCCAGCTCCTTCTTTAATTCCTCATGACTTTGCTTGAAAGCAACCACGGATTCCTCCACCTCCTGCTCGCACTCGATACGGAGCTTCCTCAAGTAACCCATCAGTTCCTCGATGACCGATGTTAGCTTCATCCCCGAGGCACTTCTCTGCTCATGCAGCATCTTCCAGCCGGTGGCCTCCTCCTTCTTCTCGGCGAGCGCCTTGAGGAGCTTCGCATTGTCACCCATGAGTTGCTCGACGAGGCCGGTCGCCTTCTCAACCGAGGCATCGCTGATCTCGAGCAGCTTCATCAAGCCGTCGACCAGCTCCTGCTGCTTAATGAGGCCAGCGAGAATGTCGTCGTCGCCGGCCAAGGACTTCAGCAACGCCAGCTCATCGCGATCGCCGACGCGGCGAGTGCGCTTGTGAGAGCCCTCGCGTGCCCGTGAGAGCTCATTCGAGGGCTCCGCGGCGCGCCAGGACATCTCTGGTGCGGCTGCCGCTTCACAGCGGGACCTCTCTAGTGCTTCCGCGGCCTTGGTCTTTGCTGCCTGGTTATATGTCCACCCGAAACTCCTCCTACCGGTCATGGCGGAATGACTTGACAGGAAAGACCAGTTTTGTGGGTGATGAGGAGAGGAACTGTGAAGTAATTTTCGAGTGGGTAGTTTTTATAGCCTGGTGCTAAATGTGAAGACATATTAGTTTGATCGGTGTGAGCAGATTTGCAATTACTTATTGCGTTGTAATCTGCAATGTGACGAGAAACAAGGTCAAAATTTATTGATGGTTCTGGGCCTACAAAGCCCGTTTCTGTTGTTCTGGATCATCGCAAATAGTTCTTTTGGATCAACCGTATGCCACGCATCGGAAGCCCGAAACATGGGCCCGCGTTCTCGGATGTACGTGTGCGTGTCTGCCCACTATCACACACGGTCAAGATATCACCATCGTGTCCGATGGATGCGCCGTCGCGCCTCCCACGGGGTGCCAGAAGGTTAACCACGTGGTTTCTCGCCGTTGAGGCGGCCGCGGCGCGCTCTGCTACTCATTGAGGCGACCGCGGCGCGCTCTGCTCGCGTCTATCCGCGCGTTTTGCTTGCCATTGAGGCGGCCGCGATGCGCTTCGCTCTGGCATCCGTACGCAAGCTCTGCTCGCCATTGAGGCAAATTTACAATGGCAATGGTTAATAATTATCTTACATATTCAGGATAATTTAAAATGCCACATGGGGCAAGGCCCAAAACACTCACGACCTACATATGCATACAATTATAATAAAATATAGGCTAAAAGGCTGAGCTAGCGGCCTTCCGAGAATGGTCTTCTCGGACTCCATGACCAGCATAGCACCCCTGCGGCCGTTCATTCCAAGTGTCCCGCCCCGCCTCCGCCTACGGAGCTGCTAGCGCTGGGAGGCTCTTGGGGCTGCTGGGCCTCTTCCAGAAGAGCTTGACAGCGTGTAATCGCGCACATGATATCTCCGCGGAACCGCTCCATTTCCATGTCTCTGGCCTGGTAGCAAATTCCGCCCATCACCTGCATCCTCAAGATATCACGTTGGTGATGTTCTACTTTGTCGGGGACATCAACTCCGCCAAGGATGTGCTCGAGCCTGGCCACCACATCGTCGGGATCGAGGTTGACACGACCACCGCGGGCAATGATGAAGCCGCAGGCTGCCTGTGTCTTGACTGAATCACAGAGGTCCTCTGCCCATTCCTTGCGGGGCATCAGGCTCTCGATGAGCACTGGTGACGGCGGCTCTTTGGGTGGGTCATCAATTATGCCGCCGAGCAGCTCTGGATCTTTTGCACAATGGATGGCAAACTGCTCATCACACCTCCTCTGCAATATGTCGATCGTGCGCCCAAGGACTATCACGCCGATATCGCTGCCGATGGGCCATGGTGCCTGCACCGGCCGATGAAGCTCTTGCTCCCCGACCTACTCCGGCTTGTTCTCCTCGCCAAAGATGTAACGCAGGTAGGTGTCGACGTTGAAGCTTTGGTCGTTGCCTAGCATGCTTGGAATAACTAATGGTAGATGGGTGTGGACTAGATCTACGCAGAGTGTCGTGATGGTCCGTTGCCGCCTGGGTTATATGCAGCAAGCCATTAGCTGGTGGTGGGAAACTGATGAGGGAAGAGGTGTGGATTTTACAATTCACCCATGTGGAGCGCGGGAAGCATTTGCTGGAGCACGGGAAGACTAAGTGGAGAACACACACAACCCGAATACCGTATGCGGTGCCACGTGTTATTTATCACACACGTGTTAACATAAGGAAACATATGTGTAACTTACTAATCATCGCACACGAGTACTCGCAGACATATCGTGTGCGATACTCCTAGCCACCGCAAGCAACTAGTTTGCATTTTTCAAAAGTTTTTGTACAAACAGAATTGCACACGAACTAACTATAGTAACCGTCTGTGTTATAATTTCTCATCGCAAACAGTTCATCCGAGTGGGCTGCTTGCTGCGTATCACACACATCTTGTTTACACGAATCGTTTGTGTTCTTTTGGCTCATCGCAAATAGTTCATCTATGTGAACTATATGCCGCATATCACACACATCTTGTTAAGTTGAACCGTTTCTGTTGTGTTCCCTAATCGAAAACAGTTCATCCGAGTGAACCGTATGCCGTATATCACACACACCTTGATCTGGCTGACCGTTTCTGTTGCATTCCCTAATAGCAAATAGTTCATCGGAGCGAACTGTATGCCGTATATCACACACACATTGATATGGCTGCCCGTTTCTGTTGTTCTGTTTAATCGCAAACAGTTCATATGGATCAACCATATGCCCAGCATCACACACGTAACTAAAATCTGAACCGTGTTTGATGTCTCCGCTATCGCAAACGTTTTGCATCTTTTTTGACGGTTTTTTTACATCCCCGTTTGTGATTAATGCATCACACACAGTTTCGTCAAAGGGTCTTTGATCATAGTGTCGCGTTAGCAGCATCCTGCAGTAGTGCGTGTTATCAAACCATCTTAGGGCTAGTGCACTGCCTTGTGTGGGCAGTACTTGCTACTTTTGTTTGATAGTGAATCATGCGAACCCTCTCCGAGTTATGGAAATAGATGTATCCTCACCAGCTTTTGATGTAATATATGGCATGCTTAGATGTAAGTTTGAACTGTTTATCATATCAGCAGGGCTTGTTTGATGATTCTTGGTGTTAGTAGGCTAGCTACTGTGCGAGCTATAGTACTTGCAAACACTCACCAAAGAGAAACGTTGGGGCTGATGAGCTTGTGGTACGCTTATAGGTCTGATCCGTCATCGATCGACCAATAGCCCAAGCTCCTAAAATTGTAGGCTTAGTGATCGATCAGACAATAGTCCACAATTATACATTAAATTCACATCAAACTTAAAGAGTTGGTTCATGGATACATTCACATTAATAGCCAGCAAAATTGGCACGTACTTGTAACATGCGTGAATGTGTAATTTTTTTGTTGGAAGTGTGAATGTGTAGTGACGTCGTACTTTCGGAGTGGCTACAGAGAGTGTGTATGTGTGCTAGAGGGGTTGTGGGATGGAGAGAGATCTAGAGAGAGAGAAAGACCCTCCGGCCTCCTTTGGTTTGTAGGAACTCTATAGATAGGATTTGCAAAGGAAAAATTCCTTTGAAGCCCTTTGGTTTATAGGAATGGATTCCTATTCCTATGTAGGATAGGAATTAATCCTTCATATTTTGGAGGGAAAAAATTAGCCTAGACTCAATGGAAAAATTCCTATCCTATGCACCAAATAACATCTCTTTCTCTATAGGAATTGAGATGCATGTCATCTCACTTCCTATGATTTTCCTATTCCTATAAAATTCCTATCCTATGAACCAAAGGAGGCCTCCATTTCTTTCTACTCCTAATCGTTAGATTGACAAAGGATATTTTTTGAGAACACAAAATCATAGCAGTACAGAGATGTACAAATCCTAGGCGGGCTAGTTTGGCCTAGTGGGTTTCAGTGATATGACGTGCTACAGTGCCGTCCAGTCTTCGCGTGTGGTAGCAGTACTGCGGGTATAGTAAGTTTTCTTGAAGAAGCGGAATTCAAAGAAGTCATGATGGTTCCTTCATCCGACCAACTTACAGTGGGAAAGGTTGGGCCTGCGCTACGACCGGGGTGGACCAGGATAATTTTGTGCATGGCAAGTGGACCAGGATGGTCGACGTCCCACATGTCAGCAAATGAAAGTATTATTTCCGATATGAAGGACGAGCAAGGAGTATTCATTGTTTATTTTTGATGAAAGCTATTGTCTCCACTGTTACGACGGAGGAGTGTGAAACACGGCAGCCCAGTGAACTTGGCATGTGCACAACTCCCTCCTTCCTCATGTACCATAGTGTTGACTATAAGGTTACAACTTTTTCTCACTTTCTCTCTATCTATTTCCTCTCAAATGTTTTTTACCCTCTTTTTTTAGACACAATTGTTTTTTTTATACCTTTTTTTTAGAATTAGTTTTTTTATACCTAGGAGCATGTGTAGAGACGGGCTCTTGCAGAACCCACTCCTTCACTTTTTCAATGCCTCTCAACTCCACATAAGCGGGCTTATAGCCCAGTATTGTACTTGCTATGAATGCGGGCAACTGGCGCCTGAGGGGGGAGCGTCTGCGGGAGGGGGGAGGGGTTTTCTGGTGGGCCAGGGCGGTCAAAAGCGGTCTTGGAAGCGGTCCGGACTCCCGCATGGCCCACCTCACATTATCACCATATTTCTTGGAGTCCGTGCATGGTGGGCGGGCGATCTCTTCTCCCTCTCCCGTCTCTCTCTTCTCAGCCGACGCCCGCCGAGCGATTAGATTTCGGCTATCGACGGTTTATTCAATTGCAGTCCCACATGTCAGTGAAAATGCAAGACAACGCGTGTCCCCTTTGGTGAGCGGTGTGCGAGCCGGACTATCGGGGGTGCGACGCGAATGCGACAGGCGTGCTTTAAGTGTGCCGTCTTTTCCTTTTGAACTTGCAAAGTGTAACATTTTTGCGCGATCGATCGATAGAAATCCAGAACAAAATGACGAGGGTGGGGCTTTCCCGCGCGTTAGGCGGGCTAGTTTGGCCTAGTGGGTTTGAGTGATATGACATGCTACAGTGCCGTCCACTTGCTCCATTTTTATGTAAGCAAGCGTCTACACTCTTACGTGGGAGGAGTGCGAAACACGGCGGATCTGATTTCGATCGAGGGATAACTGTTCCCTGCGAAATAATGGAGCACTGTTAGCGATTATAGCACGATAGTTAGGGCATCTCCAACGCTGACCCACAAATTTACACCGGCATTTGTCAGAGGACACTGATGCCAGAGGATGCCATCCAATGCTGCCCGCATACCTTTCGACAACTATATGAACTAACCGGACAAAATTTGTGCAAACAAAGCAAATTTCATATTAACCGGATGAAATTCATTACATTTCAAAAAAAATCCTATAAACTAAAACCTACTATAAACCTAATCTAAATGATCACCGGCGCCCGACCACCATGTCTGGCCATAAGCCCCGAGAACTGACGCTCCGGCTATTTCCTTTGCCTCCTCCTCCTCCTCATCCGCCTCAGCTTTGTCCAGCTCTGCCTCAATAACCTCCTCCTCTGGAGCACAAGGTTCTGAAGATTTCTGCCTCCATGTCACCGTCAAGCGGCTAATCGGCCACCGATGTTTACCCCACCAAGCTTGGCGTCGATTGAGTGGAGAAGCAGTGGGCTTCCTGGGACCAGAGCCGCGGTGACCTACCATGTACTACTCTTCCTCGCTGCCGACTGCGCCCGCGCACGCGCGCCGGCTTCGTGGTCGTGGCGGTGGAGGGTGGCCGAGGGGGAGCCGGTAATGTCCTTCGTCTGCTCCTGCGATGGTACATCCAAGAGAGCTTTGGAGCGCGCCTGCAGCGGAGCCGGTGAAGTCCTTCATCTGCTCCTATGACAGTACGTCCAAGAGAGCTTTGGAGCGCGAGGAGGCCATGGTTGGAGTGGTGTCGACAGAAGGAAGGGACCGGACGAGAATAACTGTGGGTCTTTGGCTATGGCAGGGGGCTGGGGCTTAAGTTAATATAGCGGGTGAATGGCAATGAGCCGCGGCAGATGGATGGACGGCTGGCGCCGGAGTAGGTTCGTCGGCAGCCGCGTGTCATTAATGTGGGCGGCGGACGGACGGATGGCCGTGGTGTCATTAACGCGGAGCAGTCGCTTGCACCGGGATGCCGCACGGGTGGCGCTCTCTCGGCCGTCGCGCTGCTGCAATGCCGGCCCCAGTGAGAGGTCACATCGGGCGTGAATGTGGCATTGACATTGTCGTGGTAATCTCACATCAGATGCCAAGGGGTGGCTTATCATGGGTGGAGCCAAGAGGATGTCGTCGGGCCCTGGAAGCGGGAGTGAGCATGAGCTCGATCGCACACGAGACGTACCGAGGTTCGGGGACCTCTGGAGAGATAACACCCCTAGTCCTGCTCTGCGGGGTCTCCGCATGATGGCTATGATCAAAGAGTGTACAAGGTTGCTCCTTGAGCTGTGTTGCTAGAGGAAGAAGAAGGGTAGAGCTACCTCTCCTCTCCTAGCTATGGTGTGTGTGGGATGAAGGCTGAACCCCTTGCATGGGTGAACCCTGGGGGGTTTTATAGGCCAACCCCCCAGGGCTACAATGGTAATACGGCTGGGTGTAGGACCCGGACGTCAGTGTCTAAGGTCGCCGGGTTCTCCGCCGGCTACTGGGGCCCGCCTCTGGAGGGCCCCGCCGGCTACCGAGAATCCGGCCGACGGGTAGGGCCCGCCGCCTGTGAGCCATGCTGATTGCCTTTTGATGTAGCCCTACTCTTGATGACGGAGGCCGCGTCATGAGTCGCGTGGCTACAGTCCCGCGTCAGGCGGGTAGGTGGTTGCTTGGTCAGCGCACACTGTAGCCACGCTCCGTCTTGTCGTAGTGGGTGAGCGCAAACTCCGAGGGGAAGGAGGGGCCGGCTGCTGGAAGCCGGCCCGCCCCCGAGGCCGCCTTCGAGGGATGCACCATCTTCTGGAAGCCTGTGGGCCACGCCGATTGCCTTCTACCGTAGCATGGTCCTTGATGACGAGGGCCGTGTCATGAGTCGCATGGCTACAGTCCCGCGCCAGGCGGGTAGGTAGCCGTTGGGTCAGCTCGTACTGTAGCCACGCTCCTCCGGGATTCGGGGGGGGGGGGAGGGGGCAAGTGGCACTGTTGCCACGCCCCGTCCCGTCGTAGTGGGTGGGTGCGGACTCCGAGGGGGAAGGAGGGGCCGGCTGATGGAAGCTGGCCCACCCCCAAAGCCGCCTTCTATGGGTGTGCCGTCTTCTGGAAGCCGGCCCGTGTGGCCAGCCGGCATGAGGGGCTTCGCCAGCCCCGATGTCTTGAAAAGTTATTGAGTCCGGATGAGGCTACCCGGGGTCCATCCCCCCGACAGTAGTCCCCGAAGCTGGTGAGGCGCCACGACTCAATCGTCGGAGTGCCTCAGCAGTTTCCTCCTCCGAGAGACCCTGCATCTTAGCTTCGGCCACGTGCCTGAAGCCGGTAGAGGTGAAGCCAGCTGCTTGGTGAATTTTTAATCGTCGTGGCGGGCGCCAGGTGGTAAGCCACCGGGTGGCGTGCCTGCCGCCCGTTGCACGCTCTCCACGCACCGCCAGCAGGCCTGGACGGCCTGCCAGCCCACACACGCGATGGGACGCCGCCACAGGCCCGGGCCCACCACTACGCAGCCTCGACGCGCGCGCGGATCTGCTGCGGCCGAGGCAGATGGTTGCCCTTTCGAGACGAAATAATTGCGCACCATTAAGGGGCGGGATTTGCGGGGGCGTGCGGGACGTGGGTGCAGTTAATCCCACGCCCCCCCACGAAGCGTCGGCTCGGCCTCGCCGTTTCGGCCGTATAAGTAGGAGGGAGGGGGGCGGCCAGACGCACGCGCGCCCCCTCAACTCTCTTCTTCTTCTCCCTCGCCCCTTTGCTTCCATGCTGCCAAACGCTGCCGAACCGCCGCCGCAGCTTTGCCACCGTCCCGCCTCGCCGCGCGGCCGCCAGGCCACTGCAAGCCATGGCGCGAGGCGTGTGGGATGGCTCCAATGTCCATGAGGGCCACATCGAGTTCCTCCACGCGACGCGGAGGATTCCTGTCGAGGCGGTCGTGGGGACGCGGATCCCCGACGAGAGGGAGATCTCGCCGGCGCCGAGGGCCGGCGAGTTCGTCGTCTTCCGGAGCCATTTCCTCAGCGGATTTGGTTTGCCGGTGAGCGGCTTCCTCCGCTCCTTCCTCAACTGCTACTGTCTTCAACCTCATCACCTCACTCCCAACACGGTGGTGCTTCTCTCCACCTTCGTGACCTTCTGCGAAGGCTACCTCGGCGTCCTACCCACGCTCGAGCTGTGGGGCAGGTTCTTCTACCTGAAGTTGGGTACCCAGGCCATGGGCGAGCCAGCCCAGTGCGGATCCTGAGTCGCCGTGCGGTGCACCGGCTCCGGGACCCGCTTTCCTCCCATCGCTCTGCTGGAGTCGGCGAAGCTGTGGCAGAAGTCGTACTTCTACGTCCGCAACCTCTACCCGACTCACGACTACATCAACCTGCCGGCCTTCATGATCTGCCCGCCTGGCGAGCCGTGGAACAACTGGGGGCAACAACCCAAACCGGTGCCGGCTTCCATCACCAACGTCCTTGTCCGGCTTCAGGAGATGACGAACTCGGAGGGCGTCAAGCCGGCGGACTTGCTTGCTGCCTTCGTCTACCACCGGGTTTCGCCTCTCCAAGCCCGGCTGCACCTGATCAGTGACATGAGCGGTCGCTGGGACCCCTGCCGGATGTCCACGAAGGAGCTGCCGATGGTGGAGGTGGTCCGCCATGTCAACTACTTCTCCGACAGCAAGCTCAGCGAGGCCGACTGGCAATTCGGCAAGCAACCGTATAGTCGCACCAACCTGCCACCGCCGGTTAGTATCTGGTCCCCATTCTTTGCTTATGCAGTGCTCTTCATCCGACCTGACCACCCGGACGCGGGGCAGTGCCTCCCTGGTCAAGTAGCAACCGGCGCTCCGGCTCCGGGCCATCAATGGATGCCGGACCGCAAGGAGAGCGATGTGGGCGACCCCGAGCTAGGGGCGGCCGCGTTGGAAGACGGAGGCGAGGATGACGCCACCGGGGGAGGCGGCACAGGAGGAGATGGCGACGTTCGGTCCTGGCCGGATGACGATGAGGATGAAGAGGGGCAACGCCGCCCCGAAGGCGTCGAGGGGGCAGGCGGCGGCCCTTCGACGGCGCGGCCGCCAAGCGGAGCACCGACTGGTGCACCCGACGTGGCTAAACATCGCGGCGAGGGGCTGTTTGGCAACCGGCCGCCCAAGAAGGCCAAGCAAGCGTCCGCGACGAAGCGGCAGGAGGCCGCGAAGGTGGCCGCCATCCGAAGGGCCCCAAAGGATCGCCCAATGGTGTCCGGGTAAGTGCGTTAAGCGCACTGCCTTGGTTGCTTTTCTTTCTAATAGACTTCTCATCTCTACTTGCTTTGCTGAGCAGGGCCGCCATCTCCATATCACGGGCTCTATCCGCCTCGCTGATTGGGTCGGCAGGCGGCTTTGAGGAGGCCCGGCGCGTGGACCCGGCCACTGCCCTTCGGGAGGCGATGGAAAGGAACGCGCGGGAGGCGCAGGAGGAGCGAGAAGCTGCTGCGGCGCGGGCGAACGCCGATGCCCAGGCTGCCGCGTCTGCGCAGGCGGAGGCCCAAGCCGCAGTGCATGCGGAGGCCAACGCCAAGGCGCAGGGGGAGGCCGACGCCAAGGCCGCGGAGGATCCGGCTGGCAGTGGGATCCCGGAGGCTGCGCATCTTGAGCAGCCGGAGGTGCTGGTGGTGGAGGCCCAGGTGCCGACTGGGGCAGCCGGAGCCGACCAGACGGCGCCGGAGCTGGAGGTTGCTGACTCTGTCATCCCGGAGGCGGAGATGACTCAGCGCGCGCCGGGTGCTGGCGAGTGGGGTGACGGCCACCCCGGAGGGCCGGAGATGCCGCTGGCCAGCGTCGGGTTGTCCACGAGCCAGGCCATGACGACACGCACCCACGTGCGCCTGCGCCCGGCACGGGCGGCTTCCGCGCCGAGGCAAGTAGAAATCGGGGCCGCGAGCTCGCAGGGAGCCGACACCGAGGCCACGAGTTCCGCTCCGCCTGGTTGGGCGCCAGGGGCCGGCCCGGCCGCCCTGAACCTCATGGTGCAGGACGTCCTGGACAAGTTCTCCGCCCACGGCGCCACCCTCCTGAAGGCGAGGAGCGAGATGGTGGCGATGCAGGCGTCTGTCCGGGTATGCTCTTGACCTTGCTTTTTGTTTTTGCGATCTTTAGTGGGGGCCCGCCAGCGCACCCACTGGGTGTAGCCCCCGAGTTCCAAGCCGGCTGCTGAGCAGGCGGGTTGGAACTTTAAGGCGTGTTTCCGAATGCTGAGATGTCGTGCTTGCCGCAGGACTAACACAACCTGCGTGCAGCCGCCTTCAACTCCCAAAACCAGACGCTCGCCAACCGGACCGCCGAGTTGAAGAAGAGCCGAGGTATGTAGGCCGGCTTTCAGTGGGGGCGCGCAAGCGCACCCACTGGGTGTAGCCCCCGAGATTCGGGCCGACTGCTGAGCAGTCGGGCCGGATCTTCCCGGCGATTTCTTGTCTTTGTTGATGCTGTTGCTGATGATTCTTCTTTGCCTTTGCAGAGGCCGCTGCCCATCTGCGGGACCGTGTGCATGAGTTCGAGGGCCAGCTTCATGCCAAAGAGCTGGAGCGCAGCCAGGCGGCCGCAGAGCGCAACCAGCTCGAGAAGGAGCTGGCTGACCAGGCGGCCCGGCACGCGGAGTAGGTCCGGCAGCTGAAGGAGGAGGAGGAGCGCCTCAAGGCCGAGTTCGAGTCCCAGCGCTCGGGCTGGGCAGAAAAGGAGAAGTACCTGTCAGAGGGCTACTCGGTGATTGAGGATCTGCTCGAAGGTAGATCTTCTTTCTTCCTCGATTGGTTAGTCGCCGGCTACCGTGGTCAACCGACTTCTAATTCTTTTGCCTTCTTTTGGACAGAGTACTTCCCGGATCGCTCTGGTGCCATCGTCCAGGCGATTGAGGCACGGCGCAACCAGCGGAGGAGTGTGGGCATGGAGATTGCGCCGGACCGGCCCCGGAACCTGGGCGAACAGTTCCTGGCCGTTCGGCTGCGTCTTGAGCCGGTGCGTCGCCTACTCCGCCGGTTTCAGCGCGCCGGGTCGCAGGTCTTGGAAGGGCTCTGGCCGGGTGTGCCGGTCCCTCGAACTCCTAGCCGGACCGCCGACTGGTTGGAGGTGGCGGGGGAGCGGCTCGACGCTTGGAAGGGCGCCGCGGCACGGGCCGGCGCCAAGGCGGCGCTGGAGTTCGTGAAGGCATGGTACCCGGGCGTGAGCCTGGCGCAGTTGGCCACCTTCCGCCAGGAGGCGGCGCCGGAGCTGGAGGCGGAGCGCGAGGAGATCGCCATTCGCGCGTCGGCCCTCGCTGAGTACACCGACGGCAACGTCTTCATCCCGGAGCGGGTAGAAGACGGCACCGAGGTGCTGCCGTCCTCGTTCGGGCTGAACCCGGATGAGGGGGAGGACCCGACGGAGGAGATCACCTCCAGCAACGAAGCCACGGAGGAGGATGAGGAAGGCGATGGCGTCGCGCCAGATGACGGAGCGACTAGCCAGAATCAGCCCGATCCGGCCTTAGCGGCCGACCAGACCGAGACCAACCAGCCGGTGCCACCGCAGCCCGCAGTGCCTCCGGCCTAGGCGGCCCTTATCTCTTAAGTTTTTCTGTCTTGCGCTCAAGAACAAGTTAGTTATGCGCAGTTCCACCCACTGGGGGTGTAGTTTAAACCTTAATTAATGCCGGCCGCTGGCCTTTTGCAATGTAAATGAATTTATTTTCCCCGCATGCTTGTGTGCCTCGCCGAGTTCTGACTTGATTTTGCCTTTGCTTTCTTTGGCTTTTTCTTTTGCCATGTTCCTTTGGCTGCCGCCCTGCCAGCCGGACAGCTGCACTATGGTCTCTGGCCGGGTCAGGGACTTGGCCGTTTAGAGTAGGAAAATTACTTCAGCCGCTTAAAGTGTGGCTAGTCAAGCGGGAAGTCGGCCGGCCGGCTGCTGAGCAGCCGGACGAGGTAGGCCAGAGGCCGGCTTGGCCTGAACTGGCGTTCTTCCTTTAGCTCTTGCCAGCCGGACAGTCGCGCTACGAGCTATGGCTGGGGCGAAGAGAGGACTTTGGCGTCGGCACACTACTGAGCCGACTTCGGACGGTACCAACTTGGGCCAAGTCGGCGAGCCCTCAGGCCGGCTTGACCGGAACCCGGGCAGGGCAAAAAGAATGAATACTCATACATAGGCGAAGCTTATCATATAGATAAAAAGGTTGCCCCCGAGTGCTCCTCGGGGTACCTGTTGTCTTTACTTAGTACAAAAGATAGCGTGGTGCATACACTGCATCAACTGTAAAATGGGCGGAGAAGATTCACGTTCCATGGGCGCTCCGACTCCTAGCCAGTTGTGTCCCTCTTGTGTGCCCTGGGCTTCTATGCGTCGATGAGGTAGTAGGAGTCGTTGCCCAGGGCCTTGCTGAGGATGAAAGGCCCCTCCCAAGGAGCCAAGAGCTTGTGCTGGCCGGCTGTTCGCTGGATCAGCCGGAGCACAAGGTCTCCCTCGCGGAAAGCACGCGGCTTGATCTTCTTGTTGTGGTAGCGGCGCAGGCTCTGCTGGTAGATGGTGGACCGGCTGAGTGCCAGCAGCTGGGCCTCTTCAAGCAAGTCGATGTCGTCTTCGCGGGCCTCCTTTGCTTCTGCCTCCGTGTACAGCGTGACGCGAGGCGAGTCGAACTCGATGTCCGTTGGGATGACGGCCTCGGCCCCGTACACGAGGAAGAAAGGTGTGAAGCCGGTTGATCTGTTTGGCATGGTCCGGAGACTCCAAAGGATGGTCGGCAGCTCCTCGATCCTGCAGCCGGCCGAGCGCTCCAGCGGCTCGACCAGCCGAGGCTTGATGCCAGAAAGAATGAGGCTGTTTGCCCGCTCCACCTGGCCATTTGACTGCGGGTGAGCAACCGACGCGAGGTCCAGTCGGATGCCCTGCGTTGTGCAAAAATGAGCCAAGGCGCCTTTGGCGAAGTTCGTGATGTTGTCGGTGTTGATGCTGTGCGGGATGCCGTATCAAACGGTGATATCCGTGATGAATGTAACGGCTGTGGGGCCGTTCAGCTTCTTGATCGGCTTCGCTTTAATCCACTTTGTGAACTTGTCCACGGCAACCAGCAGATGGGTCATGCCGCCGCGTGGAGTCTTGAATGGGCCCACCATGTCCAACCCCCATAAGGCAAACGGCCAGGTGATGGGAATGGTCTTGAGGGCTGAGGCCGGCTGGTGCTGCTTGGTGCTGAAACGCTGGCACCCTTTGCACTTCCGGACCAACTCCATGGCGTCGTCCAGGGCAGTCTGCCGGAAGAAGCCATGGTGGAAAGCCTTGCCGACGAGGGCTCTGGAGGCGGCATGGTGGCCATATTCGCCTTGATGAATGTCCTTGAGGATTGCTATGCCCTTCTCCGGCTCGACGCAACGCTGAAAGACACTGGTCGGGCTACGCCTGACGAGCTCTTTGTTGATGATCGTGTATGCAGTCGCCCGGCGTTGCACTTGCCGGGCCAACACCTTGTCGGCTGGGAGCTCGCGGCTCACCAGAAAGTTGAGGACGGGCTGCCCCCAAGACAGGGCTTCTACCACCGTCATGACGGCGACCGGCGCCAGGGTGGCCGTGTTGGGAGGCGGCCGCTCCTTGTTGCGTTGCGGAAGTCCCCGGGCCAACTACAGTAGTCCCCGGGCTGGGTTCTGGAGTTCCCGGGCCGGGTTTAGGTGCTGCAGCCCCCGGGCCGCCTGCAGAAGTCCCTGGGCCGCCTGCTAAAGTCCCCGAGTCGAATCCGGCTACTCCTGGGTCAGCCGGCATGAAGATGGATTCTGATTCTGGCGAAGGCTGGATAGACGGCTTGCGCAAGCACTCGAGGGAAACGCTGGCTGGTATGGCTTGCCGGGTAGAGCCAATCCGTGCCAGGGCGTCGGCTGCTTCGTTGTCGGCCCGTGGCACGTGGATGAACTCAACCCATCAAAGTATCCGTTGATCTGCTGGATGAGGAAGCAGTAGTTGGCAATGTTGGCGTCCTTGGCGTCCCAGTCACCAGAAGATTGTTGGACCACAAGGTCCGAGTCGCCGTAGCACAAGATGCGGCGGATGCCGATCTCCTTGGCCAGTTGGAGCCCGTGAACGAGTACCTCATACTCGGCCACGTTGTTGGAGGCGGCGAAGTGGATTTGCAGCATGTACTTCAGCTTGTCGCCTTTGGGAGAGGTGAGGACGATGCCGCCTCCCAAATCGGTGCGCATCTTTGAACCGTCGAAGTGCATCCGCCAATGCGTGGAATCTGGCGTAAGCGGCAGGTACTTGGTCTCGGCCCAGTCGACAAGGAAGTCAGCCAGCGCTTGGGACTTGATGGCGGTGCGGGGCTGGTAGAGGATGGTGTGGGGAGCCAGCTCGATGGCCCACTTGGCCACCCGGCCAGAGGCATCTCGGTTGCCCATGATCTCGGCAAGGGGGGCGGTACAGACGACCGTGATGGTGTGCTCTTGGAAGTACTCCTTCAGCTTCTTGGCGGCAAAGTACACGCCGTAGCACATCTTCTGGTAGTGGGGGTAGTTCTGCTTGGAGGCGGACAACACCTCGCTCAGGTAGTAGATCGGCCTCTGGACCGGCTATGCCTTGCCGGCTTCTAGGCGCTCGACAACAATCACCGTGCTGACGACCCGGTTGGTGGCAGCGATGTAGAGGAGCATGGGCTCTTTAGCAGTCGGAGCGGCCAGAACAGGCGGCGTGGACAGCATCCGCTTGAGCTGGAGGAACGCCTCGTCCACCTGGTCAGTCCACTCGAAGCATGTGGTCTTCTTCGTCAGCAGGTACAGAGGGAGGGCCTTCTCGCCCAGCCGGCTGACGAACTGGCTGAGAGATGCTAGGCACCCGGTGAACTTCTGGACGTCCCGCAGTCGGGTCGGTCTCTTCATCCGCTCAATGGCCTTGATCTTTACGGGGTTGTACTCTATCCCACGCTCAGAAACAAGGAAGCCAAGGAGCTGGCCGGCTGGTACTCCAAAGACGCACTTCTCCGGGTTGAGCTTGATCTGAAAACGGCGCAGGTTGGCGAAGGTCTCCTTGAGATCCTCCAAAAGGGTACCGCGCTTCTCCGTCTTCACCACTATGTCATCCACATAGACGTGGGCATTTCTGCCGAGTTGCTTCAAAAGGCACTTCTGCATGCAGCGCTGAAAGGTGGCGCCGGCATTCCTCAAGCCAAACGTCATGGTGATGTAGCAGAAGGCGCTGAAAGGGGTGATGAAGGTGGTCTTCAGTCGATCGGCCGGGTCCAGCTTGATCTGGTGGTAGCCGGAGTAGGCGTCCAAAAAGGACAAAAGCTCGCAGCCGGCCATAGAGTCGATCACTTGATCAATCCGGGGCAAGGCAAATGGATCCTAGGGGCAGGCTTTGTTGAGGCTAGTGTAGTCGATACACATGCGCCACTTGTTGTTTTTCTTCAAAACGAGGACTGGGTTGGCAAGCCAGTCCGGGTAGAACACTTACATGATGAAGCCGGTTGCCAGAAGCCGGGCGATTTCTTCACCAATGATCCTTCTCTACTCTTCTGATAGGCGGCGGAGGGGTTGCTTGACCGGCTTAGCATCCGGCCGCACATGCAGCTTGTGCTCGGCGAAATCCTTCGGAACACCCGGCATGTCCTTGGGGGACCATGCAAAGATGTCCCGATTCTCATGGAGGAAGTCGACGAGCTTGCTTTCCTATTTGTTGTCGAGGTTAGCCCCCACGACAGCGTACTTCTCCGGGTGCGCCGGGTCCAAGATGATCTTCTTGGTTTCCTTGGCTGGCTGGAAGGAGCCCTCGGCCTCAATCTCCTTAGGGTCAGAAGGCATGGCCGGCTGCTCGCTGGCCATGGCCACAGCCCGGTCAAGGAGGCGCTTCTCTTCGGTGATGACGAGGGACTCGGCCAGCTGGGAGCTGGCCGTGGCACACGTGAGCGACTTCTTGTAGTCGCCGGCAATGGTGATGATGCCCTTGGGACCCGGCATCTTCATCTTCAGGTACGCGTAATGCGGAACCGCCATGAATTTGGCCAGTGCAGGCCGGCCCAAGAGTGCGTGGTAGGGGCTGTCCAAGTTGATCACCTCGAACCAGATGGGCTCGCGGCGGAAGTGGGTCTTGTCGCCGAACAGGACGTCGATCTTGAGCTTGCCGATTGGAGAGCAGGAAAGCCCAGGGATAATGCCATGGAACACGGTCCGGCTGGACTGGAGTTGCTTCTCCTTGATACCCAGCTTTTCCATGGTGTCACGGTAGAGGATGTTGATGCTGCTGCCGCCGTCTATCAGGACTCGGGAGAAGTGGCAAGCCCGCCTCTCGGTTGAGAAGGTGGAGTCCAGCACCATGGCATAAGCACCCGACGAAGGCATCACAGCCGGATGGTCGTCGCGGCTCCAGGTGACGGGCCTTTCGGACCAGTGCATGAATTGGGGGACCTCTGGAATGACAGCGTTCACCTCGTGGTGTTGCTGACGCCGACTATGCTTGTCGTCGGCTTCACTGGTGAAGACGACGTAAGTGGCGTTCTCGTTAGGGAATTCATCTTAGAGCATGCCGACAGGGCAGGTCGGCTGCTGAGGAGCCGGAGCCGCCAGCCCGGCTGGAGGAGGCATCAAGCCCTCACCCTTGGTGATTCGGGTGAGCCAGTTGCACTGTCGGGTCGTATGGTTGGACGGCTTCACGCCGCTGTGGAACTTGCACAGGGCGTCGAGGGCCTGCTCAAAGGAGAAGGCAGGCAGCCAGGCACCCTTGCCACCCCGCTGATCCTTGGGGCCGGGTTGCCCGGCCGGCTGCTGATCCTCGATGGTGGCCACCTGCCGGCTGTTGGAAGCCGGCTGCTGGGCCTTGTGCTTGTTGTCGTTCGGCTGTTGGCACTGGTTGGAGTCACCAGCCGGTGCTGGAGAAGCCGGAGGGATCACCTTCCCGGACGCGTCAACCCAGATCTCTGACTTCATGGAGGAGTCGGCCGTGGCGTACTTGTCCGCCACCACCAGGAGCTCGTCCAGGGTAGCCGGCTCGTCGCACAGAAGCTTGTGCTTGAGCAGGGTGCCTTCTCGGCACCCGGCGGTGAAGTACTCGATGGCCTGCACCTCGTGCACCCCTTCGCAGGAGTTGCGCAACTCGGCCCAACGCGTCAGGTAGTCGCGAGCGGACTCGTCCGGCCCCTGAACGCACATGGAGAGCTGGAGAGGCTTGGGAGGCCGCTTGTAGGTGCTATTGAAGTTGCGGACGAAGACGTCGCTGAAGTCCAACCAGCTGTTGATGCTGTTGGCCTTGAGGCTATTCAACCATGTCCGGGCCGTGCCCTGTAGCATGAGCGGAACATACTTCACGACAACGCGCTTGTTGCCGTTCGCTATACTGACGGTTGTGGCATAGTCGGTCAGCCAATCTTCCGGCTTCACAGCGCCGGTGTACTTGGGAGTGTCGCGAGGGAGCGTGAACCCTTTGGGGAAGGGCTCGTCACGGATGCGGGGAGCCGAAGCAGGCTGGGCCGACTGTATCCTCCTCCTCCACTGCCAGGGACCGAGCCAGCCGCTCGATCTGGTGACGAGCATCATTCTCACCGACTGCTTCGCGGGGGCCTAGCCGGCCTCCCAGGGTCAGGTGGTCAACCAGCACCGGAGAAGCCCGCCTCTCCCTGCGGGGAGGAGGAGGACGTTCATCTTCCTGGCGCCGGCCCTCTGCCCTTGGAGGAACTTGCCGGCTATTTGCAACCGTCGCGTGGGAGTGCCGGCTGTGGCTAGCAGCCGGCTCCGGGTTCCGCTGGCCGCGGCCGCCGCCACTTGGGGACCGGGAGGTCACCCATTCTCGTGGTGGGGTGGAAGGTTTCCTTTGAGGGGTCGGCCTGCCGGCCGGCTCCCACCACGCGGTTGCACGTGTCTTGTTGTGTGTTCGCAGCGTTGAGGAGCTCCTAAAGGCGGTCTAGCTGGATGCGCCGTTCGTCGCCCTCCAGGTTCTCTAGTTCTTCTGCCGCCGCTTGCGCGGCATGCAGGTTCTGCACTGGGGTGTCATAGATCGGACGCCCGACTCCCAGCATGCTGGCGATGGCCGCGCCGCGTTGCCGGACAGCGCCAGCCTGGCTGGGCTCGGCCGCAGCCGGCGTGCCGCCAGCTATGCGGTCGATCTCGCGCCGGTTGGCCTCAGCGTGGCGCTTCATGGCCGCCATCTTGGTGGCAATGTCGAGGGGCTTGACACGGATTTCTTCTAGCACCGCCGCATCGGTGTTGGCTTCGACGGGAGCCGCCAGGTCCTGCATTGCTACTCGCAATGGGTCCTGGACGGCCCCGCCAGAGTCCTGGTTATTGCCAGTGACCATCACCTCCACGAAGACGCCAGCGTCGAGCGCGCCGGCAGAGGCGATGCTAGAGACGGGAGGGTGCGGGTCGTTGATGACCACCACGTCGCCGGGGAACCCGTCGGCGGTGTCTGCATCGGAAAGGATGAGCTTCCTGAAGAGGTCGACGAGGCAGCTCGCGGGGCAAACGGCTCCCGCGTCGGGCGATGCGCTGGTGCAAGCGCAAGCGAACGTATCGGGCTGGCTGATCAGGCCGGCCGCGACGTGCTCGCCGGAGAGGAAGGCGGTTCCCGTCCGAAAACGTATCTCCAGCTGATGACATGAATGGCCCCACGGTGGGCGCCAACTGTCGTGGTAATCTCACGTCAGATGCCAGGGGGTGGCTTATCATGGGTGGAGCCAAGAGGACATCGTCGGGCCCTGGAAGCGGGAGTGAGCATGAGCTCGATTGCACACGAGACGTACCCAGGTTCGGGGCTCTCCGGAGAGATAACACCCCTAGTCCTGCTCTGCGGGGTCTCCGCATGATGACTATGATCAAAGAGTGTACAAGGTTGCTCCTTGAGCTATGTTGCTAGAGGAAGAAGGGTAGAGCTACCTCTCCTCTCCTAGCTATGGTGTGTGCGGGATGAAGGCTGAACCCCTTGCATGGGTGAACTCTGGGGGGTTTTATAGGCCAACCCCCAGGGGTACAATGGTAATACGGCCGGGTGTAGGACCCGGACGTCAGTGTCTAAGGTCGCCGGGTTCTCCACCGGCTGCTGGGCCTGCCTCTGGAGGGCCCCGCCAGCTACCGAGAATCCGGCCGACGGGTAGGGCCCGCCGCCTGTGAGCCATGCTGATTGCCTTTTGATGTAGCCCTACTCTTGATGACGGAGGCCGCGTCATGAGTCGCATGGCTACAGTCCCGCGTCAGGCGGGTAGGTGGCTGCTTGGTCAGCGCACACAGTAGCCATGCTCCGTCTTGTCGTAGTGGGTGAGCGCAGACTCCGAGGGGAAGAAGGCGCCGATTGCTGGAAGACGGCGTGCCCCAGAGGCCGCCTTCGAGGGATGCACCGTCTTCTGGAAGCCTGTGGGCCACGCTGATTGCCTTCTGCCGCAGCATGGTCCTTGCTGACGAGGGCCCCGTCATGAGTCGCATGGCTACAGTCCCGCGCCAGGCGGGTAGGTAGCCGTTGGGTCAGCTCGTACTGTAGCCATGCTCCTCCGGGATTCGGGGGGGGGGGGGAGGTGGCACTGTTGCCACGCCCCGTCCCGTCGTAGTGGGTGAGTGCGGACCTCGAGGGGGAAGGAGGGGCCGGCTGATGGAAGCCAGCCCACCCCCAAAGCCGCCTTCTATGGGTGCGTCGTCTTCTGGAAGCCGGCCCGCGTGGCCAGCCGGCATGAGGGGCTTCGCCAGCCCCAATGTCTTGAAAAGTTATTGAGTCCGGATGAGGCTACCCGGGGTCCACCCCCCCGACAGACGTTGTGGAGCGACGGTGACCGTTTCAGGCGGGAAGCGCGCGCTAGCGATGGAAGGGGTTTCGGTAGGCCAGGGCGGTCAGACGCTGGCATGGTGGTATATTGTTTTTGTAGTTTGCAAAAGTACTCAATTAATGTGGCAGTTCACTTTTTTTTCTACGATCAACATACACCCTACAAAGCACTGTGTTCAAATTTGGCACTTCTCCGGGTTCATTTACCATATTTAGGCCATTATGTGCATTTTGTAGAAATTTACTACCACTATAAGAATTAACGAACATCTACATCATGCATATATGACTCAAAGCTTGCATGCTATAGTGTGGTATTTATTCATAATTTGGTTTCCAAATCTCATACGTGCAATGCACGTGTACCTTACTAATAAACATAGTTTCTAGTGATATTATTTGTAGTTACATGCATCAACCAGGACGGAGGTGCAGAAACATCAAATCCCAGCTACAGCTACATGGGTGTGATGATAGGGACGTGGAATGCCGTTCGATCACAGTGCACGCGCGCGATCCACGTGGCTGGGGTCGCGACCAATCAGAAAGCAACCCATAATAGGGTCAGCGCACACAGTTTCCACAAGCAACGGAAAATAACTGTGTGCGGTAATAAAGAGTAAAATGCACTAGCGGTCATCGAACTTGTCTCGATAGCTCACTTTGGTCATTGTACTTAAGAATACGATCAATACGGTCACTATATACGACTTAAGATGATTATATGGTCACTGGCTTAGCGTATAGCTCTGTATTTTGTCTGGTTGACCGGTCAAACAGTCCACATGCGCCTCACCCAGGTTCTACGGCCCCACCCGTCAATGGGTCAAAAATAAATAAACTAGAAAAGCTAAATTATGCATTGCATGGGTGGGGAATTAACCCCGAACCTCTCCAGTAAAGCCCCACGAGCTAACCAAATGAGGTATTTTTGCAAGGAGCAAACGCGATGCACATGGATGCATGCAGATGACCCACACACATGCAGTACACACACACACGCACACAATACATACTAGCACGCACGCGGACGCACTTACGCAGTTACGCTTATGATTGTACTGAAATAAATTATGTGAACTCATGGATGGCGAGCCTTTGAAGCGTATGCGGCACATATAGACAACCAGGCATCCATGCAACCGCTCTTGTCGCCAGCTAGCCTTCGACGACCACCATTAGACACACACAACCATGAATAACTTACGAATAATGGATGAATCGATCAAACACACACTCGTGTGCAGTGGCACTATGATCGGTTGCTCACGATACATATATAGGTACCATAGCACCCTCTCTAGCTAGGCTGTTTATAGATTGTCATTGTGATGGATGATATACATGAGCAAGGCACCGAGTCACGTCGTCGCGTTGTGTGCAGAGCCATGGCTAATGCCAAGCAGCTCGGCGCCCAAGCATGAGTATGACGTTGGTGTTGAGCCAGGTGAATACATGCTCGGTGTTCGCGGATGCCGCCAGCAAATGTCTAAACAGTAATGTCAGGCACCACCGGGGCGCGCAGGTGACGGGCTCGCCGTTTGCGTTACGCCATGAGCAGGACTTTGATTGAGAGGGCGACGTGCATGCATTACCATGGTTTGACAGCGTGAGTGTGAGTGTCTGCACGCGTACATGTTACTTGCATTTGTGGACGATGTGCGCTAATGTGTGCATCACGTATAATATAAAAAAATTGGTTTGTGCATTTAACGCAAAGTATTTCATTTTCATTTGGCTGACGAGTGTGCGTTGCAGCGACGAGTCCGTGGTTTGATTCCTCACATACGCGTAATTTTGGTTTTTATTTCTTTCTCCACTGACAAGTAGGCCCGCATAGATAGATAGATACAGAACATGAGCTGATGAGGCGCATGTGGACAGTTTGACTGGTCAACCAGACAAATACGGAGCTATACGCTGAGCCAGTGACCGTATAATCACCATATCTCATATATAATGACCGTATTGACCGTATTCTTAAGTACAATGATCAAAGTGAGCTATCAAGACAAGTTCGATGACCGCCAATGCATTTTACTCGGTAATAAATGACCAGGATTGAAGGGGAATCCAAATTTCCTTCGTCGGGTGTCCTTGAGCTCTTGACAAACCAATGCACTATACGGTTGTCCAGCCACTCTGCCCCAGAACTCTCACCAAGCGTCGTTCATGCCACCGCACACTAACCGGTAAGGAAGCGATGGCATCCCGCCGCGCCGAGTTCCTCGCCGCCCACCACCGCACACAAAATGGTAGGGAAGCAATGGCATCCCGCCGTGCCGAGTTCATCGCCGCTCGCGACCTCACACCTACATGGGCGGACTTTGAAGCTGCCAAGGCCGAATGGGCGGTAGAGCAAGAGGCGGCCAAAGCCGCACAAAGGGGGCGGAAAAGGCAGAAAGCACTCAAGAAAAGAGAGGCCAGCCGCCGCAAGAAAGAAGAGGATGCACGCGCTGCTGCGGAGAGCTCGGCGGAGATCCAAGCACGGTGGGGCAGTGGGGTGTCGCCGACAAAGCCGGGAAGGAGAACGACGGCGTCTGGCCAGCATGTGAGAAGTAGTAGTACTAGTAGTTAGTGTGTGTGTATCTGTGTCGCCCGTACGCTTGTTTAATTAATTACGAGCATGTACCAGTACTAGTTACTACTATAGTTTTTAGAGCAAATTACCAGTACATTAGCCTAGACTCAATGGAAAAATTCCTATCCTATGCATCAAATGGCATCTCTTTCTCTATAGGAATTGAGATGCATGTCATCTCACTTCCTAGGATTTTCATATTCCTATAAATTCCTATCCTATGAACCAAAGGAGGCCTCTGCTGGAGTACAGTACTACTGTAGCTAGCAGTATTGCTGGTACAGTTGTTTTCTTCAAGAAGCGGAATTCAACGAAGTCATGATGGTTCCTTCGTCCGAGCAACTTTACAGTGGGAAAGGTTGGGCCTGTGATTTGACGGCTCATTAGTCATTATTACTGCGGCGCGACGACCGGGGTGACTCTCCCTTGGAGTTCTGCGTGCATGGCAAGTGGACCAGGATGGTCGACGTCCCACATGTCGGCGAACGGAAGTATTCTTTCCGATATCGAGGAGCAAGGAGACCGCGTGGTATAGTATCACTGCTGATTTATATTTATTTTGTATTTTTTATGAAAGCTAGTGTTTCAACTCTTACGACGAAGGAGTGCCAAACACGACACGTGCTAGATGTCCCACACGTCAGCGAAAGGAGTGGGACATGAACAGCATGGTAGAGCGTCTCCACTTCTTCCACTTCTAGGTCAGAGACCACACGTAGTACTAGTAGTATGAACGATACAAAGTGCGACCCGGAGAGAAAGACGGATCTAGTTGGAAGGTCTCGGGCCATACACGTAAACAAATATAAAACCAAATATGTGCCTCCAATTAATATAGTAGTAGAGTACTTAGGCACGTACATCATAATATCACCGTGCATTGCACGTACAACATTTAGTGGTAGTAAGAGACAAATGCCTATATGCCACGCATGTTCATACTATTTGTGCCTTTCTACTTCACTTACTGCGCTATATTACTCAGGTTCGTACATCCCTAGGTACATGTCTGTCTCGTAGTTCTAGTCCCACATGTTCTTCATAGATGGAACGATCCATAACGGTGGGCAACAGGAGTCCATATCATCGCAGCTTTTTAGTGTGTCTCCCCACGATGGAGACTCATCCAAACCGAAGCAGCATAGATCAGGGATATGGGCGTTCAAGATATGAATCCATCGGTGCACAATGAAAATGCACCCGTTCTTCATGAACGGCAGGCCGTCGGCGTCGTGCATGGAAGGTGGCATCTTTTGCACTATGGGGTAGTTGTCCCCGATGAAAATTGAGTACTCTTCAAGTGTGTTCATCCGCACCCAGGTAGCATCACGGGGGTCGAACACGCCGCCGTCCATCTGGTACACCTGGCATCTCAAACCTGGATACATGCTGACGTGCATGGTTATGGTCCATGCAGTATAATAAGGTGACGTAAGTAGGGGATACGGATTAAAATAAAATACTTTATATTGCTTATTTCTATGAGGGGGAACGGAAGCAATGTATAGACCAGCTGTGGCACGGGCGACGACAAACAATTTGAGAGTGTTACCTGGGCCATGTACATTAATTAAAGTAGGAGTAGTTTGGTTTGATGGGATTATGGCTACCTAGCTAGTACTACACAGAATTGAAATTGTTAAGTCCTTTATAGTTTATACAACTGGCATTATAAAGTTGCGTAGATGACTATCCCAATCAATAAAAAAAAGAAGGAAAGAACTACTCCTGCTCCTGGAGTACAAAGAGACATGTACTGAAATGTTATAAGATGACATGGCAATAAGATATACGATAATTCCTGGCTCTACTACTCTTGGATCGGAGAGAAGGGATTACCTGGGTACATGATCAGGGTCCGATCGTGATAGATCGTGGCACCTTGTTGCCCTTCAATGGTACCATGGGTAACGGCTGCTAAGATAGTACGTCTCAACTGGGTGTCGTCAGCTACAAGGTTCCAAGTTAGACCAAATGCCCCATGCACATCCACGATTGGCAATCTGATTTTGATCAGGGGATGA
Source organism: Thinopyrum elongatum (assembly GCA_011799875.1). Classification (NCBI taxonomy): domain Eukaryota; kingdom Viridiplantae; phylum Streptophyta; class Magnoliopsida; order Poales; family Poaceae; genus Thinopyrum; species Thinopyrum elongatum. Next base: position 428,082,196 of record CM022302.1, read on the forward strand.
ATTTGCCCTGCATAATCATGCAAACAAGGCGGAATTCATAGAAACCGGACGAAAATCATTACATTTCGAAAACTTCTCATATAAATTGAGCGAGATACATTATAGTTTTCATACAAACCGAAGTAAAACCTACTATAAACAAGTTGCAACTGTAATGTGGGCGGCGCACGCGGCCGGCCGTGGTGTCGTTTGAGGCTACTCATAGTGGGGAGTATCATATACAATATACTAGTGTATGATATACTACTTTTATAGTGCATAGTATCATAGAGTAGTAGCATAGATGATCATATTTATTGCCAAGCATGACCCCCTGTCTCTTCTTTAATTCTCTGCCACATCACCATGTCTGCTATTCCCGAGTGTATGTACCAGCTAAGTTAGCACCACTATGGCCAGCCTCGACGCGGAGCAGTCACGTGCATCGGGAAGCGGCGCTCTCTCAGCCGTCGCACTGCTTCAAAGCCGGCGCCAGTGAGAGGTCGCCTCCTCTCTAGTCGGGCATTAATGTGCACTAACGCTCCGAGGTGACGCTGACCGTTTCAGGCGGGAAGCGTGCGCCGACAAGGGAGGGGGTTTGGGTCCGCCAGGGCGGTCAGACGCGGGCGTAGTGGTGGTATTGATTTTGTACCGTTTCGGGTGTAGTACTGGTAGTTTGCAAACCTACTCAATTATTGCACTCAGTTTCCTAAAAAATTGTGGTAAAAAATGTTACTTGCAATGCATGCATGTGTGACCAATAAAAAACTACTACATGCACGCAACGATTTAATGCACATTGTAATCTCAACATGTGATGGGGAGCTCTAAATTTAAATTTGAAACTTATAAAACGAAAAAATTCAAAACAAATAAACTGGAAGAGAAGGAGTATACCGTAGGATGTGTCCCATACAAAACAAGTCCCCTGGTTTGTCACCGCGAAGATGCGGTTAGAAAGGAGCACATCGTCTTCGTACTCATACGGCAACAAATCGGCCGCAGACAGCATGGTCCACCTTTGACCGCCATGTGCAGGGTTCGTGAAAGCAATTGCGATGTCGAACATCGCGATCAGAGTGTAATTTTGGTTGGCGGACGACCTTATCAGGGCTTCCGGGATTGCTATCTTCTTTAATCTCACCGTGGTTCCATCGTACCAATTCAGGCGATGGCCCATTGCATGGCTGATCCCAATGTTGGACAAAGGATCTACGGGAATGGTGTCACCGTTGTAGATGTTGTGCCAATTGATGTTGGTAACCTCCCGTACATATGCAAGCCAATCTCCACTGGCACCAAGCCCAACCTGTGAAACAGTGGGCAGCGCGGGAATTAGGAAATGGACACTGAAGTAGTCTTTATAATGCATTTACTACGTGATCAAACTCATCACTTACCTGCTCATCAGACAAAATCCGAGTGCCCCTCAACGTCGGCATCTCAAGGGGCGTCAATTTGCAACTACGGCCATGCCGCGCTGGAGAGACCCCCAAGGAAACATCCTCGTCCTCGAGGACGCATGGCAGACCAACTAGCATGGCCTTCTCCCATGCATATTTACGCAACCTCTTAAAATATTTGGTGCAAGTACCGCTAAGTCTTGCGGATGTGAGGAAGTCGGAGCAACTTACGATTTGTCCCAAAGGATCGTCGTCCTAGGTCTCCCAACCTCAACGAGGACAAGAAGCACCACCGCCTTGCGAATCCATGGCAATGGCGACCAACTGCCTTGTCCCTTGTGGAGCTGGTTTACATGAGAGGAGATGGTAACTGCAGGGCTTCGTCCCTTCGAAAAGGATGTTCTGCGGGCGCGCACTAGTGCAGTTTATATTTGAGACTAGCAAGAGGCCCATGCGTTGCACGTAACATCAAGATGCATTTATACAAACTGTTTATCTCGTGGGAGACGAAGATGAACGAGGGAAGGCCTTATCTGCAAATGTGGAGAGGGGTGTGGGTATCTTTTTGCAAAATTGCCATAGTTTGCTTTCTATCTGTCAGATATAGATCGGACGGTCTATATTACAGGATGGCAGGCATACCATCATCACCAACTCGGTTTTTATTTATTTATTTATTACTAGCAAGATGCCCGTGCGTTGCATGTAACATCAAGATGCATTTGTATGAGTAGTTTATCTTGTGAGAGAAAAGGATGAACGAGGGAAGGCCTTATTTGCAAATGTGGAGAGGGGTGTGGGTATCTTTTTGCAAAATTGCCATAGTTTCCTTCCTATCCGTCAGATATAAATCGGGCGGCCTATATTGCAGGATGGCAGGCACACCATCATCACCAACTTTGTTTTTTATAAGAGTAGATAGATAGATAGATTATTATTATTATAAGAGTAGAGATAGAGATTAGGAAGCTGGCGGGCGGTTCGTTGTACGGCACGTTCGCGTCCATCCACTAGCCCGGAATTAAAGCACGCACGACATTTACAACGACTAGGATTAGTTGTTTTTCGGGCGCATGGACCAACGCGGACTAGCGGACCTGGTCGCCCTTTTTCGAGCACGCCTTCGACAAGTACGTGCATGACATGCGTGCATGCAAATCTTGTGTGACCAAACTATGCAAAGCGGAGCGGTAGGCTATCGAACTACAGCATGCATGTTGCAGCCATGTCATCCACACGCAACCTAAAGGCCAATTCATACTCCACTGGACTATACTATACTACTATGCATTGTTTGGCACGAACATTCCTTGGAGCTCGTGCTGCAACTAGCGTACTCCACAGCCTGCTTCCCTTCTCCTTCCTCTTCCACCGCCCATGCACGTCCGCGGGAAGCGATCGGCCAACCCTTATATAGGAGTTCTAGCACAAAAAGATGCATGCATGACCACTAAAATTTCTATCTCTATGAAATAAATGTGGCGTGAAACTCAAAGCCCTTTAAGTCTGAGTATAATGGAAATCATCGTCCTCCTCCAGCTTCGCTTCGCCCGCGTTGTCATCCTCCTATTCCGGCTCCGCGTCGTCATTCTCCTCCTCCGGCTTCTTGTGCTGCTCCGCCTCCAATGCCTCCTCATCCGGCTCCGTCTAGTCCAGACTCCGGAGGCAGGGCGGCTGCGATCCGGGCTTCGCGCCGCCTCCAGATCAAAGTGCCGCTCCGGCGGGAGCATGGAGTATGTTGTTACCTTCGGCCGGGCCATGGCTATCGGGCGACGGTGACCAGAGAAGAGGCGGCAGGAGGGGAATGAATGCAGCTACTGTTTGGGTTCATCGTCTGGCTTAAATAAATGCGCACCATCACGTGTACCCGCGGGTGCACAAATTGTAACATACGGGTCTGCTTAGGGGGCGTCATGTAACTGGTATGTGTGTGAGATTCTGAGAGACAGAGTGCGTGTATGCGACTCTACTCTTTGGACATGTACTCCACCTTTTTCATCGGGATATAAGTATAATGGTATTACACTTTAGCTTGTGATTTACGTGGCCATGTTAACGTGGTTGTGTAAAAAAATGACACTTCCTGCTCATGATTTGCGTTATATAATTATGAGAACTTTGCTAACTACTAAAATAAAGTGGAATTTGTCCATGTTATATAAGTAAATTATGGTGATTGTTTATCATACGAGTAAGGTTGGACGAAGGGTGGTAGGAACAAATGCTCCACCTAGAGCATGTGTGTGTGAGATGGAGTCTTAATGTGTGTGTGTGTGTGTGTGTGTGAAGCGGAGTCTTCGGTGGCGAAAGTAATTTAAGTGTGTGTGGCTTCATTGTAGAGAGGTGAGGTGTATGGCAGAGGCCACCAACGAGGGGGGTGCAAGAGAGAAGAGGCCCGTAAAGAGGGAAGAGAAGGTGTGTGCGCGTGAGAGGAGTCGACATCGAGATAACGTGTTTATTCGAGAGACACCAAGGAAGACTACTATATATCAATGGTGCATGTAGGTGGGAATTAAATGAAGGGATGGTCTTATTGGTTTCAGGGATATAGGGGAAGAGTGAGAGAGGGGGGTAGCTAGAAGGAGATTGTTAAGTGTGAGTGTGTGTTTTAGAGAAGAGACCCATCCAGGCGGAAGTCATGTGCACACAAGAAGAGAACGATTCGATGTGGGGTTAGGGCTGAGGGTAATTAACTACGTATGGAGACATAGGAGACCTTGAATGTGCATGTGCGAGAGGTATACATGTATACGTGGGATGTGTGTGTGTGCGCGCGCGCATGATCGAGATAAAAGAAAGAAGACATAAGTCATAAGATCAACGACATGGGAGAGACGGATCAGTATGACAATATGCATGCATGTGAGAGTGGAGGGAAGAAGGCCTGATAATTGAGCATGTGTTTTTGTTAAGAGATAGTGGCGTGGGCTGGAGCATGCATCTATGGCGAGCAGAGAGAGTGAGACACAACGATTGTGCAAAAGAGATCAACCTATAGATGCATGTATAGAGAGACAGATATAGTGTGTGTGATAGGAAGCAAGAGTGCGTATGAGAAAGAAAGGTTGACGGAGAAACTGCAGATAGATAGAGAGATAGAGATGCTAGCTAGAGGGACATTGGCTAGTTTGTGTGTTAGAGATGACCGCCGAGTGGTTCAGAGGGGTGAAGTTATGTGTGTGTGAGAGAAAGATAAAAATAGGGTGCATGACTGCATGTAGAGAGAAACATATATAGTGTGCGTGATAGGAAGTAAGAGTGAGGGCGAAAAAGAAGGTTGATGGAGAAACAGATAAATAGAAAGATAAAGATGCTAGCTAGAGGGAGATCGGCTAGCTAGTGTGTGTGTTAGAGATAAGAGTCAAGTGGATCAGAAGGCTGAGTTATGTGTGTGGGTATGAGAGAGAAAGAGAGAGGTTGCATGTGAGTCACATACAAACAAATATTAGAGAGAAATGAGATCCCGAGAGACGGAGTTTTGTGTTTGCGAGAGAGAAAGATATTTCACAAGGAGAGTGATAGCTAGAGAGACATATCAGGGAACGCGAGATATCTCTAGGGAGAGGGAGTGTGTGTGAGCGACATACAAGGGAATGGTGGAGAGATATGAGACCCTGGGAGACGGAGTTTGTGTTTGTGTGTGAGAAAGAGATATTTAAGAGGGAGAGTTGTAGCTTCTCATACCTAAGGAGTGCAAGACATCTCTGTGTGAGAGGGGGTGTGCGAGTGGCACATAGGGGAATAGTAGAGAGAAATGAGACCCCAGGAGACAATGTTTGTGTTTGTGTGAGAAAGAGATTTCACAGGGAGAATCATAGTTAGAGACACATAGCAGGTAGCGATATATACTTAGAGAGAGATAGAGTGAAGGTCGAGGGACAGAGTACCATCAGTGTGTTACGAAGATAAAAGATCATTGTCGACATACAAGTAGCACGAGAGATACCCGAGAGATGATGAAGGCGTATAGGTCTAGAGAGAGATATTAGCATGAGTGATAGCTATATGAGACGAATATCTGGATTAAAGGGGATTCAAATATTTAAACTAGAGATCACGACATTGATAATATCATAACGAAAATTGGTCTATCAAACATGCATATTCATTTGAATTTCGGGACACGTGTAATGTTATATAGTTTATCAATATTAGTGATCCATAGATTCTTTAATTAGAGACAATGCATGGTTTATATGCAACTAATGTCTAAATGGGATTACACTATATGTTGCATGTGTCAAACACATTATACGTGTTTGAGAAGTAAAAAAAACCGCACGAAACACACATTAATTGGAGACAGTTAGCGAGGAATGCATACATTGGATTTCAACATAAAGTGGTTTCAAATATTTGAAAATCCAAATTAAGATGGATCTAGCCTTATGAATCTGAGATCATGCCATTTGTAAACCATATTTATGTATAAAGGGTGTTGTGCTTTTGAAAGTATATATAAAAAATGATGTATATAGATTTGTATTCGAATACAAAATGGATCCTGCCCGGAAAAAAAATACAAACTGGATTCGAATTGAGTTGGCACGGTAAACGTGCACTCTTTCTCTGCAAAAATTTGAACGAAGCGGGGGAACTCACAGTAACCGCCCGAAACCAAAATCTGCGAGATGGAAATTACTGCCTATCCCTGACACGCAAAGCCTATCGACTCGATTTCTATAGGTTTCGATAGGGGTAGGCTTGTAATTTCACTCAAACGTGACATAACCGCCTCCGCCTCTCACCTCCCCGGATTCATACACGGTGGGCGCCAAAACACAGTTTCTCCTCGGTCGAAATCGCCTCTCACCTCCCTCCCCAATTCATACACGGTGGGCGCCAAAACAAACTCTCCTCGGCCAAAATCTCCGTCGGCAAATATTTGGTGTATGCGAGATTACCGTCCTATCCCCAACGGACTAATATTGATGTGATGTAGGAAATTTTAAACAGGGGCTAAGTTTGTAAATTTCCTCGCATTTGAGACAAGCGCGCCCTGAAGACATGGTTCCCCCTTCCTCTCTCTCTCCATTTCCCCATTCATACTCTGTGGGCGCCAATACACCCTCTCCATCGCAGTCTCCCCCATCCGCCACCCCATCCACCGCCGTCCTCCTCCACCATGCCGGAGCTGATACCCCGACGCCGTCGTCCATTACAAGAGATCGACCTCTCTCATCCACGGCTTCGGACCAGGATCCTTGCATCGCGTCCTCTTGCTTCATCCGCGCCGTCGTCCACCTTGCCGTGGCCGCTCGTACGACCGTCTCGTCCACCGCGCAGGGATATTTCCCTCGTCGCCACCGTCTGCCCTCCTAGATCTGCTTCCACGCCGCCAACAGCCATCGCTACCGTAGCACCCTCAACGCCTCAGCAGATGCTTACATGGCGCCACACCAGAGGCGGTACTCTTTCGTATCTGCTCAAGTTATTTATCTCAGCAAGAAAATAGATCGCCACTGCTTTACTGTGATTTCTTGTCCATCACTTAGAATCTTACTTGTTAGTTGAAACCAAACATTGGTTGCGAAGTTGCCTTTGTCCGGTTTGCACCTTCAGATCCGCCATGGCACCCGCACCACTATACTCGCAATGCTTATGGTTTTCCCCTTTTATATTCCACATTAGCTTAAATGACAGTCGACTAAATTTCAAATTGGGGTCAGTCCATTTTTGGGAGTTCGCCGGAGGGAAGGAAGGGGCTCGCCAGAGGGCTGCCCCATTATCTATCTTAGGGTTTCGGGTGGGGACAGTGGTTGTGGGGGGCTATCGTCGAGCTATGGTGGGGCCTCGTCGGAGGCAAAACTCGACGCGGGTGGGGGGGTGGGGTTAGCTAGAGGGATGGCCGGGGGCGGCGGAAGACCGGAGGTGGTGGGCAGTTTAGGGGAGGGCGGGGGCCGGTGGTTCGGCCGGTAGCCCGTACGGTGGTCTTTAGGGGAAGAATAAGAGGCGAGGAAGAAGAAGGGTTAGGAGACGTACGATCTTCATCCAACCGCCTGAAATGGTCGACTGACCCAAATGACGAAAGTCAAGCGACTTGCATGTAGACATTCCCATATATTCAGTACCATTATCGTAGGTGCTTCGAGACGTACGTGCAAGCAGTGCTCCTCAGCCCATCAAGCAAAACAACATGCCACTCATAATTCCAAACTTAGTTGCTCAAATACGAATCTGATATGATGCTGACATGTACTAAAACAGAGAATGTTTAATTGGTTAGCTAATGTTCCTACTTTACTTTCTAAAAGCTCATGCGCCACATATCGAGGGATAGCAGGGAGTTGCGTTCTTTATGCACTCTGGTTCATCATGTGTGGCCAACCAACATTTCATTATCCAAAATCTGCTTGCTCTTCTTTAGCATGCTCCTCTTCTGTTCTTCTTTTGTAAGTACTCTCTCCGTACCTAAATATAAGTCTTTGTAGAGATTCCTCCATGGACTACATACGGAGCAAAATGAGTGAATCTACACTCTAAAATGTATCTATATACATCCGTATGTGATCCATAGTGGAATCTCTACAAAGACTTGTATTTAGGAACAGAGGGAGTATAATAGTTGTACACTATGTTCTTTGTAGTGAAGAGGAGCAGGGAGATTTGCAGTGTACAGGTCTATTCGGTCGCTTGTCATGGACGCTTTCAACTCTACGTGTTGGTCTTCATGTCGATTGTCATGGACGCTTTCAACTCTTCGTATTCGGTCGTACGTGTCGCCTTTGAGAGTTAGACTGATAGTAACAGTACTGCGCCTTCAGTTGTAGAGAGCTGGTATCCGAAGCCTTTCTAGTCGTACCGGCAATACTAGCACATATATTCCAGCAAGTTCCACTTTCCTGATTTTACTCCTGATGCTTAGGGTTTTCCCATTATATCTACACTATGATCTGCATAGGTGCTTTGTGTCCTACTAGCAGTTGTCCACCCTTTAAAGCTAAATAACACACCAATCATATGTCCTAAGGTTCTTCAAATACGAATGTGATATGATACTGACATTAGCTAACAGAGCCACATTTAATTGGTTAGATAATGCTCCCACTTGATTTTCCAAATGCATGTGGCCACATATAGAGAGACATCATGGAATGGCATTTCTTTGGGCGCTCTGATTCATCATGGGTGGGCAACCAACATTGTACAGAAAGAAGGGGAATCTCAATACTATGCTCCCCCTTCTATTCTTTAACATGTTCCTCTTCTGTTCTTCTTTAGTAAGTACAGTATGTTCCTTGTCAGGAAGGGGAGCAGGGACATCTGCAGTCGACAGCTCTATTGGGCCGGTTCTGCTACATGATTTCGCACTTCGAGTTGGTCTGCCATAATATCCCAGAAATGGTGGGAGCCGTGCGGTCTTTGATAGACTAGACTGATAGTAACAGCTGTGTGCCTTCAGATGAATAGAGCTGGCCTGTAGGTGATCGATAGGTTGCATAATAGTAGCGGCAAAACCCTATATTTTCCAGCCAGTTCCGCTTTCCCGATTTATTTCTGGTGGTTATAGTGTACCCCTATTATCTACACTATGATCTGCCTAGTGGATGTGCGCTCTCGTTATCATGGTTTGGCAATAAACTTTCTATACAGTATATTATGAACCTATCATCTGCCAACTATCCTTACATCTGGAGCTCCCAACAGGGAGCCTATTTTTTTGTGTAGTTGTGCCAAATTATATTAATCTACTCACCATATTACAGCACACATGGGCTCTCTCATCAGAATCCAGTGATAGCACACAAGGGTTTACAGGGAGCCCCTATTATATTACAATATCCTCTGCATTACAAAGATAATCTCACTACTATTTATGTTTTCATGCTTTTCAGATATTGTACGTAATCACAATGAATATACCAATGCGCACATCAGAAGAATATTGCAAAATAGTTCAACGGGTAACAAACTTGGCATCAAGGGATTGAGGTCCTTTGTGGATGCAATGAAACCCACATGCTCCCGACCTATAGATTCGTATTCAGAATATGATCCTAATGACTATTCTGAGCTCAAGGAGTCAAAGGCAGATGGCCTATCCTGTTCACCCAATAAGGTGTCTGTTCTAATTTGGCAAGGTTTTATTGGTTAAACATATCTTGCATAAGGTGTCTTGCATTTCTTTTGCTTCGTTGCACCGCCATCTGCTTAGTTTACTCATGATATATGTGAATATGCCATGCCCATCCATTATCAATACCTATTCCATTTGTCGCCATACCATGTTTTTCCATTCAAATGTTGTTCTTGTGTTTCAGACATCCAAAAGGAAGAGGGTGATTGCAGAACCTGAAGGAGTACAAGCAAAGTCCTTGAAAAAGGTGGTGCTACCGGAGAAATCAGATAGCACCCCACGTATATTGGCGATAGAACCAGCGACGCAAAACCTAGGATATCGCAACTATGTTGGTTGCTGCTTTGCTCTTGTGAGTACCTATTGTCCTATCGCTGTACTTACATTCATACCTGGTGGATTATGTGACATCATTGTGCATTATATCTTGCTTATCCACTATTCGCTCCAAATTATCAGATCTATATTAATGCTTACATTAATGTAGAATAAACCCAATGCTTATGAAGAAATTTAGTTCTGCATTGTTCTTATAAGTATCTGCTATCCTTCATCACTGTACTTATATTGTCAGCTAGTTCTTCATGTACACTTTGCAGCTTATTTTCCCTTGCCCTCCATTTTCTACACATCAGATCTACATTTACTCTTGCCAAAATATTGAATAAAACCAATGTTACTGAAGAAGTTTAGCTCTGCATTGCACTTGTCAGTGCCTTTTGCTTGTATGCTGTATTTACATTTGTACTCTGCATCTTATGTCAAATAATCGCCATTTGTTCCTATATTTACACATCTATATTTACTCTTAACAAAATATAGAATAAAGGCAATGCTCTTGAAGAAGAGTGTGCGTTAAACTTCTTGAATTGCCCCCCCCCCCCCCAATCAATATGGACAAGGGCTTTATAGAGCCGGTCTTCACTCCTAATGTAAGTTTGTCCTCCTCGAGCCTTCAAACTTTGTTGTGTATATTTGGATAGCTATGAGTGCAAATGCTGTTTATTTTTGTCGTCTGCATCAAATTGCTTGTTCAAAGTTTATAACAAAGAAGTACATAAACATAAGTTTGTCCTTCTCAATTTCAGTCTTTAGTTGTACAACCTAGTTCCTTATTCATACCATGTAAATTAAACTAAACATAGCAAGTTATCTTCTTTAGCACTGTGTGTATGCTTGTGTTCTTGATCTGTAATCCAGTGGTGTAGTGAAACTACCAACTCCAGCACGATGTCATATCCTGCTATGTCTCAACTATGAACAATGCCATGTTATATTAATGTTATTTAAATCATGTCTCTTTATTTACCAATTTGAAATGGTATAAATTGACAATACACTCACCATTCATGCTTATACGTTGTTTAGCACTACATGTATGCTTGTGTTCTTGATCTGTAATCCAATGGTATGGTGAAGCTGGCCGCTCCTGCACAATGCCATTTCCTGTCGTCTTAACTATGAACAATGCCTATTATGTTAATGCTATTTTAAACCGTGTCTCTTTATTTCTGACAAAGAAATGAGATGAATTGACAGCGCTGATGCTTATACGTGCAAAACCTGTTATCTACCTACTTGTTTCTCTTTCAGGGTGACAACACTGATGCTAGGAAGAACTGCCACAATGATAGTGAGACGAACCCATTGTTTGTCCCTCTAACATATATTCCAGAGAAGAAGGCAACACATCTTGAGGGTAGGGATACAACCACAAAGTCATGTCTTGATGTAGTGTCGAACTTACTCAGTGACACAAGCTCGATGACGTCACCGCCTGAATCTGTTCGACTTCTTCAGTCTGAAATTCACGTAGAAAGACATGCTTCCGCTCAAATCCAACTGGAACTCCAATCTCTATGCAAGATTAACCATAAGTACATGACGTCTATTGATGCTATGCAGCTTAAGTTGGTAGATATAAGCGTCAAACAAGCACAGTCTCATCAGGTTGCTAAGCTGCTTGCGTTGCAGCTCCTGGGCCGGGCTAACCTTTCTTGAACTGTGTTGAAGTGCTGTCGGTTCTGTCTATTATTTTGTCGGCCTGTTTACTTCCACTGGTGGCGACCTGCCCAGTTTATGGAATCTGCTGTCTGGTTGCCCTTTATTATCACTGGCGGCGAACTTTGATGCCCAGGGGATGTAATATGTTGTAATTTCTTTGTTGTATAGTCTGGGTTTATTCTTCGTCACGATGCTGTAATTTATTTGTTGTTTATGCTATCATCGCTCTGAGAAAAGGTCGTAATCTTCGATCGGAGTGCAATGAGCCAATAGGTTAGGTTTATAAAAAATAATTTCGGTACTAAAACTGGCCGGTCGCCAATCGCTAGTACGGGCCAAACCATGGGCCTACAATCATCTTGGGCCATTAGTTAGGTCTAGTCTTAATCTGGCCCACTATTAGTTTCAGGCCTTTAAAAGGCCGAGTAAACCGCTTGCCTTAATTGGGCTGAAAAATTAAATATTCTTTTAACAGGTTGAGAACTAGATTGAGCCTTAATTCTGGCGAACAAATCACGGGCCGACAGCATGTTGTAATATACATCGGCCCATTATTGGCCAATTTGTGTGACGGGCCATTAACAGGCTGAAATGTTTTTGGGCCTTGGCTGACCCAATTACATGACGGGCGGGAAATAGGCCGAATGTATAACGGGCCAAAATTAGGCCCAACACTCTCAAGGGCCTTTAACGGGCCTATAGGTAGTTTGGGCTAGAATGTATGCACGAAGACTATGGGCCGTTAAGAGGCCGAAAGTAACTACGTACCAGAATTAGGCCCAGGTGCAACTCAGGCCTTTAAATGGCTGAAAGTGAAACCAGGCCGAAAGAGGCCCATATGTAGACAGGGCCGCTGACAGGCCAAAACTAATATCGGGCCAAACTGTTAAACGGGGCCATTAAGAGGCCGAAGAGCAAACCAGGCCCCCAATGGGCCCGATGGCACAGTAGCTGTTAAAGGGACGTATCTGTTATGAGCCATAATTTGGCACAAGAAATGAAAGTCAGTTAACGGGTCGGATCAGGTATGGACCGTAATTTGGCCCAAACTATTGCAGGCTGTTAACGGGCCGGGTCTGATATGGGCCGTAAGCTGGCCCAGAATATTACAGTCCTTTAACAGCCCGTATCTGATGTGGGCCATAATTTGGTCCAGAAAATGTTAGGCTGTTAACGGGCTGGCCCATTAGATCAGACGAAATCTTGTGGGCCTGTTCCTAGGCCGGCTTTTAAACCTATATGGGCCTCTATTGGGCCGTCCCACGTGTCAACATTTCATTGGCGATTCTTGTCCAATGGACGGTTGACATCTATCCCAACGCTGAGCTGACACGTGGATCATCGGCGAATGAGAATTTTACACGTGGAAAATCGCCATTGGTCCGGGCTGTTAATGGGTTATTGGATCCAAACCGGAACTCAATAGCTTAACGGCGACCCGTTACGGTGGATGTCGCGTGTCGGTTACCCTTGACAAAAGCACTTCCATGACGCGGCATTTATCGTCATGGAAGTGGACACTTCCGTGATGATAATTTTGGTAATGTCATGGAACACTTCTACGACAGCACAGGTATGACTATCTTGATTCTGTCATAAAATCGTCATGGATGTACATGAATGACAGAAAATATGACCTACTGTGACAAACACGTATCATCACGGAAGTGTATTTTTTTGTAGTGTGCACTCGGTGACTGCATTAGCCACTGCTCGGTACTCGCCCTCTGCGCTGGAGCGCGAAACTGTGGGTTGTCGCTTGGACGACCATGAGACGAGGGAAGGACTGAGGTAAGCGCAGTAGCCAGAGGTGGAGCGACGCGTGTCAAGGCAGCCAGCCCAATCAGCATCGCAATAAGCCACCATATCCAGGGAAGTGGACGCCGTGAGAGTGAGTCCAAGAGACATCGTGCAATGGATGTATCAGAGAATCTGTTTCACGAGTGTCCAATGGGAGTCACGAGGGGCGTGCATGTGGAGACACACCTGCTGAACAGCATACTGTAGATCTGGCCGGGTGAGCATCAGATACTGGAGAGCACCGACAATGGACCGGTAGAACGGAGCATCCGACGTGGGCGAGCCCTTGAGAGCAGAAACATTGGCCTTCGTGTCAATAGGAGTAGCAATAGGATGACAGTTGAGAATGCGGCACGCTCAAGTAGCTGATGCGCATACTTCTGCTGATGAAGAAAGAAGCCGTCGGGTCGCCGAACGACCTCAATGCCAAGGAAATAATGGAGAGCACCCAAATCCTTGATGGCAAACTCGTCATGCAGCCGGAGAGTGATCTGCTGAAGAAGAGCTGCAGAGGAGGCCGTTAGGATGATGTCGTCGACGTAGAGCAGCAAATAAGCAGCTGTGTCGCCGCGGTGATAGACAAATAATGAGGCATCCGAGCGGGTGACACAGAAGCCCAGTGTCTGAAGAAACCCAGCGATACACTGGTACCAGGCGCGAGGTGCTTGCTTGAGACCGTACAGAGACCAGGACAGTAAGCACACATGGCCAGGCTGAGAGGCGTTGATGAAGCCGGTGGGCTGCTCAAAGTAGACCTACTCCTCAAGGTGGCCATGAAGGAAGGCGTTGGAGACATCCATCTGATGAACCAGCCAGCCACGGGAGACGGACAGCTGAAGGACGATACGGATCATGCCCGGTTCGACAACCGGTAAAAATGTCTCAGTGAAGTCGACGCCAGCACGCTGTCAAAAACCACGGACCACCCAGTGAGCCTTGTAGCGCTCAAGTGTGCCATCCGAGCGGCTCTTATGATGAAAGACCCACTTGCCGCTGATGACATTGGCGCGAGAAGGCCGGGGAACCAGTGTCCAGGTACGGTTCCGCTAAAGAGCATCGAACTCTTCCTGCATCGCAACAAGCCAGTGAGGATCACGGAGGGCTGCTCTCGCGGACACAGGAATCTGAGATGGCTCGGTGGTGGATGCAGCGAGGAGATACTCATCGCTGGAGTACCGCAGGCTTGGGCGGTGAATGCCGGCTCGCGCCCTAGTGAGGGGGCGAGAGGCAACTCCGGGATGGGGCCCGAGGGGGCAACCGAGGTTGGCGAGGTAACCGGCGAGGGCGCCGGTGAGGCCCCTGGCGATGGCGATGGCGAGGGGGCTGGCGAGGAGGCCGGCGAGGGGGCCGCCAGCGAGGGCACCGACGCGGTGGCCGGCGAGGGGGCAGCGTCCGAGGCAGCCGAGGAGGGCACTGGCGGCGAAGGCAGTGGTGATGGCGAAGGCGGCATGGGCGCGCGAGGCGCAGCTCGTCCCACGGTGCGAGGACCGCCAAAGCCCGGAGGCGGTCCCAGAGCCGAGCAGGGTCGTCCACCTAACGAGGTCGCCGAAGAGCCGCCGGTGGCCGGCGGCGACGGAACGATGAGAGGTACCTGCTGCTGAAAGGGAAACACCTTGTCATCAAAGTAAACGTGTCGGAAGGTGAATACACGATGTGAGACAGGGTCGTAGCAGCGGTAGCCTTTAGTGTTCGGTGGGTAGCCGAGGAAGATGCAAGCGAAAGAGCGGGGTGCAAGCTTATGAGGCGCAGTGGCAGCCAAAGATGCGAAGCTCATCATAAGAGGGTGGTGCACCGAAGAGAAGATGATGAGGTGCCAAGTTCCCGTGAGTACGACAGGGGCAGATGTTAATGAGGAGTGCTGCGGTGGCGAGAGCGTCAGGCCAAAAGCACGGAGGCACATTGGCATGAAATAGAAGCATCCGAACGCAGTCATTAAGAGTGCGGAGGACGCGCTCAGCACGACCGTTTTGTTGTGAAGTGTACGGGCATGTGAGACGAAAAGTCGTGCCATGTGTGGTGAGGAGAGTGCGAACAGCTAAGTTGTTGAACTCTTTCCCGTTATCTGTCTGAAATGCAAGGATGGGACGACCAAACTATGTGAGAACATAGGAGTAGAATGCGGCAAGGGTGGAGATAACATCGGACTTATGCCGCAACGGGAAGGTCCACACATAGTGCGAAAAATCATCAAGAATAACAGGGTAATAAAGATAGCCCGTATTACTCGCAACTGGAGAGGTCCAAACATCACTAAGAATTAACTCAAACGGGTACGATGCAACATGAGAAGACGCCCTAAAAGGAAGACGAGCATGTTTGCCTAGGCGGCATGCATGACAAGAGTGATCATCGATCTTATTACACGTGAAAGAAAAACTCCAAAGTATATGACGAAGGGTGGCGGGGTTGGGATGACCCAAGCGAGCATGCTAGAGGTCCACACCGGTGGCGAGGGCAACAGGGGCGACAGAGGTGGTGGAGGCGGTGGAGTGGACTGGGTAGAGCTCGTCGGGAATGTCACATCGGTGGAGTACCATCCGGGTGCGAGTGTCCTTAACAGAAAAACCACACTCGCCAAACTCAACGGTAACGGGATTTTCACGTGTAAAAGAACAAACAGAAACAAGATTTTTAATAAGATCAGGAGAAACTAAGATGTTAGATAATGACAATGGAGTAGATGTCTATGGAAAAGATGCATGTCCTGTGTGAATAATGGGAAGGGAGGAACCGTCAACGACGGTGATATGAGCGGAAGTGTGGACGAGATAGGAGGTGTGGAGGTTACCAGGATGACCATCCATATGCGCGGTAGCTCCAGTGTCCATATACCAGTCGCCGCCGCCGGTGTAGGTGGACGGAGAGGGAGCGGAGTGCAGGGCCGCCAAGAGAGCTGGGTCCCACGGCGCAGGTGGAAGCGCAGGCTGCTGAGGCGGCGCCGTCAGGGGCAGCAGTGGCAGCCCTCCTGGTTGCGGCGGCTGTCCATAGGAGAGGGGCCCGTAGGGCGCCGCGTAGGGCTGCGGTGCGGCGTAAAACGCCTGATGGGAGGGAGGCCACGCACCAAGGATACCTAGGGCAGGGGCGCGGGGAACCGGCATGGAGTAGGCGTGCACAACGCCGGTCCACGGGTTTTGGCCAGCGTACCACGGGGTCGGCTGATACTGCTACTGGGGGCGGGCTGCTCCTCCCTGAGCCCCTGCGCCCTGCTGTTGCTTGCGGCCACCGCGGAGGCCACCGTGGTGACCCCATTAGCGGCCGGCGGGGGTGGCGGGAAAGGGGCGGACGGCGCCTGGGGGAAGGCCGGCGCGGGCAGGAGGACCGGCACAGGACGCGGTGGACGCGGGGCCAAGCCCCCGCGGGTGCCGGCGACGAGGGCGGTGTGGGTCGCCCGAGTCCAGGCCATCTTCATCCGTCGCTCCTCCAACTTGAGATACGCCACCACCTTGGCAAAGGTGGGCTTCGGGATGAGGGTGAGGTTGGAGCCGGCGGTGAGGGTGCTGATGAGGAGCTCATCGCCAACCGTCTCGCCAAGATCGCGGAGCTCATTGGCAAGCTTCTTGAGGCGCATGCAAAAATTGTCGATGGATGAGTCAAGCTGCTGGCACCCGTAAAACTCGCCGTGGAGGAGGACCTTGCGCTGCAGCTAGTTGGCGGTGAATAGGCCGTTGAGCTTGGTCCAGACGATGTAGGCGTCATCGTCATCATCCACCACCGTGTGGAAGAGGTCTTTGGAGATGGTGAGGTAGAACCAGCGGATGGTGGTGGCGTCGAGGATCATCCACTCCTCGTCATGGATCATGAGGCTAGAGTCCACGGTGCCGTCGACGTGGCCGTGGAGCAGGTACTCACGAAACACCAAGGAGAAATACCACTTCCAAGCGGAGTAGGACGCGGTGGATTGATCAAGAACCATCGGAACACGCTCGTGGATGTTCAGATCACGAACGAGGGTGACATCTGGACTAGCAAAGGGGTTGGAAATAGTGGAGGCAGAGGAACTCATGGTGCGGCTAGGAGGAGGTGGGGGCGGCGCGGCTAGGGTGGGGGCGACGCAGGTGGGGGTGGTGGGGAGTGGTTGCGGAAGCGGGAGAGGTAGGAGCGGCGGTGATAGGTGGCAGCGGTGGCTGAGGAGAAGCCGGCGGCGGCGGCTGGTGGTGGCGGCTTCGGGTGGGGAGGCAGCGACAACCGGCGGCGGCAACGGCGACTGGAGGGAACCGGCTGTGGCGGCGGTGGCGGGGGTGAGTGGAGGAGGCGGCGGCGGCGCGATGGAGGCACGGCGGCGGCGGCTAGGGTTAGGACCGACTTGCGATAGATACCATGTGGAAGACTAAGAATAGGCTGTGCAACACAATTGCACTGATCGGTGCACTAGGCATGTATATATGATGTACAGGATGGGGCCACAACCTCAACTATACAGGAGAACTAGGAGGTGGGCCCAAGACACAATATACATGCACACAATATATTCAACAATACCTATTTGTGCATACAGGGATATCAAAACTTCTGCTCGGTTCTATTTCGACTTTGATTTTAGTTGAACTGCACAAAAGGAGCCAATGTGTTTAAGGTAAACTATTGCTTTATTGGGCCCAGTTGGTCTTTCCACTGTGCAGAAAGAAGCAGTCATTGTTTGCACTACATTACACAAGGAATGATCGAGAAGCTTTAGAGTATTAGTAGACGCTGGTGACATGACTAGTCTGCAGACCAAGGGAAACTCAACTCAACAACAAGTGGGGTGCAAAATTCACTCCACAAGGAAAGGTATGACCAAGTCAGTCACCGACGCAGCTATAACAAACAAGGTCAGTATCGGCCTTCATCCACATGATCATGCTTTGTTATGTTGTGCTAATTATATTGTTATATTGTTTTGAATGTTTAATTGAAGCTATTGTATTGCTATCTTTTCCTGTTAAGATAATGAAGATGATTATAGTTGTGAGCGTATGTTTAATCAACTAGTACACTATTATATTCATCACACTTTTTCTATATTTATGCAGACAAGGATGCTCAGCTTGATTTCGATGGAACTGCACAAAATGTTCATATGGTTCATGTCCTCCATAATACTTCATCATGCACAATACATCGAATGGTTCTCTAATCATTCGTTGTCACCTTGAGCCACCGGACTATCTACTTGAATGGAGCTGCCAACGTCTTCTAGGCAGAAGAATTCCCACAAGTTCAAGGGAAAGAACTTTGTCCAGCAGAATACTACCTTTAAGAAGAAGGGTAAGAAGAAAGACAACAAGAGAGATGGCTGCTTTACTTGTGGTTCATAGGAACACTGGGCAAACAAGTGCCCAAACAAGTACAAGAAGCCAGGACAGGACTCCAAGTCTGTCAATGTCACCCTAAGCAACAATGATGGGGCATCTAGGTATGGTAATCTGTTTACCATACTTTCAGTTTGTCAGTCCACCGATTGGTGGGTTGACACTGGGGTCAATATTCATGTGTGTGCTGATGTGTCTTTGTTTTCTTGCAACATATAAATAAATCCACCATGCTACGCAAGACATTATTTGATTTCAGTGGAACTACACAAAAAGATACGCTGGTTAATCCGGCTCCATGTGCCATTTCAATGTGCAAACTGATGACAAACCCTGCCCGTTCCACAATCATAGGCATTACATATTTTGAATGGGAAAAGCTTGTCAAAGTTTAATCATTGATGTTAGCAAGAAGACATTCGTTTAATATTTTGGAATTGGGAAACCTTGTCAAATTTTTCTCATTGATGTTAGACAGAAGACATGCATTTGATATTTTGGAATGGGACACCCTTTGCTGTGAGCAGCGTCGATCATTTTTTCCTATTCATGTGTTCAGTGCAGAAGTAAATATTTACTCTGATGAGGTGCATAGTCATGAATGTTGACTTATGTAAGGTATTTTAAGAGTTTGTTCTGAATGTTGTCTATGAAATGCCAGGCCTTGTGAGTTTGATTACAAAGTTGAGCTTGGAATGCTGTGGCATGCGGCATCACGAGCTGTTCACCATGCCTCCTGACAATAATGCTTCATATTGTTTTGCATGTTGATCTAATGCCCGTGATTTGCATGTTAAGAAGATCATCTCTTCTGTTGTTTTCGTGCTTAAGAAGTTCATCGTGTTATGTTTCATTCATAGCCTATACGACAACTCGGGTAGGTTAGAGGTGAAACCATATGATCTTCAGACCAACTCATCATCTTAGGCCGTGATTGGATTGTCGTTTTCCAACCAAAACCACTTGTAAAATTGATGCTTGTAAATAAAAGCAGATGGTCTTGGGCGAAGCACTTGGTTGGCCGTTTTCGACTGGTAAAATATACACTAGTTTCTCAAATTACATGCGTAACTCGCCGATTTTCGTTACAGACCTCGGGCCGTCGGTTTCATTACGCCTGTATTTTACGCATTGTTTCCGGTGAGGAGTAAATTACACTTGTATCCTTAATACAGGTGTGAAACAATCCAGAGCTCCCAAGCGCGGCCTTACCGTTTCATGCCGGCTCAGTCTCTCGAAGGTGCTCATAGGGGTCCGATGATCCTGGCTTCCTGAACGACCAGCGGGCGCTGTATCAGACCATCCGTAGGGCCTGCGAGGCCCTCTCCGTCATACTTCGAGTTGTTGCGCTCGCCGTGGCGCCGCCGTCTCGCGTTGTCAACATGGTCAACGAACATGAGGAATCAGGAGATGACTTTACTTGGAGAGGATGACAGTGGGGACCCACCAGGGCCATAGCCGCACGTACGCAAGTGCCTCCTTATTATATACAACTACAATTTTTTTTGCTTCCTCCTGGTTTCCTGACATCACGGTCCCACACCATTGTCAACCTATATAGTCAATAAATGAGAGAATTGCACAAGGAGTGGCTGACAGCTGGGACCCAGCAGCTCGAGCAGTATTTGTGTTTTTGAGGTGTGATCAGAGTTTTTCTTGAGCGATGTTTTTGTTGTTGTTCAGAGGAGCAGGGTATCAACTGGGCGGGCTGTGGCCCATCTGGCCCAGGCTATTATTTTATGTCGACCAAATATCCAGCCCAGATATTATTTTTTTTTCAAGGTGAAAATGGCTAGCCCAGCTATACTTTTTTTGAGGAATACCCAACCCAGGTCAACTTGTTATTCTCCGCCCCGCTGGGCTGCAAATCTTTCCTAGGAGGGATGCATTAGGCTTAACAAGAAAATGGGCTTTAAGAAATAATAAATGGGATGTATTTATAAAAACTGTGTTGTAACTATAAAAAAATGCACCAAAGACGTAATTAGTTAAAAAAATATTATTCTTGGATTTTGAATTTTTTTTATTTCATTACTTGTTGCGCGCGTAATATTTCATTGGATTTTTACCTAATACAAATTTATTCTGAAATTATATTTAATCTGACTCGAAATTTCGGGATAAAAATATTTCGGATCCCATCAAAATGTGGGAAATTTTATTGAATTCTGTTTTGAGCGGTTGGTTGAAATTATTAATCGTTATCCTGGCTAGAAAATGGGTTGTAATTTTAACAAACTATAAATGGGATGTAGTAAATTCCATTAGAATTCAAAAATGGGTTGTATATTATTACAAATCGCAAAAGGGCTATATGTTCTCTGCCACAGATGTGATGCTCACTTGTGGGCCTAGTAAGTTGACGCATATGGAAGGCTTTGTGAACTTATAGTCAAGACACGATTCTAGCAGCAGTGGCCGTTGGATGTCCATCCAACGGCTGTAGTGCTTCTTCCATCTCGGATATTGTTGCTTCAGCCGCCCAAACCACTGCCGGTGGTACCGCCTGCTACCGCCTCCCCCGGCCAGTTGTGCTGGCACGCAGGCTTCACCGGCCCACCCTACTCCCATCGCCGTCCAGGCCATTCCTCTACTCACCAACACCTCCTGTTATTCTGCGGCGACGACAGCCTCACACCACAGCCGAACCAGTGAACCCTCGTACTCCCCTCTGTGTGAGCATCCACTGTTGTGTCTTCGCCGGCTCTGGGTCGTTCCCTTCCTAAGCCTCGCCATCATTCACCGTGTTGGTTCTCTTGGGGCGGCGTGGTCAACTTTGTCAACAAACGACAGCCATCAGAAGAGGCATGTACATGGAGTGGCTGATAGTAGGGACCCACATGGCCCATGGTCGCACGCAGCAAGTGCCCCCTTATTATGCAAAAACAAATGATTTCTCCCCCTGACAGGTTTGACCCACCAGCTACATCTTCGCACGCAAGGAAGTGCTTCCTTCATTACGTGGGAAAAAAGTTTCCTCTCCCTGACAGCTGGGACCCACCAGCTTTTTTATGATCCATTTCGTGAAAATATAGATTGTACCAAAGATGCTAAATTGTTTTCTTTTTATTCTAACTCGAAAAAGAAGAAATAAAAAACCAGAAAACTTCTTCGCACGCAAGGAAGTGCCACCTTATTACGCGAAAAAAATGATTCCCCCTGCTAGCTGGGACCCACCAGATTTGGAGGCTGACTTGTGGGCCTACTAAGTTGACGCGTACGCAGGGCTTTGTCAACTTAGTCAATAAACGATTCTAGCTGCAGTGACCGTTGGATGTTAATCCAATGGCCAAGCTGCATCTTCAACCTCTGGTCTTCTTGGTCCAGCTGCCCAAACCAGCGCCTGCCATACCGCCTGCTCCAGCCTCCCATGGCCGGATGTGCTGCCGCACAGGCCTCACCGCCCGACCATACTACCACTGGGCAGGCCTTCCCTCTACTCACCCACACCCCTGTTATTCTCTGGCGATGGCAGCCTTACACCGCAGCCGAACCAGTGAACCCTCATACTCCCCTCCGCGTGGGCATCCACCTGCCTCGTCTTCCCTGGCTCAGCGTCGTTCCCTTCCTAGGCCTCGCCGTCGTCTACCGCCTGGGTGTTGTTTGCGCGGCATGGTCAAGGTGGTCAACGAACGACAGCCATCGGAAGAGTACTATACATGGTGAGGCTGACCGATGGACCCACCAGCTACATCTTTGCATGCAAGGAAGTGCGTCCATATTATGGGCAAAAAAATGATTCTTACCCCTGACAGCTGGGACCCACTAGTTATATCTTCGCACGCAAGGAAGTGCCTTCTTATCCTCCCTGAGAGCTGGGACCCATTCGGTCGAAGCGTACGTAGCGTTGTATGTCTGGTCACGAACGTGTACGTACGTACTGGTCGATCGGTCTCTGTACAAGTATGAACTGTGGCCGAGTAATTAGCAGCACGTGTCGTAGTAGAGCACCCGACATAGCAGTTCAGGCAGTCCCGTCTAAATCATGTACACGTACGTATAGCCACAGGGCAAAAAATACGGCCACGTACATACATACGGGAAGGGTCTCGAACGCGTACTCGCGCATACGGACGGGCAGGGCTCGTGTACATGGAGAGGCAATGGACGGTAGCAACGGCGTCCTGTTCATCGGGCAGCCAACCAGCTGGGTCAGAACAGAGAAACAGCGTCCTGTTCATCGGGAGGCAACAGACTGGGTCGGAATGCGTCCTGTTCAATGGGAGCCAACCGGCTTGGACGGAACAGCCGAAACGGGGTCTGGCATACCACAAAACGGAGGAAACGGACTTGTGTTCAAGCTCCTACGGTCGAAACGGGGTGCTGTTGATCGGGAGGGGTGTGGCGTACAGCAAAACGGAGGAAACGGACTTGTGTTGGAGCGCCTACGGTCAAAACGGGTTCCTGTTCATCGGGAGGGGTGTGGCGTACCGCAAAACGGGACTCCAGAGGCTACTGTTCATCCACCGTCTACTGCCTCACTCCAGC
Organism: Thinopyrum elongatum; assembly: GCA_011799875.1. Taxonomy (NCBI): domain Eukaryota; kingdom Viridiplantae; phylum Streptophyta; class Magnoliopsida; order Poales; family Poaceae; genus Thinopyrum; species Thinopyrum elongatum. The sequence continues at coordinate 428,105,238 of CM022302.1, forward strand.
CTCCACGGGCTACTGTTTATCCACCGTCGACTTCCTCCAGCCTCCACCTGCTCCTGTTCATCCGCCGTCGACTTCCTCCTGACTCCCCCGGTTACTGTTCATCCACGGGCTACTGTTCATCCAGCCTCCACCGGCTACTGTTCAACCAGCCCTCCTCGGGGTCCTGCTCATCCACCCCCACCTCCTCGATCGGGGTCCAGTTCATCTAGCGGCAACGGCCTACTACCACGTGGTCCTGTTCATCCAACCCCCACCGGGAACTTTTCATCCACAGCCAACCAACCGGCTCGACTCACCATGTCTCGACTAGTTCTACGTACCGCGCGCACGGTAGCAACGGTCACTGTTCATCGAGAGGTAACCCAACACCGGCTGGCTACGTCTTGCATGGGGGCTCGATCGGCTTCAGTAAGCAGCAACAGTGATCGATCGCTCGGGTACAGTTAGCAGCAGCAGTGAAGGAATCGCTCGGGTTCAATCAGCAGCGAATGAATCGCTCGGGTTCAGTTAACAGCCAAGGGATCGATTGCTCGGGTTCAGTAACGTAGCTAGCAGTGCAATCGCTGATCGGGTTCAGTTAGAGCCCAATGCCTCGCACACACGCGCGTACGTGTATGCGAGAAACGCACAAACCTCCATGCATCGCTCGGCCCCGACCACCCACCGTAACCGGGAACTCCCCGAAATTTTCCTCGCCCTTGCTTCTACCACAATTTTTTCCGTCATGGACGGCCCAAAGAATGTCATGCAGGTGCGTCCCCGGCCCCCACCAGGGACTGTTCATCCAACCCCCAACAACGGTCACTGTTCATCAAGAGGCAGGTTCGATCAGCTTTAGTTAGCAGCAGTAGCGAAGGAATCGCTCGGGTTCAGTTAACAGCCAAGGGATCGATTGCTCGGGTTCAGTAACATAGCTAGTGCAATCGCTCGGGTTTAGTAAGCGAATGCCTCACTCGGGTTCAGTTAGATCCCAATGCCTCGCACACACGCACGTACATGTACGACAGAAACGCGCAAACCTCCATGCATCGCTCGGCCCCAACCACCCACCATAACCGGGAACTCCCCGAAATTTTCCTCGCCCTCGCTTCTACCATGATTTTTCCGTCATGGACGACCCAAAGAATGTCATGCAGGTGCGTCCCCGGCCCGCCCAGGACGAAAAGCCCATTTTCTATCATGATTTTTTGTCATAGAAGTAGGAGCCCACCACATCTATGATGATACATGCTTTTGTCACAATTATGTTCATAGAAGTGTCATATGCATGACAGAAAAAAATTCGTTCGGCCCAAAATGTCACGGATGTGTCTTTTTTTGTAGTGTAGTTTTGTTAAGGTTTGATCACTAGTATCCACTATGTTCTGAGATTGATGTTGCTATGACTTTGCTATGCTTAATGCTTGCCACTAGGGCCCGAGTGCCATGATTTCAGATTTGAACCTATTATGTTTTCATGAATATATATGTGTTCTTGATCCTATCTTGCAAGTTGTAGACACTTATTACGTGCTATGATCCGCATACCCCAAGGTGACAATAATTGGGATTATTTCCGATGATTACCGTAGTTTGAGGAGTTCATGTATTCACTAAGTGCTAATGCTTTGGTCCGGTTCTCTATTAAAAGGAGGCCTTAATATCCCTTAGTTTCTATTAGGACCCCGCTGCCACGGGAGGGTAGGACAAAAGATGCCATGCAAGTTCTTTTCCATAAGCACGTATGACTATATACGGAATACATGCCTACATTATATTGTTGAATTGGAGCTAGTTCTGTGTCACCTTAGGTTATAACTGCTACATGATGAATATTATCCAACACAATTATCATTCCCGATCCATTGCTTACGAGCTTTTCACATATTGATCTTTAGTTAGTTACTTTGCCGTTGCCACTGTTACAATCACTGCAAAACTGCTACTGTTACTTTTGCTACCATTACCGTTACTTCCATACTACTTTGCTACTAAATATTTTGCTGCAGATATTAAGTCTTTCAGGTATGGTTGAATTGACAACTCAACTGCTAATACTCGAGAATATTCTTTGGCTCCCCTTGTGTCGAATCAATAAACTTGGGTTGAATACTCTACCCTCGAAAACTGTTGTGATCCCCTATACTTGTGGGTTATCACGTCCCACTACGCATATAACACCTTGAAGATGTCGGGCCCCATGTGAGTCATCTCCATCCCTTAAGATAAGAGAGATGCAGTGATATGTGTCGACAAGATGTATAGAGATGTAGTAGTAGCAGAGGCTATCAAAACCTCAGCTCCCACCAAGGAGGAAAAGAAAGTTCAGAAAAACAGCAAGGGTACCGGCAAGGACCCCGGGAAGCGCACCTCATTGGAGTGCGCTACGCCCGGCAGCGACTTGCCGGAAAGTTTGACCAGCAAGAGATCCAGGGATGCTCCCCCTACAACAAAGAAGGTTCCGGCGAGGCAGGATGGCGCTGATGGCACTTTCACCATTAGTTCCACCCTCGATGACAAATAGGAAAGCGTGCTCGTTGCCTTCCTGCGGGCGAATGTCATTGTGTTTGCATGACAACCATCTGACATCCCCGGTGTTCCCAGGGAAGTAATCGAGCACCACCTTGTTGTTTGTCCTCATGCCCGTCCGGTTAAGCAGAAAATCAGGAAGCAAGCCTTGGAGTGGCAGCAGTTCATTGCCGAGGAAATCAAGAAACTTGAAGCAGCAGGCTTGGTCAGAGGAGTATTGCACCCAACTTGGTTGGCAAATCCAGTGGTGGTGCACAAGGCAAATGGGAAATGGATACTTTGTTGATTTCACTTACTTGAACAAAGCATGTCCAAAGGATCCCTTTCCCTTGCAGCGCATCGACCAGATCGTCGACTCTACTTCAAGGTGTGATTTGCTCTCCTTTCTGGAGGCATACCCCGGATACCATCAGATCTTCATGGCTAAGGAAGATGAGGAGAAAACCGCGTTTATCACCCCATGTGGCACGTACTGCTTTGTACGAATGCCTTTTGGGCTGAAAAGCGTTGGTTCAACATTTGCGAGGGCTGTGCAGATTGGTTTCGAGCCTCAACTCCATAGGAACATCAAAGCTTACATGGATGACACAGTGGTTAAGACCAGAGATAAGTCTACACTTATCCAAGATTTGGAGGAAACTTTTGCAAACCTGCGGAAGATCAACTTGAAGCTCAACCCGAAGAAGTGTGTGTTTGGCATTCCATCCGGCAAGCTCCTGGGATTCTTCGTGTCTTAGCGAGGGATAGAAGCCAACCCCGACAAGATCAAAGCAATAGAGCAAATCCAAGCCCCTAAAACCATCAAGGATGTGAGGTGTCTGACTGGCTGTGTTGCTGCGCTGAGTAGATTCATTTCAAAATCCGCTGAGCGTGCCTTGCCGTTCTTCAAAATCTTGAAGAAGGTTGGACCAGTAAAATGGACCCCGGAGGCAAAGGCTGTGCCGCGGGATTTGAAGACCTACCTTTCCTCCGCAATAACCTTGGTCGCACCTAAGCCATAAGAGCCGCTGCTGCTATATTTGGCGGCAACAAATCAAGTGGTTAGTGCTGCCTTGGTGGCGCAGAGCGAAGTGGATAGCAAAGAATCCAATACAGCAGAGTCACTCAGTGATGGGTCAAACCTACCCCCGGCAAGCCCAGATACAAACAAAGAAGAGGGGCCACAAGCAGATGCTGTCAATCAGAAGGAGTTAGAAAGGAAGAAGATGGTGCAGTGACCAGTTTACTTTGTCAGCTCCCTCTTGCAGGGGCTAGATCAAGGTACTCTGGGGTGCAAAAGCTGATCTTCGGCCTTCTCATGACCTCAAGAAAGCTGTGCCATTCCTTCCAAGCTCATGAGATCATGGTTGTGACTCGCCTTCCGTTGCAGTGCATTATGAGGAACACCGAGGCTACCGGCAGGATAGTCGAGTGGGCATTGAGGTTATCAAGATTTGCTTTGAAGTTTGAAAGCACGACAACTATCCAAAGCAGAGCATTGGCAGAGTTTATTGCAGAGTGGACGCCAACACCTGACAAAGAAGTGCAAGAAACAGTTCTTCCCGGCAAGGAGGCCCCCAAGGAGTGGGTGGTGTACTTTGACAGAGCTTTTTCACTGCAAGGCGTCGGGGCGGGAGTGTTATTTATCGCACCCATCGGAGAGCACCTCAAGTATGTCATTCAGATGCACTTCCCCAGGGAAGAAGCAACCAACAACACAACTGAATATGAGGGATTACTTTCCGGACTCAGGATTGCAATAGAGTTGGGGATAAAGAAGTTGATTATTTGTGGTGATTCTCAGCTCGTGGTGAAGCAGGTGAACAAGGATTATCAGAGCCCACTGATGGAGGCATAAGTGGATGAAGTGAGAAAGTTGGAGGAGCACTTTGATGGGTTGCAAACAGAGCACGTGCCTCGTGCAGAAAACAGCATTGCTGATCACCTGAAAAAGTGCGCTGCCCAGAAGCTTCCTGTGGAACCAGGGACTTTTGAACTCCAACTAACTCAACCATCGGTTTCCCCATCAACGTTGGCCAGAAAGAGAAGGATGCTCAACGCCGGCACTCATTTCCCAGTAGAGCTCCCTAGAGCCGCTGGTGAGAAGATTGCCGGGGAGAGCTGTCGGGGTATGACACCTATGGGATCCCGAGAGACCCCTTTACGATTCGGCAGGGGGAGAGGTATACGCAAAGAGCAGAACCAATGATCGACGCGGGAAGTTTTTACCCAGGTTCGGGCCGCTGATCAGCGTAAAACCCTACTCCTGCTTTGTGTTCTTATTGATGTTCTTGAGCCCAGCCTTCAGGAGCGCTCGCAATGAACAGTACGTTCAAAGAGCAGCTACGCATGCAGAATGGGCCAGAAGTTCTCCTCCCTATAGCAGTTGCCTTGGGCCTCCTTTTATATGTTCAAAGGGGTCTCCACAGTGGCAAAATGTACATACATTGAGGTGTAAAGTAGCTACAAGGTATCATACCAAACCCCTGACGGATTAGGACAAGTGCATTTAATGCACCGTGAGGTGTCCGTTTAGGTGTCCTCCCTTTCTTGGGGACGGAAAAAGGGGCCATCCCATCAGCACCGCTTAAGCTCTCCTCCACTGGCGCATTGCCATGCATCCAGGGAAGGACCCAGAATGTCAGGTTTTGTCGTTGTGCTGGGGTAGTGGTACAGTGGCAGAATCTCGCCGGGCGCCGAAACTTGCCGGGCACCAAGCCTTGCCGGGCGCCAAGCCTTGCTGGACGCCAAGGCTTGCCGGGCGCCAAGTCTTGCCGGGCTCCAAAGGCCATCCCGGCAAGGATCTTGCCGGGGAAGCTGGCCTTCGGATTCCGGCTTCGCTTGTTCGTTGATCCTCAGATCTCTGACTTGACGACTTCCTTGGTGACTTGAATCGACCTCGAGCTGTTCCCGGAAAGCCTTGCCGCGAGGATGGCTACAACTGCCCGTGCACAAGTACGGGGTACTAGTGGCCCAATACTTAGTACACCGATAGGAGCCCCCGAGACTAGGCCATACACGAGTGCGAGGCGTTGTTGGGCTAGGCCCAAACGGTGCACAGGCACGCGTGGCAGGGAATTAACCGCTCGTAAATATCTCGTTTTACTGTGCCCCCCACTACGCGCACGGAGCGCGCGACGTGGGAAGCGTGCCAAAAAGGCTGCAACTGCCTCGCGCCTATAGAGGCGCATTCACATTGGGGAATAAAAGAGGCGGCCCCGCTCCTTCCCCATAAAAAAGGAGAAGTTGCAGAGGCACGAACCTATTTATCCCCTTCTTCTTCTCAATCTGGCCATCGCCATCGCCCTCCTTCTCTCGAGCTCAGAGCGAAGCCTTTTCTTCTTCCGCCCGCTACTTTCGTGCTCGCTTCACTCCCAGCTTCCGCTCCCGCCATCGCCATGGCGCCCAAGGCTAGCAAAGGCAAGGGCAAGGAGGCGAAAGCCGATGTTTCGGAGAGCGAACTGGTGAAGATGCGGAAGAGGCTCGTCGTCTTCCCTCCAACGCTCGATGCCGAAGCTTTGAAGGGGCGATACCAATGCATGTGGGCGAAGGGGACGCAAGCCCATCCCGCCACACGCGTAATCCCAGGTGCTTGTTCTGAAGGCGGATCGGACAGATACCCTTTCTTCACTGCATATTTCTATTGCGGGCTCTGTCCCCCTTTTTCCGACTTCTTCAATGATATCATGTACACATACGGCTTTCGCCTTCTCGATTTCACGCCGAATGCAGTACTTTGCATGTCTATCTTTACCCATCTCTGCGAAAACTTTGTTGGCGTGACCCCCAATTCTGCCCTTTTTCGCCATTATTTCTTCCCTCGCATCCAAAAAGGAGAGGCCCTCTCTGGTTCTATTGCCTGGATTCCAAGGGCTTGGAATAAGGAAATATACCCAGAGGGAGTATACCGCGAAAAGTGGGACGAGTGGCGGGCTGAATGGTGCTGGATCCAGGAAGCAGATCCCCATCCATTTTGTCACCCCGGGCAACAGAAGGTGATCCGCGGCAAGGATTGGAGCGACCCCGCAGCGGAGGACGAGAAGCTCACAATCGCCACTACCAGAATCCTTCACCTAAAGGCTGCCGGACTGACGATGGAGATGATCGGCTTCGACTTTCTCCGTCGCCGCATCGCCCCTCTGCAGAATAGGGGAAGGCCAGCTTGGGAATACAAGAACGTGGCAGATGTCATCAGATTGCGCCCCGGGCTGAACAACAACCTGACCGCTATGCAGCTTGGCGCTCTCCGTCAAAAGTTATTCCAGCGCGAAGATAAGCACCGGCTGCCGGCAAGGATTGTCCCCTTGTGCAATAATTCTGCCTTGGGGTCGATCATTGCTTTCATGCCGGTGTTCAATGCCACGGCCTTGACCCGACCTGGGCCGAGCCAAGCGAGGAGGAAGCGCAGAAGTTCTTTGACAACTTGACGGAGAAGCCTGTCCGGAAAGAGTCAGATTTCATCTGAGCCACCACTAATCAAGAAGTAGCTTATATCGCTACTAGAGTGGAGGAGGCGAATCTTGTCGCGGAGGCCGGCAATGTTGGCTTCACAGAGTGGGAAGCCAGCGACGCAGAGGTGGTAGTGGAGGCAAAGCCTGCCGAGGAGGACAAGGTTGCCGGGGAAGAAGGCAGCGCAGCCGCTGAGAGCTCGTCCGGCGAAGACAGGGCCGAAGAGGAGACGCGAGAAGAGCCCTCACCCCCGAAGAAGACAAAGCGTGTTCTTCGGAAGGCTGCATCAGGCATCCCGGCAAGCCAGCCTTCTTCGAGCGGCGAAGCCCCCGGCAAGAAAGTGGCCAGCAAGACTTGACCACGGCAGGGGGCTCGTCAACAGCCTGCGCGGCGCGCGAGACCCACACCAGCGACCACTACTGGGGCGGCAGGAGGGTCTCGTACTACCGCACCGGAAGCTGCCCCGGCGCCTGCCACAGCCAAGCGGCCTAGGACTCCTCCTCCGCCTCCCCACTTAGACACCACACTGGAGGTCGACTTCGACATCTCCAGCTTTAGTCCAGAGCGAGAGGAAGAAGAGTGAGTACTTGCCACAGCTTTTACCTTCCAATTTTGCATCAATCTTACTGACTTGCTTGTGTTGTTTCTGCAGTGACACAGAAACCTTGCTAGAGAGGATGGCGAAGAGGTCAAGGACTTCTACGGGCGACGAGCCCCCGGCAGGCTCCACGAGCGTGCCGGAAACTGTCATTGTCAGCCCGGAGTCCAGTTCTCAACGCAGCCCCCAGCACAGCCCCCAGCGTAAGTTCATTGTCCTTTTTCCGCTGACTGGTGCCGAGGCTTTCATTCTTGCCGCTAATATCTTTGGGTTCGAAGGAGAAGAACGGCAACAAGGAGAAGACATTCCCTTTGTGCCTCCTTCATCGACCGCTCCGCCCACAAGCACATCCCCCGCAAGAGATCCTGCCGACGAGCCCGTCCTGATTGAGGAGGAGCCGGCAAGCACGGACTCCGGCAACCCACCCCCGGCAACCGGAGTTGTCGGAAGAAACGAAGCCACCTCCCCACAGCTCGACGCAGGTACTCGATCGCCTCAGAGTGCTTGTTATTCTTTTTCTCTTATCTCTTTATCTTTAGTCACTTCAAACACCAACCTCGATCTTATTCTGTCTTCCTCCTTCGCCCTTCAGAGTTCCCTGTGATGGAACACATGGACGTCGACGTAGTCATCGAGGAGACCGCCAGGGATGCCGCCGCCGAAGCAGACAGGAACGCTGCCAGCGAGGCCACCAGGGATGACGTTGCCGAGGCTGGTGGTGCTCTTGACGGGGAGGCCGCCAAGAAAGCACAAGAGGAAATCGCCGAAGAACCTGCTGAAGAGGGCGACAGGGAGGCTGAGGACCGCACTGACAGCATTCCTGCTGCAGGAGCGCCAGGCGCTGCACCGGCCACAGAGCCCCCTGTCACTGGTGAGGCGGCCACTGAAGACCAGCCATCAACATCTGGAGGCCCCTCATCCAGCAAGTACCTCAAGGTTGGCGAGGACCTGTTCGTCAACTTGCCGGGGACGGCAAGCACTGAGGCACCAGCCGAAGGAGAAATTTTCGAGGAAATCATTGCCGCTGCCGAGCTCGAAGTTGTTGACGACCCTAGCACTAGCAGCGGTAAATCTGAAGAGGATCAACTCCTTCAGGCCATGGGTGAGAATTTCCGCAAACTCCAGGCTCTCCATCGCGCCCGAAAAGAGAAGGCGGACTCCAGAATGGCAGTTGTCGAGGCAGCCGAAACGGATTTTCAAAGGCGCGTCGCACAAATGCAGATCTGGCACGCCGAGGCCCTCCAAGAGTTGGTTGCCGGCCGGGAACAAGTGAGCCAGCAGTGGAATGAGATCCTCCTGAAGCAATCCGATATGGAGAAGGCACATGATGAAGCTGTTCAAAGGATTGCTGCCGAAGATGCTCTCCTGACGGGGCGCCGCGTTGCTCTTGATGCTCACGAAGAAGATCTCACCGCACGTGAGCTGGCGCTCGCCGCCAAGCTTCGTAGCAAGGATGAAGACATCGAGAATCTTGTCGCGCGGTGGACCCAGGAGCTGGAGCAAAAACATAAGGAGGCGCTCGAAGCTCTGACTGCAAATCACGCCGGCAAGCTCAAGGAGGCCGTCGATGCTATTGAAGCTGCAGAGGCCGCCAGGAACGAGCTGAGCGACAAAGTGAAGAGGCTGGAAACAGATCTCGAAGAGCACGGCAAGGAGCTCTCAACGCTCAAGGGGGACAGTGAAAAAACCCTCCACTCCTTGGCGGAGATGCAAGTTGCCCTGTCCGACAAGACCAAGCAGCTCTCCTCTGCGGCTGATAATATTTTGGTTCTGGAGCTGAAGCTGACCACGCTGCAGAAGTCTCTCGAGACCGGCAGGGCTCGTGAGAAGGCTCTACTCAAGGATCTCCAAGGAGAGAGGAACCTGCTCAAGAGTGCCGCCGCCGCCCAAACCGAGTACGAGAAGGGAGTGGAGATCTGGACTGGACGCCTCATCGCCACCGCGGAGAAGCTTACCGCAGAACTGTCAACCATGGGCCTGTCGAACTTCAAGTATTCTTCCGAGGAAAGAATATCTCCAAGTGCCAGGTTGACGATGTTCTTTGAAAGAATCATCAATGCGTTGAGGGCGCTCCAGTCTAGCCACGCGACCCAACTGGTAAACGAGACCCGCCGGCTTTGCCGGGCCGTCCTCCGCAAGGTGCTCATCAAGGTGGTGCACAGCAATCCCGGTATCGACCTCTCCAACGCGCTCGGCCATCTGCCAAAGGATGCGAATGTTGAGGCGCTTGAAGAGCGCATCGCGCCAATCCTTGAGAAGGTGGACTCCATCAAAAGGATCGAAGGCCAGCGCAGGGATTGAGTGCTTCCCTTTTATTCTTGCCGTCGTTATCTCATGTAAAAGACAATTAAGTCTCAAGTTAGAATCGCGGCAACTCATGGATGTAATACAATTTGCCTATGTTTAGGTTCATGCTCGTTATTTTCCTTGTCTGATTCCTTTACGTATGGAGTTGATCCTACGCTTATTGAAAAACTTGCCGGCGCGCAACCTGCCATGAGCGCTGGGTGCGGGACTTCAGCAGCCTGCTGGAGGCGCAGCGACCGGCATGACTCCTTGGCATTCTCAGTGCAGCCACTTAAATCGTTGAGCGGACTCGAAACAAAATAAGGGCACAACCGATTACGGCAAGGGTTCCTTCGCATGCAGATTTTCCATACAAGAGTCGGAATCGTCCAAGGAAACAACCTTGTAATAAAAGAAAAACTTGCTCTGAGTTTTTAGGACTTAGCTTTCTATCACTGTCCTTCCTCCGGCAAGCATCGATTCCGAACGTCGCCAACTGGTATTCATATCCTTGCCCCCCCCCCCCCCGGCAAATGTGCACGCGAGGAATCCCTCTGTCTTTTGGGAAAAAGAAAGAAGAGAAAATAAAGACATGAAACCTTGGCGGTTCATTAGAACTTACCGGGATTAGGTGTCATACAACATCTTAGACAAACATGCATATATATAAATATGAACATCGGAATCCATAAGGGAATGTACAACACTTAAATTTATTCATCTGTGCTCAGGGTCTGCGCCTGGCTTTGTACAAAGGATCACATGCCTTGCCGGCAAGACTTGTACAAAAGGGTGGTTGCCGGGATCCCCCGGCAACCGCGCCTTATGGATAGAACTTGCGAAGATGTTCGATATTCCTGGAATTACTCACTGGAACGCCATCTTCGGTCTCCAGGCGGACAGCGCCGGGCCTGGTGACTCGTACTACCCGATAAGGGCCTTCCCACTTTGGCGTCAACTTGTTTGAATTCTTAGCGGACTGAATCCGTCGAAGAACAAGGTCGCCTTCCTCAAGGCTTCGGGCATGGACTTTGCGGCTATGATAGTGGCGCAAAGCTTGCTGGTAGCGTGCAGCTCGCACAGCAGCCTGAAGACGATTCTCCTCAAGGAGCACAGCGTCATCTTGCCGCAGTTGCTCTTGCTCGAGCTCATCATAAGCGAGCACTCGAGGAGATCCATATATGAGTTCTGTGGGGAGAACTGCTTCCGCTCCGTAGACCAGAGCGAAGGGCGTCTGGCCGGTGGCTCGATTTGGTGTCGTTCTGATTGACCAAAGAACCGCCGGCAACTCATCAATCCAGCGTCTTCCGCACTTTTTCAGCCTATCAAAAGTTCTGGTCCTGAGACCGCGCAGCACTTCAGCATTGGCCCTCTCCGCTTGGTCGTTGCTTCTCGGGTGAGCAACAGAGGCAAAACAAATCTTGCCGCCAAGGTCTTGGACGTACTGCATGAAGGTGCGACTTGTGAACTGCGTGTCGTTGTCGGTGATGATCCTGTTAGGCACACCGAAACGGCAAACAATTCCTTTGAAGAACTTGATAGCTGACTGCGCTATCACCTTCCTCACTGCTTCCACCTCCGGCCACTTTGTGAACTTGTCGATAGCAACGTACAAGTACTCAAAGCCCCCGGTAGCACGTGGGAAAGGGCCCAGTATGTCGAGCCCCCAGACCGAAAATGGCCAGGAGAGAGGGATTGTCTGGAGAGCTTGAGCTGGCTGATGTAATTTCTTCGAATGAAACTGGCACGCTTCACACTTGGTTACTAGTGCAGTCGCATCCTAGAGGGCGGTAGGCCAAAAGAAACCTTGCCGGAATGCTTTCCCGGCAAGCGCTCTTGACCCTATGTGAGAACCACATATGCCCCCATGTATCTCCGCCAACAGCTTTAGTCCATCTTCCCGAGGAATGCACTTCAATTTCACACCGTTTGGTCTCTTTCTGTACAGGACGTCATCGACGAACTTGTACATAACAGACCGACGAGCTACTCTCTCTGCTTCTTCCTGCTCCTCAGGGAGTTCACCTGTCTGAAGGAAATGGACAACATGCTGCGCCCATGCTAGAGCCTGAGGCTCGACAGCTAGGACTAAAGGCATCTCCTCCGCCAGGGGAACGGTTGTCTCGACAGCAAGGGCCTGAGGCCCTGCCGGAGCCCGTTGCTCCCCGGCAGGCTTGTCGATCCCGGCAACTTCCTTGCCGGCGGCTCCAGGGAGCTCTGCCAGGAAGTACTAGCCAGAGTTCAACTTTCTTCTCTTTTCTTGCCGCATTGATGGCGCCACGGATGGTTGGGTCAATTGGAGTACAAAAGTTCCTGGTTCCACAGGCAACTTGAGGGCAGCGCGCTTTGACAGGTCGTCAGCAATATTGTTCTCGGCCCGAGGAACGTGCTCCATTTGGAGGCCGTCAAAGCGCTCTCCAATTTCCTTACTTCATCTACGTAGGCTTGCATCAATGGACTTTGATAGCTCTTGTTAACTTGCCTGACGACAAGTTGTGAATCGCCTTTGATGACGAACTTTTTGATACCAAGGTCCGCCGCAATCCTGAGACCGGCGAGCAAACCCTCGTATTCTGCAGTGTTGTTGGTCGAACTCTCCCACGGAAAGTGCATTTGGACTACGTACTTGAAGTGCTCTCCGGTGGGTGTGACAAGCAGCACGCCAGCACCGGCGCCTTGCAGCGAGAAAGCCCCGTCAAAGTACATAACCCATTGCTGATCGATTTCCTTGCCGGGGAGAGTTGTTTCCTGAACTTCTTCGTCTGGTGTTGGGGTCCATTCTGCAATGAACTCCGCCAAGGCCCTACTCTGAATTGTCGAAGTGCTTTCAAACTTAAGGCCAAAGCTGGACAACTCCAACACCCACTCGACGATCCTGCCGGTTGCTTCCGGATTTTGCAAAATCCGTTGCAACGGAAAGCGAGTGACGACGGTGATCTCATGTGCTTGAAAATAATGGCGCAGCTTCCTTGAGGCCATAAGTAGGCCGAAAAGCAACTTCTGCACACTAAAATATCTTGACCTAACTCCTTGTAAAACAGAGCTGACAAAATAAACTGGGCGCTGCACCACCTTCTTCTTCTGCACGGGTTCTTCTGTTTGCGCAGATCCTGTCTTGCCGGGATCAACCCTTGCCGGGGAAGATCTTGTCGCGTCATTTGGCGGTCCTGCCGCTGGTGTTGCTTCCTCATCAGCTTCTCTCTGCGCCACCAGCGCAGCACTAACCACTTGATTTGTCGCTGCCAGATACAGAAGCAACGGCTCTTGCGGTTTAGGCGCGACTAGCGTCGGCGGAGAGGAAAGGTATTTCTTCAAATCTTGCAGCGCAGCCTCCGCTTCCGGAGTCCATTTCATTGGACCTGCCTTCTTCAAAATTTTGAAAAAGGGCAGGGCGCGCTCAGCAGATTTGGAAATAAACCTGCTTAGAGCGGCAACACAGCTGGCAAGACGACGCACATCCTTGACGCGTCTCGGCGCTTCAATTTGCTCAATAGCTTTGATCTTGTCGGGATTCGCTTCGATTCCCCGGCAAGATACAAAAATCCGAGGAGCTTGCCGGAAGAAACACCGAACACGCACTTCTTAGGATTGAGCTTCAAGTTGATCTTGCTCAAGTTTGCAAATGTTTCTTCTAAGTCTTGAATGAGCGTTGCTTTATCCTTGGTTTTGACCACTATATCATCCATATACGCCTCCATATTTCTATGGAGTTGTGGCTCAAAACTGATCTGGATTGCTCTGGCAAATGTTGAACCAGCACTTTTCAACCCGAAAGGCATTCGTATAAAACAATACGTACCACATGGGGTGATAAAGGCGGTCTTCTCTTCATCTTCCTTTGCCATAAAAATCTGATGATACCCTGAATAGGCGTCAAGGAAGGACAGGAGATCACAACCAGCGGTGGCATCCACAATCTGGTCGATGCGCGGCAAGGGAAAGGGATCTTTTGGACAAGCTCTATTGATATCTGTATAATCGATACAAAGCCTCCATTTCCCATTCGCTTTCCGCACTACGACCGGATTAGCCAACCAGGTTGGATGAAGCAATCCTTTGACCAGTCCTACGGCCTCCAGCTTTTTAATCTCTTCGGCAATGAATTCTTGCCGCTCCAAGGCCTGCTTCCTCACCCTTTGCTTGACGGGCCGCGCATGAGGACAGACAACAAGGTGGTGCTCAATTACCTTCCTGGGAACACCGGGGATGTCAGACGGTTGCCATGCAAACACGTCGACATTCGCCCGCAGGAAAGCAACGAGCGCGCTTTCCTATTTGTCATCTAGGGTGGAACTTATGGTGAAGGTTCCCCCCGTTCCATCCTCTCTGACAGGCACCTTCTTAGTCTCCGGCGAAGCAGCCTTGGACTTCTTGTTTTTGCAGGTGGAACTCTCTGGTACGTCCTCGACGGAAGCGCAGCACTCCGAGGAGGTGCACTTGCCGGAGTTCGCGCCAAGGTTCCTGCCGGTCTTCTTCTTCTCTCCGGGAGTTCCAGTGGCAGGAGCAGGTACCTTGATGGCAGGTGCTGCAACCGCCTCCCGGTAAAGTTGGTCGGCACAGATGAGCGCATCCCTCTTATCGGAATGGATAGTGATGACGCCCAACGGCCTAGGCATCTTCAAGACGTTGTACGCGTAGTGTGATGCCGCCATAAACTTAGCCAGCGCTGGCCGACCAAGGATCCCATTGTATGACATGGGGATCTTGGCGACATCAAACACCACCTTCTCGGTCCTGAAGTTAAGCTTGCTGCCAAATGTTACTGGCAGCGTGATCTTGCCCTTAGGCTGGGTTCTTCCCGGATTGACCCCTTGAAACGTACCCGTTTCCTCGAGGTCCTCGTCGGGAATCTGAAGCTTTCTGAGCACATCCGGCGAGATTAAGTTTAGGCCGGCCCCGCCATCAACTAACATTTTCGTCACCTTGAGGTTGCAAATTGTTGGGCAGACCAACAATGGCAGGCACCCGACCGCAGTTGTGCGATCAGGGTGATCCTCGGCGTCGAAAATGATAGGCGTGCTGGACCATTTCAGGGGCCTACATGCCTCTGGGGATGGCTCTGCTGCATTAACCTCCCGCACCCACTGTTTAAGTTGGCGGTGGGAAGAATGCAGCGAGGCACCCCCATCAATGCACATAGCCTCCGTAGCCTTCTGAAATTCCTGCTCACTGGATTCATCATCTTCCTCATCATCATCTCCTTCTTTATCTCGGCCCCGAGTGGGCCGATCCTTCTGCTGCTTGGCCTTGCCGCGGCGACCCCCTCGGCCACCGCGTTTCTTGCCGGACCCCTCAGCACCATCTTGGGCCTTCTCCTTGTCTCGCCTCTCGTATTCGGCCCTCTGCTTCTCGGCAAGCTGCTCAACTTACCGGCAGTTCTGGAGATCGTGGCCCTTGGTGCGATGGATCTTGCAATACTGCTTGCCGGAGTTTTCTGACTTGTCGGCAGCCACCAAGGCCTGACAGGAAGGGCACCCGGCAAGATCCTTGCCGGGGTCGCTAACCTTGGCCTTCTTGGCGGCGCCGGGGTTGTCGAATTCCTCGACAGCAAGCACGGCCTTGCCTCCGCGCTTCCTGTTCCGCCGCCGACCTTTCCTTGACGGGGCCGCGGCGTCTTCATCTTCAGAGGCGCCTGCCGCGCCAACAGCCTCACCAGGGAGTTTCCTCCCCTCTTCAGCTCGAGCGCACTTGTCGGCCAGAGCATAAAGCTCGGCAATACTCCTGACTTTGTTCATCACCAGCTCTTCCCGCATTTTGCGGTTACGCACGTTCTGGTGGAACGCGCTAATGACAGCGGCAGGGTGAACGTCGGGAATGTTGTACTGCACTCAGCTGAACCTCTGCATAAACTTGCACAGGGACTCGCCCTCCTTCTGAGGGATGATGTGCAAATCGCTTTCTTGGCCAGGAGCTTGGTGGCCTCCAACAAAGGCGCCAACAAACTGATGGCACAGATCTGACCAGGAAGAAATGGAATTCTTCGGCAGATGCATCAACCACGACCTGACGTTGGGTTTGAGCACCAACGGGAAGTAGTTGGCGAGTATCTTGTCATCTCGGCCCCCGGCAGCCTGCACCGCAATGGTGTAGATGCTCAGGAACTCCGAGGGATGGGTCTTACCGTCATATTTCTCCGGGACCTCCGGCTTGAAGGTTCGGGAATTGGGCCACCGGACTTGCCGCAGCTCACGGGTAAACGCTGGAGTCCCTACCTCATAAGGTAAGTCTCCTACGTCCCGTGGCGCAGGCTCGTCGACAGCCGGCCCCGCGCGCCTATTAGAGTGATAGCGCGCTTCCCGTCGCCGCTCGATGGTTGTTCGAGCGTCCTCCTTGCCTCATTCCTGGAGAACCTGACATTGATCACGACGCATCCGTGGATCGGACGACGCCGTGGAAACTTCTTCATGGCGGTCGACTTGCTGAGTCGTCGGCCGCCGCTGGTGCCGCGGAGGGGGGTGCACTGTGGTAGCACCACCTCCGGTTTTCTCTACATCGGCTCGCGCCAGATCGATGGGCCTCCGCTGCGAGGGCCCTGCCTCTTGTGGTCCATCTTTGTTGGCGAAGCCGATAAGGCTCTGGATAGTAGCTCGCCACTCCTCCATCTTCTCCGGGGCGGGAGGAAAATCAAGGAGCAGCTGCGCATGTGCCAAGGCTTCCGCTAGCGTAGGTGGCGGCGACAAGTGCGAGGTACGTGAGGTGCTCTGACTCCTAACCATGTTAGAAGGAGCACCACCACGGTCACGCGACCGTGCGCCACCTCCGCCGGCAGCTTAGTGTGCATGCTGGCCCCGCGCATCTTGGGATCGATGCGCAGAGGCCTTTTCATGGGGACGCCCCGAACCACCAGCGCCATGACGTCGCTCATCTTGCACGACCTGGGTAGGTCGCGAGGCTTGCGCTGGCGCGGGAGCTCCAACAGGCGCCCTTCGATCCCTAGCGTTAGTTGTGCCACCCGTAGGCAACACAGCACCATCTCTAGATCCAGCGGCATGCAAGTTACCACTGCCACTGCGAACGATACCGCTCGCTTGGCTTGGATCACCAGAACGCCGCGGGGGTTCTAGTCCTCTTCCTTCTGCACCCACGTCGTCGCCTGTATGCGAAGGTGTAGGTAAAACGGACGTGGACGGCTGTACTGACGCAGCGCTCTTCTTCTTGGGCGACATGATGACGAAGATGATGAAGAAACTAAGGCGCCGAACACTAGATCAGGTTCACGCAACCTTCAATCCCCCTACCTGGCGCGCCAAAGATGTCGGGGTACGACACCTATGGGATCCCGAGAGACCCCTTTATGATTCGGCGGGGGGAGAGGTATACGCAAAGAGCAGAACCAATGATCGACGCGGGAAGTTTTTACCCAGGTTCGGGCCGCTGATCAGCGTAAAACCCTACTCCTGCTTTGTGTTCTTATCGATGTTCTTGAGCCCAGCCTTCAGGAGCGCTCGCAATGAACAGTACGTTCAAAGAGCAGCTACGCATGCAGAATGGGCCAGAAGTTCTCCTCCCTGTAGCAGTTGCCTGGGGCCTCCTTTTATATGTTCAAAGGGGTCTCCATAGTGGAAAAATGTACATACATTGAGGTGTAAAGTAGCTACAGGGTATCATACCTAACCCCTGACGGATTAGGACAAGCGCATTTAATGCACCGTGAGGTGTCCGTTTAGGTGTCCTCACTTTCTTGGGGACGGAAAAAGGGGCCATCCCATCAGCACCGCTTAAGCTCTCCTCCACTGGCGCGTTGCCATGCATCCAGGGAAGGACCCAGAATGTCAGGTTTTGTCGTTGTGCTGGGTAGTGGTACAGTGGCAGAATCTCGCCGGGCGACGAAACTTGCCGGGCACCAAGCCTTGCCGGGCGCCAAGCCTTGCTGGATGCCAAGGCTTGCTAGGCGCCAAGTCTTGCCGGGCTCCAAAGGCCATCCCGGCAAGGATCTTGCCGGGGAAGCTGGCCTTCGGATTGCACTTCGCTTGTCCGTTGATCCTCAGATCTCTGACTTGACGACTTCCTTGGTGACTTGAATCGACCTCGAGCTGTTCCCGGAAAGCCTTGCCGCGAGGATGGCTACAACTGCCCGTGCACAAGTACGGGGTACTAGTGGCCCAATACTTAGTACACCGACAAGAGCCCTACGCTAGTTGGCGAGCTACATTCTCCGGTAGAACCCCAAGCTCTTGTCGTTGAGATTAGCGCTCCCACAGCAGAGGAAATGCCTTTGGCCCTTGTCGTCGAGCCACAAGCTCCGACGTGGGCGCAGCATATAGTCCAGTTCCTTCAAACAGGAGAACTTCCCGACGATCTAGAAGAATCTGAAAAGGTAGCCTACCAATCGAGTATGTATCAGTTTGTGGATAACACTCTGTACAGAAAGAGGCCAAATGGCGTGAGGCTGAAATGCATAAGCGGGAAGATGGACTAGAGCTGTTGGCAGAGATACATGGAGGTGTATGTGGCTCACATATAGGATCAAGAGCGCTTGTCGGGAAAGCTTTCCGGCAAGGATTCTACTAGCCCACTACTCTTCAGGATGCAACTGAGCTCGTCACCAAGTGTGAAGTTTGTCAGTTCCATTCCAAGAACACCGATCAACCTGCCCAAGCCCTGCAAACAATCCCTTTATCCTGGCCTTTCGCGGTCTGGGGGCTCGAGATCTTGGGACCCTTTTCCCGAGCTACCGGAGGCTTTAAATTCTTGTTCGTAGCAATTGACAAGTTTACAAAATGGCCCGAGGTGGAGCCAGGAGAAAGGTGACTACGCAGTCAGCTATAAATTTCTTCAAAGGATTGGTGTGCCGTTTTGGAGTGCCCAACAGAGTGATCACCGACAACGGCACCCAATTCACAAGCCGCGCCTTCATGCAGTACATTCAAAGCCTTGAAAGCAAGGTCTCTTTCGCTTCTGTCGCTCACCCAAGGGGCAACAGGCAAGCTGAAAGGATGAATGCTGAAGTGCTGTGAGGGCTTAAGACAAGAACTTTTGATAAGCTGCAGAAGTGCGGCAGGTGCTGGGTTGATGAATAGCCGGTGGTTCTTTGGTCAATCAGGACGACACCAAATCGAGCTACTGGCCAGACTCCCTTCTCCCTAGTATATGGGGTAGAAGCAGTGCTCCCCACGGAACACCTCGTGTACTTGCCTATGATGAAGTAGTGCAGGAGTAGTTGCGGCATGACAATGTCGCGCTCCTCGAGGAAGATCGTCTCCGGGCAGCCGTACGTGTTGCACGATACCAGCAAGCCCTATGCCGCTATCACAGCCGCAGGGTTCATGCCCGGAGCCTTGAGGAAGGTGACCTTGTCCTTAGGCGTGTTCATTCTGCCAAGGGTGCAAACAAGTTGACACCAAAGTGGGAAGGCCCTTACCGGGTAGTACGTGTCACCAGACCTGGCACAGTCCATCTGGAAACCGAAGATGGCATCCCGATGCAAAACTCATGGAATATTGAGCATCTTCACAAGTTCTACCTGTAAGGCGCGGTTGCTGGGCCTTGCCCTGGCAACCTGTTTTGTACAAGCATAGTCCCCGGGACTTGTAACCCTTTGTACAAAGCCAGGCGCAGACCCTGTGCATAGTTGAATAAAACGAAGCACCCTTTCATGAAAACTCGCATGCATGCATTCATATTTCACTGGTACAGCGAGGTGCTATACAAATGGTTTTAACCCCTTTCCGCGACGGCGCTTGGAACCGTCACCAAGTGAGTGACTGCGATAGTGGGGTCCTTCCCACACGACCTAGAAACCGTCGGGGATAGGCCCTCCGACCACACACGCTCGGCAAAATGAGCTCGTGTGCGACGGGCGAGCGATCAAATATGATTATACATATAGTAGTATTAAAAAAATTCAATTATACAAGCCAAATTGTTTCCAGTCGTAAGTACATCCCACACAGTCAATCTCGGTTAAATGTTTTCGTTCGTATGTACATTCCACACAGTCAATCCAAGGAATACGTTTTCATTAGTATGTACATCCCACACAGTCAATCCAAGAAGTACGTTTCCGTTCGTATATACATCCCAAACAGTCACTCCAAGCAAAACGTTTCCGTTCGCATGTACATCACACACAATTTTCCACGTTAAATCGTTTGTGATAGCGTTGCCATTGCAGACGATATTAACAATTTTACCGTTTACGTTATTGAATGCATCACACACGGTGCATAGAAGAAACTGTGTGGCATAGGTTGTCCATCACACACACTTTTTATGTGGTAAATGTTTGTGCAAGGTGGCCTAACGCAAACAGATTTCAAGAGGATGTCGTGCGTGATTGTTCATTGATCCAACACGATTTATTCCTAGAAATTGTGTGTGTTGCCTGAGGTCATCGCCCATGGTGTTTTCTCAATAACCCTTTGCAATAGAAAACCCAACTAGCAGGCTAATTGGCCTATTTTAATAATCCATTTATTAATCTAATTGATATTTCATATTAAGCACATAATATATTTCATTTTCGTATTAAGGAAGCAGGATTTCATAATTGAAATACATCAGAGTACAACATCATATAGCTTCAGCACTCAACTACCCCATTACACAACTACACCAGCACCAAGTTTCACATGCAACATCTATAACCTTTGTAAATTAGCATCATAGACAGTACATAGACAGATGAATCTCATCTAGAAAACTGCTGAAGTGGAAGGCGAATATTGAGCCTTCATTGATGTTGAACGTATTTGCAACTTTAGGCCAGTGCATGTGGATGATTGACCATCCATCCTTCGTCCTCTTTAGGAAGACTTCAATATTGAACCGTGGGTGTTGTATGAATACCTTCCTCGCCTCCGGACCATATAGGTGGTTTGAGAGGTAATCATCAGTGACCTGCTTTGGAAAAGCCTGAAAACAAGGATATGCATAAATATCTTCTCTAGATTTGAAATGGCGCAAAGGAATTAAAAAGACAAGGTATAACAGTTAGTACCATGTTGTAGTGAACTGGTGTCTTCTTCATTGTGCAGACAAACATCTTATTGTTTTTTGTCACTAATTTCTTTATCCTGACACTCTTTCTGAGTTTCTTGACTTGACTGATATTCATGGACAACTCATTTCCCCATATGCAAAAAGGGTCGAACAGTGGGTCAAAACCTCTGACAGCAGGACCTACATGTGCAAGACCAAATTGTTAAAAACCTAATATTTAAAAACAAGAAGTGGAAAGGTGTGTTATTAACTGCAACAGGCCTAATATTTAAAAACAAGCAAACATAGTCATTCAAACTTGTATTGTGCAGGTCTAAGTACACTAGTTATTGGCCCTGTTTGGATCCATGGGTTAGAGTTAGTTTGAGCTAGTTTGGGCTCAAATAGCCCTAAAGTATCCAAACATGAGGGCTAGATTGAGCTAGTTGCGTCTAACCCACCCAAAACAACTATCCCACCCAAGAGGTGCTAATTGGGACTAGTTCTCCTAGTGCATTTATTATCAATCTAACCCTATCATCCAAACACCTCTTTGGCTAGAGTTAGCTTAGGGTTAGTCATTGTTGAGTATCATTGTTATTTACGAAACGTAGGATAGCATAGGATTTATTCTACCTTGACTTGTACTCCAAGATGACCATGGACTCCTATATATATGCCCACGAGGCTCAAGCAATACAATCAACTATTCCACCAATCTCTCTCTCCCTTTTAACTGTCATGAGCTAGAAACTAACTCTAACCTCTAGCTAAGTTAGAGTATCCAAACAGTGCCATTGTTAAATCAAATGGAAAGGCGTGTTAAATACTCCCTCCGGTACTTTTACTCTGCATATAAGAATTGTCTAGAGTCAAACTTCATAAAGTTTGACCTTACTTATATGAAAAAATATCAGCATCTACCATGCTAAAGTTATACAATATGAAAATTTAAGTCATGACACATCTACTGATATTGATTTCATATTGTGAATGTTGGAATTTTTTTCTATAAAGTTGGTCAAACTTTACGAGGCTTGACTTTAGACAAATCTTATATGCGAACTAAAAAGATTCGGAGGGAGTACAACATGCTTAACAGCAACCAAATATAGTCATTCATAGAGCTATTGTTAAAATTGGTATTGATGAAATTGAACTGCACAGTTCATACTAGCACATATAGAACATCACACTGTGAATAGCTGAAATAAACAAGGCATACTACGAACAACCAAAGATGGCAATTGAAACTGGACATATGCTAACTACAAACAACCGAACAACCATAAACCGTAGAAATAAACAAGGCGTAATGCAAACTACCAAATATAGCAATAAATACTGGACAGGTTCTCACTACAAAAGGGGTTCGAGAAAACAAATCATGGGTTTCCTCACTTGTCACAGATTGGCTCCTCCTCGTGGTCACCGTCGATGAGGTCTGACTTGCCAACTGAGGATCCCAAGCCAGCATCGTAGAACGTGTCCTTCAGAAATGACAAAAGGGGCTCCATGGCGATGAAGGATGGCAAATTGTTCATAACGAGCCGTAGGAGATCAGCGGCAGGGCCATCGATGAGATCGACGGCTATCGAACCCGAAGGGTTGGCGGTGGGCAACTTAACCTGTGACATAGCCCGCGTCAAGCCGTCATTATCGACGACCTCGATGTCATAGCCGTTGTCCACGACATGCCAGAATACTCTAGCCCGCTGATTGAAAGGCTCAATCCAGGTCCAGTCATCGTCGTCAGCTTCCTCGGTGGCCACCTCGCTGACGTCGGGCGAAGAGGCTGCGGTAAAGCTCTTTTGGGCCATTCGCTCCTCGAGCTCCCCGGGAAGCGTAGCCGAGCTTAGGCTGTGAAGCTCTGGAGTGGGGGAAGGGGTGGGGATGTGGATCTCTGGCAAAGGGGGCATTTAGCAGGCGTCATCTAAGAAACTCAGGGCGGCGAGGGTATGTATATCGATGGGTAAACTACACGGACAGACCGGCAGAGGTTGACGATGGAGGCGGCGCGGCAGCAACGGCGATGACCTAGCTAGGTTTGGAGCGAGGGAGGGGTGGTGTGTATGTGTGTGAGCGGGGTATTTCGGGTGAGTGAAGGATTTGGGGTGTGTGTATGGAGGGGGTCCAAGGTGGTGTTTGAGGAAATGCCGCTGGTACTGAAAATTTTACTAGGCGGGAGTAAAATGGCTGGGCTACCGAAAATTTGGATCAAGGGATTGAAGCATAGCGGGAGTAATGAACCTCACACATGGTTAAAACATAATAATCGTGTGCTATCAAACAGAAAAACACTCCAGCCGAGCAGATATTTTTTAGATTGCGAGGGATGCAGGAAGGGACAAAATGCCGAGGCTACTGAAAATTTGGATCTACTGATTGAAGCAGAGCGGGAGTAACAGACATCCCACACGGTCCACACATACTAATCGTGTGCTATCAAACAGAAAAACCATCTAGGCGGGTAGATATTTTCGAGAATGCGAGGGAGTAGATATTTTTGAGGGGGGGAGGGAAGCCTCGTGGAGCCCAATCAACTGTGATCATGTGGGTGACAGGGGCAGGGGCACGGCACACGGGTAGTCCTAGGGAACCGTGCATGTTTCGTACCCGATCGCAGACGGTAGCTGCGTCCAACTCGTCTGCTGTTTATAAATTTGGCAAAAAAAATGCGGGAAAGGGTCAGAACATGAACACACTTGCATGTGGACCAAATACATGTATGAAAAGGGTGGTTTGATGTTCAAATACCCAATGCACAACTTTGATGTGGCACCTGTCGCACAAAGCGCACATTATTATTGCTAGCCCCCCCCCCCCCCCCCCCCCACACACACACTTCATGTTGCCGGGAGGGGAATCCTAGCTATGAATGCATGCCCCCAAATAGCTAGGTCTGACATCTCACCCTACCGTAACACAAAACCAGAAGGAGTACATCATGGTCAACCCCCCCCCCCTTTGCTTCCGATCAAATGTGGACCGTGTGCGGTCCCACAGATGTGTTCTTCTGGCGTTAGATGGGTGAGACCACATACGAACCACACCTGCGGGTGGTGTCGTGGTTTTGTCATGGCAGATGTCCTAGTGTGAGGACTTAGTCGCGAGGCCAACGCAACTAGGTGGTAGCTTGAGAGGGGTTGGTCAGAATCGAGAGACGCGAGGTTTTACCAAGGTTCGGCCCCTCACGGTGGAGGTAAAAGCCTACATCCTGCTTGATTGATATTGATAATCATGACGATCTCGGTTACAAGGGCGAGGTTTCGCTACCTCTATCTCGAGAGCTATTGACTTGTCTGTCTCAAAACTCCTCCCTCTTAGGGTGCCCTGCCCCTCCTTATATAAGTTGGAAGGGCGGGTTACATGTGGAGTCCTAGTAGGATTAGGACTATTCTATTACAAGTGGAATCCTAGTCTTGCTTCCCTTGTAAGGGAATTATTCCTTTTGCCTTCCTTCTCAAGCCGGCCCACCATAATGTGAGTCGGCCTTCCCATGAGCCACCTTATGGGCCGTTGGGTCTTGTCGTCCGTCTGACCCGCCCACCGAGTTACTAATGAGTTGCAAAGCTCGGGCGGGTTACCCGTGAGTCGCCAGGTCCGGGCGGGTCACCAGTGAGTCACCAACCTCCAACCGGGTCATACATCAGGCCGGGTTACACCGCGGGGTATATCCCCGACATTAGCCCCCAGTTTAGCTTGGATTTATCCATGTTAAACTGATCCTGCAAAATAAACACAAGAACAAATTTGACAGGTTGTGCGCCGGGTCAAACATTCTTCTGAGCCGGCATCTGTCCACCTTAAGTCCTTGTCATTTCCTTCTTTTGGAAAGTCTGGGTCTCTTCATTATATCAGTAGGCCTGCTTCAAAATCAATTTGCTGACATTGGTTTCTTGCAGTAAAAATTGGGTAAAAAATAATCCATTTTGAGTCGGCTTCCAATGCTCCGACTTGACAAAAATATTGGACTCAAGATATTCATCTGATGATCCACCAGCTTGATGATGTAGAGCTTGGCGAGTTGTGATCGCCGAAATTGCCGGGTTATAGAATTTGATCATACCGGGTCATGATTGCTATAGACGTCGGGTCACATAATTGTTCTATCTGAGTTCTTCAGGCCAAGTCCTTATGCCTTGTGATGGCTTAGTACTTGCTTTTGTAAATATAGCTCCCAATCATTGAGTCGACTCCTCAAACCTTTCTATGAATAGGTTGGAGGAGATAAACTTTGCAAATTCCTCCACTAAGAATATGATACCTGGTTTGCTCAAAACTGAGAACCTGAAGATGTTCCTCCCTTATATTCATATCACCTATAGCCCCCAAGTCTTAAGAGGGGAACATAGTGATAGTTTTAAGAGTTGCTCCAATATAAATGCTGCAACTTTGGAGAAATCCGGGTTGTTCATCTGAGCCACCAGTCATAAACTGAATGTTTTGTATTTCAAATGTGTAGCCCCCAAGGGTCGGGTCATTATGCAATAATGAGCAGGGACTTTTGTAAATTTGATTATGTAGAATTGAGCAGCAATGTGTAGCCCCCAAGGGCCGGCTCAGTAAGACAATACTGGGCTGGGACTTAGAAAAAGATAGAAAGCCGGCTCATCTCATTGAAATAACCGGGTCTGTTGACCATATGATGATTTGAAAAGCAACTTGCATTGGCCCCCAAGTGCAATGGTGCATGCTTGCGGCGACATGGGACTTGCATACTTGATGTAATCTTGATTTGAATAATGTAGCCCCCAAGTGTCGGGTCGTAAGCCTACAGTGACTCGGGACTATTCCTTCCATTGTAAAATAAAATCATATCCATTGTCCAGATGATGTTGCTGAAAAGCCTTGCATATCAATATTGAACCATGCTCTCTACTGTGAGCTGGTATTTGTGGATGAGGGAATAATAGCCATTACTCTGAAGGGGCTTTGAAAACCTCAATCATTCAATACTGGTTATGATAACCATAATGAAAATCCAGCCATGTTTGGCTATTTAAAATTCCAACCTGAATCATTTAATACTGGTTATGACAACCATAATGAAAATCCATCCATGTTGGCTATTAAAGATTGGAACGTATAACCCAGTTTAAAACTGGTGCTTGATATGCAACTGTAATCAACCCGCCGTAGCTGTGAAAAGACTTAGCAATTTTCTTGTTGGCAACTTATAATCACAAGACCTTGTCTGTTTGACAAGTAAATCCGGAGTTAAATACCCGGTGGCTCTTGGCCGATGGTGACTCAACGCGCATTCATTATAACCCGGGATTTTTGTAACCCGGCGGCTTATAACCTTTGTAAGAACTGATAACCCCTGCAAACAGAGATGTTATAAAAATTGTAAATACGCACAATAATATAATTCATAAGTAGGCTTTTAAGGCTCGAATCTAGGGCGGGTTATAACCCAGAGACTCATGGTCATAAAAAATCATTGAAAAGATTATGCTAGCGGTTGTTAGCCAAATTTATACTAGCGACTTATATAGTCAAGAGCCAGGGCGGGTGACAACCCCAAAGACCTGTAGTCTTATCCAGCCATTGAAAAAATCATGAACATGGCTGATGAGCTAAAACAACCTGGCGACTTAAAATCACATGCCAGGGCGGGTGACAACCCGAAATACTCAAACATGAGCCACAACATACTGGCGACTTAAAGTCAAAAGCCAAAACTTGAGAGCATAAAAACATCTGAAAACCAAAACAGAAAATATGCAAATCTCAAATATTCGTTAGGCCAGCTTTCAAGGCATGACCGAAAAAAGTTGGCTCACAGGCTGCATATTTGCTTTCAAGGACGCAATAGCCATTGGCTCACATGCCTCATGTTTGCTTTCAAGGCCGCAATAGCCGTTGGCTCTTAGGCCTCATGTTTGCTTTCAAGGCCGCAATAGTCGTTGGCTCACAGGCCTCACATTTGCTTTCAAGGCCGCAATAGCCATTGGCTCACAGGCCTCATGTTTGCTTTCAAGGCCGCAATAGCCGTTGGCTCACAGGCCTCATGTTTGCTTTCAAGGCCGCAATAGCCGTTGGCTCACAGGCCTCATGTCTGCTTTCAAGGCCGCAATAGTCGTGGTTCATCCTAGCTCACTGTAAGCCGGCCCTCACATGACACAAAACCGTCGTTTTAACCTTGGTAAGTTTACGGTCTTTAAGAAGATTGACTTGCCAAGAGTTCGGCGGGTCACCTGGCAGAGTAGCAAGTTGCAAACAGGCAGGATGAAACCATAATCTGGCATCCACTCCTGGTCAAGAGGGTATGAAAGCTAAACCCGGTGGGTTGGAAGCCCCCAAGTGACCTTATGATCAACCAATAAAGACTCAAATACACATAAATGAAACGACAAAGGCCCCGAATTTCAGGGATGCCGATTTTATTAAGTTGATCATAATATGATAAGCCCATAAGGCAGGATACCCATCTTTAAACCGCGCATCATAGCAGCAAGTTCTCTTTGGTAACCTTTAATTTTTCCTGAGAACTTGAAGTTGCGAGAGGTGTATTCTTCTTGAACCGGATATTAAGAGCTCGAAACTTTACAGGAGAACGGATTTCCCTTGAGCCAGATTTTGAACCGGAAACTCTTTTGAAAACCCGAAACTCTTCCATTGAGCCGGAACTTTTTCATTGCCAGGCACTTTTTAAGCCGGAAATTTTCTGATGGCCTTTAAATTTTCACCAATGTGGCAGTAGCCTCCGGGACCGGGTTATTTTCCCTCCCATGACACGGAATTCTTGAATTCACTGAAACTGGCAAAATTTGCTAAGTCATGTCATTGTAGCCTACGAGTCTTAAGATGACTCGAGGAGTTGTCTTGAGATTCTCCATACCTGACCGTGATATAAACCGGCATATAGTTGCACATTAAACAAACCATAGTGGCGCCGACTTCTGTGCCTGTCCATTGATCCATCCAGTGCAGGAAGAAGCTAATAATATATCATTTGCTCAAAATTTCTTGGAATAGACCGGGCCACCGGAGCAGTGACTTGCTTGCATTCAAAAGCAGCTCGTGTAGACAGGTGCAGCTCCAGTGTGTTGATGTAGACCAGACCGCGGGGGCGGACGGTAAAGACGATCGCGGCATCAGAGGCAGCACGGACATGGGCGAGTTGGCCGCATGCACGGAAAGATGAGCCGGTCGTGGCATTATAAGCCGGTGTGGACGGGTGAGTCAATTGCAGGCACGGTAAACCATGCGGACGGGCGAGTCAGCTGCGTCGTCTTGATGTAAATTGGGCCACAAAAGCGGCGGTTTTCACATATATTCATCGAGCATCATGGCACAGTCAGATGCTAGCACATGATAATGGTGGTGCGAGCTATATATCCATGACACGACCATCGCTCTTGCAGTGAATAATTGTCCTACACCAAAACATATCGCAAGCCAGAGTACTTGTTCTATAAAGAATAAAAACATATCAATAAAAATTGACTGGACAGAATTCACCTGATTTGTCCGGACGATAAATGATTCGTTCCGTGAACAACTTCCAATACTTGCAATGGCAATTTAACCACTCTCCACTGCCCTTGCAAAAGGGCATAAACCACAGCAAGTGGAAATACGGTGACTCACAACAAGGCCGATCGGGGTGGCTCAGCACGAGGCCACAGTGACGACGGCGAACGCGCGGCGGCTCGCAGCGGACGCGTGGCGGCTCGGAATAAGGCCGAGCAGGGGCGGCTCCGCACGAGGTGGCAGCGGCGATGGCGAAGGCGGCGGCTTGAAGCGCAACCGCAGTAGAGCTAGGGCTGGGCGGCTCGATACGGACGCTCCAGATCATGTTGACCAATCCACATCAGCCTTCATAATTTAATTTTTTTTTTCTTTTTCAGCCGGCTCATATTCCAGTCGATCCCTTTTCTTCTAATCCAATTTCACACGAACAGCCAGCCCCCATCTCTCCCCCCTCTAAGTAGGAGCGGCGAGCACCTAGAGAGCGGAACCAGAGCAAGGCGAGGCGGCCTGGGGCGTGCCAGGCGGGTCTGGAGGCGGGGCGCCGAAACAAGACTGAGTGGAGGCGCGGCTGGCGATGTGGTCACAGCGGCGGGGCAGCAAGGACTCGAGGCCTGCCCCGGCGGCTCAAGGCACAGCCACGGTGAAGGCGGGTTAGTGAACCCCGGTGGCTCGAGGTGAAGATGGTGGAGGCCGTCTTACAGGCGGAGGCGACAGCGGCTCGGAGCAGTCGAGTGCAACGGCAGCTCGGAGGAGACAGAGCCATGGCCTGCAAAGGCGGCTCGGCGAGTGCCGGCGGAGGCCAGGTAAGGTAGAGGCACCGGTGAAGATCACGGCGGAGACCACGGCAGCGGCGACTCGCGGTGGCGGAGCGGCGGCTCATTGGAGACCGCGGCGGTGGCTCGCTGGCAGTGGCTACGGCCGGGTCGCGCGGATGCAGCCGGCAGCGGCGACTTGTCCGAGCACGCGGGCGGCTCAAATCGTTGAAGACAGGCGGCTCGGGCCGGCCGCAGCACGTCCGCTTCCGGGTCGTCGTCTGCTTCTCCCTCTTCTTTTCTTCAGTAGATCAATGATCGGCAGTAGCTTTTGATCTCCATGTAGAACTATGCAATGCACTAGTGTTTTGCAGTATGCATGTTGTTCAACATCCTCCACACCACATGAATGCAGACCAGAAAACGAGGCCGCTGCTATCCCTCACCACCGTAGGAGCCTTTTGGGTTTTGGCCCCCCTTTTTTTTGAACTAAATTTGAGTACGTGGACTGATTGGAAGTAGCAGCAACATGTCCTCGTAATAATTGTAGCAGTTGATTAAAAATCAAGCAGAAAAAACATCAGCAACACTTGAGGTCCTCGGGACTTGAAACGTCCTGTAGTATGGCTGTTGTGAACAGAAAATGCATGCCGTGCTTCCGAATCCTTGTCGACGTGCAATGGAAAATCCGCCAGTCTCAGCGATGCGTAACAGCGCCCCAAGAAACCGATCCAACTTTGGATTAGACCGCCTGTCGGTTTCTCAACCCGGAGAATTTTCTGGTTTCCTCTTTTGTCCTGGCGTCTTGCGGCAAAGCACCGAAATCAATCTAACCTGTGTGTCCAATCAAGAAACAGGCCACAGTGGAAAATCTGCCGTCTCTGCAACTTGGTAATTTGGCGTCTTGATGGACTGTTGTCAGTTTCGGCAGATCGTAAGACGGCTGCGGTGGACGCGCATAGACACAGCAACTCAAACTCCTGCATGACTGTTCCGTGCCGGCTCTTCTTCATCCAACCAACATCGCAAGCTTCTCGATCCGTGTGCTGGCCCCACGGTGGGCGCCAACTATCGTGGTTTTGTCACGGCAGATGTCCTAGTGTGAGGACTTAGTCGTGAGGCCAACGCAACTAGGTGGTAGCTTGAGAGGGGTTGGTTGGAATCGAGAGATGCGAGGTTTTACCCAGGTTCGGCCCCTCACGGTGGAGGTAAAAGCCTACATCCTGCTTGATTGATATTGATAATCATGACGATCTCGGTTACAAGGGCGAGGTTTCGCTACCTCTATCTCGAGAGCTATTGACTTGTCTGTCTCAAAACTCCTCCCTCTTGGGGTGCACTGCCCCTCCTTATATAAGTTGGACGGGCGGGTTACATGTGGAGTCCTAGTAGGATTAGGACTATTCTATTATAAGTGGAATTCTAGTCTTGCTTCCCTTGTAAGGGAATTATTCCTTTTGCCTTCCTTCTCAAGCCGGCCCACCATAATGTGAGTCGGCCTTCCCATGAGCCACCTTATGGGCCGTTGGGTCTTGTCGTCCGTCTGACCCGCCCGCCGGGTTACTAATGAGTGGCAAAGCTCGCGCGGGTTACCCGTGAGTCGCCAGGTCCGGGTGGGTCACCAGTGAGTCGCCAAGCTCCAGCCGGGTCATACATCAGGCCGGGTTACACTGCGGGGTATATCCTCGACAGGTGGCCCGATATGTGTGTGTGTGTGTGTGAAAACGATGTGGTGTGATATTTAATTAACCAAATCACAAATTTGATGTGCCACATGTGCATCACAAATTAACCGGACATCCCCGACCCCACGAAGGTTCATCTAGTGCAAAGTAGTACTGTGCCCCCCCCCCCCCCCCACACACACACACATACTTTGAGTCGGTGGGTAGGGGGCATCCCACCAAGGCGTATTGTAAGACTGACCAAGAAGAATCACCACATTGGTCGTATAACCACTCTTGTTGTTGGGTTAAAGTCATGCATGGATGTCACACGCGGCCCCACAAAATAGGCTAGCTTGTCGCCGATAACCGCGCGAGGGAGTGCCTGAAGACAACCACTGTGTGCATGTGGCCCAAACATATGTATGAAGTGTCATGTGGTGTTTGAATATACCCAATGCACACCTTTGATGTGGTAGCGTGCTTTTGGAACCCAAAGTCCCCACACGGAGCGAGGGTTCACAACGCGTATACTATATATATATAGGGATTCATGTGTATGCGAGCCCTCAAACTTAGCTCTCGAATCTCACCATGATCGACGTACGACTATATGGTAAAGTGAACCAAGAGAAGAAGAATTAATCCACGCAGGTAACCTCTCTCGCCTTGTTGGTCGAAGTGATGGACGTCCACGCTGGCCCATGAATATATAGGCTGTCGATGATAACCAAGCGAGGGAGAGTGTCCAAAGACAACCACTACAATGTATGTGCCCCAAACATATGTATATATGGACATGCGTGATGCATGCATATATGTTTGAATACCAAAAGCACAACATTTTGATGTGGCGCATGCATGCATCGAAAATCGCATAGTCCCCACACAGATCTGGTTCATGACGCGTCGCGTGCTCGCCCCCCCCCCCCCCCCCCACACACACACACACACTTCGACCCGGTGGGAGGGATTCGTGCGTACACATGCGCTTGAAGTATAGTTGCATGTACCGTACTGTATAAGATGAACCAAAATTTAATCGCCTCCTAATTATCAGTCAAATTAACCTCTATCGATGTCGGTCGAAGTGATTGACCAAGCGGGCACACAGAGATCGATGGACGAAGCATCTCGCCGATAACCCCGTGAGTGATAGAGAGGACAACCGCCATCGCTTGCTTGTGGGCCAAACACATGTATGGAGATGTGTGGTTGTGATGTTTGAATACCTAATATATATGCAGAACTTTGATGTGGCACCTGCCTCGGAAACCTTTAAGTCCCCCACACGAAACGAGGTTCATGACACGTAGTATATATATGTTTCCCCCCTCCCCTCTTCGACGTGTAATATATACTCCTACGTACCATAAGATAACCCGAAAATAATCCTCCTTGTTCGTCAAATTACCTTTCTCGTTGTGTCATATATTAGATGGACGACGACCTCGCGGGCCCATGGAGGGAAGAGTCGCAGGCGAATGAGTGACAACCATCATCTGCACTTGGCCCAATGTGTTGGTGATGTTTTTAATACCCAATATGCACAATTTCTTTGTGGCACCTGCCTCGGAAACCAAAAAGTCCCCACACAAAGCGAGATCGTTCATGACGTGTGTGTAGTATGTGCTGCCCCGCCCCCTCCTCCCCTCTTCGACGCGTACTATATACTCCTACCGCAACACAACCCAAAAAGAAACCTCCTTGTGTTGGGTCAAAGTGATGGACGACAACCTCGCGGGCCCACGGATGGAAGCATCGCACGCGAGTGACTTTCCTATATATAACGCGTAGTATTGCACCCGGCCACCCTCTTCAATGCATACTATATATATACTCCTACCGTACGTAACAAAAACCAAAAAATTACCATCCTTGTTGGTCAAATTAACCTCTCTCATCGCATGTCATAGTGCTGGACGGCGACCTCACGGGCCCACGAGAGTGAGTGTCCTAGGACCACCATGTGCATGTGGCCCAAAGATGCATGTCAAACTTTTTCTGCAGCGAACATGCGACCAAAGGAGTTTAGTGTTAAAAATTGAAAAAACATAGATAACATTTGTCTGTTTTTATACATTGATTGATTTCCCAGGGATTTAATGTGCAAAAATCAAATTTGATCTACATGAGACCCGTGATAGTGCATGAAAATGGATTGCAAAATCATATGTGTACGTGTCCCTGGGTGCATGTTTAGTCCCCATGAAAGAACTTTCTAACATCGAGAATCTTGATTTTAAAATCCAGTAAATCCAAAACTAAGTTGAAATTCATGAAACTTATCGTGGTGTCATATGGACACCAATAGACTGTGATATTATTATTATTTTCAAATTTGAGACAAGTTTTGATATAATCTTCTTACATACAGGAAATTATAAATAATTATCAACCAATGTCGCAAACGGACTCTTTATTCGAACCTTGTGCGTTAGACCAACAATGTACGTGCCGTGCTTTGGTTAAACAATAAAGCAGCAGAATTAATCATCAAAAAGGAAAAATCAATACAATACGTGCCTCGCACGCATCCCGCGTGCCGTACGAGCATGCGTGAGTTGACGAGACACATGCTAGCAGGCAGACCGGGAGGCCGAGGCATGCGCGTGTTCGCTATGCACTCACCGTGGTGCGTGCTAGTAGCTATGTGAAATGACGGTAGGCATGCCAGCAGTCCGCTGCGCAGGCTTGCCGGGAGGCGAACCAGCCCTTTGATTTGTGCGCATAAGTTTTATATAATCTTGGAGAACGCTTTTGGTACTAATATTATGTTCTATGCTCAATGAAGAGTTTGTCCATGGGTACCCTATCAATGGCGCTGGATTCTGTCAAGACCTTACATATCAGTACGTGGTGTTTTGATCTGAACATGATTATCGGCTTGCTGTGATGCTTTCCATGTCTGGAGAATTTGTATATAGAGGTGATGATATCAAGCACATTGATATACTTTACAAGAACTAACCGTTCAGCTGTACTTTTTTTTAGACATTAACTGTTTTCAGTCTTCATGTCTATTTAGGCTAAAGGACATGGACAAAAAGGTATAACCAATCGGTGGCATAAGAAGCACCGGGATTTTCTCAGTTCTCATGACATTCATTTGAGGACAATAACGTCGGAAGGATATGCATCCAACCATGCAAACACTAGATTTGTCACATTCTTCCTGTTGAATGTGAGAGTACTATTGTCCATGGGGATTAAGTTTTTTAACAAAAACTTTCTCACGAATGGACACGTTGAATAGCATAAAAAGAAGTTTCAGGTGGACAAAAGGGCTTCTGAACGTGCTCGGCTTCTATTTACAACAACTTATCTTCATGTACCAGTAGATTTTCTGGTCCAGGATCTTGATTTTATGGATCAGACCGATCCATTTGTTTGTGACTGCCGAAAACTTTGGTTGAGTTAGTTGTTATTTTCCTGTTCAATCTGGATTTTGTGTAAACCTGATGAACAATTAATCATTGTGCTTTTGTACCTTCTGTAAGCTGGGGTTAGATATTGCTGCCCTTTTCAACTCGGCTTTGTCCCATATTTTCTTTCATACAAACCGGAGCTTCTATCAAGAAGCCTCATGGTTCCCAGAGGGAACTTGGTCACATGATCTGTCTGCGAAACGACATACGTTGTATCTTCCCGCCTTGATTTATTTTACAGAGGCAACATGCAACTGTGCTAAACATATGAAATTATTCAGGGTTCGTTTCGCCTTTTTATACATTGATTTTCCTAGGCATTTTTAACAAATAGCCACCACATTATTATCGCAAACGGTCGTATTAGTCAAACCGTGGGCGTTCAACTAACCATTTACTACCGCGGGCAGCTGTTTGATTAGACAGGACGACTGTGAGCAGTCCGCCGCGCACGCCGCGAGCGCTGCAATTTATTGCTAGTTTTGGACTTTTGTTTCGGCCGCCTTGGGAAGGTACGTAGAACAGTCCTCCGTTCTCATCTACAAGCAACGCCGCCGAGGATCGCCACCTGCTGCGAGATGGAGGACGAGCCGGCCAACAAGCGGGGGCGGGTCGAGCCAGAACCGCAAGAGCCTCCAGCGAATGTGGACTTCATCAGCAGCCTCCCCGACGAGATGTTGGTAACCATCATATCCCACCTCCCCATCAAATATGGCGTGCATACCACTGTCCTCTCACGGCGGTGGCGCCCCCTCTGGCACTACACCCCCTGGACCTCATCGTCGACAACGAGTTCTGTAGCGGGGAGCAGCAATGCCTGGTCGCATTGTCCCACATCCTCGCCATGCACCCTGGGCCGGTCAGACGCCTTGCTATCGGCAGGCTCAGTCCCCACAACAAGACCAAACCCAGGTTGCACTACTGGTTCCTATCCCCAGCCCTGGATCGGCTCAAGGAGCTCAGCTTTCATGCTGGACGTCCTTGCTCGCTGCCGTCGTCCGTGCTCTGCCTCGCGCCCACGCTACGCCGCGCTACATTCAGGCGGTGCATTTTCCCCCGGATCGATGTCGCGCGTGCTTTTCATCTCCCTAAACTTAAGCACCTTGAGCTCATTTTCATCCGCATCTCAAAGGAAGATTTGGAGCGCCTGCTCGTCGACTGTACAGCGCTCGAGTACCATTGTCTTCATGCGATGGATGGGTTCAGTAGCCTCCACATCACCTCGATGAATGTCCGTGCGATTTATGTGCATTGCTAGCGCCGCCCAAGGCTGTCAGTTGAGGTGTTTCACGGTATTGTCATTGAGAATGTGCCTTTCCTCGAGAGATTATATGTACTTGATAAATTAGGTCCAGCAAGAATCAGGGTCATTCACGCACCAAAATTGACAGTGTCGGGCTATTCGTGTGCTGAATTCAACAAACTTGTTACTGGATCATTATCCGTTCAAGTACAACAGTCTTCTCCTACTTATATATTATTGGACAGCACATTTTATTTAATTGTTGTTGATCTATATGTTCATCTGTCATCCATAAAATGATTCCCACAAGCTTGACCCGGCCTCTGCGCACAGTGAAGATCTTGGCACTACAATCTGCCGGCCCCGATCTGGATGAAGTTGTTAGATTCCTTAGATGCTTTCCTTGCACGGAGAAGCTATACATTGAGGTGATGCTCCTTTCCTGTTAACTGTTAACCACAACGGAGCTCAATTTTTTATTACTTTTACCCATGATTACAATGACAAATGTAGAATGATTTCTAAAGGAAATTTGGAGGATTTCAATACATTTTTTTTTTGAGATGCTAGTGTTGTACGCGTTTTATTCCTTCGCCCGACATGCTTTCGTGATAAAAGTTTATCATGAAAGATTGAAGGTGGCATTTCATTCTTTTCGTGTATTTTAGAAATCCTGCAAATCAAAGAGGCCCGAAGTGTTCAAATCTGCAGCTAGGCACTAATATGTTGTCTTCGTTTGCAGATACTTGCAGACCCGAAAGTAGAAAATGTTGGGGAATATAACAATCCCATTGAATGCCTTGATCTTCATCTCACAGAAATTACTTTTAACGAGTAGCAAGGCACCACACCAGAAATTAAATTCGCCAGGTTCTTTGTTGAGAAAGCAAGGTTGCTCAAGGTAATGAGGTTTGCCCTATATTTACTGTGCAGAAGTGAATGGATTGGTAAAGAGCGCAAGCGTCTACAGTTGAATGGAAAAGGCTCTGCACAAGCTGAATTTCAGTTTGTAACCTCATATGACAGATTATTCGGAAGTCATTGTATCGAGCCTCTATATGACTTCTCAATGGCTGATCCTTTCACAGAATTAATGCATGAAAAAGATTCTAAAGAAGATGAATTTTATGTGTCTGAATAGTTTGAACCTTGTAATCTTTGAATTTGGGCCTTGTAATGCTGGAATTTGAACCTTGCAATATTTATGGTATTTGTTATATAACGTAATTGGATGTTTAATTTGGTTTTGCAACCATGTCCTATTATAAGTATATATATATATGTTGTTCTTCTGTACACAGAGCATAGATGTTGTGCAGACATAGCATATCACATCGCACATGGTCCACACTAGGGAACCCGTCGGTGATGAATTCATCAATCGCAAACGGTTGTATACCAGCAAGCGTTTGCCCACAACACACACGGCCTATTCCATAAAAAACAGCTCGGATGGATAAACTGTATGCCATGTATCGCACACACAACACTAATCTGATTCATGCTTGATGTCTCTGCCATCACTCACACAGTTCATCTTATTTGCCACGTATCACTGTGTCGGCCTCTGCTCGCGTCCCTCGGCGTGCTCTGCTCACCGTTAAGCGCCGCAGCGCGCTGTGCTCACTGTTAGGCGCCGCAGCGCGCTCTGCTCGCATCCGTCGGCGCGCTCTGCTCACGTACCTCCACACGCTCGGCTTGTGGAAAGCTTTTCCTTGCGTGTTCAACTGCTATATGCATATATATGGTTTCTCGCCGTTGAGGCACCGCGGAGCGCTCTGCCAGCGGTTGGGGCCTGCGCACGATCATGTTCGGGGCCCATATGCATGCGGTTGTGCCGCGCGCATCGCCACGATGCAGTTACGTGCGGCACGATGGAATTACGCGCTGCAAATTAGAATTGCCATCCGGGCGTGCGGATATTCCAGGCCGTCCGGCTTCCCCATTAATTCTCGCGACCATTATAACCTTAGTCTCTTCAACCTTTCGATCTCGCCCCACAACACAACAAGCACACCCACGACGACACATACAGAGAGGATATCTAGCGGCGCTCCAATGGAGTTCGGCAAGCATAAAGTGGATACCCACGCGAGGGAGACGGATCTCTCGGTGGTGTACACCGTCGACCCGGCCGTGGTGGAGGACTACATCAACACCGTGGAGCAGTTGCTTGCTCGAGACAAGTACAAGGTGGTCGGCATCGACCTCCAGTACACCGGCGGTCTTCCCGGCAAAGATCAGAAGGTAGCCGTCGCCCAGTTGTGCGTGCGCCATCATGTCCTCATCTTCCACTACTGCATGGCCACAGAGCCTTGCGACCGTTTCACCAGGTTTGTCAATAGCACCGACTACAAGTTCTCTATGGTGGAAACCTGCAACGATGTAAAGGCGCTCATGGTTACGGGCTTGGCCTGCAAGAACCTTGTCGAAATCCGTGACCACTACAGGGTCTGGGGCAGCACGAAGAACGACTCCCTAGTTGAACTCACCTCGGCCATCATCGACCCCTACTGTGAAAAGATGAAGCAGGATGCCAATAGAACAAATCCCGTACCCTGGCACGGGGCCTGGACGCGGCAACTGGATGAACCTCACCTCAGGTTCATGGCCAAGAGCGTGTACACATGCTACGAGATGCACAGGCGGATCGTTGACATGAGGAAGTGCCTCGTTCCCAAAATCGACGAGGCCGGATCGAGCCACAAGCAGAGCAGTAGCGGCAAGCGTCACAAGAAGTAGATGATGATCAGATGATCATTTATCCTAGTTAATTATGCATGTAATATATAGTTTACTTTGGTGTGTGGAAATGTCATGTGTGTAGTAGCCACCTATGTAATTATGCATGTAATAGTTTACTTTGGTGTGTGCAATTAAATGTCATGTCTAATGTGTGTAGTAGCCACCCATGTAATTCGATGTTTAATTTGGTTATGCAGCCATGTCCTTGTAAGTGTGTATATATATATGTTGTTGTTCTGTATGCAATCCCATCGCACAACACACACGTCTTATTAGCAGCAATCGTCTGTGTTATTATCGGTCTTCGCACACATTTCTGATTACAGACCTGTTTGCCGCGTATCCCACACATCTTGTTAAATTAAACCATTTCTGTTCTCTTGGATCAACGCAAACAGTTCATCCGAGTGAACTGTTTGCCCTCTATCACACACACCTTCATCTGGCTGACCATTTCTTTTGTGTTGCCTAATCACAAACAGTTCATCCGAGTGAACTGCATACCGTATATCGCACACACCTTCATCTGGCTGCCCATTTCTGTTGTTTCGCCTCATCACAAACAGTTTATCCGAGTGAACTGTATGTCGTATATCGCACACGCCTCCATCTGGCTGCCCATTTCTTTTGTTCTACCTCATCACAAACAGTTCATTGAACTAAACCGTATGCCCCGCAATGCACACGCAACTAAAATCTGAACCGTGTTTGATGTATCCGCCATCGCAAATGCTTTGCATCTTTTTTGATGGTTTTTTTACATCACCATTTGCGATTAATGCATCGCACATAGTTTCGTTGAAGGGTCTCTGATTGTAGTGTCGCGTTAGCAGCATCCTGCAGTAGTGTTTATTTAAGTATGATCTCATCATGATTATGATAATTATTAAGTAAGATAATTGACGTGCGGTAAAGAGTCATGTGTTATCTTCCTTTTTCCTTTTCTCTGATGAAAATAGAGGGGTTTCATCTCAATGGATCCCGGAAAGGGGGATAGATGCAAGGCCACGCACACATTCTCGACAACTTTTCATTATCTGAGACAATAAGAAGGATAGCAAAAGAAGATAAGTTCCTTCCGTTACATTCCATCATTTCCATGTTGTACTTTGGTATACGGAACTTGTATGTAAGGGAACCTGGCCACTTCTCCATTTGCGCTCCTATTCTTGACTCGAGTCCACTCGACAAGTTTTAGTTGTAGCCACGTATGGGGGAGGTTGGCGAGGAGTTGGCCTTCGTTCATGCTCACTGACTCGTTTTCGATCTCATCAAACATGGTTCTTAGTAGCAGCAACATCGAAGGCCGGCAAAGATGTCTTGCCAGAATATTTTGTTTACTAAGGAGTATTGAAGGCCCATCCTTCAGTGTGTTTTAATACATACACAAGACTTCCAGCAAGCTCTTTTTTCCAAGTTTACATAGATAAACAAGTACAAACCATACAAGTACTAGCATGGACGAAGGATTACATAGTTTTGATTAAAGTTTGGCAAATGCCTACATCTTTTGATATGAAAAAAGATAAGTGCCCCATAATGCCTTTCTTGTCCCTCTCCTCCTAGGAGTTGCATCGAGAAGGAAAGAGGGCAAAAGGAGCGCCTGGGCAAAAGCCCAGCCTGACCCCGTCAAGGCATGCGGGACGCAATCTGACAAGATCAGGAGGACACCACCCCGACAAGGAAGAAGAGGCCGGAGACAGAGGGAGCGGCTAGGCGATGCCCTGGTCACCCCCGCCAGGACCAGAGGAACGCGGCAAGACGGGGACAACGGCAGGGAAGACGAAGCCAGAGCCCACGAGGAAGCCTGTCGGGGTCCAGCTGGAGGTGGCGATGACGTCCAAGCCAAGCACCCCCAGCAAATCGCTCTGCCGGGGCCAGGCTGCAGATGATGGTGCTGCCGGCGCTTAGCTGACGGTGACGGTGCGACTGGCATTCAGCTAGAGTCCAGGTCATCACCTTCGTGCTTGACGACTGGGGACTCGTTGTCGTTGTCCTCCCCACTGGTGTCCTCCTCATCGCTATCGCTCGAGGAGGAGCTTTCATCATCGCTCAAGATCTTTGCGCAGCGCCCTAAGCGAGCACCTGAACGTCCGAAGACCTTGATGGAGAGCAGATCAGCCTCCACCAACTTAATGCAGAGGACGTGCCCATCCGCCAGACAATGGGCATGAGCAAAAGTTTTCCAGCCATGCTTGAGGAGCATGACGTGCGGTGCGGGGAACTCAATGTTCGCCCACACCGCGCCATTGCAGCAGCCACTCATGCACAGCTTCAGCCTGGACGCCTGGTCGACCTCCATCACCCTAGCAAAGGGGCAAGGAAGATGCAGGCGACTGCGGGGCGGATCACGCAGCTTGACGATGAACTTGAGCGTCGTGTCCCCCGTATGACCTTCTGGCATTGCCGGAGCAGTTGGAGAAGGAGCGACAGGCGCGCCACCTCATCCATAGCGACCAAGGGCACTACGTCGACCTCGACCACGCCCCACGGCTCCGCCTTGTGCACTGGATCCTGCTCCCGCCGCTGCGGTGGAGGCAGGAGCGGAGTGCCGAGAAGAAGCTCTTGTCATCATCGACGGGGCCCGATCTCGGGCCCTCCCCCTCGCCATGGTGGAGGCAAAATTTGAGAAGAAAAAGAAGGCAATGGATGAGCAGCGTAACCCCCTCTCGTCTCCCTTTCTAGCAGTACGGGGGGAAGGCAGCTCTCCGCCACCCTGGGGCAACCGCCCCACTCCTCCAATCTGACCTCTACGCGCCCCTGATGGCGTCCAGATTCGGAGGCCATCCCACTGCGCCAATCCAGGGCATTGTGCGTTCTGCCAAGGCACATGTTCCCGTGCCTTGCGCGTCCACCACCAACACCGCGCAGTGCATGTAGCGCGCGTGGCGGAAATGGCGGACGTAGTAGGTAAGGTAAAGGTAAAATTTCAGTTACCCTAGGCCACGCGCGAATACTGTAATGGACATCCGCGATCGTGAGCGCCCCCGAGTTATGATGGAGGTAACGCACGTCGGCTACATATAAGTACGCTCTGGGGCTCCTGGGAAGTGATACAGACAAAGGCTAATGAAGAAGCAAAGAAGATCTCAAAAAGGAAAAGACCGTGCCAGCCCTGGCAAGGCCAACGCGTACGCCTGTGCATCTATTGGGCCTACCCCCATGACGCCTCGACGGGCATGTGGGCCAGGCCCAGGGGCTCCTGTCGGTGCAATGAACATGTGAGTTCGCCGCCTTGACTTGTGCATCGGCGTACGGCAAGGCATGCATCTGGTGGCAAGGTTTGGCATAAGATGAGCCAGAGAAACCGCTCTTCGTGAGATCAAGGAGAGCATTAAGAAGACCAAGTTGACAGAAGATCACCTCAGGAAGGCCTCCCTTACCGGGCAGGCGAGCCCGGCAGGGTCGAGGCTACACCTGGGACGAGACCAGTACGCCCCAGCAGGGACCCTGGGGCCTGTCAAGACCGCAAAACAGAACCTGCCAAGCTCTATAACCTGCAGATCCCCGCCAGGACGCCTGCGCTCCACCTCATCGCACACAAGTCACTAATCGGTGCGATGTCGAGCTCCCAAGTGGCTAGGTGGATCCTGTCAGGCACGTGGCAGCAAGGCGGGGAGGAGATTAACTTTGTTGACACCTGTCTAGATGGCGTGTCATGCTAATAAGGAGGCGGATAAGCGGCGCGACAGGCTTGCCGGGCTTCAACACCAGCTTGACACCTAGCAGTACATTCAATGCACATTGTCCTAACTGCCAGAGTTAGGTATGATAGCACTGTTAGCTATCTAATCACCCTAAAATGACTGTTTTGCCATTGTGGTCGCCCCTTAACCTATAAAAGGAGGCCCGAGGCAACCTAGCAAAGGTTTCAAACACTTGACCCCTCAACACTTGTACGCGCGTAGTTGCTCTCCCCGAGGCACCCTTGCCGAGCTTGAGCACGTCGTGTCTTCGTGTTCCTCCAGATCAATCCACCACAGCAGGAGTAGGGTTTTACGCTGCAAAGCGGTCCGAACCTGGGTAAAAGAGAGTTGTCCACCGTCGCACTGCCCTGTTGTTTCTGCTCTTTGTATGATGTGACCGTCCCCTTGCCGAACCACAAAGGGGCACTCCTGCCCCATAGGTGATCGAGCTTCCACGCCGACAGGGGGTATAAGCCATGGTAAAGTTAGAATATAGTAGGTATAAAGCAATAACAAAATATGAATGGGTTTGCAACAGTACTTAAAGTAAATATTGGTTTTCTTACACTAACGGATCTCACGAAGGTTTTGTTAAGTTTTGTATGATTGAAGTTTTCAAGTTTTGGGTGAGTTCACGATGGATGAAGGAATTAATAAGGAGTGTCAAGGGCCTAAGCTTGGGGATGCCCATGGCACCCCAAGGTATATTCAAGGAGAACCAAGCAACTAAGCTTGGGGATGCCCCGGAAGGCATCCCCTCTTTCTTCTAACGACCATCGGTAATTTTACTTGGAGCTATATTTTTATTCGTCACATTTCATGAGTTTTGCTTGGA
Organism: Thinopyrum elongatum; assembly: GCA_011799875.1. Taxonomy (NCBI): domain Eukaryota; kingdom Viridiplantae; phylum Streptophyta; class Magnoliopsida; order Poales; family Poaceae; genus Thinopyrum; species Thinopyrum elongatum. Next base: position 428,147,813 of record CM022302.1, read on the forward strand.
GCGTCTTGTATTATAAGAGTTTTTGGTTGTTTTTCTTTTTAGTTTGCCACAATCATCCTTTTTGTACACACCTATTTGAGACAGCCATAATGATGCTATGATTTCTTAGAATTGCTCTATGTGCTTCACTTAAATTTTTTGAGCTGTGGAATTGCTCTAGTACTTCACTTATATCTTTTTGAGCACGCTGGTAGTTTAATTTTTCAAGAAATACTCTCATGCTCCACTTAAATTTATTTGAGAGCTTGTTAGTAGCAATGGTAATATATGAGTTTAGTCCCAAAGTGATAGATATTCAAGAGGGATATAATAAAAACTTTTGTGAAGATCATTGGATATTATAAACTTGATTCCTTGCAATAGTTTTGCGACATGGAGATAATAATATGTGAGTCATGTTGATGAGTAATTATGCTTTAGTAAGAATATTGGTGTTAAGGTTTGTGATTCCCTATGCATGAAAGAAAGTTAATAGTTATGCAATGAAGTTATATCCTACTTGTGGTGCATTATTCGTTGTTAGTTATGTTCAATGCTCGTTTATGATCGTTTTCATTTCTTGGTTGGTCGCTTCTCAATCTATTTGCTAGCCTCCATTTGTACTAAGCGGGAATGTTGCTTGTGCATCCAACACCTTAAACTCAAGTTGTGCCAAATGAGTCCACCATACCTACCTATATGCGGTGTTTCCATGTCGTTCCAAGTAAATTTGTATGTCCCAACTCTAATGTTCAAAATAAATTTCCTTTTTGTGTGCCCGTACCGCTCATGAAGCGGCAAGGGCTGGCCAATGTTTTCCATGCTAGGTATGTTATTGTCAAGATGAGTGTTTATTCACTTGTCATTGCACGTGAGTGTGGCAGGTAATAGGGATGCCCAGTCCCCAAATGAAAAGAAAAAAAATATGTTGTACAATAATACATTCCTTGGTAAGTGTTGGTATGGAAGGTGCTACTTCTTGAGCTTGCGTTGGTTATTCCCTTGAAGACGAAAGGGTGATGCAGCAAAGTAGAGATACGTATTTCCATCAGTTTGAGAACCAAGGTATCAATCTAGTAGGAGGTACAAGCAAGTCTCCAATATATGCACATGCACAAACAATCAAACACTTGCACCCAATGCGATAAAGGGGTTGTCAATCCCTTCACGGTCACTTGCAAGGATGAGATCTGATAGAGGCAGATATAAAAGATTACTAAAACATAAAATAAAGTAAATATAAATAAATTGCAGCAAGGTATTTTTGGGTTTTTTGGTTTATAGATCTGAAAATATATGATGGAAAATAGACCCTGGGGCCATAGGTTTCACTAGAGGCTTCTCTCTTGAAGAAAGCATACGGTGGGTAAACAAATTACTGTTGAGCAATTGATAGAAAAGCGCAAAGTTATGACGATATCTAAGGCAATGATCATGAATATAGGCATCACGTCCGTGACAAGTAGACTGACTCCTGCCTGCATCTAGTACTATTACTCCACACATCGACCGCTATCCAGCATACATCTACAGTATTAAGTTCATAAGAACGGAGTAACGCCTTAAGCAAGATGACATGATGTAGAGGGATAAACTCAAGCAATATGATATAAACCCCATCTTTTTATCCTTGATGGCAACAATACAATACGTGCCTCGCTACCCCTTCTGTCACTGGGTGAGGACACCGCAAGATTGAACCCAAAACTAAGCACCTCTCCCACTGCAAGAAAAACCAATCTAGTTGGCCAAACCAAATCGATAGTTCGAAGAGAAATACAAAGATATCTTAATCATGCATAAAAGAGTTCAGAGAAGACTCAAATAATATTCATAGATAATCTGATCATAAATCCACAATTCATCGGATCTCAACAAACACACCGCAAAAAAGTATTACATCGAATACATCTCCAAGAACATCGAGAAGAACATTGTATCGAAGATCAAAGAGAGAGAAAAGGCCATCTAGCTACTAGCTATGGACCCATAGGTCTGTGGTAAACTACTCACACATCATCGGTAGGGCAATAGGGTTGATGTAGAAGCCCTCCATGATCAAATCCCCCTCCGGCAGATCACCGGAAAAGGCCCTAGATGGGATCTCGTCGTTCTGGAACTTGCAGCAGCGGAAAAGTATTTTGGTGGATGCCTCTGATGGTTTGGGAATATTTGGGAATTTATAGGATGAAGATTAGGGTTGGGGGACTCCGGAGGGGCCCACAAGCCAGGGAGGTGCCCCTCCTAGGGCACGGCCTGAGGGCTTGTGGTGCCCTTGGGACTCTTCTGGCCCTCTCTCCAAGTCACGTAGGTGTCTTCTGGTCCAAGAAAAATCATCGCGAAAGTTTTCTTCCGTTTAGACTCCATTTGATATTCCTTTTCTATAAAACTCAAACACAAGGAAAAAACAGAAACTGGCACTGGGCTCTAGGTTAATAGGTTAGTCCCAAAAATAATATAAAATAGCATATTAATGCATATAAAACATCCAAAACAGATAATATAATAGCATGGAACAATAAAAAATTATAGATACGTTGGAGACGTATCAAGCATCCCCAAGCTTAATTCCTGCTCGTCCTCGAGTAGGTAAATTATAAAAACAGAATTTTTGATGTGGAGTGCTACCTAACATATTTATCAATGCAATCTTCTTTATTGTGGCATGAATATTCATATCCATAAGATTCAAAACAAAAGTTTAATATTGACATAAAAATAATAATACTTCAAGCATACTAATAAAGCAATCATGTCTTCTCAAAATAACATGGCCAAAGAAAGTTATCCCTACAAAATCATATAGTCTGGCTATGCTCCATCTTCATCACACAAAGTATTTGATCATGCACAACCCCGATGACAAGCCAAGCAATTGTTTCATACTTTTGGTGTTCTCAAACTTTTTCAACTTTCACACAATACATGAGCGTGAGCCGTGGATATAGCACTATAGGTGGAATAGAATATGGTGGTTGTGGAGAAGACAAAAAGAAGGAGACAGTCTCACATCAACTAGGCAAATTAATGAGCTATGGAGATGCCCATCAATTGATATCAATGCAAGTGAGTAGGGATTGCCATGCAACGGATGCACTAGAGCTATAAGTGTATGAAAGCTCAAAAAGAAACTAAGTGGGTGTACATCCAACTTGCTTGCTCACGAAGACCTAGGGCAATTTGAGGAAGCCCATCATTGGAATATACAAGCCAAGTTCTATAATGAAAAATTCCCACTAGTATATGAAAGTGACAAAATAGGAGACTCTCTATCATGAAGATCATGGTGCTACTTTGATGCACAAGTGTGGAAAAAGGATAGTAACATTGTCCCTTCTCTCTTTTTCTCTCATTTTTTTGTTTGGGCTTCTTTGGCCTCTTTTATTTTTTTGTAAAGTCCAGAGACTCATCCCAACTTGTGAGGGAATCATAGCTTCCATCATCCTTTCCTCACATGGGACAATGTTCTAATAATGATGATCATCACACTTTTATTTACTTACAACTCAAGAATTACAACTCGATACTAGAACAGAGATATGACTCTATATGAATGCCTCCGGTGGTGTAACGGGATGTGCTATGATCAAGAGTGACATGTATAAAAAATATGAACGGTGGCTTTGCCCCAAATACTATGCCAACTACATGATCAGGCAAAGCAATATGACAATGATGGTGCGTGTCATAATAAACAGAACGGTGGAAGTTGCATGGCAATATATCTCGGAATGGCTATGGAAATGCCATAATAGGTAGGTATGGTGGCTGTTTTGAGGAAGGATATATGGTGGGTTTAATGCACCAGCAAAAGTTGGGCGGTACTAGAGAGGCTAGCAATGGTGGAAGGGTGAGAGTGCGTATAATATATCCATGGACTCAACATTAGTCAGAAAGAACTCACATACTTATTGCAAAAATTTATTAGTCATCGAAACAAAGTACTACACGCATGCTCCTAGGGTGATAGATTGGTAGGAAAAGGCCATCGCTCGTCCCCGACCGCCACTCATAAGGAAGACAATCAAAGAATAAATCATGCTCTGACTTCATCACATAACGGTTCACCATACGTGCATGCTACGGGAATCACAAACTTTAACACAAGTATTGCTACCAATCCACAATTATTCACTAGCATGACTCTAATATCACCATCTTTATATCTCAAAACAAATGCAAGGAATCAAACTTCTCATCTATTCAATGCTCTTTATATGAAAGTTTTTAGTATATCCCTCTTGGATGCCCATCATATTAGGACTAAATTCATAACCTAAGCAAATTACCATGCTGCTTAAGACTCTCAAAATAATATAAGTGAAGCATGAGAGTTCAACAATTTATATAAAATAAAACCACCGCCGTGCTCTAAAAAGATATAAGTGATGCACTAGAGCAAACTGCCTAGCTCAAAAGATATAAGTGAAGCACATAGAGTATTCTAATAAATTCACGATTAATGTGTGTCCCTCTCAAAATGTGTGTACAGAAAGGATGATTGTGGCAAACTAAAAAGCAAATAAATCAAAGACTCATATCATACAAGACGCTCCAAGCAAAACACATATCATGTGGTGAATAAAAATATAGCCCCAAGTAAATTTACCGATGGATTGAAGACAAAAGAGGGGATGCCATCCAGGGCATCCCCAAACTTAGATGCTTGGTTGTCCTTGAATATTACCTTGGGGTGCCTTGGGAATCCCCAATCTTAGTCTCTTGCCACTCCTTATTCCTTTGTCCATCAAAACTTTACCCAAAACTTGAAAACTTCACAACACAAAACTCAACAGAAAACTCATAAGATCCGTTAGTATAATAAAATAAATCACCACTTTAGGTACTGTTGTGAACTCATTCTTAATTTTAATTGGTGTTATATCTACTATATTCCAACTTATCCATGGTTCATACCCCCCCCCCCCCCCCGGAATATAACCCATCGATCATCAAAATAAGCAAACAACACATAGAAAACAGAATCTGTCAAAAACAGAACAGTCTGTGAAGATCGGAATATTACTCATACTTACATAACCCTAAATTTTTTGAAAAATTAGGAAAACAGATAAAATTTTTATATAAATCTTGTGTAAAAAATCCAGAATTTTTCGTCGCTTCTGTGAATTATAAAAATACTGCAACTGGACGCAAAAGTTTCTGTTTTTCAGCAGGATCAAATCAACTATCACCGTAAGCAATCCCAAAGGTCTTACTTGGCTCAAACACTAATTAAAACAGTAAAAAAATTACTACAGAGGTAATAATGTGTATTTTCATAAAAACAGAAAATAAAAATATTGGGTTGTCTCCCAACAAGTGCTTTTCTTTAAAGCCTTTCAGCTAGGCATTGATAATTTTAATGATGCTCACATAAAAGATAGCAAATTGAAACGAAAAGAGCATCATGTAGCATGTGAAAAACTAGTTTAATTCTAACATACTTCCGATGCATAGGCATTTTATAAGCAAAAAAATTATCAAGACAAGCAAAAACTAGCTTATGCAAGGAAGAAGAAAGAAACAATAGCAATCTCAACCTAAAGAGAGTTAATTTAGTGACATGAAAATTTCTACAACCATATTTTCCTCTCTCATAATAATTACATGTAGGATCATAATCAAATTCAATAATATAGCTATCACATAACATATTCTCTAGATGATCCATATGCATGCAAAGTTGACACTCTTCCAAGATAGTGGGATTATCATTAACTAAAGTCATGACCTCTCCAAACCCACTTTTATCAAAAATTTCATAAGATTGATCATACTCCAAAGTAGTGGGATCATTATTACCTAGAGTTGACACTCTTCCAAACCCACTTTCAATATTATTGCAAACATATTCATCATGAGGCTTAAATAAATTTTCAAGATCATAAGAAAAATCACCCCAATCATGATCATTGCAACAAGTAGTGGACATAGCAAAACTAGCATCCCCAAGCTTACGGTTTTGCATATCATTAGCACAACTGACATTAGTAGAACCATTGCAATCATGCTTTTCATCCAAGGAGCTATCGTGAATCACTTCATAAATTTCTTCTTTTAACACTTCATCACAATTTTTAGATTCGCGAATTTCAAGCAAAACTTCATAAAGATAATCTAGTGCACACAACTCACTAGCAATTGGTTCATCATAATTGGATCTCTTAAAAAGATTAGCAAGTGGATGATGATCCATAAACTTTTTGCTTTCTGATTTTCAATAAATACACAATTATTCTGAGCGAACAAGCAAACAAACCAAGTAAAACATAGAGGCAAACGAAAAGAAGGCAAAATAAAAAGGCAAATATTTTTGTATTTTTGTGAAAATGTTTTAGAAGTGGTGGAGAGAAAAACGAGAGGCAAATGGCAAATAATGTAATGCAAGAGATGAGAGTTTATGATGGGTACTTGGTGGGCTTGATGTAGAACCTCCCCGGCAACAGCGCCAGAAATTCTCCCCGCTACTTCTTGAGCTTGCATTGGTTATTCCCTTGAAGAGGAAAGGGTGATGCAGCAAAGTAGAGATAAGTATTTCCCTCAGTTTGAGAACCAAGGTATCAATCCAGTAGGAGGTACAAGCAAGTCTCCAATATATGCACCTGCACAAACAATCAAACACTTGCACCCAACGCGATAAAGGGGTTGTCAATCCCTTCACGGTCACTTGCAAGGATGAGATCTGATAGAGGTAGATATAAAAGATTACTAAAACATAAAATAAAGTAAATATAAATAAATTACAGCAAGGTATTTTTGGGTTTTTTGGTTTATAGATCTCAAAATATATGATGGAAAACAGACCCTGGGGCCATAGGTTTAACTATAGGCTTCTCTCTTGAAGAAAGCATACGGTGGGAAAACAAATTATTGTTGAGCAATTGATAGAAAAGCGTAAAGTTATGATGATATCTAAGGCAATGATCATGAATATAGGCATCACGTCCGTGACAAGTAGACCAGCTCCTGCCTGCATCTACTACTATTACTCCACACATCGACCGCTATCCAGCATGCATCTAGAGTATTAAGTTCATAAGAACGGAGTAATGCCTTAAGCAAGATGACATGATGTACAGGGATAAACTCAAGCCATATGATATAAACCCCATCTTTTTATCCTTGATGGAAACAATACAATACGTGCCTCGATACACCTTCTGTCACTAGGTGAGGACACCGCAAGATTGAACCCAAAACTAAGCACTCTCCCATTGCAAGAAAAACCAATCTAGTTGGCCAAACCAAATCGATAGTTCGAAGAGAAAAATAAAGATATCTTAATCATGCATAAAAGAGTTCAGAGAAGACTCAAATAATGTTCATAGATAATCTGATCATGAATTAACAATCCATCGGATCTCAGCAAACACACCACAAAAAAGTATTACATCGAATAGATCTCCAAGAACATCGAGGAGAACATTGTATTGAAGATCAAAGAGAGAGAGAAAAAGCCATCTAGCTACTAGCTATGGACCCGTAGGTCTATGGTAAACTACACACACATCATCGGTAGGGCAATAGGGTTGATGTAGAAGCCCTCCGTGATCGAATCCCCCTCCGGCAAATCGCCGGAAAAGGCTCTAAGATGGGATCTCGTGGTTCTGGAACTTGCGGCGGTGGAAAATTGTTTTGGTGGATGCCTCTGATGGTTTGGAAATATTTGGGAATTTATAGGACGAAGATTAGGGTTGGGGGACTCCGGAGGGGCCCACAAGCCAGGGAGCCCCCCTCCTAGGGCACGGCCTGAGGGCTTGTGGTGCCCTCGGGACTCTTCTAGCCCTCTCTCCAAGTCATGTAGGTGTCTTTTGGTCCAAGAAAAATCATCGCGAAAGTTTTATTCCGTTTGGACTACGTTTGATATTCCTTTTCTGTAAAACTCAAAAACAAGGAAAAACACAAACTGGCACTGGGCTCTAGGTTAATAGGTTAGTCCCAAAAATAATATAAAATAGCATATTAATGCATATAAAACATCCAAAACAGATAATATAATAGCATGGAACAATCAAAAATTATAGATATGTTGGAGACGTATCAGAAGGCACCCGTGGATACGGCTAGCCATAGATTGTGAAAGAATGGTGGAAAAGGAATAAACTTTATTTTATGTTTGGGAACCGCCTATGATGTATCTAGCATGGAAGATATTGGGAATTCTCGGTCGTTTTCGTTGACGGGAAAAGCATGCCTCCCAAAATATTTTATCTCTCAATTCAAGCTTTGGGCTCTGGCACCTTTACAAATCTCTGCTTCCCTCTATGAAGGGCCTTTCTATTTACTTTTATGCAATTTTTATTTTATTGAGTCTACATCTTCTCTTATAAAGCACCAACTAGGGAACACTATTGTCATACTTGTGTATTGGATATAGCTAATATTTGAGTGTGTTTCATGAATGGATCAATGATTGAACATAATGGGCTAGGGATAGCTTTCTTTAGCGTTGATATTTTGAAAGATAGGGTTGCTTGTTGATATGCTTGAGTATTAATGTCCACATGACAAATTATAGACTATTGCTTTGAATCATCTAAAAATCCAAATGTCCATGCTACAAAAGAAAAGAATATGTGATGAACATGTTAGGCAGCATTCCACATCAAAAATTCTGTTTTTATCATTTACCTACTCGAGGACGAGCAGGAATTAAGCTTGGGTATGCTGATACGTCTCCAACGTATCTATAATTTTTTATTGTTCCATGTTGTTATACTATCAATCTTGGATGTTATATATATATTTTATAGCAACTTTATATCATTTTTTGGGACTAACGTATTGACATAGTGCCCAGCGTGAGTTGTTATTCTTGCTTGTTTTTTACTTCATAGAAAATCAATACCAAATGAAGTCCAAATGCCACGAATTTTTTTGGAGATTTTTTTCTACCCAGAAGACACCCAGGGAGCCAAAGGAGCCCACGGGAGGAGGCCCGTGGGGCCCACTAGGCACCAGGGTGCACCAGGGGTCCCAGGCGCGCCCTGGTGGGTACTAGAGCCCACGGGAAGCTTCTCCACCGACTATCGCCTCTATAAATACTCTAAAATCCCAAAAATTATAGGGGAGTCGACGAAACACTTTTTCTGCCGCGACAAGTTCCAGAACCACGAGATCCAATCTAGAGGCCTTTTCCAGCACTTTGTCGGAGGGGTCAACGATCACGGAGGGGTTCTTCATCATCCTTGTTGCCCCTCCGATGATGCGTGAGTAGTTTACTACAGACCTACGGGTCCATAGGTAGTAGATAGATGGCTTCTTCTCTCTTTTTTATCTTCAATACAATGTTCTCCTCGATGTTCTTGGAGATCTATTTGATGTAACTCTTTTTTGAGGTGTGTTTGTTGGGATCCGATGAATTGTGGGTTTATGATCAGTTCTACCCATGAATATTATTTGAGTCTTTTATGAACTCTTATATGCATGATTATTATATCCTCGTATTTCTTCTCCGAAATTTTGGTTTGGTTTAGCCAACTGGATTGATTTTTCTTGCCATGGGAAGAGGTGCTTTGTAATGGGTTCGATCTTGCGGTGCTCAATCTCAGTGACAGAAGGAGGCATGACACGCATGTATCGTTGCTATTAAGGATAAAAAGATGGGGTTTATTCCTACATGAATAGATCTTGTCCACATCATGCCATCGTTCTTATTGCATTACTTCGTTTCTCCATGAACTTAATGCACTAGATGCATGCTGGATAGCGGTCGATGTGTGGAGTAATAGTAGTAGATGCAGGCAGGAGTCGGTCTACTAATCTTGGACGTGATGCCTATATACATGATCATTGCCTTCGATATCGTCATGATTATTCGCTTTTCTATCAATTGCCCAACAGTAATTTGTTTACCCACCGTATGCTATTTTCTTGAGAGAAGCCTCTAGTGAAATCTACGGCCCGCGGGTCTATTTTCTATTATATAAAAAACCAAAAATACCTTGCTGCAATTTTTCTTTCTTTATTTTATTTTGTGTTTTTGTTAGATCTATTTATCAAATCTCATACAATTTAATCTATCTCAATACCGTGGAGGGATTGACAATCCCTCTTACGCGTTGGGTTGCAAGTATTTGTTATTTGTGCGCAGGTGCTGTTTACATAGTGTTGCTTGGTTCTCCTACTGGATTGATAACCTTGTTTTCATAACTGAGGGAAATACTTACTGTTACTGTGCTACATCATCCCTTCTTCTTCAGGGAAATACCAACGCAGATACAAGCAATCAGGGGGGCTCTCGAGTGAGTAGCTTGATCGTATCGTTCGTAGAGAGCTCAAACCATTGCATCCTTGCATCATCTTTCTTGGTTCTTGTTTGCTTCTCCTTGTGAGATTTGGAGCTTATGGTCATCTTCATGACAAGCTTGAGTTCATCGAAAACAGAGTTCATATGCATCTTCTATGATATTTTTGATGTTGGAGTTTTTGCCGGTTCTTCATTCATAGAGGTTTCACATCTCTATATCATTGGCATTTTTCTACTGCCTCTTCTCACATTGCTGTTTGGATAGTACTCGTCGTCATCTATACAACAAGCTTGAGTTTGCTCAATTCGGAGCTCATATGTAGAAGTTATGGCAGTTCTAGTTTTCTTGCTCCTTCTGTTTTGCTTGGGTAGATTTTCAGCTTGAGCGGTAGTACCTCTCAAGCGGTAGTACATCTCCCCCGAGCGGTAGTACCGCTTAGGTGGTACTTCCGATGACCGGTACCGCTTCCACTTTCGCTTATTTTTATGCTTCGGTTGCCCAATTCGCTTGAGCGGTAGTAGAGAGCGGTAGCACTGCTCTCTCGAGCGGTACTACCTCTCAAGCGGTACTACCTCTCCCTCGAGCGGTACTATCTCTCTGGCAGAACTACCGTTCATGTTTTTCTATCTCGTTAGGCTGTTTTGACTGTGCTAAGCGGTAGTACCACTCCCCCGAGCGGTAGTACCGCTTGTGCATGACTTGTGGGCATAACGGTTGGATTTGAGGGGGCCTATTTAAGGGGGCCTTCTTCCCCAATGGTCCCTATCCTCTGAGCTCGTGTTCGTCCCCCATTGTTGACCTTCTTCGAGCTTGCTATCTCTCAATCCCTCCATGGATTCTTGCTAGTTTTGGGGGGAAAGAGAGAGGAGATCTAGACCCACGTTTCCACCAATCACTTTCTCCTCTATGTGAGGGGAACCCCTTGGATCTAGATCTTAGAGTTCTTCGTGTTCTCTTCTTTGTTCTTTCTCTCATTTTCCTCCATAGCATTAGTTGTTGTGGTGGGATTTGGGAGAGAAGGACTTGGGCACTCCGTGTGCCCTTGCCACTGCATTTGGTGCATCGGTTTGAGTTCTCCATGATGATACATGGAAGTAAAGTTGAGTAGCTTATTACTCTTGGGTGCTTGGTACCCTAGAGCTTATTCCTCTTGGGTGCTTGGGTGCCCTAGACGATTGGTGGTGCCTCGGAGCTCAATCAGTGTGGTAGATAGCTCCGAGCAAGCGTCAGGGTCCCCAATTAGGTTGTGGAGATCGCCCCGAGCAATTTGTACGGGTTCCGGTGACTGCCCCTAAGGGTTGCCAAAGTGTATGGGTACCGGTGACTGCCCCCAAGGGTTGCCATTTGTACGGGTTTGGTGACCACCCTCAAGGGTCCCTTAGTGGGATCACGGCATCTTGCATTGTGCGAGGGCGTGAGGAGATTACGGTGGCCCTAGTGGCTTCTTGGGGAGCATTGTGCCTCCACACCGCTCCAAATGGAGATTAGCATCCGCAAGGGTGTGAACTTCGGGATACATCATTGTCTCCACGTGCCTCGGTTATCTCTTACCCGAGCCGTTTACTTATGCACTTTACTTTGTGATAGCCATAGTGTTTCATGCTATATATCTTGCTATCACTTAGTTGTTTATCTTGCTTAGCATAAGTTGTTGGTGCACATAGGTGAGCCTAGTTGTTGTAGGTTTTGTGCTTGACAAATTAACCGCTAGGTTTATTCTGCTTTTGTTCAAGCCTAACCGTAATTATTTTAAAAACGCCTATTCACCCCCCCCCCCCCTTAAGGCGACATCCATGATCTTTCAATTGGTATCAGAGCCTCGTCTCTCATTATTAGGCTTAACTTCCTAGAGAGTAAATATGTCGACTAGGGGTTTAGGATTCTCTGACACTCCTAATTTTGATGGCACAAAATTTGATGTTTGGGTTATTCGCATGCTTAATCTCTTTAGGGTCATGGACCCAAATTTAGAGCAAATTGTAGATATGGGTTTTTCTCCTCTAGAGGATCCTCAAAGGTTATCTATAGAGGATGAGAAAAACTCTTATCTCAATGCTCAAGCTTCTAATGTGCTTTTCGATGCTTTGAGCAATGTAGCTATATTTCAACTCATGCCGTTCCGGGATGCTCATGAGTTGTGGACAAAGCTTCAAGATAAATATGGTGTGTCCAAGATTTGTGGGGATGATTGTTCTCCCTCCACCTCCTGCCGCGTGGTGTGCAATGCTCCTTTGGACTTCAACACTTTGAGCTCTCTAAATGTTTCACAAGCTTGTGTTGATAGTCCTTGCATATCATGTAGAAATTGCTTGACTAAATCTCATGATGATATGCTTGCTATGTCTTGTTGCCATGATAAAAATGCATGTATTTCCTCGAGTTGTTGTGCTAACAATGTATAGTAAACCCAACACTCCATGGAACAAGATATGGTCTTGACTGGTGCCTCAAGGGATTCTACTTCATCATCTATTGTTTCTCACTTTTGCCTTATGGCTAAGGCTTCAAAGGTATGTCTACTTTGAGCCCCAATATGTCTCTTGATGATGATGTTGATGCTAATAAGGATGAGGATATTGATGAAGAGAATGTAATGTTGCTTCCTTAAAAATTAAGGGGGAAATGATTTTTAAAGCTCTTCATAAAAATAAAATTGCTCATTCCAACTTCATGGAAATCATGTCTATTATCATTGAGGGCAAGAAATATATTGAGGAGTTGGAATCTCATCTCGAGGAGCATGAGGTCACCATTGAGAAAATGGAAAGTCATGAGCCTAATTACGCTAATGACATTGCGGACCTATCTCAAGCTCTTGAACTTGAACAAACCACCAAGGAATCTCTTGAGGAGACTTTTGCTCTAGAATTATCTAGAGTGAGGGAATCTCATGATAGAGCTCTTGAGGTGGCCAATGATTTCAAAACTAAAAATGAGAAGTTTGAAGTTGCGCATGCTAAACTCCTTGAGGACTTTGAGCACCTCGAAAATGGCTCAAGGGTCATTAAGAGTGAGCTCATCGGACTCACCGATTCTCATGCTCAACTTAAAGCTTCATATTCAAAAGAGCTTGCCAGAGTGCCTTCTCCTCTTGTTGTTAATGATGATGTTTGTCCTACTAACTCTATTTGTTGTGAAGCATCCATTTTGAAGGAGAATGTTGAGCTAAGGGCTCAACTTGAGTTGCTATCTAGCAATTACAGGAAATTGGAAGAAAGTCATGAAAATCTCTCATGATGATCTTCTAGTATCCCATAATGTGCTAAAGATAGCTCATGAGGCTATGATTACTAAGGTAACATCTAGTGAGCCTCATGTGGATACTAGCACTACTACAAGTCAAAATGCTATCTTGCCATGTGCTAGTCCTCGTAATTCATCTACTCATAATGTTGCTACATCTTGTGACGAATTACTTTCCTTGCCTTGTTGCTCTAACAATGAAGCTAATACCTCCTCAAGTACTTGTGTTGAGACTAACCATGTAGAGGAAATCAAAGAGCTCAAGTCCCAAGTCACTTCTTTGAAGATTGACTTGCAAAAGAGTCACGAAGGGAAGTACACTCTCAACAATATATTGAGTGTGCAAAAATCCCCCAATGACAAAGGTGGAATTGGATTCAGATCCAACAATAAGAAGAAGTCCAAGATCAACAAGAAGAAGGGCCAAGAACAAGTCAAGATTTGGCCAAGATTATTTGCTTCAAGTGCAAAATTGAAGGGCATCATGTTAGATCTTGCCCATTGAAGAAGAAGCCCATTAGTGACAAGCAACAAGGGAAGCAGCCACAAGTTCATTCTCATGCTCAACCTCGAGTTGAAGAAAGGCCTCTTCCCAAGAAGACTCAAGCTAATGCTTCTCAAGTTGAGAAATCAAGAGAGAAGAAAGTGAAGAGTAAACGTATCTACTTATGTCGTGAGAAAGGTCACGTCACTTCTTCATGCACGAATGGTACCTTATCCAACCCTATTCTAATTGATGATATCTATTCTCTTGGGAAGGATAAGGCTGGCAATGTGTTTGCCAAGTTTGTTGGTACTCAAAGTGGTGTCAAGAAAAGAACCATTTGGGTAGCCAAGCCTATTGTGACTAACCTCTTAGGACCCAACTTGGTTGGGGACCAAAAAGCACAAACTTGATCAATAGGTGATGTTGGAGAGCATTGAAGACTTGGCTACATTATGAAGATTAAGGGGTCTTCATCATTAATATTGTTTCAAGCCAAGTCATTTGGATTATCAAGTTTCTATCGTATATCCAATGTGCCTCCTTGCGGTAACTTGTACTTAAATTGTCTACATTGAAAGTTACTTGCCCCTTTGCATGTTTTGGTTTTGTACCTTGCATGTGTTTGTATGTGTTGTGCTTCCAATTTGATTATCTTGAGTAATCAAGTACGTGTATGTTGGTTTGCAAATCATGTGCATGTGAGTGTTTGTGTTGAGCCTTTTTGCATCTTGTTTGTATCTTAGTTGGCTCTTATGAGAGATTAATGGAACATCCCATTTTGGGGGAGTGATGTGCTTTGTGCACTTCACAATCCTATAAATGTGTGTACATGAGGAATACCACCTAGTATTGATATTACAAGATTATCTAGTCTCTATGTGGTATGTCTTCTCATGAGAAATTCAAATTCTAAATATCTCTTGTTGCTTTTTAGTTGCCTCTTGTTAAGTTTTCATTGGTATCACATTATGGGGGATTAATATGCTATGTGCATATTACAAGCCTAGAAAATGTGTACATTTGAGGTATTGCCACTTAGAGTTGATATTGTAAATTATCTTGTTCCTAGGTGGCATTTTAGCTCTACAAGTTGCAATTTGCTTGTGTGCTTTATGTGAAGATGATGTTGCATATCTTTGAAAGCTACCACCGGGAATTATTTCCAAATACTTCTTCTCTCTTGACAATTGGTAATCATTTATGTGGTAGAATTTGTTGATCATCTTTACATTGTTCTTCTTGTGTGTTTATTGTCATATCTCTTCCCAAGGAATGTGTCAACTCCCATTGCATTACATGCCACTTGTGGATCTTGTTGTTTTCTTGATCTTGTCTAAGTGTTTTTCTAGATATGGTGAAAGTGGTGATCCCATCTTCTGCATTTTGTATTCAAATGAAAATTATCTATAATGCACAACTCTTGGGGGATCTATCCTATTTTCTATAGAACACTCATCTTGTGATCCTTATCAAGTGCGTGTTGGTGGAAGGCAAGCTGTCTCTTTTTGGTACTTTGTGCCATCATGAAACTTTATGGAGGGCTTGGTTTGTTTGAACCATCCTCTCTTTTAGGAGTTTGATATCTTTCATTTTGTGTGTATCAATGGATATCTCATTCCTTGATGTATCTTTTAATTGATATCTTCCAAGTGATGATCTCTCCATTTGGTATCCTATTTTTACTTGGTATTTATTATTCATTTGCTATCGGTTCTTGAAGGTCTTGATCTTGCATATTTACTTCATGTATTTTCCTTGGCAGCTTTCTTTCTTTGACCCAATATATAGGGGAAACTCCACCAAGTCTCACATTGGATGAGATGTGCATGAAATTCATTTACATATATATATATATATATATATTCACATATGTTTGTGGAGTTTGTCCTATGTATTGTTGGTTCTCTAACTCCTTGGTCCCAATGAGTTTGGGTACCATTTTGTTTGCGTTGTTGTTCTAGGAACAATTGGAGATACATTGGATGCTCGGCTCACTCACAAGGAAGGTGGTGTCACCATGTACTTTTTGGAGTCAAGCTAGGATGATAAATGAACTACTATCTACTACCTTCAATTGGTATCTACTACATCTTTCCAATGCTATCTCGGTAACAAGTATCTATTCATACATTCTTTTCTTGCATTCGACCTTGTGTAGGTTGCATCTTGGCATGATATTCATTCCATCTTGCGATACTTATTTCCTTTCTCAAAGCATCCCAACAATCATATTTTGTTGCCAGTTGTGATGGCTTTGATGTTCGTCTGGCTGGAGTTCATTGATATACAATAAGACAATTTCAAACCATGAGCTATGCTTTCAAGCAAAGATCTTATTGGTATATCTATGACTTCATTGTGGATATCATGTTCTTTCCTTTTGTAACTATTTCATGTGTACATCCTTCTTTGTGGATATATATCTTCATGATTCTTATCTACCTAGAATCTTATACACTTGAGAGAAATTACATCTCTTATTGATATCTTTATTCTTTCACGTCCACCTTTTCCTTGGTGGTTCCGTGAAAGGATTTATCTTGAGTGCGGGTCTTATCTTGTTGCATCTTGATGCACTCTTTCGTGGTGAAGATTGTTTTCCTCATGCTTGTCTTGACGAGGTTTTGCCATTCGTTTGGCATCCCTCCTCTTGACAAGGCTATCTTTTTCTATCTTCACCATGGGTCGTCACAAGCTTTGGTTTTTAACTTGCTTATTAGAGAGCTTGTGAACCCATTTGCTTGTTTTGTGTGTGTGGGAAGGACTTGTCATGCACCTTGTATCTCATTTATTCAAGACTATGTTGATGCTTTATGCTCATCCTTATATTAGTCTTCTCAAGTGCTTTGCCATGACTCACACACATCTTTTTGGTTGAGCCTACTCTTAAGTTGCCTCTTTTACATGTTGCTCAACCATTTGTTTGTTGCAAGTGCTAGGCTTAGTTTCTTATATGCTCACTTGCACTTGTTGTGGATTTCTATTGATTTTGGGGGAGTGATGATCATATTTTGTGCACTTGGTATCCAAAATACAAATATTGTGAGTAGTGCACAAATCATGGGGAGCTTCTCTAGTTTCTTTAGAACACTCTATTGCTCATATCATGATATCATTTAGTCATGTGGCTCGTAGGATCATTTGTTTGATTGTTCCAATTGTTATCTTTTGATTGCTTGCTTCTCTCTTTGTTATGTCTTTGTGGCATATCATCCTATTTGCAATCTTTGGATCCTCAATATAGTTTGTCTTTCTCCGACTATTCATCATTGGATATGTGTATATCATTCCACTCATATTTTGAGAAATACACAATTTATGGAGGAACACATATTATATTGGCCTTCCAAGTTTTCGCCCATTTTGGCAAACGATGCCAATGGGGGAGAAGTTTCAAGAGTTTTGTTTGGAGAGCTTAGAGGGGTTTTGGTATCTTGCTTTGGTTTGTTCCTAAGCATTGGTATCTTGCTCTGGTTTTGTTCCTAAGCATTTGCATCTCATGCTCATGCATTATTAGTTGTGGCCTTGCATGGTTGTTCTTAATTCCTTATATAAACTCTCATGAAAGTGATTGTCATCAATTACCAAAATCGGGGAGATTGAAAGAACATGCGGTGCCCCCATGTTTGGTTTTGGTAGTTGATGACAATCTCTGTGGACTAATGGTTGCCTTGAGTTATATTTGAAGGATTTGCCCATAGGCATTTCTTGAAATCCATGTGTAGGATCGAAAGTAGGTCTACAGGGGGGTGATTAGACTACTTGACCAAATAAAAATCTAGCCTTTTCCCAATTTTAAGTCTTGGCAGATTTTAGCAACTTAGCACAAGTCAAGCAATCAACCTTGTTGGCCCACAAGTATATGGGATCAATTGTAGCCTTTTCGATAAGTAAGAGTGTCGAACCCAACGAGGAGCAGAAGGAAATGACAAGCGGTTTTCAGCAAGGTAATGTCTGCAAGTACTGAAATTGTAAGTAGCAGAGTAGTTTGATAGCCAGATAATTTGTAACGAGCAAGTAACAATAGTAGTAACAAAAGTGCAGCAAGGTAGCCCAATCCTTTTGAGGCAAAGGACAGGCCAAAACGGTCTCTTATAATAAGCAAAGCGTTCTTGAGGGTACACGGGAATTTCATCTAGTCACTTTCATCATGTTGGTCTGATTCGTGTTCACCACTTTGATAATTTGATATGTGGGTGGACCGGTGCTTAGGTGCTGTTCTTACTTGAACAAACCTCCTACTTATGATTAACCCCCTCGCAAGCATCTGCAACTACGAGAAAAGTATTAAGAATAAATTCTAACCATAGCATTAAACTTTTGGATCCAATCGGTCCCTTACGGAATAGCGCATAAACTAGGGTTTAAGCTTCTGTCACTCTCGCAACCCATCATCTAATAACTACTCCCCAACGCATTCCCTTAGGCCCAAATATGGTGAAGTGTCATGTAGTCGACGTTCACATGACACCACTAAGGGAATCACAACACACATATTATCAAAATATCGAACACATATCAAGTTCACATCATTACTTGCAACATGATTTCTCCCGTGACCTCAAGAACAAAAGTAACTACTCACAAATGATAATCATGCTCAAGATCAGAGGGGTATTAAATAGCATATTGGATCTGAACATATAATCTTCCACCAAATAAACCATATAGTAATCAACTACAAGATGTAATCAACACTACTAGTCACCCACAAGCACCAATCTATAGTTCCGGTACAAAGATTGAACACAAGAGATGAACTAGGGTTTGAGAGGAGATGGTTCTGTTGAAGATGTTGATGGAGATTGCCCTCCCCAAGATGGGAGAGTTGTTGGTGATGATGATGATTTCCCCCTCCGAGAGGGAAGTTCCCCCGGCGGAATCGCTTCGCTGGAGGGCAAAAGTGCTCCTGCCCAAGTTCCGCCTCGAGACGGCGGCGCTCCATCCCGAAAGTCCTCTCCTAATTTTTTTCTAGGTCAAAATGACTTATATACCAAAAGATGGGCACCGGAGGTGGGCCGAGGGGAGCACAACCCACCAGGGCACGCCTGGGCTCCCTGGCGCGCCCAGGTGGGTTGTGCCCACCTGGTGGGCCCCCTCTGGTACTTATTGGCTCCAATATTTCTCATTTATTCCATAAAAAATACCCGTAAAGTTTCAGCTCATTTGGAGTTGTGCAGAATAGGTAGCCTGACGTAGCTTTTTCAGGTCCAGATTTCCAGCTGCCGGAATTCTCCCTCTTTGTGTGTACCTTGCATATTATGAGAGAAAAGACATTAGAATTACTCCAAAAAGCATTATTATGCATAAAAACATCATAAATAACAGTAGGAAAACATGATGCAAAATGGACGTATCAACTCCCCCAAGCTTAGACCTCGCTTGTCCTCAAGCGAAAACCAAAATCGAAAAACATGTCCACATGCTTAGAGAGAGAGGTGTCGATAAAAACAAAATACGGACATAGAACCATCATGTAGTTTTATTATAACAGCAACAAACTTTAACATAAAACTTTTATCATAGAACTTTTATCATAGACTTCTCATGAATAAGTAACAATTCATCACACAATCGAAGTATAAAGCATAAACTCTATTAGAAACCAACAAACTATGTTCTCAGTCAACTTTGCAACTACAATTCATCATCTTTTCAGGAAGGGTCACGTATCAGAGCCTTTAGGCAAGTCCACATACTCAACCATCATATAGTCTTCTATGATTGCTAACACTCACCGCATACACATGAGCAAAACACTTCAACCGGACACATAGAAAGATAGGGGCTTATAGTTTCGCCTACCAACGTATTCACCTCAAGGGTGATGTCAACAATAATAATTCATGCTACCCATATTCAACTGGACATATGTGCCTAGATCTTTCCTCACCACATGATGCTTGCAAAAGGAGAAAAATAAAAGGAAAAGAGAGAAGAACTTTGACTCTTGCATAAAAGTAAATACATAAAAGTAAAAGATAGGCCCTTAGCAGAGGGAAGCGGAGGTTGCCATGCGCTTATTTGTTTGTATGCTCAACCCCTTAATGCAAAAGAACGTCACGTTATATTGCCCCTTGTGATGGCAACCTTTATTATGCAGTCTGTCGCTTTTATTCTTCACCATCACAAGTTCGTACAACGCTCAATTTCCTCTTACACTAAATGATCTCACACTTTTAGAAGCAATTTTTATTGCCTTAGTGCACCGATGACAACTTACTTGAAGGATCTTACTCAATCCATAGGTAGATATGGTGGACTCTTGAAAATAAGATTTGGGTTTAAGGGTTTTTTGGATGCACAAGTAGTATCTCTACTTAGTGCGGAATTTTTGGCTAGCAAAGATGGGGGCAAGCACCACATGTTGAAGGATCTATGACAATATAACTTCTATGTGAATATGAACAAACATAAATCATTAAGTTGTCTTCCTTGTCCAACGTCCACAATTTTGGCATATAATATTTTGATGGGGGCTCACAATCACAAAAGATTTCCATGATAGCGTATTTATATGTGAATCTTCTCTTCCCTTATTAATTCTTTCATGAGTTGCATCATTGACTAATGCTATGTTTGTCAATCTCTAATAAAATTTTCTACTTATACTTTTCCTTATGTGGTGTTATCACCTACCATAGGATTAGCATATGATCTTTTCATTTATTTCCTTTCTCTTTATTGAAACATGAAAGTAAAGAAAGCAAAAACTCAAGCTAAACTTTATTATATATCTCGCACACGATTACAAGGATGGATTACTAAGCAAGCTCTCAAAAAGAAAGGATCGAACTAAACTTTTATTCATCTTAAGCAAAAGATAACCATGGATGGAACTAAGAAAAGTAAAGGCAAAAGATAGTGGGGGTGATACGATACCGGGGCACCTCCCCCAAGCTTGGCGGAAGCCAAGGGGAGTGCCCATACCCGATACTCAATTTTATTTTGGTGATGAAGAAGGAGGTGGTGGTGATGATGAAGTAGAAGCGATCATGTCCTCGGGTTTCCATGGCAAGGGCTCACCATTATAAGAGGAGGAGTGAGTCTCACGGGTCCTGCAACTGGCAGCCAAACTCATACCTTTAAACCTTGCCTCATATTCAAAGACTTGGTTTTGGAGGTCGTAGATCTGGATCTAGAGGAAGTTGATTTGCTCGTTGAAGGAGAAGATGATGTCCTTCATGGACTTGCCCTCCACCTTGAGATCACGGGTGTAGTCCGCGATCATGAGGTTATTGGCATTGAGTCCACGTTCCACCATGCCCTTGCACCGGAAAACGTCCTGATCCACAACTTCAAGCCTAGCCTCCACGGATCCAGTCCCCTTGGGGCCTTGCACATCGCAGATGTGGAGCACCCCCTCACGCATCTGGATAGCTTGAGGGTGCTGCATCACCTCCCGAAGATATGGGTTGATGATGTTCTCGAAGAACTTGTCCTTGGAGGAGCTTGAAGCGGCCATGGTGGATTAGATTTGTCAGAAAACAGCAAGGAAAAGAAAATAGGAGATTTCTCCGCGATACGGAGGTCAATAGGTTCGGGGGGTATATAAAGATTTTTTTATCTTGGGAAACAAGAAAACGGAAGAAAAACGGAGTTCGGAAGGTACCCGAGGTGGGCACAACCCACCTGGGCGTGCCTGGCAAGCCAGGCGCGCCCAGGTGTCTTGTGCCCACCAGGGGTGCCTTCCTGGTTGCTTCTTATTTTTCTAATTTTCTAAATATTCCAAAACTGACAAAAAATATTTTTGCGGATTTTTCGGAGTCCGTTTACTTACCGTATCACGTATCTCCTCTTTTTCACGATTCTGGAGTGTTCCAGAAGGACTCTTTTATGTGTTCTTCCGGTGTCATAGTTTGGATAATATTACTTTCAACATTAATGGGCGTACCTGAGATATAATGTTTTATTCGTTGCCCATTAACAACCTTCGGGTTAGTATCTTCGGCATTATTTAGTTTGATAGCTCCAGACCGATAAACCTCCTCGATAACATAGGGTCCTTCCCATTTGGAGAGGAGTTTTCCTGCAAAGAATCTAAAATGAGAGTTGTACAAAAGAACAGATTCTCCAACTTTGAACTCACGCTTTTGGATTCTTTTATCATGCCATCTTTTAACCTTTTCTTTAAATAACTTGGCATTTTCATAAGCTTGGGTTATCCATTCATCTAATGAGCTAATATCAAATAACCTCTTTTCACCAGCAAGTTTGAAATCATAGTTGAGTTCTTTAATTGCCCAATATGCTTTATGTTCTAACTCAAGAGGCAAATGACAAGCTTTTCCATAAACCATTTTATAAGGAGACATACCCATAGGATTTTTATATGTTGTTCTATAAGCCCAAAGTGCATCATCTAATTTCTTAGACCAATTCTTCCAGGACCTATTGACAGTCTTTTGCAAAATTAATTTTATTTATCTATTGCTAAGTTCAACTTGACCACTAGACTGAGGATGATAGGGTGATGCAATTCTATGGTTAACATCATACTTGGCAAGCAGTTTACGGAAAGCACCATGAATAAAGTGTGAACCACCATCAGTCATTAAATATCTAGGGACTCCAAACCTTGGGAAAATAACTTCCTTAAGCATTTTAATAGAGGTGTTGTGATCAGCACTACTGGTTGGAATAGCTTCTACCCACTTAGTAACATAATCAACAGAAACCAAAATATGAGTATACCCATTAGAGGAAGGAAAAGGTCCCATGAAATCAAATCCCCAAACATCAAATGGTTCAACAACAAGAGAATAATTCATAGGAATTTCTTGACGCTTACCGATATTACCTATTCTTTGACATTCATCACAAGATAAGACGAACTTACGAGCATCCTTGAAGAGAGTAGGCCAATAAAAACCAGATTGCAATACCTTATGAGCAGTTCTGTCTCCCGCATGATGTCCTCCATAAGCTTTGGAGTGACATTTCCGTAGGATTTGTCCCTGTTCCTGCTCAGGTACACAACGTCTAATAATACCATCAACTCCTTCTTTATAAAGATGTGGGTCATCCCAAAAGTAATGTCTTAAATCATAGAATAATTTTTTCTTTTGTTGGTATGTAAAGCTAGGTGGTAAATTTTTAGCAACAATGTAATTAGCATAATCAGCATACCAAGGAGTGCTATTAGAAACATTTATTGCAGCTAACTGCTCATCAGGAAAGCTGTCATCAATAGGTAGCGGGTCATCAAGGACATTTTCAAGCCTAGACAAGTTATCAGCTACGGGATTCTCTACTCCTTTTCTATCAGTAATATGCAAATCAAATTCTTGTAGCAAGAGAACCCACCTAATGAGTCTAGGTTTAGCATCTTTCTTTTCCATAAGATATTTTATAGCAGCATGATCGGTGTGAATAGTCACTTTAGAATCAACAATGTAGGATCTAAATTTATCACAAGCAAACACAACTGCTAAGAATTCTTTTTCAGTAGTAGCATAATTTCGTTGGGCACTGTCTAGAGTTTTACTAGCATAATGGATAACATTTAGTTTCTTATCAACTCTTTGTCCTAGAACAGCACCAACAGCATAATCACTAGCATCACACATAATTTCAAAAGGCAAGTTCCAATCAGGTGGTTGAATAATAGGTGCAGTAATTAAGGCTTTCTTGAGTGTTTCGAAGGCTTCTAAACAATCATCATCAAAAACGAAAGGAGTGTCCTTTTGAAAAAGATTTGTAAGAGGCCTAGAAATTTTAGAAAAGTCTTTGATAAATCTCCTATAGAAACCAGCATGACCCAGGAAACTACGAATACCTTTGATATCTTTAGGACATGGCATTTTCTCAATTGCATCAACCTTAGCTTTTTCCACCTCAATACCTCTTTCAGAAATTTTATGGCCCAAAACAATACCTTCATTAACCATAAAGTGGCACTTCTCCCAATTCAAGACAAGATTTGTTTGCTCACATCTCTGCAAAACTCGATCAAGGTTGCTTAAACAATCACCAAAAGACTTCCCATAAACAGAAAAGTCATCCATGAAAACCTCAACAATCTTTTCACAAAAGTCAGAGAATATAGCAGTCATACATCTTTGAAAGGTAGCAGGTGCATTGCATAAACCAAAAGGCATACGTCTATAAGCATAAGTTCCAAAGGGACAAGTAAAAGTGGTCTTTTCTTGATCAGGTTGAGAAACAGGTATTTGTGAAAAACCAGAATATCCATCTAGGAAACAAAAATGTGTGTGCTTTGACAATCTTTCTAGCATTTGATCAATAAAAGGCAAAGGGTAATGATCTTTTCTAGTTGCTTTGTTTAATTTTCTAAAATCAATTACCATTCTATAGCCTGTAACAATTCTTTGTGGGATGAGTTCATTTTTATCATTAGGAACAACAGTAATTCCTCCCTTCTTAGACACAATGAACAGGACTTACCCACCTACTATCAGCTATAGGATAGATTATACCTGCTTCCAGAAATTTTAATATTTCCGTTCTTACCACTTCTTTCATCTTCGGATTTAACCGACGTTGGTGATCAACAACGGGTTTAGCATCAGGTTCCATATTAATTTTGTGCTGACATAGAGTGGGACTAATACCCTTAATATCATCAAGAGTATATCCAATAGCAGCTCGGTGCTTCCGTAGAACTTTCAATAGTCTTTCTTCTTCATGTTCTGAAAGGTTAGCACTAATAATAATAGGATATATCTTTTTCTCATCAAGATAAGCATATTTCAAAGTGTCTGGCAATTGTTTTAATTCAAACACAGGATCACCTTTAGGTGGAGGAGGACCTCCTAGAGTTTCAATAGGTAAATTGTGCTTAAGCAGAGGACGTTGTTCAAAGAAAATCTCATCTATTTCATTTCTTTCATGCATATGTAAATCATTTTCATGGTCTAGCAGATGTTGTTCTAAAGGATCAGTAGGAGGCACAGCAATAGAAGCAAGACCAATTATTTCATCCTTACTAGGCAATTCTTTTTTATGAGGTTTTCTACTAAACTTGGAAAAGTTAAACTCATGAGACTCATCACCAAAACTGACACCGATAGTTTGTTTCTTACAATCTATTTTAGCATTAACGGTGTTCAAGAAAGGTCTACCAAAGATAATGGGACAAAAATCATCTTGTGGGGAACCAAGAACAAGAAAATCAGTAGGGTATTTTATTTTCCCACACAAGACTTCAACATCTCTAACAATCCCAATTGGTGATCTGGTGTCTCTATTAGCAAGTTTAATAGTAACATCTATGTCTTCTATCTCAGCGGGTGCTATGTCATACATAATTTCTTGATATAAGGTAAAGGGAATAGCACTCACGCTAGTACCTGTGTCGCATAAACCATGATAACAGTGATCTCCTATTTTAACTGAGACAACGGGCATGCCAACAACGGGTCTACGAATATCTGACTTATCAGGTTTGACAATTCTAGTAGCTTCATTACAGAAGTAAATAACATGCCCATCTATGTTTTCTTCTAGGAGATCCTTAACCATAGCAACACTGGGTTCTACTTTGATTTGTTCATCAGGTTTAGGTTTTCTAATATAACTTTTGTTGACCACAGTTGAAACTTTAGCATGTTCCTTTATCCTAACAGGGAAAGGTGGTTTCTCAATATAAGCAGTAGGAACAACTGGATCAACATTATAAATAATAGTTTCCTCTTTAGCTGGTACCGGTTCTTTAATTTCCTTTTTAATAGGTGGGTGATATTTAAACCACTTCTCCTTGGGGAGATCAACATGAGTAGCAAATGATTCACAAAAGGAGGCTACTATCTCAGAGTCAAGTCCATATTTAGTGCCAAACTTTTGAAAAGCATCGGTATTCATAAAAGATTTAACACAATCATACTTAAGCTTAATACCTGACTCTTTACCTTCATCGAGTTCCCAATATTCAGAGTTGCGTTTAATTCTTTCTAAAAGATCCCACCGGAATTCAATGGTTTTCTTCATAAAGGAACCAGTACAAGAAGTATCAAGCATGGATTGATCATCACGAGAAAGCCGAGCATAAAAATTCTGAATAATAATTTCTCTTGAGAGCTCATGATTGGGGCATGAATATAACATTGACTTAAGCCTCCCCCAAGCTAGAGCGATACTTTCTCCTTCACGAGGCCAAAAATTATATATGTAATTCCGGTCACGATGAACTAGATGCATAGGATAAATTTTTTGGTGAAACTCCAATTTCAATCAATTCCAATTCCAAGATCCAATATCATCGCATAGCCTATACCATGCCAATGCCTTTCCCCTCAAAGATAAAGGGAAAACCTTCTTCTTAACTTCATCCCCGGGTAAACCTGCAAGCTTAAACAATCCACAAATTTCTCCCACATATATCAAGTGCATATCAGGATGTTCGATTCCATCTCCTGCATAAGGATTAGCTAGCAGTTGTTCTATCATACCCAAAGGAATTTCATATTCAATATTTTCAGTAGGTGCAGTAGGTTGAGGGGTAACTAATTGTGGTTCCGGTCGAGGTGAAGATACCCCGAACAAACCCCTCAAAGGATTGTTTTCCATAGTAACAAGTGACAATAAATTTCAGCACGTAGTAATAATTTTTCCTTACCAATTTCCACTTACCAAAAGCGCTTCACTCCCCGGCAACGGCGCCAGAAAATAGCCTTGTTGACCCACAAGTATATGGGATCAATTGTAGCCTTTTCAATAAGTAAGAGTGTCGAACCCAACGAGGAGCAGAAGGAAATGACAAGCGGTTTTCAGCAAGGTAATGTCTGCAAGTACTGAAATTGTAAGTAGCAGAGTAGTTTGATAGCCAGATAATTTGTAACGAGCAAGTAACAATAGTAGTAACAAAAGTGCAGCAAGGTAGCCCAATCCTTTTGAGGCAAAGGACAGGCCAAAACGGTCTCTTATAATAAGCAAAGCGTTCTTGAGGGTACACGGGAATTTCATCTAGTCACTTTGATCATGTTGGTTTGATTCGTGTTCACTACTTTGATAATTTGATAAGTGGGTGGACCGGTGCTTAGGTGCTGTTCTTACTTGAACAAACCTCCTACTTATGATTAACCCCCTCGCAAGCATCCGCAACTACGAGAAAAGTATTAAGAATAAATTCTAACCATAGCATTAAACTTTTGGATCCAATCGGTCCCTTACGGAATAGCGCATAAACTAGGGTTTAAGCTTCTGTCACTCTCGCAACCCATCATCTAATAACTACTCCACAATGCATTCCCTTAGGCCCAAATATGGTGAAGTGTCATGTAGTCGACGTTCACATGACACCACTAAGGGAATCACAACACACATATTATCAAAATATCAAATACATATCAAGTTCACATGATTACTTGCAACATGATTTGTCCCGTGACCTCAAGAACAAAAGTAACTACTCACAAATGATAATCATGCTCAAGATCAGAGGGGCATTAAATAGCGTATTGGATCTGAACATATAATCTTCCACCAAATAAACCATATAGTAATCAACTACAAGATGTAATCAACACTACTAGTCACCCACAAGCACCAACCTACAGTTCCGGTACAAAGATTGAACACAAGAGATGAAGTAGGGTTTGAGAGGAGATGGTGAGGTTGAAGATGTTGATGGAGATTGCCCTCCCCAAGATGGGAGAGTTGTTGGTGATGATGATGACGATGATTTCCCCCTCCGGGAGGGAAGTTCCCCCGGCGGAATCACTCCGCCAGAGGGCAAAAGTGCTCCTGCCCAAGTTCCGCCTCGAGACGGTGGCGCTCCGTCCCGAAAGTCCTCTCCTGATTTTTTTTCTAGGTCAAAATGACTTATATACCAGAAGATGGGCACCGGAGGTGGGCCGAGGGGAGCACAACCCACCAGGGCGCGCCTGGGCTCCCTAGCGCGCCCAGGTGGGTTGTGCCCACCTGGTGGGCCCCCTCTGGTACTTATTGGCTCCAATATTTCTCATTTATTCCATAAAAAATCCCCGTAAAGTTTTAGCTCATTTGGAGTTGTGCAGAATAGGTAACCTGACGTAGCTTTTTCAGGTCCAGATTTCCAACTGCTGGAATTCTCCCTCTTTGTGTGTACCTTGCATATTATGAGAGAAAAGACATTAGAATTACTCCAAAAAGCATTATTATACATAAAAACATCATAAATAACAGTAGGAAAACATGATGCAAAATGGACGTATCAAACCTACACATGCAATTCTAAGAGTGTAGCAGCGGAAAGTAAAACATTGCATATTAAGGTAAAGGGAAGGGTTTGGAGAAGGCAAACGCAATGTAGACATGAAGATTTTTGGCGTGGTTCCGATAGGTGGTGCTATCGTACATCTACGTTGATGGAGACTTCAACCCACGAAGGGTAACGGTTGCGCGAGTCCACGGAGGGCTCCACCCACGAAGGGTCCACGAAGAAGCAACCTTGTCTATCCCACCATGGCCATCACCCACGAAGGACTTGCCTCACTCGGGTAGATCTTCACGAAGTAGGTGATCTCCTTGCCCTTACAAACTCCGTGGTTCAACTCCACAATCTTGTCGGAGGCTCCCAAGTGACACCTAACCAACCTAGGAGACACCACTCTCCAAAAGGTAATAAATGGTGTGTTGATTATGAACTCCTTGCTCTTGTGCTTCAAATGATAGTCTCCCCAACACTCAACTCTCTCTCACAGATTTGGGTATGGTGGAAAGATGATTTGAGTGGAAAGCAACTTGGGGAAGGCTAGAGATCAAGATTCTTGTGGTAGGAATGGAATGTCTTGATCTCAACACATGAGTAGGTGGTTCTCTCTCAGAAAATGAGTAGTGGAAGTGTAGGCACGTTCTGATAGCTCTCTCTTGAATAGAGAAGGGGGTGGAGGGGTATATATAGCCTCCACACAAAATCCAACCGTTACACACATTTGACTCAACTTGGTCAGACCGAATAGAAGAACTCGGTGAGACCGATTCAATTCAAAATGTGAACATTAGGAATCTCGGTGGGACCGATATACTCAACTCGGTGGGACCGATGTGCTAGGGTTAGGGCAAAACCTCATCTCGGTGTGACCGATTGCATGAACTCGGTGAGACCGATTTCAACAATGAACAAACAGAGAGTTGGTCAGGCAAACTCGGTGGGACCGATCGCTCCTTTCGGTAAGACCGAAACATTACGAAAGGGAAACAGAGAGTTTGCATTGCGAACTCGGTGGGACCGATCGCTCATTTCGGTGAGACCGAAACGTTATGAAGGGAAACAGAGAGTTTGCAATCCCATCTCGGTGAGACCGAAATCCCTATCGGTGAGACCGAACTGATTAGGGTTTCTGGCAGTGTCTATGTCAAAGGAACTCGGTGGCGCCGGATAGATCAAATTGGTGGGGCCGAGTTTGACTTTAGGTTTAAGACATATTTGGAATTGAGAAAGTGGTTGAGGGCTTTGGAGCATATCACTAAGCACTTTGAGCAAGTAGACCATTAAGCAACACCTCATCCCCTTTTAATAGTATTGCTTTTCCTATGGACTCAATGTGATCTTGGATCACTAAAATAGAAATGTAGAGTCTTGAGCTTTTGCCAATATTTGTCCTTAGCATTTTGAGGGGTCCACATCTCTAGTCCACGTGCCATGCCAATCATTGAACTTTCTGAAATATTTAACTTGAAAGGATATTAGTTCAATGAGCTATATGTTATTATGAATTACCAAAACCACCCGGGGATTAGTTGCACTTTCAATCTCCCCCTTTTTGGTAATTGATGACAACATATAGATCAAACCTTCGACAAATGATAATATGAATGAAATATATCGTCGCTTTGAGAAGTATGTGATAAGCAAGAGCTCCCCCTAAATTTGTGCATTATTTAAAATTTGCTTTTGAATGCAAATGCACAATCGATTAGGATCATGGGTTACTCTTCCATGTCACATACATCTTGGTGGAGCGCTCAAAATTATAGAATGTAAAGCACATGCACTCATCACCAATGGAAACATGATTGATCATACACAAGTATTATAGATAGCATCATTCAAGCACACATTAAAGCATAATGATCAACCACATGATCATAAGTGTATCTCACACACAAGCACAAATAATGTAGCAACCAAACGAACAAATATCAAGTAGCAAGAGAGGCAAACAAAAGCAAAACACTCTCTCTCTCGAAGCCTAAGATCTATACACTTTCTCCCCCTTTGGCAACAAGTTACCAAAAAGCTCGAAAATGCATAGTGCTATTTGGCACTCTAGGCACGATCTCCAGGAGCTCCTGAAGTGGTCTTCGGGCTGGTGGCTCTGGTGTGCATAGATGGTGTTGAGAGGAGTCCATCTGCAAAGGCTTCTGCTGATGTCTGGGGAGCTGGAGGAGTTGCAACTGAAGGTGCAACAGTGGCAGTTGCTGCAGGTGCTGAAGCTATAGCTCTGGAATCTGTGACAACTGGCTCTGCTGTAGACCTCTGTGCTCTTGGCACGCTGTGAAATGCATCTATGGTGACTCTTCCTCTCCTGTCCTCTGCCTCTTCTTGAAGTTGCTCAACTGTGGTTTGGATCTCTGTGACCTTCAAGTCTAGATCATATTTTTTTGTTTCAATGATCCTCTCAAGACTTTCTTGGTTTTGAGTCAGGGTGGCTAGTCCTTTCTCAATCCTCATTGTAGACTCAAGCAGATAAGTGAGCTGATCTTGCTTGGCCTTGAGATTCACAGCTGATACATCTGGCATCTTGGAAGTCTTTGCTGCCTTAGCTTGCTCTCGCTTCTCCTGAGCCTCTACAGATGTAGGATGTGATGCATCCATGACAACAACATTGTCCTCAAAGTCTAGCCTCAGGGGAAGGTGTTCTTTGTCTAGTAGATATGTGCATGTTCCCATCTTGGAGTTGATGAGCATCTGAATGTGTGGGGCATATCCACATGACCTCTTCTGATCAGCAGCAGTTCTCTTGATGGTTTCAACAATCAAGGTCATCACCTTGAACTTCTCTGGCACATCAAACATATGCAGCAGGTTTATTGAGTGACCTCTGGTCATCCGGTCATCTCCTAACTTGGGCAACAAAGTGTGCCTCAGTATAGTGTTGATAGTGGGCAGCCCTGACAGCAGATAGTAGATGGAGCCAAACTTGTGAGACGCCAAGGCATGATCAGAAATTTCCTTGTACATGTGAGCCATGGAGTTATGATCTTTCCTGGGCTTGGCATAGACATCTGTGTCATCTTCACCTTCTTCAGGGGCATTGATCAACTTGGCCCATTCTGTAATAGATGATTGGTATCTTGTGCCTTCAGTCATCCAGACTATCTTGCCATCCGGATAGAAGTGTGCAGTTGAATAAAATTGCATGACCATCTCATCATTCCATTTAGTTAGCTTCTAACCAACGAACTTGTCAATTCCGTTCATCCTGAAACTCTCATGAACTCCAGGGAAGTAATCTTCATTGTCATCAATGAATTTCCAGTCAACCCATCTCATGTCACTAACTATGGGCTTCTTGTCCAAAAGAACTATCTCATAGAAGTCTTGCTGCTCCTTGGTGTGAAATCTGTAGTCCACAGCTGTCCTTCTCCTCACAGCATATGGGTCTGTCTGTCTCCATAGTCTGAGACCTGCATCCTTTCTCAACTTCATGTTTCAGCTATGGGATGATTGTCATCATGATCTGGAATTTTTGGTTTGAGCTTCCTGAGCACTTGCTGCTCCTCATCCTCTTGAACTTTAGGCACTGGGGCCTTGTTCTTTTCAGCAGCTGGGATGTTTCTGGTGGATCTCTTGGGTGCTGTAGGCTTTGGGACTTGAGCTTGGGTAGATGGCTTTGGAGCTGTCTTGGGCTTAGATGAATCAGCCCCAGACTTGATTGCATCTCCCATAAGCTTCTGAGACTTTGGTGCTGGCTCAACAGCTTCTTCCACATCATCTTCATCTGGATCTTTCATCATTGATGATCTGCCAATAACTCTAGCCATGGTCTTCTTGACCCTTTCCTTCCTTTTCTTGCCTCCAGCAGCCTCTTCTTCTCTTGGTTCAAGAGTGAACTCCATAGTTTCCTGAGTGGAGGCTCTGGCTTTTGACATAGGCACTCTCTTGGCAGGAACTTTCTTCCTTATGCCAGGCTTGGTGGCAGCAGCAGCATACTCCTTCTTGACTGCCTTCTTCTTTGAGGTGACCTCCTCATCAACCACAAAGTCCTCATCTTCAGAATCTGAGGTTCTCTTCTTCCTTTGCCTAGTTGCAGCCTTAGGTAAGTTGCTTGGGGTGCTTCTGCTACCCTCATCATAACTGCTATTGGAGGGACTAGTGCCCTCACTGAGATTTGCTTGCTCCTCTGACCTGTTCTGGCTATCACTGTTGTCTGACATGGCTAACACTAACCCTGTGAATAGATAGGTATAGGCAGAGTAGATGAGCATCACAAAGTACAGCTATTTTAGCAAAAAGTTTGACTCAAAAACTTAATTTTAGTTTTCTGCAGAAAGCATTTCGGAGCTACCGATATGACTAACTCGGTGACACCGAAGCAACTTTGGAGTCTAAATAGGCAGTTTCGGTCAGACCGAGATGCAGTTCGGTGACTCCGAGATGCTAGGGTTTCACAGAGAAGGTAAACTCGGTCACACCGATTCGTACACTTCGGTCAGACCGAGTAGTACATGTGCAATGGCCTGGGCCAAATCGGTGAGACCGAATACTTCAAATCGGTCGGTCCGAGATGAGTTCGGCGGAAACCTAACCCAAAGTTTTTGTATCAAAACTAATCTAGAGGAAGTTTTGGTTGGATAGGATGATCTCAATCGTGGCTAGAAGCATGGCATTAACCTTTGTGCAAGAATCGGAGTTAAGGAATACACAAAGGGATCGAGTTCGTACCCTAACTTGGCGGCGGACTCGCTATGGCGACAACGGCGGTGAAGAATCCCGTTGACGGCGGCGGAGACCAGCAGCAAGAGGGCGCTGGCGACGACGGCGACGATCTGGAGACCAAGGGGGCGGCAGAGCTGGGCAGGCGCTGTTGGGAGTTTGAAGGATTTCCAAATTTCAACCTGCGGATATATATACCCAGTCACTGTCGGTGTGACCGAGTGGAACAACTCGGTGGCACCGAGATGCAGAATTGCAAGCGGTTACTGCAACTCGGTGTGACCGAACTGTTCTAATCGGTTGCACCGAGGTGAAAACCTAGATCAACCCAATGATTTCGGTGAGACCGAGATGGATGAATCGGTCAGACCGAAAGTCATTAAGAGGTTTTGGAAGTTTAAGCCCTTGATGGATCGGTGGCTCCGAGTGCTCCTCACCCGGAGGGTCCGAATTCGACTTGATCAAACTTTGTGATGTAGCATGAATAGAGTTTGAGATGAGAAAAGCATAGATAGCTAGAGGGAGTACTTAGGCATTCTTGTCCATCCATTTGGCAAAAAGAAAAACCAATCAATCAAAACAACAAATGGATGTCCTCGAATGGAGAAAATTATGCAACCAACATGCTCACACAATAAGATAGCAAATGAAATATGTGGCAAAGCATGCACAAACACTCTAGCATCTATCAAGTAATTGGCGATGACTAGGTCATCTATATATGAGTATATTGACTTAGGAGTCAAATGAGAACATTTGATCATAGGTCATACTCATCGTTTAAGCACAAGTGGGGTTACCACTTTTACATAAAGCATTGTTGTGTTCACACCATTAGAGTTGCTTTAGCTAAATTCTTAGAGTAAAGCTCCCCCTAGATGTGATATCCCCCCTAAGAGGGATGAACTAACCTTGGGTTTTGTCTATGATGACTTCATGTAGATGTTGAAGATGTGGATGCTCAATGTTGATGTAGATCATTTGGAGCAATCCATTGGAGTGAGTTGCACTTTCAATACCTACATGGGTTAGTCCCACAAGGAACACACAAGGATATCCATAGACATAGAGTGAAATACACATATGATGTTGTCCATGAAAGCATTAGGTTACCTTGTCCCTTGTCTTACCAACAAGAGGGTTTGTGACTCCTTGAACTAGTGCAAGATATGGAAGTTGATTGCACTTGTCCTTGCCAAAATGAATATGAGTGAAGTATGTTGGCGGAGTCACCCTCAAGAACTCTCTAGTTCTTCTTCTTTGGGACCCACATCAACTTGATGAGGATCCTTGGAGTTTTAGTCGTACTTGATGAAGTGGAACTTGATGTAGTCTTGGGAACCCACTTGACCTAGGCCTTTGGAGCTTCTTCAAATGAATCAATCTCCTCTTGAAGCTTGTCCTTGCCTTTTAGCTTGTGGTCTTGTGGTGGAAGATCATCTTGAGCTTGTGTTCCATCAAAAGAAGTGGGGTCATACTTCTCTTGTTGAGGAACAAACTTCATCTTGGGGTATTGATCTTCTTCCCACTCAACTCCATTGGCATTGAACTTGCGTTTAAAACCAACACCTTGATTCTTCCGGTGCCTTCCTTGCTTGCGTACAATCTCCTCAAATTGCTTACTTCCGGCAAGGCTCTTGTAAACACCTTTCTCAATAATTCCCTTCAATAAGCTATTTTCTTGCTCAAGTGTAACTAGGCTAAGAGAATCATTAGTGGAATCAAGAGAACTACTAGAAGCAACAATATTGGATTTAGCATGATTATTGTTACTACTAGAAGAAGAATCTTTCTTGTTCTTGTTGCTAGATTTTACTTGTGGCATCTAAGTAGACAAGAGTAAATGCTTGGCAATGTAAGAAGAACTTTTCTTACGAAGATCATCATTGATTGCTTTTAAGAACCCATGCTCTTGCTCTAGATTGAGCTTTTCAAAGCGTAGCTTCTCATGAGTCTTTAAAAGCTCTCGATGATCCTCTAAGGTAGTTTCATGAGCTAACTTAAGAGTGTTTAATTCTTTAGTTAGACGCTCAATCTCCTTCTTATCATTGTCATTCGTTTCATCTTGATTAGCATGATTAGTAGCAATTTCATCATAGTTTTCATCACAGTTTTCATCACTAGAGTTGTCAACAAGTAAATCATCATCACCTAGCAAATCATCTTCATCACTATTGAAATCAACATACTCGGGGTGTGATACCTTGGGGCCTTTAGTCATGAAGAATCTTCCAATTCCTTCATTTGGTGATTCAAATATGTCGTAGGAGTTGGATGACACAAGTGCAAGACCGGCAACACCTTCATCTTGAGTATATTCAGAGTCGGAGTGATAACTTCTCTCAGAGTGGTTGTCGGAGTCGGAACTGGATACCCATTCACCAACATGAGCTTGATGTCTTCGTCTTGTGTAGCTCTTTGATGACTTGTCCTTCCTTTCCGAATCCTTGCTTCTGCGAGAGGGTCTTCATTCATAACGATCATCTCTACTCCTTCTCTCTCTTGGAGGTGATTCCTCTCTTTTACTTCTCCTTTTAGGTGAGTCTTATCTTCTTTTGTAGGGAGTCGTACATTCACTAGAGTAATGTCCGGGTCTTCCACAATTATAGCAATTGCGATCACGACTAGAAGATCTTTTGTCATTGTAGGACCTTGACTTAGAACTTCTCTCTTTGCTTCTACTCTTGTAGAACTTGTTGAAGTTCTTCACCATGAGGCTCAATTCTTCATTGAAGGCTTGTTTCTCACTTGATGTTGTGGGAGCATCACATGAAGCTTTGTAAACACCACTAGACTTGTTGTGAAGCTCTTCCTTATCCTTAAGTGACATCTCATGAGCAACAATTCTACCAATGACTTTCGTTGGCTTGAGATCTTTGTAATTGGGCATCATTTGGATCAAAGTGCACACGGTATCATATTTTCCATCACGGCTCTTAGGATCTTCTTGATGATGAATCTGTCGGTCATCTCTTCACTTCCTGAGCCGGCAATCTCATTTGTGATGAGAGCAAGCCTAGAATACATTTCAGCGACTCCTTCACCATCCTTCATTTTGAACTTGTCAAGTTGACTTTGAAGCACATCCAATTTGGATTCCTTGACGGACTCGGTACCTTCATGCATATCAACCAAAGTATCCCAAATTTCCTTTGCATTCTCAAGGCGGCTGATTTTGTTGAATTCTTCGGGGCACAATCCGTTGAAGAGGATATCGCAAGCTTGAGCGTTGTATTGCAACATCTTCAATTCTTCCGCGGTTGCTTCACGATTTGGTTCTCTTCCATCTTCGAAGAATTCACCTTGCAAACCAATACACACAATAGCCCAAACGGCAGGGTTATGTCCAAGAATATGCATTTTCATCTTATGCTTCCAACTAGCAAAATTAGTACCATCAAAGTAAGGACTTCTACGGTGGTAATTTCCCTCGCTAGACGCCATACTCCCCTAGGTTGTGAAACCAAGGCTATGATCACCAAAGCTATGGAAATCAAGGCAATTGGAGACCAAAGCTCTGATACTACTTGTAGGATCGAAAGTAGGTCTAGAGGGGGGTGATTAGACTACTTGACCAAATAAAAATCTAGCCTTTTCCCAATTTTAAGTCTTGGCAGATTTTAGCAACTTAGCACAAGTCAAGTAATCAACCTACACATGCAATTCTAAGAGTGCAGCAGTGGAAAGTAAAACATTGCATATGAAGGTAAAGGGAAGGGTTTGGAGAAGGCAAACGCAATGTAGACACGAAGATTTTTGGCGTGGTTCCGATAGGTGGTGCTATCGTACATCCACGTTGATGGAGACTTCAACCCACAAAGGGTAATGGTTGCGCGAGTCCACGGAGGGCTCCACCCATGAAGGGTCCACGAAGAAGCAACCTTGTCTATCCCACCATGGCCATCGCCCACGAAGGACTTGCCTCACTCGGGTAGATCTTCACGAAGTAGGCAATCTCCTTACCCTTACAAACTCCTTGGTTCAACTCCATAATCTTGTCGGAGGCTCCCAAGTGACACCTAACCAATCTAGGAGACACCACTCTCCAAAAGGTAATAAATGGTGTGTTGATGATGAACTCCTTGCTCTTGTGCTTCAAATGATAGTCTCCCCAACACTCAACTCTCTCTCACAGATTTGGATATGGTGGAAAGATGATTTGAGTGGAAAGCAACTTGGGGAAGGCTAGAGATCAAGATTCTTGTGGTAGGAATGGAATGTCTTGATCTCAACACATGAGTAGGTGGTTCTCTCTCAGAAAATGAGTAGTGGAAGTGTAGGCACGTTCTGATAGCTCTCTCTTGAATAGAGAAGGGGGTGGAGGGGTATATATAGCCTCCACAATAAATCCAACCGTTAGACACATTTGACTCAACTCGGTCAGACCGAATAGAAGAACTCAGTGAGACTGATTCAATTCAAAATGTGAACATTAGGAATCTCGGTGGGACCGATATATTCAACTCGGTGGGACCAATGTGCTAGGGTTAGGGCAAAACCTCATCTCAGTGTGACCGATTGCATGAACTCGGTGAGACCGATTTCAGCAATGAACAAACAGAGAGTTGGTCAGGCAAACTCGGTGGGACCGATCGCTCCTTTCGGTAAGACTGAAACGTTACGAAAGGGGAATAGAGAGTTTACATTGCGAACTCGGTGGGACCGATCGCTCATTTTGGTGAGACCGAAACGTTACGAAGGGAAATAGAGAGTTTGCAATCCCATCTTGGTGAGACCGAAATCCCTATCGGTGAGACCAAACTGATTAGGGTTTCTGGCAGTGGCTATGTCAAAGGAACTCGGTGGCGCCGGATAGATCAAATCGGTGGGGCCGAGTTTGACTTTAGGTTTAGGACATATTTGGAATTGAGAAAGTGGTTGAGGGCTTTGGAGCATATCACTAAGCACTTTGAGCAAGTAGACCATTAAGCAACACCTCATCCCCTTTTAATAGTATTGCTTTTCCTATGGACTCAATGTGATCTTGGATCACTAAAACAGAAATGTAGAGTCTTGAGCTTTTGCCAATATTTGTCCTTAGCATTTTGAGGGGTCCACATCTCTAGTCCATGTGCCATGCCAATCATTGAACTTTCTGAAATATTTAACTTGAAAGGATATTAGTTCAATGAGCTATATGTTGTTATGAATTACCAAAACCACCCGGGGATTAGTTGCACTTTCACCATGTGTTGGTTTCAAGGAGTTTATGTGATTACCAAAGTGCTATTCAAGGAATTATCCAAAGATTGGCCATGTAGAAGACATGATACAAGGTTGATCAAGACCAAGTCAAAGAGTGAATCAAGTTGATCAACACACAAAGCGTGCAAGATGTACCGAGAGGGATCAAGTGATCCCATGGTATGGTAAGCATTGTCCATTAAGCTTTGTGTCCTAACCCATGGTCTACATGAGAGTTCTATGTGGGTTTAGGTATGCTTCCATGGTCTTGAGTCAAGAGGAAGATCTCATACAACCCATGGAGGATGACATCAAGTGGTGATCGTCATCGAGATTGCGATGTGCAAGTTCAAGTGGAGCATCACAAAGAGATCATGCTTGAAGCTTGCCGTCCATTATGGTGACAATGGACTTTTGAAGATGTGCCGAAGAGTGGCTCACCCATAGTGGAGTATGGGGGAGCAATCAACTAGTCTTCACCGAGCCAATGCAATCGAGATAGGTGGTCCAACTTAAGGAAGTCAAGATCGTCATCATCTAGCTCAAGTGGACTATGTGCAAGGCAAAGGTTTGCCCTTGATAGGTTTTCTATTTTACCGGTCTCATGGTGGTACTTGAGAGACCGGGTTATAGGATCGGTTGTCGTACTATCAAGGGGGGCTCTCGAGTGAGTAGTGTGATCGTATCATTCGTAGAGAGTTCAAACCATTGCATCCTTGCATCATCTTTCTTGGTTCTTGTTTGCTTCTCCTTGTGAGATTTGGAGCTTATGGTCATCTTCATGACAAGCTTGAGTTCATCGAAAACGGAGTTCATATGCATCTTCTATGATGTTTTCGATGTTGGAGTTTTTGCCGGTTCTTCATTCATAGAGGTTTCACATCTCTATATCATTGGCATTTTTCTACTACCTCTTCTCACATCGCTGTTTGGATAGTACTCATCGTCATCTATCCAACAAGCTTGAATTTGCTCAATTCAGAGCTCATATGCAGAAGTTATGTCAGTTCTCGTTTTCTTGCTCCTTCTGTTTTGCTTGGGTAGTTTTTCAGCTTGAGCGGTAGTAGAGAGGGTTTGTACCTTTCAAGCGGTAGTACCTCTCCCCCGAGCGGTAGTACCACTTAGGTGGTACTTCCTGAAAGGATCGAGATGGACCTAGAGGGGGGTGAATAGGTACAATTACAAATTTTAATTCTTACTTAGCAATTTTAGGCTATAATGCGGAATATGAAGGTAAGCCTAACAATTGCAAAGATGATACAATGAGCTAAGCAAGGTGACTAAGTAATACAAGAATATGATTAAGACAAGTACAATATGGAACAAGTAAAGATAAAGAGACAAGTAACCACAAGTAGGGAGCTAGGGTTAGGAATAACCGCAACTCCGAGAGACAAGGATGTATGCCGATGTTCACTTCCTTGGAGGGAAGCTACGTCACCATTTAGAGAGGTGGATGTTACCACAAAGGCACACCAACGCCACGAAGGCTCACCCTATTCTCTCTTTGAGATATCACCACGAAGGCAATTCTCAACCACTAGTAGTAGACCTTGGGGTGGTCTCCAAACCCTCACAAACTTTCCGGGGGTAATCACAATGGTTTGATTCCTCTCCGAAAGACTCCTACCGCCTAGGAGTCTCCAACCTCCAAGAGTAACAAGATCAACGGAACCGCTCAAAACTTGCTCAAATCACGAATTCCTTTGGTTGAGAGGAGGAGAGAGGGACGATCTATCTTTTGATTGGAACAACACTCAAGAATCCTCACAAATGCTCTCGGGATCTAGGATTTGGTGAAAGCAAGAGAGAGTGAGAGAGAAAGGTGTTCTTGGAATCTTTGCACTGTGTTGGACGACCCCCACACGAGGTGGAAGAAGGATATTTATAGTCATAGTACAAAAGTGGCCGTTGGAGGTCACTTATGCTGCACAGACAGTGGATGTCCGGACAGAAAAGTTGGACCGGACGTCCGACAGGCGTCGGTCGTCCGGCCATCAAAAAATGCAGTGGTCTAGCGCAACAGTAGAGAGGAAAAGAGCATAGGGAGTGGACGTCCGAGAACGTCGGCCGTCCGGTGCACGATCGTCCGGAGAGGACAGACTTCCGTTAATTTTGACTCTGTGAAGTGGCATCGGATGACCGGTCACCCACGGACGTCCGGAAGCCGGTCGTCCAGAAGGACCAGAAATCCGAGATTTTCTATTCTGTGGCATGCCAACGGACATCCGAAGAACACCGGACAGCCGGAGAACTGGGAAGCACCGGTCGTCCGGAGACCTACGGTTGTGCGGACACAGCAGAGGCCAAATAACATAGCTAAGATAAGAACTCCTCCTAGAGATTTTCCTAGATTTGAGCAAGTCTTTTGGCGAGAACTAGTGGTCCCCTCTTAATAGTGCGGGATCCCTATACTCAATAGAAGAAAACCGAGAATGAGCTAGAGCTTTATGTCTTGTTTCTCCATACTTGAGTATATTGATTATGTCTGTCATGATCCACACTATAATCTTTTTGGGAACTAACCTGAGATGCACTTGACAGAGGTGATTAGTTCCTTATATGTATGTTGTCAACAACATCAAAATAAGATGCTGCTAACGCGACACTACGATCAGAGACCCTTTGACGAAACTGTGTGCGATGCATTAATCGCAAACGGTGATGTAAAATAACCGTCAAAAAAGATGCAAAATGTTTGCGATGAAGGATACAACAAACACGGTTCATATTTTAGTTGTGTGTGAGATGCGGGGCATACGGTTGATCCCGAAGAACTGTTTGCGATGAGGTAGAACAACAGAAACGGGTAGCCATATCAATGTGTGTGCGATATACGGCATACAGTTCGCTCTGATGAACTGTGTGCTATTAGGGAATGCAACAGAAATGGTCAGCCAGATCAAGGTGTGTGTGATATACGGCATACGGTTCACTCGAATGAACTGTTTTCGATTAGGGAAGAGAACAGAAACGGTTCAACTTAACAAGATGTGTGTGATATGCGGCATACAGTTCACATAGATGAACTATTTGTGATGAGCCAAAAGAACACAAACGATTCGTGTAAACAAGATGTGTGTGATACGCAGCAAACAGCCCACTCGGATGAACTGTTTGTGATGAGAAATTATAACACAGACGGTTACTATAGTTAGTTCGTGTGCGATTCTGTTCGTACAAAAAACTTTGAAAAATGCAAACTAGTTGATTGCGATGGCTAGGAGTATCGCACACGATGCGTCTGCGAGTACTCATGTGCGATGATTAGTAAGTTGCACATACGTTTCCTGATGTTAACACGTGTGTGATAAATAACACGTGGCCCAGAAGCATTAATAAAAAAAAAATTGAGATCCGAACCATCAATAAATTTTGGCCTTGTTTCTCGTCACATTGCAGATTACAACGCAATAAGTAATTGCAAATCTGTTCACACCTATCAAACTAATATGTGTTCACACCTATCAAACTAATATGTGTTCACACTTAGCACCGGGCTATAAAAACTACCCACTCAAAAATTACTTCATGGTTCCTCTCCTCATCACCCACAAAACTGGTTTTTCCTGTCAAGTCATTCCGCCATGACCGGTAGGAGGAGTTTCGGGTGGACATATAACCAGGCAGCAAAGACCAAGGCCACGGAAGCACTAGAGAGGTCCCGCCGCGAAGTGGCAGCCGCAGCAGAGATGTCCCGGCGCGCCGCGGAGCCCTCAAACGAGCTCTCACGGGCACGTGAGGGCTCTCACAAGCGCACTCGCCGTGTCGACGATCGCAACGAGCTGGCATTGCTGAAGTCCTTGGCTAGCGATGACGACATTCTCGCTGGCCTCATTAAGCAGCAGGAGCTGGTCAACGGCTTGATGAAGCTGCTCGAGATCAGCAATGCCTCAGTTGACAAGGCGACCGGCCTCGTCGAGCAACTCATGGGTGACAATGCGAAGCTCCTCAAGGCGCTCGCCGAGAAGGAGGAGGAGGCCGCCGGCTGGAAGATGCTGCATGAGCAAAGCAGTGCCTCGGGGATGACGCTGACAGTGGTCGTCGAGGAACTGATGGGTGACTTGAGGAAGCACCGGATCGAGCGCGAGCAGGAGGTGGAGGAATCCGTGGCTGCTTTCAAGCAAAGTCGTGAGGAATTGAAGAAGGAGCTGGAGGATGTCGTCGCCCGGCGATCCATCAACGAGTAGAGACAGTAGCGACCCAGATCGTTGTCTGCGATTTCCTTCTTCTCTTGCCCCCGTGTCTTCCGGGCTTTGCCGCATGTGGCATTTTAAACTATCCGGAATATGTAAGACAACTATTATCTTCGCCATTGTAAATTTGTCATCGTATTATCCGTTGCCATTTTATTTGTCGTCTTATTATCCATTGCCCTATGTGGCAATTTAAATTAGGCCGGAATACGAGTTGAAAACACGAACAAAGCAAATGCTGCCATTGGATCACAAGCAAACACCGTCCGTCCAGGTGCTTTAATTAACCCATTAATGGAGAAGTTGTGAGCGAGGCGGGCGGCGGGTGGTGGATGGAGGTCAAAGAGCTCGCTTCCCGGTGAGCATGGGTGTCAGTGCAACAAACCCTAGGTCCGTTGCCCAGACTGTGCACAGGCCCAAGGACAAGATTACAAACTCAAGATCAGATCAAGGCATGAGAGACCTGTTCTTTGAAGGACCAAAGTGCAGATCAATAAGACCAAGATGAGCTAGAGAAGCAAGATATCGCTAAGGAAAGAACCTTCCTTGTCGGACAGGCGAGCCTGGCAAGGTTGGGTTTGCCCCAGAAGCAAGTTTCCAGATCGTCCCGGCAAGCCTGCCGGGGCTTACGGAGGCAAACCACTCCACCGCACCACCTCATCACGACGCACGTCGTCGATCAGTGCGGTGTCAAGCTACAAAGTGACTAAGTGGCTGCTATTTGCCACATGGCAGCCGCTTCCTACAGAAAATACCCCCAGGTGACACCCGTCCTGAGA
This sequence comes from Thinopyrum elongatum, assembly GCA_011799875.1. Taxonomy (NCBI): domain Eukaryota; kingdom Viridiplantae; phylum Streptophyta; class Magnoliopsida; order Poales; family Poaceae; genus Thinopyrum; species Thinopyrum elongatum. The sequence goes on from CM022302.1 coordinate 428,190,754, forward strand.
CGTGTCAAGCAAGCAGGCGCGAAGCTAGCAAAATAGCCCGGCAGGGCCTGCCGGGCAAGCTGAGATGTGACGTTGAGCGACGCATTTAATGTGCTCTGTCAGCCTGCAGAGTTAGGTATGATAGCACTGTTTGCTATCTAATCAGTATGTAATGACTGATTTGCCACTGTGGTGACCCCTTTGATCTATAAAAGGAGGCCCATGGCAACGGTAGAGGGGGTTGGCTGATCCAGACCCTTGCCCAGTCATACGCGCGTAGCTGCTCTCGCCCCGAGGCGACCTTGCCGGGCAAGAGCGCTGCGTTCCTCCACCATTTTTTCACCATCAACCCACCAAAGTAGGAGTAGGGTTTTATGCCTCGCGGCTGCCCGAATCTGGGTAAAAACTACCCGTGTGATCTCTGTCGCGCTGTGTGACGCTTCTCCGCTCTTTGTGCAACGTGCCCATCCCCCCGCCGAACCAAAAGGGGCTCATGGTCCCATAGGTGGCCGTGGTTTCCCACAACATCTTTGGCGCGCCAGGTAGGGGGATCACTTTGCGCGAACCCGAGAGCGTCAATAGCACGTCATCTTCATCGCCATTCTCGTCATTGACGACGTCATCAACTATGGCGCCCAAGAAGAAGTCCGGAGCCGCAAATCACCCGTCCACCTCGAAGGCTCCGCCGCCCGCGACCGCCGACATCATGGGGAATGCGGGGACACGCGAGGATGTGGACGTTGCGGGGGATGTGGTCGGCGCAGGCGGTGTTGTCACCACCTCCCCCACGGCCGAAGCAGGAACGGGAGGCACCGGGGAAGGACAGCATCAGCAACATCCCGGTGGCCATGCTCCACGAGGTACGAGTGGAGGGCTTATTTCGCCTGCACCTCTTCTCCTCGCCGAAGGGCACAGCCGCAGTGGTGGCGCTCGTTCTGGGGCGAATCGCAACCCTTTGGCCGCCCCCGCCGCAGGCGCAACCGCATGGCGTGTGCCGCCTCCGGAACAAGCTGACCCAGTTACTGTGCCCAATGGAGCCGCTGGCCTTCAAGCACCCCCACCACGTCACCATGCCATCCAAATGGCTGGTTCGCAACAACAAGGGCGCGACGCAGTCGCTACCGGCACCGTCAGGAGCCGAGTGACACCGCAATCTACATCATCATCACCTATGCCGAGCACTGCCTCAGAGGCCATGGCACGGGCTCAACTACTGTTGAGATTCCCGCCGGCAGCCGATCAGATGGAGGAGTGGCGAGCCACCATCCAAACCCTGATTGGCTTTACCAAGGCAGGAGAATCACAGCGAGCTGGCCCGCCACGGCCTCCCCAAGCAGCGACGACGGCCCGTGCTGCTGGCCGTACGGAAGGGGCCACCGCCATGGTGCAATCCACACCACGGCAGCCAGCGCGGGAGCCGTGAAACCAAGAACCAGATGACATCTCGATGGCCTCTTCTGACCCTCGAGCGCGTTCAGGCCAATGACAAGCCCCGGAGGACGGGCGGAGGGAAGGCGCGCACGTCGTCATCGAGCGACGCCGCGACAACCACCGCCGGTCCAATGGGTGCGATGGCCTCGACATCGACGAACCCGCACTCGGAGACGGTGGGTGCCTACCTTTCGAGGTTGGGTGCCCTGCTTTCACCCGTGAGCTGCGGCAAGTCCGTTGGCCATCCGCTCACACGTTCAAGCCAGAGATTCCAGAGAAGTATGATGGGAGGCTGAACCCGGCAGAGTTCTTGAGCATCTACACCATCGCTGTTCAAGCTGCCGGGGGAAGAGATGAGAAGGTATTCGACAATTACTTCCCTTTGGCACTCAAGTCAAATGTGAGGTCTTGGCTGATGCACCTGCCAGAGAACTCCATTTCGACCTGGGCTGACCTGTGCCATGAGTTCATTGGCATCTTCATGGGTGGCCATCAAGAACCAGGGCGGCCCAGCGATTTGCAGCTTCTCCAGCAGAAAGAAGGAGAGACTCTGCGAAAGTACTTGCAGAGATTCAGCCGAGTACACAGAAATATCCCAGATATCCACCCGGCAGCTGTGATAGCCGCTTTCCAATCCAACGTGCACAACCGCAGGATACATTCCAAGATGAACGTTCGGCTGCCCAAGACTGTGAAGGAGCTTTACACCTTGGTGGACAAATGTGCTCGGGTGGAGGAAGGGAGGAAACTCCCTGGAGAGGAAGATTGCGTTGACATCGACTCAAAGGATGACGACGAGTCCACCAGTCAGAAGAAGAAGAACAAGAAGCACAACAAGAAGCGCAAGGATAAGGCAGTGATGACCGTTGAGGGATCGGGCACACCTAGTACCGGCAAGAAGGCTAAGACCGAAGCCTCCGGCAAGGAAGTTGCCACATGCACTGACTGCCGGGAGGCTGCGGCTGCCGAGAAGGCTGGGAAAGGCGATGGGCCGTATTGCAAGATTCATCAGACCAAGGGCCATGATCTCCAAGAGTGTCACCAGGTTGAGCAGCTCGTCAAGAAGCAGAGGGCTGACTATGAGAAGCGTGATAAGGAAAAAGGTCAGAATGGTACTGGCGGGAAGGGCCGAGGTGGTGAAGCAAATAGCCCCGGCAAGGCTCCTCAGAACCAAGGAAAACCCACCAGGGGCCGAGAGAAGGAGGATTGCAATGCTGAGAGTGATGGAGGGGATGAAGAGGAAACCAGCAAGCAGGAATTCCAGAAGGCCACTAACGCCCTGTGTATTGACGGGGGTGCATCTTTGCACTCCTCTCACTGCCAACTTAAACAGTGGGCGCGTGAGGTCAATGCCGTGGAGCCAGTGGCAGATTCTTGGAAGCCGCTCAAGTGGTCACACACGCCATCATCTTTGATGAAGAGGACCATCCTGACCGCACCACTACGGTAGGGTGCTTGCCGTTGTTGGTCTCACCAATGATTCGCAACCTCAAAGTCACAAAGATGTTGGTTGGCGGCGGGGCCGGGTTGAATCTGATTTCCCTAAAGGTTACCAGCAAACTCCAGAAAGCAGAGGAAGAGCTTAAGGTTACTGGCACATTTCAAGGAGTCAATCCCGGCAGGAGTCATCCTAAGGGAAAGATCACGTTGCCAGTGACATTTGGAGGGGAGTTGAACTACCGGACTGAGAAGGTTGTGTTTGATGTGGTCAACCTCCCCCTGCCATATAATGGAATCCTTGGACACCCAGCTTTTGCAAAATTCATGGCGGCATCCCACTATGCCTACAACACTTTCAAGATGCCAGGGCCAGTGGGTGTCATTTCCATCCCATCAGACAAGAAGGACACAATTATTTGCGTGGATAAGATGTACCGGGATGCAGTCACGGCAGAGGCTGTGGAAGCCGCTGTTCCCGCCAAGGAAATCAAAGGAAAGAAGAAGGCTAACAAAGACACCAGCAAAGAGTCCGGGAAGCATACCTCTTCGGGGTATGCTATGCCTGTGGATGACGTGCGGAAAGTTCCAACAGCAAGAAGTCCAAGGCTGCTGCACCCCATGTGAAAAAGGTCCCGGCAGGGCTGGCTGGCACTGATGGTACTTTTACTATCAGTGCCACCCTTGACGACAAATAGGAAAGCACGCTCGTTGCCTTCCTGCGGGCGAATATCGATGTGTTTGCCTGGCAACCATCTGATATCCCTGGTGTTCCCAGGGAGGTAATCGAGCACCACCTTGTTGTCTGCCCACATGCCTGACCCGTCAAGCAGAAGGTCCGGAAGCAGGCCTTGGAGCGGCATCAGTTCATTGACGAGGAAATCAAGAAACTTGAGGCAGCTGGTCTAGTCAGAGGAGTACTACATCCAACATGGTTAGCAAACCCAGTGGTTGTGCGCAAGGCTAATGGGAAATGGAGGCTTTGCATAGATTTCACGGATCTGAACAAGGCATGCCCGAAGGACCCATTCCCCTTGCCGCGCATCGACCAAATTGTGGATTCCACTTCCGGGTGTGATTTGCTATCCTTTTTGGATGCATACTCTGGGTATCATCAGATCTTTATGTCCAAGGAAGATGAAGAAAAGACCTCATTCATCACCCCATGCGGCACATACTGCTTTGTGCGCATGCCTTTCGGGTTGAAGAGTGCCGGGTCCACTTTTGCAAGAGCAGTCCATGTTGGTTTTGAACCATAGTTGCACAGGAACATTGAAGCTTATATGGATGATATTGTGGTCAAGACCAAGGACAGATCAACCCTCATCCAAGATTTGGAAGAGACATTTGCTAATCTGCGCAAGATCAACTTGAAGCTGAACCCGGAGAAGTGTGTGTTTGCTGTTCCCTCCGGCAAGCTACTTGGTTTCTTTGTGTCCCACCGCGGGATCGAAGCCAACCCAGATAAGATCAAGGCTATCGAGCAGATTCAAGCACCCAAGACAGTTAAGGATGTGAGGCATTTGACGGGGTGCGTTGCCGCGCTTAGTAGATTCATCTCCAAGTCTATAGAACGCGCCTTGCCATTCTTCAAAGTTTTGAAGAAGGCAGGACCCATGAAGTGGACCCCAGAAGCAGACGCAGCACTGCGAGATTTGAAGGCCTACTTGTCCTCTGTGCCCACTTTGGTTGCTCCCAGACCACAAGAGCCGTTGCTGCTATATCTGGCGGCCACCAATCAAGTGGTTAGTGCAGCACTAGTGGCGCGGCGGGAAGTAGAGGAAGCAGCAACCTCAGCTAGTATCGCATCCAGGGAAGAGAGAGAGAACAGCCCGGCAAGGTCACATATGGATCAGGATAAAGAAGAGCACGGCAGCGAAGGCAACCCCAAGGACGCGGCAAGGAAAGTAGTGCAGCGCCCAGTGTACTTCATCAGCTCCCTATTACAGGGGGCTAGATCAAGGTACTCTGGTGTGCAAAAGTTAATTTTTGGCCTTATGATGGCCTCAAGGAAACTATGCCACTACTTCCAAGCCCATGAGATCATGGTTGTCACTCGCTTCCCGTTGCAAAGGATACTCCGAAACCCAGAGGCTACTGGCAGAATAGTGGAATGCGCATTGGAGTTATCCAGCTTTGGCCTGAAGTTTGAAAGCACATCAACAATTCAGAGCAGGGCATTGGCAGAGTTTATTGCAGAATGGACGCCAACCCCTGATGAAGAAGTGCTTGAAACAGTTATCCCCGGCAAGGAAATGCCCCAAGAATGGATCATGTATTTCGATGGTGCCTTCTCCCTACAAGGTACGAGGGCTGGTGTGCTTCTCGTTGCTCCCACTGGAGAGCACTTGAAGTACGTCGTCCAGATGCATTTTCCCCGGGAGGAGGCGACCAACAATACAGTAGAGTATGAAGGGCTCCTTGTCAGGCTCAGAATTGCCACTGAATTGGGAATCAAGAAACTGATCATTCGAGGAGACTCACAACTTGTGGTGAGACAAGTCAACAAGGATTACCAAAGCCCATTGATGGAGGCATACGTTGAGGAAGTGAGGAGATTAGAGGAGCACTTTGACGGATTGCAAACAGAGCACGTACCCCGTGCGGCAAACAGCATCACTGATCATCTGTCAAAGTGTGCTGCACAAAAACTTCCTATGGAACTAGGAACTTTTGTTCTCCATCTTACTCAGCCCTCCGTATCCCCGATAACAATGGCCCGAAAGAGGAGGAAATTGGACTCCGGTAAGCCTCTCCCGGTAGAGCCCCTCGGGGCTCCTGGCAGGGACCCTGCCGGAAACAACTCCCCTTCGATTGCCAGGCTGCGCCCTCCTACCGGGCCACTGGTCCCCGTGGTCAAGGAAGGCGCTCCCGCAGATGAGGAGGTGCTGCTAGTCCTTGTTGCCGAGCCCCAGGCTCCAACTTGGGCAAGGCACATAGTCCATTTCCTCCAAACCGGAGAACTTCCCGAAGAGCAAGAAGAAGCTGAAAGAGTAGCCCGGAGGGCCAGTATGTATCAGTTTGTAGATGACACACTATACAGAAGAAGGCCCAACGGTGTGAAATTGAAGTGCATTTGCTGGGAAGGAGGAAAGGAACTGCTGGCGGAAATACACAAAGGCATGTGCGGCTCCCACATTGGATCAAGGGCTTTAGTTGGGAAAGCATTCCGGCATGGATTCTATTGGACGACAGCCCTCCAAGATGCGGTCGAGCTAGTCACCAAGTGTCAAGCCTGCCAGTTCCATTCCAAGAACATCCATCTGTCTGCCCAAGCTCTTCAGACAATCCCTTTGTCATGGTAGTTTTCAGTATGGGGGCTCGATATCCTCGGCCCTTTCCCCCGAGCTGCCGGGGGCTTTGAATTTTTGTTCATTGCAATCGACAAGTTTACAAAGTGGCCGGAAGAAGATGCCGTGAGAAAGGTGATTGCTCGGTCAGCTATCAAGTTCTTGAAAGGATTGGTGTGCCGCTTCGGGGTCCGTGCCCGGATCATCACCGACAACGGCACCCAGTTCACGAGCCGTGCCTTCATGCAATATGTTCATGCCCTCGGAAGCAAGATCTCATTTGCCTCTGTTGCACATCCCAGAAGCAATGGACAAGCTGAGAGGGCGAACACTGAAGTGTTGCGAGGACTCAAGACAAGAACATTTGATAAGCTGCAGAAGTGCGGCAGGCAATGGATCGATGAGCTGCCAGTGGTTCTTTGGTCCCTCAGAACGACACCAAATCGAGCTACCGGGCAGACTCCCTTCTCCCTAGTCTATGGGGCAGAAGTAGTTATCCCCACGGAACTCATTTACGGACCTCGAGTGCTTGCCTACGATGAAATAGCGTAGGATCAGCACCGGCGTGACGACGCTGTGCTTCTCGAGGAGAACCGTCTCCGGGTTGCTACGCGTGCTACACGCTATTAGCAAGCCCTGCGCCGCTATCACAGCCGCAGGGTTCATGCCCGGTGTTTTGAGGAAGGCGACCTTGTCCTTAGGCGCGTTCAGTCCGCCAAGGGTACAAACAAGTTGACGCCAAAGTGGGAAGGCCCTTACCGGGTAGTACGAGTCACCAGACCTGGCACAGTCCGTCTGGAGACCGGAGATGGCATTCAATTGCAAAACTCATGGAACATTGAGCATCTCTGCAAGTTCTACCCGTAAGGCGTGGCTGTCGGGCCCTGCCCGGCAGCCACCCTTTGTACAGGCCTTGCCTCAGTTGCATGTAACCCCTTGTACAAAGCCAGGCGCAGACCCTGAGCAACAGAGAAATAAATGAAGCGTTGGGGGCCCCCGACAAGTTGCATGCATGCATAAGCATATCATGAGCATCGCATGTTCATGTAGATAAGATCGCATCTGGCATCATTTTCATCTGCATAAACTGCAGGCTCCTATCGTGGATTCAGCCCAAGAGGAGATAAGAAGATGAGCCTACACTGCGATCTCCGGCAAGCCAAACTGATAAGTTCTTCCTTGTATCCATACATGTTCTGTAAGTAAAGACTTGTGCATGAGAAAACCCTGCTACCCTTTGAAACTTAGGTGCTCCTGCCCTTCGACTCGAACGTTGCTTTGGTCAGGGTGGTTGCAGTGGTCTTTGTTGAAAAAGGACTGGCGGGGGGCTGGTCCCTCTTCATGATTTGTGGCCGGTAGGCCTAACTCCCCGGCAACAAAACAGAGGGTACCGGCAGGATAGCCTGCCTGGGGAAACTCATTTATTTATAAATACTAGTAAGTGTGCACATGCAATGCACGTATCATAGAGTTATGAAATAGAGAGAAAATTGGATCGCAGGAAGGGGAACGGTGGCATAAGTTTCGAGGGAGGAGGATTGATTATTGCGGTGGCCATGCCTGCAGGTTTCCTTGGTATTTCCCAACTACTTTTAGTGACTCATTTGATTATGTTGGACTATTGTAGAAAAGATTATTGGGAACCTTTTTTTGTGTACAATCAGTAATCAATAATTGGAAAACATGTCCGTGCTAGATGGAAGAGGTAAAAGAAATTTGCAAGGTAAGACCTAAAGCTTCCTTGAACTGAAAGTTGGTTATGCAAGCAGTCGAAGTTAGGATCTAGCGTGTCAGTTATGCACTCTGAAGAATGTAAATCTTTGAACTTGTCTATCAAGTCAAGGATACAAGATCCAACTATTGACATACTTTATAAAATCTGTCAGAACACTATCTATAATAAATATAGCGAAAGCAAGCACAAGTAAGCACAATGTCTGAAAATGTCAAACTGTGTACAAGTCAATTTTACACTAAAAGTAGAAATAGATTTTATGCACTGTAAATGACAGAATCTACCAACAAAGCTTCAAGGCACGGACTGTCAATATATATTTGTGAACCGAACATGACATAAACTGGCAATATAATTTCATGCCACAGTTTGGAAATAAATATGATGGTACATGACATTAACATTAAAAGTGATGTTAAAGAAATTTCAAGTCATCTGACAAAAATAGAATATCACATTAACGAACAGTCTACCCTGTTTTTCACTCTAATTTAAGGGAAATAAACATGTTTTTTACATGACAGGGAAGACAAATGACACATGCTCCTTTTCAGTGGCAAAAAAAATTCACTCCTGAAGATAAGTGTTGGAAACATGCACATCCTCTTATTTGACACCTGAACAAGCGATTGGATTGCTTCCAGTATTATAGAGACCAAAGGTCATGAAACATCAGTGTGAATCCCATATCACAGCAATTTGGATTTTCGCTTTCATATCTGCATTGTGTAAAGTTGGATCAGATTGCAGTATTTATTTGGTTGAATTTATTTGGTCAGTACACGCACCTTTGAATTATGTTGATCGGTCCTAGTGGATTTGATCCCCGACTGCATATCAGACGTAACACGTCCGCTGCTCGCTCGCTCGTCGACGTAGCAAGGGCTGTTGAAACATCTGACAAAAGATCAATATAAAAAATATGGTGGATTCAGAACGCTAAACCAATTCACAAAGGAGCGGGAGCACACATACGCAAAGCTTCGCTCAAAGTACAACACAGCTAGGGGTTGGAGCAAGGAGGTCGACGGCGGCGCGAGGAGGGCTGCCTGAGAAATTCGGGTCGAGAGGTTTGAGCGAGGATCGGACGGCCCAAGGTGGAGGTCTCCAGGTTGGAGCGAGATCGCGGTAATTATTAGATCATGGTAATTATTGCTAATTGGTTATGATTAAAATAGGCCCAGGTTGGTAAGTTTTGCGTAATTATGATGGCGTAGATTAATTGATTATGATTAAAATAGGCCCAGGTTGGTAAGTTTTGCGTAATTATGATGGCGTAGATCATGGTAATTATTGGTAATTGATTTTGGTAAATGGTGTGATACAACATTGAGGCAATCCGGTCCACTGAGAGATGGAGGATGTATGGCTGAGATGTAATGTTTCTGCCATAACTCGATTGTTTAATAGTAGTAGAGATAGAGGCATCCTGCCTCTGCATGGACATACACATGCACGAGTCCCCGGCAAGGTTTATCTTTTTCATTAATATGCTTCAAACAAGTACAGACCTTACAGGACACAAACATGGATTCGAGAGATTACATTATTTGAACTAAAACTTGGCAAGTGCCTGCAGATTTAAGATTAAAAAAAAGATAAGTGCCCCATAAACTCCTCTCCCTGTCTCTCTTATCCCAGGTATTGCGGTGGGAAGAGAAGAAGGCGGGAGGGGTGCCTAAGCAGACGCCACCCCAATCTCGTCAGGGCCTGCCGGGCGCAGCCTGACAAGATCGGGAGTGGCGAGGCTGCGAAGGAGGAGGGCAGAAGGAGCAGCTCAGCGGTGCCCTGGTCACCACCTCCGGGACCAGTCAGAAGCCCCAGCGTGAGCACCGGCAGGGAGGATCGCCGGGGCTCAGCTGGAAGACTGCTGGAGGAGGCGAAGGCACCAAGAGAGCGGCCTCCTCCCTGGCAACCGAGAGGCCGGTGATGATGGTGCCGGGGAGGGAGGGGAAGGACGGAAAGACGAGGCGGCAGGTCGCCAGTACGAGACGAACGCGTCGGTGCGATCGTACTCTGACCTGACGGCCTGCCTCCCGCCTTCTCCGTCTTCGCTGGCTTCATCTTCATCAACACCACTCCACGGAGACGCCGACCTCTCGGTCCAGCGCCTCCCTCGAGGAGACAGCGAACAGCCAAGACGGCCGGGGGGCTAGAGGTGCGCCGCTCCCCACCTTGGCGGGCAGGAAGGCACCCCCTTCTTCGACATTAGCCCCGGTCCCGAACGAAGGGGCAGTGCTGGGATTACCAACGATCCCGAGCCCTGCATCCCAAACGGGCGTCGAAGGATCCGAGAACCTGGTCACCAGGCTGACGAGCTGCAGTAGCTCACGTCAAGGCGCCATGCTCCCCACCAGACGACCGGCCGAGACAGAGGAGGCAAGCATTCCACCACAATGGGAAAGCTTGATATCTCCTGCACCACGGATGGCTCGCCCACTGCGCCACCTCTGGACCTGGACCAGACTCACTCCCCAAGCATCAGCGCAAGCATTTAGCATCACCAGCTCTAAGCTAGGGCCCGGGACCTGGCCTCGGGCTCTCCCTTTCGGCATAACCAAAAGAAATTAGGAATGGAGGAGGAAAGGATTGTGGATGAATGCCTCTGCTCCTCCCCCGCTCTTCCTTTTATAGGCGAACTGGGGCTGGAGGCTGATTCCCCGGCGGATAATCATCGTCTTCCCCCACCAATCCAAGAAGACCGGGCCCCTGCCTTGATGCTCTCCTGCACCACGCGCATCCATTACCTACCCCACTTGATGCATGCAGCATACGTGGCTACGGATAAGGGCGTGGTGGGAAGAGTGAATTGGCAGTTACTCGCCTGTGCTTTAAAGTCATTCACGGGCCATTACCAGAGAGGCTCCACCGCAATTGGTGTTACACGATGTGCGAGAAAATCGGAAGCTGACCCAAGCTCGGGTCAGTGAAGAAGCAAAGAAGATCTCAAAGGGCGAAGCCACCCTTGCGCTCCTGCCTGTGCACTGGTTAGGGCCTACCCCGACGACGCCCAGCAGCACGTTCGTGCCAGGCCCAAGGGCTCCTGTCGGTGCAACAAACCCTGGGTCCTTTGCCTAGACTGTGCATAGGCCCAAGGACAAGATTACAAACTCAAGATCAGATCAAGGCATGAGATACCTGTTCTTTGAAGGACCAAAGTGCAGATCAAGAAGACCAAGATGAGCTAGAGAAGCAAGATATCGCTAAGGAAAGAACCTCCCTTGCCGGACAGGCGAGCTTGGCAAGGTTGGTTTTGCCCCGGAAGCAAGTTTCCAGATCGTCCCGGCAGGCCTGCCAGGGCTTACGGAGGCAAACCACTCCACCGCACCACCTCGTCACGACGCATGTCGTCGATCAGTGCGGTGTCAAGCTCCAAAGTGACTAAGTGGCTGCTATTTGCCACATGGCAGCCACTTCTTACAGAAAATACCCCTAGGCGACACCCGTCCTGAGACGTGTCAAGCAAGCAGGTGCGAAGCTGGCAAAAAAGCCCGGCAGGGCCTGCCGGGCAAGCTGAGATGTGACGTTGAGCGGCGCATTTAATGCGCTCTGTCAGCCTGTGGAGTTAGGTATGATAGCACTGTTTGCTATCTAATCAGTATGTAATGACTGATTTGCCACTGTGGTGACCCCTTTGATCTATAAAAGGAGGCCCATGGCAACCGTAGAGGGGGTTGGCTGATCCGGACCCTTGCACACTCATACGCGCGTAGCTGCTCTCGCCCCGAGGAGACCTTGCCGGGCAAGAGCGCTGCATTCCTCCACCATTTTTCCACCATCAATCCACCAAAGCAGGAGTAGGGTTTTATGCCTTGCGGCGACCCGCACCTGGGTAAAAACTGCCCGTGTGATCTCTGCCGCGCTATGTGTTGCTTCTCCGCTCTTTGTACAATGTGCCCATCCCCCCACAGAACCAAAAGGGGCTCATGGTCCCATAGGTGGTCGTGGTTTCCCACGAGAATGGGCGGCCTTGCTGCTCGCACATGTCCCATCGAGCCTGCGAGGTGGACAGGATGCACGCGTCCCGTCGAGCCTGCACGGCGGACTGCTCGCACGCGTCCCGTCGAGCCTGCACGGCGGACTTCTCGTCCTCGTCCCGTCTAATCAAACAGCTGCACGCACGCCACCGAGTATGGTTATATTTTGACACAGTTCATATAATACAACCGTTTGCGATATTAACGTGTCAGCTATTTGTTTGAAAAAGGACTTCATTGGCTATTAATGTGTGCGCCTTGTCTCAAACTGGACGATTTTTTTTACCACGGCATATATGTGCCATGTCATGAAACCATGCCAAGTTTCATGTTTTTTGGGTGAGTTTTCGATTTACTGGGATTTAAAAACCGAGATTCTCAATGTTTCAGGACGATGAGAAGTTTGTAATTCATTCCCATTCCTTAAATGAGACCTAAACATGCACCCAATGACACATGTATGATTTCCCACCCATTTTGCTTCACTGGAGCATGTGCTTGTAGTTCAAATTTGAATTATGGACTACATTAAATGCCTAGAAAACTTAATTAATATATACAATGGCCAAACGAACCCTGAACAGTTTCAAATTTCATCACGACACTCATGTTATTCTATGTTGCCTGTAGAAAACAAAGTTCAAGGCGAGAAGAGGCAGCGATTATCGTTTCACCCACAAGAGAGGCATGTTTCCCTACCAGAACCACGAGGGTTGCGAGAAGCTTTGATTTGTAAGAGGCTTGTAATATAGCTTCGCCCAAATTGGACAATTATATGTACCATTTAGTGACACCATGCCAAGTTTCATGATTTCTTGGTGAGTTTTGGATTTACAGAGATTTAAAAACCGAGATTCGCAATGTTTGTGGCCAAGCCAGGATGGCGAGATGGTTGAATTCATTCCCATTCATTCCATGGGACCTAAACATGCACCCCAAGGACACATTTACATTTTTTCTAGCCATTTGGATGCACTAGAGCATGTATTTGTAGTTTGGATTTGAATTATGGACATTAAATGCCTAGAAAACTCAATTAATGAATAAAAAAGGTCAAACGAACCCTGAATAATTTCAAAGTTCAGCACGAATCTCCCGTTGTTCCGTGTTGCATGTAGAAGAAAATACAAGGCTAGAAGAGGGAGCGATTATCGTTTCGCCCACAAGGGGACACGTTTCCCAATCGAAACCACGAGGGTTCTTGCGACAGGCTCCGGTTTGTAAGAGGTTTGTAATAAAGCTTGGCCCAAATTGGACAATGTTTTTACCACGACATATATGTGCCATGATGTGACACCATGCCAACTTTCATGACTTTCTGGTGAGTTTAGGATTTACGGGGATTTAAAAACCGAGATTCCAAATGTTTGAGGACGAGCCAGGATGCCGGTACGGTTGTAATTCGTCCCCATTCCTGGCATGGGACCTAAACATGCACCCAAGGACACATGTATAATTTTTCTAGCCATTTTGGTGAACTGGAGCATGTATTTGAAGTTCAGATTTGAATTATGGACATTAAATGCCTAGGAAACTCAATTAGTGTATAAAAAGGCCAAACGAACCCTGAATAAGTTTAAATTTTAGCATGGATATCATGTCGTTCCATGTTGCCCGTAGAAGAAAATGCAAGGTGAAAAGAGGCAGTGATTACGTTTCGCCCACAAGGGTAACACGTTTCCCTATCGGAACCACGAGGCTTCTTTGAGAGAAGCTCCAGTTTCTAAGAGGTTTGTAATAAAGCTTGGCCTAAATTGGACAATGTTTTTACCACGACATATATGTGCCATGACGTGACACCATGCCAACTTTCATGACTTTCTGGTGAGTTTAGGATTTACGGGGATTTAAAAATCAAGATTCCAAATGTTTGAGGACGAGCCAGGACACCGGTACGGTTGTAATTCGTCCCCATTCCTGGCATGGGACCTAAACATGCACCCAAGGACACATGTATAATTTTTTTAGCCATTTTGGTGAACTGGAGCATGTATTTGAAGTTCAGATTTGAATTATTGACATTAAATGCCTAGAAAACTCAATTAGTGTATTAAAAGGCCAAACAAACCCTGAATAAGTTTAAATTTCAGCACGGATATCCTGTCGTTCCATGTTGCCCGTAGAAGAAAATACAAGGCAAAAAGAGGCAGTGATTATGTTTCGCCCACAAGGGGAACACGTTTCCCTATCGGAACCACGAGGCTTCTTTGAGAGAAGCTCCGGTTTGTAAGAGGTTCGTAATAAAGCTTGGCCCAAATTGGACAATGTTTTTACCACGACATATATGTGCCATGACATGACACCATGCCAACTTTCATGACTTTCCGGTGAGTTTAGGATTTACGGGGATTTAAAAACCGAGATTCCAAATGTTTGAGGATGAGTCAGGAAGCTGGTACGGTTGTAATTCATCCCCATTCCTGGCATGGGACCTAATAATGCACCCAAGGACACATGTATAATTTTTCTAGCCATTTTGGTGAACTGGAGCATGTATTTGAAGTTCAGATTTGAATTATGGACATTAAATGTCTAGGAAACTCAATTAGTGTATAAAAAGGCCAAATGAACCCTGAATAAGTTTAAATTTCGGCACGGATATCCTGTCGTTCCATGTTGCCCGTAGAAGAAAATACAAGGCGAAAAGAGGCAGTGATTATCGTTTCGCCCACAAGGGGGACACGTTTCCCTATCGGAACCACGAGGCTTCTTTGAGAGAAGCTCTGGTTTGTAAGAGGCTTGTAATAAAACTTGCGCCAAAATGGATGAAAAAAATTCCTCGACATATATGTGCCATGTCGTGACACCATGCCAAGTTTCATGATTTTCGGGTGAGTTTTGGATTTACGGAGATTTAAAAACCGAGATTCTTCTCACGAAATGTTTTCAAATAGCACACGGTTCACTCACGAAAGTCGTGTGCCTACCAAACCGTGGCCGATGCCCCCCTCCTCCTGCTGCGCGTGCGATCTGGGTCGTTCGTTCTGATTGGCCATAACCCAAACCCCACGGATTGTACGTCTGCATCGTTGGATGCTCCCAGATCGAACGGCAATCGTCAGCCCCTTTCGACAGCACATGCAGTACATGGGTAAGCACTGTGCGCATGCGTCGTGCTAGCTCATGCTTCCTTCTCTACTAAGTTTTCTAAACAGGCTACCGTTTCCTGCCACTCCTCTCATCGGTTTCCCGCCTCTTCTCCCATCGTTTTCCTGCTACCAGTGTCAGTGCTCATTGAAGGCTAGGCGGCGACACACCGGCCATGTAAATATCGCACACAGTTTCTAAAAGCACAAATGTGCGTGATAGGAGGGAGTAGGTCCCATAGGGTGACCAGCGTGAAACGCCTTAAAGGCAAGGAGGCAATTCCTATCAGCAAGGGGCTGCTTCCCATCTGCTAGCCTAGTCGAATAGAACACAGAAGTTAAGTGTGCTCGGGCTGGAGTAGTCCAAGGATGGGTGACCCGGTGGGAAGTTGCATATCTCAAGCTTCATTTATCTCTATAATGACCATGCCATGGCGATTATATAAACCTTGGGATCCTTGTTTTGCTAATTTGTAGACTATGTTTTTATTGATTATTTTTTGCTCTAAAAAATTAAAGAATGATTGACTCTATAGTGACCTGTCATGGCGATTATATAAACCTTTTTCAGGTCGCATGCAGGGTATAGGGGGCAGGGTGTTCTGATCAAGCATGTCTCCCTTGTGCGGTTTATAGATGCTGCACATATCTGTGGGATCCCCGAGGTAGATATATTATCCTTTACCGACAATGAGGGGGGCCCACACAATCTATCCCTTTGACCCAACAACAAGAAGGGTTTGACCATGATGGTTTCCTATTGCATTGTGTGCCATGTTAGACCAAATAAAGTTTGAGCGCATGCGTCGGATGACCCACCCCCCCTCCCCCCCCCCGCCGCCTCGAAGTTGGGAAACCAACATCGTACGTATTGAACCAGGCTTGGAGTTGGGTATGGTGTTCAGTTTGTAATGTAGTTGGTGGCCCATCAAAGTTGTGCATTCGGGATTTAAACACATCACACACCACCGTACACATACATATTTTCGGGCCGCATGCAGTGTATACGAGGTCTTCTGATCGACCACGTCTCCCTTGTGCGGTTTTTTGTGACGACACGCATATCTGTGGGCTCCCCGAGTGTATATATATCATCCCTTTGACCGATAACGAGGGGTATGTGTTGGCCATGAATGGATTCCTCCTAGTTCGTGTTAGGGCCGGTCATCGTCACATGTCGTTCAACCAAAGCTTGAGCTCATGCGTTGTCAAGATTCCCTCCCACATGCTCGGATTGCTGGGTTCGACCTACATCGTACCATGCGTATCTCGTCCTTAACTACCTGGCCTTCATGGTTGTTGTCTATATCGAGAGGTAGGCACCACATCTAAATTGTACATTATTCTATATTGAAAACACACATCACCTCTTCCAACGTAAATCATTTTGGGCCGCATGCAAGAGGTGCTGGTTTTGAGGTCCCTCTCGTGTGATTTTTATGATGGTTCAATCTATTGGCCCAAGCGGTTTATCGACAACAACAGTTGTCGTTTGACCAAATGATAGATTCACTGGTCCGTCTTATGGTAGGTCATGGCGACATGCATGTATGACCAAAGTATCATTACGTGCATCCGCCCCGCTGACACGAAGTGGGAGGTGGTGGGTCAAGCACCCTAGCTAGCTACGACATTATGTCATTATAGATATATCCAAGGGTGCTTTTGGGTTTGCGAGGCAGGTGCCACCAAAGTTGTGCATTGTGTATTTAAAGTTTTAAACATCACACCCAATATTCCTACATATATTTGGCCACTTCCAGGTGGTTCTTGACTTCTGGCCCCTCTCATCGATCTTCGACGACGCGCCCAACCGTGGGCCCGCGCGGTCAAAGTTGTGCATTGGAATTTTGAACATCACAGACCACCCTTTTCACTCATATATATTTGGGCCACATGCTGGTGTGGCTGTCTTCTGACCCTCTCTAATGTTTTTTTTGCTGCAAAGACTCTGATGATGCTCAACGGACATGGGTATAATGTCTTAACCGTGTGCGATGCAAGTGCGCTGTGAATCACGACGACTGAGCAAGCGCGAGCAAAGGTAGAGGTACTGGCTCAACCGTGTGCGATGCAAGTGCGCTGTAAAATCACCACGACTGCGCAAGCGCGAGCAAAGGGTGGAGGTACTGGCTTAACCATGTGCGATGCAAGTGCGCTATAAAATCACCACCTGCGCAAGCTAAAGGCGGGTAGTTTATTTAGAAATTAGGACAAACCGTGTGCGATAGACCAGCTAGCTAGAAATATAAAAACAAACTACCCGCCTTGAGCGTTTCAAAAATTGACGGTTCCGCCACTTTTCCTTATTATCATACACGCATTTTCTTATTGGACCGTGCGCGATCTTGGGCACTCCCACCCCGCATCAATTCCTTTACCCAAAGTTTAGTAGCCACCGTACTTCAACCGTCGCCCACACTCCTCCAGCACCGACCTTATAGTAAAATTGCAGTAGACGAGGCATTTGAACCATCACCCTCCCTCGTCCACCACCATCTCCACCCACCATTACTAAAATTTTCTGTAGCCGCGGCGTATCCTCAAAAACCACCCCCCTCCACAGTCCCCCTACCCGGCCCCCTCCCCCTCTCGAACCCTAGCTCGCGGCCGCCGCCGCCAACCCCTGCCAGTCTGCCCGTTCCTCCTAGCTTAGATAATAAAGTTCAGGTTACCCAGCGATTCCCATATCGTCGCCCCACTCCCCTGAGTTTTTAGATGAGGCCTGCGGTGTCCCTACCCTCCAGATCCACATCCCCTGCTCCAGAATGTCGCAGCCTAAGCTCGACCATGTATCCCGGGGAGCCCGACGAGCGTTCGGCCAAGAAGAGGTTTATCATGGCCTCTCCGGCGGACGTTGGCGAGGTGGCCGCCGTTCGCCCCGACCTGTTGATCCCGGAGCAACACGTCGCCGCGGAAGCTGGCGAAGACGTTGACTATGTTGCCATGCCGAAGGCTTCATGTCAGTGGGCTAGCGTATTACTGTATCTCGGGAAAGCTGGCTACGACATCAAGCTCGTCGACAGCGACGGCTTCACGCGGGCCATGTCACAGGTTAAGTGGTCCATCCCCAACCCCTCTGGTTCAACCGCCGTTGATCTCTTCGACGGCCCTGCCGCTGATCTCCTCCGCCAAGCGGTCAAGGATTTGCGATCCTTGTATGGCATCGAGCCCATTTTGTCATTTCTGAAGGACACGTTCTACGGCGGCGGCTTGGGATCCTCAATTGCCAAGTCAGATCTCATCGACCACGACCACGACCATGAGGAGGGCACCCACAAAGGTTCTTCCAAGGTGAAACAACCCATCTGTGACATCAGAGAGCGCACCATGGGTCTGTGCTCTTCCAACTGGAAGGATCCTGTCCATGACATGTGAGGCAACATCCTATCAGCAAATCTTACCTTTTCTAGCTTGCCAATCCATACCCTTTGTTGTAGTAGCATTTGCCGTGCGGTGCTTTAACTGTGCCGTGTTTAATTATTTCAGTTATGCAAAAATGTATTGTTCAATAGGGCTATGTGATGTTTAAGTATGAATTGTCCACTTCAGTTTCACGAATGGCTATATTTGGTTGTTTATAGTGAGTAGATGCCTTGTTTATCTGTATTTGGTTGTTAGGTTGGTTGCAGTGAGCATTTTTCCAGTTATCGAGCAGATGCCTTGTTTATATGTATTTGGTTCTTAGGTTGGTTGCAGTGAGCATTTGTCCAGTTATCAAGCAGATGCCTTGTTTATCTGTATTTGGTTGTTAGGTTGGTTGCAGCGAGCATTTGTCCAGTTTTCAAGCAGATGCCTTGTTTATCTGTATTTGCTTGTTAGGTTGGTTGCAGTGAGCATTTGTCCAGTTTTCAAGCATATGCCATGTTTATCTGTATTTGCTTGTTAGGTTGGTTGCAGTGAGACTCTGTCCAGTTTTCAATGGATATATTTGGCTGTTATACTGATCATTTATGCCTTGTTTATTTCAGTTATTCACAATGTGTTGTTCATTATGTGCAAGTCAGAACTGTGCCGCTCGACTGCATCAATACCAGTTTGAACAGCTATATTTGGTTCCAGTTATGCCTGGTGTAGTTAACACATGCCCTTTATTTCAGTTTTACACATTTATCCAGTGTGATGTTGAAGCATTACCTACGTTCTATTCATTTTCAACAATACCAGTTTGAATTGCAATATTTGATGGCTGTTAAGCCTGCTGGCGGTAACATTGCCTTCCATTTTATATCTGCTTTAACAGCATGCTGAAACCAACACATTCAAGCTATCATTTGAAGGTGATGTTGTTTACCTTTGCTATATTTGTTTGATGTTAAGGTTGCTGTACTTATCATGCCTTTCCACTACTTATGCAGGACAACAACGGGAGTGGCCACCATTTTCCGCCGAGGTTAGTTTCATCCCTCGGCTTGTACTCCCCCCGTCGTTCCATAATGTAGTGCATATAGATCTAGGCCTGGACACTTGTTAGCTTCTAATATTGACTTGTTGCTAGTAGGTACATATGCCCTTGGCAAGGATCCATGCATCGACCCTTTTTGCGTATGGGGCAATGAGATATTCATGAACAAGCATCAAGTGAGGAAACTGGTAAGGATTATTAGCAAAAAGATACGAATGGTGGCAAGAAAATTATTTGTTTATGCTCAATCCAACACAACAATGAGTTGTAGGATGGTAACTACAAACTCTGCAGCCTTCTCTTTTTACTGCCCATAATGAGTTGTTAGACAACAATGTCTGAATCTTTTTCGTTCGCAGTGGTTCCCAAAGCAGTTCACTCAAGCTTACCTTGCAAAGTACATGATTGGTGGACACGCAATGAAGGTTAAAGTATTTCATCCAGACTACAATGAGCATCGAGAAGTCGTAATGAAGACAGTGAAGGATGGACGGGCAGCCATCACAAGGGGTTGGCCTAGAGTCGTGCGCGCATTACGCATGGAGGAGGGCACAATATGGGCATTCCGCTTCACCTTCTCCAGCAACCAGAATGTCTTTCGCCTCTCTCTTTACAGTCTTTAGTACAACTATGGTTCATCATTCTTTACTTGGTGCTTCTGTAGTTCTTCAGTATATGTACCTGTGCATCGAATTATGCATTCGTGGTTGAACCTATATTTGTAATAAACATGGTTGGATATGAAATAAGTGATTGCCTACTTTCAAATTCAAAACATGTGATTTTTAAATTAGGGATTAATTAGGGATTACACTGCACACAGTTTGCGAAAGCGAAACGTCTGTGATAGACGTGGAGATCAGACACGTTTCTAGGATCCACTACGTGTGCGATCAATCTCCACTGCACACACGATCAGCCAAGAAAAAATGTGTGCGATTAACAACAGCATCACACACAATTCTTTCTTATTAAATGTTTGCGATAGTGACCTTATCACACACGCTTCGAAATTATGGACTGTTTGTGATGTTGTGCGCATCGCAAACATTTGGTCATAGAAGAACATGTGCGATAGGTCGATCATCCGATGTGGGTACGACGGATGAATCGTGTGGGATGTATTCAAGCTTCGCATACAGTTTTATAGCGACAACTGTGTGCGCTCTTACATCGAATCGCACACAGTTGAGCAAAAGTAAATGTGTGTGATTGTCTACTTCTACAATCATGAACTATTTGTGATGGGTCACGCATCGTAAACATAGCACCACAGAATACCGACTGCGATGGCAATGCGAGCACAAACGAGTAGGGAGTACTGTGTATGCATCGAGGCTCCCTATCCCCGACGGTTTCTGGGTCGTGTGGGAAGGACCCCCCTATCGCCCACACTCACTTGGCGACGGTTCAGAACACCGTCGCGGAAAGGGGTTAAAAACCGTTTGTATAGCACCTCGCTGTACTACTGTATAACTCTCAAAATAAATATACTTATGAAGCTTATGAGAGATTTGTTACAGAGCTCCCCCTTATTGTATGCATAGTGAAACAGGATATGGGCAAGAGCTCACTTTTACTTGATAAAAAGCATAAGCACATACAACTAGCCCAAAAAGACATCATACACATAATTCATGATAGAGCTCAAACATACATAGAAGGCATAATGGTTTGAACACATATAACACAACATAGTGGTTCAACATAACATAATGGTTCAACGAGCTCATCAACATAATGGTTCACCATACTATCAAACATACATAAATAGCAAAGAGGATAACAAATCTATGATAATCTCCTCCCCCTTTGGCATCAAGTACCCAAAAGGGGAAGGCACCTAGATAACATCCACAGAATCAGAGGTCATCACTGTCATCGTCAGCACCATGAGTGCCACTGCCTCCTACCTCGTCAAAGAAATCAGCCCATTCAAGGCCAGAGGGGAAACCAAAGTCGGAAGGAGGAGCCTCAGGAAGACGCTCATCCTCACTCACATCGGTTGCTCCAGAGTCTCTCAGACGAGCCTTCAGAGCATTCTTAGAGGAGATCATGCGAGTGACCACATCATGGTTTTGTGAGCAGTGGAAGGAGAAGGCCTTCATCATGGCAGAATGGGCCTTCCCGAGAAAGCAAGCAATGCGACCGAAAGGAGCTGAGCCAGAGGGAGCAGGATGAGATTGAGCAGCTGTCCGTCGAGCAGGGGCAGAGGTGGATTTCTTGGGATCCCAATCATCCGCCATATGAGGTGAAATGACCCACCGCGGATGAACATGAGTCTGAGCAATGGGAAAAGGAGCTACACTCTCAATGAAAGCCTGAAGAAAAGGAGCATGAGGAAAGGCCCGCTTGTACTGAAGACTAGCAAGACGAATCTCATGCCACAAAAAGTGAGGAGCATTGATTTTCCCGTTGGGATGCTCATAAAGATGATACATGAGATCAATGCAATACCCGTTACAAGACCCTTTGTCACCCATCTTGGGATAGATGGTGCGAATGACACATTGATAGATAATGAAGAAAGGAGATCACCAAATAGATACCTGATCTAGATCCTTGCCCCTTTCCACTTCATCAAGCTCACTAAGAGGTTTGAGGAGATAGCCACAGGCCTCAATGTTTTTGGGCGCATGATTTGGGTCAGCCTTATGGATTTTGAACCCAGTGTCAGGAAACCCAAGAGCGACAACAAATTGAGCATAGGAGGTGGTGAGCTTGGTGTCAGAAGTCATCCAGGTGACGGTCTTGTTAGGACCAAAGAAACATGTGGCATAAAACTGGTGAATGGCAGCATTATTGTAATCGTGTTGAAAAGCGAACGGAGCAGCAAGGCCAGAGGACTCAATGAGTTCAATGGCACCCGGATATTTCACCGGATGAGTACGGATATGCTCCAAATCAACATAGTGGTGAACAGACAGACCCTTAGGAACAATGACAGTGGTGAAAATGTCTGCCTGAACATTTGTACAAAAACGAGAATCCATCGAGTCATGTTCAACAGAGAATTGATCAACATCGTGATGAAATTTTAGGTAAGCGGGTTTGGAGACAAGAGTGAAGTTCTTGATCTCGCGACCTAGAGACGGAGGAGGCTCAAGAGAAATGCGGCGACCATCACCGTGAGGCTGATTCGGAGGCCGAGGAGGCATGTAGGAGGGCTTTCGTGTACCAGGCTTTGGAACATTGGCACGAACAGCAACATATTCCGCCCGTTCTTCGTATTCCATCTCCTCTTCATAGTCAGATCCTTCAGACGAAGTGGTATCCTCATGGACAGGCTGTTTCCCAGCCCGTTTTTGCTGTCGAAGACGCTCTTGCAAGTCATCCGAGCCACCACGTCATGATGCTAAAAAACGGCATGAACAAGGGATACCAATTACCACAAGGAAATGATGTACCGATGGAATGTGAGACCACAAGGATATGAATGGGTCAAAAATATTACCGCGAGCCGACGAGCCCCCGGTATTTTTGTGGGTTGTGTGTTTGATTTTCGGCATCTTGAGGTACAACACCTAGTGAGGCAGGCAAAGATAAGAGGAAGATCACCACCGTGCATGAATCTACGGGGAAGGGAAAATAAAGAAACCGAAGAAGCATAGGTGGAGGAACACAACGAAGGCAATGCAGGGCTACCTCGGGGAGAAGAGCACGGGAGGCCGGATCGATGGATCCACTCTCTGGTGGTGCGGCGACGCAGGAGATTCACTCCTGGTCGGCGTGGCGGCGGTGGCGAGAGGTCCAGACGGCGCAGCAGCGGGCAGAGACGGTGGGTGGGGAGGGGATGAGGATAGGGCAACTGCCCGTTCGATCCCGTCCCAGATTTTATATGGGCCGTGAGAACATACCGGACGACCGACAGATATCGGACGTCCGGGAGCTGGTGGGTGCGTAAGACGATTCAGGCGACAGACGACCGGAAGACCTTGGACGTTTCAGGCCTGGGATAAGAACTGAGAGACGACTAAGAAGGCTACACAGCAACCGGATATCCAAGCGATGTCGGACGACCGGCGTACCGCGAGTCACCGGACGTCCGATAGGTCTCGGAAATCTGGTGTCAAATTTGTGTTGACAGGGATTACAAAGTTTTGAATGGTCCTTAGGTCAAAATAGCAGATGTGTAGGTAGATAGATAGAGATGAAACCACAAGTACAGCAGCTAGAACCACAAATGATGTTGAGTCTATGAGATGCGGCATATAACACAAGGAACATAACCATACGACAAAATGATGACCCTAGATAACATAATTAAGCTGCTCTAACATTGGGCGGTGGCCTAGGCCACCATGTTTGAGTAATCGTGGTATGGTACTGCAAAGAAAAGAACCTTGAGCCCATCACCACAACTCCATCATTTTAAAGTACCATGGTCACACAGAGGTGACATGGTGACTTTGAGAGTGTTTGTTTTATTTGTGCATCATATAGAGAGAAGAAGATTCATGAATTGAATTTCTCTCCCTAAATATATGCCTACATCTAGATAGACACAAGGTAAATATATGCATGGGTACAAGATTTCACATAATGTTATGAAGCTCCAAGATACCAAGTTCACGCCTAAGTTGATAAAACCTTGCTTCATCCAATGGTTTGGTGAAAATGTCGGCAAGTTGCATATCTGTACCAACATGAGCAATATCAATGTCACCCTTTTGCACATGGTCTCTATCGTGGTGGGCGCATGGTAGATGCCACGGGGTGGCTAAATAGAGGGATAGGCGATAGGCAGCCGGTGGGCTCCAGAAGTGAGGTTGGTACGAGCGAGTGAGAGACACAAGACGTACCCAGGTTTGGGGCTCTCCGGAGAGATAATACCCCTAGTCCTGCCAAGTGTGGTTTATATGAAGATGGTACAAGCTTGCTCCTAGAGCTGTATCCAGAGGAGGAAGAAGGAGGCTGGGAGCGCTCCTCTTCTCTGCCTCATGTGTGAGTGTGTGAACGAGAGTGAGAGGGAGTGTGCCTGATGGAAAATGGGCTCCCTGGGTCACCTTATAAAGGGGTGCCCAGGGGACAAGAGGTGGCCCACATGGCCTAACTATACTGTTGGGGGGACACAGGACGTGGGAACAGTGATGGCTGCCCATCTATAGTGCCAGCCGCTCATCTACAATGCTCTACTGTAGAGTATGGCCGTCACGTCTGCGCAGGTCCTACAGGACATCTTAGTTGACTTGGCCAGATTCCAGCCGGACGGGCTCAACCCGGACGGGCTCAACCCGGATGGCTCAACCCAGACGGGCTCAACCCGGATGACTCAACCCGGATGGCTTCAGTCGGCCAGGTTCAGCCAGCTAGGGGGCACTCCCCTGGCAATGTTTTGAAGCGTCATTTCGCCGTCTTGGGCATACCCGGGGGTCATCCCCCCGACAGTCTCTCAAGAATTGATACCGAATATCAATGTGCTTGGTGCGAGGATGATCAATAGGATTCTCAGCAATCTTGATGGCACTTTCATTATCTCATAGAAGATGCACATGTCTATAGGTGATACCATAATCCTTCAAAATTTGCCTCATCCACAGTAATTGAGTTTCACAGCTTGCGGTTGCAATCTATTCTGCTTCGGCGGGGGAGAGAGAGACACAATTCTGCTTCTTTGAGCACCAACTTACCAAGGAGCGTCCAAGAAACTGACATGCACCAGAGGTAGACTTCCGTCCCACTTTGTCTCCGGCCCAATCCGCATCCGTGTACCCAATGAGATCAAACTTGGCATCCTTGGGGTACCATAGACCCAACTTTGGGGTGTGAACAAGGTATCTAAGAATATGCTTAACCGCCTTATGATGACTTTCCCTAGGGGAAGCTTGAAATCTTGCACATATGCCTACACTTAACATGATGTCTGGTCTAGATGCACAAAGATAAAGCAATGAACCAATCATAGAGCAGTAAAGAGATGGGTCAAAAGGGATACTGTTGGTGTCCAGTGAGAACAAGTTTTGTTGGCATGGGTGTCTTACATGGGCTCGCATTTGTCATATCAAACTTCTCTAGAATGTCCTTGAGGTATTTTGTTTGGGACAAGAAAATTCCTTCTTGAAATTGTTGAATTTGAAATCCGAGAAAGAACTTCAAGTCCGCATTGACTGACATCTCAAAGGTCTTGGTCATGGAGGTCGCAAACTTCTTGCACAAATGAATGTTAGGAGAACCAAAAATGATGTCATCTACATAGATTTGGCATAGGATCAAATCACCCTTCTCCCTCTTAGTAAAAAGAGTGGGATCGATCACCTCTCTCACACAGCCATCATCGAGTAGAAACTTCTTAAGATGATCATACCAAGCACGAGGTGCTTGTTTGAGGCCATACAAAGCCTTGTGAAGTTTATACACATAGTCTTTGTGATCGGGATCAACGAACCCGGGTGGTTGTGATACATATACTTCTTCTTGTAGGGGACCGTTAAGGAAAGCACTCTTTACATCCATTTGATGTAAAGTGAAACCATTGAAAGCAGCATAAGCAAGTAAGATGCGAATAGATTCAAGACGGGCAACGGGAGCAAAGGTCTCATCAAAGTCCAAACCTTCAACTTGTGAGTACCCTTGTGCCACTAACCTTGCCTTGTTTTGAATGATTATGCCATTTTCATCTTTCTTGTTTTTGAAAATCCATTTTGTTCCAATAACATTGTGCTCCTTAGTTGGTCTCTTGACTAATGACCACACTTACTGTTCAACTCTTCTTGCATAGCAACGAGCCAATCATTTTCCATCAATGCATCTTGTACCTTGAGTGGCTTAACACTAGAGACAAACGAAAAGTGAGCACAAAAGTTTGTCAATTGTTTACGAGTGACTCTACCTTCCGATATGCTGTTAAGAATTTGATCAACATCAACACGATCGGCCACTCGTGGCATGATGGAAGTTAGGGTTTCACGAGGTTCAACTTCATTTCCATCATCCACGTCCTCAACATATGGATCATTAATGTGTGGTGGAAGATCTTCTTCTTCATGTTGCATTTGTTGAGGTTCATCATCGATGATTGCACTTTCTTGTTCTTGCTCTTGAATATGATCATGGTGAGGGACTTGTTCTTCTTCTTGTTCTTGAATAGTGGGCTTCGCTTGAGCAATAGGATCTTGTGATGACATGGGTCTTGAAGTGGCTTGATGATGAGTGAAACTTCCATCTTCTTCTTCATCATCATGAGGTTCTTGTTCCATAGGAAGAAGAGCACCAACACCCATGGTCAAGATATCTTGAGAAGGATCTTCTTCACCTACATCACTTAGATCAACTTGCTCCCCGTGGGAGCCATTAAATTCATCAAACACCACGTCACAAGTTTCTACAACACATCCATTGGATTTGTTGTAGACTCTATAGGCGTGAGAGTTTCATCCATAACCAACAAATATGCCCTCAATTGTTTTGGATTGAAATTTTCCTAACCATTCTCTCTTGTTGAGAATGAATCACTTGCACCCAAATACATGAAAGTACTTGATGTTTGGCTTGTTCCCGGTTAGGAGCTCATATGGAGTCTTCTCCAATATCGTGCGGAGGAAGAGCCGGTTTGATGCATGGCATGCGGTGTTGACGGCCTCGGCCCAAAAACTATGTGGTGACTTGTACTCATCCAACATGGACCTTGCCATTTCCACAAGTGTACGGTTCCTCCTCTTGGCTACACCATTTTGTTGAGGAGTGTAGGGTGCGGAATATTGATGCTCAATCCCCTCATCACTAAGAAATTCTTCCAAGGTGTAGTTCTTGAACTCAGAGCCATTATCACTTCTTATTGCCAAGATTTCTTTGTCAAACTTGCATTGGGCTTGCTTGGAAAAATCAATGAAGGTGATCTTCGTCTCGTCCTTGGACTTGAGGAAAAACACCCATGTGTATCTTGAGTAATCATCAACAATGACAAGTCCATACTTTTTCTCACCAAGAATATCCCATGAAGGAGGCCCAAAGAGATCCACATGAAGGAGCTCCAAAGGCCTTGAGGTAGATCAATATTCTTGGGTGGGTGCTTTGATTGATGTTGCTTCCCGGCTATGCATGCACTACACACATGATCTTTCTCAAAGGAGACATTGATTAGTCCAAGGATGTGATTACCCTTTAAGAGATCTTGAAGATTTCTCATGCCGACATGGGCTAGCCGGTGATGCCATAGCCACCCCTTGTCAGCCTTGGCCATTAGACAAGTTGCATGGAATGTGCTCTCTTTCGAGAAATCAACTGTGTAAAGGTTGCCATGCAACTCTCCAACAAAGGCCACTTCGAGAGTATCTCTCTTAAAGACTTTCACATCCGTTAGTCCAAATAGTGTATCATAACCAATGCAAGCCAATTGGCGAACGGAAAGCAAATAGTATTTAAGGGATTGGACAAGCATGACATTTACAAGAGACATGTCATTTGTGATAGCCACCTTGCCCAACCCGAGTACATGTCCTTTTGATCCTCCACCAAACACAATGCTCATAAATGGTTGAATAGCTTCCATGAAATCGAAGATCAATTTGCTATCTCCGGTCATATGGTTTGTGCATCCACTATCGATCACCCATTTGACTCCACCGGAGAAGGCAACCTACACATAATTCACGACTTGGTTAGAGGCACCCATTTCGCAATGGGACCTCTCAAGTTAGCCGCAAGGGTCTTGGGAACCCAAATAGCATAGAACCAAAATGCATTACGAGGACCAACAAATTGAGCATAAACTTCTCCATCCTTTGTTTTACGAAGTACATAGGATGGAGGCATGAACTCTTTTAGCTTGTTGAGAGTGGGCATGCCCCTAGTGACCTTCCCACTTACAACCTTACTTTTCTCCTTATGCCCTTCATGTACAAATGTCTCCTTGAGAGGTGTGGTGCACTTTTGAGAAGATGTTTTCTTCTTGCTTGTGCTTGGGTCAAACCCAAGTCCTTCCTTGGCAACCACCTCATTGTGTTGGCTCAATACCTCGTTAAGGTTCTTTTGTCCTTGAGCACATACCATGAGTCCTCTCTCGAGTTGTGCCTTTAGAAAGCGATTTTCCTCAAGAATAGATGCTAGGTCACCACTAGAGTTAGTAGTACAAGCATCAACATTGATAATAGGTGAAGAGTAAACCTTGGCTAGAGTTTCAAGATAAGTAAGTTTGAGCGTCTCAAAACTCTTTGTAAGAAGGGTGAGCTCCTCTTCCTTAGTCTTGAGGGACACGGATAGAATCTCACAATCCTTAGAGAGAGAAGCATGAGATTCCACAAGCTTACTTTTATCATTCATCAACTACTTGCAAGAGGTCTTGGCCTTTTTCAAGGAGGCAAGTTCTTTAGCATGAACATCAATGTTTGCACCAATTTTCAAGCATATTTCATCATTTCTTGCTTCCTCATATTGGACTTCTGCTCAAGGATTTCATATTTTTCCTTTTCCTTGATGTCGAGGGTTTCGATTTCCTTAATGGTGATGGTGTGCTTACTCACCATCTCCATAAGCATACGAAACATAGTGAGCTTCTTTCCTTTAAGGGAGCACATGAACTTATTTAGTTTAGCAAGCATAGGATCATCTATATCATCATCATAATTATCCTCCGCATCAAGATACTCATCACACGGAGTAGACAGAGTGAAAAGAGGAGGATTTGAACATGCGGTTACCTTGACCTTGTCAGGAGAGTTTTGGTCCTCTCCATCTTCTACCATGGCCTTTGCCATTAAGCACGTATGAGCATTGCCCTTATAATCTTTCATGTAGTTGTAGGTGACAACTACACCACTCTTGTTGACTAGCCTCAAGGTGTTTTGAGAATCTTGAGCTACTCCGACAAGACCACCAACATCATCCGGATCGGATTCTTCATTGGGAACCATTACTTTCCCATCTCTCTTCTTGAGCTTGGAGTTCAAAGGATTTGGCAACTTCTTCTTAGGAAAGGTCTTAGGAAACCTTGGTTTATCTTCTCTCTTCTCCTAAGGGCAATCGTTGGAGAAGTGGTTGGTTTCTTCACAATTGTAGCACTTTCTCACTTTCTTCTTCTGGAATCTTCCCTTGAACTTTCTCGCGCTAAACTTCTTGATAAAGAGGGCAATGTCTTCATATGATGGGCTCTCATCAGAGTCAATCTCAACACCATCTTCATCATCATCATCTTCTTCTTCTTCACTTTGCTCTTCCTCACATACATGTTTGGCCTTCAAAGCAAGATTGATCTTCGGTGTTGAGGCACCATGCATAGCAAGATGCTTTGTAGAATTTGCCTTGGATTCTTCAAATAATTGAAAAGTGGATATGATGTCATCCGGAGTCATTTCCTTGAATCCATGATGTTGCCTCATGTCCCACACCATTTGGTGATGATACGGAGCAAGAGCGTGAAGTAATTTGTCCACGAGAAATCACTTAGTCAAGTTGAATCCATCTTATGTCTTGTCACAATCATAGGACTCGATGTCAGCGGTGAGAGTCATGAGACGCTCAAGGAGCTGCTTGGGGGATTCACCTTTCTCCATACAAAAGTTTTGCAATTGACCTTTGGCAATTTCATACTGAGCAAGCCGAAGAGTGGAGGTACCGGTCTTGGTCCTTACAATGTTGTCCCATAATTCATTGGCACTTGGGATGTGTATGTAAGGTCTCCTTTGCTTATCATTCATTCCTTTTCTTATGCACATGATTGCGGTGTTGTTGTGATGCTTGTCATAAGTTTCTCTTGGAGTGAGATTCTTTGGGTCGACAGGATTTGTAGCCATGCTCCAGGATGTCCAACATTTCATCATTGGCGTACCTAAGATGGTCCTGCATACCAACTCTCCACAAAGCAAAATCGGAACTGTCATCAAGCAAAGGAGGCTTTCCTCCGGGATTATACTTAGGTTTCTCTACTTGAGGTCTTGCATAAAGACATGGAATACTAGAGTGATCATTGCTCGGAAGTTGTTGGCCAAGTGAAGGAGTAGGCGCAGTTGGCCTTGAGGCCGCACCACCCGGATTAGTAAGTGGTGCGGGTATCGTGGTTAATGCGGCTAGTCTCATTTGGACCAAGGCCTCAATAGAAGCATCATGCTCCTCCTTTTGCTTAGAAAGGGCCCGTTCCAGATCCTTGGAAGTGAAGGACTTGACTTCCGAAGAAGCCGACCCTTATCCTTCGGATCTGGAACAAGGGGAGTCCCATCAGGGTTCATCTTGCTCTAGGGCGGTTAAGCCACAACAATAGAGCATGAGGCTCTGATACCAATTGAAAGGATCGAGATGGACCTAGAGGGGGGGTGAATAGGTACAATTACAAATTTTAATTCTTACTTAGCAATTTTAGGCTATAATGCAGAATATGAAGGTAAGCCTAACAATTGCAAAGATGATACAACGAGCTAAGCAAGGTGACTAAGTAATACAAGAATATGATTAAGACAAGTACAATATGGAACAAGTAAAGATAAAGAGACAAGTAACCACAAGTAGGGAGCTAGGGTTAGGAATAACCGCAACTCCGAGAGACAAGGATGTATGCCGATGTTCACTTCCTTAGAGGGAAGCTACGTCACCGTTTAGAGAGGTGGATGTTACCATGAAGGCACACCAATGCCACGAAGGCTCACCCTATTCTCTCTTTGAGATATCACCACGAAGGCGATTCTCAACCACTAGTGGTAGACCTTGGGGTGGTCTCCAAACCCTCACAAACTTTCTGGGGGTAATCACAATGGTTTGATTCCTCACCGAAAGACTCCTACCGCCTAGGAGTCTCCAACCTCTGTCGGTGCAACAAACCTTGGGTCTGTTGCCCTGACTGTGCACAGGCACGAGAACAAGATTACAACACCAAGGCCATGTCAAGATACAAGAGACCAAGATCTTCGAAGAACCAGCAGACAGATTAAGAAGGCCAAGACCAAGACAGAGAAGTGAGGCACCACCAGGAGAAAAGCCTCCCTTGCCGGGCAGGCACACCTGGCAAGGACAAGGGCTGCCCCGAAATAAATCATTCAAGACGTCCCGGCAGGGCCTGCCGGGACTCACGAGGGCAAAGACACCTCACCAAGCCATCTCACCACGACCCACGTCGTTGATCAATGCGGTGTCAAGCCGCAAAGTGACTAAGTGGCAGCCATTCGCCACATGGTGGCCTCTTTCTACAGGAAATACCTACAGATGACACCCATCCTGCGACGTGTCAAGCAAGCAGGCATGGAGCTGGCAAGACGAGCTCGGCAAGGCTTGCCGGACGAGCAACGATGTGACATTGAGTGGTGCATTTAATGCACTCTGTCAGCCTGCAGAATTAGGTATGATAGCACTGTTTGCTATCTTATCAGTGCATAATGACTGTTTTGCCATTGTGGTGACCCCTTAACCTATAAAAGGAGGCCCATGGCAATCATAGCAAGGGTTGGAAAGTTGAACACCCCCACGCTCGTACGCGCGTAGTCACTACCTTCCCAGGGCGAGCCTACCGGGCAAGTGTACTATGCTCCACCACCACTTTTCCACCATCAATCCACCAAAGCAGGAGTAGGGTTTTACGCCTTGCGGCGGCTTGAACCTAGGTAAAATTGCCCGTGTGATCTCTGCCGTGCTGCCCCATGTTCTTCTGCTCTTTGTGCAACACGACATCCCCCCTGCCGAACCAGCAAGGGGCCCCTTGGTCCCATAGGTGGCCGTGGTTTCCCGCGACATCTTTGGCGCGCCAGGTAGGGGGATCGCTTGCGCGAACCTGAAAGCGTGTGCAGCGCGTCATCTTCATCACCATCTTCGTCTTCGATGGCGCCGTCGGCAATGGCGCCCAAGAAGAAGCCTGGTGCTGCTGCTCACCCATCCACCTCGAAGGCGCCGCCGCCCGCAGCCACCAATGCTGCGGGGGACGTGCAGGCGCACGAGAGTGTGGACGCCGCTAGGGCTGTGGTCGGGGCAGGCGGCACCGTCACCACTTCCCCTGCGGTCGAAGCAGGAGCAGGAGACGCCGGAGGAGAGCAACATCAGCAACACCCCGATGGCCACGCTCCGCGAGGTACGGGTGAAGGGGCTACTCCATCCACACTCCTTCCCCTCACCGACGGGCACAGCCGCAGCAATGGTGCTCGGTCCGGGGCGAATCGCCGCCCTCCAGCCGCCCCCACCACGGGGCGGCCGCAGCTCGTGCACCTCCCCCGGGACGAGTCGACCAAGCTGTTGTGCCTAGTGGAGTTGCTGACCCTCAAGCGCCATCACCGTGCCACCATGCCATCCAGGTGGCTGCCCCGCAGCAGCGGGGACATGATACGGTCGCTGCTGGCCCCGTCAGGAGCCGAGCGACAGCGCGATCTGCGTCATCATCGCCCATACCAAGTACTGCTACGGAGGCCACGGCGCGGGCTCAACTGCTGCTGAGGCTTCCTCCAGTGGCCGAGCAGATGGATGAATAGCGTGCCACCATCCAGAGCCTGCTCGGCTTCGCCAAGGCTGGGGGCTCGCAGTGAGCTGGCCCGCCACGGCCTCCCCAAGCGACGACAACGGACCGTGCTGCTGGTCGTACGGAAGGGGCCACCCCCATGGTACAATCCCCGCCACGGCAGCTAGCGCGGGCGCAGCAGAATCAAGAACCTGATGGCGTCTCGACGGCCTCTTCTGACCCTCGAGCACGTCCAGGCCGGCAGCGTGCCTCGGAGGACAGGCGGAGGGGAGACGCGCGCGTTGTCATTGAACAATGCCGCGCCGCCCACCGCCAGGCCAATGGGTGTGACGGTCCCGATGTCGACGAGCCTACACTCGATACTGGCGGGTACCTACCTTTCGAGGTTGGGTGCCCTGCCTTTACTCGTGAGCTACGGCAAGTCCGTTGGCCGTCCGTCCGCACGTTCAAGCCAGAGATACCCGAGAAGTACGATGGGAGGCTAAACCCAGCAGAGTTTCTGAGCATCTACACCATCGCTGTTCAAGCTGCCGGGGGAAGAGATGAGAAGGTATTTGCCAACTACTTCCCTTTGGCTCTCAAGTCCAATGTGAGGTCTTGGCTGATGCACCTGCCAGAGAACTCCATTTCGTCATGGGCTGATTTGTGCCATGAGTTCATTGGCGCCTTCACTGGCGGCCATCAAGAACCAGGTCGGCCCAGTGATCTGCAGCTTCTTCAGTAGAAAGAAGGAGAGACTCTCCGGAAGTATTTGCAGAGAATTAGCAAAGTCCACAGAAACATCCCAAATATCCATCCAGCAGCTGTGATAGCCGCCTTCCAGTCCAATGTGCGCAACCGGAAGATTCGTTCAAGATGAATGTACGGTTGCCCAAGACTGTGAAGGAACTTTACACCTTGGTAGATAAGTGTGCTCGGATGGAGGAGGGAAGAAAACTACCCGGAGAGGAGGATTGCATTAATGCTGATTTAGAGGATGATGACGAGTCCACCAGTCAGAAGAAGAGCAAGAAGCACAATAAGAAGCGCAAGGATAAGACGGTAATGTCTGTTGAAGGGTCGGGTATCCCTAGTACCGGCAAGAAGGTTAAGGCCGAAACCCCCGGCAAGGAAGCTGCCGTGTGCTCTGACTGCCGGGAGGCCGCAACCGCCGAAAGGGCCGGGAAAGGTGATGGACCGTACTGCAAGATCCATCGGACCAAGGGCCACGACCTTCAAGAGTGTTATCAGGTTGAGCAGCTTGTCAAGAGACAGAAAGCAGAATATGAGAAGCGTGACAAGGAAAAGGGACAGAATGTTGCTGGCGGTAAGGGTCATGGCGGTGAAGCAAATCGCCCCGGCAGACCTCTTCGGAACAAAGGAAAACCCGCCAGGGATCGAGAGAAGGAAGCCTGCGGTGATGAGAGTGATGAAGGGGATGAAGAGGAAACCAGTGAGCAGGAGTTCCAGAAGGCCACTGACACCCTGTGCATTGACGGGGGTGCGTCCCTACACGCCTCTCACCGCCAACTCAAGCGGTGGGCGCGTGAGGTTAATGTCGTGGAACCAGCGCCAGGGGCCCGGGAACCACTCAAATGGTCACGCACGCCCATCATTTTTTACGAAGAGGATCATCCTGACTGCACCACTGCGGTAGGATGTTTGCCGTTGTTGGTCTCTCCAACAATCTGCAACCTCAAGGTCACGAAGATGTTGGTGGACGGCGGGGCCGGGTTGAATCTGATTTCCCCAAAGGTTATCAGCGAGCTTCAGATAGCAGAGGATGAGTTAAAAGTCACTGGCACGTTTCAAGGAGTTAATCCAGGCAGGAGTCATCCTAAGGGAAAGATCACGTTGCCTGTGACGTTTGGGGGAGAGCTGAACTACCGGACTGAAAAGATTGTGTTTGATGTGGTTGACCTCCCCTTGCCGTACAATGGAATCCTTGGACGCCCAGCCCTGGCTAAGTTCATGGCGGCATCCCACTATGCCTACAACGTCTTGAAGATGCCAGGGCCAGTTGGAGTCATTTCCGTCCCATCAGATGAGAAAGATGCAATCATTTGTGTGGACAAGATGTACCGGGACGCAGTCGCGGCAGAGGCAGCGGCAGCGGTAGTTCCCGCCAAGGAGAACAGGGGGAAGAAGAAGGATAGTAAGGGCTCCGGCAAGGAATTCGGGAAGCGCGCCTCTCCGGAGTGCGTTGTGCCTGTTGATGACTTGCCGGAGAGTTCCAACACAAGAGATCCAAGGTTGCTGCTCCACAAGTGAAGAAGGTCCTGGCAGGGCTGGCTGGCGTTGATGGTACTTTCACCATCAGCGCCATCCTCGATGACAAATAGGAAAGCGTGCTTGTTGCCTTCCTGCGGGCGAATATCGATGTGTTTGCCTGGCAACCATCTGATATCCCCGGTGTTCCCAGGGAGGTAATCGAGCACCACCTTGCTGTCTGCCCACATGCCCGACCTGTCAAGCAGAAAGTCTAGAAGCAGGCCTTGGAGAGGCAACAGTTCATTACAGAGGAGATCAAGAAACTTGAGGCAGCTGGTTTGGTCAGAGGAGTGCTGCATCCAACGTGGTTAGCAAATCCAGTGGTTGTCCGGAAGGCCAATGGGAAATGGAGACTTTGCATAGACTTCACAGATCTCAACAAAGCTTGCCCGAAAGACCCATTTCCCTTGCCGCGCATCGACCAGATTGTGGACTCCACTTCAGGCTACGATTTGCTCTCCTTTTTGGATGCATATTCTGGGTATCATCAAATCTTCATGTCCAAGGAAGACGAAGAGAAGACCTCGTTCATCACCCCATGTGGTACGTACTGTTTTATCCGTATGCCTTTCGGATTAAAGAGTGCTGGGTCTACTTTTGCAAGGGCAGTCCAGATTGGTTTTGGGCCACAGCTACACAGAAACATTGAGGCTTATATGGATGATATTGTGGTCAAAACCAAGGACAGATCAACCCTTATCCAGGATTTGGAGGAGACATTTGCCAATTTGCGTAAGATCAACTTGAAGCTCAACCCGGAGAAGTGTGTATTTGGTGTTCCCTCCGGCAAGCTGCTCGGGTACTTTGTATCCCATCGGGGGATCGAAGCCAACCCCGATAAGATCCAAGCCATCGAACATATCCAAGCACCAAAGACGATCAAAGATGTAAGGCGTCTGACAGGGTGCGTTGCCGCGCTAAGCAGATTCATTTCCAAGTCTGCCGAGCGCGCCTTGCCGTTCTTCAAAATCTTGAAGAAGGCAGGGCCCATGAAGTGGACTCCAGAAGCAAATGTGACTTTGCAAGAGTTGAAGGCCTACCTATCTTCTGTGCCCACCTTGGTTGCTCCCAAACCACAAGAGCCGTTGCTGTTATACTTGGCGGCAACCAATCAAGTGGTTAGTGCAGCCTTGGTGGCGCAGCGGGAAGTGGATGAAACAGAGAGTGAGCAAAGACCGGCAGAGTCAGATAGGGATCAAGACAGAGATAAGCACGGCAGCGAAGACAACCCCAAGGACACGGCAAGGAAGAAAGTGGTGCAGCGCCCAGTGTACTTCGTCAGTTCCCTGCTACAGGGGGCTAGATCGAGGTACTCTGGCGTGCAAAAATTGATCTTTGGCCTCATCATGGCCTCAAGGAAACTGCGCCACTACTTCCAAGCCCATGAGATCACGGTTGTCACTCGCTTCCTGTTGCAAAGGATACTCCGGAACCCTGAGGCTACTGGCAGAATAGTGGAGTGGGCTTTGGAGTTATCCAGTTTTGGTTTGAAGTTTGAGAGCACATCAACAATCCAGAGCAGGGCATTGGCAGAGTTTATTGCAGAATGGACGCCAACCCCTGACAAGGAAGTGCCAGAAACAGTTGTCCCTGGCAAGGAGGTGCCCCAAGAATGGATCATGTATTTTGATGGTGCTTTTTCCCTACAAGGTGCAGGGGCTGGCGTGCTTCTCGTCGCTCCCTCCGGGGAACACTTGAAGTACGTCGTCCAGATGCATTTTGCCCGGGAAGAGGTAACCAACAATACAGCAGAGTATGAAGGGCTCCTTGCCGGGCTCAGGATTGTTGCAGAATTGGGAATCAAGAAGCTGATCATTCGAGGAGACTCACAGCTTGTGGTGAGACAAGTCAACAAGGATTACCAAAGTCCATTGATGGAGGCATACATTGAGGAAGTGAGAAGATTGGAGGAGCGCTTTGACGGGTTGCAAACAGAGCACATACCTCGTGCGAAAAACAGCATAGCTAATCACCTGTCAAAGTGTGCTGCCCAAAAGCTTCCTGTGGAACCAGGAACTTTTGTTCTCCATCTTACTCAGCCCTCGGTATCCCCAGCAATAATGGCCCGGAAAAGGAGAAAGCTGGACTCCGGTAAGCCTCTCCCGGTAGAGCCATCCGCTCCTGGCAGGGACACTGCCAGAAACAACTCCTCACAACCTGCCGGACCGCACCCTCCAGCCGGACCCATGGTCCCTACGAACAAGGAATGTGCCCCCGCAGTTGAGGAGGTGTCGTTAGTCCTTGTTGCCGAGCCCCAGGCTCCAACTTGGGCAAGGCACATAGTCCACTTTCTCCAAACCGGAGAACTCCCCAATGACCAAGATGAGGCTGAAAGAGTAGCCCGGAGGGCCAGTATGTACCAGTTTGTCGATGACACTCTGTACAGAAGGAGGCCCAACGGTGTGAAATTGAAGTGCATCTGCCGGGAAGAACGGAAGGAACTGCTGGCTGAGATACACAAAGGCATGTGCGGCTCCCACATTGGATCAAAGGCATGTGCGGCTCCCACATTGGATCAAGGGCGCTGGTTGGGAAAGCATTCCGGCAAGGATTCTATTGGCCCACAGCCCTCCAAGATGCGGTTGAGCTAGTCACCAAATGTGAAGCCTGTCAGTTCCATTCCAAGAAAAACCACCTGCCTGCCCAAGCTCTTCAGACAATCCCTTTATCATGGCCATTTTCGGTCTGGGGGCTCGATATCCTCGGCCCTTTTCCCCCAAGTGATCGGGGGCTTTGAATTCTTGTTCGTTGCCATCGACAAGTTTACAAAGTGGACGGAAGTTGCTGCCGTGAGAAAGGTGACTGCTCAATTAGCTATCAAGTTCTTGAAAGATTTGGTGTGTCATTTTGGAATCCCGGCAAGGATCATTACCGACAACGGCACCCAATTCACGAGCCGCGCCTTCATGCAATATGTTCATGCCCTCGGAAGCAAGATCTTGTTTGCTTCTGTCGCACATCCCAGAAGCAACGGGCAAGCTGAGAGGGCGAACACTGAAGTGCTGCGGGGACTCAAAACAAGAACCTTTGATACGCTGCAGAAGCACGGCAGGCGATGGATGGATGAGCTGCCGGTAGTTCTATGGTCCCTCAGAACGACACCAAATCGAGCTACCGGGCAGACTCCTTTTTCCCTAGTCTATGGGGCGGAAGCAGTTATCCCCACGGAACTCATTTACGGGTCGCCTCGAGTGCTTGCCTACGATGAAGTAGCGCAAGATCAGCATCGGCGTGATGACGCTGTGCTACTCGAGGAGAATCATCTCCGGGCTGCTACGCGTGCTGCACGCTATCAGCAAGCCCTGCGTCGCTATCATAGCCGCAGGGTTCATGCCCGGTGTTTTGAGGAAGGCGACCTTGTCCTTAGGCGCGTTCAGTCCGCCAAGGGTACAAACAAGTTGATGCCAAAGTGGGAAGGCCCTTACCGGGTAGTACGAGTCACCAGGCCTCGCGCAGTCCGTCTGGAGACCGGAGATGGCATTCAATTGCAAAACTCATGGAATATTGAGCATCTCCGCAAGTTCTACCCGTAAGGCGCGGCTGCCGGGCCCTGCCCGGCAGCCACCCTTTTGTACAGGCCTTGCCTCAGTTGCATGTAACCCCTTGTACAAAGCCAGGCGATGACCCTGAGCACCAGAGAAATTAACGGAGCGCTGGGAGGCCCCCGACCAAGTTGCATGCATGCATAAGCATTCCAAGAGCATTTGCATAAGCATTTCATGAGCATTTGCATATGCATATAGATAGGATCTCATCCTGCATCATTCTCATCTGCATAAAGCTGCAGGTTCCTGCCGAGAACTCGGTTTCTACAAGAAGATGGGGAGATGAACCAACGCTGCGATCCCCGGTGAACCAAACAGATAAGTTCTACCTCTTATCCATAAGTGTTCTGTAAGCTAAAACTTGTGCATAAGAAAACCACGCCACTCTTTGAAACTTAGGTGCTCCCATCCCTGGCTCGAATGTTGCTTCGGCCTGGATGGTCGTAGTGGCCTTTGATGAAAAGAAGTTGGCGGGGGGCTGGTCCCTCTATTTCTTGCCGGTAGGCTCAGTTCCCCAGCAACGAAGAAAGGGTACCGGTAGGATAGCCTGCCAGGGAAAACTCGTTTATTTAAAATAAAGAGGCATTTCACCTTTGCGTGGACATATACATGCACGAGTTCCCGGCAAGGTTCATCTTTTTCATTAATATGCTGGTCATGCAAGTACCAACCTTACAGAACACATATATGGACTCAAGAGATTACATTATTTGAACTAAAATTTGGCAAGTACCGGCGAGTTTAAGATTGAAAAAAGATAAATGCTCCGTAAACTCCTCTCCCTGTCCCTCTTATCCCAAGTAGTGCGGTGGGAAGAGAAGAGGATAGGCAACGCATTGACACAACGCCACCCCGATCCCCGTCAAGGGCTGCCGAGCACAGCCTGACAGGATCGGGAGTGGCGAGGCTGTGAAGGAGGAAGACGTACGGAGCACCTCAGCGGCTCCCTGGTCACCACTTCCAGAACCAGGCAGAAGGCTCCAGCACAGGCACCGGCAGAGAGGGGCGCCAGGGGTCGGCTAGGAGACCACTGGAGGAAGCGGAAGCGCCAGGGGAGCAACCCTTTCCTGGGTCACCAAGAAAACGGTGATGACGGTGCCGGGGAAGGGGAAGGGAGGACGGAGGGATAAGGCAGCAGGTCGCCAGTATGAGACGAACGCGTCGATGCGGTCGTGCTCCTACTGGACGGCCTGCCTCCAGCCTTCTTCGTCTTCCCCAGCTTCATCTTCATCAACACCGCTCCGGGGGAGCGCCAGGACTCCAGCCCGAAGCCTTCCCCGGAGAGACGGCGAGCGACCAAGATGGCCAGGGGGCTCGGGACACGCCCCTCCCCGCCTTGGTGGGCAGGAAGGCGCGCCTCTCGTCGACATCATCCCCGCGGCTCCCGGATGGGGCAGTGCTGGGTTTACCGACGGTTCCCAGCCCTGCCTCCCGGGCACGCCCCAGAGACACCAAGGACCCGATCGCCAAGACCACGAGCGGCGGTGACCCGAGGCTGGACACTGCACTACCCAACGGGAAGACGACCGTGGCAAAAGGAGCAAGCATTCCCTCACAACGGGAGAGCTTGGTATCTCCCGCACTATGAGCAGCCCATCCACGATGCCTTCTCCGAGCATGGACCAGGCTCACTCCCCGAACGCCAGCACTCAACAACTCTAGGCGCAAGCTGGAGCCCGGAGCTTGGCCCCGGGCCCTTCTCTTCAACATGACCAACAAAAGGCAGAAGCGGGGGAAGAAAGGATCCGGAGATGGGTGGCTCGGCTCTCCCTCCGCCCCTCCTTTTATAGGCGGAGCAAGAAAGGGAGCCGCTCCCTCAACAAGCAATCACCGCCCCTCTCCGCCAATTCAAGAAGACTGGGCCCTCGCCTTGATGCTCTCCCGCGCCACGCGCCTCCGTCACCTACCCCGCGCGATGCATGCCGCATACGTGGCTAAGGATAAGGGCGTGGTAGGAAGAGTGAATTGGCAGTTTCTACCCCGTGCGTTAAAGTCATTCACGGGCCATTGCAAAGATGGCCCCACCATGATTGGCTTTACATGATGCACGGGAAAACCAGAAACTGGCCCAGAGTCGAGATTAATGAAGAAGCAAAGAAGACTCCAAGAGATCAGCCTCTTCAGTGCCCCTGCCTGTGCACTTATTAGGACCTACCCCGACGACGCCCGACAGCGCGATCGGGGCAGGCCCGGGGGCTTCTGTCGGTGCAACAAACCCTGGGTCTGTTGCCCTGACTGTGCACAGGCATGAGAACAAGATTACAACACCAAGGCCATGTCAAGATACAAGAGACCAAGATCTTCGAAGAACTAGCAGATAGATTAAGAAGGCCAAGACCAAGACAGAGAAGCGAGGCACCACCAGGAGAAAAGCCTCCCTTGCCGGGCAGGCGGACTTGGCAAGGACAAGGGCTCCCCCAAAAGAAAGCATTCAAGACATCCCGGCAGGGCCTGCCGGGACTCACGAGGGCAAAGACACCTCACCAAGCCATCTCACCACGACCCACGCCGTTGATCAATGCGGTGTCAAGCCGCAAAGTGACTAAGTGGCAGCCATTCGCCACATGGCGACCTCTTTCTACAGGAAATACCTACAGATGACACCCGTCCTGCGACATGTCAAGCAAGCAGGCATGGAGCTGGCAAGACGAGCCCGGCAAGCAACGATGTGACGTTGAGCGGTGCATTTAATGCAATCTGTCAGCCTACAGAATTAGGTATGATAGCACTGTTTGCTATCTTATCAGTGCATAATGACTGTTTTGCCACTGTGGTGACCCCTTAACCTATAAAAGGAGGCCCATGGCAACCGTAGCAAGGGTTGGAAAGTTGAACACCCCCACGCTCGTACGCGCGTAGTCACTGCCTTCCCAGGGTGAGCCTGCCGGGCAAGTGTACTACGCTCCACCACCACTTTTCCACCATCAATCCACCAAAGCAGGAGTAGGGTTTTACGCCTCGCGGCAGCCTGAACCTGGGTAAAATTGCCCGTGTGATCTCTGTCGTGCTGCCCCATGTTCTTCTGCTCTTTGTGCAATGCGACATCCCCCCTGCCGAACCAGTAAGGGGCCCCTTGGCCCCATAGGTGGTCGTGGTTTCCCGCGACAACCTCCAAGAGTAACAAGATCAAGGGAACCGCTCAAAACTTGCTCAAATCACGAATTCCTTTGGTTGAGAGGAGGAGAGAGGGATGGTCTATCTTTTGATTGGAACAACACTCAAGAATCCTCACAAATGCTCTTGGGATCTAGGATTTGGTGAAAGCAAGAGAGAGTGAGAGAGAAAGGTGTTCTTGGAATCTTTGCACTGTGTTGGACAACCCCCACACAAGGTGGACGAAGGATATTTATAGTCATAGTACAAAAGTGGCCGTTGGAGGTCACTTATGCTGCACAGACGCCGGACGTCCGACAGGTACCCGACGTCCGGACAGAAAAGTTGGACCGAACGTCCGATAGGCGTCGGTCGTCCGGCCATCAGAAAATGCAGTGGTCTAGCGCAGCAATAGAGAGGAAAAGAGCACAGGGAGCGGACGTCCGAGAACATCGGCCGTCCGGTGCATGGTCGTCCGGAGAGGACGGACTTCCGTTAATTTGGCTTTGTGAAGTGGCACCGGATGACCGGTCACCCACGGACGTCCGAAAGCTGGTCGTCCGGAAGGACCAGAAATCCGAGATTTTCTATTCTATGGCATGCCACCGGACATCCG
Organism: Thinopyrum elongatum; assembly: GCA_011799875.1. Classification (NCBI taxonomy): domain Eukaryota; kingdom Viridiplantae; phylum Streptophyta; class Magnoliopsida; order Poales; family Poaceae; genus Thinopyrum; species Thinopyrum elongatum. The sequence goes on from CM022302.1 coordinate 428,232,961, forward strand.
GAGAACACCGGACAGCCGAAGAACTAGGAAGCACCGGTCGTCCGGAGACCTACGGTCGTCCGGACACAGCAGAGGCCAAATAACATGGCTAAGATAAGAACTCCTAGAGATTTTCCTAGATTTGAGCAAGTCTTTTTGCGAGAACCAGTGATCCCCTCTTAATAGTGCGGGATCCCTATACTCAATAGAAGAAAACCGAGAATGAGCTAGAGCTTTATGTCTTGTTTCTCCATACTTGAGTATATTGATTATGTCCGTCATGATCCACACTATAATCTTTTTGGGAACTAACCTGAGGTGCACTTGACAGAGGTGATTAGTTCCTTATATGTATGTTGTCAACAACATCAAAATATGATTAAGGGCATGATTGCACTTTCACTTCCGTTGACCAGTACCGCTTCCACTTTCGCTTATTTTTATGCTTCAGTTGCCCAATTCGCTAGAGCGGTAGTAGAGAGCCTTAGTACCTCTCTGAGCGGTAACACCTCTCTGGCAGAACTACCGTTCGAGTTTTTCTGTCTCGTTGGGCTGTTTTGACCGTGCTAAGCGGTAGTACTGCTCCCCCGAGCGGTAGTACCGCTTGTGCACGACTTGTGGGCATAACGGTTGGATTCGGGGGGGGCTTCTTTCCCAATGGTCCCTATCCTTTGAGCTCATGTTCTTCCCCATTGTTGACCTTCTTCGAGCTTGCTATCTCTCAATCCCTCCATGGATTCTTACTATTTTTTTTTGGGGTGGGGGGAAGAGAGGAGATCTAGATCCACATTTCCACCAATCACTTTCTCCTCTATGTGAGGGGAACCCCTTGGATCTAGATCTTGGAATTCTTCGTGTTCTCTTCTTCGTTCTTCCTCTCATTTTCCTCCATAGCATTAGTTGTTGTGGTGGGGTTTGGGAGAGAAGGACTTGGGCACTCTGTGTGCCCTTGCCATTGCATTTGGTGTATCGGTTTGAGTTCTCCACGGTGATACGTGGAAGTAAAGTTGAGTAGCTTATTACTCTTGGGTGCTTCGTACCCTAGAGCTTTTTCCTCTTGGGTGCTTGGGTGCCCTAGACGGTTGGTGGTGCCTCGGAGCTCAATCATTGTGGTAGATAGCTCCGGGCAAGCATTGGGGTCTCCAATTAGGTTGTGGAGATCGCCCCGAGCAATTTGTACGGGTTTCAGTGACCGCCCCAAGGGTTGCCAAAGTGTATGGGTACCGGTGACCGCCCCCAAGGGTTGCCATTTGTACGGGTTCGGTGACCGCCCTCAAGGGTCCCTTAGTGGAATCACGACATCTTGCATTGTGCATGGGCATGAGGAGATTACGGTGGCCCTAGTGGCTTCTTGGGGAGCATTGTGCCTCCACACCGCTCCAAACGGAGATTAGCATCCGCAAGGCTATGAACTTCGGGATACATCATCGTCTCCACGTGCCTCGGTTATCTCTTACCGTAGCCCTTTACTTATGCACTTTACTTTGTGATAGCCATAATGTTTCATGTTATATATCTTGCTATCACTTAGTTGTTTATCTTGCTTAGCATGAGTTGTTGGTGCACATAGGTGAGCCTAGTTGTTGTAGGTTTTGTGCTTAACAAATTAACCACTAGGTTTATTCCGCTTTTGTTCAAGCCTAACCGTAATTATTTTAAAAGCCCCTATTCACCCCTCTTAGGCGACATCCACGATCTTTCACTACCCCCCTGGGTGCATCATGTTGCCTTGTCGTCTCCTTGTTTGCCTTCTGGTCTCCTCCCGAAGCTTCAAGGGTCTCTCTTGTCCAGAAAAAAATCATCAAAAAGTTTCGTAGTGTCTAGACTTTGTTTGGTACCGATTTCATGGAAAACCAAAAACAGGCAAAAAGCAGCAACTGGCACTTGGCACTAGGTTAATGGGCTAGTCCCAAAAAATGATATATAATTGCATATGAAACATCCAAGATTGATACTATAATAGCATGGAACAATCGAAAATTATAGATACGTTGGAGCCGTATGAAGAATCCCCAAGCTTAATTCCTACTCGTCCTCGAGTAGGTAAATGATAAAAATAGAATTTTTGATGTGGAATGCTACCTAACATGTTCATCAGGTTATCTTTATTTTATGGTATGAATATTTAGATGTGGATGATTCAAGGCAATAGTCTATAATTTGACATAAAGACATCAAAACTCAGGCATACCAACAAACAATCATGTCTTTCAAAAAAAGCTAAAGAACGCTATCCCTACAAAATCATATAGCCTTGTCATGCTCCATCTTCTTAACAGAAAGTATAAATCATGCACTACCCCAGTGTCAGCCAAGCAATTGGTTCATACTTATTAACAAGCTTCAGCTTTTTCACCGCCCACGCAGTACATGAGTGCAAGCCATGGATATAGCACTATGGGTGGAATAGAATGCGTATGGTGGTAGAGATTAATATGGAGAAGACAAAAAAGGAGAAAGTCTCACATCGACAAGGCTAATCAACGGGCTATGGAGATGCCCATCAATTGATGTCAATGCACGGAGTAGGGATTGCCATGCAACAGATGCACTAAGAGCTATAAGTGTATGAAAGCTCAAAATAAAAACTAACTGGGTGTGCATCCAACTTGCTTGCTCTAGAAGACCTCGGGCATTTGAGGAATCCCATCATTGGAATATACAAGCCAAGTTCTATAATGAAAAATTCCCGCTAGTTATATGAAAGTGACTACATAGGAGACTCTCTATATGAAAAACATGGTGCTACTTTAAAGCACAAGTGTGGACAAAGATAGTAACATTGCCCCTTCTCTCTTTTTCTCTCATTTTTTTGGTGGGCTCTTTTTGGCCTCTTTTTTCTGGGCTCTTTTTGGTCTCTCTTTTTTTCCCTCACTGGGACAATGCTCTAATAATGAATAACAATGATCATCACACTTCTATTTACTTACATCTCAAAATTACAACTCGATACTAGAACACAATCTGACTCTATATGAATGCCTCTGGCAGTGCACCAGGATGTGCAATGATCTAGCATAACATGTATAAAAAGTGATGAACGGTGGCTGAGCCACAAATACTATGTCAGCTATATGATCATGTAAAGCAATATGACAATGATGATGTGTGTCATAATAACGAAACGGTAGAAGTTGCATGGCAACATATATCGGAATGGCTATGGAAATGCCATAATAGGTAGGTATGGCGGCTGTTTTGAGGAAGATATAAGGATGCTTATGTGTGATAGAGCGTATCATATCACAGGGTTTGGATGCACCGACGGAGTTTGCACCACATCTCGAGGTGAGAAAGGGTAATGCACGGTACCGAAGAGGCTAGCAAATTGCCGAAATGTGAGAGTGCGTATAATCCATGGACTCACATTAGTCATAAAGAAATCACATACTTATTGCGAAAGTCTATTAGCCCTCGAAGCAAAGTACTACTATGCATGCCCCTAGGGGGGAGGTCGGTAGGAGTTAACCATCGCACGCGCCCGACCTTCACGCAAAGGAAGACACTCAATAATAAATCATGCTCCAACTTCTTAGCATAACGAGAGACTATACGTGCATGCTTCGGGAATCACAAACTTTAACACCAATATTCTTACTAAACCACAATCATTCACTAGTACCTCCCACATATTACCATCTCTATATCACAAAACTATTGCAAGGAATCAAACTTATCATATTCAATGATCTACATGAAAGTTTTTATTATATCCCTCTTGAATACCTATCATATTAGGACCAATTTCATAACCCGTGCATATTGCCATTACTATTATCAAACTATCAAATTAATATAAGTGAAGCATAAGAGTATAATTATTTCTTTAAAATATAATGATACATCTCCAACGTATCTATAATTTTTTATTGTTCCATGCTATTATATTATCCATCTTGGATGTTTTATATGCATTATTATGCTATTTTATATCATTTTTTGGGACTAACCTATTAACTTAGTGCCCAGTGCCAGTTGTTGTTTTTTTCTTGTTTTTGCCTTTACAAAAAATCAATATCAAACGGAGTCCAAATGGAACAAAACTTTTTGAGGATTTTTCTTGGACCACAAGACACCCTGGAAGCTTTGGGAGGAGGCCAGAAGGGCCACAGATTGGCCACAAGCTCACAGGGCGCGCCCCCCAAGTTTGTGGGCCTCCCATGGCTCCGCTAACCCTAATTTTTCTTCTATAAATACACCAATATTCCCCGTAGACCAGAGGGCACACCAAAAATACTTTTCCGCCGCCACAAGCTTCTGTTCTCGCGAGATCCCATCTAGGGACCTTTTCCGGTACTCCGCTGGAGGGGGATTCGATCACGGAGAGCTTCTACATCAACCTTGCTGCCCTTCTGGTGATGTGTGAGTAGTTTACCACAGACCTACGGGTCCATAGCTAGTAGCTGGATGGCTTCTTCTCTCTCTTTGATCTTCAATACAATGTTCTCCTTGATGTTCTTGGAGATCTATTCGATAATCTTCTTTTGCGGTGTGTTTGTTGAGATTCGATGAATTGGGGGTTTATGATCATATTATCTATGAATATTATTGGAGTCTTCTCTAAACTCTTTCATGCATGATTTATATAACTTTGTATTTCTCTCCGATCTATTGATTTGGTTTGGCCAACTAGATTGATTTTTCTTGCAATGGGAGAGGTGCTTTGTAATGGGTTCAATCTTGCGGCGCTCAATCCCAGTGACAGAAGGGGACATGACACGTATTTGTATTGTTTCCATTAAGGATAAAAAGATGGGCTTTATTCATATTGCTTGGATCTATCCCTCTACATCATGTCATCTTGCTTAAGGCGTTACTCCGTTCTTGTTAACTTAATACACTAGATGCATGTTGGATAGGAGTCAATGTGTGGAGTAATAGTAGTAGATGCAGGCAGGAGTCGGTCTACTTGTCGCGGACGTGATGCCTATATACATGATCATTGCCTTGGATGTCTTCATAATTATTCGCTTTTCTATCAATTGCTCAACAGTAATTTGTTTACCCACCGTATGCTTTCTTTTAAGAGAGAAGCCTCTAGTGAAAACTATGGCCCCCGGGTCTATCTTTTAGCATATTATTTTCAGATCTATAAAACCAAAAACACAAAAACACCTTGCTGCAATTCATTTACTCTTATCTTATTTGGCACTTTTACTTATCTTTTATATCAATCTCTATCAGATCTCACCCTTGCAAGTAACTATGAAGGGATTGACAACCCCTTTTTCGCGTTGGGTGCAAGTATTTGTTTGTTTGTGTAGGTGCTATCCTTGGAGACTTATGTGTTCCTCCTACTGGATTGATACCTTGGTTCTTAACTGAGAGAAATACTTATCTCTACTTTGCTGCATCACCCTTTCCTCTTCAAGGGAAAAACCAACGCAAGCTCAAGAAGTAGCAGGAAGAATTTCTGGCGCCGTTGCCGGGGAGGATCTACATCAAGCCTGTCAAGTACCCATCATAAACTCTCATCTCTTGCACTTACATTATTTGACATTTGCCTCTCATTTTCCTCTCCCCCACTTCTAAAATGTTTTCAGTAAAATACAAAAATATTTACCCTTTTTATTCGCCTTCTTTCCGTTTGCCTTTTTCTTGTTAGATCTTTTATTTGCTTCCTATGAGGCTTTGATCATTTGTGATTTTGGTATGGCAGAAACAGATGATGGCAGGACGCCTAAAATTGGAAGTTCTGCCAATCTTGATGCTAAAACTTTTGTGTTGGGACAAGGGAATGTTATAGGGAAAGATGTCATCCAAGAATTCTTTAATTGTGTTGGAACTTTAGCTTGTGATGATGTCCCTATACTTAAAAGAACCAAAACCTATGCCGATGCTATTTCCGCACTTGTTCTTAAACTTGAAAGAAAATTTATCCGCACTCATCCTACTTTGCAAAGATTATTTTATGAGTTGCTAGTCATAAAAAATCCTAGGGCTAAAAAGATAGCTACCCTTGTCCTCATGAATGAATTTGATCACATAGTGCGAGAAGCTAGAGAGATCTTTGATTTTTATGGTATGAACCGTGAAAAACCGGTAATAGACGAGATCCTTTATAATAGTGATTATATGTTGAGGCATTTGCTTCGCAATGATCGCATGTTTGATGAAAATCTTAAAAAGGAAGTTCCTCCTTTAAGTATGATCCAACAAGTTTTCAATGACATCAACCAACAATACTCCTGGATAGTAGTCGATAATCAAAAAGGATATGTAGATGAACAAGTTGCTATGGGTGATGTGTTTTTTGTTATGTTTGAAAAACCTCCGGATGAAAATACGCCTAAGGGAAAAGAGAATAAAGATGACAATACTTAGATCTATGGATTATGCCTAGCTAAGGGCATAAAACAATAGCGCTTGTTGGGAAGCAACCCAATTTTTTTTCTTGTTTTTCTTCTATTTTTCAATAAATATGCAATTATGCTTCTGTTATTGAGTTTTTTATGGTTTAATTAGTGTTTGTACCAAGTAAAACCTTTGGAATGGTTTGGAATACAGTTGATTTGATTTTGTGAAAAAACAGAAACTTTTGCGCCCAGTTATGGAATTTTGTAAATTCACAGAAACGTGTTTTAATTATGAATTTTTTACACATGATTGATATACAAATTGCCCACGTCGTCCTAATGTTTCAAAAAATTTGGAGCTACAGAAGTATGATCTTAATTTAGGTTACTACAGACTGTTCTGTTTTTTGACAGATTCTGTTTTCTATGTGTTGTTCTCTTGTTTTGATGAATCTATGGGTAATATCGAGGGGTATGAACCATGGTGAAGTTGGAATACAGTAGATATAATTCTAATATGAAATTGGAATGAGTTCACAACAGCACCTAAAGTGGTGATTTGCTTTACTATACTAACGGATCTCATGAGTTTTCTGTTGAGTTTTGTGTTGTGAAGTTTTCAAGTTTTGGGTGAAGTTTCGATGGAGTAAGGAATAAAGAGTGGCAAGAGCCTAAGCTTGGGGATGCTCAAGGCACCCCCAAGGTAATATTCAAGGAGAACCAAGCGTCTAAGCTTGGGGATGCCCCGTATGGCATCCCCTCTTTTGTCTACGATCCATCGGCAAAATTACTTGAGGCTATATTTTTATTCACTACATGATATGAGTTTGCTTGGAGCGTCATGTATTATATGAGTCTTTGCTTTATTTGCTTTTTAGTTTGCCACAATAATCTTTGCTGGACACACCTTTTTGAGAGGGACACACATTATTCGTGAATTTATTAGAATACTCTTTGAGCTTCACTTATATCTTTTGAGCCAGGCAGTTGCTCTAGTGCTTCACTTATATCTTTTAGAGCACAACGGTGGTTATATATTAAAGAAATTGATGAACTCTCATGCTTCACTTATATTATTTTAAGAGTCTTATAAATAGTATGGCAATTTTCTTGGGTTATGAATTTATTCCTAATATGATGGGTATTCATGAGGGATATAATAAAAACTTTCATGAAGATCATTGAATATATGAGAAGTTTGATTCCTTGCATTTATTTTGAGATATAAAGATGGTGATATTTGAGTCATGTTAGTTAGTAATTGTGGTTTAGTAAGAATATACTGCTACTTCTTGAGCTTGCGTTGGTTTTTCCCTTGAAGAGGAAAGGGTGATGCAGCACAGTAGAGATAAGTATTTCCCTCAGTTAAGAACCAAGGTATCAATCCAGTAGGAGAAGAACGCACAAATCACCAACACCTACACAAACAATCAAACACTTGCACCCAACGCGATAAAGGGGTTGTCAATCCCTTCACGGTCACTTGCAAAGGTGAGATCTGATAGAGATAGATAAACAAAAGATAAAATATTTTTGAGTTTTTTGGTATATAGATCTGGAAATAAAAGATTGCAAAATAGTAGATCGGAAAGTAATATGATGGAAAATAGACCCAGGGGCCATAGGTTTCACTAGAGGCCTCTCTCATGAAGGCAAATAATACGGTGGGTGAACAAATTACTGTCGATCAATCGATAGAAAAGCACAAAGTTATGACGATATCCAAGGCAATGATTATGCATATAGGCATCACGTCCGTGTCAAGTAGACCGACTCCTGCCTGCATCTACTACTATTACTCCACACATCGACCGCTATCCAGCATGCATCTAGAGTATTAAGTTCATAAAGAACGGAGTAACGCTTTAAGTAAGATGACATGATGTAGAGGAATTAACTCAAACAATATGATGAAACCCCCATCTTTTTATCCTCGATGGCAACAATGCAATACGTGTCTCGCTACCCCTACTTTGTCACTGGGTGAAATCACGCAAGATTGAACCCAAAGCTAAGCACCTCTCCCATTGCAAGAAAAACCAATCTAGTTGGCCATACCAAACCGATAATTCGAAGAGAAATACAACGATATTAAATCATGCATAAATGAATTCAGAGAAGATTCAACTAATATTCATAGATAAGCTGATCATAAATCCACAAATCATCGAATCTCGACAAACACACCACAAAAGAAGATTACATCGGATAGATCTCCAAGAACATCGAGGAGAACGTTGTATTGAGAATCAAAGAGAGAGAAGCCATCTAGCTACTAGCTATGGACCCATAGGTCTGAGGTAAACTACTCACGCATCATCAGAAGGGCAATGGAGTTGATGTAGAAGCCCTCCGTGATCGATTCCCCCTCCGGCAGGATGCCGGAAAAGGCCCCAAGATGGGATCTCACGGGAATAGAAGGTTGCGGCGGTGGAAAAGTGTTTTCGTGGATGCCTCTGGTGGTTCTGGAATATATGTGAATATATAGGAGGAAGAGCTAGGTCAGGGGAGTCCCGAGGGGCCCACACGGTAGGGGCGCCCCCCTAGGGCGCGCCCTCCACCCTTGTCGCCGCCTCGTGGCTCTTCTGACTTGGAATCCAAGTCCCCTGGGTGTCTTCTGGTCCAAGAAAAATCATCGTGAAGTTTTATTCCGTTTGGACTCCGTTTGGTATTCCTTTTCTGCGAGGCTCAAAAACAAGGAAAAAATAAAAACTGGCACTGGGCTCTAGGTTAATAGGTTAGTCCAAAAAATAATATAAAATAGCATATTAATGCATATAAAACATCCAAAACAGATAATATAATAGCATGGAACAATAAAAAATTATAGATACGTTGGAGACGTATCAAGCATCCCCAAGCTTAATTCCTGCTCGTCCTCGAATAGGTAAATGATAAAAACAGAATTTTTGATGTGGAATGCTCCTAACATACTTATCCATGTAATTTTCTTTATTATGGCATGAATGTTCAGATCCATAAGATTCAAAACAAAAGTTTAATATTGACATAAAAACAATAATACTTCAAGCATACTAATAAAGCAATCATGTCTTCTCAAAATAACATGGCCAAAGAAAGCTATCACTATAAAATCATATAGTCTGTCTATGCTCTATCTTCACCACACAAAGTATTCAAATCATGCACAACCCCGATGACAAGCCAAGCAATTGTTTCATACTTTTAATGTTCTCAAACCTTTTCAATTTTCACGCAATACATGAGTGTGAGCCATGGACATAGCACTATAGGTGGAATAGAATATGGTGGTTGTGGAGAAGACAAAAAAGAAGGAGATAGTCTCACATCAACTAGACGTATCGACGAGCTATGGAGATACCCATCAATAGATATCAATGTGAGTGAATAGGGATTGCCATGCAACGGATGCACTAGAGCTATAAGTTTATGAAAACTCAAAAAGAAACTAAGTGGGTGTGCATCCAACTTACTTGCTCACGAAGACCTAGGGCAATTTGAGAAAGCCCATTATTGGAATATACAAGTCAAGTTCTATAATGAAAAATTCCCACTAGTATATGAAAGTGACAATATAGAAGACTCTCTATCATAAAGATCATGATGCTACTTTGAATCACAAGTGTGGAAAAAGGATAGTAACATTGCCCCTTCTCTCTTTTCTCTTTTTTTTTATTTTGGTGGGCTTCTTTGGCCTCTTTTTTTTTATTTGTGGGCTTCGTTGGTCTTTTTTATTTTTTTTTCTCACATGAGACAATGCTCTAATAATGAAGATCATCACACTTTTATTTACTTACAACTCAAGATTTACAACTCGAAACTTAGAACAAAATATGACTATATAAATGCCTCCGGCGGTGCATCGGGATGTGCAATGAATCAAAAGTGACATGTATAAATATGAAAAGGTGGGCTTGCCACAAACACGATGTTAACTACATGATCATGCAAAGCAATACGACAATGATAAAGCGTGTCATAATAAAACGGAACGGTGAAAAATTGCATAACAATATATCTCGGAATGACTGTGAAAATGCCATAATAGATATGTATGATGGCTGTTTTGAGGAAGGTAAAGGGTAAGTGTATGGCACCGGTGAAAGTTACGCGGTACTAAAGAGGCTAGCAATGATGAAAGGGTAAGATTGCGTATAATCCATAGACTCAACATTAGTCATAAAGAACTTACATACTTATTACAAAAATCTATTAGTTATCGAAACAAAGTACTACGCGCATACTCACCATCGTTCGTCCCCGACCGCCACTCGTAAGAAAGACAATCTTTACATCTTTCCCTAATAATAAAGCAGCTATTGCTTCTGCCCGCTCACCGTCGTCGTGCTTTTTGCAAAAAATCGTTTATCCGAGGTGGTATTAAAACAGTTGTCCGTCAGTGCATAAATAAATCTAACTCATATTGGGCCTCACCTGCATATCAACACACCAACCTGGGCCTCAACCCGTCCTCGTGCGGCCACCTGCGCGTATCCGCGCACCAACCTGGGCCTCAACCCGTCCTCCGAGCGGGCCGCATGCAGTGCCAGCCCAAAAAAAATTGCCAGCAGGCCGAATCGAACTCCCGACCTAAACTCCAGCATCGTAGGCACATTCCACTGAGCCAAGCCACTCTTGTGTGTATAAAATAGGAAACATCCCAATCTTTAATAATCCCACCTCGCCCCCTTACCTCCTGATTAAGTAATTTATATATGTGTTTGATTTTAAATCTGCAAGCTCGAGAGTCAATAAGGAAAGGGATCAGGAACATCGATGCTGTACGAGATGTCTTGTGCTCCGATATACTTTTTTTTTTGAGAGGTGTGCTCCGATATACATGAGCAGGAAGTTAATGAGACGGAATATATGAAATATGTGGATCCATGCAGGCCGGTAATTAGTGCATGAGTGGAAGTGAGTAAATTACGGGAACAAATAAATGCATAGCGTTGCATGTGAGGGATAGGTGGGTAATTAGTGCATACCACCACAAAGGCCGGTAGTAAGTGGAAGGCGAGTAAATTACGAGAAGAACTTCCTATATATAATCTACTCCTTCCTTTTCGGTTTATAGGTCTCAAATCTGAAATCTCATCAACCAAGGCATTTTGTGAGTGGAGGAATGTATCTCGTACTACCCCAATTAAACTCATGCATTAATTTGGATTAATTGCAGTGCATGCATGCTTGCCCACTAGATAAGTAGGAACATTACGTGCATTGGTGTGTTCCTTTTTAATTCTTGCATGCAAAGATTTAATGTGCCTCGGAAACTAAAAATGAGATGAAGATGAGCCCTTTAAATTCAAAAAACAAAAAAGTTGAGATAAGCCCTATAAACTGGAAAGGGTTTACGTAGGTGTTGTACGTAGGTGTAGCAAAGCCCGGCAGGTAATTAGTGCACGAGTTATGGAAGACAAATAAATGTTTATCATTGCATGTGGGAGGCGGGTACGCATTGTGCACAATGGGGGAATTCTCCCGTCGACATCTGTGAGAACTAACAAACAGAAATGTGGACTTTGCCTTTGTACATTTTTCTATATATGCATGCAGGTACGGCTTATTTATTTTCATTTTCTCTACTCCCCCTTTCAGTCGTCACCGCTACTGTCGGTGCCATCACTGGTTGTGTCGACCAGCTGCTTGCCTGCACCAGTTGGCAGCAAAAATTTCTTTTGCATGATAAATTTGGATCTAGTGGTGAATGATACCACATGAGTTTGTCAGCAAATGCTAGCCTACATGGATAGTAAGTTGTGCGATGGATCAACTCATCATCTTGGGATTGGTCACATTTGGGTGTTTTGTGATCACGTGGACATCACGACTATTAACGACAAGGATGCGGAAGAGGATACGCTGCAAAACAAGTGGGATCGTCGGGTTGAGATAGAGAAAGTGTGTGTGTGTGTCCTTTTTGAAGGTGAAGGGCCAGGGGATGTGTGATATTGTTTTTCACCCGTAGCAACGCACGGGCATATTTGCTAGTAATAATAAATCATCTACTGCTTCCGCCGCCGGTGCCGGTACACCCGTCGTGGCACTTTTGTAAAAAGGCCCTTCTCTTTTTCGGAGATTGAACCCGCACTCCCCATCATAAGTCAGCCCCAAACCGGCACAGAGGAGAGAAAATAAAAAAAACAGCGCCCCGCACGACCCTGCCCCCTGCCTCCTCGATCCCATCTCCACCTCCATCCCGCGGCACAGAGGAGAGGGGCACAAGGTGAGGGAGGCGGTCGCCGGCGGTGGCGGCTCCAGTGAGCCGGCGGTGGCGGCTCCAGTGAGCCGCCGGCAGGCAGGGAGACGAGCTCCTGTTGAGGCGGCGGGGCTCGGTGCGGGCTGGTTCCTCCGGATCGAGCCCTTCCTCATCTCCCTCTTGTTCGCTTGGCTCCTTCCCTCACGATTGGTGCCCGGGCGTCTCCATCGCCATGGACGGCCTGCACAGCGCCGACGCCTGCTTCTCTCCTGGGAGGGCCATATCGCCTCAGGTCCGGCCCCCCGCCGGCCCGCTGGACGTAGACAGGTAAGGACGGACGTCGGCTGAGATTGGGTCTCGCCTTCTTCTCTGGTGAAGAAAGATTGGTTCTTTGGTGCGTTTTGCTGGGTGGGCGGCCTCGCTGAATTGGTTGCCTCTGTTTTTTCCATTTGTCATCGAATGTCCACCGACGGAGACCAGCACCCTCTGGATCGCCAAGCTCTGTTCAGACCAAAAGATAAGCTCAGGTAAGTACAATTCACCATAATCTACAAGTGTATATCATCGATCAGTATATGTTTGTCATTGCCAAGTAAGTATATATACTGCTGCAGATTGCCGAATGGATAAAGCAATACCTCGAAGGTTTTTGCCGCTGCCGGTTGTTGGATTCATCAGACCTGCCTTTAGACTTGGCAATGGATTTGGGATTATTGATGGCCTAGCCACTGAACAGTGAACGAAGGAGTCAGAGGTAGCTTGAAGCGCAAATGCTTCACCGGCCTTGATAAAACTCATGCCTGCACATGGAGCAGTCCTGAATGGTTCACACACAACTACAAGCTAGCTACGACGGGAACCAGCTGGATCGATTTCATCCGCTGGCTGCGGACGCATGTACGCGAATGCTCAAGGAGCGCTGACCTCGGCGTCGAAAACTCGGGGCTCAGACGACCACGCCGATCCGGAGCCCCGGCAGCAGATCCACGCGGCCCCGTCAAGCAGCCGCCGGCCACCGCTGCCGCGCCTCCGCCACAGCCCCAGCCCGCCCCCGCGCGCAGGCCCGGCCACCAGGAGCCCATACGCAGCCGCGCCGCAACTGGCTGACGAAAGCTCGGAGAATTGTAGAGAGGAGGGAAGAGAGAAGGGGAACGCGGCGCCGTGGACTGGAGCACGGTCGCGTGGATGTGTGTGTGGCTGGAGCAGGGAGAAGAGGCGATGTGGATAAGGCACGCAGTGGGAGATGGCTCTCGGTGTGGATTGCTTTTTTAGTTGGCTGCACCGACCAGAAGCTACTAGGGGCCAGTTCTTTTCGGCGACTCTCCCAGAATCACTCCCCTTCCCAGCTTTCAGAATCGTCACTTCATTGTCACTCCATATATTTTTTACAATCCTAGCTAATTGGATCCTAATTAGCTAGGATTGTAAAAAATATATGGAGTGGCGATTCTGGGGGAAGTTAGGGAGGGGGGCGATTCTCGGAGAGTCACCCAAAAGAACTGGACCTAGATGTTGCTATACGTGCCAGCATCAATTACATTTAATTTTTCTTCTAAATGAGCACCGATATAATAATTGGTTGCTGTTGTTTGTTGTTACTGTTATAGTTTAATTTTCATGCCTACCACATCTTATGAATACATCATGTGATATACAATAATTAAAAGTGAGTAAAATATTTGAATAAATAGTTCTTAAGGGAGAAGATATTTGATGCTCACCGGGACTTGACAATTAAGATATTCCCCAACTCTTTAAAAATAAAAAAAAATGTTTGAATTAAAATATGTTCATTTTCAAAACATGTTTCAGTTCTACTAAAAAGATTAAAAATTCAAATTGTTTAATTATTTTAAAATAAAGAAATATTTGTGTTTTTCCTAAAAATATATATATATAATCAATTACTAGACTATTCCATGCACCACTACCCTTCCATTAAATGAAGCATGTTAGGGTGGCTTCTTTATATCCATACTTCATACTTCAAAAAAAGTGAACAGTATAAACTTATTACTTATGTTTATCAGAACTGTATATAAGAAATGGCGCGTACTATCACACGGAGCAGGTTTTACGATATTTTTCTCCCGTTGCAACGCACGGGCCCTTTTTGCTATCTATATCTATATCTATATCTATACCTCTATACCTAATAATAAAGGGGCTATTGCTTCTTACCACCGTAATTTCGTCCGTCTGTCGTCCGCCCACTTCACCCATATCTCTACTCCTAATGGAGCAGTTGGTAGTCTCGCTTCCAGGTTTTTTTTAGTCCCACCTCCCCTGATTTTTTTGGTACTTCCTCCCACCTCTGACTTATCCACCAGAAACCGAAAAAACCTCCTCCTGAGGCCCCAACCCGCACCCATCCACGTACCAAAAAAATAGACCTACGAAGGTTAACCAACGAAAAAAGACCTACGGTATGGTTTATTTTCGTCCCACCTCCCACCACCCCCGCCCACTGGTTTCTTATCCATTGGTTTATTTTTCTCTCCACTCTTTTGTTTAAAAAATCAACACTTTCCTAATGACAAAAGATCATGGATCTAACTTTCCTACCTTAACCAAATCAACGAATCTCTCTCATTAATGCAATTTGCTTTAGGAAACAAATAATATATTCTTTCCTACCTTAGCCAAATCAACGGATCTCTCCCATTAATGCAATTTGCTTTAGAAAACAAATAATAGATTCTTTCCTACCTTAGCCAAATCAACGGATCTCTCTCATTAATGCAATTTGCTTTAGGAAACAAATAATAGATTTTCAGGAAACAAATAATGGATTTAAAGAAATTCATAAGTAAACCATTGACAAAAAAAGATCTTATCGTGATAGTCGGTTTTGTAGTCGTTCGTTCGTTTTGCTCGGCTCCCTCGTTCGTTCGGTCCCACCTCTTTTATTTGCTCAGCTCTCTCGTGAGTTATCTCCTCTGATTTCCGATTTTCTCTCCACCATATCAGCGATAGAGCCCCCTCAAAGAAAAAATCAACGCCCCATTGCTTTTCAAACTCCTGAGCAAGAGTTGGGTCTCCTACTCGCACGCCGCCGCCGCCCGCCCGTCCCCATCCGACTAGCACGCCGCCACTCGCCATAGGAACATCGCTGCACCTCGCGCCTCCTCCAGATCGTCTTCGAGGTTAGGCAACCGAGGGATTCGACGCTGCTGTCCGGAGCTACTTAGCCCACGATGTAAAGAAGGGCATGGGCAAGAGATCATGGCCTTTCGGGATTGCAACCATAGGGGTCAAGATGGTGCTGATCCGGCCGCCGGCCACACCCTAATCCTCTCCTTCTCTCACTCAGTTCGTATTCCCCTACCTCTTTCCAACAAAGTGAGGGAGTCTGATATGTTGCGTGTTGTTGTGCTGCAGGTCCTTGAGGTTGGGTGCGGCAACACGCGACTCGGAGAGAAGCTTTTGTGGTAGGGCAGCAGCGGCAGTACCTGCATAGACCCTCTCGATGCTCCCCTGATTTGGTGTTGTAGCAAGGAGGTGGTTGCAGGCAGGAGGTTGGGACGCGCAGCTCCATAATAGCCTTTATCACGCTCGGGTTCATTGTTTGGGGATGAAGGTGTCAATCTGATCGCGCTCTCCTCCATGACTTTCCCTGAATCTTCTATTCATTATATAACCTCTAAGGCCCTTACAAAACAAATTCTAATAACTCAATCTCTTTCTGCTGATTCTTATAGGGCCACCAATCATACATGTATACACCATGTTTTCTCTACTGTAATTTGATGTTTTATTTTCATGTGGCACAGAAGAGTTCAGAGTTCACTCTGAGAGAAAATTGCTTTGCATGTACATTTGCTGAAAGACTGGTGTGCTGAACTTTAGATGATTCCGATTTGTCGCTGACATATAACCTTTCCTCTTTTTCTTGATATGTCCAAAAGAGATCCTTATTTCACCTTTTGTTTTAGGTTTGCAACGTGAGAATTTCATACTTTTCGAGTAGAGCTATCAAAATATATACTTTTGAGTTTCTAAAAATATCCATTATGAGGTAAAAATCATTAAATACATACTGTTTTATGTATGTTTCGTGTCAGACGAATCTGTCACAATCTTAT
This sequence comes from Thinopyrum elongatum, assembly GCA_011799875.1. Taxonomy (NCBI): domain Eukaryota; kingdom Viridiplantae; phylum Streptophyta; class Magnoliopsida; order Poales; family Poaceae; genus Thinopyrum; species Thinopyrum elongatum. The sequence goes on from CM022302.1 coordinate 428,249,505, forward strand.
GAAAGTTTAGGAAGGGTCAGCTTGTTGCAAGATCAGTAAGAAATTATTGCATAGTTCATCATTTTTATTCTTGTATAAACAATAATTTTTGGTTATCTGGCCTTACAAAGGTTTTTTTTTTCTAGAACAGAGCTTCCTCTGCCCCGGGCGATTCTGAGAAAACTAACCAGCAAAGAACATGAACAAAGATAGTGATGAGAAAGAGGGGATCTGAGTATGCCACACATGGATATGACTATTTCCCTGTGTTCTTTTTGACAATCCACTTCATCACTGACTCAACTGTGTATGGGTGGAGCAATGTCGTCTTCATCAGGCTACAATTATATGCCTCGGGGTGTTCAAACTAAAAAGTTGAGGGATGATTCAGACTAAATGTGGATTCATTTGTGTTGACTACACTTCCATAGATTAAATATTCCTAACTGTGCGATGGATACATTTCTAGCAGAGATGATTCCAAAATTGTTCGAGGTTCGTTATATACAACATGCATGTTGTACATCTGTTAATTTGAAGTTAGAAATGCTGAGATTTATTTAGATGCTTTCCTTACTGTTGATGCTAAAAGATATCCAGCAGATAAGTACTGAAGTTTGTTGGTTTTGCTCAACTTGGTGCTGCCTGATCGGTACTCTATCAAGATGGAGTGAGACCATGATAGCAGGTGTTGAGTACAGGTATATATGCACTGAATTTTTAGTTGTGCCAAAAATATCATATTATTATCTTTATAATTGCTGCTACCATATTTCAAAGTAAGAATGCGATGATGCAAAGGAATCTCATTATCTAGCCATGTGTAGTCTCAGTTTTTACTATGCAAAGTATGATAGGAGTAAGCCCACATAAATGTGGCTGCATGTTTGCTTTCTATTGATCTGTGACAATAGAGATGTGCTGGACTGAGTGCCTATTGATAACACATCTGGAGTGGAACTGGCAATGTTCAGTTAATAGAGGTTATCTTTCCTATGGTTTTTTTTATTAGATACATGCAGAAGTGTGTCACTTTCTTAGATCATATTTTGTTCTTAAAATTTCAGATGTTTCATATAGCCATCAATTATCTTATTGGCAGTTCCTGTACATGTCTCTTGGATCATATTTTTACCTCAAGTTGGCCGTCTCGGCCACGATGCTCTCCACCGACCAAGCCCCCGGGGCCACCAAACACGCCCGGATTCCTACTCCCTGCCATCTACAGCCTCCAACGACAAGGTGCCTCTCTCCTACATCTATGAACGTTTCGGCGTCTCTGATTGTGCTCTTCCATGGTAAGGAGCATGTGGCTCTCTCAAGTCTCAACTAATCAGACGGTAAAAAAAGTTTTTGTGAGTTGAATTATTGAGTGGAGATTTGATTACTTAATAGAAAACATTAGCAGCTTCAGAGATGCAAAATAACTATTCGTATGTTATTTTGATAGTCTTTTAGATATTAGAAATATGCACTTTGTTGAATTCACATAGAATCGGGGATTAGGTCACATGTATATTTTGGTGCAAGTCATGCAGAAGCATTCCTTGACAGCTGCATGATCAAGAATATCAAAAAGACAATGCCATTTTTGTGTGTACATTCTTACATATAGTTTCATATGCTCCATGCAAGTTACGAGACTCTTAGAAGTAAAAATTGGTATGTAATATTTTATAGAAAATATTTTAAGGTTCTTTAAACTTTACAACCAAGACATAGTATATCATGATGTAAGCAGAGCAGTACTGTATTTGGCAATAATAGAACCTGACATCTAGCTTTATGGTGAAAATAAATACTAATGATCAAAAGAACAACACAAAAGGAGGCATTAGCATCGGGAACATATGGTCCATAAAAAATCTCTACTCCTAATGATCAAACGGACAACACAAAAGGATTTAGTTGATCAAGTTAAGTAGTAATAGGGTTCTGTAGGTTAAGCATCAGAAAGATATAGTTCTCTGGTCACTGATTTTGCCTGTATTAGATTAGGATTTGGTCAACTTAGCCAGTAATGGAGTTCCATGGGATTCAAATTATGTCTCTAAAAATGCTATAGAAGCTTCTATAATTTTTCTATGTAAATTATTCAGACGTCCAATAAGCATGTGGGCACAAAAATTCTTGATGTCAACACTGCAATACACTTGTAATAGCTTTCCTAAAATTGCAATCAACATTTGGCAGAAATATTTTTTTCATGTGTACAAATACTTCGAGAAAGATACTATTTGTCATGCATATCCATCTTTGTGCTTATCATCGGCTCTTCCTCCCGAACTGAGACCTAAAATTTATCCCATCATGGCATTGAAATTTTACTATTCCATCTGCAATATTAAACCATTTCTAAATATATGCCATCTTTCTATGAAAAATATTCTTTGTCAAAGGCCTCTCCCTGAACAATAAATCTTTGAGTTCTTGGTAGGAGCTAGATATCTTGTTCATCTCCACATTTGGTTATTCCCTTTATTCAAAACATAGTATAAATTTCCTTGGGTAGTAAACATGATATATTGTCATGAAGTGAGCTTCTGTGTAAATGAGAAAACTAATTGTGCTGTCCCCTGTTTTTGTCGAGCAACATGAACCAAGAGTAATATTTTACAGTGGGTGTTGGAATTTGTTGAGGATCGTGGAGAGAGTCTTGTAACCGTGCGGTGTCATCGCTCACCAGCAACTAATTGGGCCACCCTTCTCAGAGGGGAAGCCGCAACCACCACCTTCGAGGACATCTTATTATGTGATGAGCATTATATTCCTGACCGCACAATAGTCGCCAATGTGGTGTTAAATTTCATCCACGTACTTTCTCACAAAAGGAATACATCTATATGATGTGAGGTTAGTTTTGTATAACTTTTCTATTTATTTCCAATCTATTAATTATTAACCATATAATCTCTTGTCTTGACATTTACAAGAAGATGGTTTATTTGACCAATCTATATGATGTGTAGCGTATCATATGAAATGACAACATATTACATACTTTCTTATTATGTTTTAATGTCCATGAGGCATGTATAGGAGGCAAATAAGTCCGTTCCTTTCCTTTTTCTGTTCACAAAAAGGTGCAATGGCTCCCAAATTTCGCATAATGAAGTTCCAACATAAATTTTGTTTATATCGGAAAATTTTAAGGAGAACAAGCATTCGTGCCTCATGATTTGGGTATCATACTAAAATGAACTTCATATGTTCTTTGTAAAAAGTCTTCTATTTGCCATGCCTAGGAGGGATTGGAGCATTTGTGTGCCATGCTTAGGTTGTGATTAATGCCTCATGATTTTCATACAGAGAGAGGATGGGAGAGAGATGGAGGGTGTTAGACAGAGTGGGGGAGTGAGACACAGATATGCATTGTATTCATATGTGCAATCAGGAAAGCAAATTAAAAGACACGTGGCAACGCGCGGGCAATTAGAAACATATATACATGCGAAAGTTGATATGCCTTGCAATTAGAAGAGTAATTGGGAAAAAGGCCCGTGGGAACGCACGGGCGTTCTACTGGTTATTTTCTATATGCGAGGTGGTACTATTTATGTGATTTTTTTTTTGTCACGGGCAGGCTCAACTGGGTGGGCCTCGACCTGAAGTTTCGTACGTCACCTTCGGGCCGCATCCTTCCTCTAATGGGCCTGCTCTTGCCACCTCTGATTCGTTTCCTTCCTTAATTTGGTCTACCATTATGATCTTCCGTCAGCTTCGTACGTCCGGCTCGATGACACACGATTCGTTTCCTTTTTGAGCGAACGATCTGTTTATTTCTTTGTGCCTGCAGAAATCTATCGAGGCCAAATATTTCGGCCCACATATCCTTGCCGGTGTAAGGTTTTTTTTTTTTTGAGCAAACGATGTGTGGCCCCGCGGTAGGAGGCAAAAGTAGTTCGGCCAGGTGAATTGAAAAACTAATAACGTGGCCAACTATTAACCTAGCTCATGTTTTGTGTGTACAAGGAAAGGTTGATTCACATATTAAATTAGTCTCACCTTGCTTCTTTGCACTAATTCTCACCAATTTAAATATGGACGAGTTAAACAAGTCAATAAGCAGCCTCGAGACTTGATACATTGAACATATAAAGGATGCTAGGGTGGTAGTCACAACCACAGCCTCCACGTCGGCTGTGAATAGTGGGCGATCCCTGGCCGAGCCCCGAGCGATCCGATCCATTGGCAGCGAAAGAAAAAGGGAAGGGCAGCGCGCATCCTTCCTCGTGAGCCCGCGTCCCACCTTGAACCCTAGCCGCCGCCTCCTCCTCCTCCTCCTTCCACCTCAGTCGCCTCTCCCCTCCCCCTCCCTCCCCGCATCTCGTCCGCCCCGGGTGCGGAGGCGAGCTTCCCGGCGACGGTGGCGGCGCTAGATTCCCTAGCCGCTGCCACCCACCCTCGCAGCCTCCCTTCCCCTCGCCTCTGCACTCCTCCCCTCCCCTGCGCGATTTGAGGCCGCCGACGAGAAGTTGTCCGACGAGTTCTACGGAGGGCCCCGCGGAGCCGGGGTGGGCAGCGCGCTGCTGCTGTCGCCGGAGCGGACGGCCCCGTCCTCGCCGCCGCCGCCTGCGTCCTGCTACTCGCCCGAGGACGGCCATGACTTCCTCCAGCACGAGGTGTCCTGGATGGACACGCTCGCTGGCATCGCCATCAAGTACGGCATCAAGGTAACTTCTCTCCCCCTATCTCGCTCTCTCCATCCCTCATGGCAGTTTGATACAGTTTGGTTGGTGCTCAGTTTAATACTACATGGTGATCTGCGCGCGCCATGCTCTTGCTTAACGGAAGGAACAATACTATTATCAAGGAATTTTGGTGGGAAAATTAGGATGTGGACTTCGTGTCCGGTGAATGCTGGTGTGGCCTTTGTCTTGCGCCACTTGAGAATACCCTCCGATATGGTTGATGCAATAACACTGTAATGCAACGCAAACCACTGACGAGTTCTGGGGTGCGATGAATTAGTCAACCCTTGTTGGTTTGTTGTGTAATCGTGTTGATTTTTCTGAACTAAGCCTCTCTTAGTACATCTAGGATTATTACTAGAACATGTCGTTCAAAGTTACAGCAATGATCTTTACTCATAAACAGTTTAAATTTCTTCTAAATGGTAGTGCACGCCTGGTTACAGATCGGGACCTGGGCGACGTCTTCACAACTTAGATTTAAGAGTAGGGAAGGACCACGGTGAGAGGAAGGAGCAGCGAGGCCAACTCTGAGATGGGGTCATCGGCGTGGTCAAGAAGCAGCGGGGACAGCGGCCCGTCGCGGTGGGGTGGACCTGTAGGGGAGAGGGAGGAGGCCAACGAGAGTGGTAAGGAGCAAGCCAAACCTGCTTCGTGGTATAGTGATTTGGTGCGATTTTGTTATTCCTTTTCCCATTTGTTGCTCTCTAGTTTTCTATGATTCTTGGTTACTATACTCTAATGCTCATGTTGCATGTGGGTTATTTATTTCTGTAAGTATCTTTTTTCATGTACTCGTGTGTGCATGGTTGTAGTAAAATAGATGCTTAGTTTTACTTAAGGCGACAAATGCCTTTCTTTAGACTGTCAATCTTGATGCGTTTTTGCCTGTACATTTTGCCATCCAAATGGATTATCAGCAGAAACAGGGACCTATAGATGATATCCTGCTATGCTCTTGCCAACCTACCTGCCATTCAGGAAAGCTTCTGAACTGAATATATTCAGAAGAAGGCTTCAGTTAGATCATGTTAATTATGTACACACAGTATCTCATCTGCGAAGAATGGGAGATTTCATTAAAGCCATAGCAGAGCTACATCAACATGCCCCAGGGTTAATTAGTACCTAAACTATCAACTTTAGTTCGTGTAAAAGGTGTAAATTGGTTTCTGCAATTGTTATTATGTTTCATTGATTCGATCTTGTAGTTTGATAGTCCAAGTGGATATTACTAAATGGTTTTGTATCCCCCATGTTAATATATTTTAAAACTATCTAGGTGCTTTGCTATTAATAATTGAAAGTAAACTATCAAACCGATACGGAAATAAGTCCATGTGAAACTCATATACCAAGGTAAATTATCGACAATCAAGAAGTTGCTTTCGACTTCACGTTCTTCACCATATCATCCTACCACAGCAATGATCAACACCATTTAGTAACTTCTTCTGATTTATCCACCTGTCTCCATCAGTCCATATGGTCCCTGTCTTCTTATCATGCTCCTTCACGCCTTGTTACTGCTGACAAACAAACCACATGTAAATATCTTACAGTACATAATATATTTATAACCGCGCTATGAATAGATAACTCCAAATGTAGCTTTCAGGATTGGTCATGCATTCTCTGTTTTCATACCAAGAATGCATTTTATAATTGTACTGAAATTTGTAACTGTGAACGGTTCAGGTATAGAAAAAATAAAAGGCATATCTCACAATAGCCCAACATAACTTTTTTCGGTTTGCAGGATGAAAAACTGCTAATATGGTACTCCAAAAAGAGGGAAAAAAGTCTGAGCTTGAGTTCTGTGTCGACTGTGGTTCTCGGACAGAAAACGGTATGTGGTTTTCTTCCCCAAACACTTATTATTATGAATTAAGTATACGAAGACATACATATTCTTAGAATATATGTATTTGCAGACAAACCTTTTGCGCTTGCATTGGCCAGAAAAGGAACATCACTCCTTGTCAGTCATATACACGAATGGTGAATGCTCACTGGACTTGGTATTTCCTACTAGGCCTGGAATTCTTGAGTTTAGAATATCTTTGTTCCTCGTATAACTGCCTTTTCTAACATCTATTTACAATCATGTCTTCCCAGATCTGCAAAGACAAGGACCACGCTGACTGCTGGTATCTAGGCCTAACAGCCTTGGTATCTGCTCTATATAGTCCTCTTCTTTTGGTTGATTCAACAAGAAGCCGTCGGATAAACAGTTGCGCAAATAGCCCTCCTGGCTATATTCAGCAAAGGAATAGGCTATTTTCAGTGCATGACACAAGAAAGTTCACCTAGGTTAGATTTGAAACCCATGCATGTCGTTATTTCTATGTGAGAACATGATTAGATTGTTCAAGTATGAGTTTACCATGACTTGTGCCCTTTCCTAGATTATGCTAAGTAAACCTTTTGGTTTTCTGTTAATCCGTGCCCACCCACTACTCGGCTCAGGACATTGCGAAATTAATAACCAACATGTTAAGCAGTGTTACAATTCTGGCCATTTTGATAAATTATCCTTTCCAAATATAAAAAATAATAATACAATCATTAGGTAACACCCAAACTAATGTAATGGCAAGTGGGTATGTATTTCATGTATCTCACTCATTGTCGTGCCTACTTCAATTTCACATATTTAAATATGTGTGATCTGGTCACCTTAGGTAGAGTTACATGCATTCTCTTGTACACACTTTTTTTGATCTATTTTGCTCTATAGGATGCATTTATTTTTATCAGTTGTTCTCCTTTTGTTCTTGTGCCGTTTTCGTAATTGGGATCATAACACTCACTCTTTTTTGTGTGTAATCTATGGTCACCCAGGAAATACCAAAGGAAGCAGCTTGTCATTTGAATATCCCAAGCATGGACTGGTGGGACTACAGTTTGGCAAGCAGCGCTTCTGAGTATGACGAACAATCACATGACGTCTGCATCTTGTTCAAGCATGGATGCAAGACATCTCCTGAAAACAGGACTTGAGGTTGGTACGGATGTCCTACTTACATTCAAGACGAACGTTGGCAATGATCTGTATATGATAGTTTTCCTCCATGACATCTGAGAGGTTCATAGGTCCTAATTGAGGTTGTCTTCAGTTCATTAGTTTTTATCTCTACTATGTTAGCTCTTTTGTGAGGGTCCAATTTGCTGATCGGCTTAGAAGAAACACACTTCAACTATTTCTAAAGCACTTAGATCAAAAGATTTTCTTATGTTAGGAGGTGATCCAGGTTTATTGGAGCAGTACATGCTAACCACCAATTTGTTTTCTGATCTTCAGTACAAGGCTTTACCAAACTATCAATTAAAGTGCAGGTCAACCAAAACGTCATATACATAGCTAAAGACCATGGAGAAGATTACACCATCTTTTATCCCAGAAAAAAACTGCAATATCAATTGGCTTTACAGACAACATGCTGCACTATTAACTTTGGTTTAATTGATTGGCAACTCCTCTCTGTTATTAGCTATATACTAAGGAACATGTATGTGACACCAGATTGTTAACATAATACACTTAGTGAACCCCTAATTTATGTTGTTCCTATGATTTGGGAGACTGCAGCTGACATCCTTGACAGAAATACCTCCTTAACAATCGTTCCCGCTTTTCTTTACTTGAAACTGTTTCTCTGCTCTAGGTGCAAGGATCTGTGATAGGTGTATCAAACCATCTGTTGTGTTCTGCGTTCCGTGCCATTGCCGGTGGTCATTATGTATTTCCTATGAACGTATGCTCGGTGTTATTTGTAAGTTGGATCTTCCTAAAAACCAGAGGATGTCTTTTTCACCGGAAATAAACTGTGTGTTGTCAAACTTAGTTGAAAAACTCCCAGATTTTACCTACTTCCCTGTTTTTGTGACACTCACAGGCTGTTTGATAATAGACCTTAAAACCAAGAAGTTTGATAATAGGCCTAAAAACCAAGATACACAGATGTTTTCACACCTTTGCTTTGCATTTGTGTTGACCAGAAGAAATTAGTTACAGAGTACGTTTCTTACAAAACCTTTCCTCTGCAATTGTGTTAAGTTATTTTTGATACCAAACTTTTGTTCTAACCTCATTGGCAAACCTGATGACCTGATCCAATTACTTACCTGTGTAAAGTGCAAACTTGTGTGCTCACTACCTATTCTTCTCTTATTGGAGATGCATTCACCTGCGTTCCATTCAAGTAATGGATACATAGTTGTTGCTAAGTCTATTCATGGTGATTGCAGGCATAGTTAACCTATCCTCTATGTAGTATGATTATTATACACTCTTTTCATTTATGTTTCCCCCTCCTAAGCCATTTATTCTGTCTACCGCAGGTTACTTGCTGTCCTCTCATCGTGTATATTGGTGCAATATCTCCTATTCTCTCTCGGAGAGATGATATAAGGATTACAGGGCTACCAACATCCCACCTATAATGGAAGACATCCTGAGTCATTGTTGCATGCTAGAGAACAACAACTATCACGTTGGTGATTTCCCTGATATTTGGTTCTACAAGTGTGTCATATGAACCAATGAAAGCAAAGATATTCCGGAGATAATAACTACATGGGCTACTCCAAATGGTCTGACAATGGAACCAACACCTTTTATAGGCCTTCAAGTACCTGTGGAAGTCTACCATGCAAGCATTATTCGACGATGACACTCTGCTTTTTCGTACATACCCTCTGAAGACCACGACCAGACTAAGAAGATGCCTAAATAAGTTGTGAGGTGGCCTATATATAAGTGTATTTCTGTAAAATGGTCTAAGTCATTCTACTATTTGTAAACCAATTTAAGTTATTCTACTATCTGCAATACAATCCACATTGTACTATCTTTCCATCTACATCTCGTACTTATTCACTACTAACATTGCTTCTAACTGGCTTTTTGCGCCATTGGCGCAACTAGGTCATCTAGTAGAGATAATGCGGGAAGAGAACTAAGAAGGGCCCTGTGAAGGGAGAGAGATAACGTGGGAAGAAAAAACACGCAGCGGACATAGACAAGGAGGGTCGTGTGGAAACATGGAGAACAAGGTCACGGATGGGCAGTCGCCTCATGTTCGCAGCAAAATACGTACCAATGGAAGCTACGTGCTAGCTATGTGTAGCTTGGTGCACGGGTTGACTTTTTAACATCCCCTTGTGCTGGCATGGTTCAATATGGGGTGGTTGAGCAAAATACGTACCAATGGAAGCTACGTGCTAGCTATGTGTAGCTTGGTGCACGAGTTGAGTTTTTAACATTTCCTTGCACTAGCATGGTTCAATATGAGGTGGTTGAGTTCATCGCATTGGAATCGACCATTTTCGGGCCCGTTGTAATATGGTGAACACCGCCAATAAAAAATTAGATTAGGTGAACACCGGGGCCATCGTTGACGAAGACGGGAAGGAGGATAAGTGACGACATGGGTGAGATGCCATGTTAAAATAGAGAACATGGACCGGAGGGGGGGGGGGACTTGAGCCATGCTTCTATGGTTATAGGCCCGCGTGATTTTTTTCCTCCCGTTGCAACGCACGGGCCTTTTTGCTAGTCAATAAATAAATCATGCTTCGACTTCATCACATAACGGTTCACCATACGTGCATGCTACGGGAATCACAAACTTTAACACAAGTATTTCTACAATCCACAATTACTCACTAGCATGACTCTAATATCACCATCTTTATATCTCAAAACAATCATAAGGAATCAAACTTCACATAGTATTCAATGCACTTTATATGAAAGTTTTTATTATATCCCTCTTGGATGCCAATCATATTAGGACTAAATTTATAACCAAAGCAAATTACCATGCTGTTTAGAAAGACTCTCAAAATAATATAAGTGAAGCATGAGAGTTCAACAATTTCTACAAAATAAAACCACCGTCGTGCTCTAAAAAAATATAAGTGAAGCACTAGAGCAAAATTGTCTAGCTCAAAAGATATAAGTGAAGCACATAGAGTATTCTAATAAATCACGATTCATGCGTGTCCCTCTCAAAAGATGTGTACAACAAGAATGATTGTGGCAAACTAAAAAGCAAAGACTCATATCATACAAGATGCTCCAAGCAAAACACATATCATGTGGTGAATAAAAATATAGCCTCAAGTAAATTTACCGATAGACGAAGACAAAAGAGGGGATGCCTTCCGGGGCATCCCCAAGCTTAGGCTCTTGGTTGTACTTGAATATTACCTTGGGGTGCCTTGGGCATCCCCAAGCTTAGGCTCTTGGTTGTACTTGAATATTACCTTGGGGTGCCTTGGGCATCCCCAAGCTTAGGCTCTTGCCACTCCTTATTCCATAGTCCATCAAATCTTTACCCAAAACTTGAAAACTTCACAACACAAAACTCAATAGAAAACTCGTGAGATCCGTTAGTACAAGAAAATAAAATCACCACTTTTGGTACTTTTGTGAACTCATTATTTATTTATATTTGTGTAATATCTACTGTATTCCATCTTCTCCGTGGTTCATACCCCCCGATACTACACATAGATTCATCATAATAAGCAAACAACACATAAAAAACAGAATCTGTCAAAAACAAAATAGTCTGCGAAGATTCAGATTGTTATAATACTTTTGTAACTCCAAAAATTATGAAAAATTAGGAAAACGGAGGCAATTTGTATATGAATCCTGTGTAAAAACTTCAGGGTTTTTCAACACTCCAGTGAATTATTAAAATTCTGTAAATGGACTCAAAAGTTTCTGTTTTTCAGCAAGATCAAATCAACTATCACCGTAAGCCATCCCAAAGGTCTTACTTGGCACAAACACTAATTAAAGCACCAAAACACATCTAACCAGAGGCTATATGAAAAATTTATTTAAAAAACAGAACCAAAAAAAGCAAGAACAAAAATAAAATTGGGTTGCCTCCCAACAAGCGCTATTGTTTAACGCCCTTAGCTAGGCATTGATAATTTTAACGATGCTCACATAATAGATAGCAAATTGAAACACGAAGAGAGCATCATGTAGCATGTTAAAAACACATCTAAGTCTAACATACTTCCTATGCATAGGCATTTTATAGGCAAACAAATTATCAAGACAAGCAAAAACTAGCATATGCAAGGAAGAAGAAAGAAACAATAGCAATCTCAACATAACGAGAGGTAATTTAGTAACATGAAGATTTCCACAAGCATATTTTCCTCTCTCGTAATAATTACATGCAGGATCATAATCAAACTCAACAATATAACTATCACATAAAATATTCTCTTCGTGATCCACATGCATGCAAAGTTGACACGCTTCCAAAATAGTGGGATTATCATTAAATAAAGTCATGACCTCTCCAAGCCCACTTTTATCAAAAATTTCATAAGATTGATCATACTCAAAAGTAGTGGGATCATTATTACCTAGAGTAGACACTCTTCCAAACCCACTTTCAATATTATTGCAAACATATTCATCATGAGGCTTAAATAAATTTTCAAGATCATAAGAAAAATCACCCCAATCATGATCATTGCAACAAGTAGTAGACCTAGCAAAACTAGCATCCCCAAGCTTAGGGTTTTGCATATCATTAGCACAACTGACATTAATAGAATTTATAGTAGAACCATTGCAATCATGCTTTTCATCCAACGAGCTATCGTGAATCACTTCATAGATTTCTTCTTTTAACACTTCATCACAATTTTCAGATTCACGAATTTCAAGCAAAACTTCATAAAGATAATCTAGTGCACTCAAATCACTAGAAATTGGTTCATCATAATTGGATCTCTTAAAAAGATTAGCAAGTGGATGAGGATCCATAAACTTTTAGCAAGCGAAGATGCAAGCAAAAAGAAGGCACATGGTAACACAAGCAAACAAAAAATCAAACGGAAAAAGGGCGAATAAAAAGGCAAAAAAATTCGAAAATCATTTTAGAAGTGGGGGAGAGGAAAACAAGAGGCAAATGGCGAATAATGTAATGCAAGATATGAGAGTTTATGATAGGTACTTGGTATGTCTTGACTTGGCGTAGATCTCCCCGGCAACGGCGCCAGAAATTCTTCCGGCTACTTCTTGAGCTTGCGTTGGTTTTTCCCTTGAAGAGGAAAGGGTGATGCAGCACAGTAGAGATAAGTATTTCCCTCAGTTAAGAACCAAGGTATCAATCCAGTAGGAGAAGAACGCACAAATCACCAACACCTGCGCAAACAATCAAACACTTGCACCCAACGCGATAAAGGGGTTGTCAATCCCTTCACGGTCACTTGCAAAGGTGAGATCTGATAGAGATAGATAAACAAAAGATAAAATATTTTTAGGTTTTTTGGTATATAGATTTGAAAATAAAAGATTGCAAAATAGTAGATCGGAAAGTAATATGATGGAAAATAGACTCGGGGGCCATAGGTTTCACTAGAGGCTTCTCTCATGAAGGCAAATAATACGGTGGGTGAACAAATTACTGTCGAGCAATTGATAGAAAAGCGCAAAGTTATGATGATATCCAAGGCAATGATTATGCATATAGGCATCACGTCCGTGTCAAGTAGACCGACTCCTGCCTGCATCTACTACTATTACACCACACATCGACCGCTATCCAGCATGCATCTAGAGTATTAAGTTCATAAAGAACAGAGTAACGCTTTAAGTAAGAAGACATGATGTAGAGGAATTAACTCAAACAATATGATGAAAACCCCATCTTTTTATCCTCGATGGCAACAATGCAATACGTGTCTCGCTACCCCTACTTTGTCACTGGGTGAAATCACGCAAGATTGAACCCAAAGCTAAGCACCTCTCCCATTGCAAGAAAAACCAATCTAGTTGGCCAAACCAAACCGATAATTCGAAGAGAAATACAAAGATATTAGATCATGCATAAAAGAATTCAGAGAAGATTCAACTAATATTCATAGATAAGCTGATCATAAATCCATAATTCATCGGATCTCGACAAACACACCACAAAAGAAGATTACACCGGATAGATCTCCAAGAACATCAAGGAGAACGTTGTATTGAGAATCAAAGAGAGAGAAGAAGCCATCTAGCTACTAGCTATGGACCCGTAGGTCTGAGGTAAACTACTCACTCATCATCGGAAGGGCAATGGAGTTGATGTAGAAGCCCTCCGTGGTCGATTCCCCCTCCGGCAGGATGCCAGAAAAGGCCCCAAGATGGGATCTCACGGGAACAGAAGGTTGCGGCGGTGGAAAAGTGTTTTCGTGGATGCCTCTGGTGGTTCTGGAATATATTGTAACATCCCCAGCATCACACTACAGTAATCCCTTATGATCAGTGCCAAGTCATCATCATTTGCATCATAATGGTCTCAGTGGTTAAGCACTTCCATCCAATTTCCTCTCTGAAAACAATTCAAAATTCAAGTGCAAAAAAAAGTTGTTCAAAAGATTGCTGGAAAAATGTTCATCATCTAGAAAATATTCCAAAACAAAGTGTTGTTAAGGAAAACAACATCACCATCAACTTGAAAAGGGCCTCAGCATTTAAATCAGTGCCAAAACAGCACTATAAATGCCTAAACCCATTTTTGAAAAATGCCAAAGGATTCCAAAATTACCCAAACTTTCTGTGGCAATGTGGAGTATTCAATACTATTTATGTGATCAAGTTTCACATTTTTACTAAGTCTTTTGGCAGCCCAAAACATTGCAAAAAAGCCTGCTGAAAAAAAAGAATTCAGAAAAGAAATAGAAAAGGCCTGGACTGACTGGGCCTTAGTGCACAATGGCAGGCCCAGCCAGCCCAGCCTGCTCGCCGCACAGTCGTCGTCCTCCCCACCCCCGTGTCGGCTCGCGAGCGCGCGCACCGGCCGAACGCCGACACGACAACGCTATCGACAGCGGGAGGATAAGGGCGAGCCCCCATCCACTCCCCCTGGTCGACCTCATCCATTCGCCCCCTCTCTCTCGCCCACTCGCTTCCTCCCCTCTCTGCCCGAGGGCGCCCGCTGACGCGCCGCTGTCACCGTCGCAGCCACTGGCGTCCGTTCGCGTCTCCGCCGTGTCCTGCGTCCTCGCCGTCGTCGACCACATCGTCCACGTCCTCGAACGGGAGCCGGGGAGCTCCGCATCGAGTGGATCGAGCCGCCCCCTTCCGCCTCGGCCGCCAGCAATCTCCATCATCTCTGGCACCCCGCTGCGCTCCTAAGCTGTCAAGGGCCTTCCGTGGCGCTCGATGAGCTCCAGCTCCTCCTCTAGCCCTCGTCTCGCGCTAGGACGCGCTGCCGCCACCGTTGCCCTCGTGCCCGAGCTCGCCTCTGCAAAGCTCATCGTCGGCGTCATTCCAGCGACCAAATGGCCCCACGCCAGTGTCCGTTGAGCTCGCCGTGACGTGTAGGCCTCGCCTAACTAATTTGCGCGCTCGAACCCGCCCCGCAGCCGTGTTCCCGTCCACCACCGAACTCCGGCGCCGCCCCTGCTCGTCTCTGGCGACATTCCGGCCGCCCCCGACGCTAACCGACGGCGCCATCGCATGTGCGACAATGAGCCGCGCCCGTAGAGCCCAAGCCCGACCCCAGCCGTGCTCCGTACGAATTTTCCGGCCACCTCCGGCGACGCACCGCCGCGAGAAGGCTCGCCGGCGTCACTTCGATCGCCGGAGCTGACCTGGCTACCACCTGGCACCCCCCTGTGAGACTGCCAGCGGGCCCCACGAGCCCCAGTTGACTGGGTTGACCCAGTCAACTTCTGACTGGGCAGCCCCAGCCACTGACAAGCGGGCCCCACCGCGTAATTAAGTTAATTAAAATGATTTTATAAATAAACTTAATTAGTAACTTAAATAGTCACTGACATGTGGGGCCCAGCTGCTAATTAACCCTGTTCAATTAAAATAACCCACTGTTAGCCCTCTGTGTATGACATGTAGGACCCACAGGTCAGTTTGACCAGTCAGCGGGTTTGTTGACCTACTGATGTCATGCTGACACTATGCTGGCGTCATATTCCTTTTCTGTTAATTTAAATAATTCCAAAAATGCTAAAATCTTTGAAAAATCATAGAAATTAATCCGTAGCTCGGATGGAAAAACTTTGTACATGAAAGTTGATCAGAAAAACGAGACAAATACAACCGCGCCATCTGTTTCCGTGTCGGGACCCTCTACGAAGGTGAACCCGCAACTTAATGCCTGTTTCCGGTAGATGAATAGTGCATGCATACCGGTTAATAAATCCAACTTAAATCCTAAAATAACTAAAATGATTTAGACATGTCTTTAGGCAACCCTGCACTGCACCTTTGCATGGCATGCTCTGTGTTGCATATGTTTGTTGTGTATTTATCTGTTTCCTCCCCCTCTTCTCTCTCGGTAGACCCCGACACCGACGTAGTCCCCGAGGCCGACGCAGCTCCGGAGATCGACTACACTGTTGATGACCCTTCTCTTGCCGCAGAGCTTCCAGGCAAGCAACCCCCTTGAGCATGCCTATATCGCCTATTCTCTTCTCTCTTGTGCTTGCATTAGAATTGCTGCTGCTACTACTTTACCTATTCTGGTGCATAGCCTGATTTTTGTAACCTGTTTTTGATAATTACCTGCTTATCCTAAACTGCTTAGTATAGGCTGGTCAGTGATCCACCAGAGACCCCCCACTTTGTCCCCCAGTTGCCCCCGCTGGATTATCGAAGACTCGACAACCAGGCCCTGGCATCGCACATCACACCCCCTTTATCTGTACGACACTACAGTGTTACTATCGAGTGCCGAGGGTGATACCTTGTAAGCACTTCCGATGTTAACTCTGTGGAGTAGTTACTCGGTCATGGTCATCGAGGGTGATTCCTCCTTCACCACTTCCGGTAACGACGCTGTCGTGCAACACCTCAAGTGTGAACCCATCGAGGGTGATTCCTCCGAGTTCACCTTGACGGTTACATCGAGTAGGAATCAACCAAGGGTGGTACCTCGGATTCCCCTGATGTTATGGACACACGGATACTTGGACTTTACAACTGTTACTTGGAAAGGTGGGTCGACCGTGAGGGGTACCCGCGCGAGCCTAAGTGGCGAGTGATGTGGAGTCGGGTTGACCTGGAGGGTACCCGAGAGATAAATACGAGGCACGGCTAGGCATTCTTAGCCCTTGCCGCAAGTCCTCGAGACGGGGCGACGGGGTCACATCGATCGTGAGTCTCTGCTCGTTACCGCACGCTACCAACACACTAACGATTTGGATATTTGATCCGAGTGGGCCTTTGGCCCGATAGCACTAACCATCACGTGGGAACAATTATGGGCACTCTGCGTCGTATGCATCAGCCGAAGCTTAATGGACGTCAGCGACTGAGCGGCGCGTGCCGGGTTGGACTACATAACGCAACCGCCTTGATAGTGTGGGTTGCTAGGTCTGCTCACCGGCCGCCCACGCAACGTGCAGGAGTTCCCGGGGCGATGGCCCAAGACCCCTAGGGGCATAGGTTTAGTCTGGCGTGCTGACCTCTCTATTAGGCCTAGGTCTGGTTGCGGCGTATCGTTTGGCCGAGGCCGGGCATGACCCAGGAAAGTGTGTCTGGCCGGAGTTAATCGAGCGTGGTGGGTAAGTTGGTGCACCCCTGCAGGGAAGAAAACATCTATGCATAGCCGGATCCTCGGTAACGGACGCTCGGAGTTGTATCACGATCGATACAACTAGAACTGGATACTTGTGACGAGAAATGGATAGTATGGCTCTGGGATTGCTTTCTCGCAGGGAGTCGAGAAAGGATCTCTGGGTGAGGTTGATAACACTACTACTACTATATATGGTGCTGATCTACACTCTTCTAATGCTGCAAGACCGCTGAAGATGCTAGCCTTCGATAGGACTAGGCCTTCCCTCTATTCTGGCATTTCTGCAGCCCAGTCCATATACACAGCCTTTCTTTGATAATGTTGCATATGTAGTGTAGATCCTTGCTTGCTGAGTACTTCGGATGAGTACTCACGGTTGCTTTGCTTCCTCTTTTTCCCCATACCCGAATGATGCATCCAGACGCCGGAGCCCCGGAGCCAGCTGCCCCCGCCGACGGCTACTAGTACTACCCTCCTGGCGAGTACTACTACGAGGAGCCGACCGACGACCAGGAGTAGGTTCGGAGGGTCCCAGGCAGGAGGCCTGCGCCTTTTCGATCGTAGTGTTTTCTTTTGCCCCGCCTTTTTAAAAGCTTATCTGTTTCTCTTCTATATCTGTACTCAGATATCTAATGCTTCCGATCAAGGATCTACACTACATATGCAACATTATCAAAGAAAGGCTGTATATGTGGACTGGGCTGCAGAAATGCCAGAATAGAGGGAAGGCATAGTCCTATCAAAGACTAGCATCTTCAGCGGTCTTGCAGCATTAGAAGAGTGTAGATCAGCACCATATATAGTAGTAGTAGTGTTATCAACCTCGCCCAGAGACCCTTTCTCGACTCCCTGCGAGAAAGCAATCCCAGAGCCATACTATCCATTTCTCGTCACAAGTATCCAGTTCTAGTTGTATCGATCGAGATACAACTCCGAGCGTCCGTTACCGAGGATCCGGCTATGCATAGATGTTTTCTTCCCTGCAGGGCTGCACCAACTTACCCACCACGCTCGATTAACTCCTGCCGGACACACTTTCCTGGGTCATGCCCGACCTCGGCCAAACGATACGCCGCAACCCGACCTAGGCCTAATAGAGAGGTCAGCACGCCGGACTAAACCTATGCCCCCAGGGGTCTTGGGCCATCGCCCCGGGAACTCCTGCATGTTGCGTGGGCGGCCGGTGAGCAGACCTAGCAACCCACACTATCAAGGCGGTTGCGTTACGCGGTCCAACCCGGCGCGCGCTGCTCAGTCGCTGACGTCCATTAAGCTTCGGCTGATGCATACGACGCAGAGTGCCCATAATTGTTCCCACGTGATGGTTAGTGCTATCGGGCCAAAGGCCCACTTGGATCAAATATCTAAATCGTTAGTGTGTTGGTAGCGTGCGGTAACGAGCAGAGACTCACGATCGATGTGACCCCATCGCCCCGTCTCGAGGACTTGCGGCAAGGGCTAAGAATGCCCGGCCGCGCCTCGTATTTATCTCTCGGGTACCCTACAGGTCAACCCGACTCCACAACACTCGCCACTTAGGCTCGCGCGGGTACCCCTCACGGTCGACCCGCCTTTCCAAGTAACAGTTGTAAAGTCCAAGTATCCGTGTGTCCATAACATCAGGGGAATCCGAGGTACCACCCTCGTTGGATTCCTACTCGATGTAACCGTCAAGGTGAACTCGGAGGAATCACCCTCGATGGGTTCACACTTGAGGTGTTGCACGACAGTGTCGTTACCGGAAGTGGTGAAGGAGGAATCACCCTCGATGACCACGACCGAGTAACTACTCCACAGAGTTAACATCGGAAGTGCTTACAAGGTATCACCCTCGGCACTCGATAGTAACGCTACAGTGTCGTACAGATAAAGGGGGTGTGATGTGAGGTGCTGGGGCCTGATTGTCGAGTCTTCCGATAATCCAGCGGGGGCAACTGGGGGACAAAGTGGGGGGTCTCTGGTGGATCACTGACCAGCCTATACTAAGCAGTTTAGGATAAGCAGGTAATTATCAAAAGCAGGTTACAAAAATCAGGCTATGCATCAAAATAGGTAAAGTAGTAGCAGCAACAATTCTAATGCAAGCACAAGAGAGAAGAGAATAGGCGATATAGGCATGCTCAAGGGGGAGTTGCTTGCCTGGAAGCTCTGAGCAAGAGAAGGGTCATCAACAGTGTAGTTGATCTCCGGAGCTGCGTCGGCCTCGGGGACTACGTCGGTGTCGGGGTCTACCGAGAGAGAAGAGGGGGAGGAAACAGATAAATACACAACAAACATATGCAGCACATAGCATGCCATGCTAAGGTGCAGTGCAGGGTTGCCTAAAGACATGTCTAAATCATTTTAGTTATTTTAGGATTTAAGTTGGATTTATTAACCGGTATGTATGCACTATTCATCTACCGGAAATAGGCTAAAAGTTGCGGGTTCACCTCCGTAGAGGGTCCCGACACGGAAATAGATGGCAAGGTTGGATTTGTCTCATTTTTCTGATCAACTTTCATGTACAAAGTTTTTCCATCCGAGCTACGGATTAATTTCTATGATTTTTCAAAGATTTTAGCATTTTTGGAATTATTTAAATTAACAGAAAAGGAATATGACGTCAGCATAGTGTCAGCATGACATCAGTAGGTCAACAGACCCGCTGACTGGTCAAACTGACCAGTGGGTCCTACATGTCATACACAGAGGGCTAACAGTGGGTTATTTTAATTGAACATGGTTAATTAGCAGCTGGGCCCCACATGTCAGTGACTATTTAAGTTACTAATTAAGTTTATTTATAAAATCATTTTAATTAACTTAATTACGTGGTGGGGCCCGCTTGTCAGTGGCTGGGGCTGCCCAGTCAGCAGTTGACTGGGTCAACCCAGTCAACTGGGGCTCGTGGGGCCCGCTAGCAATCTCACAGGTGGGTGCCAGGTGGTAGCCAGGTCAGCTCCAGCGAACGAAGTGACACCGGCGAGCCTCCCCGCGGCTGTGCGTCGTCGGAGTTGGCCGGATAATGCGTACGGGGCACGGCTGTGGTCGGGCTTGGGCTCTACGGGCGCGGCTCATTGTCGCACATGCGATGGCGCCGTCGGTTAGCGCCGGGGACGGCCGGAACGTCGCCGGAGACGAGCAGGGGCGGCGCCGGAGTTCAGTGGTGGACGGGAACACGGCTGCGGGGCGGGTTCGAGCGCGCAAATTAGTTAGGCGAGGCCTACACGTCGCGGCGAGCTCAACGGACACTAGCGTGGGGCCATTTGGTCGCCGGGATGACGCCGATGACGAGCTTTGTGGAGGCGAGCACGGGCACAAGGGGAACGGTGGCAGCAACACGTCCTAGCGTGAGACGAGGGCTAGAGGAGGAGCTGGAGCTCACCGAGCGGCCACGGAAGGCCCTTGACGGCTTAGGAGCGCAGCGGGTCGCCGGAGATGATGGAGATTGCCGGCGGCCGAGGCGGACGGGGGCGGCTCGATCCGCTCGATGCGGAGCTCCCCGGCTCCCGTTCGAGGACGTGGACGATGTGGTCGACGACGGCGAGGACGCAGGACACGGCGGAGACGCGAACGGACGCCGGTGGCCGCGACGGTGACAGCGGCGCGTCGGCGGTCGCGCTCGGGAAGAGAGGGGAGGAAGCGAGCGGGCGAGAGAGAGGGGGCGAATGGATGAGGTCGACCAGGGGGAGTGGATGGGGGCTCACCCTTATCCTCCCGCTGTCGGTGGCATTGTCGTGTCTGCGTTCGGCCGGTGCGCCCGCTCGCAGCCACGGGCGAGCCGACACAGGGGTGGGGAGGACGACGACTGTGCGGCGAGCAGGCTGGGCTGGCTGGGCCTGCCACTGTGCACTAAGGCCCAGTTAGTCCAGGCCTTTTCTATTTCTTTTCTGAATTCTTTTTTTTCAGCAGGCTTTTTTGCAATATTTTGGGCTGCCAAAAGACTTTGTAAAAATGTGAAAGTTGATCACATAAATAGTATTGAATATTCGACATTGCCACAAAAAGTATGGGTAATTTTGGAATCCTTTGGCATTTTTCAAAAATGGGTTTAGGCATTTATAGTGCTGTTTTGGCACTGATTTAAATGCTGAGGCCCTTTTCAAGTTGATGGTGATGTTGTTTTCCTTAACAACACTTTGTTTTGGAATATTTGCTAGATGATGAACATTTTTTCAGCAATCTTTTGAACAACTTTATTTTGCACTTGAATTTTGAATTGTTTTCAAAGAGGAAATTGGATGGAAGTGCTTAACCACTGAGACCATTATGATGCAAATGATGATGACTTGGCACTGATCATAAGGGATTACTGTAGTGTGATGCTGGGGATGTTACATATATGTGAATATATAGGAGGAAGAGATAGGTCAGGGGAGTCCCGAGGGGCCCACAAGGTAGGGGGCGCCCCCCCAGGGCGCGCCCTCCACCTTTGTCGCCGCCTCGTGGCTCTTCTGACTTGGACTCCAAGTCCCCTGGGTGTCTTCTGGTCCAAGAAAAATCATCGTGAAGTTTTATTCCGTTTGGACTCCGTTTGGTATTCCTTTTCTGCGAGGCTCAAAAACAAGGAAAAAACAGAAACTTGCACTGGGCTCTAGGTTAATAGGTTAGTCCCAAAAATAATATAAAATAGCATATTAATGCATATAAAACATCCAAAACAGATAATATAATAGCATGGAACAATAAAAAATTATAGATACATTGGAGACGTATCATATATTTGTTAAGGTTTGTGATTCCCGAAGCATGCACGTATGGTCTCTCGTTATGCGATGAAATTGGAGCATGATTTATTATTGATTGCCTTCCTTATGAGTGGTAGTCGGGGACGAGCGATGGTATTTTCCTACCAATCTATCCCCTTAGGAGCATGCGTAGTAGTACTTTGCTTCGAGGGCTAATAAGCTTTTGCAATAAGTATGTGAGTTCTTTATGACTAATGTTGAGTCCATGGATTATACGCACTCTCACCTTTCCGCATTTTGCTAGCCTCTTCAGTATCATGCATTGCCCTTTCTCACCTTGAGTTGTGGTGCAAACTTCACCGGTGCATCCAAACCCCGTGATATGATATGCTCTATCACACATAAGCCACCTTATATCTTCCTCAAAACAGCCACCATACCTACCTATTATGGCATTTCCATAGCCATCCCGAGATATATTGCCATGCAACTTCCACTGTTTTCGTTTTATTATGACACATATTATCATTGTCATATTGCTTTTCATGATCATATAGTTGGCATAGTATTTATGGCTCCGCCACCGTTCATATTTTTTATACATGTCACGCTAGATCATTGCACATCCCGGTACACCGCCGGAGGCATTCATATAGAATCATATTTTTGTTCTAGTATCAAGTTGTAATTCTTGAGTTGTAAGTAAAAAGAAGTGTGATGATCATCATATGCATTATTAGAGCATTGTCCCGGTGAGGAAAGGATGATGGAGACTATGATTCCCCCACAACTCGGGATGAGACTCTGGACGAAGAAAAAAAAGGCCAAAGTGCCCAACAAAAAAAAGAAAAAAGAAAAAATTGATGAAAAAAAGAAAAAAAGAGAGATAGAGAGAGAAGGGATAATGTTACTATCCCTTTCCACACTTGTGCTTCAAAGTAGTACCATGTTCTTCATGACAGAGAGTCTCCTATTTTGTCACTTTCATATATTACTAGTGGGAATTTTTCATTATAGAACTTGGCTTGTATATTCCAATGATGGGCTTCCTCAAATGCCCGAGGTCTTCATGAGCAAGCAAGTTGGATGCACACCCACTTAGTTTTCTTTTGAGCTTTCATACACTTATAGCTCTAGTGCATCCGTTGCATGGCAATCCCTACTCCTTGCATTGATATCAATTGATGGGCATCTCCATAGCCCGTTGATTAGCCTTTTCAATGTGAGATTTTCTTCTTTTTTTGTCTTCTCCACACAACCTCCAACATCATGTTTTGTTCCACCCATAGTGCTATATCCATGGCTCACGCTCATGTATTGCATGAGAGTTGAAAAAGTTGAAGCGCATTAAAAAGTATGAACCAATTGCTTGGCTTGTTATCGGGGTTGTGCATGACAAATACTTTGTGTTAAGAAGATAGAGCATGACAAGACTATATGATTTTGTAGGGATAACTTTCTTTAGCCATGATATTTTGAGAAGACATGATTGCTTTTTAGTATGCTTGAAGTATTATTGTTTTTATGTCAATATTGAACTTTTCTTTTGAATCTTATGGATCTGAATATTCATGCCACATAAAGAAACATTACATGATAAACATGTTAGGTAGCATTCCACATCAAAAATTCTGTTTTTATCATTTACCTACTCGAGGACGAGCAGGAATTAAGCTTGGGGATGCTTGATACGTCGCCAATGTATCTATAATTTTTTATTGTTCCATGCTATTATATTATCCAATATGCATTATTATGCTATTTTATATCATTTTTTGGGACTAACCTATTAACTTAGTGCCCAGTGCCAGTTGCTGTTTTCCCCCTTGTTTTTGCCTTTAAGGAAATCAATATCAAACAGAGTCCAAATGGAACGAAACTTTTTGAGGATTTTTCTTGGACCACAAGACACCCTGGAAGCTTCGGGAGGAGGCCAGAAGGGCCACTGATTGGCCACAAGCTCACAGGACGCGCCCCAGGGGGGCGCCCCCCAAGCTTGTGGGCCCCAGTGGCTCCTCTAACACTAATTTTTCTTCTATAAATACCCAAATATTCCCCGTAGACCAGAGGGCACACCAAAAATACTTTTCCGCCACTGCAAGCTTCTGTTCTCGCGAGATCCCATCTGGGGACCTTTTCCGGTACTCCACTGGAGGGGGATTCGATCACGGAGGGCTTCTACATCAACCTTGCTGCCCTTCCGATGATGTGTGAGTAGTTTACCACAGACCTACGAGTCCATAGCTAGTAGCTAAATGGCTTCTTCTCTCTCTCTCTTTGATCTTCAATACAATGTTCTCCTTGATGTTCTTGGAGATCTATTCGATGTAATCTTCTTTTGCGGTGTGTTTGTTGAGATCCGATGAACTGTAGGTTTATGATAAGATTATCTATGAATATTGTTTGAGTCTTCTTTAAACTCTTTTATGCATGATTTATATAGCTCTGTATTTCTCTCCGATCTATTGATTTGGTTTGGCCAACTAGATTGATTTTTCTTTCAATGGGAGAGGTGCTTTCTAATGGGTTCAATCTTGTGGTGCTCAATCCCAATGACAGAAGGGGACATGACACGTATTTTTATTGTTGCCATTAAGGATAAAAAGATGGGGTTTATTCATATTGATTGGATCTATCCCTCTACATCATGTCATCTTGCTTAAGGTGTTACTCCATTCTTGTTAACTTAATACACTAGATGCATGTTGGATAGCGGTCGATGTGTGGAGTAATAGTAGTAGATGCAGGCAGGAGTCGGTCTACTTGTCGCGGACGTGATGCCTATATACATGATCATTGCTTTGGATGTCTTCATAATTATTCGCTTTTATATCAATTTCTCAACAGTAATTTGTTTACCCCTCGTATGCTTTCTTTCAAGAGAGAGGCCTCTTGTGAAAACTATGCCCCCCGAGGCTATCTTTTATCATATTATTTTCAGATCTATAAAACCAAAAACACAAAAATACATTGCTGCAATTTATTTACTTTTATCTTATTTTGCACTTTTACTTATCTTTTATATCAATCTCTATCAGATCTCACCCTTGCAAGTAACCGTGAAGGGATTGACAACCCCTTTTTCGCGTTGGGTGCAAGTATTTGTTTGTTTGTGTAGGTGCTATCATTGTAGACTTGTGTGTTCCTCCTACTGGATTGATACCTTGGTTCTTAACTGAGGGAAATACTTATCTCTACTGTGATGCATCACCCTTTCCTCTTCAATAGAAAAACCAGCGCAAGCTCAAGAAGTAGCATATAACCACCGCCATGCTCTAAAAGATATAAGTGAAGTACTAGAGGAACTTCCTAGCTCAAAAGATATAAGTGAAGCACCGAGGGTATTCTGGCAAATCGCGAATAAATGTGTGTCCCTCTCAAAAGGTGTGTCCAGCAAAGATGATTGTGGAAAATTAAAAACCAAACAAAGCAAAGACTCATATAATACACGACGCTCCAAGCAAAACTCATATCATGTGATGAATAAAAATATAGCTGCAAGTAATTTACCGATGGTTGGTAGAAGAAAGAGGGGATGCCATCCGGGGCATCCCCAAGCTTAGAGTCTTGGGTGTCCTTGAATATTACCTTGGGGTGCCTTGGTCATCCCCAAGCTTAGGGTATTGCCACTCCTTATTCCTTCATCCATCGCGATCTCACTTAAAACTTGA
The DNA here is from genome assembly GCA_011799875.1 of Thinopyrum elongatum. Taxonomy (NCBI): domain Eukaryota; kingdom Viridiplantae; phylum Streptophyta; class Magnoliopsida; order Poales; family Poaceae; genus Thinopyrum; species Thinopyrum elongatum. Next base: position 428,275,085 of record CM022302.1, read on the forward strand.
AAACTTCAGCACACAAAACTCAACAGAAAACTCGTGAGATCCATTAATATAACAAGCAAATCATAAACCTTAGGTACTATTGTAAACCCATTCATATTTTATTATTGCATAATGCCTACTGTATTCTAACTTCACCATGACTTATACCCCCTGATACAATCCATAGATTCATTAAAACTAGCAAACTATATATGCAACGAAAGCAGAATCTGTCAAAAACAGAACAGTCTGTAATGATCTGGACAAACGCAATACTTTTGTAACTCCAAAAATTCTGACAACTTAGGACAACGTGGTAAATTTGTATATCAATCATGTGTAAATTTTTTAGAATTTTATCACGTTCCAGAATTTAAACAATTTTGCTACTAGGCGCAAAAGTTTCTGTTTTTTCACAGAATCAAATCAACTATCAACCTAATCATCCCAAAGGCTTTACTTGGAACAAACACTAATTTAAACACAGAAACACAACCATAACAGTAGCACGATTGTGCACACACTCAAAAACAGAAAACAAAAAGAAAAAATAAAAATAATTATTGGGTTGCCTCCCAACAAGCGCTATTGTTTTACGCCCCTAGCTAGGCGTAATGCATGGTTTCAAGTGTTGTCATCCTTAGTTTTCACCATCCTAGCAGGGCTTTTCTCAAACCCAGGAGGTTCTTTACGCTTCCCATTATTCTCAGATAATGAAGCAATTTTGATATCTAAAGTATCTAGCCGCTTATTGCAAAGGGTGATCAATGTATTCATGCGATTGAGGTTTCCACTAATATTTTTAAGAGGTTCATTGGACTTTTGCAACTCAATTAAATTTTTCTGCATATCACCTAGTTTGTCCAAGATTTGGATTCCCTCTTGAGTATAATTAAATCCTTTCTATGGGGGTGGAATTCCCAACATACCCTCTATTATTTCATAGGCAGTATTAGCACACTAGTACAACGAGCTGCTATACAAACGGGTTTTAACCCCTTTTCGTGATGGCATTTTAAATCGTCGTCTTGCCTGTGTGTGTGATAGGGGGGTCCTTCCCACACGACCCAGAAACCGTCGGGGATAGGGAGTAGCAATGCATACGTTTTGCATAACTAAGCGTATGTGATGCCGACATCTATCCCAAAAGCGAGTTTTCAGACAACTGTTTGTGATATGTCGAATATCCCAAATGCTCCATCCTTACTACTCATTTGTGCTCGCATTACCATCGCAGTCGGTATTATGTGGTGCTACCTTTACGACGCGCGCCTCATCACAAACAGTTCATGGTTAGAACGTGTATGATAAGCAGACAATCACACACATTTACTTTTCCTCGATTGTATGCGATTCGATGTAAGAGTGCATACAGTTGTCCCTATAAAACTGTATGCGAAGCTTGAATATATCCCACACGATTCATCCGTCGTACCCATGTCGGATGAAGGCCTATCACATGCGTTCTTCTATGAGCAAATGTTTACGATGCACACGACATCATAAACAGTTCATAATTGCCAAGTGTGTGTGATAAGGTGACTTTTGCAAACATTTAATAAGAAGGAATTGTGTGCGTTGCTGTTGTTAATCTCACATTTTTTCTATTGGCTGATCGTGTGTGCAGTAGAGATTCATCGCACACGTATTGGATCTGAGAAACGTGTCTGATCTTGACGTTTATCACAGATGTTTTGCTTTCGCAAACCGTGTGCAGTGTACTGGCCTGCAGAGCATAATTTATCCCTAATTTAATCGTTGCATTTAAAATTCATAGATTTTGAATTTGGAAGTAGGCAATCACTTATTTCATATCGAACCATGTTTATTACAAATATAGGTTATAGGACGAATGCATAATTTGATGCACAGGTACATATGCCGAAGAACTATAGAAGCACCAAGTAAAGAATAATGAACCACAGTTGTACTAAAAACTATAAAGAGAGAGACAAAAGACATTCTGATTGCTGGAGAAGGTGAAGCGGAATGCCCATATTGTGCCCTCCTTCATGCATAATGCACGCATGACTCTAGGCCAGCCCCTTGTGATGTCCGCCCACCCATCCTTCACTGTCTTCATCAGGACTTATCGATGTTCATTGTAGTCTAGATGAAATACTTTAACCTTCATTGCATGTCCACCAATCATGTACTTTGCGAGGTAATCTTGAGTAAACTGCTTCGGAAACTACTACAAACAAAAAAGATTCAGACATTGTTGTCTAACAACTCATTATGGGCAGTAAAAAGAGAAGGCTACAGAGTTCGTAGTTACCATCCTACAGCTCACTGTTGTGTTGGATAAAGCATAAACAAATAATTTAATTGCCACAGCTCGTATCATTTTGCTAATAATCCTTATCAGTTTCCTCACTTGATGCTGGTTCATGAATATCTTATTGTCCCATATGCAGAAAGGGTCGATGCGTGGATCTTTGCCGAGGATATATGTACCTACAAGCAACAAGTAAATATTAGAAGCTAAAAAGTGTCCAGGCATGGGTCCATATGCACTACATTAGGGAACGACCGGGGGGAGTACAAGCCGGGGGGAGTACAAGCCGAGGGCCGCTCCCGTTGTTGTCCTGCATAAGTACATGAAAAGGCATGATAAGTACAACAAGCTTAACATCAAACAAATATAGCCATGATAAACAACATCATCTCCAAACCAGATGAAATTCATGCAAACACGGGCGGATTTCGTACAAACATGACGGATTTCATACAAACACGGCAGATTTAATTAAATTTTGAACATTTAGAACAAAAAGAAGACCCGCCCCTAAATCTATCCTACAGCGGCGACGCCCGACATCCAAGCCCGTGCCGTCCTCCTTCCGCCGTCTTCATGAGCACCGACGATAAGACCGATGAAGTGAAAGTGCGGTCTTCGGCGAGGAAGAGTAGAACACGGGAGATGGACCGGCCCACATGGGACACCAGGCCCTGTCGCCTCCCGTGGCCTACTCATCCTCAGAGGAGTCTGCGCCTTGTCTGTCGCCGGTGGACGTGAGGTCCACGATGGAAATGGTGGCGGCTTGGCTGTCGTCGTCCCACCGGGCCGACCGATGGTTCGTCGACGGCGCGTAGGAGGCGCAGCTGGCTATGTTCTCCTCCACGATTGCCTGCAATTGCGCCTCCACGGCTGCCGCTTCCTGGCGAGCGGCGGCTTGAGCGCGGACGACATCGTAGATGGCACGCTGCTCCGAGATGAATTTGGGTTCGTCGCGACCATGGTCGCCACGGCCTCCTCGCTCGTGCGCTCGCCGTAGATCTGGCCCTCCGCCAACCGGTGCTGCTCTAGGAGGAACAAGTTGTACCGATGTTCCTCCTACGCCTGCTGGAACACCGTCAGTCGGTGTCAAATCCGGCATATCTCGTAGTGGGGGTCCTAAGCTATGCATTTTGGAGCGATGGTAACATGGACACAAGATTTTAGCCAGGTTCGGGCTCTCTCGAAGAGATAATACCCTACGTCATGCTTTTGATTGTATTCATATGGGGGATAGTACAGAGTACATGTATCTACCACGAGATTGTTCTAATGAATATTAGATGATCTATCGACTAGCCTGGCCTCGGTTTATATAATACACCGGAGGCCTAGGGTTTAGGAGAGTCCTCAGCTTGGGCGCCAAGTCTTGTGGAGTCTTCCTTGTATATGTCATGGTCTGCCCGAAGTGGCCCATTAGTGAACCGCCATGGGGGTCCTCGGCCCGATCCACCTGGTCGGGAGACGACGTGTTGAGTACCCCCTAGTCCAGGACACCGCCAGTAGCCCCCTGAACTGGTCTTCAAGTTGGGGACGCTCCTCGGTTCTTCCGAATTGTTCTTCGTCTTCGGTCGTCGGTCTTGAAAACTGGTTCAACAAATATTCTCATCTCTGATCTCGAGGATCGTCGAGATGTATTCGAAGATTTGACACGTCGGGCATCCGAGGAGCCCCTTTAGGTTCTTGGCCTTTATCAATGCCTTGTTATTTTTACGCCACACCTCGGGTTCGAAGTTTTTCCCGGGTGGCGGTGTCCTCTTGCGTTCGAGCTCCATCGTTGAACCGCATCTGAGGTGTCTTTTTGCAGCCGAGCTCTAACGCTGGTCTGCATCCGAGGTGTCATAGATCACCTTGGTTTGAAAATGTTGAAGGAGTTCAGTCAAGCTTAATGCCAGAAATGCCCTCTATGGAGTCAGCCACTTGTATCTGAGCTTTACGCCCGACTACTTCCGAGGTGATGCACAATCGAAGTGGTTCTCCCTTTACCCTTAGCTGAACAATCAGGAACGTAAGGGTAAGCATGGGAGCCGGGCAACCCAACTGTTGACCGAAGACACAATTCGAAACTGATGCATATAAAGCAATATCCGAGAACGTTTTACCGAGGAATCCTCGGAGTACCTTGGCTTTTGGTGGGTTCGGCTCTAGTCGCAGCCCCCCGTTGATATTGCTGATGCTTTAAAGGCATCCGACGTTGTACTATGAGAGTTATGCTGGAGACGCACAGTATTCCCCGAGACTCAGGCTGGGTGCAGCCGACCAACCTAAGAATCGAGTCTCCTCGGGAACTAGTCCAGATGTCATGTGCGTTTCGCCAACGCCGAGGTGTAGGTCGGCAGGAAACATGCCGAGCTGTGGGTCGGAAAAGATCTCTCGAGCTGAATTATTACGCAGGGCACGTCGGTCATGAGGATGTCAGTCTCCTGAAAGAAAAACATACAAATAGCTTAAAAGTGCCATAAGCTCGAAAAGCCAAAAAATTTATGTAAAAACTTGACATCCGAACTAAATCAAGTTTTTTGGTGCCAATCCGAAAATTGGTCTTAAAATAAATTTTTTCTTTCGTCATGCTTTAACATGACACATCCGATCTCTAAACTTCAAGTAGGTTAGCCTTCGGCTTCAACCTCCATATCCCGAAGGCGGAATGCTTCTCAGAGGCTAATATAGCGAACTAAACTCGAACGGCTATAGAGAGAAACCAGGCTATCCGGCTATTGACCATACGCTCGAGTTGAAAAAGGAGTGTTAGAAAAAGACTTCGCAATGACTTAGAAGAATTTTTTTTTATATAAAATGGCTCGTATAAATTTAAGAGCCCCCAGTTAACCTAGGCAAAGAAATTTATTTTTAACAGACATCGTTTTTGACAAACAACTCTTTTTTTTACAAAAATATAATGCTTGATCGAATCGAACAGAAATTAAAAATTGAAAAAGGTTGAGCATGAAAGCGACTTAGCTGGTTAATGTACTCGGTGTTGATGACGCGTGCCGAGCTTGCGGCGGGTCGAGGTCCCAGCCCCCAAGCCGGTCCTAAGGTGCTCGAGCAAAGACCTCGGCTTGATGAAGTGGCGACGTAGCGCGGTCGATGTGGTGAGGTGAAGCCCCTGGTCCAGCCGAGGTGACGAAGCTGACCAGCTGCTGACGCCGAAGACCCCAAAGTAGGTTGATGAAGAGATGGCGAAGCTCCCGGTCTAGCCGAGATGACGGTGCAGGTCGGTAAGGTGACGTTGTAGCCCCATGCCAGCCGAGGTGTCGAAGCAGGTCGACATGGTGGACATCGGCTTGAAGAAGCAATGGCGCGGCAATGCCGACGCAGGTCGGAACTTGTGACGCGGTCAATGCCGGCTTGAGAAGTGACCGCGCGGCGATGCTGGCGCGCCCGACCCGTGCAATCCATGGGGCGACGATCTTTTCTTGATGATTATTTATCCTTCACGATGCCGAACTCTTGGTCGGCTCACAGAGGTGATGATCCGAGGTGGTTGTCGTCGGCTCGATGGACCGAGGGCGCAGTCGATGTTGCCGCAGGTCGGTAGCTGTGGAGCAACGTGGCCGGGCCAGTTTGACATCGGCGCGACGGTGAAGATCGCCTTGAAAAAGACTCAAAAATTGTGGGCACATGTTTGAGAACAACACACAATACCCTAGAAAAATATTCCTTCAAAAAGGATATCCAGTATCCCGTTCAAGAAGAAAGGTGAATTCGGGCCGGATTCGTTTTCACGCAGAAAACAAATCCGAAAATTGATGCACTCATCGGACGTTTCCCGGAGTTTGAACAGTAGAATCGAGCTGAAATTTTGAGGGGTGATCAATATGGGAATTTTGCAGCCGATGAACAGTCGGATCTTCCAAAATATTTCCGAGCTAGGCGATGTAACCCTCGCCCCAAACTTGTCCACATTCCCGCTCAGATTTGATAGGGCTTCGGTATATCGGAGATCGCCGGAGATTCCTCCATCAGAACGTGACCAAATTTTACAGGGTTGTTCTAGACTCAATTCCGTACGATTCCACCAAAGCAATCGTCGAAGCGATGCTCGAGGAGGCAGGGACGGCGAACACGAATCCGCTGTCCAAAAAACTGCATGATCGCGCGAGGGCAATGTTGACGTCGAGCCCCCGAGCTCCATGGATGATTCCCCCATGATCTTGATAGAGATCAAAGTTGATGATGATGAAAGTATCCGTCCGATATTGATGATCCGACGCAGAGCGCAGTCCTCGGTGCAGCAGAGGTGACCAGTCGAGCCGGTGACGAAGATGCCGACATTGACTATAAAGCTCGGTTCCGACGCGTAGATCGCGCCGGAGACGATCTGAATTCCCATCGCACCACGGCGACTGCCAGCAGACTCTCAATGAAATCACCAATGTCGGTGTCAAATCTGACATATCTTCTAGTAGGGGTCCTAAGCTAGGCGTCTTGGAGCGATGGTAACATGGACACAGGATTTTACCTAGGTTCGACTCTCTCGAAGAGATTTTACCTAGATTCATATGAGGGGTAGTACAAAGTACATGTATCTACCACGAGATTGTTCTTATGAATATTAGATGATCTATCGACTAACCTGGCCTCGGTTTATATAATACACTGGAGGGCTAAGGTTTAGGAGAGTTCTCGGTTTGGGCACCAAGTCTTGTGGAGTCTTCCTTATATATGTCATGGTCTGTCCGAAGTGGCCCATTAGTGAACCACCATGGAGGTCCTCGGCCTGATCCACCTGGTCGGGAGGCGACGTGATGAGTACCCCTAGTCCAGGACACCATCACCGGCAAAGGCGCCGGCGCAGGCTGCACCTCCGCCATGGCAGCGTTGAACCACGCTTGCGCCTGCTTCATGGTGAAGCTGGCGTGCACAAGAGGCGCGGGAGCCGGGGCGGAGTCGTCGGAGCCTGTCTCCATCGTGGTGTCGTCCTTGTCGTCGAAGACCTCGGGCGAGCTGGCCGGCAAGCCGGCCTCGATCCGCCTGGCACGGCGGCTATGCCAGGCGGCGGCAAGGGCGGCCACCACGTGCTTCATCTCCGGCGATAGACGGTCCCACGGTGCTTTCACGCTGGCGGTCATGGCGGATGCAGTGCAAGGGAGGAGGATGTGGAGGGGCTGGTGTCGTTGTGTGGAGTTAGCCGGGTGTGGCCACCTTTATATAGCGGATTTCAGTGAGGCTAGGCGTCCGGGTGCGTAAATGCGCGGTGCCGGAGTGGGTTTCTCGGCCGGCGAGCCTGCTTAATGGTGGCACGAACGGACAACGACATTGAACGGACGCGGTAGATATTCGTCCCGTCCCGTCCAGTCACGCGTCTCCGACATTGAACAGGCGTGGACACCGGAGACGCGTCGCGGGCGGCGCCCTCGGCCGGCGTGCCGCTTCAATGGCGGAGGCAGTGAGAGGTCGCGTCCGCCCTGAGCCGTCTTCAATGTTGAGCGGCGTGCTATACAACTGCATGAATGCGGGTAGCTGGCACCGGGCGGGAGCGCGCGGGAGGGAGGAGGTTTTTTTGGTGGACCAGGGCGGTCAGAAAACGGTCTTGGGATCGGTCCGGATTCCCGCAAACCTTTCCCACGTTTGTCTCCGATTTGCGGGAGAAATCGCGTCCGAACCGCTCCGCGGACCGATACAGATCAGCATCGGCTGGCTTCCGCGGTTCGGACAGCCCGATCCAAACGGTTACGGAATGTTTACGAGTTCGCCTTGGAGATGCACTAACAGGTGCATCAACATGCATCTTTGCATGCGGATGATGCATGCGGAAGCGGTGGACCTGGCCGATACTACTCGACCCTGTATGGACGAAATAACTTTTTTTTTTCAGAAACGTATGGACGAAATAACCGGGCCTAATCTCATAGAAATTCCGCTTGTAGCCCAACTCAGCATACCAGGTCCGCCTAAATACTCTGTCAAGTCGGCCTGGAGCCCGAACGGTTAATCCGGGGAAGTAAGAAATTGGGTGGGGGAGTTATTTTATTTCGTTTACCCTTTTTTTACCAGTGGGTATCGCGAGCACGCCGCCCACCTCCCGCATCTCTCCCCCTCACGTCGCAAACCCTGTGTCGCCACCACCGCCTCCTCCTCTCGCGCGGCGACCCCGCACCACCCCCCCCCCCCCCCCCCCCCCCGCCCGGGTCTCCTGCCCGCCGCTGCCCCGTCGACGAACGCCCTCCCGCCACCTCCGCCGCCTCCTCCTGCCTCCGCCGAGACATCTGCGGGTGCTCCTGCCCGCGCCGCCGTCTTCGACACCCGCCGATGCCACCGCGGTGCCTCGTCGAGAAGGGTAATTCGCTCTCGCATCCCTTCCGTTTCAAGGATCGGCTCCATTCCTCTTATTCCGGGATTTGAATCGTTGGGCGCCCAGATACATGCGCCTATAGGAAATAGAAATCTAAACTCCGTCGCGGGACTCCTAAAGGATCCTTATGCTTTCAGAGTGGATCCTATGGGCGCATTAATTCGTGGCCTGAGTTCGTCCTACCACGGGAGTTTTTCATAGGCATTGAAGCGGGTCGTTAGGGTTTTGATGGTACAAATAATTAATGGTACCGATTCCAGTACGCCAATGCCATCCCTCTGTGCCAGTAATGTACGTATAAACAATACCTACAGTCCTCATGTGTTGTTGCCATAGCGATATTCCGTAATTTTTTTGGGGGTGCGTCGTACTCATATGATTCATGTAAACTTGATTGCTCCCGTGTATTCCAATTTTTTTCCAAATTTTTTGCTTCATGGTATATTTGCGTATTTTATCCAAAGGGACATCTGCTGTGTCTTGGTATCAGTCTCAGTATCATTGTCATATCTCTAGTCTTGAATTCCTGTGGCTAAGAAGTTGTTATGTAATATGTACTGCAAACTGTCGCACAATAGCCTATTACGTTTCTTATTTAAAATGTTAAGTAGCTGATTGCAAAACCGATTTGTTGAGTACATGAGTGCAAACGCTTTGTGTTTACTGGCAAGAAATTTGCTTGGTGAATCAAATGGAACTGCAAGTATTTATGCATATATAGTCAATAAAGTGGTAACTTCACATATGACCATAAAGCTGAACTTTAATCATTTTACCATTTTCTGTTTAAGATGGAGCTCCATTATCTGTTCAGTAAGTTTATTTTTGTTTGTTCTGCCATACATTTGTTTTCATATGAAATTTCTACATTCCTAAACCGCACTTTTGTTTCTAGGTGTTGAATAAGTCATAAGTGTTTATGGACTTCAAGCCAGTAGAGGATTTTTCCGGCACTGCTTTTAGAAATCCTGCTTTATTTCACAGTGGATTGGCAGATCAGAACTTATCAAAGAAATGCTGATGGATCCACCTGTTATGCAAGCAGATTGCCAATTACAGAATGACGTGGAGAAAATATCATCTATTTCTTATGATAGGAAACATACCTTATCATGTAATGACCATGGGTGGCAAGCCTCCGATGTTCATCAGACAAATGCCGCGATAAGTTGTAACCCTGTTGAAGTTAGCAATTCTTCTGGCTCGAGCACAGATGAGAAAGTAGATGGTTCCTCTGAAAAGTCTTCTGTTAGCCTGGATGGTTTATCAGAGGTGAACTTTTTTGTACCGCATAAAGAAAAGAACGTCCAGGATGCTTACTTCAATGATGTAAGGTTTCAGTTGAATGCAAGCTTGGAAAATAATGGCTCCCCAGGGGATGTCAACTGCAGCAAACACTGCATCAGTAAGGAGGATTTACATCATTCCCAGGAGGAGATGTGTTCACCGTCCAATATAGTAACTGGACTTAGGCCATGCCAGTCAAATGGAGATGTCCTTCCTTCCAAAGGCAAGAAAATGACAGAAGTAGAACTCAAATATAACATCAATGTTGATGCAGAGAGTAAGGAATTTGGGACTGACATTGCAAATAAGGGAGTTGGGACTGACTTGGTAAACAAGGAAGTCGGCAATGATATGGCAGGATCTCATGATGCCCAAAAGGAGTTGTCGTGCCCACTTCAAGGTTTATCAGAAAGCGCATGCGATGGGTTAGTAAGTAAAATATTTTCTCAGGAAGAGAATGAGACATCTGTCTCACCTAAAAACGGCATGGATATGCTTGTTCATAACAACAGTTGTAATGGTAATACTAATGATGTTGGTGGAGAGATGGATACAAGAAGTATCGAAGAAGAAGATCATGCTGTGGCACTTTGGGTAAAGGTATGTCTATTTAGGACTAGGTGATTGTGGCTGTGAACGTCGTTGTATTAGTTCCTGATATTGAAATTATATGTCAAGTTGTGAACTTGTACAATGAGAAACTAGCCCTGGAAAAGTCGTGGTTGTTCAGTGTATACGTAGATGTCTTGGAGTAGGCACCAAATTCACCATGTTTTTCGGAACTCCACCTCTGAATTATTTCAACTTACACCCCTATACTCTGACCATCTATGTATATGAGAGATACATCTAGATCTATCCCATCTAAATTTTCTTGAAGAATCGTGGTATGTTCTTCAATTCCTACTTAAATGTTCCTATTTCATACCAGATGCATCTATGAATCTATAAACTATACAAAGGCATTTCTTTTCCTTTAACAATTTTGTTAGTATGATCCCTATGCACTATACAGAAAGCAGGTCTTTATTTTATGGCCTTATCTAAGATTTGTGATATATAATCTGCCTTCAAGTTTCTAAACACAGTGTAAATATTTTGTTCTGTTTACGCCATCAAACAACAACAACAACAACAAAGCCTTTAGTCCCAAACAAGTTGGGGTAGGCTAGAGGTGAAACCCATAAGATCTCGCGACCTCTGTTTACGCCATCCATTAGTTTATTATTACTGGACCATTCAAGTTACCAATGGGGTTTCCTTTATTGAAGCAAAACTATATATTGATCGCAAAAAATGCAAACGAGGTGATTTTTATCTGAGTATTCAGAACACCACCATGGAACCCAAGCTCTTTGATTTCCCTGATGGCTATGTCCTACTTTCTATTTTTTTTGCATGCTAACCGCTTCCTGCATCTCTAATGGCTCCACCCTGAACTCTCATTTTACTTATTCATTTGAAAACAGTGGAGAGGAAAATGGCGAACAGGAATTCGATGCTGTAGAGCAGACTGTCCTTTGTCCACTCTCAAGGCAAAACCAACTATCGACAGGAAGACCTATATTGTTGTTTTCTTCCCACAAACAAGGACTTATTCTTGGGTGGACATGCTACTAGTCCTTCCAATAGATGAATATCCTGTGCCACTTGTGAATGGAACTCATCGCAAATGGCGAAAGATGGTGAAGGATTTGAGTGTTCCTCGACGATTCATCATGCAGAAGCTTGCTATCTCAATGCTAAACTTTAGCGATGAACTTCACACTGAGGTATGCTCTTCCCTTGCAGTATTTGTATTCATGTGGTATCATTGCTCTTGACACTGTTTATATGTTTAATAGGCCATAATTGAGAATGCTCGGAAGGCAACAGCTTGGAAAGAATTTGCTCGGGAAGCATCATGCTGTAGAGATTACACTGATCTTGGGAAGATGCTTGTCAAACTTCAAAAGGTAAATCCAAGGACCTTATTCCATATGCATATGTCATGGTGCCTTGTGCTAATTTGCACCTAGCGAGTTTCATACTCTTGTTATATTCTCCTATTATTTTTATTTTCTTGAGGCAATTATCTAAGTATTTTTCCTCTCATTTTTACTCATCGTGCAATGGAAAGATCTCTGTAACTGTTATATTTGTATATCCGTTCACCACCTTATGTGTGTACGCATCACCCACAGTATTTTGGTACTTTGTTTCCCAAGACATTTTATATGGTAAATAACTTTGTGTGTAATTGCCACAACTTTGTCAAGTCTTGGGATCCAAAATGTTCCTATCGTGGTTCTAGTGTAATTGCCACAACTTTGTTAAGTCTTGGGACCCAAAGTGTTATCTAGGGATCTGTTGTCTCATAGGACTACCTCACCGCATTGTATCGTTCGGCCATGTATCCTTGGTGATTTTGCTTTATATATAAAGTGGGGCGAAAGCCTGATTCGAGATTTGGACACTGCTAAAGCCTGAAGGTTTCTTTCTATGCTTTAAAGTAATTGTAATGAAAGACATTATACGTGGGAAGTTGCTCAACGTCCATTGCAGCTATGGTCATATAGAAATAAGGCAGATAAACATAGTTTTTTATTGCATGAGGTCAATACATCATCCAATTTATCGGTATTGTATTTTTTTTTAAAAGCACAGCTGAGCAGCAAGTTGTTCATTATGTCCATCTATGCTTCACCCAACATTCACTGCTGATGCTGCAAAAATAATATAAATGCTTGAAGTAGCCTCTTCCTGGTATTTCTTGGCATTATCTCACCTTTTCTTTCTGAGGAAGCATTGGTTCACCTTAGTTGTTTGATTTCAGATGATTCTTCCAGACTACACAAGCTGTCATTGGCTCCAAAGTTCTTCTGACTTGTGGGGCCAGAAGTGTAATATTGCTCATGACGCTGAGACTGTTGAAATTCTTGCCGAGGTAATGTGGAATCCATTCGCCTTTAGGTCACCTTTTTTGGAGTGTGATTAAGTTTGTATGAAATAATTGTCATGCAGTTTTCAGTTTGTGACCAGGTTGCACGCTTGCAAAACCTCAATTTACTTGTTTTCTTATGTTCATTCTCGTTTCAGTCGGACTTAAATAAATATTTTAATATGATTGTACAGATAACAGTATGTATACGGTGTTAACCTTGTTCTTGAGTTACGGTTACTTTCTGGAGAACGTGTTCTGTATTTAAGAGTTGACTATCAATAAGTTCTTGAGTTCCTTGCGCAAGCTGCATAGATTTGGATGGAAAGATCGTAAATAATCATTTCTATGGTCTAGCTATCCCAGTTCTACTCTCACAATATAGGCTGCTTCTGTGGCTTATAGTTAAACTTGCTCCTGTGTATTCAGCTGCAATATTTATGGTGATGTGGAAGTGTACTCTCGTGTACATAATTTAACAGGGGTATGCATGTCATTACTCTTGTTAATGACTACTTCGTTTTCATGTTATTCCCTAGAGCTCAGTAATTTGTTTGGATTAGCTAATTTTCATAATCCCAGCCCAGCCCAGTAATTTGTTTGGATTAGCTAATTTTTATCATCCCAGCCTAGCTCAGTAATTTGTTTGGATTAGCTAATTTTCATCATCCCAGCCCAGTATGGAAACACTAAATCTGAAACAGTTAATGAGAAATGATATGCATACCCCTGTTAAATGGCATGCTTCAACCATTTCTTCCGAAGCATTAAATTAGGGGTAGAGAGCGGAAACATCACATAAAATATACTCATTTGCACTGAATCAGAGGAAGTATTGTGTTGATCGTGTATTAACATGTAGAAATGCCTGCTGTTTCCAAAATGAAGTAGATCACCTCTTACTGAATAGACTATGCTAATAAAAGAATAGAAGGCTGTTAAATTTCATGCTTTAACTTGAGCTCTGTGGCAGCATCAAGTTTGTCAATGATGTCATTGCTGTTACACTATTAAAGTTCCTTTGCAGCAAAAATATAGGCCTCTGTTGTTGCTTTACCAATAAAAATTGCAAAACAGAAATTTAAGATTTTGTAAGCTACTTCTCTTGGCGAATATCGATTACTTCCTTTGTTAGATTTGGCATATGCTACTATTTCTTAGGCTTGTTAAAACTTGGCCAACCTCGTTAATTCTTTCCTTCTAACGCAGGAACTTAGGCAGTCTGTTCTTTGGGACAAGGTTGATGAGTTATGGAATGCACCAATGCAGCCTGAATTAGTACCAGAGTGGAAAACATGGAAACAAGAAGTCATGAAACAGTTCTTTTCATCACATGCTGTAGGTAATACGGGCAACTTTGATCATAGCAATAGCTATGATGATCCAAGTATGGATCAACAAGCTTGCAGAAAGCGTCCCAAACTTGAAGTGCGCAGAGGAGAACCACATTTTTCTCACGTGAATGATGCTAACTGCAGCATTCTCAGCGAGGGCCTGAACAGTAATAACTTCCCTAGTAGACCTATCACCGATGGACATATGGAAGTGTTAGCATCAGTGGATCAGAATAACACTGTCACCTTCCTCAGTAATTCTGGCCCCCATGAGATTGCAGAATCAGGTTGCATCAACCCAGCTTTACAGAATGCCAGACATGAGTTTGATTCCTTAAAGAATTCTCGGCAGTGTTCTGCATACATAGAAACAAAAGGAAGACAGTGCGGCAGGTGGGCTAATGATGGTGATATTTATTGCTGTGTGCATCAAAGCATGCATGACCGTTATTCTAGGGAGGACAGGGGACTTAGTGGTGATGCTATGGTCTGTAGTGGTATGACTAATTTGGGTAGACAATGCAAGCATCGAGCCCAGCATGGTTCTATTTTCTGCAAAAAACACCGTTCCCAGACAAGCCTGGATACTGTAAGCTCTGATAATTTATTCAGTTCATCTGGGGGTCTCCATAAAAGGGAAGAGTCTCCAAAAGGAATGGAAAAGAATTCCAACTCAAGTGCAATATGCATTGTGGATGCAGAAAGGGCCAGTAGTTCCCAAGCTCCTCTTCAAATGCAATTGACCTCGACCATGGCTGCAGAGATTTCAGGTGATAAAGCTTGTGGATTGGAGAACCCTGATATGTTCTACCCCATGTCAACTTCCATGGCCAAAGCTAATTCAGATACTGATCTTTGCATTGGAATTCTTTCTCATGACAATATTGTTGAATGCCAGGATTATGCTAAGCGACACACTCTTTACTGCGAGAAGCACCTTCCAAAGTTCCTTAAACGTGCCAGGAATGGAAAGAGTCGACTCATATCTAAAGATGTTTTTATCAATCTATTGAAGGGCTGTGCATCAAGGCAAGAAAAAATATGTTTACACCGGGCATGTGAGTTTCTTTATTGGTTCTTGAGAAACAACTTCTCTCGTCAACAATCTGGTCTTGGTAATGACTATATGCCTCAGATTCTAGCTGAAGTGTCTAAGTATACTGATGTTGGAGAATTTTTGTTAAAGTTGATCTCTAGTGAAAGAGGAAAACTCACAAATCTTTGGGGCTTTGGTACAAATGGATCTCAGCAAATAAATCCTGATAACCAAGAGGGATCTATGATAGTGTTGCAAGAAGAGAAAACTAATCATTCAGCTGGTTTGAAGTGCAAGATATGTGCCCAGGAGTTCTCTGATGATCAGTGTCTCGCGTTACATTGGACAGAAGTTCACCGAAAGGAGACCCGATGGCTGTTCAGAGGGTATTCTTGTGCTGTTTGCATGGACCCATTTACCAACAGAAAAGTTCTTGAAAAACATGTGCAAGAAAAACATGGTGCTCAATATCTCCAATATTCGATTCTCTTCCGATGTATGTCATGTGACAGCAACTTCTTGAACATGGATCTGCTATGGCAACATATAGTTTCAGATCATGCCCATGAGTTCGGGCTTCTTGATGCCCCGCAACGACCTAAAGGTCAATCTGTAAGAACAGAAGGGACAAGTTTCAAGGCCCTCTATGATAACCATGACCTTGGGAAGGATGATGGCTCACAAAAGTTGACCTGTAGACTATGTGGGTTGAGATTCGATCTACTGGCAGATCTTGGCCGCCACAATCAAGTTGCTCATATGGACCAAGGTACGGTTGGCCACATTCCACCAGGACGTGGGAAGTATCAACTTAACCGTGGCCGACACTACTATTCTGCATTCAAGAAAAACCTACGACCATCAGGTTCATTAAAGAAGAGGAGTAGCTCAGGGTTTGAGAAACATTTTGATATTTCAAGCTCTGATCTATCTATGATAACATCGCAAATTGCGGAACCTGAAACAGCTAACCTTGGTAAGTTAGTGGATTTCCAATGCTCAGATGTGGCTCAAACTTTATTTTCAAAGATTCAAAAGACAAGGCCCCATCCAAGTAACCTTGATATTTTATCCGTGGCCCGTTCTGTATGCTGTAAGACAAGTCTTCTTGCTGCATTGGAAGTGAAATATGGAACCATGCCTGAAAACATATTTGTGAAAGCTGCAAAGCTTTGTAGTGACATTGGCATCCCAATCAATTGGCATCAAGAGGAATTCACTTGCCCTAAGGGATGCAAATCTGGATATACTTTAAATACCCTGCCACCTTTAGAGCTTACCCACGTTGATTTCCCCGTAGTAGCTTCTGTGATGAATCCTCCAGAAAATGATGGAATGTGGGGCATGGAAGAATACCATTATGTTCTTGATTCAGAGCACTTCATGTGGAAGCTTAAAAATGAGAGGGTTCTTTGTGAAGATGTAAGCTTTGGCAGGGAGAAAGTTCCAATTGTCTGTGCAACTGATGTTGATGCAAAAGAATCTCTCCATATGAAACCTGAAGAATTATTGCAGCATTGCAGTTCTGTGCCATGGCAAGGTTTTCACTACGTCACAACTCGTTTGATGGATTCATCTCTTGTTGATTCAGAGGTACTCTTTTGGAACAAATTGTCATCTTTAAATGGAAGCATATAAATTCCACAAAGGGGGCTTGGCCTTCTTCCTTTGTTTTCCTTCCATCTATGTAAATTTGGTTTAGTTATCAAATCAGTTTTCTAATAAATTATGTATCTGCAGAGTTACATGGTTGGCTGTGCGTGTTCTCATGCCCATTGCTCTCCTGAGAAATGTGATCATGTGAACCTCTTTGACAGTGTTTATGAGAACCTAGTGGATATGTATGGTATGCCGATGCATGGCAGATTTGCGTACGATGAAAATGGCAAAATCATTTTGCAGGTACTAGTTGTTGACATTGACACATATTTTATTATAGATGTAATGTAAGAGTTGAAAAAAAGCGCACTAAACAAGTAAACAACTGTCCGTAATATCGTGATTATTCTGCACTTAGTATGCCATTGATAGGGTGGTTGATATCATGATATGTGACCAGCAGGCGATGTATTTTGTTATCTTTACGAGTCTAGAAAGGCAATGTAATTTGTTATCTTTATGAGTCTAAAAAGGTTTGTGGTTGTGTCCGATACCATGTCCATGTGTATATTTTCACGCACTCTTGTACAGTGTACCATCCACAATGATCATTCTGCATACCTAAACTGCTTTATATTGTCAAAGCAATCTCACCTGTCACATAAGGTTGTAATTGTGTAAAGACTCAAAGGCTTGCTTTTGTCCTCCATACATTGTGAGCTGCTCAAACAATTCTATACAGGTCCTTGGAGACCACCATTTACTGTTTCTTACATCCATGGCGACTATTTTTGAACCATGAGAGCATATCATTATCGTCCCATGTGCTTTTTAGCGACTTTAACTTATTTGATTCGTTCGAAACTTTCGGCAAGTGTCAAATTCGATGTGCCTGACCCATGGCTTGAGGCCTGAACGATGTAGAGTTGCTCTGTGTGTCTGCGTGTAAATCTTGTTCCACTGAGTTCTTTTTAAAAAATGTCACATTTCCATCCTCTAGTATTATTTTCATCCCTGATATTGTATATAGTTTGATGCATGTGCATGTTTTGTCGAATTGGCAGGAAGGATATCCGATATACGAGTGCAATTCACTATGTACCTGTGGTGCATCCTGTAAAAATAAAGTTTTGCAGCAAGGGCTGCTGGTCAAATTGGAACTCTTCAGAACTGACAATAAGGTGAAATACTTGCAACCTGGCTTTGGTTTCCCTGAACCCTGCTCACAGTCCTTAGCTGTTTTTATTAAACATGCTTCACAAGTCATACTGTAATGTTTTCCAATGCTTCAGGGTTGGGCTGTTCGAGCTACAGAACCAATTCCACAGGGTACTTTTGTGTGCGAGTATGTTGGGGAGGTTGTGAAGGATGATGAGACCATGAGATACGCAGAAAGGTCTGTTAATTCTTTCTCATGCCTTACTGTAGTTATCAGATGTACAGAAGTAGAGAACATGGGCATCATTGAAAATTTCATGTTTAGTTTGATATCCACTGTCTGGTACTTGATGATTATGATTACTCTTGTTCTCCAGTCTTGAATCCAATTGGTATTTTCATGTACAATTTTCATCGTATGAATTCTCATCCCGCAAAAATCCGACCTCAATTGCAGAGCAATGTCATGCCATTTCCTATACTCTAGGAATTGTTGATGTTTTATGTTCTTGTGGAATCGTTTTTTTTTTTCCTTCTAGAAAACTGACAAAAAAGTACCTGAATTCCAGTGAGTCAAAAAGTGGTTGCAGCTACCTTCTTGATATCGCTTCGCATATTGATCGGGAAAGAGTTAAGACTTTAGGGACTACGGCATACATGATTGATGCTACAAGATATGGGAATGTGTCCCGCTTTATTAATCATAGGTAATTGGACTATTTTATGTATTTTAGGAGCATCTATACCACTGGAGCAAACTAATTCTGAAGCAATGCTCATTTGTGTGTTTCTTCATGACAGTTGTTCGCCTAACCTTAGTGCCCGCTTAGTTCTGGTGGAAAGCAAAGATTGCCAACTTGCTCATGTTGGCTTGTTTGCCAGTCAAGATGTAAGAATATTTTAGCTGTACTATTTCAACATAAACGACGAGCAGTAAAATCTATACTTATTTTATTTTTGCTAATTGTTGCTACTGTTTTTCTCAAGATTGCTGTTGGAGAAGAATTGTCCTTTGATTATCGACGGAAGCTGCAATCCGGTGATGGCTGTCCCTGCCATTGTGGAGCTCAGAATTGCCGAGGCCGTGTTTATTGAGTTTGCAGGGTGAGAAAATAAAAGGAATGATCCATTGCTTGTAGCGCATCTTCTGAAGCTCGTAGAATGGTGATCACTTGGCAACTATTAACATTGTTTTTCCTAGAGCTTGAGTGCAGAGGTAGGATCCTCATTCTTGATGCAACCAATTGAGTGCAGGGGTAGGGTCTCATTCTGCATGCCGCCACCAAGTAGTGTTTGTGATATAGGACTCTCACAGCAGTGACACTAGGTACACCATAGCATTGATTTTAGTCATGGCTACATCATGCTTAACTGACGATTTGTTAGAAGCAGCCCGAAATTAGAGTGATTCAGGCTTCATTTTCGTAGGCGAGAATTCAGCGTCTTTGTAAAATATGTTCATTCAATTTTTACTGCTCTTGAGCTCCCATCATCGAAGTTGAAGCAAAGAGTCTGTACTAGTTAGTGAGACTGTTGGTCATGGAGTTTTGCTTATGTTGTGGTGTCTGTTTTCGGAAATTGTTATGCACTGTAATTATGGATTTGTGGACCTGAAAAGAAGGAAATCAATTTGCAATCGTTCTTAATTATGGAGTAATCTGATCCGTGATTCTGATCCATGATTCTCAAATCAAAAAAATGAAAAATAAAACCTGTTCCGTGATTCTGTGGTGGTAGGTCAATGTGTCGTCCTGTTCAAGTGCTTTAAGAGCATATATCTACCAAAACAAATACGACTGCCTCACAACGGGGACCAGCGCTGTGGAATGTGGCTACGGGACGCTGTGCCTTTCGTTGGATGCATCTTCCGAACCACATAATCAAAGTACATGGTTAATAACTTGGTGGTGTATCCGGAGTTCTTTTTGCCCTCTCGCAACAGCATAGCACCGGCGAGAACGGATACCTCTGGATATTCATTCATGTGTCGGACGGACAAGTTTAACGCGCAGGACAGGGACGGTAGCAGAGAATGTGACGGGGAATGAAGGGAGGGGAGAAAGCGGCCGGGTGATTCCCATTGACCACACCTCATTTTCAAGACAGTCCGATGCTTTGACCCCCGACCCCGCGTCGCTCCTCCTGGGGGCGACTCGGGGGAACCTAACCCGCCGCCGCCGGGCTCCCCCTCTGAGCGCCCTCATCTCGCCGCTGCCGCCGGCTTCGCCGCGGCGGCGGCGGCCCTCGCCTCCGAAGGTGGCGCGGGAGAGCTGCGGTGGATGCGGTGGCGAGGTTTGTGGGCGCGCGGTGGCGTCATCCTGGAGGATCTGGGCGCACGCAGCGGAGGCAGCGCCGGTGGCAGTGAGGGCGCTGGTGGTGGGCGCTCCAACGGCGGAGTTTGCGGGGCTGTGGATGCTCTCCCGCTGCTTGGAGCTGCTCGGCCAGTTGGGGGTCAGATCCGCCCGGATCTGGCGTCCCTTGTGGCGGCTGCGCCTCACCGGAGATCGCAAGCCGGGGCGGCGGCCCCGGACCTGGTGGAGGCACCTTCCTCTTCCTCCCTCGGTTTGGGTGGGGAGGTGGTGTTGTGGCTGACCGCCGCGGGTCCAACTCACAGATCCGTTGGTGGTGGCGCTCGGATGTGCTCCTGTGGCAGCGGCAGGGCGCCCTCGGGTGCCGGGGGCTCCTTCCTTGGCTTGTGGAGCTGCGGTGGTGGCGGTGAACCGCAGTTATGGATGGCGGCGTGGCGGCGCCGCATAGGTGGGTGTGCTTCGGTGGTCGTGGAGACAGGTCTCCGGCCTTCGGGGCAGACGTGGATTGGTGGACGACAACGATGCCCCTGCCCAGTTTGCTGCGCTCAAATGCTCCGGGCTTCCTTGTGTGGCTCGGCGGTGAAGGAGGTGCTCCGGGCGAATGCCTTGCACTTGCTTGGTCGGTGCCGATGATGGCGTCGCTCTCGGGCGTCGCATTCCTTCCTGAAGGCCTCATTGTGGAGCTACCTCTACCGCCACGAGTGTCATGTGATCTCCGGGTGAAAACCCAAGCTCCGTCGGAGCGGGCGACGGCGACACCTATGTTGTTACCTTCTTGGAGGCGTCGCCTTGGAACCTTGACACTTAGGGCAGCGGGTTTGCGGCAGCTACAGGGTTGCCTTGTGGTCAGGGCGGTGGATGTCGGGGCGGCGGCCTCGAGCAGTGGATGTACGCCGAGGCGGAGGCCTCGGATGGCCATGCAGCGGCGGTCCTATGGGGTAGACATGTGGCTCAGCATGGTATGGGTGGTGACCTGGTGCTACGAGGGTAGCGAGTTCTTCGGCCCGGTTGACGCGATCTGCGGGGTCGGTCTGACTGGCACGTCGGGGCGGCGGCCCCGGATGTCTGGCGCAACGTTTGTGGTCTGCGAGCGGGCGTCTTGTGTAGCAAGGGCTACGAGGTGTCCGTGTCGTGCAACGATGCGGCTCGCAAGCGAGCGGGGGATGTCGGAGCGGCGGCTCCGGAGTCGGTGGTGTGTGTTTGTTGCAATTGTGGCCTTGGGTTGGCTGGTCGACGAGGCTACATTGCTTGTGCGGTTTTTTGGCCTGGTTTTCCTCATAAACTGGGTCACTATGTGAGGTTTTCGATCCGGTTTCCCTTATAAACTGGATCAATTCTTTTCTTCTTAATGCAATGCCAGAGTTCCTGGCCATCTGACGAGGTTCCGTCAAAAAGATTCCCATTGACCACCTTTCTCCTAGCAACGGATCACGTGTGCTCCATGCTCTTCTGTTGCGAGCTAGCGACTTGCAAAACCAGTAGTGAACTCTCAACGCACAAAGTCTTCAGAGATTACATAAAAAACCTCCTGTAGCTAGGACTGGCACGTACGTGTTAATGGATTATCATCACGCACAAGAGTGTGCACAGCTCGATGTCAACAATAGATATGATTCTTATCCAAGAGGTAAATTTGTGTGCGCAGTGAGCAAAGATAATATGGAAGCAGTACCTCAGGCTGGCAGGATTATCAGTCACCACAAGGCACGATTCCTATCTTATCCGAGGTAAATTTGCGTGCGCAAGTAGCAATGGCAATCTTTTAGCTAGGGATAAATAAACAGGATAAGCGGAACGCCACTTTGAAGGGTGTACCGGGAATCTCATTCACCCGCCCTTTGCATATCTGCTAGATTATGGATCTTTTGCTTTACAAAGGAATCATCTCAAAGTTAGCACATGTACATTGAAGGTCGCAATGCAATAACATCGACTAGACCCACGTGTGTTCACGACAATCACTTGGTGATAAGGGGTAGATTACAGTTTGCACCACTCAAATTGAATCTAGCTGTGGAAACATCCGTCCTATTCGGGAGCATTCGATAAACAAAAAGTTACAGAAACACCAAACTAAACTTCGCGACAACCCTTGACATTGGCTCGATTGGACCCCACAATGCTTAATAAACATAAGAAAATATAGTGAGCAACAAAATCTAGATAGATGATCAAGCTTAGACATTTTCACAGGTGAAAATGTTAAAATGACCTATATTTTGATCTTTTTTGCTTTACAAGGAATCATCTCAAGTTGGCATATACATAAATAATATTGAAGGCTACAATGCAATAACGTCGACTAGTTCCACGTGTGGTCACGCAGGGAGCACACTAGCCACTTGGTCAAACATCAGTTTACCTTAATTACAGTATGCACCACCCGTACCGAAGCAAGTTGCACGGATATTCGCCCTTTTGGGAACATCCGATAAAAAGAAGTTGCACAAACATCAAATTGCACATTGCAACAACATTTGGAATCAACTCAGTTGGACTTGGACCCAACGACCCATCAACTTGTCCTCTACCTCATTCGTTCCAAAATTTATGTCTTTTAGGACATTGACACAATCTTCAAGTCGGTTACTCTACAAACATCTTGTCTTGCATAATAATTATACACTATAAGACTATTGTTCACAATAAATCTAGGAATTCTATTCTTTTAGATGGTCAAGCTTAGAAGTTTTGAAGGGCGAAAATAAAAAAATGGCATATATTTAGGACATGAGGTAGTATTTCGACATCAAGAGATCTTTATTCATTTGACAAAGGGTTTGACCACAACCATCATCAACAACATGAACAATTGGCAAATGGACCTACTAGTGCCGCACCTTGCTAGTTGCGGGTATCATTGATCAGAGCATAAGTATCACTCTCACGAGCCATCTCCTGTTCTGCTCTCCCGCACTCTTTTATATATCATATTGTCTCCAAAGATACTTATTTTAACTCTGCTTCTGAATCACCACAAGCATAGTAGCACAATGGTGGAACTGGGAAATTATCACATGTGGCTACCAGAGGCTTGCAATCTACAATGTAAGATGCTTAGAACAATAAACCAGTTTTTTGCTCCAGTGTTGGTACTTATTTAGAGCGGGTGCTTATTTAGACACATTTTCATAGAAATTAGCATAAGTGCTTAAGAAAAAACCTATTTATTTTTATAAACTATTCCGTCCGTTCACAAATATAAGATGTTCTAACTTTTTTCTGAATTAGATGTATATCGTTTTAGTGTGTTTGTTCACTCATTTCAGTTTGTACGTAGTCCATATTGAAATATCTAAAACATCTTATATTTGTGAATGAAGGGAGTAGCTAATACCATGTGCCTTCCTGCGAGAATTTATAGCAATAAATTTATTTAGAATAAAATTAGAATATTGCCCCTTCAAATTCTCGTCATATACGATGGTAGCAGACCTAGCAGCAAATGGAGGTTGGCTTGCACGTTATAGTTCATCATGACCTTTTTCCTTGGGGTACAATTGTTTGCTGCTGAACAAAATGGTGATGGTGAGGGCTTTGCCTGTGCTTGATAGCATGTCCTGAAAAAAGGAATACGAAAGGATTGAATGTACCTAATGATGTTGAGGCCTATGTGGCATGTGTGTATGTTGACAGAAATAGAAGTAGTAGGGATCAACTATTTATTTATAATAGATGATAGAAAAAAGTCCATTTTACTACCCTGAATAAAGTGGGTGGTTCACTTTACCCCCTGATCAATATTTCTGCTCCTTTCACCCCCTGAACAAACCCATACCGGTTAAAACACCCCCCTGACTGGTTTGTCTCCACCCGCTGCTGATGTGGCAGTAGTCAATGGCGGTATTTGACCAGTGGGGCCCACTCGTCAGGTGACCCATCAATGTCTCCCGGCGGCGCTGTAGGTGGTTGTGGTGGCGCGGCTGACCGGAGCAGCAGCTATGGGCACGGACCGGAGGTGGAGGCCGATGGTGGGGTCGCTGGACGGCGGCGAGGTGCTGCAGGAGGCCCGGAGGTGGCCGGCGGCGAGCTCCTGGTTGGAGCAGGAGCTGTGAAGCGGCGGACCAGAGCTGGGCGTGAGAGGTCGTGGCCTCTCGTCGACCAGAGGCGGCCGACCATGGGGGAGGGGGGGAACGGGGTGCAGGGGCGGTGGCGCTTCGCACCACTTCTCACCCCTGGCTGCGCGGGGCAGGAGGCGCTGGGCTGGGCCTTGCGGGGGCGTCGGGCCAGCGGATCTGGCAGGGCGACGCGGGACTTGGCGCTGGAGCGAGCGTCGTCCTCCTGGCGGCGCAGTGCAGCTCGGGCGCTGCGGTTTGGGGAGGCCGGCGGGCGCGGCTTCCGGCGGGGAGGAGGAGATGGGGAGCATCCGGATCCGGGCGAGGAAGGCCGGTTCTCACCGGAATCGGCGCTGGCGGCGGCGGACGGAGCTCCATGGCGGCTCCTGGTGCTCCTGCGAGAAGAGAGGAGAGAGAGACGTGAGGGAAGGAAAGAGAGAGAAGAAGAGAGAAGAAGGGGAGGAAGAGAGATAGGGCAGGGAGGAAGAGGGGCGGCGCGACTGGAGCTGCTGCTGATGCGGGCGCTCGCCGGCTGCGGCAGGGAGCCACCGGCGTGAGGAGGAGGGAGCTCGGGAGATCTGAGGGCACTGTGGTTGGCCAGATAATGTCCGGGGACACAGGAGCAAATGTCCAGGAGCATTTTGGACGATTATGGGTCAAAACCACCGTTGACTAGTGCCACGTCAGCAGGAAGTCGAGACAAACCACCCAGGGGTCTCTTTTAACCGGTATGGGTTTGTTCAGGGGGTGAAAGGAGCAGAAATATTGATCAGGGGGTAAAGTGAACCACACACTTTATTCAGGGTAGTAAAATGGACTTTTTTCTAGATGATACCCCGCGCGTTGATGTGACAAATGGTTGAATGTATTTAAATGAGATTTAGTTGTATGAAACATGAATATTTGGATTAATAATAATAAAATTGCTGCAGATATTCTTTATTATCAAGTTCCAACAGAAATCCTGTTGGACCGTGATTTCTTCCTAATATCCCCAGCTAATATGATGTGCCTATTAAATGAATATTTGTTGGGCCCTGGATATCAAGGGTTTGTAGAATCATAAGAATCCTCCATTAGTATTTGAGAACCAAGGTATCAAATCCATGAATACCCCCTACAAGCCAATGACCAGCCTGGCACACAACTAGAGAACTTCTTTTGGTCCCCAACTCAGTCTAGTGCGATTGTCAATCTCACTAGCTTTGCTAGTTACAAGAATTAATGTATTTAGTGGTTGGAAATGTTTTTTTGTTTGCAAAGGAATTTAGTATTTGTAATATTAAGGAACAGAAAAGAAAGTAAATGAGGTTGTGTTTATGAGGAATAAAGTACCCCGGTCCATTTCACCAGTGGCATCTCTCCAAAGCAGCATATGTGTGGTGAACAAATTACAATTGCACATTGATTAATTGTAGTTTTATATTTGATCATACATGTCATGATTGCACATAGGCATTACATCATGATATCTTTGTAGACCATTATCCAACTGCATCTATAGCTAATATTCCACTCCAAAACCGCTATCCAATATGCATCCCAAAGTATCAAGTAAAATCAAAGCATTGCATTAAGCAAGATTCTTTTACAAGAAATTTTTTGGCGGGACTGCATTAAGCAAGATGACATAATGTTGATAGTGTTGGGGAACGTTGCATGGGAAACAGAATTTTTCCTACGCTCACCAAGATCAATCTAGGAGATGGACATCTACGAGAGGAGAGATTGGATCTACATACCCTTGTAGATCGCTAAGAGGAAGCGTTAAGAAACGCGGTTGATGTAGTCGAACGTCTTCGAAATCCAATCATGATTCGTCCCGCGAACTCCCGATCCAAGTGCCGAACGGACGGCACCTCCACGTTCAACACACGTACGGCTTGATGATGCCTTCACCTCCTCGATCTAGCGAGCAAGGATGAAGTAGTAGTTCGAGTCCTCCGGCAGCACGACGGCGTGGCGGTGGTGGTGGTGGAGTAATCTCAGCAGAGCTTCGCTAAGCTACGCGGAGAGAGAGAGGAACTACGAGGGAGAGGGAGGGCAGCGCCGTGGCATGGATGGGTGCGGCTGCCCTCTCTCCCCTCCTCTATATATAGGAGGGAGGGTGGAGGGAGGGGCGCCCTAGGGTTCCCCTAAGGGGGGCGGCCACAAGGGGCAACCCTAGATGGGTTTTGGGCGCCTCCCCCTAGGAGCCTTGGCCCCAAGGCAAAGGGGCGGCTGTGACGCCCCCGGCCCGATCGTGCACTAATCATACACGCAAATGCACACGATCAAGCCTAAGGACTCACGGGAAGATATCACAACACAACTCTAAAACATAAATAAAGTCATACAAGCTTTATATTACAAGCCAGGGGCCTCGAGGGCTCGAATACATAAGCTTGCGAACAAGCGTCAGCGGAAGCATCAGATATCTGTGTACAGATATGAAACAGAAACAGAAAGGCCTTTAGAAAGGCGGGGCAAAATAAAACACTACGATCGAAAGGCGTAGGCCTCCTGCCTGGGACCCTCCGATCCTACTCCTGGTCGTCAGTCAACTCATAGCAGAATCCATCCTCTGGGTGTAGTAGTGAGCGTCGTCGGCAGGGCAGCTGTCTCAGGGCTCCGTCATCTTGGTCACGATAAACTGATATGGGGAGAAAAGGAAACAAAGCAACCGTGAGTACTCAGAAGTACTCGCAAGCAAGGATCTACACTACATATGAACATTTTCAGGGGAGGCTGTATATTGGGACTGGGCTGCAGAAATGCAAGAATAGAGAGAAGCCTAGTCCTATCGAAGACTAGCATCTTCAGAGGTCTTGCAGCAGTAGAAGAGAGTAGAACAGTACAATATAATGTAGTATTATCATTAAGTCTCAACCTCACCCAGAGATCCTTTCTCGACTCCCTGCGAGAAAGCAATCCCAGAGCCATACGGTCATCAACCTCGTCCGGAGATCCCTTCTCGACTCCCTGCAGAAGCAATCCCAGAGCCTCAGTATCCAATATCCAGTTCTAAAATTGTATCAATCAACATACAACTCCGAGTGTCCTTTACCGTAGGACCGGCTATCGTAGAAGTATTCTTCCCTGCAGGGGTGCACCAACTTACCCAACACCTCGATTAACTCCGGCCGAACACACTTTCCTGGGTCATGCCCGGCCTCGGCCAAACGACACATCGCAACCCTACCTACAGCTCAGCAGAGAGGTCCCCGCCGGTCTACATCCTAAGCGCAAGGGGGTCTTGGCCATCGCCCCTCGCCCTCCGGTTCGTTGCGCACATGGTGAACCAGGCACCAACACTACAGGAAGGCGCCGGTCCGTCCGTGCCGCCATGCTGAACTAGACGTCGAACCGAGCTTTCGGCTGATGCATACGATGCAGAACGCCCATACTATGCCCACGTGATGGTTAGTGCTATCAGGCCAGAGGCCTGCTCGGATCAAATATCCAAATCGTTAATGGACTAGGGCTTGCGGTAACGAGCAGAGACTCACGAAAGATGTGACCCCGTCGCCCCGTCTCGAGGACTTGCTGCAAGGGTTAAGAATGCCCGGCCGCGCCTCGTATTCACCACTCGGGCACCACACTGGCACCCGTCTTCACAACACTCGCCACTCAGGCGCACGCGGGTACCCCTCAGGGTCGACCCGCCTATCCAAGTAACATTGTAAAGTCCAAGTATCCGTGTGTCCATAACATCAGGGAATCCGAGGTATCACCCTCATTGGATTCCTACTCGATGTGTCTGTCAAGGTGAACTCGGAGGATTCACCCTCGATGGGTTCACACTTGATGTGTTGCACAACAGCGTTGTTACCGGAAGTGGCGAAGGAGGAATCACCCTCGATGACCACGACCGAATAGCTACTCTACAGGGTTAACATCAGAAGTGCTACATGAGGTTTCACCCTCGGCACTCGATAGTAACGCTGCAGTGTCATTACAACTAAGGGGGGGTGATGTGCGGTGTCGGGTCCTGGTCTTCAATCCCGTTGATCGGGTCTTCTGACGATCCAGCGCGGCAGTCGGGATAAGTGGGGTCACTGATAGGTCTCTACCCAGCCTAGACTAAATAGTTTAGGATATGCAGGTAATTATCAACAGCAGGTTACAATGAACAGGCTATGCATCAGAATAGGTAAAGCAGGAGCAGCAACAGCAATTCTAATGCAAGCATGAGAAATAGAATGGGCGATATCGGGATGATCAAAAAGGGGGGGGCTTGCCTGGTTGCTCGGCGGCAAGGGCAAGGTCGTCTATGGTGTCTTCGGGATCCGGAGCTGCGTCGGTCTCGGGGACGACGTCGGGGTCGGGGGCTATCGAGAGAGAAGAGGGGGAGGAAACAGTATAAATATAGAGCAAACATGAGCATGACAAATACGATACAAGGTGCTAGGGGTAGTCTAACGCAGCATCACACGTAACAGACGGAGCGGGAGAATATCTGACGATATTTCCCGGGTCTTTGGAATTATCGGACAGAGGATAAGAGGGGAACGGTTGCAAGTTCGGATAGTTAGGGACGTGTGACGGACGAACGGACCGCGTATTCGGATTCGTCTCGTCGTTCTGAGCAATTTTCATGTACAAAGTTTTTCCATTGGAGTTACGGATTATTTAATATGATTTTCTAAAGTTTTTATTAATTTCTAGAATCTATTTAATTATTTAAATCAACATTATCCGAAACAGTGTCTTGCTGACGTCAGCATGACGTCAGGACCAGTGGGTCCCACCTGTCATAGGCTGTTAGGTTAATTAGTGGTTAACTAATTAATTTACTGTTTAATTAACACTAACTACTTAATTAGATTAACCTAATCAGGATTAATTAACTTAATTAATTAACTAATTAATTATTTTTATTATTTTTTTTATTTTTTTTAATTAAACGTTTTGGGCGTGGGCCCCGCGTGTCATAGTCAGGGGGGCACCGGGCCCATCTGTCGGTGGCCCATAGGCCACGGGCGTGCGGGCGCGGCGCGCGTGCGCAGCGCGGGCGCGGCGGGGCGCCGCCAGGGGGGACTAGGCGAGGCCGTGGCCTCGCGGGGGCGCCGGCGCGCGGCAGCAGAGGCTGGTGCGGAGCGGCTCGGTGCGAGGCACCGCGGTGCGAGGCCGGGACCGGCGAGGTGCGCGCGCAGCAGAGGCAGGAGCAGAAGCAGGCAGCGGCGACGGCGACGTGCGACGGAGGCGCGGCCACGGGGAGGAGCAAGCAGGCCAGCGGCAGCAGGGTACGTCCCGGGCGCGCGCGGGGCGGAGCCTGGCCGGAGCGCGGCGGGGAGTGGGCGTGGCGACCGCGGGACGGGCGCGGGGAGCGTGGCGTCGGGCGCGCGGCGGCGGTGACGAGCGCGAGCGCGCGAGGGAGAGGGAGGGAGCGAGGAGGGGCGTGGCTCACGGGGAGGATGCAGGGAACGGGGCAGTGGGCGCGATGTGGCCGGCGAGGGAGAGGCGAGGAGGAGCGACGGGGTGCAGCGAGGTCCGACGATGGGGCGGCGCCGGGGAGTTGGCGACGGCGCGAGGCGCCGGGGTCGACGACGAGGCGAGGCCGCGCGGCGATGGCGACCGGCGACGGCGACGGGGTCGGGGGGCGACGACCGGGGGCGGCGTCGGGCGCGGGGCAGCGCGCGTGCCCGCGATCTGGATCGGAGAGAGGGGGGGGGGGGACACAGGGAGGCGGGGTGGGGTTAGGGTTTCGCTCGGTGGGGATGGGGGTTGTAGGAGGAGTGGGCCGTTCGGCTGGTCGGCTGGAGTGGCCAGCTGGGCTTGGCCCAGTCGGGGGGGGGCCCTGCTCTTTCTTTTTTTTCACTTTGGGTTTTTCTTTTATTTTTCTATTTTCTGTTTTTGCAATAACGTGTGGCCTCACAATTAGTTTTGTAAAATATGTGAACTAGTCACAAAACTCCAGTGCATAATCTACTAATGCCATAAAATGGTTTTGAGCCCATACCATTCCATGTGCAATTTTATAAAACAAAAGGGGGTTTAAATACTGCTGTTTTGGCATTGTTAGAGTTACTTAATTAATTTATTAAATGTTGGTTACAATTTTAGAATAGTCTCTGGAATATTTGCCATTTAATGAACAATTTAGTTTTCAAATTTGAACAACTTTTATTTTCCACTTTCATTTAAATTTGGATTCTGAGTTAGGAGTTGAAATGCTATATGATGCAAATGATGTTTAGGCACTGATAATCATGATGACATGGCATAATCAAAAGGGTGATTACTGTAGTTAACCACTAGGGGTGTTACAAATCTCCTCCACTAATAAGAATTCTCGTCCCGAGAATTAAGAGGTAGAAGGGAAAAGTTCGGGGTATTCCGCACGAAGATTATCCTCGCGTTCCCAAGTGGCTTCATCTTCGGTATGATTTGACCACTGCACTTTGAGGAACTTGGTAACCTTCTGACGGGTTCGACGTTCAGCTTTATCGAGGATGCGGATCGGATGCTCCTTATATGAAAGATCATCTTGCAATTCGAGCACCTCGTGATCCACAGCTCGGTGCGGAGATTCCTTGAAGCATTTACGAAGTTGCGACACATGGAAGACGTCGTGGATATGGGAGAATTGCGGCGGCAACTCCAATTTATATGCCACCTGTCCACGCCTAGCAATAATGCGGAAAGGACCAATGTAGCGTGGAGCTAGCTTGCCCTTGATTCCAAAACGGTGAGTGCCTTTCATAGGAGTGACACGAAGATAAGCTTGATCACCAGGTTGATAAGTCAAACCCCATCGTTTGCGATCATAGTTGCTCTTCTGGCGGTCCTGAGCCGCCTTGAGATTTTCTCGGACAATACGAACTTGTTCTTCGGCGTGTTGGATAATATCCGGACCCACGAGCGGTCGTTCCCCAGTTTCTGACCAATTCAGAGGGGTTCGACACTTACATCCATAGAGTACTTCGAAGGGAGCCATTTTCAAGCTGGCTTGATAGCTGTTGTTGTAAGAGAATTCGGCATACGGGAGAGATTCTTCCCACTTCTTGCCGAATGAAATAACACAAGCCCGAAGCATGTCTTCAAGCACTTGATTAACTCGTTCGACTTGGCCTTGAGATTGAGGGTGATAAGCTGAACTCCAAGTAATATGAGTTCCCATAGCTGTTTGGAAACTTTCCCAGAATTTGGAAGTGAAAAGGCCGCCACGGTCCGAACTGATCTCCTTCGGAATACCGTGGAGTGATACAATTCTGGAGATATACAACTCTGCTAACTGACTAGCAGTGATAGTCTCTTTGACAGGCAGAAAGTGTGCAACTTTAGAGAGTTGGTCGACGACGACAAGAATAGCATCGTGACCCTTCTGTGACCTGGGAAGTCCTGTAACGAAATCCATCTGAACCTTATCCCATTTCCATTGAGGAATAGGAAGTGGTTGCAGAATTCCAGCTGGTTTCTGATGTTCTGCTTTAACGCGACGACATACATCACATTCAGCAACATAGCGAGCAATGTCCTGCTTCATTCTAGACCACCAGTACCTTTGACGGAGATCACGATACATCTTGGTGCTACCCGGATGAATAGACAGCGGGGTATCATGTGCCTCCTTCATGACTTTGTCAGTCATAAGCTCGAAGCGAGGTACGACAATGCGGTTTCTAAAATACAAGGTTCCATCTTCAGACAGCGAGAAATCCCTGTACTTTACAAGGTGAAGGTCTTTCTTCATCAGATCAACTTCAGCATCTTTAGCTTGCGCATCCTTAACAACTTTCTCAAGATCTGGTTGTATTACAAGGTTATTAAGAGATCCCTGTGGAACAATAAGCAGATTCAGCTTGCACAGTTCTTCGAAAAGACGAGGTTGAGCTCGCCTAACCATGAGGTTGTCGCAATAGGACTTGCGGCTTAAGGCATCAGCCATCACGTTAGCCTTGCCAGGGGTATAGGATATACCCAAATCATAGTCCGCAATGGCCTCCATCCATCTTTGCTGACGGAGGTTTAGAGAAGGTTGAGTGAACAAGTACTTTAGACTTTTATGATCCGTGTATATCTCGCAACGATTACCGAGAAGGTAATGTCGCCACAACTGCAATGCATAGATCACAGCAGCTAGTTCTAGATCATGTACCGGATAATTCTCTTCATGTGGGCGCAACTGACGAGAGCCATAGGCAATCACCTTACGCTCTTGCATTAGGACACAACCTAATCCTTCACGGGATGCATCACAATAAATCACGAAGTCTTTGCGGGTATCTGGAGGAGACAGTACTGGGGCAGATGTCAACTTGTCTTTGAGTGTTTGAAAACTTTCCTGACATTTTTCTGTCCATTCAAACTTAACGCCCTTGTGAAGCAGATCAGTCAGGGGCTTAGCAATCTTAGAAAAGTTCTCGACAAATCAACGGCAATAACTTGCAAGGCCGAGAAAACTTCTCACTTGCTTGACGTTCTTTGGAGGAGTCCAGTCCAGAATAGCCTGAACTCGTTCTGGGTTAACGGCAATGCCATCTTTGGAAATCACATGACCAAGGTAGGTTACTTCAGAAAGCCAGAATTCACATTTGGAGTATTTGGCATACAACTGGTGTTCTCGGAGCCTTTCCAGTACAAGACGGAGGTGTTCGGCATGTTCTTCTTTATTCTTTGAATAGACCAGAATATCATCTAGATAAACCACGACAAATTTGTCGAGGTAATCCATGAAGATGTAATTCATCAGACGGGAGAATGTGGCTGGAGCATTTGTTAAGCCAAATGACATGACAGTGTACTCGTAGGAGCCATAACGAGTAACAAATGCAGTCTTGGGAATATCCTCTTCACGAACACGGATCTGATGGTATCCCAATCTCAAATCAAGCTTAGAGAATACTGAGGAACCGGCAAGTTGATCATACAAATCATTGATCCGAGGAAGCGGATATTTATTTTGGATTGTAGCTTGGTTAATGGGCCGATAATCCTGAACCAATCGGTTAGTTCCATCTTTCTTCTTAACAAAGAGTGAAGGTGCTCCCCAAGCAGAGGAACTGGGGCGGATGAAACCTTTCTTAAGTGACGTGTCGATTTCCTCCTTAAGTTCAAGAAGGTGGTGCGGAGGCATCTTGTAAGGACGCTTCGCAATAGGAGTTGTGCCAGGCTTCAAGTCGATGACGAACTCAACAGCTCTAGCAGGGGGTATTCCTGGAAGTTCTTCTGGAAATACATCTTGAAATTCACGAAAAACTGGAACGTTCTCGATGCCTTCAAGAGGTGAAGCGTTCAATGCATTTAGGACATATATCTGAGCTTCGGCGTCCTGCACTGTACGAGCTGAGTATCTGACAGTCTGACCGGAAGGGTGTGTGAGGCGGACTGTTTCAGTGGCACAATCAATCAAAGCTTTATGAGGCTTCAACCAGTCCATACCCAGAATAATGTCTATGTTGGAGGTCTTCAGAGCAATGAGTGAAACGGGGAACATCAACCCTCCGATCACAATGTGGTTACCGTGGCTAACCATGGTAGTTTGCCAATTAGCCCCAGGTGAATGGATTACTAATGGGATGGACATCTCCTCGAAAAGTATATCATGGCTTCGCGCAAAACTTTCGGACATGAAGGAGTGCGATGCTCCAGAATCAAAGAGGACTGAAGCTGGGATTGAATTCACTAGAAGGGTGCCCATCACAATGTTGGGGTCCTGTCGAGCTTCTTCCATGTTGACTTGGTTGACATGAACAAGTTGACTAGCAGGTAGTCTGGCACTACGATTTCTGGAATGATGGGTCCGATGGCCCTTCCTACGAACAACAGGATGACGTGATGCATTCTGAGGCTGACCTTGATGACAGTTAAAAGCACGGTGCCCTGGCTGTCCACACTTGTGGCACAGACCATCATTATGGGGAGAAACACCAACATTGGGCTGTCCACTTGAAATGTTCAGTTGCCTTGGTGGTGGGGGCAGACGAGGTGCAGCATATGACGGCCTTGTTGTTGGAGCAGGTCGATGATGAATATTGTGAGGGATCCAGACTCGACATTTCTGAGTAGGTCGACCGGAAGACGAGCCGACATCTCGAGTATGCTTGAGCGACTCCTGGTACTCAGTCAGAGCTGTTTCAACTTGGAAAGATTTGCTGACAAGCGTTGCGAAGTCTGTGAAATCATGGACAGCAAGTGCAAGTTTTATATCAGTACGTAGTCCTTCATGGAATTTCTCCTGCTTGCGAGTGTCGGTGTTGACGTCATCCTCAGCATAGCGGGACAGTTCGATAAATTTCCTCTGATATTCATCCATAGTCATTTTGTCCTGTGAGAGTTTGCGGAACTCCTGCTTCTTCTGGTCTATCAGACCTTGAGGAATATACCGTGCACGAAAAGCTGACTGAAATTCCTGCCAAGTGGTTATAGTCTCTGCAGGCAACATAGCCTTGTGGCTTTCCCACCATTGAGCAGCTGGGCCCTTCAGGTGGAATGTTGCAAAGGTGACGTAACTATCAGGGGCAACATTAGCTGATTCCATCTCAAACAGGATGTCACGAAGCCAATCATCAGCATCCATAGGATTGGTGGAGTTGCGGAAAATGGACGGATTGAGGCGCACAAATTCTGCCAGAGTTATTGGAACATTCTGTTGCTGAGCATTTTGATTTGGGAACTGAGCCAATAGTCCGGTCATAAACTGCTGCATCATTGCGGCCATATAGGGTGGAGGTGGTGGATCGTCAGCCATCCTGCCAAATCAACAGGGGCAGTTTAGCAAGAAAGACTGCATGTGTAAGGAGTTATTCAGGACGTAACACGAGAGATGAACAGGAAGGGCATTAGATGTAAAATAGTAGTCGTTGAAAGACATACCA
The DNA here is from genome assembly GCA_011799875.1 of Thinopyrum elongatum. NCBI lineage: Eukaryota > Viridiplantae > Streptophyta > Magnoliopsida > Poales > Poaceae > Thinopyrum > Thinopyrum elongatum. The sequence continues at coordinate 428,310,137 of CM022302.1, forward strand.
ATCCATGCACAGAGTCGGGTACATGCGGACATCACAACGGCGCAAATTTAGAAGCTAGACATTCTAGGCGGCGCGCAGGCACGCGGTAGGGAAGTACACAATGAGACATAGCAAATTCTACATCAACGTCGGAGAAAACTATTGGAGCGAGGAATCTGCAAGTGACAAAACAGGGTGCCCTCGATAAAAGGATCCTGTAAGCAGAACCTGGCCCACAATCTTGAAGCAAGGGGGGATATTTTCAGAACTCCGGGTGGATGCGATCACGAGAACCTAATGTTGGAGTTAGTAAAATTTTAACCCGAGTAGAAGAGAGATCAGAGGCCCAGAGTAAAGGTCGAGGAGTAAAAGATCCTAATACCACCCAATTGGCGACATGGGCCCGTAAGCCACACAACCAAGTTAGTAAAATAGTTTTGGACCACTAGACTCAACTTCGGCCAAGGAGTTGGAAAGGGGGTTCCTACAGTCAGTCGGCTCTGATACCAACTTGTGACGCCCCCGGCCCGATCGTGCACTAATCATACACGCAAATGCACATGATCAAGCCTAAGGACTCACGGGAAGATATCACAACACAACTCTAAAACATAAATAAAGTCATACAAGCTTTATATTACAAGCCAGGGGCCTCGAGGGCTCGAATACATAAGCTTGCGAACAAGCGTCAGCGGAAGCATCAGATATCTGTGTACAGATATGAAACAGAAACAGAAAGGCCTTTAGAAAGGCGGGGCAAAATAAAACACTACGATCGAAAGGCGTAGGCCTCCTGCCTGGGACCCTCCGATCCTACTCCTGGTCGTCAGTCAACTCATAGCAGAATCCATCCTCTGGGTAGTAGTAGTAGCGATCATCGGCAGGGCAGCTGTCTCAGGGGCTCCGTCATCTTGGTCACGATAAACTGATATGGGGAGAAAAGGAAAACAAAGCAACCGTGAGTACTCAGAAGTACTCAGCAAGCAAGGATCTACACTACATATGCAACATTTTCAAGGGGAGGATGTATATGTGGACTGGGCTGCAGAAATGCAAGAATAGAGAGAAGGCCTAGTCCTATCGAAGACTAGCATCTTCAGAGGTCTTGCAGCAGTAGAAGAGAGTAGAACAGTACAATATAATGTAGTAGTATCATTAAGTCTCAACCTCACCCAGAGATCCTTTCTTGACTCCCTGCGAGAAAGCAATCCCAGAGCCATACGGTCATCAACCTCGTCCGGAGATCCCTTCTCGACTCCCTGCGAGAAGCAATCCCAGAGCCTCAGTATCCAAGTATCCAGTTCTAAAATTGTATCAATCAACATACAACTCCGAGTGTCCTTTACCGTAGGACCGGCTATCGATAGAAGTATTCTTCCCTGCAGGGGTGCACCAACTTACCCAACACGCTCGATTAACTCCGGCCGGACACACTTTCCTGGGTCATGCCCGGCCTCGGCCAAACGACACATCGCAACCCTACCTACAGCTCAGCAGAGAGGTCCCCGCCGGTCTACATCCTAAGCGCAAGGGGGTCTTGGCCATCGCCCCTCGCCCTCCGGGTCGTTGCGCACATGGTGAAGCCAGGCACCAACACTACAGGAAGGCGCCGGTCCGTCCGTGCCGCCATGCTGAACTAGACGTCTGACAGAGCTTTCGGCTGATGCATACGATGCAGAACGCCCATACTATGCCCACGTGATGGTTAGTGCTATCAGGCCAGAGGCCTGCTCGGATCAAATATCCAAATCGTTAATGGACTAGGGCTTGCGGTAACGAGCAGAGACTCACGAAAGATGTGACCCCGTCGCCCCGTCTCGAGGACTTGCTGCAAGGGTTAAGAATGCCCGGCCGCGCCTCGTATTCACCACTCGGGCACCACACTGGCACCCGTCTTCACAACACTCGCCACTCAGGCGCACGCGGGTACCCCTCAGGGTCGACCCGCCTATCCAAGTAACATTGTAAAGTCCAAGTATCCGTGTGTCCATAACATCAGGGAATCCGAGGTATCACCCTCATTGGATTCCTACTCGATGTGTCTGTCAAGGTGAACTCGGAGGATTCACCCTCGATGGGTTCACACTTGATGTGTTGCACGACAGCGTTGTTACCGGAAGTGGCGAAGGAGGAATCACCCTCGATGACCACGACCGAATAGCTACTCTACAGGGTTAACATCAGAAGTGCTACATGAGGTTTCACCCTCGGCACTCGATAGTAACGCTGCAGTGTCATTACAACTAAGGGGGGTGATGTGCGGTGTCGGGTCCTGGTCTTCAATCCCGTTGATCGGGTCTTCTGACGATCCAGCGCGGCAGTCGGGATAAGTGGGGTCACTGATAGGTCTCTACCCAGCCTAGACTAAATAGTTTAGGATATGCAGGTAATTATCAACAGCAGGTTACAATGAACAGGCTATGCATCAGAATAGGTAAAGCAGGAGCAGCAACAGCAATTCTAATGCAAGCATGAGAAATAGAATGGGCGATATCGGGATGATCAAAAAGGGGGGGGGGGCTTGCCTGGTTGCTCGGCGGCAAGGGCAAGGTCGTCTATGGTGTCTTCGGGATCCGGAGCTGCGTCGGTCTCGGGGACGACGTCGGGGTCGGGGGCTATCGAGAGAGAAGAGGGGGAGGAAACAGTATAAATATAGAGCAAACATGAGCATGACAAATACGATACAAGGTGCTAGGGGTAGTCTAACGCAGCATCACACATAACAGACGGAGCGGGAGAATATCTGACGATATTTCCCGGGTCTTTGGAATTATCGGACAGAGGATAAGAGGGAAACGGTTGCAAGTTCGGATAGTTAGGGACGCATGACGGACGAACGGACCGCGTGTTCGGATTCGTCTCGTCGTTCTGAGCAATTTTCATGTACAAAGTTTTTCCATTGGAGTTACGGATTATTTAATATGATTTTCTAAAGTTTTTATTAATTTCTAGAATTTATTTAATTATTTAAATCAACATTATCCGAAACAGTGTCTTGCTGACGTCAGCATGACATCAGGACCAGTGGGTCCCACCTGTCATAGGCTGTTAGGTTAATTAGTGGTTAACTAATTAATTTACTGTTTAATTAACACTAACTACTTAATTAGATTAACCTAATCATGATTAATTAACTTAATTAATTAACTAATTAATTAATTATTATTATTATTATTATTTTTATTTTTTTTAATTAAACGTTTTGGGCGTGGGCCCCGCGTGTCATAGTCAGGGGGGCTTCGAGCCCATCTGTCGGTGGCCCATAGGCCACGGGCGTGCGGGCGCGGCGCGCGTGCGCAGCGCGGGCGCGGCGGGGCGCGGCCAGGGGGGACTAGGCGAGGCCGTGGCCTCACGGGGGCGCCGGCGCGCAGCAGCAGAGGCTGGTGCGGAGCGGCTCGGTGCGAGGCACCGCGGTGCGAGGCTGGGACCGGCGAGGTGTGCGCGCAGCAGAGGCAGGAGCAGAAGCAGGCAGCGGCGACGGCGACGTGCGACGGAGGCGCGGCCACGGGGAGGAGCAAGCAGGCCAGCGGCAGCAGGGCGCGGCCCGGGCGCGCGCGGGGCGGAGCCTGGCCGGAGCGCGGCGGGGAGTGGGTGTGGCGACCGCGGGACGAGCGCGGGGAGCGTGGCGTCGGGCGCGCGGCAGCGGTGACGAGCGCGAGCGCGCGAGGGAGAGGGAGGGAGCGAGGAGGGGCGTGGCTCACGGGGAGGATGCAGGGAACGGGGCAGTGGGCGCGATGTGGCCGGCGTGGGAGAGGCGAGGAGGAGCGACGGGGTGCAGCGAGGTCCGACGATGGGGCGGCGCCGGGGAGTTGGCGACGGCGCGAGGCGCCGGGGTCGACGACGAGGCGAGGCCGCGCGGCGATGGCGACCGGCGACGGCGACGGGGTCGGGGGCGCGCGCGGGGCGGCGTCGGGCGCGGGGCAGCGCCGTGCCCCGATCTGGATCGGGAGAGAGGGGGGGGGGGGAACAGGGGAGCGGGGTGGGGGTTAGGGTTTCGCTCGGGTGGGGATGGGGGTTAGTAGGAGGGGAGGGGGGCCGGTTCGGCTGGTCCGGCTGGAGTGGCCAGCTGGGCTTGGCCCAGTCGGGGGGGGGGGGGCCTGCTCTTTCCTTTTTTTTTCCTTTGTTTTTCTTTTTCTTTTCTGTTTTTGCAATAACGTGCGGCCTCACAATTAGTTTTGTAAAATATGTGAACTAGTCACAAAACTCCAGTGCATAATCTACTAATGCCATAAAATGGTTTTGAGCCCATACCATTTCATGTGCAATTTTATAAAACAAAATGGGGTTTAAATACTGCTGTTTTGGCACTGTTAGAGTTACTTAATTAATTTATTAAATGTTGGTTACAATTTTAGAATAGTCTCTGGAATATTTGCCATTTAATGAACAATTTAGTTTTCAAATTTGAACAACTTTTATTTTCCACTTTCATTTAAATTTGGATTCTGAGTTAGGAGTTGAAATGCTATATGATGCAAATGATGTTTAGGCACTGATAATCATGATGACATGGCATAATCAAAAGGGTGATTACTATAGTTAACCACTGGGGGTGTTACAGCGGCAGCCCTAGGGGGCGCCCCACCTCCTCTGGTGATCATGGGATGAGGTGAGGGGGGGGGGGGGGCGCACAACCCCTTAGTGGGCTGGTGTGCTCCCTCCCGTTGGCCCATAAGCCCCCCCAACACTTGCCGGGGCCCCCGAAACCCCTTTCGGTTCTCCTGGCCATAACCCGGTACCCCCGGAACACTTCCAGTCTCCGATACCCTTCGTCCTATATATCAATCTTCACCTCCGGACCATTCCAGAGTTCCTCGTCATGTCCGGGATCTCATCCGGGACTTCAAACAACCTTCGGTGACCACCACAACAACTCAACTATACTTATATCGTCACCAAACGTTAAGTGTGTAGACCCTGCGGGTTCGAGAACTATGCAGACATGACCGAGACACCTCTATGGTCAATAACCAATAGCGGGACCTGGATGTCCATATTGGTTCCTACATATTCTACGAAGATCTTCATCGGTCGAACCTCGATGTCAAGGATTCAGATAATCCCGTATGTAGTTCCCTTTGTCTATCGGTATGTTACTTACCCGAGATTCGATCGTCGGTATCTCCATACCTAGTTCAATCTCGTTACCGGCAAGTCTCTTTACTCGTTCCGCAATACAAGATCCCATGGCTAACACTTTAGTCACATTGCCTGCAAGCTCATTGTGATGCTGTATGTGACGCCCCCGGCTTAATCGTGCACTAATCATACACGCAAATGCACACGATCAAGCCTAAGGACTCACTTGAAGATATCACAACACAACTCTAAAACATAAATAAAGTCATCCAAGCTTTATATTACAAGCCAGGGGCCTCGAGGGCTCGAATACATAAGCTCGCGAACAAGCGTCAGCGGAAGCATCAGATATCTGAGTATAGATATGAAACAGAAACAAATAAGTCTCTAGAAAGGCAGGGCAAAACAAAAGCTACGATCGAAAGGTGCAGGCCTCCTGCCTGGGACCCTCCGAACCTACTCCTGGTCGTCGGCCAGCTCGTAGTAGTAGCCACCCTCGGGGTGGTAGTAGTAGTCGTCGGTGGGGGCAGCTGGCTCCGGGGCTCCGTCAACTGGTCGCATCAAAAGGACATGGGGAAAAAGAGGAAGCAAAGCAACCGTGAGTACTCATCCGAAGTACTCATCAAGCAAGGATCTACACTACATATGCAACATTATCAAAGAAAGGCTGTATATGTGGACTGGGCTGCAGAAATGCCAGAATAGAGAGAAAGCCTAGTCCTATCGAAGACTAGCATCTTCAGCGGTCTTGCAGCATTAGAAGAGTGTAGATTAGTACAACATAAAGTAGTAGCAATAATCAGTATCAACCTCGGCCAGAGATCCTTTCTCGACTCCCTGCGAGAAAGCAATCCCAGAGCCCTAGTATCCATTTCTCATCTCAAGTATCCAGTTCTAGTTGTATCGATCGGGATACAACTCCGAGCGTCCGTTACCGAGGATCGGCTATGCATAGATTGTTTCTTCCCTGCAGGGGTGCACCAACTTACCCACCACGCTCGATTAACTTCGGCCGGACACACTTTCCTGGGTCATGCCCGGCCTCGGCCAAATGATACGCCACAACCCGACCGAAAACTTAACAGAGAGGTCAGCACGCCGGACTAACCTATGCCCCCAGAGGTCTTGGGCCATCGCCCCGGACGCTCCTGCACGTTGCGAACGCGGCCGGTGAGCAGACCTAGCAGCCTCCAGTACAACGGAGGGTGCTTAACGCGGTCCAACCCAGCGCGCGCCGCTTAGTCGCTGACGTCTATTAAGCTTCGGCTGATGCATATGACGCAGAGTGCCCATAACTGTTCCCACGTGATGGTTAGTGCTATCGGGCCAGAGGCCCACTCGGATCAAATATCCAAATCGTTAGTGGATTGGGAGCGCGCGATAACGAGCAGAGACTCACGATCGATGTGACCCTGTCGCCCCGTCTCGAGGACTTGCGGCAAGGGCTAAGAATGCCCGGCCACGCCTCGTAATTATCTCGCGGGTACTCTCTCTGGTCACCCGACTACACATCAATCGCATCTTATGCTCGCACGGGTACCCCTCAGGGCCGACACGACTTTAGTAACATGGTTTATGGTTAAAGTCATAGTAACTGTGTGTCCAGACACCAGGGGAAAAAACCTGAGGAATCACCCTCGACGGAATTCCACCCGATGTAATCGTCAAGGTGAGCCTAGGGGGAATCACCCTCGAGGTCCACTCTTGAGGAGTTGCACGACGACGTCGTTTTCGGGAATGGTGAAGGAGGAATCACCCTCGATGACCACGACCGAATAGCTACTCTACAGAGTTAACATCAGAAGTGCTAAACGAGGTATCACCCTCGGCACTCGATAGTAACGCTGCAGTGTCGTACAACTAAGGGGGTGATGTGCGGTGCTGGGGCCTGGTCGTCGAGTCTTCCGATGATCCAGCGGAGCAATTGGGACAAGTGGGGTCACTGGGGTCTCTATCCAGCCTATACTAAGCAGTTTAGGATAAGCAGGTAAGGTATCAATAGCAGGTTACAATAAACAGGCTATGCATCAGAATAGGTAAAGCAGTAGCAACAGCAATTCTAATGCAAGCACAATAAAGAAGAGAATAGGCGATATAGGCATGCTCGGGGGGGGGGGGGGGGGGGGGGTGCTTGCCTGGTTGCTCGGCGGCAAAGGCAATGTCGTCAGTGGTGTCGTCGGTCTCCGGAGCAGCGTCAGTGTCGGGGTCTACCGAAAGAGAAGAGGGGAAGGAAACAAATAAATACACAGCAATCATATGCAACACAGAGCATGCTATGCTATCGTGCAGTGCAGGGTTGCCTAAAGACATGTCTAAATCATATTAGTTATTTTAGGATTAAAGTTGGATTTATTAACCGGTATATATGCACTATTCATCTACCGGAAATAGGCTAAACGTTGCGGGTTCACCTCCGTAGAGGGTCCCGATGTGACACCCCCTGTAATGAACAACAGTGATCACCCTTAGTTAATGCCATGTCAGCAAGTTTAACTGTGCCTAATCATCATTTGCATCATATTGCATTTCAACTCCTAATTCAAACTTCTAGTTAATTTAAATTGGAAATAAAAGTTGCTCCAAATTAAAAACTAAATTGTTCAACATATTGCAAATAATCTAGAGGCATTTATAAAATTAACAACAACAATGTTTGAAATATTTAAATGTCCCTAACATCCCAAAACAGCAGCAAAACATTTAATTAAATACATTTTTCAAATTAATAAAATATTAAACTATTTATTTTGTTGCCAAAAACTTATGGGGCAGTGGCATAATTATTAAAACTAAATTAGGAACTAGCTACAAATTTTGTAAAACAAAATTTAAAGGAACTTAAGCAAAACAGAAAAGAAAATAAGAAAAAAAATAAATGAAAATAAAAAGATAAAAAAGAAAAGGCAAAAACGAAATAGAAAAATAGAAACAGAACCCCCCCCCCCCAACTGGGCCTCGGCCCAGCCGGCGCCCCCATAACCCCCACTCCCCCGTGACCTAGATCGGTCCAACCACTCCCCTTCCCCACGCCTCGCGCCTCCCCCGTTTGGATCGGGAACGGGATCGCCCCCGCGCCGACGCCGCTCGCCGTCACCGCTCGTCGCCCCCCCGCCACCACCTCGTCGCCGAGCGCCTCCCCGACCTCCTCCCCAAAGGCTCCATCGAGCCTCGCCGGCCCTCTCCCCGTCAACGCCGGTGAGGCCAACCCCCCGGCCTCCTCTCTCTTCCTCGCCCCGCACTTGCCACGACCCCGTCGCGCCCACGTCCGCGCCCGCGTCCGGACCGCGCCCGCATCGCCGCGCCCGCGTGCCGGAGCTCGCGCTCCAGGCCGCACTCGCCCTCCCCTGCTCGTGCCTCGCTGCTCACGGCCGCGCCCGTAGCCGTGCTCCCGCGTGCCCGCTGCCCCTTCCCCGTGGCCTCGCTCGCCCGCTGCTCGCCGCACTGCTCTGCTCCGCTACCGCTGCCTAGCTGCTGCTGCTTCTACTTTGCCTCGCCGCCCGCGCCCGGCCAGGCGCAGCCGCGCCGCGCCCGTGCCCTCTTCTATCGCCGGACGCCCCTGCCCTGCACCGCCCGCGCCCTGCTGCCTTCGCTCCGCCCCTTGCCCGTCCCGCGCCTCCCTCGCCGCGGCCATCGCCTGCCCGCTCCGCCCCGTGCCGCTCCCAGCCCCTGCCGCCCTGGCCAACGGCCTTCCCCTCGCGGCGCTGCTCCGGCCACCGCTGCGGCCGGCGCCCCCCCTAGTGGCCTCGGGCCGACACGCGGGCGCACGCCCCGCTCGCGCCCGTAACCGCCACCCGCGTGCCCGCTATGGCCCCTGTGCCACTGGCGAACGGGCCCCAGCGCCCAGCCCCTGTTAAAAAAAAGGAAAAGAAAACAAATTTTTTTAATTAATTAATTAATTAAACAATTAATTAACTTAATTAACTCTGTTAGTTAACTAATTAAACCTAATTAAGCTGCTAATTAAACTGTCTAGTCTGTTAATTAGTGTACAGCCTATGACGAGTGGGACCCACACGTCAGTTTGACTAGGTCAACTGCACTGTTGACTGCTGACGTCAGCATGATGTCATGCTAACGTCATCATTTACTGTTCTGGATAATGTTGGATTAAATAATTAAATAAATTACAGAAAATAGTTAAAACATTAGAAAATCATATAAAATAATCCGTAACTCCGGTGAAAATACTTTGTACATGAAACTTGCTCAGAACGATGATACGAATCTGAATACGCCCTCCGTATTCCTATCAGATGCCCCTAGCTATCTGAACATGGAACTTTTTGCCTGATTTCAATAAATGAATAGTGCTTAACTTTAATTAAATAAATCCGAATAAATTCCTAAATTAGCTAAATCATTTAGTTAGGCAGTAGAACACCTCTGCATATCATTTAGGCATGCCATACATATTGTTTGCATTTTTGCCGTGAATTTATTGTTTCTCCCCCCCTCCTTCTCTCTCGATAGATGCCGAGACCGACGCCGTTGCAGTTGAGTACGACTACGCTCCAGACGAGCAGCCCGTTGACGACCCCTCTTTCTTGCCAGAAAAACCAGGCAAGCCCCCCCTTGAGCATCCAGATATCGCCCATTCCATTTCTCCTGCTTGCATTAGATTTTACTACTGTTAATGTTTGCTCCTATTCTGATGCATAGCCTGCTTTTGTAACCTGTTTATTGTTACCTTACCTGCCTATGTTAAACTGCTTAATATAGGTTGGTAGTGAACCATCAGTGACCCCCACCACTTTACCCTTGTTGCCCCTGCTTGATCATCGACGACTCGATCAATGTGATCGTCGACCAGAGACCGACACATCACTTCACCCCCTTAGTTGTACGACTCTGCATAGTTACTATCGAGTGCCGATGGTGATACCTCGTAACGCACTCCTGATGAATACTCTGCAGTATAGCTGTTCGGTCGTGGTTATCGAGGGTGATTCCTCCTTCTCCACTTCCGATACGACTCTATCATGCAACACCTCAGTGTGAACCTCGAGGGTGATGCCTCATACATTCACCCTGATGATTTCATCGAGTGGAATCCACCGAGGGTGATTCCTCGGGGTTTCCCCCTTGATGTTATGACCACACGGTTACTTTGACCTTTGTTACAGGCGGGTCGACCCTGATGGGTACCCGCAGGGGATCTATGATGTCGGGTGTGCCGGAAGGGCACTTGAGTGTGATATTGTGGCGGAGCTTCAGAAACTCTGATTGTCTCCGCGTGTTACTAAATCAGCCTATCGGATTTGGGTATTTGATCTGAGTGGGTCCGCACTACCACCATGTGGGATTATGGTTTATGGGGCCCTCTACGTCGTACGTTCCTCCCGCAAGCTCTTCAGACGTCACAGTTCACCGTGCGGGCTGATTGTCGGGAATGGGCTGGATACTTCACTGACGAGTTCAGTGTCGCGCCTGCACCCCGGCCAGTCTCGCAACGCGCAGGGTGCCCGGGGCGATGGCCCAAGACCCCTGGGTGCATAGGTTAGTCCGGTGTGCTGACCTCTCTGCTGAGCCTAGGTAGGGCGCTGCTTCGTGTTGATCTCTCGAGGCCGGGCATTACCCAGCAAGTGTGTCCGGCCAGAGGTGATCGAGCGTGTTGGGTAACAGTAGTGCACCCCTGCAGGGAAGAATAATCTATCGATAGCCGGTCCTACGGTAAAGGACGCTCAGTTTGTTTATCCCGATCTACTACTTGAACTGGATACTTGTTTAATTAATTGAAGCTTCGGGATCGCTTTCTCGCAGGGAGTCGAGGAAGGATCTCTAGGCTTTACTTCAACATGTTTGCTTAATAAAAGCTATTCTACTCTCTTCTATTGCTGCAAGACGGTGGCTTCGTGAAGATGTTTGAAGATGCTAGTCTTCGATAGGACTAGGCCTTAGCGACAAGCCGAGCCTTATAGATGGTCACATTACCATCCGCGTCAGTCTTCTTCTTAAAGATCCATTTATTTTCTATGGCTTGCCGATCATCGGGCAAGTCAGTCAAAGTCCATACTTCATTTTCATACATGGATCCTATCTCGGATTTCATGGCTTCAAGCCATTTGTCGGAATCCGGGGCCGCCATCGCTTCTTCATAGTTCGAAGGTTCACTGTTGTCTAACAACATGATTTCCAGGACAGGATTGCTGTACCACTCTGGTGCGGAACGTGTCCTTGTGGACCTTCGAAGTTCAGTGGTAGCTTGATCATGATCATTATCATTAACTTCCTATCTAGCCGGTGTAGGCTCCACAGAAACATTTTCCTGTGCTGCGCTACTCTCCGGTTGGAGGGTCATCTCATCAAGCTCCACTTTCCTCCCACTTACTTCTTTCGAGAGAAACTCTTTCTCTAGAAAGGATCCATTCCTGGCAACAAAGATCTTGCCCTCGGATCTTAGGTAGAAGGTATACCCAATAGTTTCCTTAGGGTATCCTATGAATACGCATTTTTCCGACTTGGGTTCGAGCTTCTCTGGTTGAAGTTTCTTCACATAAGCATCGCATCCCCAAACTTTCAGAAACGACAGCTTAGGTTTCTTCCCAAACCATAATTCATACGGTGTCGTCTCAACGGATTTTGACGGTGCCCTATTTAAAGTGAATGCGGCAGTCTCTAAAGCATAACCCCAAAAAGATAGCGGTAAATCGGTAAAAGACATCATAGATCGCACCATATCCAATAGAGTGCGATTACGACGTTCGGACACACCGTTACGCTGAGGTGTTCCAGGCGGCGTGAGTTGTGAAACAATTCCACATTTCCTTAAGTGCGTGCCAAATTCATGACTCAAATATTCTCCTCCATGATCTGATCGTAGGAACTTTATTTTCTTGTCACGTTGATTTTCAACCTCATTATGAAATTCCTTGAACTTTTCAAAGGTCTCAGACTTGTGCTTCATCAAGTAGACATACCCATATCTACTCAAATCATCGGTGAGGGTGAGAACATAACGATAACCACCGCGAGCCTCAACACTCATTGGACCACACACATCAGTATGTATGATTTCCAATACGTTGGTTGCTCGCTCCATTGTTCCGAAGAACGGAGTCTTGGTCATCTTGCCCAAGAGGCATGGTTCGCATCTGTCAAATGATTCATAATCAAGAGACTCCAAAAGTCCATCTGCATGGAGTTTCTTCATGCGTTTAACACCGATATGACCAAGGCGGCAGTGCCACAAGTATGTGGGACTATCGTTATCAACCTTGCATTTCTTGGCATTCACATTATAAACATGTGTAACATCACGTTCGAGATTCAATAAAAATAAACCATTGACCAGCGGGGCATGACCATAAAACATATCTCTCATATAAATAGAACAACCATTATTCTCAGATTTAAATGAGTAGCCATCTCGCATTAAGCGAGATCCAGATACAATGTTCATGCTCAAAGCTGGCACTAAATAACAATTATTGAGGTTTAAAACTAATCCCGTAGGCAGATGTAGAGGTAGCGTGCCGACGGCGATCACATCGACCTTGGAACCATTCCCGACGCACATCGTCACCTCGTCCTTCGCCAGTCTCCGCTTATTCTGCAGCTCCTGTTTTGAGTTACAAATATGAGCAACCGCACCGGTATCAAATACCCAGGAGCTACTACGAGCGCTGGTAAGGTACACATCAATAACATGTATATCACATATACCTTTGGTATTGCCGGCCTTCTTATCCGCTAAGTACTTGGGGCAGTTCCACTTCCAGTGACCGTTTCCCTTGCAATAAAAGCACTCAGTCTCAGGCTTGGGTCCATTCTTTGACTTCTTCCCGGCAGCTTGCTTACCGGGCGCGGCAACTCCCTTGCCGTCCTTCTTGAAGTTCTTTTTACCCTTGCCTTTCTTGAACTTAGTGGTTTTATTCACCATCAACACTTGATGTTCCTTTTTGATCTCCACCTCCGCTGATTTCACCATTGAATATACCTCAGGAATGGTTTTCTCCATCCCCCTGCATATTGAAGTTCATCACGAAGCTCTTGTAGCTAGGTGGAAGCGACTGAAGGATTCTGTCAACGACCGCGTCATCCGGGAGATTAACTCCCAGCTGAGACAAGCGGTTGTGCAACCCAGACATCTTGAGTATGTGCTCGCTGACTGAACTATTCTGCTCCATCTTACAACTGTAGAACTTGTCGGAGACTTCATATCTCTCGACTCGGGCATGAGCTTGGAAAACCATTTTCAGCTCTTGGAACATCTCATATGCTCCGTGTTGCTCAAAACGCTTTTGGAGCCCCGATTCTAAGCTGTAAAGCATGCCGCACTGAACCAGGGAGTAATCATCACTACGCGACTGCCAGACATTCATAACATCTTGAGTTGCTGGGAAAACAAGTGCGTCACCTAGCGGTGCTTCAAGGACATATGCTTTCTTGGCAGCTATGAGGATAATCCTCAGGTTATGGACCCAGTCCGTATAGTTGCTACCATCGTCTTTCAGCTTGGTTTTCTCTAGGAACGCGTTGAAGTTGAGGGCAACATTAGCGTGGGCCATTTGATCTACAAGACATATTGTAAAGATTTTAGACTAAGTTCATGACAATTAAGTTCATCTAATCAAATTATATATAATGAACTCCCACTCAGATAGACATCCCTCTCGTCATCTAAGTGATACATGATCCGAATCGACTAGGCCGTGTCCGATCATCACGTGAGACGGACTAGTCATCAACGGTGAACATCTCCATGTTGATCGTATCTTCTATACGACTCATGCTCGACCTTTCGGTCTCTTGTGTTCCGAGGCCATGTCTGTACATGCTAGGCTCGTCAAGTCAACCTAAGTGTATTGCTGTGTAAATCTGGCTTACACCCGTTGTATTCGAACGTTAGAATCTATCACACCCGATCAACACGTAGTGCTTCGAAACAACGAACCTTCGCAACGGTGCACAGTTAGGGGGAACACTTTCTTGAAATTTTAGTAAGGGATCATCACCGTTGTTCTAAGCAAATAAGATTCAAAAACATGATAAACATCACATGCAATCAAAATAGTGACATGATATGGCCATTATCACTTCGCTCCTTTTGATCTCCATCTTCGGGGCTCCATGATCATCATCGTCACCGGCATGACACCATGATCTCCATCATCATGATCTCCATCATCGTGTCTTCATGAAGTTGTATCACCAACTATTACTTCTACTACTGCGGCTAACGGTTAGCAATAAAGTAAAGTAATTACATGGCGAATTTCAATGACACGCAGGTCATATAATAAATTAAGACAACTCCTATGGCTCCTGCCGGTTGTCATACTCATCGACATGCAAGTCATGATTCCTATTACAAGAACATGATCATCTCATACATCACATATATCATTCATCACATCCTTCGGCCATATCACATCACAAAGCACTTGCTGCAAAAACAAGTTAGACGTCCTCTAATTGTTGTTGCAAATTTTTTACGTGGCTTCTATAGGTTTCTAGCAAGAACGTTTCTTACCTACGCCAAAACCACAACGTGATATGCCAATTTCTATTTACCCTTCATAAGGACCCTTTTCATCGAATCCGATCCGACTAAAGTGGGAGAGACAGACACCCGCTAGCCACCTTATGCAACTAGTGCATGTTAGTCGGTGGAACCAGTCTCACGTAAGCGTACGTGTAAGGTCGGTCCGGGCCGCTTCATCCCCCGATGCCGCCGAATCAAGATAAGACTAGTAACGGCAAGAAGATTGACAAATCAATGCCCACAACTACTTTGTGTTCTACTCGTGCAAGATACTACGCATAGACCTAGCTCATGATGCCACTGTTGGGGAACGTAGCAGAATTTTAAAATTTTCTACGCATCACCAAGATCAATCTATGGAGTCATCTAGCAACGAGTGAGAGGGGATTGCATCTACATACCCTTGTAGATCGCGAGCGGAAGCGTTCAAGAGAACGGGTTTGATGGAGTCGTACTCGTCGTGATCCAAATCACCGATGACCGAGCGCCGAACGGACGGCACCTCCGCGTTCAACACACGTACGGTTGGGAGAGACGTCTCCTCCTTCTTGATCCAGCAAGGGGGGAGGAGAGGTTGATGAAGATCCAGCAGCACGACGGCGTGGTGGTGGAAGCAGCGGGGATCTCGGCAGGGCTTCGCCAAGCACCAACGAGAGGGAGAAGTGTCACGGGGGGAGAGGGAGGCGCCAGGGGCTGGGGTGTCGCTGCCCTCTCTCCCCCCCACTATATATAGGGGCTGGGGGGGGGGGGGGGGGGGGCGCCGGCCCCTCTAGATCCATCTAGATGGGGGGGGGGGGGGGGGGGGGGGGGGGCGGCCAAGGGGTGGCTTGGCCCCCAAGCCTAGTGGAGGCGCCCCCACCCCCAGGGTTTCCCAACCCTAGGCGCAGGGGAGGCCCATAGGGGGCGCACCAGCCCACCAGGGGCTGGTTCCCTTCCCACTTCAGCCCATGGGGCCCTCCGGGATAGGTGGCCCCACCCGGTGGACCCCCGGGACCCTTCCGGTGGTCCCGGTACAATACCGATTACCCCCAAAACCTTCCCGGTGGCCGAAACTGGACTTCCTATATACAATTCTTTACCTCCGGACCATTCCGGAACTCCTCGTGATGTCCGGGATCTCATCCGGGACTCCGAACAACTTTCGGGTTACCGCATACTAATATCTCTACAACCCTAGCGTCACCGAACCTTAAGTGTGTAGACCCTACGGGTTCGGGAGACACGTAGACATGACCGAGATGACTCTCCGGTCAATAACCAACAGCGGGATCTGGATACCCATGTTGGCTCCCACATGCTCCTCGATGATCACATCAGATGAACCACGATGTCGAGGATTCAATCAATCCCGTACGCAATTCCCTTTGTCTATCGGTACGATACTTGCCCGAGATTCGATCGTCGGTATCTCGATACCTTGTTCAATCTCGTTACCGGCAAGTCTCTTTACTCGTTTCCATAACACATCATCGCATGAACAACTCCTTGATCACATTGAGCTCATTATGATGATGTCCTACCGAGTGGGCCCAGAGGTACCTCTCCGTCACACGGAGTGACAAATCCCAGTCTCGATTCGTGCCAACCCAACAGACACTTTCGGAGATACCCGTAGTGCACCTTTATAGCCACCCAGTTACGTTGTGACGTTTGGTACACCCAAAGCACTCCTACGGTATCCGGGAGTTGCACAATCTCATGGTCTAAGGAAAAGTTACTTGACATTGGAAAAGCTTTAGCATACGAACTACACGATCTAGTGCTAGGCTTAGGATTGGGTCTTGTCCATCACATCATTCTCCTAATGATGTGATCCCGTTATCAATGACATCCAATGTCCATGGTCAGGAAACCGTAACCATCTATTGATCAACGAGCTAGTCAACTAGAGGCTTACTAGGGACATGTTGTGGTCTATGTATTCACACATGTATTACAATTTCCGGATAACACAATTATAGCATGAATAACAGACAATTATCATGAACAAGGAAATATAATAATAACCATTTTATTATTGCCTCTAGGGCATATTTCCAACACCATGGCCCCGGCGGCGCGGTGCTGCGGCGGTGGTGGTTTCGGCCATGGCTAAGTTGATGGCTAGCGAGCACAAGAGCCAGGGGAGCTAGGGGAGAAGATGAGGGGCTCACCTAGCGGCACGCACGATGGCCCTTGGAAGTTTAGGAGCAGCAGTAGCATCACCGGAGTCGGAGAAGAACGGCGACAGTTGGAGATGGGGACGAAGGGGATCCGGTGCTTCGATGCCTCCCAGCTCCAGCTGAGGCCACCAGTCGAAGAAGTCGACCCCGGCGGAGCTTGTGGATGACTTGGCGAGGCGCGAGGAGCCCTGTGGCTACGCGGACGACGGCGAATGGCGGCGACCGTGCTCGGCCTTGACGGATCTGGAGGGAGAGAGGGGAGGAGCGAGCAAGGGAGAGAGGGGGAGAGTGAACGGGGAGGCCAGGGGAATGGACGGGGGCTTCGGCCTTATCCTCCCCGCGTCGGTGGGGCGTCGGTGGCGTCGCGCTGTCGGCGTCTCGCCGGCGCACGCGCGGCGACCACGGGCGTGCCGACACGCAGTGAGAGAGAGAGGGAGATGGGCTGACTCAGGCACTGTGCACTTGGGCCAGTGCACAGTGGCCTTTTCCTTTTTCTTTTTAGTTTCCAGCCCTTTTCTTTTTACAGCAGGGTTTAGCAGTTTATTTGAGCTACCAAATGATTTTGCAAAAATGTGAAACTTGGTCACAAAAATACAGTGGAATATTCTGCACTGCTCCAAAAAGTTTGAGGAGTTTTGGAATCCTTTTGAATTTTTCAAAAATGAATATGGCATTTAGGTGCTGTTTTGGCACTGTTTTAAATGCTTATGCCCATTTTGGATTGATGATGATGTTGTGTTCCTTAACAGCAAATGGTTTTGGAATATTTTCTAGTAGGTGAACATTTTTCCAGCAAATTTTGAACAACTTTATTTTGTACTTGAATTTGAATTGATTTTCAGAGAGAGATTTGAATTGAATCTTTAACTATTGTGACTAAGCACTGCAAATGAGAATGACTTGGCATTATTAGCAGATGATCACAGTGGTTATTACACAGGGGTGTTACACTATATTACAGAGTGGGCCCTGAGACACCTCTCCGTCATACGGAGTGACAAATCCCAGTCTTCATCCATGCCAACTCAACAGACACCCTCGGAGATACCTGCAGAGCATCTTTATAGTCACCCAGTTATGTTGCGACATTTGATACATACAAGGTACTCCTTCGGTGTCAGTGATTTGCATGATCTCATGGTCATAGGAACATATACTTGACATGCAGAAAACGATAGCAATAAACTTGATACGATCATATGCTACGCTCATAGTTTGGGTCTTGTCCATCACATCATTCTCCTAATGATGTGATCCCGTTATCAAATGACAACCCATGTCTATGGCTAGGAAACCATAGCCATCTTTGATCAACGAGCTAGTCCGGTAGAGGCTCACTAGGGACATGTAGTTGTTTATGTATCCACACACGTATTTGAGTTTCCGATCAATACAATTCTAGCATGGATAATAAACGATTATCACGAACAAGGAAATATAATAATAACCACTTTATTATTGCCTCTAGGGCATATTTCCAACAGTCTCCCACTTGCACTAGAGTCAACAATCTAGTATTACATGGTAATGAATCTAACACCCATAGAGTCCTGGTGTCGCTCATGTTTTGCCCGTGGAAGAGGTTTAGTCAACGGATCTGCAACATTCAGATCCGTATGTATTTTGCAAATGTTTATGTCTTCCTCCTTGATGTAATTGTGGATGGAATTGAAGCGTCGCTTTATGTGTCTAGTCCTCTTGTGAAACCTTGGTTCCTTGGCCAGAGCAATGGCACCAGTGTTGTCACAGAACAGAGTCATTGGGTCTAGTACACTGGATACAAATCCAAGATCTGTCATGAACTCCTTCATCCAGACACCTTCCTTCGCTGCCTCCGAGGCAGCTATGTACTCCGCTTCACATGTAGAATCAACTACCATGCTTTGCTTGGAACTGCACCATCTTACCACTCCCCCGTTCAGAACATATACGTATCCGGTTTGAGACTTAGAGTCATCCGGATCAGTGTCAAAGCTTGCATCGACGTAACCCTTTACGACGAGCTCTTGATCACCTCCATAAACAAGAACCATTTCCTTAGTCCTTTTCAGGTACTTAAGGATATTCTTGACCGCTGTCCAGTGCTCCATTCCTGGATTACTTTGAAACCTTCCGGCCATACTTATGGCAAGGCTGACATCTATTCTTGTGCACAACATCACATACATGATAGAGCCTATGGCAGAAGCATAGGGGATGACACTCATCTTTTCTCTATCCTTTGTAGTCGCTGGGCATTGAGTCTTACTCAACTTCACACCTTGCAAAACAAGCAAGAACCCCTTCTTGGACTAATCCATTTTGAACTTCTTCAAAACTTTATCAAGGTATGTGCTTTGTGAAAGTCCTATCAAGCGTCTCGATCTATCTCTATAGATCTTGACGCCCAATATGAAAGCAGCTTCTCCTAGGTCCTTCATTGAAAAACTCTTGTTCAAATATTCCTTCACGTTTTCCAAAAGTTCTATATTGTTTTCAATCAACAATATGTCATCCACATATAATATTAGAAAAGCTATAGAGCTCCCACTCACTTTCTTCTAAATGCAAGATTCTCCAAAAACTTGTATAAACCCAAACGCTTTGATCGCCTCATCAAAGCGAAGATTCCAACTCCAAGATGCTTGCACCAGTCCATAAATGGATCGCTGGAGTTTGCACACTTTGTCAACATTCTCTGGATCGACAAAACCTTCTGGTTGCATCATATACAACTCTTCCTTAAGGAAACCGTTAAGGAACGATGTTTTGATATCCATCTGCCATATTTCATAATCGAAAAATGCAGCTATTGCCAACATAATTCTGACGGACTTAAGCATCGCTACGGGTGAGAAAGTCTCATCGTAGTCAACTCCTTGAACTTGTGAAAACCCCTTTGCCACAAGTCGAGCTTTATAGACGATGACATTACCGTCTGCGTCCGTCTTCTTCTTGAAGATCCATTTATTCTGAATGGCCTTTTGCCCTTCAGGTAATACTTCCAAAGTCCATACTTTGTTTTCATACATGGACCCCATCTCGGATTTCATGGCCTCTAACCATTTGTCGGAATCTGGGCCCACCATCGCTCCTCCATAGCTCATAGGTTCATCGTTGTCCAACAACATGACCTCTAAGACAGGGTTACCGTACCACTCAGGAGCAGTACGTACCCTTGTCGACCTACGAGGTTCGATAGTAACTTGATCTGAAACTTCATGATCACTATCATTAGCTTCCTCCTCAACTGGCGTAGGTGCCACAGAAACATCTTTCTGTGCTGTACTACTCTCTGGTTGACATAAAGGTTCAACAACCTCATCAAGTTCTATCTTCCTCCCACTCAATTCTTTCGAGACAAACTCTTTCTCGAGAAAGGACCCATTCTTAGCGACAAACACTTGGCCTTCGGATCTGAGATAGAAGGTATACCCAACCGTCTCTTCTGGTTATCCTCTGAAGACGCATTTGTCCGCTTTGGGTTCGAGCTTTTCTGGCTGAAGCCTTTTGACATAAGCATCGCATCCCCAAACCTTAAGAAATGACAACTTAGGTTTCTTGCCAAACCACAGTTCATACGGCGTCGTCTCCACGGACTTAGATGGTGCCCTATTTAAAGTGAATGCAGCTGTCTCTAACACATAACCCCAAAATGATAGTGGCAGATCGGCAAGAGACATCATAGAACGCACCATATCCAATAAGGTTCGATTACGACATTCAGACACACCATTACGCTGTGGTGTTCCAGGTGGCGTCAACTGTGAAACGATTCCACATTGTCTTAAGTGATTGCCAAACTCATAACTCAGATACTCTCCCCCTCGATCAGATCGTAGGAATTTGATCTTCTTGTTACGATGATTCTCAACTTCACTCTGAAATTGCTTGCACTTTTCAAACGTTTCATACTTATGCTTCATTAAGTAAATATACCCATATCTACTCAAGTCATCGGTGAAGGTGAGAAAATAACGATATCCACCGCACGTGTCAACACTCATCGGACCGCACACATCAGTATGTATGTTTCCAACAAGTCACTTGGCCGTTCCATTGTTCCGGAAAACGGGGTTTTGGTCATCTTTCCCATGAGGCATGGTTCGCATGTGTCAAGTGATTCAAAATCAAGTGACTCCAAAAGTCCGTCAGCATGGAGTTTCTTCATGCGCTTTACACCAATATGACCTAAGCGGCAGTGCCACAAGAAAGTGGTACTATCATTATCAACTCTACATCTTTTGGCATCAATGTTATGAACATGTGTATCATCACTATCGAGATTCAATAAGAATAAACCCCTCACAATGGGTGCATGACCATTAAAGATATTACCCATATAAACAGAACAACCATTATTCTCTGATTTAAATGAGTAACCGTCTCGCATTAAACAAGATCCGGATATAATGTTCATGCTCAACGCAGGCACTACATAACAATTATTCAGGTTCATCACTAATCCCGATGGTAATCGAAGAGCGAGTGTGCCGACGGCAATCACATCAACCTTGGAACCATTTCCCACGCGCATCATCACTTCGTCCTTCGCCAGCCTCCGTCTATTCCGTAGTTCCTGCTTTGAGTTGCAAATGTGAGCAACCGAACCGGTATCAAATACCCAGGCACTACAACGAGAGTTGGTAAGGTACACATCAATAACATGTATATCATATATACCTTTGTTGACATTGGCCCCTTTCTTGCCGGCCAGATACTTGGGGTAGTTCCGCTTCTAGTGGCCAGTTCCCTTGCAATAGAAGCACTCAGTCTCCGGCTTGGGTCCAGCCTTGGGTTTCTTCACGGGAGGAGCAACTGCTTTGCCACCTTTCTTGAAGTTTCCCTTATTTCCCTTGCCTTTCTTGAAACTAGTGGTTTTATTCACCACCAACACTTGATGCTCCTTCTATATGTCTGAGTCAGTGACTTTCAGCATCGCGAACAGCTCGGAGACTGACTTGTTGATCCCTTGCATGTTATAGTTCAACACAAAGATCTTGTAGCTAGGTGGTAGCGATTGAAGAACTCTGTTAGTGACAGCCTCTGGCGGGAGCTCAACTCCCAACTCAGCCAGACGGTTGTTGTACCCAGACATTCTGAGTATGTTCTCACTGACAGACCCGTTCTCCTCCATCTTGCAGTCATAGAACTTATCGAAGGTCTCATACCTCTCGATCCGGGCATTCTTCTCAAAGATAAACTTCAACTCCTGGAACATCTCATATGCTCCATGGCGTTCAAAACGCCTTTCAAGTCCCGGCTCTAAGCCATACAACATGGCGCACTGAACTATTGAGTAGTCATCACACTGGTACATCGAGGTACTATACAAACATTTTTTAACCCCTTTCCGTGACGGCATTTTGAACTGTCGCCTAGTGAGTGTGTGCGATAGGGGGGTCCTTCCCACACGACCCAGGAACCGCCGGGGATAGGCCCTCCGGTCACACACGCTCGGCAAAATGAGGTCGTGTGTGATGGGCGAGCGATCAAATATGATTATACGTACAGTTATGCTAAAAAATACAATTATACATGCCAAATCATTTTCAGCCGTAAGTACATCCCACACAGTCAGTCCCGGCTAAACGTTTCCATTCGTATGTACATTCCACACAGTCAATCCAAGGAATACGTTTCCGTTAAGATTTACATCCCACACATTCAATCCAAGAAGTATGTTTCCGTTCATATATACATCCCACACAGTCACTCCAAGGAAAACGTTTCCGTTCGCAAGTACGTCACACACAATTTCCCCCATTAAATCGTTTGTGATAGCGTTGCCATTGCAGATGATATTAATAATTTTATCGTTTGTGTTATTAAATGCATCACACACGGTGCGTAGAAGAAACTAGGTGGCATAGGCTGTCCATCACACACACTTTTTATGTGGTAAACGTTTGCGCAAGGTGGCCTAACGCAAACAGTTTTCAAGAGGACATCGTGTGCGATTGTTCATTGATCCAACACGTTTATTCCTAGAAACTGTGTGCGTTGTCTGAGGTCATCGCCCATAGTGTTTTCTCAATAATCGCTTGCAATAGAAAAACCCAATTAGCAGGCTAATTGTCCTATTATTAATAATCCATTTATTAATCTATTTGATATTTCATATTAAGCACACAATATATATCATTTTCGTATTAAGGAAGCAGGATTTCATAATTGAAATACATCAGAGTACAACATCATATAGCTTCAGCACTCAGCTACCCCATTACACAACTGCACCAGCACCAAGTTTCACATGCAACATCTATAACATTTCGATATTAGAATCATAGACGGTACATAGACGGATGTATCTCATCTGGAAAACTGCTGAAGCGAAAGGCGAATATTGAGCCTTCATTGATGTTGAAGGTCTTTGCAACTTGAGGCCAGTGCCTGTGGATGATTGACCGTCCATCCTTCATCCTCTTCAGGAATACTTCAATATTGAACCGTGGGTGTTGTATGAATACCTTCCTCGCCTCCTGACCATACAGGTGGTTTGAGAGGTAATCATCAGTGAACTGCTTTGGAAATGCCTGAAAACAAGGATGTGCATAAATATCTTCTCTAGATTGGAAATGGGGCAAATGAATAAAAAAGCCAAGGTATAATAGTTAGTACCATCCTGTAGTGAACTGATGTCTTCTTCATTGTGCAGACAAAGATCTTGTTGTTTTTTGTCGCTAATTTCTTTATCCTAACAATCTTTCTGAGTTTCTTTGATATTCATGGACAACTCATTTCCCCATATACAAAAAGGGTCGAACAGTGGGTCAAAACCTCTGACAACAGGACCTACATGTGCAAGACCAAATTGTTAAAAACCTAAATATTAGAATGGTTTCTACAATTGCACAATAATGTGCTATTAGACAAAGGACCATGCATGTGCAAACCTCGATTGTAAACCTGAGTGCTTCCCATTGTTTCCCTGCAACACATATAAGGTAGTTAGTGATCAGGTTAAGTGAGGGTTTGCATGCTATCAGTAAAATATGTTGATGAAAAATAAGCACATTGCAGATTCATCAGATTAATTCGAGCCACATGGAAAACCCATTTATCCAAACCAAGCATGATTAAGAACTAGGAAATATAGCAACTGTATATGTTTCTCATGTATTAAGTGCAGCCAAATTTGATTTATTGCTCATATGCACAACATTACAAAATTCTACCCACGACAATTGGACATCGCATTGCAGAATTGAACCAAGCAGTTAACTAAACACCACAACAAATGAACCAAACATTAACCGAGCACCACATTGCACAATATAACATATTCCTAATAGAAGATCAGACAGTTAATCAAACCAAGCATGCTTAACAAGTTGGAAATATAGCAATTGTATTTGTTTCTCATGTATTTAGTACAACCAATTTTGATTTATTTCTCACATGGTATACAATAACAAAATGCACCCACCGCATTGCAGAATTGAACTAAACAGTTAACTAAACACCCCAACAAATAAACCAAACATTAACTGAGCACCACATTGCATAATATATAACATACTAGAAGATCAGACAGTTAACCAAACCAAGCATGCTTGACAACTTGGAAATATAGCAATTGTATTTGTTTCTCATGTATTTTGTACAGATAAATTTGATTTATTTCTCACATGGAAGACAATACAAAATTGCACCCTGAAGAATTGAATATCACATTTCCAGAATTGAACTAAACAGTTAACTGAACACGACAACTAATTAACCAAACACTTAATAAGTGAGCACCACATTGCACAACATATAGAACATATACACTAGGGCAACATATTGCATGATAAAAGTAGATAGGACAATTCACTAGAATTTGTTAAGGAAAGGCAGGAGCAGCACATGTAAACCGAGCATGCTTAACCGGCGTAGCTAGCAAACTGAACATAGGTCCTTATAGTGAGCTAATAAGACAAGCTACTCCTCATCGTCGGAGATATCGATGATGATTGGCTCCTTGGACATGGAAGAGGGCAATGCCTCCACATCGTGGGTGCCCTCGTCGTAGTGGTGAGTTGCCTGAGCGACTCCAGGCACCAACCTTCTGGCTCTCGAGTTGAGGTAAGCACGGGCACGCTCAGAAAACACCTCGTAGTCTTTGTCGAAGGCACCGACGGTGGTCTCGAGAAAATGCCATGAATTGTCGTTTAAAGCAGCCAACCGCATCGCGGCGTCGGCGCGCGAGGCATCGACGGTGGCCTCGACAGTGCTCCTCCAAGATCTGGGGGTCGGCACGGATGGCAGCCATCATGACCTCATCCGCGCGTGCGACCGCGATTTGCTTCTCCGCTGCCAAATGCTCCTTGAGCTCCTGGCTATACCGCGTGCACCATGGCTTAGGGCGGTGCTTATTTGGGGGAGGGGTCGGTGATTTGGGTGGAAGGTGTTGCGCCGGCGGTCGGGGCATGTGGGATGTGGAAGGAGGAGGAGGATGGGGGTCGGGTGTGGATTACCTGCTTGGATCGACGAGGCCGAGCAGCGTGAAGGAGGGCTACCGGCGAGGAGGCGGCGCTGCAAGCAAGCAGTGAAGGTTTCAACTTGGAAAGAAAGGTGGAAACAGGGAAAATGTGGCTTTTGGTAAGGGGGAGGGGGCGGGGAGGTGGATATTTCCGCGGAAGCCGAAAATTTTGGATTGGTACAACGAAAAAACTGGCACGCAAAGTGTCATCAGACACGGTCCCTTATTCAACACTGTGTACGATATGTGAACATCACAAAAAATTCATATAACTAACCCCGTGTGTGATGAGTTTGAATGTGAAAATTTTGGTGTGAATATCCCTGATACGTCTCCACCGTATCTATAATTTTTGATAGTTCCATGCTATTATATTATCTGTTTTGGATGTTTTATATGCATTAATATGCTATTTTATATTATTTTTGGGACTAAATTATTAACCTAGAGCCCAGTGCCAGTTTCTGTTTTTTCCTTGTTTTTGAGTTTTACAGAAAAGGAATATCAAACGGAGTCCAAACGGAATAAAACTTTATGATGATTTTTCTTGGACCAGAAGACATCCACGGAGCTTGGAGAGGGGGTCAGAAGAGCCACGAAGGGCCCACAAGCCCTCAGGGCACGCCCTAGGGGGGCACCCCTGGCTTGTGGACACCTCGGGAGTCCCCCAACCCTAATTCTTGCTCTATAAATTCCCAAATATTCCCAAACCAACAGAAGCGTCCACAAAAATACTTTTCCTCCGCCGCAAGCCTTTGTACCCATGAGATCCCATCTTGGGGCCTTTTTCGGCACCCTGCCGAAGGGGGATTCGATCACGGAGGGCCTCTACATCAACCTTGTTACCCTTCCAATGAAGCGTGAGTAGTTTACCACAGACCTACGGGTCCATACCTAGTAGCTAGATGGCTTATTCTCTCTCTTTGATCTTCAATACAAAGTTCTCCTCGATGTTCTTGGAGTTCTATCCGATGTAATATTCTTTTGCGATGTGTTTGTCGAGATCCGATGAATTGTGGATTTATGATTAGATTATCTATGAATATTATTTGAGTCTTTTCTGAACTCTTTTATGCATGATTAAATATCTTTGTATTTCTCTTCGAATTACCGGTTTGGTTTGGCCAACTAGATTGGTTTTTCTTGCAATGGGAGAGGTGCTTAGTTTTGGGTTCAATCTTGCGGTGTCCTCACCTAGTGACATAGTAGGGGTAGCGAGGCACGTATTGTATTGTTGCCATCAAGGGTAAAAAGATGGGGTTTTCATCATATTGCTTGAGTTTATCCCTCTACATCATGTCATCTTACTTAAGGCGTTACTCCGTTCTCATGAACTTAATACTCTAGATGCATGCTCGATAGCGGTCGATGTGTGGAGTAATACTAGTAGATGCAGGCAGGAGTCGGTCTACTTGACACGGACGTGATGCCTATATTCATAATCATTGCCTTGGATATCGTTATAACTTTGTGCTTTTCTATCAATTGGTCAATAGTAATTTGTTCACCCACCATATGTTTTCTTTCAAGAGAGAAGCCTCTAGTGAAACCTATGGCCCCCGGGTCTATTTTCCATCATATATTTTCAGATCTATAAACCAAAAAACCCAAAAATACCTTGCTGCAATTTATTTGTTTTTACTTTGTTTTACATTTTAGTAATCTTTTATATCTATCTCTATCAGATCTCATCCTTGCAAGTGACCGTGAAGGGATTGACAACCCCTTTATCACGTTGGGTGCAAGTGTTTGATTGTTTGTGCAGGTGCATAGATTGGAGACTTGCTTGTACCTCCTACTGGATTGATACCTTGGTTCTCAAAACTGAGGGAAATACTTATCTCGACTTTGCTGCATCACCCTTTCCTCTTCAAGGAAAAAACCAACGCAAGCTCAACAGTGGTCATCCACGTCATTGCATAATTTAGGTACACAAAGGAGCCTACATCACACCCACACTTCTTAATTGAGCAAGTTCAGCAATTAAACAGAGCTAGCTGACCTAAACATTAACCTAACAAATTAAAGACCGACGCTCTAAATTAAACAAAGAGTACTACTCCGGCTGGCGCTCGTCAATCTCTGCCACCTCCTCCATGTCCAGCTCGTGCTCGACGATCTCCTGGGGAAGGGGCTCCATGGCATCAATCACACCATACTCGGCAAGCATCTCGCCATCTGCGTTCGCCATCTCTTTGGAAAAGGCCGCCATGAGCTGGGTGTGGGCGGCTGCGATCTGGGCTTGGACGGGCTCCATCGTGGCAAGGTATGCCGCGAAGGAACGGATGACTGCTCGAACGCTCTCAGCGATTGCCAACTCTTCGGCCGTGGGTTGTCGACCGTTGTCGGAGAAGCTTCGTTCAATTTGTGCGGTGAGCGCCACGAGCTGGCCGTGGGCGGCCTCCATCAGGGCTAAGGCCGCCGCTATGGAATGGACAACTGCTGTGCCACTCTTGCCAGTTGCTATCCCCGAGGCAAATGTTGCTGCCGCCACCTGAGAAGCAACAACGGCCGTTTGGGCTGCCTTGGCCGCCCGGTCGCAGATTGCGGCCACGTTCACACAACTTGTTAGCACGCGCATGGTGGCTGCGGCCGCGCTCTCACCGGAGTGGGCCGCCGAAGTTGCCCTCACGACGCGGGTCCACGTCCCTATCTTTCACCGGCGATGATTGAATAGTGAAATGATATTTGGAGAGCGAGCTAGTGTGCTTGACACACCTGCTGTGGACTGTAGCCGACGCACCTTCTCGTGTAAGCCATATGCGTACTATACTCCGACGGTGCTCCAAGATATTTTGTACTGCATCTCACACGGTTGGTGATAATAAACTGTGTGCGATCTACTTGATTTTTCGTCTTGATTTGAATTACATAATGGGGTCACAGCGGCAAAGGAGGGTGTTTGAATTGCTAGAACTTTTATCTGCAGTGAACATGCAACTATAGGTGTGTCGTAATTTTTTTTGGAATTATTCAGAGTTCGTTTGGACATTTTTATACATTAACTTGGTTTTCTAGGCATTTCAGTTGCACAATTCAAAATTAAACTACATGCACATGCTCCGGTGCACCAAAATGGGTTGTAAAATCATATATGTGTCCATGGGTTTATGCTTATGTCCCATTGAAGAAATGGGGATGAATTTCAAACACCACGACACTATGCCTCTCCGGCAAATGTTGAGGTACTTGCTTTTGTAAATCTAGTAAATCCAAAACTCGTCTAAAATTCATGAACCTTGGCATGCTATCATGGAATGGCATCAACATGCTGGGGTAAAAAATATTGTCCCATTTGGGGCAGGTTATGGTATAAGCTTCTCACAAACCAGAGCTTCTCACAAGAAGCCTCATGGTTCCGGTAGGGAAGCGTGTCACCTTTGTGGACACAACGATATTCGTCGCCTCTTCTTGCTTTCAAATTTTTTTCTGGTGTCAACATAGAACAACAGGAGTGTCGTGTTAAATTTTGGGATTTTTGGGGTTCGTTTGGACATTTTTATACGTTAACTGAGTTTTCTAGGCATTTATGTGCATAATTCAAATTTGAACTACATGCATATGCTCCAGTGCATAAAAATGGGTTGAAACATCAAATGTGTGTCCTTGGTTGCATGCTTAGGTCACATGCAAGAAATGAGAATGAATGTCAAACACCTTGACACTGTCGCTCGGCCTCTAACATTGAGATACATGGTTTTAAAATTCTAGTAAACCAAAAACTCTTCTAAAATTCATGAAACTTGACATGATATCATGGAACGGCATCAACATGCCGTGGTAAAAATATTGTCCCATTTGGGGCAGGTTTGGATATAAGCTTCTCACAAACCAGAGCTTCTCACAACAAGCCTGATGGTTTCGGTAGGGAACGTGCCACCTTTATGGACGAAACGATATCCGTTGCCTCTTCTTGCTTTCAAATTTTTTCTAGTGTCAACATAGAATAACAGGAGTGTTGTGTCAATTTTTGGGATTTTTTGGGGTTCGCTTGGACATTTTTATACATTAACTGAGTTTTCCATGCATTTATGTGCGTAATTCAAATTTGAACTACATGCACATGCTCCAGTGCATATAAATGGGTTAAGAATTCAAATGTGTGTCCTTGGTTGCATGCTTAGGTCCCATGCAAGAAATGAGAATGAATGTCAAACACCTTGCCACCATCGCTCGGCCGCTAACATTGAGATACATGGTTTTTAAATTCTAGTAAATCGAAAATGCTTCTGAAATTTATGAAACTTGACATGCTATCATGGAATGGCATCAACATGCCGTGGTAAAAATATTGTCCCATTTAGAGTAGGTTGGGGTATAAGCTTCTCACAAACTAGAGCTTCTCACAACAAGCCTCATGATTACGGTAGAGAACATTTCACCTTTCTGGACGAAATGATATCCGTTGCCTCTTCTTGATTTCAAATTTTTTCTAGTGTCAACATAGAACAACAGGAGTATTGTGTTAAATTTTGAAATTTTTCGGGGTTCGTTTGGACATTTTTATACATTAACTGAGTTTTCTATGCATTTATGTGCATAATTCAAATTTGAACTACAGGCACATGCTCCAGTGCGTATAAATTGGTTGAAAAATCAAATATGTGTCCTTGGTTGCATGCTTAGGTCCCATGCAAGAAATGGGAATGAATGTCAAACACCTTGCCACCGTCGCTCGGCCGCAAACATTGAGATACATGGTTTTAAAATTCTAGTAAATCCAAAACTCGTCTGAAATTCATGAAACTTGGC
The DNA here is from genome assembly GCA_011799875.1 of Thinopyrum elongatum. NCBI lineage: Eukaryota > Viridiplantae > Streptophyta > Magnoliopsida > Poales > Poaceae > Thinopyrum > Thinopyrum elongatum. Next base: position 428,340,042 of record CM022302.1, read on the forward strand.
ATGCTATCATGGAACGGCATCAACATGCCATGGTAAAAAAATTGTCTCATTTGGGGCAGATTTGGGTGTAAGCTTCTCACATACCAGAGCTTGTGACAACAAGCCTCATGGTTCCGGTAGGGAATGTGCCTCCTTGGTGGATGAAACGATATTCATTGCCTCTTCCTATTTTCATTTTTTTCCTAGTGGCAACATAGAGCCACATGAGTGTCATGTTAAAATTTGCAATTTTGGGGTTTGTTTGGACATTTTTATACATCAACTGAGTTTTCTAGGCATTTTATGTGCATAATTCAAATTTGAACTACATGCACATGCTCCAGTGCAGAAAAATGGGTTAACATATCAAATGTGTGTCCTTGGGTGCATGCTTAGGTCCCATGCAAGAAATGGGAATGAATTTCAAACATCAGGGCACTGTTGATTGCCGGCAAAATGTTGAGATACTTTGTTTTTAAATTCTAGTAAATCCAAAACTCGTCTGAAATTCATGAAACTTGGCATGCTATCATGAAATGGCACCCGGCATGCTGTGGTATTTTTTGTGTCCATTTTGAGAGAAGGCGCACTCGAATAACAACCAACAAAGGCATTTTGAAACAAATAGCTGACACTTTAACATCTCAAACGTTTGTATAATTTAAATCATGTGCGTTCTATTAACCATTCACGTCACGTCAGGCGTCACACTTTTAATGGCTAGGAGGTGCCGTGCGGACAGCTGCTTGACTGAACGGGAGGCGTGCGAGCGCAGTCCACTGCGCAGGCTGACCGAGAGGCGTGCAAGCTGTCCTCCAAAGCGCAGTCTCACCGGGAAGCGTGCGAGTTGTACGCTGCGTAGGCTCACTGGGAAGCGAGCCCTTTGACTTTCATGGCCGCCCGCCTTGCTCGCATCCTCTCCATTAATGGCTCCCGAGCCGCTGTTTAATACGGGCGACCTTACTGTTCGCCTCCCATTCCCCTCCCGCAGACCTCCACCAACGCCATGACGCAGAAGGATCATCTGCCACTAGTCTTCCAGTTTGGTGAAGTCGAATCCGAGCCGGACGAGATAGAAAATAAGGAGGAATGGGGCCTCATGGACATGGCCCTGAACGCGCTGGCCGCGGCGGTTGCTGCCCCCACGCCCGTCCCAGCTCCCATCCCCACGCCCGCGCCAACGACCATCCCCGTAGCATTGACGGGCTGGTCGCGCGAGCTCGTGTACATGCCAGCGCCAGCGCCCGTGCCCGTGCCCGTGCACGCCCCTGCACCCACCGCGGCGCCGGTCCCCGTGCATTTGCCTGCACCCGCCGCGCCTGTGCCCGTGCGCGCGCCCCTCTCAGCGGCATGGGACGCCGCCGTCGATCGCTACCTCGCAGTGCCGCGAGTTGCCGTCCTCTCGCACCCCACTCGTCGATCGCACGATGACATGATGTTTGATTTCCATGTGAAGAACATTCTGTGCTGTCTTGAAGACTTCAACAACGGCGTCCCGGAGGACGACAACGACAACGCCGGCGCGGCACGCCGCCTCCGCCACCGCCGGAATTAGTGTTTTTGGGTTTAATACCGTATCGCGATCATATGAATATAAATTCGCAGTGTGACTGAATGAAATATATGGTTTGAACGAACTTGCGTTTTTCTCTCTGAATGTACAGACTTATCAAACGATTTTATTTAAAAAAAGTCAATGGTTTTTAAATATAAAACACTCATCGCAAACGTTTTAGATAGAACACTCGTATGCAAACTGACAGCTTCCCTAGGAAGCCAAGGGAAAATGTGCCGAGAAGGATTTGTGCAGCTCTTGATCGCAAACGTTTTAGATAGAACACCCGTATGCAAACCGACAGCTTCCCCAGTAAGCCAAGGGAAAATGTGCTGAGCAGGATTTGTGCAGCTCTTCATCGCAAACGTTTTAGATAGAACACACGTATGCAAAGTGAGAGCTATGGTCTTCCCCAGTAAGCCAAGGGAAAATTTGCCGCGCAGGATTTGTGCATCTCTTCAACGCAAACGGTTCAAATTGAATTGAATACGGTATGCAAAGCGAAACTTTGCCTCTAAGCCAAGAGAAAATCTGGCACGCAGGATTTGTACATCCCTTCAACGCAAATGGTTTTTTTGGATGACCCATGTGCAACCACGTACATACAATTTGGTAAGATTTGCATCAGTCATATTGGGTATATTGCCATTTTCAAACTAAAAATATTGACATTTGTTGATCTAGTAACATTGCCCTTTGTCAACCTTGTAACACTGCCATTTTTCAAAATATGCAGCTAAAAATCAATAGCACTATCTAATTTTTGCAACTAAAATTCAGTAATTAAGCATAGATTTCATTCATAGATTAAACAATCGTTCTTTATACAAACAGTTCAACTCGACTGCTAAACCGACCAAACTTTTTCCCAATTGTTGCCAACCACGTACTGAAATAACTAGTTCAACTATATATACTAGCTAATTTTAGGTACGTTGTACAGTTCAACCAGATCTATAGTCAGATAAGCTGACAAAAATAGCCCCTAAATACTACTACTACGGAGGGCTTTGTTCTACTTTTGGCAGCCTCTCCTCTGCCGAGCGCGCTCAGTAAGAGGCAGAGGAGGAGGAGCCTACCGACGAGCTAGACAACTGCAATACGGTGCCTGCCGCTGCTGCACCTTCAGCGACGCTCACCTTGAACGCCCTCTGCCATTCTAGACGCCCCCTCTTGAAGCGGAGGGACTCCTTGTAGATATCCTAATTCCTCGCCTCTGCGGCGACGTGTGCTGCGGCCATGGCAGCGGTAAGGCTCTTTGCGTGCTCGACGAGGCGCTCCTCCTCCTCCCGCAGGAACTCGATGTAGCGCGCAAGGTCGCTGACGCACATGCGGGCCTCCACCTCCACCTCACGCCTTCGGGCAGCGGTGTCGGAGCGGTTGATGACCCCAGCGGTCGATGATGGGCTGGCGGCCACGGCGGTCGACGATGGGGTGGCGGCCACGACCACCACCTCCCGCCTTCGGGCCACGGTGGTGGAGCGGGTGATGGCCACGATGGCCGACAGTGGGGTGGCGGCCACGACAGCCACCTCTCGCCTTCGGGCCGCGGCGGCGGAGCAGGCGATGGCCCTGGCTTTCGATGGTGGTGTGGCGGCCACAGCGACAGACGGTGGGGTGGTGGCAACGGCGGCCGGCAACAGCTGCCGATGGGCAGCGGCGGCGGAGCGTGTGGTGGGTGTTCCGCTCACACCCAACAGGGACCCCACGAGCACTACACTACACCGGGGATTGCGCCGCCGCCGCAGTGTAGCCTCCCAGCTGGAGCTGTCCTCTGATGACGGCGGAGTGGCTGAGCGACGACGATGGACCGGTGCCATTGGCGATTGTGGGAGAAGCAGACGAGATAAGCTACAGGGAGGGAGGGAAAAATGCGACGCAGGACTCGCCGACCGTGAGGGTTTATATAGCAGGCCGGTAAGCATTGGGATTTTCAGGGATTTCACCGAGTCCGGCGGGAAGCTTGCGCGGGAACCTGCGCGGTTACGCGGGAACGGGCTCACTGACGATTCATTGGTGCCACTTCGAGCCACCGTTTGGCCAAAAGAACGCCCCCGCGCGGTGCTCAAGCTTGCGCTCGAAGCCGTCTGCGGCAGCGGGGTGACAAGACGTGCGAGAGGAGGGCGAAAGGACACGTACACATACGATTAATAAAAAAAATGTTTGCGATTTAATTACCTACTACCCCCGTCCTGGTTTATAAGTCATCTTTGTATTTTTGTGCCAAATTTTGACTAGAGATCTAACTAATAAAATACGAATGCATGCCACCAAAGATTATATCGTTGGATTCATATTTGAACATAGTTTCCAATTATATAATTTTAATAACATGCATTAACATTTTGTTAGTTAAATTTAAGGTCAAAATATGTTACAAAATATAAAGGGGACTAATAGACCAAGACAGAGGTAGTAGCACACCGCCGCTCTCTTCGCAGCGTCGCAACTGCCGGCTGGCTTGTAGATGACCATTTCCTATGTGTTCAACTGCTCTATGCGTGTGGTTGCTCACGGTTGAGGCGGCCATGGCGTGCTCTGCTCGCGTCCCGCCGTGCGCTCTCTGCTCTCGCGTCCTCTGGGCGCTCTGCCCTCGTCCCTCCACGCGCGCTGCTAGTGTTTGGGGCCGACGCACGATCACGTACGTTCGTGCTGTCATTATGCATGCGGTTGCGCTGGGCGCGGCGCCACGATGCAGTTACCCGTTGCAAAAACTGCCATGCTGACGTGCCGAGAATCCAGGCCGCCCGGCCCCCATTTATTCCTACGGCCATTTACCTTCATCTCTCGCGCCACAGGACACAATAAGCACACCCACGATGACACATATAGAGAGGACATCCAGCGGTTCCAATGGCGCTCCCCGTGGCTCCAATGTCGCTCCTAGCGGCCGACGACGACAACGGGGGGCAGTTCACCACACATCACGTAGTGGACACCCACGTGAGGGGGAAGGACCTCTTAGTGGTGTACACGAACGAGCCGGTCTCGGTGGAGAGCTCCATCCAAACTATGGAGCAGTTGCTTGCTAAGGACAAGTACCAAGTGGTCGGCTTCGACCTCGAGTTCACCAGCGGTTGTGCCGGGCACGATCAGAAGGTTGCCATCGCCTAGTTGTGCGTGCGACATGACGTCCTCGTCTACCACTACCACCTGGCCACAAGGCCTTGCGAGCGTTTCTCCAGGTTTATCAACAGCTCCGACTACAGTTTCGCTACAGTGGACACCACCAACGATCTAAAAGCGCTCAAGGTTTCGGGCTTGGCCTGCCAGAATCTTGTCAACATCCATGACCACTACAAGGTCTGGGGCAGCGACAACAACAAACAGAACTCCCTGGTTGACCTCGCCTCAGCCATCATCGACCCCTACTACATGAAGATGAAGTGTGAGAGCAAGAAGGACAAGAACGCCTGGCACAGTGCCTGGCATCAGAGACTGGATGAAGAACACGTCAAGTACGCGGCGAAGGACGCGTACACAAGCTACGAGATGTACATGCGGATTGTTGACATGAGGAAGTGTCTTCGTCCTGCCCCAGACGAGGGATCGAGCCACAGAGCAATGGTGGGAGCGTCACAAGAAGTAGATGACTAGACGATCGTTTCTCCTAGTTTAGAATGCATGCAATTGTTTATTGAGGTGTGTGTGCGAATGATCTGTATAGTCACTTATGTAATTGGATGTTTATTTGAGTTATATATATATATATATATATATATATATATATGTTATTCTTCTGTAGACAGAGCAAATCACACGGCTTATTAGCAGCAATCATCTGTGTTATTATTGGTCTTCGCACACATTTATGATTACGGACCTGTTTGTCGTGTATCACACACATCTTGTTCAGTTGAACTATTTCTGTTTTCTTGGCTCATCGCAAACAGTTCATCCAAGTGAACTGTATGCCCTCCATCGCACACACCTTGATCTGGCTGACCGTTTCTATTGTGTTGCCTAATCACACACAATTCATCCTAGTGAACTGTATGCCGTATATCGCACACACCCTCATCTGGCTTCCCGTTTCTGCTGTTCTGCCTCATCGCAAACAGTTCTGCTGGATTAACCGTATGCCACGCATCGCACACGCAACTCTAATCTGAATCGTGTTTGATGTGTCCGCCATCGCAAACATTTTATATCTTTTTTGATGGTTTTATTACATCACCGTTTGTGATTAATGCATCGCACACAGTTTCGTCGAAGGGTCTCTGATTGGACTGTCACATTTGGACCAACCTGTAGTAGTGTCAACACACGACTGCCAGGCGTTCACAGCGTCCATAGTCGTTGGAGGGGGTGGTGCACCAAGCGGTGCATCAAGGACATAAGACTTTTGGGCAGTCGTGAGGATAATCCTCAGATTACGGGCCCAGTCTACAAAGTTGCTTCCATCATCTTTCAGCTTAACTTTCTCTAACAACGCATTGAAATTTAGGGGAGCTACTGCGCGAGCCATTGATCTACAACATAATTTGCAAAGATAGTTTAGACTATTGTTCATGATAAATGAGTTCAATTAATCATATTACCTAAGAACTCCCACTCAAATCAACATCCCTCCGGTTGTCCGAGTGTAACACGATCCAAATTCACCAACCCAAGTCCGATCATCACATGAGATGAGGTGGTTTCAATGGTGAACATCTCCATGTTGATCATATCTACTATATGACTCATGTCCGACCTTTCGGTCTCTTGTGTTCCGAGGCTATGTCTGTACATGCTAGGCTCGTCAAGTTTAACCCAAGTGTTCCGCATGTGCAACACTGGCTTGCACCCGTTGTATGTGAATGTAGAGTCTATCACACCCGATCATCACGTGGTATTTCGAAACGACGAACTTTCGCAACGGTGCACACTTGGGGAGAAGACAATTTTATCTTGAAATTTTAGTGAGGGATCACCTTATAATGCTACCGTTGTCCTAAGCAAAATAAGATGCATAAAAGGATTAACATCACATGCAAATCATAATTGACATGATATGGCCGTCATCTTGTGCTTTTGATCTCCATCTTCAAAGCACCGGCATGATCTCCATCGTCACCGGCATGACACCATGATCTCCATAATCGAGTCGCCATCGGGGTTGTCACGCCAACCATGCTTCTACAACTATTACTACCACTTAGCGATAAAGTAAAGCATTACATATCGCTTAATGATTGACACGCAGGTCATACAATAATTAAAGACAACCTTATGGCTCCTGCCGGTTGCTGTATTCATCGACATGCAAGTCGTGATAAACTATACAAAAACATGATCATCTCATACATCACGTATATCTCATCTTGTCTTTAGCCATATCATATCACAACATACCCTGCAAAAACAAGTTAGACGTCCTCTACTTTGTTGTTGCATGTTTTACGTGGCTGCTATGGGTAACTAGTAAGAATGATTCTTAACTACGCAAAGCCACAACGGTGATATGCAAGTTGCTATTTAACCTTCTACAAGGATCGCCTTTGTCGAATCCGATTCAACTAAGGTGGGAGAGACAGACACCCGCCAGCCATCTTTATGCAACAAGTTGCATGTCAGTCGATGGAACCGGTCTCATGTACGTGGACATGTAAAGTTGGTCTGAGCCGCTTCATCCCACAATACCGCTGAATCAAGAAAAGACCAAGGAAGGAAGCAATCTGAATATCAACGCCCACAAACTCCTTTGTGTTCTACTCGTGATGTCATCTACGCATAGACCTAGCTCATGATGCCACTGTTGGGGAACGTTGCATGGGAAACAAAAAATTTCCTACGCTCACCAAGATCAATCTAGGAGATGGACATCTACGAGAGGAGAGATTAGATCTACATACCCTTGTAGATCGCTAAGCAAAAGCGTTAAGAAACGCGGTTGATGTAGACGAACGTCTTTGCGATCCAATCACGATTCGTCCCGCGAACTCCCGATCCAAGTGCCGAACGGACGGCACCTCCGCCTTCAACACACGTACGGCTTGATGACGCCTTCACCTCCTCGATCCAGCAAGCAAGGATGAAGTAGTAGCTCAAGTCCTCCGGCAGCACGATGGCGTGGCGGCAGCGGTGGTGGAGCAATCTCAGCAGAGCTTCGCTAAGCTACGCGGAGAGAGAGAGAGAGAGGAACTACGAGGGAGAGGTAGGGCAACACTATGGCATTGATGGGTGCGGCTGCCCTCTCTCCCCTCCTCTATATATAGGGGGTAGGGTGGAGGGAGGGGCGCCCTAGGGTTCCCCTAGGGAGGGGGGCGTGATGTCGCTTGAACTACGTCGGTATTTCCCCAAAGAGGAAGGGATGATGCAGCACATCTACGGTAGGTATTTCCCTCAGTTATGAAACCAAGGTATCAATCCAGTAGGAGAACCAAGCAACACTATGTAAACGGTACCTGCACACAAAGAACAAATACTTGCAACCCGACGCGTAAGAGGGGTTGTCATTCCCTCCACGGTAAAAAGATAGATAAGTTTGTGGTAGATTGGATAAATAGCTCTCGATAAAACACAAAATAAAACAAGTAATAACAAATGCAGCAATGTATTTTTGGGTTTTTGGAATAATAGATCTGAAAATAAAAGCAAATAAAAATAGATCTCAAAGCAAATATGATGGAGAATAGACCCGGGGGCCGTAGATTTCACTAGTGGCTTCTCTCGAGAAAAATAGCATACGCGGGTAAACAAATTACTACTGGGCAATTGATAGAACCTCAAATAATTATGATGATATCCAGGCAATGATCATTATATAGGCATCACGTCCAAGATTAGTAGACCGACTCCTGCCTGCATCTACTACTATTACTCCACACATCGACCGCTATCCAGCATGCATCTAGTGTATTAAGTTCATGGAGAAACGGAGTAATGCAATAAGAACGATGACATGATGTAGACAAGATCTATTCATGTAGGAATATACCCCATCTTGTTATCCTTAATAGCAATGACACATGCATGTCTTGCTGCCCCTTCTGTCACTGGGAAAGAACACCGCACGATCGAACCCATCACAAAGCACCTCTTCCCATGGCAAGAAAAATCGATCTAGTTGGCCTAACTAAACCAAAGATTCGAAGAAGAAATATGAGGCTATAAGAAATCATGCATATAAGAGATCAAAGAAAACTCAAATAACTTCCATGGATATATAGACCTGATCATAAACTCAAAGTTCATCGGATCCCAACAAACACACCGCAAAAAAGAGTTACATAAAATAGATCTCCAAGAGACCATTGTATTGAGAATCAAAAGAGAGAGAGGAAGCCATCTAGCTACTGCCTACGGACCCGTAGGTCTATGATGAACTACTCACGCATCATCGGAGAGGCACCAATGAGGATGATGAACCCCTCTGTGATGGTGTCTAGATTGGATCTGGTGGTTCTGGAACTTGCGGCGGATGGAATTATTTTTCGTCGACTCCCCTAGGGTTTCTGGAATATTGGGGTATTTATAGAGCGAAGAGGCGGTGCGGGAGGCCACCAAGGTGGGCACAACCCACCTGGGCGCGCCTCTGGCACTTCTTTGGCCCAACAGGTGTCTTCTGGTCCAGAAAAATTCTCCAAAAAGTTTCGCTGCGTTTGGACTCCGTTTGGTATTAATTTTCTGTGAAGTAAAAAACAAGCAAAAAACAACTGGCACTGGGCACTATGTCAATAGGTTAGTCCCAAAAAATGATATAAAGTTGCTATAAAATGATTGTAAAACATCCAAGAATGATAATATAACAGCATGGAACAATAAAAAAATTATAGATACGTTGGAGACGTATCAGCATCCCCTAGCTTAATTCCTGCTCGTCCTCGAGTAGGTAAATGATAAAAACAGATTTTTTGATGTGGAATGCTGCCTAACATGTTCATCACATTCTCTTTTCTTTTGTAGCATGGACATATGGACTTTATATGGTTCAAAGCAATAGTCTAGTTTTGACATGAAGATTTCAATACTCAAGCATATCAACAAGCAACCATGTCTTTCAAAATATCAACACTAAAGAAAGCTATCCTTAGCCCATCATGCTCAATCATTGATCCATTCATGAAACACACTCGAATATTAGCTACATCCAATGCTCAAGTACGATCATAGTGCCCCTTAGTTGGTGCTTTATAAGAGAAGATGGAGACTAAAAAAATTGCATAAAGTAAATAGATAGACCCTTCGGAGAGAGAAGTAGGTATTTGTAGAGGTGCCAGAGCTCAAAGTGAAAAAGAGAGAGATAAAAACATTTTGGGTGGCATGCTTTTCCTGTCAACGAAAACTACTGAGTAGTTCCCAACACTTTCCATGCTAGATATATCATAGGCGGTTCCCAAACAGAAAATAAAGTTTATTCCTTTTTCTACCATTCTTTCACATTCCACGACTAGTCGTATCCACGGGTACCGTCCATACCAACACTTTCCAAGGAATTTATTAATTGACAACATAAAGTAAATTTCTTTTTCATTTCGGGACTGGGCATCCCTAATACCTTTGTCGTACTCTCGTGCAATGACAAGTGAATAAACACCCATCTTAAGAATAACACATCTAGCATGGAAAATATTAGCCACCCCCTGCTGCTTCATGAGCGATACGGGCACACAAAAAGGAAATTTATTTTGAAAATTAGAGATGGCACATACAAATTTTCTTAGAACGGCACGAGAATACCATATATAGGTAGGTATGGTGGACTCATATGGCAAAACTGGGTTTAAGGATTTTGGATGCACAAGTAGTATTTCTACTTAGTACAAGTGAAGGCTAGCAAAAAGATTGAGAAGCATCCAACAAAGAAACGAAAAATCTCATAAACGAGCATTGAGCATAACTAACACCGAATAATGCACCACAAGTAGGATATAATTTCATTGCATAACTATTGACTTTCGTGCTTTCATAGGGAATCACAAACCTTAACATCAATATTCTTACTAAAGCATAATTACTCACCAACATGACTCACATATCACTATCATCATATCTCAAAACTATTACAAAGAATCAAGTTTAATTTGTCCAATGATCTTCATGAAAGTTTTTATTATATCCCCCTTGGATATCTATCACTTTGGGACTAGTTTCATATATTGCAATTGTTTTTTGGCAAGCTCAAACAGATTTAAGTGAAGAACATGAACATAATTTTTTTTCATCTCTCAAAAATAATAAGTGAAGCATGAGAAAATTTCTTCAAAGTTACTAACTCTCAAATAAATCTAAGTGAATCATGAGAGCATTTCTTTAAAAATATCAAAGCACACCGTGCTAAAAAAGATGTAAGTGAAGCACTAGAGCAATTCCATAGCTCAAAAAATTTAAGTGAAGTATAAAGAGCAATTCTAACAAATCATAGCATAATTTTGGCTCTCTCAAATAGGTGTGTCCAGCAAGGAAACTTGTGACAAACTAAAATGCAAAACAAGCAAAGACTCATATAATACAAGACGCTCCAAGCAAAACTCATGATATGTGACGAATAAAAATATAGATTCAAGTAAAATACCGATGGTCGTTAGAAGAAAGAGGGGATGCCACTCGGGGCATCCCCAAGCTTAGATGCTTGTTCATCTTTGAATATTATCTTGGTGTGTGCTAGCATCCCCAAGCTTAAGATCTTCTTACTCCTTATTCCTTCATCCATCGTGATCTCACCCAAAACTTGAAAACTTCAATCACACAAAACTTAACAAAACCTTCGTGAGATCCGTTAGTATAACAAAGCAAATAACCACTCTAAGTACTATTTCAAGCCCATTCTTATTTTATTATTGCATTATATCTACTGTATTCCAACTTTGCTATGGCTTAACCCCCCCCACCCTACCCCCCCCCCCCCCAAACCACCCCCCGATAAAGTCCATAGATTCATCAAAATAAGCACACAATGCAAAGAAAACAGAATCTGTCAAAAACAAAACAGTATGTAGCAATCTGAATACTTTGTATACTTATGTAATTCCAAAAATTCTGAAAAATTAGGACAGCGTAGGAAATTTGTATATCAATCTTGTGTAAAACATTCAGAATTTTTAGTCGCTTCTGCAAATTTTGAAAATTATTTTACTGGACGCAAAAGTTTCTGTTTTTCAACAGGATCAAATCAACTATCACCCAACATGATCTTAAAGGCTTTACTTGGCGGAAACACTAATTAAACCATAAAAACACAATCATAACAGAGGCATAATTGTGCAAACACTCAAGAACAGAAAGAAAAAGGCAAAAATAAATTTTATTCATTGGGCTGCCTCCCAACAAGCGCTATCGTTTTATGCCCCTAGCTAGGCATAATGCAAAGATTCAAGTATTGTCATATTTAGTTTTTGCAACTTTGGTAAGGGATTTCTCAAACCAGGGAGGCTCTTTACACTTCCCAAGATTTTCGGGAAAAGAGACCATCTTGAGATCTAAAATATCCAAACGTTTATTGCAAAGAGTAATCAAAGTATTCATGCGATTGAGGTTTCCACTGATATGTTTAAGAGGTTCGTTATATTTTTGCACTTCGACCAAATGTTTATGCAAATCACTCAACTTATCTAGAATTTAAGCTCCTTCTGGAGTAAAAGAAATCCCCCTTTTTAGTGGTGGAATTCCCAAAATCCCTTCTAGGATCTCATAAGCAGTATTAGCATCAAGCTAAATAAAATTCCCTTTAGCGGCAAAATCCAAAAGTTGCCTATGATGCAAGGCTAATCCTATATAAAAATTTCGAAGCAAAACCTTTGCATCCCCTTTTAGATTGCTAATGCGATAGGATTCCATTAGCCTATACCAAGCATCTTTCAAATTTTTTCCTTGGTTCTGTTTGAAGTATAAAACTTCAAAATCTAGTGACAAAGGAGGAGTAGTCATGCTCGCCATAGTGACAAAGTAGGCAAGCAAAATCACGCACAAAAAGATATATCTGACGAGAAAACGGCGAACGAAAAAGAGGGCGAATAAAATGATTTTTTTGTGAAGTGGGGGAGAGGAAAACGAGAGGCAAATGGCAAATAATGTAAATTGCAAGGAGATGAGATTTGTGATTAGGAACTTGATAGATGTTGATGATGTCTCCCTGACAACGGCGCCAGAAATTCCTTTTGATGTCGCTTGAACTACGTCGGTATTTCCCCAAAGAGGAAGGGCTGATGCAGCACAGCTACGATAGGTATTTCCCTCAGTTATGAAACCAAGGTATCAATCCAGTAGGAGAACCAAGCAACACTATGTAAACGATACCTGCACACAAAGAACAAATACTTGCAACCCGACGCGTAAGAGGGGTTGTCAATCCCTCCACGGTAAAAAGATAGATAAATTTGTGGTAGATTGGGTAAATAGCTCTCGATAAAACACAAAATAAAACAAGTAATAAAAAAATGCAGCAAGGTATTTTTGGGTTTTTAATAATAGATCTGAAAATAAAAGCAAATAAAAATAGATCTCAAAGCAAATATGATGGAGAATAGACCCGGGGGCCGTAGATTTCACTAGTGGCTTCTCTCGAGAAAAATAGCATACAACGGGTAAACAAATTACTGTTGGGCAATTGATAGAACCTCAAATAATTATGACGATATCCAGGCAATGATCATTATATAGGCATCACGTCCAAGATTAGTAGACCGACTTCTGCCTGCATCTACTACTATTACTCCACACATCGACCGTTATCCAGCATGCATCTAGTGTATTAAGTTCATGGAGAAACGGAGTAATGCAATAAGAACGATGACATGATGTAGACAAGATCTATTCATGTAGGAATAGACCCCATCTTGTTATTCTTAATAGCCACGATACATGCGTGTCTTGCTGCCCCTTCTGTCACTGGGAAAGAACACCGCACGATCGAACCCATCACAAAGCACCTCTTCCCATGGCCAAAAAAAATCGATCTAGTTGGCCTAACTAAACCAAAGATTTGAAGAAGAAATACGAGGCTATTAGCAATCATGCATATAAGAGATCAAAGAAAACTCAAATAACTTTCATGGATATATAGATCTGATCATAAACTCAAAGTTCATCGGATCCCAACAAACACAGCGCAAAAAAGAGTTATATCAAATAGATCTCCAAGAGACCATTGTATTGAGAATCAAAAGAGAGAGAGAGGAAGCCATCTAGCTACTGCCTACAGACCCGTAGGTCTATGATGAACTACTCACGCATCATCGGAGAGGCACCAATGAGGATGATGAACCCCTTCGTGATGGTGTCTAGATTGGATCTGGTGGTTCTGGAACTTGCGGCGGCTGGAATTGTTTTTCGTCGACTCCCCTAGGGTTTCTGGAATATTTGGGGTATTTATAGAGCGAAGAGGTGGTGCGGGAGGCCACCGAGGTGGGCACAACCCACCTGGGCGCGCCTGGGCCCCCAGGCGCGCCCTGGTGGGTTGTGCTCCTCTCGGAGCCCCCCTCTGGTACTTCTTTGGCCCAACAGGTGTCTTCTGGTCCAGAAAAATTCTCTGAAAAGTTTCGCTGCGTTTGGACTCCGTTTGGTATTGATTTTCTGTGAAGTAAAAAACAAGCAAAAAATAGCAACTGGTACTGGGCACTATGTCAATAGGTTAGTCCCAGAAAATGATATAAAGTTGCTATAAAATAATTGTAAAACATCCAAGAATGATAATATAACAGCATGAAACAATAAAAAATTATAGATATGTTGCAGACGCATCAGGGCGGTGGCCACAAGGGGCAACCCTAGATGGGTTTTGGGCGCCTCCCCTAGGAGCCTTGGCCCCCATGGCAAAGGGGGCGACAGCCCTAGGGGGGCGCCCCACCTTCTCTGGTGATTGTCACCAAACGTTAAGTGTGTAGACCCTGCGGTTTCGAGAACTATGCAGATATGACCGAGACACATCTACGATCAATAACCAATAGCGGGACCTGGATGTCCATATTGGTTCCTACATATTCTACGAAGATCTTCATCGGTTGAACCTCGGTGTCAAGGATTCTGATAATCCTGTATGTAGTTCCCTTTGTCTATCGGTATGTTACTTGCCCGAGATTCGATCGTCGGTATCTCCATACCTAGTTCAATCTCGTTACCGGCAAGTCTCTTTACTCGTTCTGTAATACAAGATCCCGTGGCTAACACTTTAGTCACATTGCTCGCAAGCTCATTGTGATGTTGTATTATCGAGTGGGCCCTGAGATACCTCTCTGTCATACGGAGTGACAGATCCCAGTCTTGATCCATGCAAACTCAACAAACACCCTCGGAGATACCTATAGAGCATCTTTATAGTCACCCAGTTACATTGCGACGTTTGATACACACAAGGTACTCCTCTGGTGTCAGTGAGTTGCATGATCTCATGGTCATAGGAACATATACTTGACATGCAGAAAACGATAGCAATAAACTTGATACGATCATATGCTACGCTCATAGTTTGGGTCATGTCCATCACATCATTCTCCTAATGATGTGATCCCGTTATCAAATGACAACCCATGTCTATGGCTAGGAAACCATAGCCATCTTTGATCAACGAGCTAGTCCGGTAGAGGCTCACTAGCTAGGGACATGTAGTTGTTTATGTATCGACACATGTATTTGAGTTTCCGATCAATACAATTCTAGCATGGATAATAAACGATTATCACGAACAAGGAAATATAATAATAACCACTTTATTATTGCCTCTAGGGCATATTTCCAACAGATAGTGTATTCTATATTTCTATTTACTTCCAGTTCATTATCGAGACAACTAGGCAACTATACTTTTACCCTCAGTGATAATAACACATAATAAGCCTTGTCACCGGGTTAGATTACTTGCAAGGTTAACACCTCCGCAGTAGTTCCACCAGTATCCTCAATGTTGCCTCCTCTTCCCTTTCAACTTAGCAATAGCAAAAGCCTAGCCACACAACACCAGCAGAAACCTCCAGTGCAACAATACCTACCAGCACCACCTCCATCTTCGTCTGACCAAGCCACACACACACACTCTCTCTCGCTCAGCCTCGCCACACAACTCACGTGCCACCTCCTCGTCTCCCTCGCTCGTGCGCAGCCGTTGGCACACCTCCTCGCCGGCCGTGAGAGGACAGCTACCGCACATCCGCGAGAGGGAGAAATAGGAGTCCCTACCACCGCCTTCCCATCAGACCCCGCTCATGTTGAATCGAGAGACGAACCCGTGTTTGTTGCGCACGCGTGCGTGTGTGTGGCGGTGCCCGTGAGCAGATAATACCCATCCCCTCCGCCTCTAGGTCTAGCACATGGGCTGGGCCCTATGGGCCTAAGTAAGGATGGACTGGGCCCATGTTGGTTCAATAAGCAGCTCATGCGATCGTTGTATTAAAGAACTAGAGAGAGTAGATGCCACATAGCTATTGTTATGGACTCATGGCCTAAGCAGGACTACTCACACATGGTCATCAGAGCAGCAAAATTGATGAAGATAGCTCCGGCTGCAATTTCCCCCTACTGTAGAGTACCGAGGAAGACCTCCACACTGGATTGCCACGGTTCACGCAGAAGCGATGATGCAAAAAATTTCATACTTTTAGGGTGGGACATTGGGGGGGGGGAGGGTCTATAAAGGCGTCAGCCAGGGGTTAGGCCCATGCCCTGTTGCCGCGCCCTAGGCCTAGGGGTCCATGCCGGGGGGAGGGGGGTGACTCCACCCCTCAGGCGCACTTTGGGCCCCCTAGGTCCTTTCCGACAAAGTGATTTTTCTGGTTCTGAAAAATATTTATTTTTGTTGTAAAAAAACTACATGCACGTAAAAGATGATAGATACGTTTGAGATATCGGTCTACAGTTCGCCCTCGTGGCTCTTCTTCGATGGGTTTGATCCATTATGCTCATCTTTTCATCCAATATTTTTCCTTTATTTACTAAACTCATTTCTACACAAAAATACAGTACTTTTTTTGTGTGAAAACGACGTCAGTAGTAATTATTCATAAGGGAATTTGTTTTGAGGATATAAACAAACAAAGTAATCAGAAAACTAGATACGTTTTGGACGTATGAAAAGCATATGCAAAATAAATAAATCATAAGTGCATACAGTACACATGCATATTATATGCACGCACCTCACTTCGGGAAATGAACTCTTACACTAACCTCTTGACTGAAAAATGAGGTACCCGTACCGAGTATCCATAGATTGATCGTTGACATGAGCGCGCATGCGTAAACAATAAAACAAGAGATGTTTCGATTAAGATGGCCGATGGAGCTATAGCCAGCGAGCGAGCGCACGGTGTCGCCTGCCGGACAGGACAGGAATCCTCCGCCGTCGCCGTCAAGAAGCTCATAATTCCTTTGACTAGCTTGGCCCATGATATGCCACAGCGCGGCTTCTCCGACGGGCGGGATTCCGGCCGGTAATACCCTCGCCGTCGCGGTCGCCTTCGATGGCACGTCCGTCCCGATCCCCCGTTCCGTCTTTCCACGCCCATCTTTTTGACCGGGAATATATATCCCCGATCCCTACGACCGTCCCAAAGAGCTACCATTCTAGCAGCTACGGCCGGACCTAGAGCTGTCCAGGTCGACCGATCGGTATCCATATACTATACCTATATGCTCGTGTGCTTTCTCGCATGCACGTACGGCTCACCATCTCCTCTTCTTTCCCGGTAACTTGTCCACTAGCTCCAGGTGTAGATCAGATGAGCCATTAGCGGTCAACTGCATGGCGATCCATCAGCACGGGCCAATCGGTTGCCTGGAGGACGTGAGCTCCATAGACGCAGGATCTAAGCCAGCGTTGCTTATAAGCTAGCAGACCATTCTCGGACGTTAACCATTGTTCCCGACTTTAGCCGATCTAGAGGCCGAAAACCCCTCTGGTTTTGAAGCTCAAAAGTTGCACAAACCTGCATATTCTCGGTCAAAATGACACGCGCGCGCGCCCATGCAATGATGTTAAAGGGCTGCTGCTGCTGTATGTGGTGCCATTATTTCTTGACGTTGAGACATCCGTTGAATTAAGGTTATCTGGTCGGCAGTGTAGGGCATATTTCCGATGATGTTAAAGGGCTCCTGCTAGTATGCGGTGCATTGGTTTTTTGACCTTGAAACATCCGCTGAATCGTGGTTAACTGGTCGGCAGTGTGTCTGTGTGGTGCATTATTGTTGTTCCCTCTCTGAGAAGTGATAGGCAGCATTTTCATGTTCAAGTTTCAACCGGCCTTGTCCGCCATACATAGGTCCTTTGCTGTACAAAAAATGCCTCTGCTTCCCTGGAGCTGAACGCATGATTTATTCTCAACAACAAACAAACGGAAAAATACCCATGTTGGTATGTGTAGTCCTTTTGGTTAGTAGGTAGTTAGTTTATAGTTTGCAGCCAAAGAAAGTGCCCATATGTTTGCAGTTACTTTTGTACAACACCTAATATTAGTTCCACATGACATAGTTTAATAACGTACTCAAACAAAAAGCTTGACTTGAGACACTCTAGTGTTTCCAAATGTGGGATAAATACAGGTTTTACGGCAGTGTTGTTTGTGCCGTATCATTTATCAGAAATCTTAGAGAACGAACGTTCTCCCCATAATCTCCTATTAATTGTGACTTCCTGCTGCGTTGCGCAATATAGACGTCGCCTTGTAGTGGTGTTCATTATTTATTTTTCTCTTTTATTTTTTACATGAGGTGTCTGATATATTAGTCATGAATTTTGCAAGTTAGTAAGACATATAATTCCTACATCCACATACATGATTTCTTTGAAATGAAACATGTCTTGTAGACTTGTATGGCATGTATGGTGGAGGTGGTGTTATTTTATTCTTCTTTTTACGTTACAATGGTGCTAACTTAGCAATGCCACATACATTGTATGATGATCGATGACGTGGAAGAGATATAGACAAAAAAAAGTTATTTGCTTTCTCTTACCTAAAGAGATTTTTTTGTTTTCACACGTCTCCCACTCTTACCTAAGAGACGATCTCTTCAATTGAAAGAGAAGACAACTCACGTCATTGTATGAGATGCTATCTTTTCCTTACACCTTTTTTTGCGAGAATCTTTTCATCACATCTTATTTTAATTAGTTTTAATCATCGCATATTTGTACATGCCTTGGAGCGTTAATTGTTCCTAGATGACACGGAACGTACAAGAGAACGCCGTCTTGTCATGCCCTGATCCGATATGAGATATTTAGATGCTTGTGCTGTTGTGCACTGGGAGTCACGTACGTAGTGATTTGTGTCTCTTATATTACGGGACAGAGTGAGTATTAGATACTAACAACGCCTGCATGCAGGTTTAGTTATTCCTCAGAATGGAGCAACGGCAGTCTAGGGGGCTTTTTCTCGTGAAGGTTCCATCTCTGATCTCTCGACGAGGCTGGCCTATAAATAGGCGTTCCCATACCGCTCATCCTCGCCAACGTCGAGATTTGAGAGATCTTGATCGGCCTGCAGGAAGAATCTCCGGGAGCGCGATGGACAGCAGAAGGGAGTCCGCGGAGACCCTGAGGTAACAAGACGTTGAGAAACGCCATTTTTCTTATCCTAGCGACCTGCTATACCGTTGCCTAGCTCAAGGAAGGGTGGTAGGAGAGATGGACGCTTGCCTAACCGAAGCATGTCTGTGTGTGTGTCAGGAACAAGTGCTCGGCGTGCTTCCGGCAGTACAACAAGATGGAGCACCTTGTGGAGCACATGAAGGTGTCGTACCACTCGGTCCACGAGCCCAAGTGCGGCGCCTGCAGGAAGCACTGCCGCTCCTTCGAGTCCCTCAGGGAGCACCTCATCGGTAAGCTACCAGCAAACTCAACGACCACCAAATCTCTAGTTGCATGCAAACATCTCTATAGCTATGGCATCAACAGCAGCTAGCTGAACTGAACGCCGCTCTTTGTTATCTTGGCAATGAAGGTCCGCTGCCAAAGGCGGAATGCGCGCGCGTCTTCAGCGCCCGGGGCTGCGGCATCTGCCTCAACATCTTCGACAGCCCCGCCGCCGCCAGATATCACCGTCAAGCCTGCCAATACTCACGCGCTGCTCCGGTAATTACTATTCTCCACTCCGTTCAGTCGCCACCATCGAGCTCTTCTTAGCTTGGATGCTAGATCTCCCGGCCAAGTTTTCACAGAAATGTTGCCGAGACAGAAGAAACTAGAGTCTGATATCTCTCTTCTCCCTCTTTTCTGTCAGATGCCTAAGGGTGGCGCAGGTGGACGTGCGGTTGCCATGGCCTGCAAGATGGTCGGAGGAGGGAGCGACGGCTCGGTGGACCTCTGCGCAAGAGTGTGCCTTATTGGGGGAGATGAGAACATCATCTTCCAGACCTATGTAAAACCTACAGCTCCGGTCACAAACTACAGGTAGCACACCTTGGAATCCATTACCAGTCCTGCTTACTAGCTAGACAAAGATCAACTAGATGGATTGTACTGCAAAAGATCAAGCTGACCATTTGGCTTTTCAGGTATGAGGTGACTGGGATAAGGCCCGAGTACTTGAGGGACGCAATGCCACTGAAACTTGTGCAGAGGAGGATCCAGGACATCCTGTGCAACGGGGAGCCGCTGTGGAAGATACGGCCGAGGAGCTATGGAAGGGCAAGGATCCTTGTTGGGCATATCGTGGACCATGACCTCGAGCGCCTAGGTTTGGAGTACCCAGCATTCATGATCAGGTACAGATCATTGCTTAGTGAGCTACAGTTTGTTCCTACTATCTCTTCCTTAATTGCCTCGAAATTTTACTATTTTCTTAACATAATTAATCCATGGACGTGCAGGGACACCGCAAAGTACCCGCCGCTGATGAAAACCAGCAAGCTGAGCAATACCCTGAAGTACCTCACACAAGCATATCTTGGGTATGTCACTTGACAACTGAGCTATAAAACAAACTCTCTGAACCCTTTGGCCATTGCCTAATGCTCAAGGGATTGCCCTTCTATCCCGTTGTAGGTATGATGTCCATACTGGCATTCAGGATCCATACGAGGACTGCGTCGCAGCGATGAGACTATATATCAGGATGAGATCACAAGCTCACCCGAGAGACTACGCCTCCGGTTCAGGGGAGGTGCAGAATAACTACCCGGCCTGGAGGCACAGGGAGATGGAGAGGATGAGCCCAGAAGAGCTCCTGGCACTCTCAGGATCAGACTACTACTGCTGGTGCCTGGACCCCTAGACTGATGATGAGCTAAAGAGAACAAGGCAGGGCCGGCCGACTGATGTTGGTTTGGTCATATTCCATCCATAGTAATACCGACTACATATGTCTAATTATCTTTGGACTTATGTATGGTGGGATTGAGTATAATATTGGTGATCAAGAGTTGTATGAGTCATATTTAAGAGCAATGATATATAGTAAGAGGCTTTCTACTTTGCTTTATATATCTAGAAAATGACAAACCCAGCTCAATAGCTACACAACAGAGGCAGATAAACAGGCCTATAACAATATATTATACATATATGATGAAGGTACATTTTGTACAGCTTGTCAGACTATGTCAGTGTCAACATACATCATACCGCAGAAGATCATACCTGTGCAAATCAGTGATGATCTTGTATGTGCACAACTATAGAAATGCCTTACATTTGTGTCACTAAACTTTAGGGGCTGTTTTAGCATCTGCCTGCTTGGGGTCTTTCTTATCCTTTTGACTCCTATTTAGCTTGATGAACTCAAGACACTGTCGAATGATTGTCAGCACGGTGAAATCTGTCCCAAAGTCATTCTTGATGAAAGGGGGGTGGAGGAGGTTGGAGCCACTGTTGCTCCAGGTGTAGTTCTCGATGAAGTATACACAATCCGTCCTTGCCCTGAACGAAACCTCTCTTAGAAGCTCTTCAGCTTGCCTTACTGAACTCACGGACTTCTTAAAAGTCAATGCAATAATCAAATTAAGCCCTGTAAACAGATGTTAAGTAACAATTAGACTAAGCCTAGCTAACATATGAAATGAATAGTTATATATATTGTTTGCAACATCCAGCCTAACTTTTAACTTGGATTATCATCACCCTTAACTCCAAACACATCTAACTAGGACGTATACATATAGGATACTAGAAGGATTGGGCGCGCTTCGCTGCGCCGCTGGTGTTGTTGAGATATCACAAAGATAAAAGTTGGTTTGGCGCGTGGGGAAGATGATTAAGTGTTTTTTTTACACAATACGGTGTTTTAGTGGGCTTTCTTGGTGGTGTGATTCTATGTTATCTGCTAATCCACCAATACTTAGGTGGGTAAGTTTCTTGCCTTGGTGGCTGCATGTACTATATTAGTGCTACAATGTCACATGTTGGTGCTTTTTTTAGATGGTGAGAGGGTGCACATGACTGATGTGTTTTTACAGACTGGTTCTTACCGATTAATTTGAAAAACCGTTTGAAAAATAGTGAATCAACTCCAAAATTAAATACCACAACTGAATGAGAGCTCGTCGAGAAATAGTTGACCCGGTCAAAATCATGAACCAAATCCAAAATTGAACACCTCAATTGATTGGAAGGGCTCCAAAATTAAGGAGCATAGTGAATTAAATATTCCCTCCGTTCCATAATTTTGTTGTGCCAGGACACTAATTATGGAACAAATGAAGTAGCATATATCAGAGCATCCATGTGATTTATTAGTACAAAGCTTATCATCAAATAGTCAATCTTTTGATCCACAATAAAAGTTGTATCTCAAACCACCATGATTCATACATGCAAACGCAAGAAAAAGTGAGCATTCCAAATCATTGCAAATCCCTGATCTAAGAATATAACACAAGGAAAACAATAATAGGCTATTTAGTATGTTGTTTGTAACATCCAACCGATTAAAAGGGATCATCACCCACACTTAACTCCACATAAACTCTTTTTGAGAGCTCCACATAAATTTCGCGGTTACAGAAGAAATTCTAGATCACAGCTCTTGTTAATCCGCAAGATATACTCGATTGATCCGTGGATTGAATGCTACTATTTTATAGGTTGGGCCGCAATTGCAAGCAGGGAATTCCCCACTCGTGCCCTCACGGGCTCAAGGGCCCATATATAAACAGTACGACAAACCAGTCACGCGAATTCTCTTCGTCTCCAAAAAAATAGAACAGTCACGCGAAAAATTCTAGAACCTTCTAGAAACCAACTGACCTTTCGCCCTCGCGGCGGCAGAGATCTCCGGCAGGCGCTTGATGGCCGCATTCCGTTCCTTGGCGGGTGCGTCGCATCGCAGCACCAGCACCACGCACTCCGGGTTCCCGCTGCTTATCGCGTCGTCGATTGCATCCCTCGTCAGCCTCGCGGCCTCAGGGAGCGGCGGCGCGTCCAGCAGCTCCACCACCGCCTCCTCCGCGCCCATTTCCCCGTCCGCGCCGGAGACCACCGCCTTCACCTTCAGCCGCTTCCTCGTGCTGTCGGACCCGCCGCCCGGCGGCGACGCCTCCGCGCGCAGCAGCAGCGGGCCCACCTCGCCGGCGAGCGCGCGGCACGCCGTGTTCACGAGCGAGCTCTTCCCGTGGGCCCGGAACCCCGTGATCAGGATGGACGGCGGCGGCGCGTCCTCGCCCCCCTGGTCGTCGCCGCCGTCGGCGCTGTCGCCGTCCTCGTTGCTGGAGACGAGGGCGGCGACGGCCTCGCGGATGTCCCGGCGGAGGGAGGAGACCGCGTCATCCCGCAGGAGGCGCGCCGCCGCGACGATCGCCAATGCGCCGGCGGCCGCCGCGGTGGCGATCTTCAGGAGGAGGGGCAGCTGCCGCGGCGCGGGCATTCGGGAAAGAGATTTTGCGAGCGGCTGTATCGGGAAGGGCGCATCGGTGTTACGACGGTTTGTGATAGATTCGGTATTCCGTAAACGGCACAAGGCGTAGTTTTGGGGGAAGGTTTGGGAGAATAAAGTTCTCTCTTCCGATGAAGCATTCGACCTGCAAGACGAGCACGAATAGAATATGGACACGAGCTGCTGTCCTCTCTTTCTTTGCCTATGGGATTTCACGAGGGTCATGTCTGATTTGTCCCAAATTGTGAGACATGGTTTTCCTTCCAAGAGTGCTTTCGTGGGTCTCTTCCCTCTTCCTCCCTCCCCCAATCCATCCATCCACACACACTTAATCTTTTCTTTTTTGAAAGATGTTTTTTTTTAAAGTTCATCAACAGTACAAGCATCTCAAACATAATAAAAATCACATTAAAGTTTTGAGACCACCGGATGACCTCTACTGCCGTCAGAACACGCCGATGTCGCCGCTCTCCTACCGCATGACAGTCGAAAAGTCTTCGTGCACGTGCCCTAAGGACAGCATCTTGGAGCCGCAATCATCGTCGTTGAACCCTTTACTAAATTTGAACCACCTAACACCAAATCTCAGCACATGACAAGAAAGCCTAACCTCACCGTTCCAAGGAGACGGCAGGAATCTACACCGGAGATTGGTCGACTACGTCCAAACGGACAAACTCGGGGAGAATTGAAGCCCGGAAGACAAACTTGAAGAAGAAGCGAAGCCATCCGCTTAAGCGCTGATGCGAGAACTGAAAAACTCTAACCTAAACTACTAACCTGAATGGAGGCACTAGGATTCTCCTTCCCGCCACTCGCCGTCGAGCGGCAAGAGGAGAGGAGGCGAATCCACAAGCTCGCTAGTGAAGTCTAAGGAAAGAGTTTGCCCTAGCCGTCTAAGAATAGGGAAGAAAACTAGAGGAAATCTATATGATGCAGCACATATCACACACACTTAATCTCGAAATACTCTGTAGATGCTTCGGATGTGCCTCTTTGGTTGTCGGGCAAACTAATTGAAGGACTAGCATAATCATGGACATATGGCCCACCTATAAAATACTTTGTCCCTTCGTTGTTATAAGACTGGTTGAATATTTTAATATAGACTACATACGGAGTGAAATGAGTGAGCAAACACGCTTGAAAACGTTCATGTACATCTGATTTAGGAAAAAAATATAACATTTTATTATAGTGAATGAAGGGAGTAATTTGGTAGGGTTCGCATGTATCCATGCTATGCTACAATGTTGTATATGATGTCAAGCGACATCACATAAGTTGGATTAGCTACACTAATATGTTTGTATTTTATTGTTGTTTGTCTACATACATATATGTATATATTTCTGAATGTGTCGTTATACTACAGAATATATTCTGATTTTGGGATCAGCAAGATGAGGAGCTAAAAATACTTGCTCCTGCTGCTGGAGAGGACATCACTAATTCTAACTTCTAGCACGTCATTATATCCATAGACACATAATTGTACTTATGTCTTACCCATGACTAGTCGATAGGATCTGGGCACTAGCTTTGAGCGCGAGAATGTGTCTATATCCTACCCATGTGAATAAAGTTGACACCATTTTTGCTCACGTGAAAAGATCGATCCTGGTAGGTTAAGCTTCTCTCATGCCCTTCCACGATTTGCTTCTAAATACCCGCTTGAGACATGGTTATCGAAATAAATATTGTCCAATCATTGTAGGGAGATATTTTTTTTATGTTGAAGATATGTTTCTTCATATATTGAAAGATTCGACATAGTTTCCCTTCACCTTGAAAGCGTTCGCACCTTGGATCCAGAAGGTTATCGATCACAGTATGCGCACTGTTTATCTGGCCAAGAAGAGCCATAAATCCTTCGTTCCTCCGGTTCGTGACACAATGCAAGTAATGCAAGAATTTGATGGGCCTCAAATTCCTCAGCGAGAAAGAACAGCGTGCGCATGCAACAACTTCCTCTGTAGCACATCACCGAAGATCCACAAGAGAAAGAGCACTTGGCCTCTGAACTCAATGCGCTTCATAATCGCACTCGGATGTTTCATCTTATCACTGATGAAAACAAGAAACACTTACGGAGAATTGCTTCAGAAGTTTTTCACCGAGAAGAAACTCACCAACACCGATATCAAAGAAATCTATGATTATATTGATAAGGTATTTCAGGTTGAAGATTTTCAAGAGCGCAGTACACCTCCTTTGCCATCACGTACTCCATCTACTGATCTGCTTTGGCTCAAACTCAAGAAACTGCTCGAAGAATCTGAAGCCACTTCCCCAACAATCAAACCAACTGAAGGAAATTATGTGCCTCCAATCGATCCCGTTGCTTCCACAAATGTGCCCAGATCTTCTGCTCAGCCACACCCTATTCCTCACGAAAATCAAGCCCATGCTGCTAACGATGGAGAAATTCTTGAACCACCAGTCACCTTTGAAGACGAAGAACTTGCTTATGAATCTGACGGCTCTAGTGAAGACACTTCGGGCAACGCCTCTGATTCATCTACGCCTCCTGCTTAGCTCTTGTCGTTCGACACCTTTTTGCCACTTGTTGACAAAAATTAAAGGGGGAGAATTACATCAAGTTCTGATAGATTTGCTTGACTATTTTGTTTGGTTGTGCTTTCTATCGAGTTTGCAACACTTGCCTTTCGTTATGATTTCTTGTCGTGTTGTAAAACTCCCATAAACTTCTAATCTGTAATATTAATAACCCCCTCCCCCATCTGCATTAAGTCTTTCGAGAATCTATTTTGCAGGTGGAATTTTTATCAGAAGTTACAAATGATTGCACTATTAATGGATATTTCTTCAGTGCAAATTCATTATTCTCGAAGATTTGAAATGTCTCTCCATCGATTCTCTTCTAACACATGCAGAAAATTGAACTTCAACTCTTATATCCATGCATGTATTTAGGGGGAGCCCATTTATCTTCAAGACAAGTAATATGTGTTCACTTTCGTACGCTACTATTCACTTATCTATCCTCACTTCGATGATTATTTATTTTTTCAACAATCATCCAAAAAGGGGGACATTATTGTTGCAATAATTTGCCTCCTTGTTGTCGGTGTAAAAACCGACGGACCTCGGGGTAGGGTGTCCTGAGCTGTGGATCTCGGGTCGAGGGTAACAGGAACGAAGGAGACGATATTTACCCAGGTTCGGGCCCTCTCTATGGAGGTAAAACCCTATGTCCTGCCTTTGTTTATATTGATGAAGATGTATCGAATACAGAGTTGATCTACCCGAGATCATAATGTGTGGTCTAACTCTAGGGCTAGGTGAATGATATTGCGTTGATGTCCCCTCTATGGGCTTGATACGTCTCCGTCGTATCTATAATTTTTGATTGTTTCATGCCAATATTCTACAACTTTCATATACTTTTGGCAACATTTTATATTATTTTTGGGACTAACATATTGATCCAGTGCCCAGTGCCAGTTCCTGTTTGTTGCATGTTTTTTGTTTCGCAGAATATCCATATCAAACGGAGTTCAAACACAATAAAAACTTATGGAGATTTTTTTTTGGAATATATGTGATTTTTGGGAAAAGGAATCAACGCGAGACGATGCCCGAGGGGGCCACAAGGCAGGGGCGCGCGCCCTGGACCCTTGTGGCCACCCCGTAAGGCGGTTGGTGCCCTTCTTTCGCCGCAAGAAAGATAATATCCGGATAAAAATCGTGTTAAAATTTCAGCCCAATCGGAGTTACGGATCTCCGGGAATTTAAGAAACGGTGAAAGGCCAGAATCTGGGAACGCAGAAACAGAAGGAAACAGAGAGAGGGATCCAATCTCGGAGGGGCTCCTGCCCCTCCGCCGCCATGGAGGCCATGGACCAGAGGGGAAACCCTCCTCCCATCTAGGGGGGAGGTCAAGGAAGAAGAAGAAGGAGGGGGCTCTCTCCCCCTCTCTCCCGGTGGCGCCGGAACGCCGCCGGGGCAATCATCGTGTGACGGCGATCTACACCAACACCTCCGTCATCTTCCCCAACATCTTCATCACCTTCCCTCATCTATATTCGGCGGTCCACTCTCCCACAACCCGCTGTACCCTCTACTTGAACATGGTGCTTTATGCTTCATATTATTATCCAATGATGTGTTGCCATCCTATGATGTGTGAGTAGATTTTTGTTGTCCTATCGGTGATTGGTGAATTGCTATGATTGGTTTAATTTGCTTGCGGTTATGTTGCTGTCCTTTGGTGCCCATCATATGAGCGCGCGTGTGGATCACACCATAGGGTTAGTTGTATGTTGATAGGACTATGTATTGGAGGGCAAGGGTGATAGCAACTTCAGCCTAGCATAGAAATTGATGCATACGGGATTGAAGGGGGACCAATATATCTTAATGATATGGTTGGGTTTTACCTTAATGAACGTTAGTAGTTGCGGATGCTTGCTAATAGTTCCAATCATAAGTGCATAGAATTCCAAGTAAGGGATGACATGCTAGCAGTGGCCTCTACCACATAAAACTTGCTATCAGTCTAGTAACGTAGTCAATTGCTTAGGGACAATTCCGCAACTTCTTTATCTAAACAGCCCCTAGTTTTTATTTACGTGCTCTTTATTATCTTGCAAACCTATCCTACAATACCTACAAAGTACTTCTAGTTTCATACTTGTTCTAGGTAAAGCGAACGTTAAGCGTGCGTAGAGTTGTATCGGTGGTCGATAGAACTTGAGGGAATATTTGTTCTACTTTTAGCTCCTCGTTGGGTTCGACACTCTTACTTATCGAAAGAGGCTACAACTGATCCCCTATACTTGTGGGTTATCAGGGCTAAACCCTATGGCTTATATACACACCAGGGAGGGTATCTAGGGTTACAAGGTCGGTATCTAGGAACAAGGCGACAGGAGAAATCTTGGAGTGGACGTCAAGTCTCCGATGGAGGCTGTCTTGATCACGCCTCCTGCGTACGGTCTCCGGAGTCCATCTTGATCACGAATGAGGGCTCATCAGCCCAGCCCGAGGATCATGGGCCGACTAGGTTAGCACCCCCTTATCCAGGATACCATTAGTAGCCCTTGAGTAGGGCTTCGACGTCGAAGACAACTTTGATGGACTTTGGATCGACAGGCGAGTTCCACTCTAAGGGGTCTTCAAACACCAATGGTCCTGCCAGGTGGACCCGAACCGGCCGCACGTGGATCTAGTCCCTGACCTTGGCAACCATGCCTTTACGGGGAAGCGAGTCGCTTTATGGTGAAACATCGAAGCGTCGGTCTCTTCCCCTTTATATTCATGGGCTAGTTGCATCGATTTACCGCACCGGCCCAACCCTTTCTTTCCGAGCCAATCGCACCAGTGTCCCCTTCTCTCAAGTCCATCCTCTAGAGTTCTCATGGCGAGTGATGCAGGCTCCTCAAGGCACCCTCACGACCCTATTAGTGGCGATTGGGGCAGCTGCGTAGTCTCACGCCTTCATCTGGAGCGATTAGCCAAGCAAGGTTATCTGCCAGATTCAGATTTGACTAAGACCCACGCAGGATTGACATCCATGAATGGTCAAGTACACGCAGAGAATCACCCATCCCCTCGAGAGGGCGAGAGGGTATTTTTCGTCTCCTTTTTACTGTGTGGATTAGGGTTTCCTATTCACCCCTTCCTCTGGGGTCTGTTAGAGTTTTACGGGATGTAGCTTCATCACCTCACCCCGATGCTATTCTACATATTGTGGGGTACCTTGCCCTCTGTGAGATGCACCTCGGATGCAAGGCACACTTTGAGCTGTGGCGGAGGTATTTCTGCATAATGCCCTGCTCTCCAGCCGAGAAGTTATATGAGGTCGGGGCAGCCAAAGTCTGTCGCATCGAGGGGACATAATACCCGCCCGGCTCACCTCGGGAGGATACTGACGTCTGGCCAACCTAATGGTTTTATATAGACGACGTCCCTCTCATGGAGCCAGTTCGGCCAGGACTCCCCCTGTTCTCTATGGATCCCCCGAAGAGGCGGTACAACTGAAGGCCAAAGAGCCCGGCCTCAGAGGAAAGTGCCGAGGTAACCAAACTAGCGGCTCAAGTGACACAGCTAACGCACACCGGTCTAACCATTATTGACGTAATGGCCACGACGATAGAACAAAGAGTCCAACCACTTCGACAGCGCCCCCACTTGACGTGTGAGTTCAATGAGACCGAAGATTCTTCACGAACCATTCGAGAAAGTTTCTATGACCAAGCAGCCTTTGGCACAGCAATGGCCAGGATCTATCAAGGGACGGCGGAGGACTTCGCTCAGCGACAGTTTTGCAATGGACTGTCTTATTACAAACCCACCGAAATAGTAAGTTCATTCCTAACCTCCTCGTTTTCCTTGAGTTTATCTTAGCATTTGACCCGCCGTGTACTGGCTCTTCGAGCAGAGGTGGAGGCGTTGGCTTGAGGGCGTAAGTAGTCCGACACCTGAGACAGAGCTGCACTGTCGAGCAGAGGATCCCCTATTCAATGAGGACAAAGATCTAGCCCTTATTTACGAAGGGAGAAAGTTTTTCCTAGAGAGCCTTGACGGCTCAAGGGTAGCCATTACCCCTAACACGCCGGGGGCGAGGCTAACTTCATTGATAACGCTCCCTTCCTCTAATCGAAAGAGAGCCACTCGTCCTCCAGCCCCTAGTAGTCTGACTTCTCCTCCAAAGGGGCGGCGCTCCAAACGCCCATGCAGAGAAATGGCTCCGCAAGAAAGGCCCCCGCGAGAGGCGCAAGAAGCTCCAGCCGAGGTCACAGGGGCGGGCGAAAGTGCAAAGATATTTACTGCCAGTGCAAAGATATTTCGGATATTAACTTACCCAATCATCTTGCAGACAACCCTCAGCAACAAATGCGAGGGTCGAGGGAGCTGTGGCCTTGTCCAGGGAGGCAGAAGCTCGTGCCTATGCGGGGATCCCATCCGAGATCCAATGTGTCATGAATTACCACCGACGAAAAACTTCTTTAAGGAATCCGTCCTTCTCGGATCAGGAGTTCAATGCCCTAAGCGTGGTAGATGCTTATCTCGGGGCAGCCCGAGGTGCCTTTGATCAATCGATGGACGTCTTGTCATGGGGCTTGCAGGTAAGAATTTACATGAATTCTTCGTACTTAGGGATTTCACGTATTTGTTCGAGGACAAATAGGACTACCAATTTCGGTAGTAGCCCCTAAGGCTTGGTATGGGCCCCTGGGACCGTACCACGGCTTGAATAATAATCAGTGTCTACTGCCTTTTAACAGGAGGCTCGATAGAAGAATGATTAGTTGACCGAGGCACTGGCCCAAACAAAGGGGAAGCTAGACGCCGTTCTGACCGAGGTGGAGCAAGTGAAGAAATTTACTAGGGAGGCGCACGGTAAGTGCTCCTACCGACTTTTATTTGTACTATGGAGGGAATGAGATAGCCCTAATGCCAGTATCCCTTGTAGCAGCGGAAGCCCTAGGTCATCTTGAAAGAAACCTGAAGCAGGCCCGCGAAGATCTGTTGTATGCAGAGTCGCAGCGTCAAGCGAACCATCATGTGGTTAGCCAAAGAGTGGACGATGTTAATGCGCTCAGGGCTGAGAACGCTCGACAAGCCCAGGAGATTGAGAGCTTAAAAGCTCGGCTGGCTGCCGCAGAATCAAAGAATCGACAAACTGATGACATGATTTTTGGTAAGTCACTTTTTTTCGAAGAATGTGCTTGTCATGTAGTTTGGCCAAGGTGATGAATAGACTGACGTCGTTTCTGTGGCAGCTTCTTTGTCCGGCTTACCCCCTAATGCCCGAGGTCCGATGCCCGAGGAGATGGAGAATCATCTATCCGTGGTGCATGAAAGTGCACGGAAATCAATGAAGGATGTCTATAAGGCTTTATGGCCCAAGGTGGAGCAGGTCCCCGAAGACATGGCCATCCAGGCCAATCGGTTAAAGAGGGCTCGGTGCTGGATACAGGCTTGGAAAGTATCCGCCTTCCGCGAAGGTGCAAGGGAGGCATGGGCCATGGTGAAGACCCACTATACTGGTATGAAGACGACAGAACTGACAGAGGTAGGACCCATGGGGTCTGACGGGGAGGAAATCCCCACTAGCAATGCATACGATAGTGTAATGCCTACTGCGCGGTTCACGCAGAAGGATTGCGCGCTAGACACCTTAATAGATGGACTAGACCGCATGTAATAATTTTGTATGACTTTATGTATCGAAGTACTTTATGTCAGTTATAAGACCGTACATCCAAACTCTGTCAGCCAGCCTTCGGCTTCTGCCTCCTCGGCTAATGGCCGGGGAGTGTCCCGTACTACTGGCCGAAGTCATCAGACCAGGTGCTTTAGGTGACAAGGCAATCAGGCTAAGCGGCTTGAAAGACAAGAAGGTGACGAAATTTATGTTATATTACTATTTAACGTAAGAAACATCTTCCGAGAAAAATAGTTCTTCCAACAGTTCCTTTCCTCGGGTGGTTGTGTCGAACACATTGGTCCAAGACAGGTGACCTCGGGGGTAAAGCCCCTGGTCGGGGTTTGAAAAGACCCCCTCCACGTTAACCCTATGTCCTGGCCGGCCGATTTGAACTGTAAGAATTCTAGCTTTCGGCTTTGTCCGTTTGAGGTACTGCGCCGGCTAACCCGGGAGTAACAATCACAGCGGTGCTCCCTTTGCCCCCTAGCCAAAATATTGGGAACGTAAGGGGCAAGCACAGGAGCCGGGCAACCCAGCTTGGCCAAATCTTAAGTTAAATTGGTGCATATAGTGGCTTTAAAGACGATAGTGCATAAGAGGTGGAACAATGCGTGTCATGAAAAGAACATGTTGTATTATCCCCCGAGATCATTTGAGAATGTTCCGAGGTGTGAAAGACATGAGAAAAAGAAAAAACAAAGAAAGGATGTAAGTTATGTACATCGAAAGTGTGTGGGGTTTCAGCCGTAGAAGCGTCGGAGTAGCGCCGCGTTCCAGGGGTTGGGCTCTAGACGCCCGTCTTCTGGGTCTCGAATTCGATAAGCTCCTCCGATTAGCACTTGGTCGATAATGAACGGCTCATCCCATCTAGGGGAAGGCTTGTGCTTTTGCTTTTTGGGATGTAGCCTCATGACGAGGTCCCCAACGTTGAAGTCCTTTGCGCGGACCTCTCTGCCATGGTAGCACCGGGCCAGCTGTTGATAAATAGCGGACCTTGCCCGTGCGACATTGCGCTCTTCTTCGAGAGCGTTTAGGGCATCTTGCTGATCGAGCTCGGCCTTTAGCTCTTCATACATGCGTCGTGTATGATGTCACAGGGGAGGACTGCCTCGGCGCCATACACCATAAAAAACGGCGTGTATCCAGTGGATCTATTTGGCATGGTACACAAGCCCCATAGGATGGAATCGAGTTCCTCGACCCATTTGCAGTCAGCTTTTTTTAAGGGAGCGCACGAGCCTTGGCTTGATGCCACTAAGGATTAGTCCATTGGCTCGCTCCACTTGCCCATTAGACTGCGGGTGGTAGACAGACACGTAGTCGAGCTTGATGCCCATTTTCTTATACCATGCTTTGACCTCTTTGGCCGTGAAGTTTGTTCCGTTGTCCATGATCAGACTATGAGGGACACTGTAACGATGTACCGCCCTGGAGATGAATCCGATTACTTGGATAGCTTCGGCCGAGGTGACCGACTTTGCTTCGAGCCACTTGGTGAATTTGTCTACCATGACAAGTACGTATTTGTTTTTGTGGGAGCCGCCCTTGAATAGCTAGACCATATCTAGCCCCCAAACCGCAAAAAGCAAGGTATTGGGAATGGTACGAAGGGCGGTGGGGGGCATGTGGCTTGGCTTGGCAAACACCTGACAGCCTAGGCAATGCTGTACTAGCGTCGAGGCGTCGGCGCCCGCAGTCAGCCAATAGAAGCCAGCTCGGAAGGCCCTTGCTTACCAAGGTCCGGGAGGCGGCGTGATGTCCGCTCATGCCAGAGTGTATCTCTTGAAGTAGGATTCTTCCTTCTTCATCGGATATGCATCGCTGGAGGACGCCCGTTGTGCTCATTTTATAAAGCTCTCCTTCGTTAACCTTATAGGTTTTGGATTGCCTTATGATCCGGCGTGCGTCAGTTTGGTTGTCGGGGAGCTCCTTTCTGAGCAAGTACGCGAGGAGCGGCTCGGTCCAGTGTGCAATGACTGCCATAACCTCATGTGCGGAGGCGGTTTCCTAAACCGCTGAGCCGCCTATTATCCCTTCGTCGTCTTCGGGCGGGGCCTACTGCCCGACGTCACTTGAATCAGACATTGCTTTGTTGTCTTGCCAGACTACGGATGGCTTAAACAACCACTCGAGGAAAGTGTTGTCCGGGACCTTATCCCATTTTGCGCCCATTCAGGCGAGTACATCCGCGGCCTTGTTTCTATCTCGAGGTATGTGGTGAAATTCCAGCCTCTCGAACCTGGCCGAGATCTTTATGACAGCGTTCCGGTAAGCTGTCATCTTCGGGTCTTTGGCGTCGAATTCGCCATTGACTTGCGAGATGGCGAGGTTGGGATCACCTCGGACCTCCAGGCGTTTGACACCCATGGAGACTGCTATCCGTAGCCCATGTAAGAGGGCTTCGTATTCGGCCGCGTTGTTGGAATCCGTATACATGATTTGTAGCACATATCTAATGTTGTCTCCCGTGGGTGATGTGAGCACGACACTAGTCACTAGGCCGGCAGCATTTTGGAACCATCAAAATACATGGTCTAATGCGAGTGGGTGCTGTATTCCCAGGGGAGTGCGGCCTCCGTCCAGTCGGCCAAAAAATCGGCCAGCACCTGGGATTTAATGGCCCGACGCGGTTTGTAGATGATTTCGAAAGGTAGGAGCTCTATGGCCCACTTGGCTATATGCCCCATTGCATCCCTGTTGTTAATTATGTCACTTAATGGGACGTCAGATGCCATGGTTACCGAACACTCCTGGAAATAGTGCCGAAGTTTTCGTGATGCCTTGAAGACGGCGTAGTCTATCTTTTGATAGTGAGGGTATCATGACTTACATGGGGTGAAGACTTCGGAGACGTAATAAACGGGCCTATGGACCTAGAATTTGTGACCCTCCATTGCTCGCTCGACTACGAGAACTGCGCTAACTGATGTTGGCTTGAACTATGTCAGTATTTTCCCAAAGAGCAAGGGATGATGCAGCACATCAACGGTAGGTATTTCCCTCAGTGATGAGACCAGGGTTATCAAACCAGTAGGAGAACCAAGCAACACTACGTAAACAACACCTGCACACAAAGAACAAATACTTGCAACCCGACGTGTTAAAGGGGTTGTCAATCCCTTTCGGGTAACGGCGCTAGAAATTGGCAAACGGACGGGAGATAAATTGTAGTAGATTGGATAAATAGATCGCGAATAAAATAAAGTGAAGCAAAATATTTTTGGGTTTTTAGAAATATAGATCTGAAAAAAAAGTGGCAAATAAATAAAAAGGCAAATAGCAAAGTAGATCTGAAAATGTATGATGAGAAAATAGACCCGGGGGCCGTAGATTTCACTAGTGGCTTCTCTCGAGAAAAATAGCATACGGTGGGTAAACAAATTACTGTTGGGCAATTGATAGAACTTCAAATAATTATGACGATATCCAGGCAATGATCATTATATAGGCATCACGTCCAAGATTAGTAGACCAACTCCTGCCTGCATCTACTACTATTACTCCACACATCGACCGCTATCCAGCATGCACTGGTACAGCGAGGTGCTATACACACGGTTTTTAACCCCTTTCCGCGACGGCATTTGGAACCGTCGCCAAGTGAGTGTGGGCGATAGGGGGGTCCTTCCCACATGACCCAGAAACTGTCGGGGATAGGCCCTCCTGGCACACAGGCTGGGGCAAAATGAGCTCGTGTGCGATCGGGCGAGGCATCGAAACCCAATCGTTTCCATTCGTATGTACATCCCACACGGTGAATCCCAGAAAAACATTTCCGTTCGTATGTATATCACACACAGTCAATCCAAGGAATATGTTTCCGTTCTTATGTACATCCCACACAGTCAATCCAGGGAAAACGTTTCCGTTCATATGTACATCCCACACAGTCAATCTAGGGAAAACGTTTCCGTTCGTATGTACATCCCACACAGTTTTATGTATAGGCTCGTGTGTGATAGGTGTAACTATCACACATGCTCTGCCTTGGTTAACCATTTGCTTTTATCAACTACATCACACACGATTTGATGAAGAAAACTGTGTGGCATTGGGCTATCCATCACAAGCGCTTTTACTGCTAGAACCGTTTGCAAAGTTCCATGACCCATTTAGCAGGTTTATTAGTTTACAATTAATAATTCCAGTATTACGCAAATTTACATTTCATATCGAACAGCTGTTTGCCAATTTCATATTAGGCACATAAATATATTTTAACATCACAGTATGATAGCTACCTGAAAACAGCACAGTACAACATATAGCTAGTTCAGCTTCATAAGAACAATATTAGAACAATATATTCATTTCCCTAATCAAGATCATCCAGGCTCGTCTTATCCACCTCTGCTTTCAGTTCAGTAAGAACCTGTTTTGCACTGGCCAACTGGGAAAGTGCCTCCTCCTTCGCCAACACCATCTTAGCAAAGTCTGATTTAAAAATTCTGAGCTCATTCTCCACCTTCCTCTTTTTATCCAGCATCTTCAAATATTCTTCAGCGTTGACAACACTTTCTCTAGGCCTACCTCTGTTCTCTTCCTCATACATGCTCCAGAGCTTTGCTAGGCACATCTTCAAAGACTGTGGCCACTCTTGATCAACCCACTCCAAGTAAGAACACTTTCG
Organism: Thinopyrum elongatum; assembly: GCA_011799875.1. Classification (NCBI taxonomy): domain Eukaryota; kingdom Viridiplantae; phylum Streptophyta; class Magnoliopsida; order Poales; family Poaceae; genus Thinopyrum; species Thinopyrum elongatum. The sequence continues at coordinate 428,376,107 of CM022302.1, forward strand.
TTCATCCTATAATATTTAAAACTAGATCAATAACAATTGTAGGGGAAATGAGTTTATAGCAACATAGAAAATCACCAATACATATTTTGAAAAACTGAAGAAACATGTTAATTATGACATATCTTCTCAAAAAGATCAATGTGCAAATGAATTAATTGCTACTGAGACAACAACCAAATTCTGAAACATCAGAAGCTATAATTAACTACAACAACGCTACAAGTTCTTACTCATGTACTTTAAATAACAAATTGAACATTTTATGAGGAAGGTAAATATAACTGCAACATCATAGCGACAGTGTTTGGATGACAGCAAATTGATACTAACAGGTGTGTACATGCACAAATTTAGTAACATAGAACTAATAGCACTAAGGTCGTCCACTATGTATGCCAAAACCGGTGTAAAGACAACTGTTGCTACATCTCGCACCGGTGCCCTGCACTGGCGAGCTGATGCAGCGGAAAAAAATCAAGGACCCGGACTCCGGAGCACCTAGTTGCTCCGATGCCCAGTTCCTTCGTGCCATAAAGATTTAGTATTTTACTGCTTGGCTGCTCGGATGTGTGGACCAAAGTTGGCTGCACAAACTGCTGAAGCGGTGCCAAATAATTTTCTAATGGCACCGCTGATGAGATGGCAACATTTTTAGATACTAGGTACAAACTGTGACACTGTCTTAATATGCGTTTGGTTGAAGGTGTGGTATGAATGGGTTGGGACCGTGACAGTGTCTGAATCACATCTAACAAATGATTTGTAACAACGAAAGAGGGTCTAACCTTCTCTGCACATGCCAGAAACTTCCTCCCACTGTCCACAGATTCAAACGCAACTAGCTTCACGCATGGAGATTGATGGTGACAATGAGCAGACAGGTCTTCAGCTAGCCCACTCCATTCGTTTTAACTGATGGTCCTAGGGAGCTACAAGAGGAAGACATGACTCAAATCGACCGCCGGGTTAAAATCCTTCATTCCAAGTCATAGCCCGAGAGAGAGAAGAGAGGCATACCCGGGTGGTGAAGGAGTCATCATCGGAGGAGGAACCGCTGGAGAGGTCATTGAAGAAGACCATGGCGACCCCGGCGGTAGGATGCGAGACAGCGAGAGCGAGGAAGCAGCTATAGCTTAGGAAGGAAGGAAGGAAGGAGGAAACAGGGGAAATGTGACTTGTGGTCGGGGAGAAAAGGGGGTGGGGAAGGGGGGTGGGGGTAGATATTTTGGCGGTAGGCCAAAAATTTCGAAATGTGGAGGGAAACTTTGCGCGCGGTGCCGCCGGACACCATTCACTTTGAACGATTGTGTGCATCTGATGCTTGCTTTAACTATGTCGGTATTTCCCCAAAGAGGAAGGGATGATGCAGCACAGCAACGGTAGGTATTTCCCTCAGTGATGAGACCAAGGTTATCGAACCAGTAGGAGAACCACGCAACACCACGTAAATAGCTCCTGCACACAAAGAACAAATACTTGCAACCCGACGTAAGAGAGGGGTTGTCAATCCCTCACGGGTAAAAGGATAGGTAAAATTGTAGTAGATTGGATAAATAGATCTCGCGGGAACGCGAGATAAAATAAATAAGTAAAAATTGCAGCAAGGTATTTTTGTATTTTTGGATTAATAGATCCGAAAATAAAAGTTGCAAATAAATAAAAGAGCGAATAGCAAAAGAGATCTTGAAGGCAAATATATTAAAGAAGAGACCCGGGGGCCGTAGGTTTCACTAGTGGCTTCTCTCGAGAAAAATAGCAAATGGTGGGTAAACAAATTACGGTTGGGCAATTGATAGAACTTCAAATAATCATGACGATATCCAGGCAATGATCATTATATAGGCATCACGTCTAGGATTAGTAGACCGACTCCTGCCTGCATCTACTACTATTACTCCACACATCGACCGCTATCCAGCATGCATCTAGTGTATTAAGTTCATGGAAAAATGGAGTAATGCAATAAGAACGATGACATGATGTAGACAAGATCTATTTATGTAGAAATATACCCCATCTTGTTATCCTTAATAGTAACGATACATGCGTGTCGTTTCCCCTTCTGTCACTGGGATCAAGCACCGTAAGATCGAACCCATCACAAAGCACATCTTCCCATTGCAAGATAAATAGATCAAGTTGGCCAAACAAAACCCAAATATTGGAGAAGAAATACGAGGCTATAAGCAATCATGCATATAAGAGATCAAAGAAGACTCAAATAACTTTCATGGATAAAAACATAGATCTGATCATAAACTCAAAGTTCATCGGATCCCAACAAACACACCGCAAAAAGAGTTACATCATATGGATCTCCAAGAGACCATTGTATTGAGAATCAAACAAGAGAGAGAAAGCCATCTAGCTACTAACTACGGACCCGTAGGTCTGCAATGAACTACTCACGCATCATCGGAGAGGCACCAATGAGGATGATGAACCCCTCCGTGATGGTGTCTAGATTGGATCTGTGGTTTCTGGAACTTGCGGCGGCTGGAATTGATTTTCATCGACTCTCCTAGGGTTTCTGGAATATTGGGGTATTTATAGAGCAAAGAGGCGGTGCGGGAGGTCTCCGAGATGGGCATAACCCACCAGGGTGGGCCTGGGGGCCCAGGCGCTCCCCGGTGTCTTGTGCTCACCTCGGGCCCCCTCTTCGGTACTTCTTTGGCCCACTGGATGTCTTCTGGTACAAAAAAAATCTCCAAAAAGTTTCGCTGCGTTTGGACTCCGTTTGGTATTGATTTCCTGTGATGTAAAAAAAACATGCAGAAAACATCAACTGGCACTGGGCACTATGTCAATAGGTTAGTACCCAAAAATGATTATAAAATGATTGTAAAACATCCAAGAATGATAATATAACAGCATGGAACAATAAAAAAATATAGATATGTTGGAGACGTATCAGCATCCCCAAGCTTAATTCATGCTCGTCCTCGAGTAGGTAAATGATAAAAACAGAATTTTTGATGTGGAATGCTGCCTAACATGTTCATCACATATTCTTTTCTTTGTAGCATGGACATTTGGACTTTTATATGGTTCAAAGCAATAGTCTAGTTTTGACATGAGGACTTTAATACTCAAGCATATCAACAAGAAACCATGTCTTTCAAAATATCAACACTAAAGCAAGCTATCCCTAGCCCATTGTGCTTAATCATTGATCCATTCATGAAACACACTCGAATATTAGCTACACCCAATGCTCAAGTACGATCATAGTGCCCCTTAGTTGCTGCTTTATAAGAGAAGATGGAGACTCAAGTAAAAATAAAAATTGCATAAAGTAAAAGAAAGGCCCTTCGCGGAGGGAAGTAGAGATTTGTAGAGGTGCCAGAGCTTAAAGCTTAAATTGAGAGATAAAAACATTTTGAGAGGCATACTTTTCTCACCAACGAAAATGACTTAGAGTTCCCAACACTTTCCATGCTAGATATATCATAGGCGGTTCCCAAACAGAAAATAAAGTTTATTCCTTTTTCCACCATTTCTTTCACTTTCCATGGCTAGCCGTATCCACGGGTGCCCTCCATACCAACACTTTCCAAGGAATTTATTATTTGACAACATAAAGTTAATTCATTTTTCATTTCAGGACTGGGCATCCCTAATACCTTTGCCGTACTCTCATGCAATGACAAGTGGATAAACACTCATCATGAGAATAACACATCTAGCATGGAAAATATCGGCCACCCCTCACCGCCTCGCGAGCGGTACGAGCACACAAAAGAGAAATTTATTTTGAAAATTAGAGATGGCACATACAAATTTGCTTAGAACGACATGGAAATACCGCATATAGGTAGGTATAGTGGACTCATATGGTAAAACTGGTTTAAAGGGGTTTGGATGCACAAGTAGTGATCATACTTAGTGCAAATGAAGGCTAGCAAAAAGATTGAGAAGCGTCCAACCAAGAAACGAAAAATCTCGTAAGCAAGCATTAAGCATAATTAACACCGAATAATGCACCACAAGTAGGATATAATTTCATTGCATAACTATTGACTTTCGTGCTTGCATAGGGAATCACAAACCTTAACACCAATATTCTTACTAAAGCATAATTACTCATCAACATGACTCACATATCACTATCATCATATCTCCAAACTATTACTAAGAATCAAGTTTATTTTGTCCAATGATCTTCATGAAAGTTTTTATTATATCCTTCTTCGATATCTATCACTTTGGGACTAGTTTCATATGTTGCTTTTAATAAGCTCAGACAAATATAATTCAAGAACATGAGCATAATATTTCTTTCTCTCAAATTAATCTAAGTGAAGCAAGAGAGAATTTCTTTGAAAAATGACTAACTCCCAAATAAATCTAAGTGAATCATGAGAGCATTTCTTCAAAAAATAATAAAGCACACCGTGCTCAAAAAGATATAAGTGAAGCACTAGAGCAATTCCGTAGCTCATAAAAATTTAAGTGAAGCATAGGAGCAAGCATAGCATAATTTTTGGCTCTCTCAAAAAGGTGTGTCCAGCAAGGATTCAAGACTTAAAATAAAAAGCAAAACAAGCAAAAGCTCATATCTTACAAGACGCTCGAAGCAAAACTCATAATATGTGACGAATAAAAATATAGCTCCAAGTAAAATACCGATGGTCGTTAGAAGAAAGAGGGGATGCCACTCGGGGGCATCCCCAAGGTTAGTTGCTTGATACTTCTTGAATATTATCTTGGGGTGCCTCGGGAATCCCCAAGCTTAGCCTTTTGCTAATCATTATTCCTTCATCCATCGTAATATCACCCAAAACTTGAAAACTTCAATCACACAAAACTCAACAAAACCTTCGTGAGATCCGTTAGTATAAGAAAGCAAATCACTACTATAATTACTGTTGTAAACCCATTCATATTTTATTATTGCATTATATCTACTGTATTCCAACTTTCTTATGGCAAAACTCTCCAAAGGAAACCATAGAATCATCAAAACAAGCACACAACGCAAAGAAAACAGAATCTGTCAAAAATAGAACAGTCTGTAGCAATCTGAAAACTTTGAATAATTCTGTAACTCAAAAAATTCTGAAAAATAAGGACAACGTGAGAAATTTGTTTATTAATCTTCTTCAAAAAGAATCAAATCAAAATTACTCGTCTGTTAAAAATAATAATTGTTTTCCTGAGCGGAAAAGTTTCTGTTTTTCAGCAAGATCAAATCAACTATCACCCAAATCAACCCAAAGGCTTTGCTTGGCACAAACACTAATTTAAACCACAAAAACACATCTAACCAGAGGAATAATTGGGTATTTTATTGAAAACAGCAAGAAAACCAAAAAGCAAAAAGATACAAGTTGGGTTGCCTCCCAACGAGCGCTATCGTTTTACGCCCCTAGCTAGGCATAATGCAAAGGATCTAAGTATTGTCATCTTTGTTCTTGTTTTCCTTGTTGGTGTTTTTCTCAGGAGGCTTTGCAAAAACAACATAAAACACATTATCCATGGAAACTTTTAGCACAATCAAGTTGCTTATCATCATATCCCTTTTGATTTCCGGCAGTGATCCAAGAATAATGTTGATTAACATCATTAAAAACTTGTTGGATAATATCTAAAACAGGGACTTGCTTTTTAAGATTCTCATCAAAGATTTGATTATCCCCAAGTAAATGTCTTAAAGCATAATCACTATTATAGAGAATTTCATCTATCACGGGTTTTTCATGATTCATACCATAAAAATCAAAGATTTCCCTAGCTTCCCGTATTATGTAGTCAAATTCATTCATAAGAACAAGAGTGGCTAACTTTTTAGCTTTAGGATTTTTTATAACGGGTAACTCATAAAACAATATTTGCAAGGTAGGATGAGTACAGATAAATCTATTTTCAAGTTTGAGAACTAGCACTGAAATAGCTTCCGCATAAGATTTAGTCCTTTTAAGTATAGGAGCATCATCAAGACTTAAATTTCCAACACAATTGAAAAATTCTTGGATATGTTCTTTTCCCATAACATTCCCTTGGCACAAAACAAAAGTTTTGGCATCCAGATTACCCGTACGCTCCACTTTAGGAGTTAGGCCATCATCTGTTTCGACCATACCGAAATCACTCATGATTGCAAGCAAAAAGATAGATCTGACGAGAAAATGGCGAAAGAAAAGGAGGGCGAATAAAACGGCAAATTTTTCTGAAGTGGGGGAGAGGAAAATGAGAGGCAAATGGCAAATAATGTAAATTGCAAGGAGATGAGATTTGTGATTAGGAACCTGGTTGATGTTGATGATGTCTCCCCGGCAACGGCGCCAGAAATTCCTTTTGATGCTTGCTTGAACTACGTCGGTATTTCCCCAAAGAGGAAGGGATGATGCAGCACAACAACGGTAGGTATTTCCCTCAGTGATGAGACCAAGGTTATTGAACCAGTAGAAGAACCACGCAACACCACGTAAACAACTCCTGCACACAAAGAACAAATACTTGCAACCCGACGTAAGAGAGGGGTTGTCAATCCGTCACGGGTAAAAGGATAGGTAAAATTGTAGTAGATTGGATAATTAGATCTCGCGGGAACGCGAGATAAAATAAATAAGTAAAAATTGCAGCAAGGTATTTTTGTATTTTTGGATTAATAGATCTGAAAATAAAAGTTGCAAATAAATAAAAGAGCGAATAGCAAAATAGATCTTGAAGGCAAATATATTAAAGAAGAGACGCGGGGGCCGTAGGTTTCACTAGTGGCTTCTCTCGAGAAAAATAGCAAACAGTGGGTAAACAAATTACTGTTGGGCAATCGATATAACTTCAAAAAATCATGACGATATCCAGGCAATGATCATTATATAGGCATCACGTCCAAGATTAGTAGACCGACTCCTGCCTGCATCTACTACTATTACTCTACACATTGACCGCTATCCAGCATGCATCTAGTGTATTAAGTTCATGGAAAAATGGAGTAATGCAATAAGAACGATGACATGATGTAGACAAGATCTATTTATGTAGAAATATACCCCATCTTGTTATCCTTAATAGCAACGATACATACATGTCGTTTCCCCTTCTGTCACTGGGATCAAGCATCGTAAGATCAAACCCATCACAAAGTACCTCTTCCCATTGCAAGATAAATAGATCAAGTTGGCCAAACAAAACCCAAATATCGAAGAAGAAATACGAGGCTATAAGTATTCATGCATATAAGAGATCAAAGAAGACTCAAATAACTTTCATGGATAAACACATAGATCTGATCATAAACTCAAAGTTCATCGGATCCCAACAAACACACCGCAAAAAGAGTTACATCATATGGATCTCCAAGAGACCATTGTATTGAGAATCAAACGAGAAAGAGAAAGCCATCTAGCTACTAACTACGGACCCGTAGGTCTGCAATGAACTACTCGCGCATCATCGGAGAGGCACCAATGAGGATGATGAACCCCTCCGTGATGGTGTCTAGATTGGATCTGTGGTTTCTGGAACTTGCGGCGGCTGGAATTGATTTTCGTCGACTCTCCTAGGGTTTCTGGAATATTGGGGTATTTATAGAGCAAAGAGGCGGTGCGGGAGGCCTCCGAGATGGGCACAACCCACCAGGGCGTGCCTGGGGGCCCAGGCGCGCCCGGTGTCTTGTGCTCACCTCGGGCCCCCTCTTTGGTACTTCTTTGGCCCACTGGATGTCTTCTGGTCCAAAAAAAATCTCCAAAAAGTTTCGCTGCGTTTGGACTCCGTTTGGTATTGATTTCCTGCAATGTAAAAAAAAATGCAAAAAACAGCAGTTGGCACTGGGCACTATGTCAATAGGTTAGTACCAAAAAATGATATAAAATGATTGTAAAACAACCAAGAATGATAATATAACAGCATGGAACAATAAAAAATTATAGATACGTTGGAGACGTATCAGCATCGCAAACGATTCTTCTGCTTTACGCGCATGGGATGAGTTTGATAATTCAAATTTTGGTGGAAATTTCCCCGGGTACGTCATTGCATAATTTAACATCGCTTGCTAATTTGGGCACACAAAAGAGCGTACAGCACACATACCACACTTACTGAATCGAGCAATTTTAGTAATTAAACATAGCCAGTTGACCTAAACATTGCTCTAACAAAAGACCAGCATTAAAAACAAAGCCTAAGTACGCATAATTTTAACAAATCCGCCGCCGCGCCGGCCTATGCATCGCCGGTGTGAGATGAGACGTCGATGACTTGTCCTGGCGACATGCCGCCATTGGTGGACTCCGCGTCCCCCCTGCTGAAGTCGACCATGTCCTCGTCCTCATCCTCGGCGCCGCCCTCAAGGTTGTAGTACTCGTAGTAGTGGCTGCGCCAGAGCTCGCGTTGGTACTCCACCGCCGATTCCTCGACGGACAGACTCTTCTCTACCTCGACCTCGGACATGCACAACTCCTCCTCCCGGCGCTCCTCAATCTCCGCCGCCTCCTCCATCTCCAGCTCCCGCTCGGCGATCTCATGAGGAAGCAGGTGCTCCATGGCCACCGCCGCCTTTTCGGACGTGGGTTGCATGCTGGATTCCATGGTGGCCTGGAATATTTTGGTGTGTGCGTCCTCGATCTTGGCGTGGATGGCCTCGACCCGGGCCAGGGCGACATCGGCGGCACGGACGGTAGCTCGAGCACTCTCGGCGTTTGCAGCCACCGTCGCAACAGCAGCTGCAGCCGTCTCGGCTGCTGTAGCTGCCATGTCGGCTGTCGCAGACGCCCTCTCGACGGATGCGGCCACGCTCAATGCGGATGTGGCGGCACTCTCGGCGTAGGTGGCCGCACTCTCGGCGCAGGCGGCGGCGCTCGGGGAGGACGCGGCCGTCGTACGGGCCTTCACGAAGCGTTTCCATGGCGTCATCTTTGCAAGAAGGGGGTGCGGGAATGGGGATCAGGATTCGTGGATTCGGGGGTTGCCGGCACTGGAGCAGACGAGCCGGTGAAGCTTAAGGAGGAAGACTTAAATAGACCCAGAAATTTTCATCGCAAACGGTTCCTACAAAAAACTGTGTGTGATGTTGTTGATATTTTTTATTAGCTGTGAAAGACGAATTTGGAGTAAAGTGGCAACGGATGGTATTTTAAATGTACGAGAAAATTTGTAGTACTAATACAACTGTCATGTCAAATTTTGGAAAATTTCAGGGGTCATTTGTCCTTTTAAGACATTTAAGTGATTTTCTAGCCATTTAATGACCGTAATTCAAATTTGAACTACATGTACATGCAACAGCTAACCATAACGGTTTGAAAAATCATATTTGTGTACTTGTGTGCGAGTTAATTCCATGTGCAGTAAATTAGAAGGAATTTTCAAACATATTGGTCTCACAGCATGGACACATGCATGGAGTGCCATGGCATTTTAATTCCAAAAAATTAAAAAATGATCAGAAAAACATGAAACCTTGCTTGATGTAATGTCATGCCACCAAGATGATGTGGTAAAAAAATTGGCCTGTTTGACGAAAGTTTGGACACACACCCCTCACAAACTGGAGCAACTCACTAGAAGGCTCGTGGTTCCGAGAGGGAACAATGCATGTTTGATGACGAACGGGAGATATCTTCCTCTTACGGCCTTCAAATTTTTTCCACGTTTAACGTGCACTAATACAACTGTCATGTGAAAATTTGGAAAATTTCAGGGGTCATTTGACCTTTTAAAGACATTTAAGTAATTTTCTAGCCATTTAATGACCGTAATTCAAATTTGAACTACATCTATATGCAACGGCTAACCATAATGGTTTGAAAAATCATATTTGTGTACTAGTGTGCGAGTTAATTCCATGTGCATTAAATTAGAAGGAATTTTCAAACATATTGGTCTCACGGCATGGACACATGAATGGAGTGCCATGGCATTTTAATTCCAAAAAATTAAAAAATGATCAGAAAAACATGAAACCTTGCTTTGATGTAATGTCATGCCACCAAGATGATGTGGTAAAAAATTGGCCTATTTGACGAAAGTTTGCACACACACCCCTCACAAACTGGAGCAACTCACTAGAAGGCTCGTGGTTCCAAGAGGGAACAATGCATGTTTGATGACGAACGGGAGATAGCTTCCTCTTACGGCCTTCAAATTTTTTTCTACATTTAACGTGCACTAATACAACTGTCATGTGAAAAATTGGAGAATTCTAGGGGTCATTTGAACTTTTAAAGACATTTAAGTGATTTTCTAGCCATTTAATGACCGTAATTCAAATTTGAACTTCATCTTCATGCAACAGCTAACCATAACGGTTTGAAAAATCATATTTGTGTACTTGTGTGCAAGTTAATTCCATGTGCAGTAAATTAGAAGGAATTTTCAAACATATTGGTCTCACGGCATGGACACATGCATGGAGTGCCATGGCATTTTAATTCCAAAAGAATAAAAAATGATTAGAAAAACATGAAACCTTTCTTCATGTAATGTCATACCACCAAGATGATGTGGTAAAAAAATTGGCCTGTTTGACAAAAGTTTGGACACACACCCCTCACAAACTGAAGCAACTCACTAGAAGGCTCGTGGTTCCGAGAGGGAACAATTCATGTTTGATGACGAACGGGAGATAGCTTCCTCTTACGGCCTTCAATTTTTTTCTACGTTCAACGTGCACTAATACAAACTATCATGTGAAAATTTGGAAAATTTCAGGGGTCATTTGACCTTTTAAAGACATTTAAGTGATTTTCTAGCCATTTAATGACCGTAATTCAAATTTGAACTACATCTACATGCAACGGCTAACCATAACTGTTTGAAAAATCATATTTGTTTAATTGTGTGCGAGTTAATTCCATGTGCAGTAAATTAGAAGGAATTTTCAAACATATTGGTCTCACGGCATGGACAAATGCATGGAATGCCATGGCATTTTAATTCCAAAAAATTAAAAAATGATCAGAAAAACATGAAACCTTGCTTGATGTAATGTCATGCCACCAAGATGATGTGGTAAAAAAATTGGCATGTTTGACGAAAGTTTGGACACACACCCCTCACAAACCGGAGCAACTCACTAGAAGGCTCGTGGTTCCGAGAGGGAACAATGCATGTTTGATGACGAACGGGAGATAGCTTCCTCTTACGACCTTCAAATTTTTTCTACGTTTAACATGCACTAATACAACTGTCATGTGAAAATTTGGAAAATTCTAGGGGTCATTTGACCTTTTAAAGACATTTAAGTAATTTTCTAGCCATTTAATGACCGTAATTCAAATTTGAACTACATCTACATGCAATGGCTAACCATAACGGTTTGAAAAATCATATTTTTGTGTACTTGTGTGCGAGTTAAAAAATCATCAGATGACGTAAATATCTGGTGTTCAGAAAAGAAAATGTAAAGATCTGGCAAGAGAACCGGCCCCCACACGATTGGCACTCTATTTTGCGCCTCGAGGTTTGGAAGGTGAGTGGCGGGGGTTATTAATCAGACGCGGTTCTGTATTGGAAACCGTCAGCTATTAAGTTCACACACGGATTCTGCTGCGGGAATCGTGTGTAATTCAAACTACAGTACTCGTAAATTCCGGCGACCGGCGTGTGTACTGTTCCCGTCGATCTAGATTCCGGCCGCCAATAAATACTACCGTGCTCACGTCGTCCCGCCTGCATTCTCATCTATATCCTCCCGTCACTCGCCCTCTCTCTCTCTCTCTCAAATCTTTGCCATGGAGCCGCCCGTCTGCCCACGCGCCAACGAGGAGTCGCCGCCCCCCGAGGATGTTCAGTCGAAGAGCAGCGACGAGGAGGACCCCTACGCGCCACCGGACAAGGTTGCGCCGGACCCCCCCAACTTTGGATTGGTTTTGGGGCCAGTACAATCTTTGTGTATGGAAGTCGCTGCCGCCGGCTGAGAAAGCCAGGCAAGTGGCGTTCAAGAAGGAGATGGCGGAGGAGGAAGCCAGGTACCAGGCAGCCTGTGAAGCCCATGATGCCGCCTGGAAAAAGGAGGCGGTGGAGCTTTGGGGGCGGGCGCGTCATCATGCGGAGGAGGTGTACGAAGATGGGTACTTCACGAGGAAGGTCAAAGGCGCTAGGCGCCTCATCGCTGCGTGGAGGTGGGCCGATAAGCTCCAGCGTGCCACCGACGAGGAGCTCCGGTGGGCGCCCAATGAAATGGCAAGATCGTTCGCGCTCGTTTGCCACCAAGAGGCAGATCGGTACGTCAAGCGCTGCGAGGCGGAGGAGGCGGAGTACTGCCTCCGCGCTGGGAAGACGCCGCGCACCAGGGAGCTACTGGCGAGGGGCTGCCGGAATACTGCCCCCAGGAGGGATTATTAGTTTTAGTATTGTTCATTTTCAATTTTATGCATTGTACCTAGTAGTTAAGTATCATCACGTATATGTGATGATATTATATATATTCTGTGATGAACTAATGAACAATTAGTATATATATTATGAATTCCATTTTCTATCTGTTTTTGTATACTAATTTGTATCTAGCTGTTATCATCCACATATATAGAATGGAAAGCGTATACACACACATTGAAACAGAACATATAAGGACGGAAAACAGAGTACACACATTGAAACAGAGCAATAAACAGAGCAATATTATGATTGCTGTGAATACATAGCTATCCACATCGAAATGACTCAACAAAATAAAACGCGTCCATGAGACCAGGACCAGCAGCCCTTTCCTACGGTAGCTCTTGGCTCTGCCTGAACTCGTGCAGGCGTTCGTCCAAGCGGTCGACACGCTCGCGGTACATCTGGAGCGCGATCTCGAGCTCCAAGTTTGCTATTTCATCGGAGATCACCAGCTCGAGGATGCGACGGCCATGTTCCTCTACTGCGCCCAGGTGGACACCTGGGCCAAGGAGGAGGTCGAGCCTACCGACCAGCGCGTTGGCATCGAGCGGGCCGCGGGCAAGGCGAACGACGCGACCCATGCGAACAGCGCGGCGGGCGTCTGGTGCAAGTACGGCGTGGCCGGCCTCTGGTGCAAGTACGGTGCAGAGGGCCTCTGCCCACTCCTGGCGAGGAATGGGGGTACTGACGGGACATGTACCCAGCTGCGACGCCCTGTCGACAGCAGGTAAGCGCTGATGGATCCGCTCTTGCTGTGCGGCGCGCCGCGCCTCTCACTCTGCGGTGCTCCAACGGTCTCGCCGTGCGGCGAGCCTCAGCCTATCGGCGCGGACGCGCCTAGCTTGCTCTGTGGCACGCCATCGATCATGTTGTGCGGCAAGCTGCAGCCTCTCGGCGCTGACATGCCTATCTTGATCCGCGGCGCTGAAGCGCCATGTGCCAAGGGTCTGCTCAACCCTGGCGATGATGCGCATCACGGTGTCGTCCATCGCGTTGCTGGGGAGCGCCTCGGCCTCGACGGGCCGTGGCGCCTTCTTGTTTTCCTCGTCGACGAGGTTGATGGCAGGGGCGGCGCTTTGGTGGGTTGGCATGCTTGGAAAAGGTGGATGTGTTACAGGCTGTGCTTGTTGCCTCCATGCGTCGCGCGCCGCCTAGGTTTATGTGCAATATCGCTGGGTGGCGGGAAACAGGTGAGGAAATGGCGGGAAACGGTGGCGTGTTCATAAAATGCCATCAATTAATGGAAACTTAGCATAGAAGGAACATCGAGCTAGCACAAGAAGTAGATGATGATCAGATGATCGTTTATCCTAGTTAATTATGCATGTAATAGTTTACTTTGGTGTGTGGAAATGTCATGTGTGTACTAGCCACCTATGTAATTGGATGTTTGCCGCGTATTACGCATATCTTGTTTATGTGAAACGTTTCTGTTCTCTTGGCTCAACACAAACAGTTTATCGCAATGAACCGTATGCCGTATATCGCACACACCTTGATCTGGCTGACCGTTTCTTTTGTGTTGCCTAATCACAAATAGTTCATCCGAGTGAATTGTATGCCGTATATCACACACACCTTCATCTGGCTGCCCGTTTCTGATGTTCCGCCTCATCACAAACAGTTCATCCGAGTGAACTGTATGCCGTATATCGCACACGCCTTCATCTGGCTGCCTGTTTCTCTTCTTCTTTCTCATCGCAAACAGTTAATTGAACTGAACCGTATGCCCTGCATCGCACACGCAACTAAAATCAGAACCGTGTTTGATGGCTCCGCCATCGTAAACATTTTGCATCTTTTTTGATGGTTTTTTACATCACCGTTTGCGATTAATGCATTGCACACAGTTTCGTCAAAGGGTCACTGATCGTAGTGTCGCGTTAGCAGCATCCTGCAGTAGTGATGCATCTAGTGTATTAAGTTCATGGAGAAATGGAGTAATGCAATAAGAACGATGACATGATGTAGACAAGATCTATTTATGTAGAAATAGACCCCATCTTGTTATCCTTAATAGCAATGATACATACGTATCGGTTCCCCTTCTGTCACTGGGATCAAGCACCGTAAGATCGAACCCATCACAAAGCACCTCTTCCCATGGCAAGAAAAATCGATCTAGTTGGCCTAACTAAACCAAAGATTCGAAGAAGAGACACGAGGCTATAAGTAATCATCCATATAAGAGATTAAAAGAATCAAATAACTTTCATGGATAAAAACATAGATCTGATCATAAACTCAAAGTTCATCGGATCCCAACAAACACACCGCAAAAAAGAGTTACATCAAATAGAGCTCCAAGAGACCATTGTATTGAGAATCAAAAGAGAGAGAGGAAGCCATCTAGCTGCTGCCTACGGACCTGTAGGTCTACAATGAACTACTCACGCATCATCGGAGAGGCACCAATGAGGATGATGAACCCCTCTGTGATGGTGTCTAGATTGGATCTGTGGTTTCTGGAACTTGCGGCGGCTGGAATTGATTTTTGTCGACTCCCCTAGGGTTTCTGGAATATTGGGGTATTTATAGAGCAAAGAGGCGGTGCGGGAGGAGGCCGAGGTGGGCACAACCCACCTGGGCGCGCCTGGGCCCCCAGGCGCGCCCTGGTGGGTTGTGCTCCCCTCGGAGCCCCCCTCAGGTACTTTCTTGGCCCAACTTGTGTCTTCTGGTCCAGAAAAAATCACCAAAAATTTTCGCTGCGTTTGGACTCCGTTTGATATTGATTCCATGCGAAGTAAAAAACAAGCAAAAACAACAACTGGCACTGGGCACTATGTCAATAGGTTAGTCCCAAAAAATGATGTAAAGTTGCTATAAAATGATTGTAAAACATCCAAGAATGATAATATAACAGCATGGAACAATAAAAAATTATATATACGTTGGAGACGTATCAGCATCCCCAAGCTTAATTCCTGCTCGTCCTCGAGTAGGTAAATGATAAAAACAGAATTTTTGATGTGGAATGCTGCCTAACATGTTCACCGCATATTCTTTTCTTTGTAGCATGGACATTTGGACTTTTATATGATTCAAAGCAATAGTCTAGTTTTGACATGAAGATTTCAATACTCAAGCATATCAACAAGCAACCATGTCTTTCAAAATATCAACACTAAAGCAAGTAATCCCTAGCCCATTATGCTCAATCATTGATCCATTCATGAAACACACTCGCATATTAGCTACACCCAATGCTCAAGTACGATCATAGTGCCCCTTAGTTGGTGCTTTATAAGAGAAGATGGAGACTCAAAATAAAAATTGCATAAAGTAAAAGAAAGGCCCTTCGAAGAGGGAAGTAGGGATTTGTAGAGGTGCCAGAGCTCAAAGCGAAAAAAAGTAGAGATAAAACATTTTGGGTGGCATGCTTTTCCTGTCAACGAAAACGATCGAGTAGTTCCCAATACTTTCCATGCTAGATATATCATAGGCGGTTCCCAAACAGAAAATAAAGTTTATTCCTTTTTCCACCATACTTTCACTTTCCATGGCTAGCCGTATCCACGGGTGCCCTCCATACCAACACTTTCCAAGGAATTTATTATTTGACAACATAAAGTAAATTCATTTTTCATTTCGGGACTGGGCATCCCTAATACCTTTGCCGTACTCTCGTGTAATGACAAGTGAATAAACACTCATCTTGAGAATAACACATCTAGCATGGAAATATATCAGCCACTCCCTACCGTTTCATGAGCGGTACGAGCACACAAAAGAGAAATTTATTTTGAAATTAGAGATGGCACATACAAATTTGCTTAGAACGGCACGGAAATACTGCATATAGGTAGGTATAGTGGACTCATATGGCAAAACTGGTTTAAGGATTTTGGATGCACAAGTAGTGATCATACTTAGTGCAAATGAAGGCTAGCAAAAGATTGAGAACATCCAACCAAGAAACGAAAAATCTCATAAGCGAGCATTAAGCATAACTAACACCGAATAATGCACCACAAGTAGGATGTAATTTCATTGCATAACTATTGACTTTCGTGCTTGCATAGGGAATCACAAACCTTAACACCAATATTCTTACTAAAGCATAATTACTCATCAACATGACTCACATATTATATCAACATATCGCAAAACTATTAAAAGGAATCAAGTTTATTTTGTCCAATGATCATCATGAAAGTTTTTATTATATCCCTCTTGGATATCTATCACTTTGGGACTAATTTCATTTGTTGCTTTTCATAGCTCAAACAAATCTAAGTGAAGAACATGAGCATAAAATTTTCTTCTGTCAAAATAATTTAAGTGAAGCAAGAGAGAATTTCTAATTTTTTTACTAACTCTCAAATAAATCTAAGTGAAGCATGAGAGCATTTCTTCAAAAATACTAAAGCACACTGTGCTCAAAAAGATATAAGTGAAGCACTAGAGCAATTCCATAGCTCATAAAGATTTAAGTGAAGCATAGATAGCAATTCTAACAAGTCATAGCATAATTTTGGCTCTCTCAAATAGGTGTGTCCAGCAAGGATTCATGACTAAAAATAAAAAGTAAAATAATCAAAGACTCATATCATACAAGACGCTCCAAGCAAAACTCATGATATGTGACGAATAAAAATATAGCTCCAAGTAAAATACCGATGGTCGTTAGAAGAAAGAGGAGATACCACTCGGGCATCCCCAAGCTTAGTTGCTTGCTTCTCTGTGGATAATCGCTTGGGTTGCCATGGGGCATCCCCAAGCTTAGGCTCTTCTTACTCCTTATTCCTTCATCCATCGTAATCTCACCCAAAACTTGAAAACTTCAATCACACAAAACTCAACAAAACCTTCGTGAGATCCGTTAGTATAAGAAAACTAATCTTTACTTTAAGTACTGTAGAAAACCCATTCAAATTTTGTTCTTGCATTATATCTACTGTATTCAAACTTTACCATGGCTCATACCCTCCAATACAAACCATAGATTCGTCAAAATAAGCACACAATGCAAAGAAAACAGAATCTGTCAAAAACAGAACAGTCTGTAAAGATGCGAATTGTTCTCATACTTCTGTAACTCCAAAAATTCTGAAAAATAGGAAAACGTAGGAAATTTGTATATCAATCTTGTGTAAAAAATTCAGAATTTTTCGTCGCTTCTGTGAATTTTCAAAATTGTTTTCCTGGACGCAAAAGTTTCTGTTTTCCAACAAGATCAAATCAACTATCACCGAAGCTATCCTAAAGGCTTTACTTGGCACAAACACTAATTAAAACACAAAAAACACAATCATAACAGTAGCATAATTGTGCAAACAGAAGGAAAAAGACTAAAATAAATTTTATTCTTTGGGTTGCCTCCCAACAAGCGCTATCGTTTTACGCCCTTAACTAGGCATAATATTTTATTGATGCTCACATGAAAGATAATAATGAAAACACAAAGAGAGCATCATAAAACATGTGACAAACATATTTAAGTCTAACATATTTCTGATGCATAGGAATTTTATAGGAAAACAAATTAGCAAGACAAGCAAGATCTAGGATATGCATGGAAGAAAACAATAGCAATCTCAACATGAAGAGAGGTAATTTAGTAACATGAAAATTTCTACAACCATATTTCCCGCTCTCATAATAATTACATGTGGGATCATATTCAAACTCAACAATATAGCTATCACATAACATACTCTCTACATGATCCACATGCATGCAAAGTTGACACTCTTCCAAAATAGTGGGATTATCATCAAATAAAGTCGTGACCTCTCCAAGCCCACTTTTATAAAAAAAATCATAAGATTGAACACTCTCCAAATATGTGGGATTATTTTTACCTAAAGTTGACACTCTTCCAAACCCACTTTCAGTATTATTGCAAACATTATTATCAATAACATATTCATCATGAGGCTTAAATAAATTTTCAAGATCATAAGAAGAATCATCCCAATCATGATCATTGCAATAAGTAGTGGACATATCAAAATTAGCATCCCCAAGCTTGGGGTTTTGCATATTATTAGCATAATTGACATTAATAGAATTTATAATAACATCATTGCAATCATGCTTTTCATTCAAGGAGCTATCATGAACCACTTTATAAATTCCTTCGTTTAACACTTCATCACAATTTTCAGATTCATATATCTCAAGCAAAACTTCATAAAGATAATCTAGTGAACTCAATTCACTAGCAATTGGTTCATCATAATTGGATATTTTGAAAAGATTAGCAAGTGGATGAGGATCCATAACAATAGATTTTTAGCAAGCGAAGATGCAAGCAAATAGAAGGCACATGGCAACACAAGCAAACATGAGACCTGACGAGAAAAAGGCGAACGAAAAAGAGGGGCAAATAAAATGGCAAATTGGTGAAGTGGGGGAAATGAAAATGAGAGGCAAATGGAAAATAATGTAAATTGCAAGGAGATGAGATTTGTGATTAGGAACCTGGTAGATGTTGATGATGTCTCCTCGGCAGCGGTGCCAGAAATTGGCACGTGGCCGGGAGACTATCTTGACTTGATACTCCCCGGCAATGGCTCCAGAAATTCCTTTTGATGTTGACTTGAACTACGTCGGTATTTCCCCAAAGAGGAAGGGATGATGCAGCACATCAACAGTAGGTATTTCCCTCAGTGATGAGACCAAGGTTATCGAACCAGTAGGAGAACCAAGCAACACTACGTAAACAACACCTGCAAACAAAGAACAAATACTTGCAACCCGACGTGTTAAAGGGGTTGTCAATCCCTTTCGGGTAACGGCGCCAGAAATTGGCAAACGGACGGGAGATAAATTGTAGTACATTGGATAAATAGATCGCGAATAAAATAAAGTGAAGCAACATATTTTTGGGTTTTTAGAAATATAGATCTGAAAATAAAAGTGGCAAATAAATAAAAAGGAAAATAGCAAAAATAGATCTGAAAATATATGATGAGAAAATAGACCCGAGGGCCGTAGATTTCACTAGTGGCTTCTCTCGAGAAAAATAGCATACGATGGGTAAACAAATTACTGTTGGGCAATTGATAGAACTTCAAATAATTATGACGATATCCAGGCAATGATCATTATATAGGCATCACGTCCAAGATTAGTAGACCGACTCCTGCCTGCATCTACTACTATTACTCCACACATAGACCGCTATCCAGCATGCATCTAGTGTATTAAGTTCATGGAGAAACAGAGTAATGCAATAAGAACGATGACAAGATGTAGACAAGATCTATTTATGTAGAAATAGACCCCATCTTGTTATCCTTAATAGCAATGATACATACGTGTCGGTTCCCCTTCTGTCACTGGGATCAAGCACCGTAAGATCGAACCCATCACAAAGCACCTCTTCCCATGGCAAGAAAAATCGATCTAGTTGGCCTAACTAAACCAAAGATTCGAAGAAGATATACGAGGCTATAAGTAATCATGCATATAAGAGATTAAAAGACTCAAATAACTTTCATGGATAAAAACATAGATCTGATCATAAACTCAAAGTTCATCGGATCCCAACAAACACACCGCAAAAAAGAGTTACATCAAATAGAGCTCCAAGAGACCATTGTATTGAGAATCAAAAGAGAGAGAGAGGAAGCCATCTAGCTACTGCCTACGGACCCGTAGGTCTACAATGAACTACTCACGCATCATCGGATAGGCATCAATGAGGATGATGAACCCCTCCATGATGGTGTCTAGATTGGATCTGTGGTTTCTGGAACTTGCGGCGGCTGGAATTGATTTTCGTCGACTCCCCTAGGGTTTCTGGAATATTGGGGTATTTATAGAGCAAAGAGGCGATGCGGGAGGCGGCCGAGGTGGGCACAACCCACCTGGGCGCGCCTGGGCCCCCAGGCGTGCCCTGGTGGGTTGTGCTCCCCTCGGAGCCCCCCTCAGGTACTTTCTTGGCCCAACTTGTGTCTTCTGATCCAGAAAAAATCACCAAAAAGTTTTGCTGTGTTTGGACTCCGTTTGGTATTGATTCCCTGCAAAGTAAAAAACAAGCAAAAAAATAGCAACTGGCACTGGGCACTACGACAATAGGTTAGTCCCAAAAAATGATATAAAGTTGCTATAAAATGATTTTAAAACATCCAAGAATGATAATACAACAGCATGGAACAATCAAAAATTATAGATACGTTGGAGACGTATCACTAACCACCTGATTTGTGGCCGAGATGTATAATATTATCGGTTCACATATACCTGGTGCTGCCAGGATGGGATTGGTGGCGAGGAGAGCCTTGATGTCTTTCAGGGCCGTCACGGCCTCCTCGGTCCATTTAAATGTTTTTGCTTGCTTTAATAACCAGTACAGGGACAGGGACTTCTCTCCGAGTCGTTATATGAAGCGACTTAAGGCCGCCACATGGCCTGCTAATTTTTGTACGTGTTTGAGCTCTGTTGGTACCTCCAAACGGTCCATGGCTCGAATTTTGACCGGATTGGCTTCGATTCCTCGGCTGGACACGATGAAGCTAAGGAGTTTATGATGACCCACAAGTATAGGGGATCAATCGTAGTCCTTTCGATAAGTAAGGGTGTCAAACTCAACGAGGAGCAGAAGGAAATGACAAGTGGTTTTCAGCAAGGTATTTTCTGCAAGCACTGAAATAGTCGGTAACAAGTAGTTTGATAGCAAGATAGTTTGTAGCGAGCAAGTAACGGTAACGGTAAATAAAGTGCAGTAGACCAATCCTTTTGTGGCAAAGGACATGCAAAAATGGTCTCTTATAATAAGCAAAGCGTTCTTGGGGGTACACGGGAATTTCACCATATCACTTTCATCATGTTGGTTCGATTCGTGTTCGCTACTTTGATAATTTGATATGTGGGTGGACCGGTGCTTAGGTGCCGTTCTTACTTGAACAAACCTCCTACTTATGATTAACCCCCTCGTAAGCATCCGCAACTACGAGAAAAGTATTAAGATAAAATCTAACCATAGCATTAAACTTTTGGATCCAAATCGGTCCCTTACGAAGTAGCGCATAAACTAGGGTTTAAGCTTCTGTCACTCTAGCAACCCATCATCTAATAACTACTCCACAATGCATTCCCTTAGGCCCAAATATGGTGAAGTGCCATGTAGTCGACGTTCACATGACACCACTAAGGGAATCACAACATACATATCATCAAAATATCGAACACATATAAAGTTCACATGATTACTTGCAACATGACTTCTCCCGTGACCTCAAGAACAAAAGTAACTACTCACAAATGATAATCATGCTCAAGATCAGAGGGGTATTAAATAGCATAATGGATCTGAACATATAATCTTCCAACAAATAAACCATATAGTAATCAACTACAAGATGTAATCAACACTACTAGTCACCCACAGGTACCAATCTGAGGTTCCGGTACAAAGATTAAACACAAGAGATGAACTAGGGTTTGAGAGGAGATGGTGTTGTTGAAGATGTTAATGGAGATAGCCATCCCAAAGATGAGAGGGTTGTTGGTGATGATGATGACGATGATTTCCCCCCTCGGAAGGGAAGTTCCCCCGGCGGAATCGTTCCACCGGAGGGCAAAAGTGCTCCTGCCCAAGTTCCGCCTCGAGATGGCGGCGCTTCGTCCCAAAAGTCCCTCTCTGAATTTTTCTAGGTCAAAATGACTTATGTACCAAAAGATGGGCACCGGAGGTGGGCCGAGGAGGGCACAACCCACCAGGGCGCGTCCTGGTGTCCTATGCTCACCAGGGTGGCCCCCTCCGGTAGTTATTTGCTCCAGTATTTTTATATATTCCAAAACAATTCTCCGTAAATTTTCAGCTCATTTGGAGATGTGCAGAATAGGTAACTCTGACATAGCTTTTTCAGGTCCAGAATTCCAGCTGCCGGTATTCTCCCTCTTTGTGTAAACCTTGCATATTATGAGAGAAAAGGCATTAGAAATACTCCAAAGAGCATTATTATGCATAAAAACATTATAAATAACAGTAGTAAACATGATGCAAAATGGACGTATCATTTTACAGCTGGGACCCCGAAGACGCATTTCTACGGATTGAGTTTAATTTGATACTCCCTTAGGCTGGCGAACGTATCCCGAAGGTTGTCCACCAATTGTCCGATGTGTTTGGTTTTAACAACCACATCGTCGATGTAGGCCTCGACGGTCTTCCCAATGTGTTTTTCCAAGCATGTTTGAATCATGCGTTGGTACGTGGCGCAGAAGTTCTTCAGTCTGAAGGGCATCGTGTTGAAGCAGAATGACCCATGTGGTGTAATGGATGATGTTGCTGCCTAGTCGGATTCTCGCATTTTTATTTGATGATATACTAAGTAGGCATCCAGGAAGCACAACGCATCATGACCCGTTGTGGCATCTACAATTTGGTCGATACGGGGTAGGGGTAAGGGGTCTTTGGGGCAGGCCTTGTTGAGGTCTTTGAGATCTATCGTTCTTTGGTACCATGACCAAATTGGCCAGCCAGTCGGGGTGTTTTATATATCAGATGAAGCCTGCCTCTAGTAGCTTAGCCAGCTCTTCGCCCATTGCTTGACGCTTGGGCTCAAAAAAACACCGAAGTGTTTGCTTGACAGGCTTGTAACCCTTTAATATGTTCAAGCTATGTTCTGCGAGCCTGCGAGGTATCCCTGGCATGTCGAAAGGGTGCCAGGAAAATATGTCCCAATTCTCTCTAAGGAAAGTACGCAAGGCCTCAGCAATCTCCGGATCCAGGTTCACCCCTATGGACGCCGTTTTGGCGGGGTCCGTCGGGTGTACTTGAAATTTGACTATTTCATCGGCTCGTTTGAATGAAGTAGACTTCGGTCGTTTGTCAAGAATGACATCGTCCCGTTCGACTTTGGCGCATAGCGCGGTTAGCTCCTCGGTCGCGAGGGCTTCGGACAAAGTCTCGAGGGCAAGCGATGCCATCATGTTCTCGGCTTTAAGCGCCCTGTCGGGGTCACTCGAGATGGTGATGATCCCTTTTGGGCCTGGCATTTTGAGCTTCATATAGCCGTAGTGCACTATCACTTAGAATTTAGAGAAGGCGTCTAGCCCGAGACGGGTGTGGTATCCGCTCTTGAAAGGAGCGATATGAAACATGACCTCTTCAGAACGGTAATTATCCAGTGTTCCAAAGACCACGTCCAGAGTTATTTTTCCACTGTAGTGTGCTTCTCATACAGGGACTATACCTTTAAAGGTGGTGCTGCTCTGTTCTATGCGCGATTTATTGACATGCATCTTATCCAGACTGTCTGCGTATATCAGGTTTAGGCTGCTGCCTCCATCCATAAGGACCTTCTGGAGCCGGTAGCCGCCCACGATTGGGTTAAGGACCAAGGCGGCGGACACCTGTTCGGGGTTGACTTTGGCTGATCGTTATGATCGAAGGTAATTGGCGTGTCTATCCACGCACCCCGGGTCGGCACCTGCCGAATAGAATTGCTTTCTCGCAGGGCCTGTTTGCGCTGGTTGTTGGACGTGAAGGTCTCGTAGATCATCAAGACCTCGTCTTCGTCCAAGGTTTGTTCGGTATGGACGGAGGTGCCTGCTAGGACGGCGGGTCCCCCTTTGGCCACCTGCCTCAACACCCAATAGTCGCGAAGGTTGTGAGTTGGGTAGGAATTAATCAGAATGGCGTGGATCGGGCATGGTTTATCCAGAAAGCCGTCCAGGGTTGTCCCAGGGTGGCTAGAGGATTTCCTTTTCTTCCGGGGTCATTTGCGCGGGGTGTTTTGATACGTCTCCGTCGTATCTATAATTTTTGATTGTTTCATGCCAATATTATACAACTTTCACATATTTTTGGCAACATTTTATATGATTTATTGGACTAACATATTGATCCAGTGCCCAGTGCCAGTTCCTGTTTATTGCATGTTTTTTTGTTTCGCAGAATATCCATATCAAACGAAGTCCAAATGCAATAAAAATTTATGGAGAATTATTTTGGAATATATGTGATTTTTGGGAGGTGGAATCAACGCAAAAGGAGGCCCACAACCCCCATAGTACACCAGGGTGCGCCCTAGGGCCCAGGCGCGTGGTGGTGGGTTGTGGTCACCTCGTAAGGCGGTTGCTACTCTCCTTCGAGTGCAAGGAAGCTTATATCCAAAAAAAATCATGTTAAAATCTCAGCGCAGTCGGAATATAAGAAACGGTTTTCAGCCAGAAAACAGGAACGCGAAACAGAAGAGAACTGAGGGATAGATCCAATCTAGGAGGGGCTCCTGCCCCTCCGCCGCCATGGCAACCATGGACCAGAGGGGGAACTCTCCTCCCATCTAGGGGGAGGCCAAGGGAGAAGAAGGAGGAGGGGGGCTCTCTACCCCTCTCTCCCGGTGGCGCTGGAACGTCGCCGGGGCAATCATCGTGCGACGGCGATCTACTCCAACAACTCCGTCATCTTCACCAACATCTTCATCACCTTCCCCCATCTATATTCAGTGGTGCACTCTCCCGCAACCCACTGTGCCCTCTACTTGAACATGGTGTTTTACGCTTCATATTATTATCCAATGATATGTTGCCATCCTATGATGCTTGAGTAGATTTTTGTTGTCCTATTGGTAATTGGTGAATTGCTATGATTGGTTTAATTTGCTTGTGGCTATGTTGCTGTCCTTTGGTGCCCATCATATGAGCGTGTGTGTGGATCACACCATAGGGTTAGTTGTATGTTGATAGGACTATGCATTGGAGGGCAAGGGTGACAGAAGCTTCTTCCCACCATAGAAATTGATGCATACGGGATTGAAGGGGGGTGATACGTCTCCAACGTATCTATAATTTTTGATTGTTCCATGCTATTATATTATCTATCTTGGATGTTTTATATGCATTTATATGCTATTTTATATGATTTTTGGGACTAACCTATTAACCTAGAGCCCAGTGCCAGTTTTTGTTTTTTCCTTGTTTTTGAGTTTCACAGAAAAGGAATATCAAACGGAGTCCAATTGAGCTGAAAATTTACGATGATTGTTTTTGGACCAAAAGAAGCCCACAGAGTACCGGAGATGCACCAGAAGATTCGCGAGGCCACCACAAGGGTGGAGGGCACTCCCACCCCCCTAGGGCGCGCCCTCCGACCTTGTGGGCCCCTCGTGGACTCCCCTGACTTGTTCTCGATGCCAACACCTCTTATATATCCCCAAACCTCCAGAATAAAACCTAGATCGGGAGTTCCGCCGCCGCAAGCCTCTGTAGCCATTCAAAGTAGCAAGGTAGCAAGTAACAAAAGTGAGCGAAAATTTTCAGAGGCTTGTAGATCGGGAGTTCCGCCGCCGCAAGCCTCTGTAGTTCATATAAAGTGCATTGAATACTATGAGAAGTTTGATTCCTTATGATTGTTTTGAGATATAAAGATGGTGATATTAGAGTCATGCTAGTGAGTAATTTTGGATTGTAGAAATACTTGTGTTAAAGTTTGTGATTCCTGTAGCATGCACGTATGGTGAACCGTTATGTGATGAAGTCGGAGCATGATTTATTTATTGATTGTCTTCCTTATGAGTGGCGGTCGGGGACGAGCGATGGTCTTTTCCTACCAATATATCCCCCTAGGAGCATGCGCGTAATACTTCGTTTCGATAACTAATAGATTTTTGCAATAAGTATGTGAGTTCTTTATGAATAATGTTGAGTCCATGGATTATACACACTCTCACCCTTCCACCATTGCTAGCCTCTCTAGTACCGCGCAAATTTCGCCGGTACCATACACCCACCATATACCTTCCTCAAAACAGCCACCATACCTACCTATTTTGGCATTTCCATAGCCATTTCGAGATATATTGCCATGCAACTTTCCACCGTTCCGTTTATTATGTCATGCCTCGTCATTGTCATATTGCTTTGCATGATCATGTAGTTGACATCGTATTTGTGGCAAAGCCACCATTCATAATTCTTTCATACATGTCACTCTTGATTCATTGCATATCCCGGTACACCACCGGAGGCATTCACATAGAGTCATATTTTGTTCTAAGAATCGAGTTGTAATTCTTGAGTTGTAAATAAATAAAAGTGTGATGATCATCATTATTAGAGCATTGTCCCAGTGAGAAAAGGATGATGGAGACTATGATTCCCCCACAAGTCGGGATGAAACTCTGGACGAAAAAATAAAAAAAAGAGGCCAAAAAAAAGAGAAGGCCCAAAAAAAATGAGAGAAAAAGAGAGAAGGGGCAATGCTACTATCCTTTTACCACACTTGTGCTTCAAAGTAGCACCATGATCTTCATGATAGAGAGTCTTCTATGTTGTCACTTTCATATACTAGTGGGAATTTTTCATTATAGAACTTGGCTTGTATATTCCAATGATGGGCTTCCTCAAATTGCCCTAGGTCTTCGTGAGCAAGTGAGTTGGATGCACACCCACTTAGTTTCTTTTGAGCTTTCATAAACTTATAGCTCTAGTGCATCCGTTGCATGGCAATCCCTACTCACTCACATTGATATCTATTGATGGGCATCTCCATAGCCCGTTGATATGCCTAGTTGATGTGAGACTATCTCCTTCTTTTTGTCTTCTCCACAACCACCATATTCTATTCCACCTATAGTGCTATATCCATGGCTCATGCTCATGTATTGCGTGAAAGTTGAAAAGGTTTGAGAACATCAAAAGTATGAAACAATTGCTTGGCTTGTCATCGGGGTTGTGCATGATTTGAATATTTTGTGTGATGAAGATGGAGCATAGCCAGACTATATGATTTTATAGGGATAACTTCCTTTGGCCATGTTATTTTGAGAAGACATAATTGTCTTGTTAGTATGCTTGAAGTATTATTGTTTTTATGTTAATATCAAACTTTTGTTTTGAATCTTATGGATCTGAACATTCATGCCACAATAAAGAAAAAATTACATGGAAGAATACGTTAGGTAGCATTCCACATCAAAAATTTTGTTTTTATCATTTACCTACTCGAGGACGAGCAGGAATTAAGCTTGGGGATGCTTGATACGTCTCCAACGTATCTATAATTTTTGATTGTTCCATGCTATTATATTATCTATCTTGGATGTTTTATATGCATTTATATGCTATTTTATATGATTTTTGGGACTAACCTATTAACCTAGAGCCCAGTGCCAGTTTCTGTTTTTTCCCTTGTTTTCGAGTTTCGCAGAAAAGGAATATCAAACGGAGTCCAACTGAGCTGAAAATTTACAACGATTGTTTTTGGACCAAAAGAAGCCCACGGAGTACCAGAGATGCACCAGAAGAGTCGCGAGGCCACCACATGGGTGGAGGGCGCTCCCACCCCCCTAGGGCGCGCCCTCCGACCTTGTGGGCCCCTCGTGGACTCCCCTGACTTGTTCTCGATGCCAACACCTCTTATATATCCCCAAACCTCCAGAATAAAACCTAGATCGGGAGTTCCGCCGCCGCAAGCCTCTGTAGCCACCAAAAACCAATCGGGACCCTGTTCTGGCACCCTGCCGGAGGGGGAAATAATCACCGGTGGCCATCTTCATCATCCCGGTGCTCTCCATGATGAGGAGGGAGTAGTTCACCCTCGGGGCTGAGGGTATGTACCAGTAGCTATGTGTTTGATCTCTCTCTCTCGTGTTCTTGATTTGGCACGATCTTGATGTACCGCGAGCTTTGCTATTATAGTTGGATCTTATGATGTTTCTCCCCCTCTACCTTCTTGTAATGGATTGAGTTTTCCCTTTGAAGTTATCTCATCGGATTGAGTCTTTAAGGATTTGAGAACACTTGATGTATGTCTTGCATGTGCTTATCTGTGGTGACAATGGGATATTCACGTGATCCACTTGATGTATATTTTGGTGGTCAACTTGCGGGTTCAGTGACCTTGTGAACTTATTTTGGTGGTCAACGCAGCAAGACGCGGCCGACTCCACCCCACCACCTCCCGACCCAACCGCCCTAGTTTCAGTAGCCGTAATGACAGTGGACGAAGTCAAAGCACCATCATGGGCGCAGCCCATCCTCAACTTTCTGGTAGGCGGAGAGCTGCCAGTTGATGAGATCTTAGCCCGGCAGGTGCAACACCGGGCATGAGCTTACACAATAGTAAACAGAGAGCTTGTCAGGCGCAGTGTGACCGACGTTTTCCAACGCTGCGTCGAACCAGAGAAAGGCAAGGCAATCCTCAGAGACATACACCAAGGCGAGTGCGGCCACCACGCGGCCTCCAGATCCCTTGTCGCCAAAGCTTTCCGCCATGGTTTCTTCTGGCCGACTGCTTTGGAGGACGCCAAGGATCTGGTCAAGAAATGCAAGGGGTGCCAAAAATTCAGCTCCAAGCAACATCTGCCGGCTTCTGCACTCAAGACCACCCCCCTTACCTGGCCCTTTGCCGTTTAGGGGCTGGACATGGTGGGCCCATTCAAGACAGCACGCGGTGGCATGACCCATCTGCTGGTCGCCGTGGACAAATTCACCAAGTGGATTGAAGCAAAACCAATCAAGAAACTAAATGGTCCGACTGCTGTGACCTTCATTGCAGATATCACCGTCCGGTACGGTGTACCACACAACATCATCACCGACAATGGCACTAACTTTACCAAAGGCGCCTTGGCCCGTTTCTGCTCAACGCAGGGCATCCGACTGGACTTAGCATCCGTTGCCCATCCACAGTCAAACGACCAAGTAGAACGAGCAAACGGCCTCATCTTATCCGGCATCAAACCCCGACTGGTCGAGCCACTGGAGCGCTCGGCCGGCTGCTGGATCGACGAGTTGCCGGCCGTCCTCTGGAGTCTCCGCACCACTCCGAACAGATCAACCGGTTTCACTCCCTTCTTCCTCGTATATGGGGCCGAGGCCATCATCCCAACTGACATCGAGTTCGACTCGCCTCGCATCACCATGTACACGGAGGCGGAGGCGAAGGAAGCACGAGAAGACGGCATCGATCTGCTGGAAGAAGGCCAGCTGTTAGCACTCAGCCGGTCCGCCATCTACCAGTAGAGCCTGCGCCGCTACTACAGTCGGAAGGTCAAGCCACGATCCTTCCAAGAGGGAGACCTTGTGCTCCGGCTGATCCAGCGAACAGTCGATCAGCACAAGCTCTCGGCCCCTTGGGAAGGCCCCTTCATCATCAGCAGAGCCTTGGGCAACGACTCGTATTACCTCATCGACGCGCAGAAGCCCAGGGCGCGCAAAAGGGACGATTCCGGCAAGGAAGCAGAGCGCCCATGGAACGCAAATCTTCTCCGAAGATTTTACAGTTAAAAGCAGTATGTACCACGCTACCTTTTGTACTAAGGGCAAAGGCACCGGGTCCCTCGAGGAGCACTCGGGGGCTACCTTTCTTATCTATATGATAAGTTTCATGCCTGTGAGTATGTTATTTCATTCCTACGCCCGGCACCGGGTCCGACCAATCGGCCCGGGGGCTTGCCGCCTTGTACTATGTTGGCTCTACCTGCAGTCGGACAAGTAGTGTGCCGGCATCTAAGCCCACCCTTGCCATAAGCCGCAGCTCGCAGAGCGACTGTCTGGCAGGCAAGGGTCAAAGGCAGGAAATGGTGCTCACATGAAAAATGGCTAAGGACGAAAGCACCCACATAGCCCAAGTCGGCTCCTCGCCTAACCGTCCGGTTGCTGAGCAGCCGGCCGGCCGGCTTCTTACTTAAACCGCTACGTTCTAAGCGGCCAAAATACTTGTCTTCCCAAAAAGGCCAAGTACTTGACCCGGCCAGCAGACCGAAGAATGGCTGTCTGGCCGGCAAGGCGGCGGCCAAGGGAAAGCGGCAAAGGAGAAAGCCAAAAGAACAGAAAGCAGGACAAGTCAGAGCTCGGCGAAGCACATCTTGTGCGAGAATTAAATCACATAGCAAGAGGCCCTCGGCCAGCATTCAACAAAGTTTGAATACACCCAGCGGGTGGAACTGCGTGAATTTAACAAAGTTTGTTCTAAAGATTACCAAAGCAGGAAAAGATAAGATAAGTTGGCAGCCTAGGCCAAATGAGCAACAGGCGAGTCCGGCAGGTTGGTGGAGTCGGCGGCGCCAGCTGGTGGAGTGGCCGTCTGGCGAGTCTCGGCTTGGTCGCCTTCAGCAGCAGTCGGTGCACTCGCACGCGGCTCGTTGCTCGAGGCCCGATCAAGCTGAGGCTGGGCGTCCGCTCCGCCCTCCGGTGCGTTGCCTTCACCATCCTCATCTTCCTCGTCCTTGCCTTCATCGCTTGAGGCGATTTCTTCCGCCGAGTCCTCGCCGTCATCCGGGTTCAGCCCGAACCATTTCATCGGCACCTCGGCACCCTCCTCGTCCATCTCGGGGAAGAAGACGCTAGTGTCGGTGTACTCGGCGATCGCCACCGCACGATGGGTGAGCGCGGGCCCCGCTGCCACCAATTCTTCCATGGCCTCCTGCCGGAACATGGCCAACTGGGCTAGGTCCAGCCCAGGATACCACGCCTTGACGAACTCCAAGGCTCTTCGGGCGCCTACCCGAGCGGAGGAGCCCCTCCAAGCCTCGAAGCGGCCGATTGCCGCCTCCAACCAGTCGGCGGTCCAACTGGGGGTGCATGGAGCTTGGCCGCCTGGCCAGAGGGCGGAAACCAGCTGAGACCCGGCACGCTGAAGGCGGCAGAGCAGATGGTGAACTGGCTGTAAACGCGTCCTGACGGCCAGGAGCTGCTCGTTCATGTTCCGAGGCGCGTCGGGTGGGATCTCCACTCCTTCCCTCCTACGCCGGTCGCGCCGCGCCTCGATGGCCTGGCTGACGGCGACGGCGTGGCCAGGAAAGAAGTCTACGCAAAAGAAAAACAAAGATCAGAAGCCGACTCCCGATGCAGTCGGCAGCTATTCCAAAGAAAGAAGCTTACCGTCGATCATGTCCTCAATCTCGCCGTAGCCAGCGGCGAGGATCGCCTCCTTCTCGGCCCACTTTGAGTGTTTGATCTCAAACTCGGCCTGAAGGGCGCCTTCCGCCTCCTTTAGCTTCTGGAGCTCCGCCTTGTGCTGGTCCGCTTGGTCCGCCAACTTCTTGGTCAGACGGTTGCGCTCCAGGGCCGCCTTACGGCGCTCCTCCTCCTTGACGCGCAGCTCGGTCTGGACTTCGCCCAGATGCTGCTGCAGTGTGGCGTTGGCTCCTGCAAAAATGAGAAAGAGAGGACAATCAACAAAGATGACCAAAAAAGAAAAGTGGTTGCCAGAAGATCCGGCCCGACTGCTCAGCAGTCGGCCCGAATCTCGCGGGCTACACCCAGCGGGTGCGCTGACGCGCCCCCACGAGGAAGTAGACAGAATGCTTACGCCGTCTTTCGGTGAGGTCGGCGGTCCGCTTAGCCAACTCCTGGACCTGGGAGTTGAAGGCGGCTGCGCGGATGTTGTGGTAGTCCTGCAACGAAGACAAAAGAAGAGAAAACAAGTTAGCACTCGGAACCTACCTTAAAGTTCCGAGCCGCCTGCTCAGCAGCCGGCCCGGAACTCGGGAGCTACACCCAATGGGTGCGCTGGCGCGCCCCCACGGAAGACTACAAGAATCAAAAAACAAAGCAAAGAAGTATACCCGAACGGCCGTCCGCGTCGCCAAGAACGCCCCCGGAGCCGCCTGCTCCACCACCGCCACCTGTGGCGTCGTCCTCCTCCATGGCGGCCGCCCCCAAGTCGGGGTCTTCCACGTCGCTCCTCGTTCGATCCGGCATATACTCCTGACCTGGATCCAGAGCGCCGGCGGCCGACTGGGCCGGGAGGACCTGCACCATGGCCGACTGGTCAGGCGGCGAAACAAGAACTCGGACCAGCAAAGAGAAAAGAATTACAAGACTCACCGCAGGCTGCGGATGTGCGCGGTCGTACGGCCGCATGCCGAACCGCCAGTCCGCCTCCGACAGCTTGCAGTTGGAGATATAGTTGACCAGCCGGACCACCTCCACGTCCGGCAGGTCCCGTGTGCACATCCGGCACGGGTCCTGGTGCCCGCTCATGCAACTGATGATGTGAGGCCAGGCTTGGAGGGGGAGCACTCGACGCATCACGAAGGCAGCCAGCAAGTCCGAGCCCTTCAGGCCCTCCGACTCCGACATCACCTGAAGTCGGGCAAGGACGGCGGAGGAGGCGGCTGATAGGGAACTCGGCCTGTACTGCCAGTTGGCGCGCGGCTCGGCTGGCGGGCTGGCTGCGTAGGCCGGCAAGTTGACGTAGTCGCTTGTCGGGTGGACGTTCTTGACGTAGAAATAGGATTTCTGCCACAGCTTGGCCGACTGCAGCAAGGAGATGGGCGGGAAGCGGTTCCCGGTGCCCGGGCACCGCATCGCCACACAGGCTCCGCATTGAGCCGCCTGGCCCTTGGCAGCGGTGCCCAGCTTGAGGTAGAAGCACTCCCCCTAGAGTTCGAGAGTGGGGAGAGTGCCGAGGTACCCTTCGCACATGGTGACGAAGGCGGCCAGCAGCACCACCGTGTTTGGCGTGAGGTGGTGCGGCTGGACTCGGTAGAAGTCGAGGAAGGAGCGGAGGAAGCCGCTGGCCGGAAGGCCGAAGCCGCGAAGGAAATGGGACCGAAAGACAACGCGTTCATCGTCCTCCGGCGCCGGCGAGATTTCTTCTTCAGGGGGAACACGCACCTGCACGTTCGCCTCCCGGGGCAGCCGCCGTGTTTGACGGAGGAAGGAGAGATGATCATCATGGACGTTGGAGCCGTCCCAGTCGCCGGCTCGTGAGCGCGCCATGGACGAAGGAGCTCGTCGCAGGCGCGGCGCGGTGGCGAGCAGGCGAGGCTGCGGCGGAGCAAGGAAGCCGAAGCGAGAGGACGCTCGACGACGGCGGGCTGCGGCAGCACTTCGACGGCAGCGGAGAAGATGAAGAACGGCGAAGGGAGAGAGGGCGCGCGTGCATCTGCCGCCCCCTCCTCCCCCTACTTATGGCCCCAGGCGGCGAAGCTGAGGGGACGGGGGCGTGGGGGATTGTGGGATCAACTAAGTCCACTCCCCCACGTTCCCACTATTGCGGCGCCGGTAAAGGCGCGTATTAACTACCACAGAAGTCCAACTGTCCACCTCGGCCGCAGCGGATCCGTGTGCGGGCCGAGGCACTGTAGTGGCGGGCCCCGGCCTGCGGCGCCGTCCCGTCACGCGCGTGGGCTGGCAGGCCGGCTTGACCTGATGACGCCACATGGCCGACATGCGCGGGCGGCAAGCCTGACGCCTGGCTAGCATGCCACCTGGTCCCCACCACGACGTTTCGAAATCGCCAGGCGGCCTGCCTGGTCATGACCGACACCTACCAGTCGGCACCTCGGAAGACGGACGAAGCAGAATACCAAACGACCCAGAATATGAAGCTGCTGAGGCTTCTCGCCCCTTCAGCCGCAGCGCCTCATCAGCTTCGGGGACTACTGTCGGAGTAAATGACCACGGGTAGCCCCATCAGCTCCCTTTGGTATTTCAAGACATCGGGGCAGGCTGCACCCCTCAAACATCAAGGACAAAGGGCCGCCTTCTTGAGGCCGGCTGGTCCAAGCAGCCGGTTGCCGGGAGGCGGCGAAGTCCACAAGACGGCCATGAAGTGGGCCGACTCCTGGCAGGCAGCCTCCTGGGATGCCGAGTCCTAGCAGGCGGCCCCTCGCGCCCTTAAAGTCAGCGCCAACATAAACATGATAAGACAGGGCATGGCTACAGTACAGGCCTGCCACCCCCGAATCCAGGGCAGAGCGTGACCATAGTACTGCGTACCAAGCAGACATCCTGCGCCCAACGCAGGACTGTTGCCATGCCGCTCATGACATCACCCATGGCAGAGGAAGCCATGCTCCCATGACGGGCGGTCAGTACGGCCCGCAAGCGGCGGGCCCTACTTGTCCGTGACAAGCCAGAAGGCGGCGAGCCCAGACCAACCGGCTCAGAGGGAGGCCGGCTCCCAGCAGGCGGCCCTCCTCCTTCCTCGAAGTCTGTGCGCCATTAACTAGATGCGACGGGGTATGGCTACAGTGAGCTCCCGCCAGGCGGCGGGACTGTATCCACGCTCCCCCTGACGAGGCCTTCGTCATTAGGGGCAATGCTACAGCATAAAGCAGTCAACGCGGCCCGTGGATGGCGGGACCCACCTGTCGGCTGAGATCGCGGCAGTCGGCGGACCCACCAGGCGGCGGGCCCTGGCGGTCGGCGGGGAAGCCGGCGACCAGTGACGCTGACTGCCGGGCCCCACATTTGGCCAGATTACCATTGTACCCCTGGGGGGTAGGCTTATATAAACCCCCCAGGTCACCCCATGCAGGGGGTTGGCTCCTTGGCAGAGGCCTCGTCGAGCACTCACAACACCACACACACACGCAGAGAGAGTGGAGTAGAGCTAGCCTTGCCCTTCTTCCTCCTCCAGCCAGGCAGCTCAAGGAGCAAGCTTGTAGCCACCTGTTGAAATAGTGATCATGCGGAGACCCCGCAGATCAGGACTAGGGGTGTTATCTCCTAGGAGAGCCCCGAACCTGGGTAAGATTCGCAAGCGTACGCGGTCTCGCTCACTCCCGCTTCTAGAGCCCGGCGACATACTTTTGTCCTCATCCACGATAAGCCATCCCCTGGCATATGTCGCACGATATCCCCGACACATTGTATTGAAGATCAAAGAGAGAGAAGAAGCCATCTAGCTACTAGCTATGGACCCGTAGGCCTATGGTAAACTACTCACGCTTCATCGTAAGGGCAATAGAGTTGATGTAGAAGCCCTCTGTGATCGAATCCCCCTCCGACAGGGTGCCGAAAAAGGCCCCAAGATGGGATCTCATGGGAACAGAAGGTTACGGTGGCGGAAAAGTATTTTGGTGGACGCCTCTGGTCGTTTGGGAATATTTGGGAATTTATAGTGAAAGAACTAAGGTTGGAGGAGTCCCGTGGGGCCCACAAGCCATGGGGCACCCCCCCTAGGGCGCGCCCTGAGGGCTTGTGGAGCCCTCGGGACTCTTCTGGCCCGCTCTCCAAGTTTGCTGGGTGTCTTCTGGTCCAAGAAAAATCATCGCGAAAGTTTTATTCCGTTCGGACTCCGTTTGATATTCCTTTTAATTAAAACTCAAAAATAAGGAAAAAACAGAAACAGGCACTGGGCTCTAGGTTAATAAGTTAGTCCAAAAATAATATAAAATAGCATATTAATGGATATAAAACATCCAAAACAGATAATATAATAGCATGGAACAATAAAAAATTATAGATATGTTGGAGACGTATCAAGCATCCCCAAGCTTAATTCCTACTCATCCTCGAGTAGGTAAATGATAAAAACAGAATTTTTGATGTGGAATGCTACCTAACATATTTATCCATGTAATTTTCTTTATTGTGGCATGAATATTCAGATCCATAAGATTCAAAACAAAAGTTTAATATTGACATAAAAACAATAATACTTCCAGCATACTAATAAAGCAATCGTGTCTTCTCAAAATAACATGGACAAAGAAAGTTATCCCTACAAAATCATATAGTCTGGCTATGCTCCATCTTCATCACACAAAGTATTAAATCATGCACAAACCCGATGACAAGCCAAGCAATTGTTTCATACTTTTGATGTTCTCAAACTTTTTCAACTTTCACGCAATACATGAGCGTGAGCCATGGATACAACACTATAGGTGGAATTGAATATGGTGGTTGTGGAGAAGACAAAAAGAAGGAGATAGTCTCACATCAACTCGGCGTATTAACTGGCTCTGGAGATGCCCATCAATAGATATCAATGTGAGTGAGTAGGGGTTGCCATGCAACGGATGCACTAGAGCTATAAGTGTGTGAAAGCTCAAAAAGAAACTAAGTGGGTGTGCATCAAACTCGCTTGCTCACGAAGACCTAGGGCAATTTGAGGAAGCCCATCATTGGAATATACAAGCCAAGTTCTATAATGAAAAATTGCCACTAGTATATGAAAGTGATAACATAGGAGACTCTCTATCATGAAGATCATGGTGCTACTTTGAAGCACAAGTGTGGTAAAAGGATAGTAGCATTTCCCCTTCTCTCTTTTCTCTCATTTTTTTGTTTGGGATTCTTTTGGCCTCTTTTATTTTTTGTAAAGTCCGGAGACTCATCCCAACTTGTGAGGGAATCATAGCTTCCATCATCCTTCCCTCACATGGGACAATGCTCTAATAATGATGATCATCACACTTTTATTTACTTACAACTCAAGAATTACAACTCGATTCTAGAACAAAATATGACTCTATATGAATGCCTCCGGTGGTGTACCGGGATGTGCAATGATCAGGAGTGACATGTATAAAAAAATGACGATTGCCTTGCCACAAATACTATGCCAACTACTTGATCATGCAAAGCAATATGACGATGATGAAGCATGTCATAATAAACGGAACGGTGGAAGTTGCATGGCAATATATCTCGGAATGGCTATGGAAATGCCATAATAGGTAGGTATGGTGGCTGTTTTGAGGAAGGTATATGGTGGGTTTAATGCACCGGCGAGAATTGCGCGGTACTAGAGAGGCTAGCAATGGTGGAAGGGTGAGAGTGCGTATAATCCATGGACTCAACATTAGTCATAAAGAACTCACATACTTATTGCAAAAATTTATTAGCTATCAAAACAAAGTACTACATGCATGCTCCTAGGGGGATAGATTGGTAGGAAAATGCCATCGCTCGTCCCCGACCGCCACTCATAAGGAAGACAATCAATAAATAAATCATGCTCGGACTTCATCACATAACAGTTCACCATACGTGCATGCTACGGGAATCACAAACTTTGACACAAGTATTCCTACCAATCTAGAATTACTCACTAGCATGACTCTAATATCACCATCTTTATATCTCAAAACAAATGCAAGGAATCAAACTTCTCATAGTATTAAATGCTCTTTATATGAAAGTTTTTATTATATCCCTCTTGGATGCCCATCATATTAGGACTAAATTCATAGCCTAAGAAAATTACCATGCTGTTTAGAGAATCTCAAAATAATGTAAGTGAAGCATGAGAGTTCAACAATTTCTATAAAATAAAGCCACCGCCGTGCTCTAATAAGATATAAGTGAAGCACTAGAGCAAATTGCCTAGCTCAAAAGATATAAGTGAAGCACATAGAGTATTCTAATAAATCACGATTCATGCGTGTCCCTCTCAAAAGGTGTGTACAGAAAGGCTGATTGTGGCAAGCTAAAAAGCAAAGACTCCTATCATACAAGACGCTCCAAGCAAAACACATATCATGTGGTGAATAAAAATATAGCCTCAAGTAAATTTACCGATGGATTGAAGATGAAAGAGGGGATGCCATCCGGGGCATCCCCAAGCTTAGATGCTTGGTTGTCCTTGAATATTACCTTGGGGTGCCTTGGGAATCCCCAAGCTTAGGCTCTTGCCACTCCTTATTCCATAGTCCATCAAATCTCTACCCAAAACTTGAAAACTTCACAATACAAAACTCAACAGAAAACTCATGAGATCCGTTAGTATAAGAAAATAAATCACCACTTTTTGGTACTGTTGTGAACTCATTCTTTATTTATATTGGTGTAATATCTACTGTATTCCAACTTTTCCATGGTTCATACCCCCCGATACTACCCATAGATTCATCAAAATAAGCAAACAACACATAGAAAACAGAATCTGTCAAAACAGAACAATCTGTAAACTTTGTATACTTCTGTAACTCCAAAAATTCTGAAAAATTTGGACAACCTGGGTAATTTGTTATATCAATCTTGTGTAAACAATTCAGATCAAAATCATGCTTCTGTGTTTTTTAAAAATTGTTCTACTGAGCGCAAAAGTTCCTGTTTTTCATTAAGATCAAATCAACTATCACCGTAAGCCATCCCAAAGGTCTTACTTGGCTCAAAAACTAATTAAAACACCAAAACACAATTACTAAATAGGTAATAATGTGTATTTATTGAAAAACAGAACCAAAAACAAAAAACATAAAAATAAAATTGGGTTGCCTCCCAACAAGCGCTATTGTTTAATGCCCCTAGCTAGGCATAAAACATAGATCTAGGTATTGTCATAATAATAAGGGAGATCATCCATGCTCATCTCATACTCCCTTCTTTCAGCGGCAAATTTCTTTTATGGTAAACAAAAATAATCAAAAGGGCTAAATTTAATAGGATAAGGATCCCTAAGAATAGGTTCCTCCTTCGGCTCCTTGTATTTTATAATCAACTCATCATTATAAGCGTTCCTTTCGTGGAACGTCGTAAGCCTATCTCTTAACACAAACCCTAATCCATTGTTTTGTATAGCAAAATTATCATTGAGTTCAGAAATCTTATCAACCAAAACCTCGGTGGGGACCCTTTTTCTCAAATTTTCATTATAGGCAGCATAGTTAGGAGATTGCAATCTCATTATTTCCTCTTTGTTAAAAAGGATCTCCTCTATGGGGGGACAACCACCATTTATTTTATAATGCGCAAAAATTTCACTAGCTTCTTTCATAATGAACCTAAACTCATGAGCTAGAAATATAGTGGCTGCACACTTAACAGAAGAATGCTGAATATTGGAGAACTCTAGAAAAATCCTTTGTATGCATGGATCCATATGAACAAATTGTCTTTCAAGTTCAATTATAAGCAAAGTTATTGCATCCCCAAGGCTATTAGTTTTATTAAGATTAGATCCTCCTAGCGTAGGTAGCGTACCGGCACAAGTGAAGAAATCTTGAATCACCCCTTTTCCAATAATATTACCGCTACCCACACGGAGTTTTTTAGCATCGATAATAGTGGGTTCTTCATGAGGATCATTATTGGCAAAATCATTAAAACCTTCCTCAAGATTATTGCTATCTTTTTCAATGATAAACTCCCCAGATTCAGACATGGTGGCAACAAACCGATCTAGCAAACGAGCAACCAAAAAGCAAACGAAAAGACGAGCGGAAGAAGGGCGAATAAAAAGGCAAATCTTTTTGTGTTTTTCTAAAATCGTTTTAGAAGTGGGGGATATGAAAACAAGAGGTAAATGGCAAATAATGTAATGCAAGAGATGAGAGTTTATGGTGGGTACTTGGTAGACTTGATGTAGAACCTCCCCGGCAACGGCACCAGAAATTCCTCCTGCTACTTCTTGAGCTTGCGTTGGTTTTTCCCTTGAAGAGGAAAGGGTGATGCAGCAAAGTAGAGATAAGTATTTCCCTCAGTTTGTGAACCAAGGTATCAATCCAGTAGGAGGTACAAGCAAGTCTCCAATCTATGCACCTGCACAAACAATCAAACACTTGCACCCAACGCGATAAAGGGGTTGTCAATCCCTTCACGGTCACTTGCAAGGATGAGATTTGATAGAGATAGATATAAAATATTACTAAAACATAAAACAAAATAAAAGTAAATAAATTGCAGCAAGGTATTTTTGGGTTTTTTGGTTTATAGATCTGAAAATATATGATGGAAAATAGACCCGGGGGCCATATGTTTCACTAGAGGTTTCTCTCTTGAAAGAAAGCATACGGTGGGTGAACAAATTACTGTCGAGCAATTGATAGAAAAGCACAAAGTTATGACGATATCGAAGGCAATGATTATGAATATAGGCATCACGTCCGTGTCAAGTAGACCGACTCTTGCCTGCATCTACTACTATTACTCCACACATCGACCGCTATCCAGCATGCATCTAGAGTATTAAGTTCATAAGAATGGAGTGACACCTTAAGTAAGATGACATGATGTAGAGGGATAACTCAAGCAATATGATGAAAACTCCATCTTCTTACCCTTGATAGCAACAATACAATACATGCCTCGCTACCCCTACTTTGTCACTGGGTGAGGACACTGCAAGATTGAACCCAAAACTAAGCACCTTTCCCATTGCAAGAAGAACCAATCTAGCTGGCCAAACCAAACCGATAATTCGAAGAGAAATACAAAGATATCAAATCATGCATATAAAAATTCAGAGAAGATTCAAATAATATTCATAGATAATCTGATCATAAATCCACAATTCATCGGATCTCGACAAGCACACCGCAAAAGAATATTACATCGGATAGATCTCCAAGAACATCGAGGAGAACATTGTATTGAAGATCAAAGAGAGAGAAGAAGCCATCTAGCTACTAGCTATGGACCCATAGGTCTGTGGTAAACTACTCATGCTTCATCGGAAGGGCAATATAGTTGATGTAGAAGCCCTCCGTGATCGAATCCCCCTCTGGCAGGGTGCCGGAAAAGGCCCCAAGATGGGATCTCACGGGAACAGAAGGTTACGGCGGCGGAAAAGTATTTTGGTGGACGCCTCTAGTGGTTTGGGAATATTTGGGAATTTATAGCGAAAGAATTAGGGTTGGAGGAGTCCCGTGGGGCCCACAAGCTAGGGGCGCCCCCCTAGGGCGCACCCTGAGGGCTTGTGGAGCCCTCGGGACTCTTCTGGCCCCCTCTCCAAGTTTGTTGGGTGTCTTCTGGTCCAAGAAAAATCATCGCGAAAGTTTTATTCCGTTTGGACTCTGTTTGATATTCCTTTTCTGTAAAACTCAAAAACAAGGAAAAAACAGAAACAGAAACTGGCACTGGGCTCTAGGTTAATAGGTTAGTCCCAAAAATAATATAAAATAGCATATTAATGCATATAAAACATCCAAAACAGATAATATAATAGCATGGAACAATAAAAAGTTATAGATACGTTGGAGACGTATCAACTCCCTGCGAGAAAGCAATCCCGGAGCCATCATTTCCATTTCATGCCTCAGCATCCAGTTCTAATTGTATCGATAGGGATACAACTTCGAGCGTCCGTTACCGTGGACACGGCTATTCAAATAGATATACTTCCCTGCTGGGGTGCTCAAACTTACCCAACACGCTCGATCAACTCCGGCTGGACACAACATCAGGTCATGACCGGCCTTGGCCGATCAATACACCCCAGTCCTACCTAGGCTCAACAGAGAGGCCAGCACGCCGGTCTACATCCTAAGCGCACAGGGGTCTTGGGCCCATTGCCCTTTGCACTCCTCCACGTTGCGTGCGCGGCCGGTGAGTAGACCTAGCCCTCTTATACAAGTGCAGGCATTCCAGTCCAACCCGGCGCGCCGCTCAATCGCTGATGTCTGAAGAGCTTTCGGCTGATACGTATGACGCAGAGTGCCCATACTTATTCCCGCGTGGTGGTTAGTGTGAAAAGGCCAGAGGCCTACTCGGATCACATATCCAAACCGTTAGTGTCTTGGTAGCGCGCGGTAACGATCAATGATCCCCGATATGTGGTCCCGTCGCCCCGTCTCACAGACTTGCGGCAAGGGCTAAGAATGCCCGGCCACGCCGCGTGGAAAACTCGGGGGTATCCTCTAGATCAACCCGACTACACATCAACTCGCGGGTGCACTCACGGTCAACCCCACTTCACTTTTCTCTCACGGGTACCCCTTGGGGCCGACCCGACTTCAGTCATGGTTCTATGGTAAAGTCAAAGTAACCGTGTGTCCAAAACAACAAGGGGAAACCCGAGGAATCACCCTCGATGGATTCCCACTCGATGTAACCGTCAAGGTGGACTTGGAGGAATCACCCTCGATGGTCCACACTTGAGGGTTGCACGACAGAGTCGTTATCGGGAGTGGTGAAGGAGGAATCACCCTTGATGACCACGACCGAATAGCTACTCTACAGGGTTAACATCAGAAGTGCAGACGAGGTACCACCCTCGACACTCGATAGTAACTCTGCAGAGTCGTACAACTAAGGGGGTTGATGTGCGGTGTCGGGGCCTGGACGTCGATCATGTTTATCGAGTCATCGAACATAAAGCAGGGCAACTGGGACAAGCTGAGGGGTCACTGATGGATCGCTAACCAACCTATACTAAGCAGTTGAGGATAAGCCGGTAAGGTAACAATTGCAGGTTACAAGATCACGCTATGCATCAGAATAGGAGCAAACAAGTACAGTAGCAAAATCTAATGCAAGTATGAGAGATAATGGAATGGGTGATATTGGAATGATCAAGGGGGGTTTGCTTGCCTGGAAGCTCTGCTGCAAAGGAAGAAGGGTCGTCGGTGACATAGTCGATCACAGGGGCAGCATCGGTCTCGGGGTCTGCCGGAGAGAAGAGGGGGGAAGAAACAGTAAATACAGAGCAAACAGATGCATCACTAAGCATGACATGACGATATGCAGAGCTAGGGGTGTTCTAACGCGGTACTACACATTGCAGACAGAGAGGGAAAACGTCCAGAGGGGTTTTCCCGGCGTCTGGCTTTTTTCGGACATATGAAAGAGAGGGGACGGTTCCATGTTCAGTATGCTAGGGGCATGTGACAGATGAACGGACCGCATATTCGAATTCGTTGGATTTTTCTGAGCAACTTTCATATATAAAACTTTTTCATCTGAGTTACGAATTATTTTCTATGATTTTTCAAAGTTTTAAAAGATTTTCTGGATTTTAAATTAAATTCGAAAATACACCTAAAATACTAGATGCACCCGGTCCAGTGCACCCAATAGGTCATTAGAGGCTGACAGTGGGCCCCGTTGACTGCCAAGTCTGTAGTCAACGTTGACCCATTGACTAGTCAAACTGACCAAGGGGCCCACATGTCATGCTGACAGATCCATCTAACAATTTTTTAATATATATATTTTTAATTCATTTTCTTTTTTATAAGGGCCGGTCCCACAGGGCAGTGGCCCTGGTTGGCCACACAGGCAGCAGGGGCATGCACGCACGCACGCGCCCGTGCGCACGGCGGCCGCGGCGGCCGTGGGTGGCAACAGCCACGGGAGGCGGCAAGCCTGGGCGGCTGCGGGCGAGCTACAAGAGGAGGGCGCGAGTCTAGGGCGGGCGTGGCGTGACGGGGCGGAGGCGGGCGCGGCGCGGTAGCGTGCTGAGGCGGGGCGACCGGGAGCAGGCAGTAGCGCGGTGGCGGGCGGAGCCGGAGCAGGGGGCTAGGGCGGCAGCAGCAGGTGCATAAGTGAGGCAGCGCACGCGGGGCAGCAGCTGCAGGCCACAGCGCAGTCAGTAGGAGCGGGCGGCTGCAGGCCGGGGCTCGGCCATGTCCTGCAAGGAGCAGGAGCAGCGGGCATCGGGGATGGCGGCCAGGGGCAGCGGGCGCGAGTGCGGTGGCGCTGGAGGGCGCGGGGCATGGCCCTGAGGCAGCGAGGCGCAGCAGGGAACACAGGTGTGGCCGGGACCAGTGACAACAACGGTGAGCATTGGTGAACCTGACGAGCGCGAGCGACAGGGAGCTACGACACAAATCCGATGGGGAGAGGGGAGATTGAGGGGAGCTCATAGCGGTGCCACAGGTGGACTCAGGGGAGCCGGAGGTGGTCGGGGTGGAGTGGAGTGGATCAACGGCGATGCGTGACGACTGCAGTCGGGGAAGATGGGTCGATGGCAGGGCTTCATGGCATCCCGGGGCTTGTCCTGGCACCGGGAGGATGAGGGCGACGAGGGTGATCCTCTTGGCGCCGTCCTGGGTGGCGGGGAGGTGACTGGCCGCACCGGTGATGAAGGCGATGGTTAGCGCGGCGACCGCGCCTTTCGGCTCTTCTCCAGATCGAGCGAGGCAGATGAGGAGGGAGAAGGGAGAGCTAGGAGGGGGTGAGGCCAGGGTTTGCCAAGGGAGAGAGGGAGCGCCGAGGGGGCCTTATCCATCCCCTCGACCGCAGGATGAATGACAGTAGCGGCATCGTCGGCCATGGCCGGGTGGATGGCCGCCACGCCATCCCCTTGTGAACAGGAGGTTGAAGGTGGAAGGGGATTTGGGCTGGGCCGGCCATTGTTGCTAGATGGGCCAAGATGCACTGGGTTTCGTTTCTATTTCTTCTTTTCTTTTTCTACAAATGAATTAGCTAATGTCTTCCATTTATTTAAAAATAGCAAACGATTTTTGTTTGAGTTGAAACTTGGCACATAAATCCAGTACAACATTTCAAGACCACACACAAGGTTTCACATCATTTGGAAATGTACATATATTTGTTTATTTTGAAAATGCCAAGATAATTGTTGTTGGACCATTTATTAATTTCCTAGGAATTTATTTGTCAGGCAAATAGAGTTGGTTCCAACATAACAATTGATCAGGGGGAATTATAGAGTGGTACCAACATTTTTGTTTAGCTGTCTAAAGAAATATTATTTTTGACTTGCAATTTAAATTTGAAATTGACTTTGATTTTTGGACAAGTGGCAAATTGCATAGTAGTGATGATGACATGGCCACCATTAGGGGGAGATTACTGTTGCATGATTCTCGGGGTGTTACAAATATCCTCCACTACAAGAAATCTCGTCCCGAGATTTAAGAGGTAGGATGAGGGGGAAGGATTTGGTTATGAAATTCTAACGAGTCTTCTTGTCTTGGTTGCTCTTATTGAAGAGGTCAGTCCATTGCGTTGATGTCTTCATTTCTCTGCATCAGGGCGTCATGACGAAGCTGTCATCCTTTCTTCAGGAACTCCATCATATTTACGAACGGATAAGGGGTAACTTCAGAAGAATGGACCTCTGCAAAGTTGCTTATCTAGTAGATGACTCAGGGAAGTGGTAGAAAGAATCTCTCAAATTGAAACTTAAGAAAATCATCGTGAGAGCAAAGTAAGAAGGTACA
Source organism: Thinopyrum elongatum (assembly GCA_011799875.1). Classification (NCBI taxonomy): domain Eukaryota; kingdom Viridiplantae; phylum Streptophyta; class Magnoliopsida; order Poales; family Poaceae; genus Thinopyrum; species Thinopyrum elongatum. The sequence goes on from CM022302.1 coordinate 428,420,929, forward strand.
ATAAGAAGTTTCAAGCAGGCAGGCAATCGTTCGATGCCTGAAACATAGTGTGAAAGGGGTTCAGAGCAACGAAAAATAACTGTATCTGATACCAGAATAGAACTGTATGAGGGTGGCTCATGAATTATATACGAAGCCAAGCATGAGGAATACCTTTGGAAACAGGGGTGTACAGGAGAGTCAGGTTTCGATCCTGTGGAACTGTGGGTTATGGGCCCACCATGTGGGTTAAAAGTAGAAAGGATGCCGACATCTTGCACGGTCACGATAGCAAGGTAGGTCATAGGATAGCCTATCAGTTATGTTGGCAACAACATTGGTACCAAGGGCGAGGGACGAAGAGAACCATTTTCCATGAAGGATAGCCTATCAGTTATGACCTTATACCAAGGGAATAATTAATTTTAAGATAAGCTTCCATGATAAGATCTATATCGTGTCCATGGGCATGAACACAAAGTTCAAGGTCGACTCCCACTTCTTCAATGCATAATCTTCCATTCACCTCTCGTTTTCCATGAAGTTGTAGCATTGAAATTTTATCTGATGAAAAGCCAGTAGAGTATAACCCGCCTAACTTTCGAGTTCACACAGATTACGGAAGGCATAGGTTCAACCCATTGGGGCATCTTAGGAACATATAATGTAATCTTCAGGAGTAAAATATACAAGCTCGAAAGCAGAGCATGGTCGAGAAAGTAGAGGATACCATTTACCAAAGGCATTATGTATCCAAGGAAAGGCTCACAAGGTTATTGAATATGAAGGACGTCATCGGATAAAATCCAACAAAGGATCTGGTGGTCCACAAGGGATCTGATGTGAGCATCGGTACTGAACCAGAAGAAGAAAGATGCAAGGAGATCAGATTATAGAAACAACTGACTAATTCAAAGCTCAAACGCAAAGGATTTATGATTTCCAAATCCAAGGATCAGAAGCAAATGTTCTGACTAAGGATGTGTAAGTTGAATAGACTTAGGGTACAATCGACGGCAATTTGATTGGTCGAGATCCAGCTCATGTTTAAAATGACGCCTGAGCCGGAAGGATGAATTCTAGGATCTGATTGAGGATTGCGAGCACTCGCAACATATTGAATCAAGGGACTCAATATGATAAGGACAAAGGTCGTCAATGAAAACTGCTTTGCATATGGAATTACCCCTAATGCAAGCAGGCAAATATTTCGAGAGCAATAGGCTGTAGCGGATTTTCGAAAGATCGAATGGTATTATGAAGTATTTTGCGAAACACATGAACAACTGGGGATGAACGAATACTTGGTAACTGTGAGGAATTATTCATATTAGTATTCATGCGGAAATGGAGCTGCAAGGCAGCAGACACAATGGATTCTCGGAACATGGTAAAATGCTTCGAGGTATCTTGTCATAACAAGATCTACGGGGAATGATTGTAAGAACGACGAGTGTATGTCGTCATCCATATGGATATATCGGTGGTAGGGAATTGAAAAGGCGGAGGGTACAAGGGTCTCGGGAAAACATCGAAGAGTATTTTCGGAACCTTCTGATGAAGCAGGCGGTCATCTGGAATGAAGGGGCTCTCCAGGAGGAAGTAGTTACGAGAACCTAGAGTCAGAGTTAGTAAATTCATTTAACCCGAATAGAAGAGAGATCAGAGTCCCGGAGTAAAGACGAGGAGTAAAAGATCCTAATACCACCCCTTTGTGATGTGGGCCCGTAAGCCCCACAACAATGTTAGCAAAAGTTTTTCAAATTCTAGACTCAACTTCGGCCAAGGAGATGGAAAGGGGGATTCCTACTGGTAGTCGGCTCTGATACCAACTTGTGACGCCCCAGATTCAATTGTACACTAATCATATACGCAAATGTGTACGATCAAGATCAGGGACTCACGGGAAGATATCCCAAAACAACTCTAGACACAAATAAAATAATACAAGCTTTATATTACAAGCCAGGGGCCTCGAGGGCTCGAATACAGAAGCTCGAATACAAACGAGTCAGCGGACGCAACAACATCTGAGTACAAACATAAGTTAAACAAGGTGCCATAAGATGGCTAGCACAAACAGGGATACAGATCGAAGAGGCGCAGGCCTCCTGCCTGGGATCCTCCTAAACTACTCATGGTCGTCAGCGGCCTGCACATAGTAGTAGGCATCGTCATAGTAGTGGTAGTCGCCGTCGGTGGTGGCATCTGGTTGCGGCATTTGAGAAGAATGGAAAAGGGGGAAAAGAGGGAGCAAAGCAACCGTGAGTACTCATCCAAAGTACTCGCAAGCAAGGATCTACACTACATATGCATCGGTATCAATGAAATGGGTAGTATCTGTAGACTGAACTGCAGAATGCCAGAATAAGAGGGGGAGAAGCTAGTCCTATCGAAGATTAGCATCTTCAAGCATCTTGCAGCATTTAGAAGAGTAAAGAATAGCATATATTGATTAGCAAGCATGTTGTAGCATTAATGCCCAGAGATCCTTTCTCGACTCCCTGCGAGAAAGCAATCCCGGAGCCATCATTTCCATTTCATGCCTCAACATCCAGTTCTAGTTGTATCGATCGGGATACAACTCCAAGCGTCCGTTACCGTGGACATGGCTATTCGAATAGATATACTTCCCCGCAGGGGTGCACAAACTTACCCAACATGCTCGATCAACTCCGGCCGGACACACCATCAGGTCATGACCGGCCTCGGCCGATCAATACACCGCAGTCCTACCTAGGCTCAACAGAGAGGCCGACACGCCGGTCTACATCCTAAGCGCGCAGGGGTCTTGGGCCTATCGCCCTTTGCACTCCTGCATGTTGTGTACGCGGCCGATGAGCAGACCTAGCCCCCTTATACAAGTGCAGGTGTTCCAGTCCAACCCGGCGCGCCTCAGTCGCTGACGTCCGAATTGCTTTCAGCTGATACATACGACGCAGAGTGCCCGTACTTATTCCCGCGTGGTGGTTAGTGCGAAAAGGCCAGAGGCCTACTCGGATCACATATCCAAACCGTTAGTATCTTGGTAGCACACGGTAACGATCAATGATCCATGATATGTGGTCCCGTCGCCCTGTCTCACGGACTTGCGGCAAGGGCAAAGAATGCCCGGTCGCGCCGCGTGGAAAACTTGCGGGTATCCTCCAGATCAACCCGACTACACATCAACTCGCAGGTACACTCATGGTCAACCCGACTTCACTTTTCCCTCGCGGGTACCCCTCGGGGCCGACCCAACTTCAGTCATGGTTCTGTGGTAAAGTCAAAGTAACGGTGTGTCCAAAACAACAAGGGGGAAACCCAAGGAATCACCCTTGATGGATTCCCACTCGATGTAACCTTCAAGGTGGACTTGGAGGAATCACTACAAAAAAAATACACTTCCGTGATGATACGTGTTTGTCACAGTAGGTCACGTTTTCTGTCATGCATGTACATCCATGACGATTTTATGACAGAATCAAGATAGTCATACATGTGCTGTTGTAGAAGTGTTCCATGACAATACCAAAATTATCATCACGGAAGTGTCCACTTCCATGACGATAAATGGCGCGTCATAGAAGTGCTTTTGTCAAGGGTAACTGACACATGGCATCCACCGTAACGGGTCGTCGTTAAGCTAACAGGTTCTGGTTTGGATCCGATAACCCGTTAACAGCCCCGACCAATGGGGATTTTCCACATGTAAAATTCTCATTCGCCGGAGGATCCACGTGTCGGCTCAGCGTTGGGACAGATGTCATCCACTCATTGTACGGGAGGCGCCTATGATACGTCGGCACGTGGCAAGGCCCAACAGTGGCCCATTCCGGTGAAAAAGGCCGGCCCAGTAAAAATTAGCAGGCCGGCCCATATAAGGCCTACTTGTGTCAGGTCCATTTAAGCCCACGACCCATACGAGATGTGCCAATTCGGCCCATCAACGACCAGTTAACGATTTGACACCATTGCAGCCCATCGTCAGTTCGAGCCCGTTAACAGCCCGCTATATATTTGGGCTCAATATCGGCCCGATGTGGTTTCGGCCTGTTAACGGCCCATTCAAGGGATGGGCCAATTTTCAGGATGTACGTCTTTTGGCCTTTTAGCGACCCATTTAAGTGTTGGGGCAATTTCTGGCCCGGTGTGTCTTTCAGCATGTTAATGGCCCATAAATGAGTTGGGCCATTTGCAGTCGGACCTGAGTTTTGGCCTTTTAACGGCCCATGCTCTTCATGGTCCAATACCAGCCCGGATTCTCTTTCGGCCTGCTAAAGGCCCACAACACAGTTGGGCCATATACAGTATGACCTGATTTTCGGCCTCTTAGCGGCCCATGCTCTTCATGGTCCAGTACGAGCCCGCTGTCTCTTTCGGCCTGCTAAAGGCCCACAGTATAGTTGGGCCATATGTAGCCCAACCTTAGTATCGGCCCGTTAACGGCCCGTGAAATCAAATGGCCCACCTGTTGCCCGCTTCGATGTCGGCCTGTTAACGACCCGGGAGGTAATAGGGCCGAGCATTAACTGTCGGTTCGTTTCAATTATAGCGACCCAATAGAGCTTTCGGCCTGGTTACGGCCCATTAATTAATGGGCCCACTAAAGTTCAAACATGTTTGTAGGCCCAATTAGATAATTTGAGCCCATTACGATGAGCAATTATGCACAGGACCAAAACCGATCAATCAAAGGCCTTTGAGAATTTTGGCCCCTGTGATCCCATTAGGGAAGCCCATTAAGGGCAGTGGGCTGCTTCCTTCATATAGGGCCCACGACTGTTCATGCTAACTAATAATTTCACTGCTTTTTTAGCTTCCTAGCGACCAGTTAGCTGGAATGCGAGGTGCGCTAAGCAAAGGTACGGCATACAAGGAAAAATGTTGCACATCCAGCATATATTACAGGAAATTACATCCACTGGGCAATCAAAGATTGATGCCAGTGCAAATAAATGAATAGAACCTAATGATCTACAACGTCACAATCTGCAACCTCAGCGCGGATGATGCCCATAAGCATGTGAGCAAGTTCTTCCTTCTTTGCTACACTGTCTCTGAAAACATTGATCAGTTGTTGTTGCGCAAGAATGTGCACCTCTGATTCCTCCACAATTTCCATCATTGCTTCAGCCAGTAATTGGTTCACAAACATACATTTTTTCTGTTGCATTCGAGACAGAGGAAACTGAACAGATTTAGATGGCGATTTTGGCAGGCTTGTATTATTGATAGTGGAAAGTGTCTCGACCACTGCATCATAACATAAATTAGGAGGGGAACCAAACAGATTAATCAAGAGTTATTGCCATATTACCTGGCCTAGATTTATTGGAAAGAAACAATGGGGTCGTCTTGCTATTTTCAGAGTTTGACTTCTTATCTTCAGCAGCTTGCACCAAATTAACACACTAGCATTGCTATCATTGGCCAGGTCAGATAATAGGAAAGCAACATTGACACAACGAACGTTTAGGCAACCAGACCACACCAGCTTACACTAAATTAACACAATATGGCACTGCTATCATCAGCCAGGTAAGGTAATACGAAAGCAACATTGACACAATGAACGAATGGGCAACCAGAACAGCACTACAATTCAGTAATGTGCATGATATGAGATAGTACACTCATGCAGCTCAGTATGCAAAACTACCAGGCAGTTTTCCTTACAAAAATCAACATTGTCGCCTTTAATTATACATTTTGCTACAACTAAATTTAGATCAGATAAAGGTTGGATTCACGCCGATTAACAAAATACATGCTGATGTAAAAATATAGTGATATACAACAGGTACTTACATCAGCATTGGAGCACAGAGAATTCCCGCAAGATACTTTCCTCGAATACGATCCCAGTGCAGAAAGTCTTCTATCCTTTAAGCTTATTTTCTAAAAGAGAGATGGGTAAGAAACATGTAGAAAATATGATCAGAATGCTATAAAATTTCATGATGCGAGGATACACACACGCTTCGTAGAATGGAGTTGACATATTTTTGCTGGATTGGAGCGGACTAGTTCTTTGGCCACTGGAATCTGCTTATTATCAATAGGAGTTGGGTTTCTCTGTGCTGGAGCAGTATCTATGAACACTGGAGTTGGTTTACTATCTCCTGGCATTTGGATCTTTTGCAAAGACCTTGTTTGTAACCCTTCAGATTCTAACATAGCCGTCTTCCCCTTGCATGCCTTATATAGAAGAATGGTGCTTCAATTATAAAACATGCTACAGCAGAGAGATGGAATAGGTACTGAAGAATAGAAAGGCATGACATATTGACATGTATTCCCTCCATCCAGAAATAAATGGATGGGTCTAGGCGTATTTCAGTTCTAGATACATCCATTTTTATCCATTTCTGCGACATGTAATCTGGACGGAGGGAGTATGATGTAAGAGCTAGGGATACGACAGGACAACAGAGTAAAAAAATACTAGTTGAATGTAAAACTGTATGCTAGCAGAATACATACAGAAAAACACTAAGGCAACATATGCGTGTATGATTGGGAAACTAAGATGGCATTGCAACAGACCACTAGAACAACACTTCAATGTAAAAAAAACATGGTATGGTAGACAGATGAAGTACATACTGATGAATAACAATGCACAAGATATTCAGAAGCATGATGTCCAAACTAAGCAGATGGCATTGCGATAGAGTAGAATGACAATACTTGAATTTGAAAACATGTTATCATGAATGGAATAGGTACTAAAAACAGGAAGGCATGACATATTTACATGCATGATCAGCAGGCTAAGCACATGGCATTGCAACAGAGTAGATGCACTCCAAGACAGTATATGCATGCTGTACCCATATCACGGGCCAAGTTAGAGCAAAGACCTTGTGGGGTGAATAGGATTCATCATCTTTCTGCAAGTCTTCTGAAATACTGCCTTTACGTGTTCCATCATATTGGTATCATTGACGTCAAGTTTGTTGGCCGTTACATTGCTCCGTGAGGTTCTTATGGATATATCAGTGTGTGCAATTATATCTGACATGCATGGAAGACAACTAGTAGTTAGATTTATGTAATGAGTGCATGTAGGAGACGACATAAATAGTAGGACTGGGGTTAACTAGCAGCAACAGGTCTCAAAAACTAAAGGGAGAACACAGATGAAAGCTACAGAATATGTATCGTTTGTACTCGAGATTAACTAGATGGGACACAAAAGTATTAAAGAACAACATAGGTAATACTAGAAGTGGTATAATACTATAATCACCAGCCTGTGGGATAGCATTGGCTGATGGATGATAACTATGGAACAACGTTACCTAAAGAACAAGTCTCTTAGCTGAACTATGGAACAACGTTAACTCCTGAACAAGACCCGTAAGAGATCAACATGAATATATAGTGAAATGTGATAATCTATTTTCCATGCTTAGATGACTAACAAAGCCATAAATGTTGCACACAAGTAAGATGAGGGTACAACCTATCTGGCCGCCATCCATAGGAGTGAGCATCATGTGCTGACTTGTCGATGGCCCTGCAGTTGTTGTGGCTGTCCATGTCGGGCACGCGCATTCGATGCAGGAACTGTTGAGTGGGGACTGTAGCTCCCTTCTGGTGTATGCTTCCCTTGTTGGAGCAGCTGCGGTGAGAAGGAAGACGGTGTGGCTAAAGATGCAGAAAACGCATAATGTTAAGAACGACACATATCTCTGATCTGAAGAAATACCCTAAGAGATCAACAGTAAGGTACGAGAGTGGTCACACGTCTGTTGACTGAAGACTAAACTGGGGTCACATGATTTTATTTTATTTTGGTACTATCCGATCTATGCCGGATGGCTTGATGGCCGCCTTGTGCATCCCGGCTGACATTGTTCAGAATCTTCCCCGAAGAGCCAGCGACCACCGGCAGAGCAGCCTTCCTCCGCCGTCCGTCGCCGCGAGAGCTCCGACCAAAACCCCGCTCCCCGCCCCACCGGACTGCCATGGTTGCGCCGCCCCCGGCCAATCCACAAAGACTCGCCGTCATCCAAATCTGGCAGCAGCAGTACCTTCAACCCACGCAACTCTAAGATAGCCATCTAAGCGCTGCTTCCGCGGCGAACTTGCGCCCCTGCACCCTTATGTTAGACACCAGCCAACCGGCAGCCTAGGAGCTCCGCCGCCTCGAGGGGTGCTGCTTCCCATTGGGAATAGATTGGCCCAGAATAAAAATTCAGACAACTAACGCCTAAATAAAGTGATTTGAGATGAGTGTACGACCTATCATGCGTCCCGGTTAAGTAGCCAGCTCCAGCTGCCGAGTCGGTGAGGCCGGCGCGGTTGCAGTGGCTACCGGCGGCAGGAAAGCAGAGATGTCGTGATGGTCGACGGCTACGGGGAAGCAGCGCCGGGGCCCTGGACGCATCCGAAGTTGGAGCCGCTCCGGCGCCGTGCACAATGGTGGGGGTGAATCAGCTCCGGTACGGTTCACGTGGCCGTCGTCAAGGCAGCTCCGGCAGCACGGAGTAAGAGGCACACAGCCCAGTGCACGACGGCAAATGGACAACGTCTCTGGCATTGGGGAGGAGGGCGGCGGTGAATTTGGTGCGGTGGGGGGCGCCATGGAGGAGGGGCTGAGGTTTCACGACTGGGGAGAAGGGAGCTTCTGGGGAGAAGGTGATTTGGCGCCCACGAGGTATGAATGGGGAATTGGGAGGGGGAACCATGTCTTACGAACGCATTTTCCTGAGATGTGGGGGGAGTTACAGTTCTACCCCTGCCTTTAGGCTTCTGGGCTTGGGTTTGTGTACTGAGGGTCAAGGATAGTAGAGTAACTTTGCTTCTCCCAAATAGTGGGCGCGAGATATTTCGGGCGAGGAGGGTGTGTTTTGAAATAGTGGGCGCGAGCGATTTTGGGCGAGGAGGGCGTGTTTTGAAACAGTCGGCGCGAGCGATTTCGGGCGAGGAGAGGGTGTTTTGCCGCCCATGGTTTATGAATTATTCGGCACATGTCATTTCGTCCGAGGAGAAGGCGCGCTTGGATGAAGTTACGAACCTACCCTCAATGTACAACGGGCCAATTGATGTGTGTCCCACATAGGCCGGTAATTTCGCGTCTCCCATTTATTTGCTTGGGCGAATTCCACCGAGCAGAGGGTGTTTAGCGGTTCGTTCAAATTTTGGGAGAACGAGCATCCACGTCTACCTTACCAAGTCGATTCGAATTAAATTTTGAAATATTAGCTTGCCACTTCTTTTTTAGATGGAGAGATGATGCTCGGGACTAATGTGTTTTTACATGCTCGTTGCTAACGATTTACTATATGACAAATAATTGACCCACTCAAAAACGGGAATCAAACCCAAAATGAAATATCTCGATTCAATCAAATAGCTCGTTAACCAGGTCAAAATAGTGAACTAAATCCAAAATTGAACACCTCAATCGAGTAGCATGTTGTACAGTATTATAGTACTCCATGAACATGTTGAAAGTCAAATTAATGAACTTGTTTGATACGCATATCTCCGTTCATGTGTGGATTGCAGACAACATGTTCTCCAATTCAAATATTTGAATGCAAGTTTATATCGAAACATGGTTTATATCAGTCTTTGATGCATAAAACGCGACCTCCCCCTCTCCCTGACTCCTGCTCTCTCTCTCGCCGACAATCTTCAATTCGATCGCACGCATCCAAACACAAACCTTGTTGGTCCCTCTCCCTCTCTCTCTATCTCTCTCTGTGTGTGTGTGTGGGGGGGGGTCTTTCTAGTTCGCATGCACACTCCATGTATAGGTCTCTCTCGCACACTATGTATGATTCTCTAGTCCAAGCTAAATATCTTGGGTGCACTCATCGTACGCACACAAATTCCCTGGCTCGTTGCCCGTAACTCTCTCACGCACCACTCTGCCGTCTCGGAGCTCTTCCCTCTCTCTCTCAAACTCTCCATCTCCCTGGGTCACACATACACATGCATATCTCACTCGCACTCGATAGACCCATCTAAAACTCTCTCTCTCTCCCTCGTTCTCTCTCCATCTCACACGCACACACACACAATCTCATGCCTAGCCAAGTATGATGGTCTCTCACTCAATTGTAGGCACACGCAGTCCCCCCCTATATGTATATGACTAGCTAATTCTTAGTATCCATCACAAACATGTGCATGGTCTATCTCGATTTCTCTCGGGGCATCTTTCTATCGCACACGCACCTCGTCCCTCGATCTCCCACCCATATAGTCCCCTCACGATCTCGAGGGGATCTCTCTATCACAAACACACCCCCTCTCCCTCCCCATGCGTCTATCTTCTCCATGCGTCCCTCTCGACCTTTGTCCCTTGTTGGCCAGACCTCTATTGGACATGTGCTATAGGGGTGTCTCTCTCTGTTGCAAACAATCACGCACTAGCTATCTTCGTGTATCTCCTCACCTCGCTTTTCTATCTCGGAGATGCATGCGTGATATGTTTGCATAAGAAACGAACATACTCTCTCTCTAATTTATCGTTTGTTGTCCCTTTCTCTTTCACACACACACTCTTTTTGCACACTCACTCATTCTCCTTCACACGCACTTGATCTCTCTCGACTTAGGCACTCTCTTCGGTCCATAGCATATAGATTTATTGAAAAGTAAAACATCACAAAGTTTGACCATGTACGTGGAGAAAAACATTTACATCTAGAACGGCAAACATATATCATTAGATTCATCATGAGATGTAGTTTCGTATGATGTATCTTTGGTATTGTAGATATAAATAATATTTGCGTAAACCTGGTCAAAGTTTCCAAAGTTCGACTTCTAAAAAATTTATATGCATTGCATTATCGAGCGGATGGAATATCTCTTTCCCCCTCCCAGCTATCTGACGCACCACTCAGCCGTATCGGGGCTCCTCTATCTCTCTCAAACTTTATATCCCCCTGGTTCACACATACACATATCTCGCTCGCGCTACATAGACCCATCTAACACTCTCCGCCCTTGTTCTCTCTCTATGTGACACGCACCCCCCTAAGTACCATAATCCCTCACTGTGACGCCCCCGATTTGAACGTACACTAATCATATACGCAAACGTGTACGATCAAGATCAGGGACTCACGGGAAGATATCACAACACAACTCTAAGAAATAAATAAGTCATACAAGCATCATAATACAAGCCAGGGGCCTCGAGGGCTCGAATACAAGTGCTCGATCATAGACGAGTCAGCGGAAGCAACAATATCTGAGTACAGACATAAGTTAAACAAGTTTGCCTTAAGAAGGCTAGCACAAAAGTAGCAACGATCAAAAAGCCAAGGCCTCCTGCCTGGGACCTCCTAACTACACCTCGAAGCCGAACTCCACGTAGAAATATCCTCGGGATGCTCCTAAACTACTCCTGGTCGTCGTCGGCGGCCTGCACGTAGTAGTAGACACCCTCGGTGTAGTAGGGGTCGTCGAAGGTGGCGTCTGGCTCCTGGGCTCCAGCATCTGGTTGCGACAACCGAGTATAGAAAGGGAAAAAAAGGGGGAGCAAAGCAACCGTGAGTACTCATCTAAAGTACTCGCAAGCAAGGATCTACACTAAATATGCAATGGTATCAATGAAATGGTAGTATCTGTGGACTGAACTGCAGAATGCCAGAATAAGAGGGGGATAGCTAGGCCTATTGAAGACTACGCTTCTGGCAGCCTCCATCTTGAAGCATATAGAAGAGAGTAGCTGGTAAGTTCACCAAGTATCATCGCATAGCATACTCCTACCCGACGATCCTCTCCTCGTCGCCCTGTGAGAGAGCGATCACCGGGTTGTATCTGGCACTTGAAAGGGTGTGTTTTATTAAGTATCCGGTTCTAGTTGTCATAAGGTCGAGGTACAACTCCGGGTCGTCCTTTTACCGAGGGACATGGCTATTCGAATAGATAAACTTCCCTGCAGGGGTGCACCACATTACCCAACACGCTCGATCCCTCTGGCCGGGCACACTTTCCTGGGTCATACCCGGCCTTGGAAGATCAACACATCGCAGCCCTACCTAGGCCTAATAGAGAGGTCAGCACGCCGGTCTAAATCCTATGCGCGCAGGGGTCTGGGACCATCGCCCATTGCACACCTGCACGTTGCGTGGGCGGCCGGAGAGCAGACCTAGCAACCTCCATTACAAAGGAAGTTGCGTTACGCGGTCCAACCCGGCGCGCGCCACTCAGTCGCTGACATCTAGGAGGCTTCGGCTGATACCACCACGTCGAGTACCCATAACTGTTCCCGCGTGGTGGTTAGTGCGTATAGGCTCGTAGCCAGACTCAGATCAAATACCCAATCTCGTTAAGCGTGTTAAATGATATAACCGCGGACGCCGACCAGGACCAGGCCCACCTGTCTCCTAGGTGGTCACAACCTGCCCTGTCGCTCCGCCACAAAGTAACAATCGGGGGCCGTCGGGAACCCAGGCCCACCACTACCTGGATGGAACCACCTGCCCCTTCAGCCCCCATCTCCAAACAGAAACATAAGTATGTAATAGTATATAATATAAACCCGTGATCACCTCCCGAAGTGATCACGGCCCAGTAGTATAGCATGGCAGACGGACAAGAGTGTAGGGCCACTGATGTAATTCTAGCAACCTATACTAAGCATTTTAGGATTGCAGGTAAGGTATCAACAGTAGTAGCAAAGACAGGCTATGCAGCAGAATAGGATTAACCGAAAGCAGTAACATGCTACACTACTCTAATGCAAGCAGTAGAGAGAAGGAATAGGCGATATCGGGTTGATCAAGGGGGGGGGGGGCTTGCCTGAAAGCTCTGCAGACGAAAACAGATCTTCAATCGAAGTAGACGATCACTAGATCATCAGCGGTCTCGAGGTCTATCGTAGTATCGGGGTCTACCGAAAAAGAAGCAACGAAGGGGAAACAAATAAATAACAGAGCAAATAATAGCATCACAATGCATGACATGGCAATAAGGGTTGATTACGTGCTCTAATGCATCGCTACGTATTTTAGAAGGAGCGGGAAAATATCCGGGAATATCTTCCGGACTCCCGGTATTATTCGGTATATTGATCTGGTAGCAAAAGTTCAAGGTTCGGTATGTTAGGGGGGTTGGTCGTGCTAATGGATGACATATTCAAGTTGTATGCAATTTTATAAAAATGTTGCCATGAATGATGATTTAGAACATTTGTCAGCATGGTGGAAAGAAAGGAGGGGTGCCACGGTGACGAATCTGAAAATGGTGCCACGGCAACATTTCGGTTCCGGTATCTCATTTGAGCTACTGTAAGGAACAAGTGGGGTGATGGAAACGTGCAAGAGCAACAGGGAGTGATCCCGGTTAACGGGTGTCCCACGGTTCGGTGGCATGGCAAACGAGGAACGTGCATGAAACTATCGAGCACGGTGCAAACATAGGGTGCATCTCATACAACACTTGTATTCTTTCACGGCATCGTCTCGGCGGTTATACCTTCGAAGCGTTCGTTTTGGGGCGGACCGAGTTCGATGCGGTGTAGATGGAAGTAGTGGAACACGCCTTGGAGAGGGACTTGACGAATCCGAGTTCATCAGCGGTCGAGGGTAGTGGTACTTGACGGGCTTGGGTCTTGGCGACGGTAGTCGTACACTTGTCAATGAGGTACTTGGCGCATCCTAGGTCCTCGGGGTCGTCATTGGACTTTGTTCTTCCAATCTGATGGTCGTAGGTGTTCAAGGTCTTCGGTGTCACTGAAGTTGGCGATTCCAGACGGTCTTTGGACTTGGTCGTGCCACATGACAAAAGATAGCAGAGCATCATAGGCTTGGTGTGACCGAAGTGTATGGCTCGGGGCAGCAAGATGAGTAGTGATGGCACAAGAGCAGCGGCGTCACGGCGCAAGGCAGAGGCAGCGGGGGATGGAGATCAGCAGGAGGCGACTGGGTCAATTGGTTGGCAAGGGAGGCCAATGTGATGGCTGTCAAGAGTGTGCAGGGGGGGTTGTGGGTGGAGCTGCGGCCATTGGAGACGAGGTACTCGGCGGAGGCAAGCGACAGCCACGGCAAGGAGGTGAAAGAGAGGTCGGGCGCGGTAGCCGCAGCGGAGCGGAGCTACAGAGGAGGCTGGAGAAGGGGCCCGCCAGCAGGCGAGGCAAGGAGGCGCAGGTGGCGTGGCGGTGCCATGGCTGATGGCTGCGTTGGCGAGCGGAAGAGTGGATGGGCGCGAGGCGAGCCGCGCGTGAGGAGGCGGAAGAGAGCAGGGGAAGGGGTCGCGCGGAGGATGGCGACGGCCGGTGGTGAAGCTGCGGCCAGCACGGGGCCGTTGACGGCGGTGGCGCAGGGAGGCTCGCCGGAGTCACCGGGAGCAGCGGCGGGCGGCCGTGTACGGTGAGGCGCCGGCGGGGAGGGCTCTGGTGCGGCAAGGGCGACGGAGGCGGGCGTAGGGGAGGGTGAGGCGAGCTCGGGGGAGTGGCAGGGCGTGGCCGGCGGGAGGAGCTGCGGGGCGGCACAACTCGCCGGCGACAGAGGGCCGGGCGAGCCTGAGCAGGGTCGAGCGCGAGGGCTCTCGCTCGTCCCTGGCGGCGCGAGGTGGGGGTCGAGGGGATTGGGGACGGGAGTTGCTAGGGTTAGATAGGGATAGGTGGGCTGGCCTGGGGGTTATAGGCCAGGGAGGGGGAGCTGGGCCGGCCAGCTCGGCCGAGGCCCAGTTGGGCCGGGGGGGTTCATTTGCTTTTTTTACTTCTTATTTATTTATTTATTTTCTATTTTCTCTTAGTTTCTTTTTATTATAGATTTACCTAATATTAAATGATCCCTAAATTAGTAATACCATTTAACTCACCGCCACAAAAAGTTTTACCCCAGAATAAAATAGTTAAGGATTTTATAAAACACAAAAGGCATTTAATTATTTGTTTTTGCTACTGTTTTATTCGTCTTATAGTATTTAAATATTTTATAAAGGTGTGGTTTCTCCACCATAATTGCCTATGCAATATTTGGCTCACTCTGAACATTTTAGTTTTATTATTTGAAAACTTTTATTGTTTGCTTGATTTTGAATTTGAATTTGAATCGGTTTCGAACTAACGCGAGATTAGCAACAGTAATCGAAGTGACGTGGCATCATTAGCAGAGGGTTACTGTAGCTTAACTATCCGGGCGTCACACTCACTCCATCATAGGTGCACGCACTCCCCCCCTAAGTATGACTATCTCTCACTAGCCATCAGGAACACACGTATTGTCTCCTTCCATCCATACGTCTATCTCGATATCTCTCGGGGTATCTTCTATTGCGCACACACCTTGTTACTCGATCTCCCACCCATGTAGTCCCATCACGATCTCCAGGGGATCTCTCTATCACAAACATACACTCTCTCCTCCCCATGTCTGCATTTTCTCCATACGTCTCTCTCGACCTCTGTCCCTTGTTTGTCAGACCTCTCTTGGCCATGTGCTAGGGGTCTTTCTCTCTCGGTTGCAAACAACCACACACTATCTCCTCACCTCGCTTCCGCTGTCGAAGATGCATGTGTGATATGTTTGCCTAAAACACATGCTTTTTCTCTACTTTATCGTGTGTTGTACATGTCTCTTTCACACACGCACACACACTTTTTTCACTCACTCTTTCTATTTCACACACACACACTCTCTCTCCATAGTTAGGTACTCTCTCACGTCCATAAGCATATGGATGTTTTGAAAAGTCAAACCTCAGAAAAGTTTGACCAGGTATATGTGGAGATAAACATTTACATCTGGAATGATCATTAGATTCATCACAACCTGTACTTACTTCATACTATCATTTATCTTTGGTATTGTAGATATAAGTAATTTCTTTATAAACTTGGTCAAAGTTTCAAAAGTTTGACTTTAAAAATAATATAGGCACTACATTATCGAACGGAGGGAGTAGCTCTTTCTCTCTCTCTACTATCTCTCACGGGCCTCCCCTCTCACTCGAACTCTCTATACCGAGGGATTATACGGTCACTGTGTCAGCGTATAGCTCCATATATTGTTTAGTTGACGGGTCAACCAGTCCACATGCTGCCTTGTCAGCTCGTGTTCTCTATCTTCGTGTGCTGGCCCATGTGGCAGTGGGTGAAAATAAGTAAACTAGAGGCCCATTTGACACGCGGTGAAGTAAACAAAGTTGAAACCACTCGGGGTAGCACCCCGCACGCTAGTAAATTGAGGGCGCACTTCTTCCGCGTGAAGGACGCACTCACGCACACTTCACCACTGCGCGGCAGCATGCACACAAGGACGCACTCGCGCACACCCAGCACACAATACACACCAACACACGTGTACACCGGCGTCGCCGCCGGCTAAGATGGACGGCGAGGCAGCCAACAAGTGGAGGCAGCTCGAGCCAAAACCACATCCGGCGAGCCTGGACTTCATCAGCAGCCTACCCGACGACATGCTGCTCATCATCATCGGCCTCCTCCCCACCAAATCCGCCATGCGGACCACCCTGCTCTCCCGGCGGTGGCGCCCCCTCTGGCGCCGCGTCCCCCTCAACCTCACCGTCGACAGCTGCCTCTGTGACGGGGATTGCAAACGCTTGGCCGCAGTCTCCAAGATCCTTTCATCGCACCCTGGGCCAGCCAGACGCCTTGACATCCGCATGTTCAGTACCAACTGCAAGGTCCAAGCCAAGTTTGACGAGAGGTTCTTATCCCCCGCCCTAGATCAGCTCGAGGAGCTCAGGTTTGAAGCTGGACGATGTCGCTCTCTACCGCCGTCCGCGCTCCGCCTCACGCCAACGCTGCGCCGCACCAACTTCAGCTCCTATTATTTTCCCCAGATTAATGCCGCGCCCGCGCTTCTTCTCCCTCAACTCAAGGAGCTAGACTTCTTCGATGTTGGCATCTCGAAGAAGGCTATGGAGCACCTGCTCCGCAGCTGTACTGCGCTCGAGTACCTTCGTCTTCGGCAGATCCACGGGTTCATTAGCCTCCACATTGCCTCGACGAATCTCCAATGGATTTATGTGTCTTGCTGGCCCCGTAACAAGACATCAATTAGGAAGAGATCACTCCAGCTGTTCCACGTTATGGTCATTGAGAATGCGCCTTTCCTTGAGAGATTGCTTGTATCTGATCAAGAAGGTCCAACAAAAATCAGGGTCATTGACGCGCCGAAATTGACAGCGTTGGTGTACTCGTCTGCCAAATTCTCCAAACTCTTTATTGGATCCGTAATCGTTCAGGTACAACACTCATCTTCTTTTCCATCTTCTTGACATTCACATTTTTAAATTTCTTCTTGATGTATTTACGACTGTCATCCAGAAAATGATTCCCACAAGATTCCCACAAGCTTGACCCAGTCTGTGCGCACAGTGAAGATCTTGGTAATAAAATCTATCGGCCCCAATCTGGATCAAGTTGTTGGATTCCTTGCATGCTTTCCGTGCACGGAGAAGCTACTCATCGAGGTGAAACTTCTTTCCTATTAGTAAATGGTAATCACAACGTAGCTCAATTTTTTCGTAATTTTCCCAAATTACGATGACAAGTGTAGTGTTCAAAACTGCATCTACGCACTGCACCGAAAGAAATGTTTTTAGTATTTTTTCTCACGTGATCACCTGCATCATTTTTTTGTTGTACTACTAGTAGCCTAGGCTAGTCATAGTGGCAAGTAACTTAGACTAGTAACTCTATGGTTACCCTAAGAGCAAGTACTACCTCCGTCCTGGTTTACTCTTCCTATTTTGTAGTATCAAAATTTGACCATAGATTTAACTGACAAAATGTTAATGCATGTCACTAAAAATTATATCGTTGGATTCGTATTTGAACATAATTTCAAATGGTATAATTTTTGGTGACATGCATTGGCATTTTCTCACGTAAATCTATGGTCAAAATTTTACACTAAAAATGAGGTAGTACAAAAGTGGGCTATAACGGCCCTCCACTATGTAGGCCAAAACACGTGCCAAATTCACTTGTGATGCATTTGGCATCGATGCCCCTCCATTGCTCACCTGGTGCCCCAATCTGGATCACCTACTTTGCTCCGGTGCCAAATTAACTCACGCAATGAAAAAACACTTGCGTGGGAGAGGGAGAGGACTGAGGCAATAAAAAAACACTTGTTTGGGAGAGTGAGACGCTGGTGCAGTTGGATTGATTTGTTTATACATGTGGGTCTGTGTGCACAGCGGTGCCAACTCTCTCACATCGCTAGAGCGGTGCCAAAATCTTTTGATTTGACATCGATGCGTATTATGTGGCATACTTTTGAGAAATATGGCATCGGCCACATAGTGGAAGGCAACAAATGCCCAAGCTCTTCAAGTGCTCCTAGGTAAATGAGAGGAAAGAGAAAGAGAGAGTGAAAAAATATCACTAGCCTTAGAGCAAACCCTGTCGTATGAGCGAATGATATTGGTACCTCTTGATGACACGAGAATCTTATATAGCCAGTTGCTCTAATATGTTCTCTTCTTTTGCAGATAAAAAAAGACCCGAAAGTGAAAAATGTGCTGCACTATAACAATCGCATCGAATGCCTTGATCTCCATCTTACAGAAATTGATTTGATCGACTACCAAGGCAGCACATCTAAGATTAAATTGGCCAGGTTCTTTGTTCTGGAGGCAAGTCTGCTCAAGGTAATGAGATTTGGCGTTCTCTGGTGCAACAATGAATGGCGTGCTGTTCACCGCAAGCGTCTAAGCCTAAATGACAAAGTCTCCGCAGAAGCTAAATTTGTTTTTGAAACATCAAGTCGCCAGAGACTCAAAAATTTATTTGCCCATTAGTGACTTGTCAGGGTGGTGGATTTTAGTTTGTACGATAATGCTGCATCCACCTAAAGTAACGAAAGTTCTTACGTAAACCTCCTAATAATTCCCTCTTCGTAGGTGCAGCATTACTCCTAACATTTGTAATATCAGTTTGAAACTTGTAATATTGCCGTGTCCTATTCCTGCGTTTGCAAAATCCTGCGAATCAAAGAGGTCCTAAGTTGGTGATGATGGTGTGCCTGCCATCTTTCACCAATAGCCGTCGGATCTAGATCTGACGCATACAAAGCAAACTTCTGCAGTTTTGCAAAAAGATGCCCGCACTTGTTCCCTATTTACAAACAACTCCTTGTATCTCACAATCAGCCTTATCTCCTCCCCACCACATCTAGAAGGCCATGGAACAATCTGGCACGATGGCCGCTGCCGGCGCCGTCCACCCCCAATCTTGGTGTTCCGTGCAATGCACACGCATCTTACTCGTATAAGAAAAGAGTAGAGATACTCGTGGCAACGCACGGGAAATTATGTCGAACACAGCTAGTTGTAAGCAGGCTAGCTCTACAGCCATGATGATAGTGACTGACTTTGGTATGGCGAACATGGCGCCTACACTCAGGTGTCATCTCCGGCGCAGGGTCTTGTCACTTCACTGTGAGGAGTAATTTGACCAACGGGTAGTACAGTACTAGTACTACATTGGTAGTACTACTACTAGTCTAGCACCACCGTCTGGATTTAGTAGTACTACCACGTCCGTCTGGATTTAGTATTTGACTAGCAATATCTAGTAATGCATGTCACAAAAATATACTACTCCCTCTGTAAATAAATACATGGAGTATTGTTTTATTTGGTTTTGAACGTAGTTCCCGATGATATTATACACTCTCCCTTCCGGTAGATGGCTCAAATCTGAAGTCTCATCAATCAGACTACTATTGTACTCACCGAGCGCTCAGCTTGGTAAGCTACCAACAAAAAATTGAAATCAAAGACTACTATTGTACTCCCTCCGTACTGGTGCATTAGTCACGTTACGAAAACCAAATAATCCCAAAACTTTTAGGCGTGGTGCATTAACTACCCACCTTGTTCCCTGTTTTTTGCCACGAAAAAAGAAATCACCCAATAGGAGACGTGGGGTGCGTATGCATTCAATGACTTGAGACACAACATTTTTTGTTACATGCATTAACATTTTATTAGTTAAATCAAAGGTCAAAACTTGGCGCAAAATGCAAAGGGGACCAATAAACCAGTAAACATCAAAGTTCTCTCGTTTTGCCCCAACTTGGTCTCGGTGAGATGACTATACTGCACCAGCACGGAGGGAGGGCCGATGAGTAGATGGCCAACACACACGTGAATGCAACGCAGTCTGCACTTCTCATATAAAGGCTCCCCGCCAGTCCAATCTACGAAATCCTACGCACCTATGCACCCTAACCAAGGGCAAGAGTGATCACTCCAATCGCAAGATCAATTGACTAGAAGCTAGACCCATGGAGGCGATGAGCGCGAGCACCAGCCGGGTGTGCCAGATGGTTCACGACGCCGGCCTGCAGCCCGGCACCGAGGAACGTCTCCAGGTCGTGCTTGAGGCCGCCAGGGCGATAGGCCTCTTGGACGACAGCTTCATCTCCTTGTTCGACGAGGTCCTTGTCGGCTTCCTCGACAAGTTCACCATCATCAAGAAGGTCGCGGACGACCTTGACGTACGCCTCCAGCCCACGCGCCCAGGCTCTGTGATGCCCGCCACCCTCAACAGCCTCTATGGTGACAACCTCTTCGACGCACTAGTGGCCCTGCGACTGCCCGCCGTCATGCCAGAGAATGTCCACCTTGAGGTCGCGCTCGCCGCGCAGCGCCTGGCGCAGCAAGACACCATCGACATAATCACCCACGACTACTACATGCAAGAGGAGGACGATAGGACGCTGACCTTCTTGGACCACAGGGCAACATTGGACGGCATTGTTCAGAAGCACATTGAGCTCGCCGCCAACGCCGCTGCTCCTCACACGTCGGTTGGTGACCCGGCGCACTAGGGCGTGAGGATGTCGTTGATGGATCCGTATGTATCTTTATCTTTCCATCAAATCCATGTAGTAGTATATTGTACTAGTAATTATCTTACCTTTCGCATCAACTTCATAATTTTCGTACGTACTCCATGCATGAACCGCGCCAGAAACAAACTTCTCATTACTCTAGGGAAAATCGTTATTTCTATCTATCGGTCGCGCCATGGAGCAGAACCAAATTTTACAAGTTACAAGTTCAAAAGGAAAAGCCTGCCGTGTTCGCGTCGCACCCCCACACGGTTGGTCCGGCATGCCACTCAAGGGGGAATGCGTGCTGTGTTGCATTTTCACTTACAAGTGGGACCGCAGTTGAGCAAACCGACTATCGGCAAACCCCCACCCCGCCCACCGCGCGATGGCTGAGAAAATAGGAGGGAGAAGAGATGGTTGTAGCACGAACTCCAAGAAAATTGGTGTCAGATGGGACTCGTGTGGGTGGCGTGTGCCGTACTGCTAGACGTGAATGCTAGTTATGGCCCATGCCACCCCACTATATCGAGGTGCTGGTTACGTAGAGCGAACACATTATCTCTCCAGGAGTACGGTACACCACTAGTACTACTCACATTGTCGCGAAATTTCCTGGAGTCCGTGCTCAGCCCTCCTCTCTCTCTCTTCTCAGCTAGCCAGCAGACGCGTGGAGCACATCGTCTGTTTGCTCACATGCGGTCCCACATGTCAGTGTAAACGCAAGACGACCCACTGAACCTGCACATCTTTCACCTCAACGTGCTGGTGATGAAAAACAAATCCAATAAAGATCTTTGGTGGCCGCTTTTGGAGTTACTCAAGAGTAAGATTCTATTTACAGTTTAACCCAAGATGCACATCACGTGGCTTCAACTAGCACTCCATTTTCTTGCATGACATGACCTGGATGCTTGATGTCCCACGTGTCGGCAAAAGGAGGAAGAACACGACCAAATCTTCTCCACATTTAGACCGGAGGAGTAGGAAACACGGCAAGCCTGTGCCTACATCATACTACGTACAAGCCCACCTCACGTAGTCATGCTATCACCATATTTCTCGGCCTCCGTGCGACACCTAGCTCTAGTTGATCTAACTAGAACTAACTATTGTGCTAGCATACTCCACTATTAGGTTGGCTCTATGTGATGTGGCAACTTCATATAACCGGATGCTGGCTATACTGCTATGGTACTCACACTCCAAGAAGTGACTCGAAAACCATTCATAAATTGAGTTTATGACATGCATATGCAAATGTACCATTCATTACATACAACAAGTCATCAACACACAACGACAACGAGGATACATGTTGGATTATAGATTATTTCCAACAAAACATTCTAGTAAATACTAAAGTTTTCATCACACAACAAATAAGAAGCAATGAAATGAACTTCAGCTCAACCAATCCTCGGTGTTGGAAACGCTTGCTTTGAACCATAGGTAAGCCTCTGGGATGGGCCAGCTATTGTCAGTATCGAGACCAACGCAGGACTGATCATCCAGGCTGAAGTGGCCTATATCAGGACGCATATTGTGATAGCCAGGGTAGGGAACCATAGCAATGTCTGAGGTATAGATACAGTTGCTTCTCATAAATGGTAGTAACATTGTGTAACAGCAGCTGGATCGCCTTTCACCATCATTGGAGAGTTTTGTCCAAGGAAGAGCGAGTTTTCTCCAAGACTATCAATACTGAACCAGGGAGAAGGTGTTGGCGCTAGCACACTAGTATCCATCCCAAATACCCTGCAATGGATGTTGGAATAGGTCCGGAGAGTGCGACCATGGGAGATAACACCTGCTTCCTTAGTAGTAACATCAGCAGTGCGCTGTATACAGACAAGAAGAGGTGATCCATCGGAATAAGTTGCCAGGCGCCACTGAGTATATAGGTCCTGCTCGTCCTCATGCTCGTGATCATCACCATCGTCATCTCCCCCTTGGTTATAATTTTTTTCAAGTATAGGTGGTGGAATGTTCACAGGACCTTGGAAACACAAGAAGGTTAATTAGTAAAGGGAAACTAGCTAACCCGCATGCATGTGGATGAAACAATTATAATTACGGTGGAAGACAAACGTACCAAAACCATAAGGATTCCATGCAAAAACAATGACACGAGTGGTGGCAACAAACACAAGACGCTCGTATTGAATTGCATCACAGTACTCATCCGTGTACAGAAATTGATTTTTGAGCAATATCCATCGAGGCGTGGAAGTAAGGACGGCAACAAGCTTGTCGAAGATAGAAACAACTTCATAGTTCGTGTAATCCCAAGAGCGGTTGGGAACTCGACAAATTGCTATCTTCCATAGACGACAGTCACCATGATCGTATTTGAATGTACGTAGATCATCTGTGTGGTCAACCTCAGGGCACTCTGAGATTTTTGGAAGTGGAATCCGCTGACGAGTGTACACATTCACAAGTTCCCACTCGCAGTTGTACCCAATATAAACAACCCAATCTGGATTTGCGCTTGCCCAGGCCTTACCCTTAAGCGATGGCATCTTAACATCACACGTGTCATTATCAAGCGGCATCAACTTGCACAAGGCGAGGCTTCCATCATCCGCGCGCCAGCGAGCAGGGTCATGGCAAAGAAGATAGGGGAGATCAAACCGCTCCTGGACCCTTGGGTTCTTTGTAATGATGTTATTAGTTGAGTCAAGAATGGTCTTGAATGAACCTGCCATGCTAGCCGAGGTGATGACGTCGCACCGATCAATGAGTTCCTCCACCACGTCATCTTTCAGATCGGGGCAAGAATAATGGGGTCGTTTCTGGCCTGTTCCCTCCATGGAGAAGACGATCGAACAATGGCAGAAGGAAGGGTGATGGCAAATGGAGGAGGGAGGAAGAGCATGCGACAGCAGTTCCAAATCGAGAGGGAAAGGCGAAGAGGCGGTGGACGGTTGCCATGGTACAGGAAGAGGCGCCCCGGCCTACATAGACGTCCGTTCAGAAATTGTACAAAAAGACTCGCCATCGTCTCACTGACATGTTCAAACGGGACCACATGTCAACGAAACATGGTGTGTCATTTCTCATGCAAAATGCGATCTGGCCGCGTTGGCCCGGGGTGCCGCATTATTTCTCGACTTTATTTTTTAATGGCGTGCCGTTCAGATTTGAAAGACGACTAACTGGTACTATATGCAGAGAAAATATAAACTACTCTACCACTACTCCACCTCTAGTACTAGTATCAAAAAAGATATATAGGCTGGAGCTTCAGCGCTTGCTTGCTAAGGGCTGCCCACTTGCTTCTCACACTATCACCCTCTCTCCAGATCTAAAAAAGACGGCCTCTCTCTCCCTCCTCACCATTGGTCACAGATCTGCCGGGGAAGAAAAGGACGTGCAGCGTTGACGCACTCGTCATCGGCGAGCGAGGTCACGCACTGACGACAAGGCTGTCCTCTCAGACCTAGCGCCCGCGTGGGATGGCCTCCGTCCCCAAGCTCGCTGCCGTAGTGTGTGCGGAGGACGACGACCACGAGCAAAGCCACTTCCCACCAACCCTCAGGTATGCTACCTCTTTTTGGACCATACCCTTGTTCTATTGCCCCATCTGCCATGTCGCTGCATGTGGATCTTTTTCCACTCCACCATCTTCCCAATTTGCTATCCTCTGCTCTGCTGGTCACGCAGACAAAAACCTTAATTTGCACTATTAAAGGAAACCCTACTTCATGCAGACTAATCCATGTCTGGGTTGAACAAGGAAAGGAAGGGAGAAAGTACTGTCGAAGAGACTAGGCATCGAACCCGCATCTAGGTTGAAAAGGGGAAAATCAGTAGCTAAGGAACGAGTCTCGTGTCTCTTGGTTGAAAAAGGGTGAAAAAGGGTAGAAAGGCATGACAACACAATAGAGAATGACCAGGTCGATTGGTTTGTTGTCCTCACATAGGAAAAAGGTGACTAAAGAGAACAAAAATGGGACGTAATCCACATATGCTGCCTGGATATTTGTTGCTTTGGGCAACCATACCTCCCTCACCACTCTATGCGTCCGTGGAGGTACATCGTACTGGTGCGCCCACTGTCTGAATGGGCCTCCCATGTTCTTATTACCACTTTTTTCCTGTTAGTATAACGCCATCGGTAAAGTCAAGCAATGCTACTGCTAAAGTGATGCCACATTTAACTAATGCCGCACTCAGTCTAATGCCACCGATAAATTTAAGCAATGCCATTTAATGTCATTGGATTATTTTAGGGTTAGCTGTTGATTGTGGATGTATTAAAGATTTTTCAGCTAAGGCATTCTAATGCTGTTGCACAGCCAGTATACCAACGATGAAACTTGTTACTACCTTCAGATTTTTGCACTGTTAATGCTTATAGATTACATATGTCACTTTCATAAGATAAGTAAATTTTTTTTGTACAGTGTCACCAAAATGCCAAGGCGCTGATGTCATTTTATTTTGGTTAAGCTGCACAAAAAATTGTGAAGACAAGAGGAAAGGTCAAGAGTGGGCACCTCCTCCTCCGGCTGTTCTCTTGATTCGTTCGATCAAGTTTTTATGTTTGATCGGTTATCAAGATTGGGATAGCAATTTTGAGGTCCCCTCAAGTTCAAAATGATATTTACCTTGAAGGTACATGGTTTGCAATTTTTTTAATACTGTCATTAGTTAATAATGCTAGTTACCTTCAGACTTTTGTATTTGGTTTAATGCTGTTGCATAGCTAGTATACCAATGCTGAAACTTGTTACCTTTACATTTTGTATTGTTAATGCTTATAGAAATCTTCCAGTGCTAGCTTATGGAAATCTGTTCAGTAAAACCATTGTACTGTACCCCGTAATAAAAAAACTACTCTACTGTTGCACTAGCCACTGGATTAGTGTATATTTGTACTATTCGAATGGTGTTGCATTAGCGTATGGACATATATAAAGTGTGGCAAGCTTTCCCAGATATGTGCTCAAGAAAACTACTACCTGTTTTTTCTAAATACTAGATGTTTGGGTACTTTAAATTGAACAGCGAAAATGTCTTATATTAAGGAACAGAGGGTGTAGAGTTCACTCAAATTATCCCGGTAAAGCTAGTCACACCTTTGTTAAAATTAATGTTCATTATGTTATCGGAGGAGGTCTGTATGTTTGTCTCTAATGCTTGTCGATTACATACCTGACATCATGATGTAATGTTAAGTCATTTCTTTTTGTACAGTGTCACTGAATTGTCAAGGCGGTGATGGCATTTTATTTTAGTTGAACTGCAAAAAATATGCTTAAAAGAAGAGGAAAGGTCAGGAATGTTTCAGTTTTTAAGAAAATACTATGTATGCCTTCCTAACATCAGCCGATGTTGCCTTATTTATTCCTTCAAACAGGTGGTTAGAAGCAGTCTTGCTACCTTTTCCCAATAAGAAATTGGAATGCTTATATTTGTGAGTCTATGCTTCAACTTGTGCCACTTTTATAGTAATCACACTTTCAATATATATGCAAACAGGGATGCTCGATTTTAGTGGAACTGCACAAAAAGTCCAAATGGTTCAACATTAGGAGCATGTTTTCTTCAAACCGCTATATCCAATTGGTGGCACTATGAGCTGTTCATTACGAAGGTACATGGTTTGCTACTATCTTGCTACTCTTTTTGTACTGTCATTAGATAGTAATATTAGTGGTTTGCATGTGAATTTATTGGCAGGGTGGACCTACATTGGAGGTGCAGGACATGATTCAATGATTGGATGCTCAATTTCGGTTGTATCGATTTCACCTCTTCCATCACTGCGAACATGGATATCCTTGGTCTGATGAAGAATAGGCGCTATATTTCTGCTCTGTACAAGCAAATCAATTCAGTACGAAATTGTCCAGGGCAAAACACGACAGTATCAAATTGTCAAGTGCAAAACATGACAGATGCTAAGCGGAAGAGACGTGTTTAAACCGAAAATACAAGGTGAGGTATATGTTTACTAGCTACTTGATATTTGTGCAGACAGATGTCTGCCCGTTGCTATTTTGCAAACAAACAAAGTGATCGCAATTTTGGTGGAACTGCACAAGAGAATAGTATAGTCACTGCATGCAGTGCCATTTGAAAATAGACACAAAAAGATTGGATAGTCACTTCATGGACTGCACAAAAGTAGTACTGTACTATTTATTAGCCAACACTAGGTGCTTCATTGCTTTGGTCTGATTTTACAATGGGCATCATTTTGCCTAAGTTAAAGTTTGTATTCCGAAAATAGTCTCGCCGTGTGATCGAGAGAAGACCAAATCATATTGCAGTGGATGTTCCTCCATCATGTGTGGTTCATTCTCATGGTTCCAGCTGTTGGTGAAACCACTTACGTTTGCAAGAGGAATTGTAGACTTCACAAACAAATTTGTCTTTCACTCTGTACAGAATGTTGGCCCAGAGAAGCATCCATGTTAGTAGGAAGAACATATGTTTTTTCTAGATCTTTGCTTTTGGAGCTACATATTTGTATATGATCTATGAATCATTGATATGCATTAACATGTTGATCTTATGTATGGGAATCATACTAGTTGGTTGTGAATTTGGGCTACTAGTGTGAACATATTACAATGCCAGGCCTGTGAGTCCCGTGTGAACATTTCGAACGGATCGGCTCTAACTACTGTGCACAACATGATCCTTATTTCTGTGTTCTCAGTGTTTACAAGTTACTAGCAGTTCCTTATTTCTGTTCGCTCAGTGTTTACAAGTTACTGATCGATCACTAGCTAGCCTACTAATACGCTCCTAGCAGTTTTAGTTGCGATGCAAGATCCGAAGTGGCAGTTTTTTGAATAAAAATGCCTACCTCTGAAGAAACTGACATGCTGTTCTGAAGAAAATGCCATGTGAATCTGAAGAAACTACCAGCAAAAACGTTCGCAAATGCCTTATCTCCCAGTGAACGTTCATCCACTATTGCGATCCTACACATACACTATCCGACCAACTCGATCCTACGCAAATAACCAGCGGATCACACACGTACCTCATCTGGATCAATCGAGCGCACTCATTTGACCATCATGCCGACGTGCGACCCACCATGGACGGGACGCACCACTGACGGGACGGGACGGGACGGCATAGTCATAATTTCAGTTTTTCTAGTTTTCCACGGCAAGCTGGCGCGCTAAGCCATGCCTACTTATACATTGAATTCCGATTACCATGATGACCGTCGCGTTTCCCGCGACACGCTGGTTCACCTACCTTCCGCCTATAATTACTGGTTCCCGGCGTTCTCCGGTGGCACCATGACCTAACTCGCCCTATCCTCATAAGCCCCCACCCGCCCGACGTCGCTCGCCACTTGTCCTCGCTCTCGCCACATCTATCATGCCCCCGCCTGTCCGCAATAGGCGACGCCGGAGGCGGTCATCGCTGGAACTAGTGTTCAGTTTTTCACCGGAAGGCAGACGGAGGGAGGAGGCATTCTATCGGTCTTTAGATGGCAATGCAGAGTACGAGGACTTGTTGGAGCGCGACCGCCTGGCAGAGGAGCAGCGTATCACCAATTGGCGCCGCCAGTGGGGCATGGAGCAGCAGCGCACCAACGCTCTGAGTCGCGAGCAGAGCGCCCGCAACTGGGCCGACTACGTGGAGGCTGGCACCCGGCAAATAGCCCTGGAGGCTGTCGGGCACACACGCGTTCGCGACGCCGAATTTTACTACCAGCTCGTCAAGTGGGTTTCCCGATTAGAAGCCGAAGCTTCGGTGGACCACGCCGACATGGAAAGGGCCAACGCGCGTGAGCAATGCGCCCTATCGCACCTCTGGCAAGTCCGAGGCGAGGAGGAGGACATCAGTGCCGGCGTTTAGCGTGTACCGCAGATGGCGGCCGGCATCGTCTAGTTAGCTAAGCGTAAGTTAGTACTTATACACTACTAGAGTATTACTGGGAGTAGAAAGTTAACTTGGCTATGATGGTTGTCAACGTGGAAGTTCAGTACTCTATATCTGGATCAGACCTGTTACTTTGCTCTGAATGTTGAACTTTCCGTTTGAACGTATGAAATGGGCTGTTATTTTTTTAAATGGGCTGTATTTGTCCGCCACAGGTTTAGAGGCTGACTTGTGGGCCTACTAGG
The DNA here is from genome assembly GCA_011799875.1 of Thinopyrum elongatum. NCBI lineage: Eukaryota > Viridiplantae > Streptophyta > Magnoliopsida > Poales > Poaceae > Thinopyrum > Thinopyrum elongatum. The sequence continues at coordinate 428,449,787 of CM022302.1, forward strand.
TTGACGCGTACACAATCAGGAGATGATTGTACGTGGAGAGGATGACAGCAGGGACCCACCAGGGTCATGGCAGTACGCAAGCAAGTGCCTCCTTATTTCAAGCCAAAAAAATGGTTCCTCCTAATTGATTTCAGACATCTGGGTCCCATGCCATTGTCAACATAGTCAATAAACGAGAGAATTGCATAACGAGCGGTTGACACCAGGGACCCAGCAGCTCGCCCAGTTATTTTTTTTGAGACGGAAGCAGGGTGTCAACTGGGCTGTGCGGGGCACTCTGGCCTGTCTAGCCAGCCTTTTCTTTTATGTTTACCACAAGACCAGCCCAGTAGTTTTTTTTCTTTCTGAAAATGGCTAGCCCAGTTTTTTTGTTCTTTTGTAGAATACCCAACCGAGGCCGACTTGCTTTGTCAGCCTTGCTGGACTGCAAATCTTTCAAGACGAGGAGAGCTTCATTCGGCTTGCCCAGAAAATGGGCTATCAGTAATGAGAAATGGGCTGTACATTTTTAAAACACATCAAACCGGCAATTAGTTTCAAAATTCTTTTTTTTTCATTTTGAGATTTTAAATTCCATTGATTTTTATGCATGGACAATTATTTGGATTTTATATTGATATAAATTTATTTTTAAAATTAGTTTGAATGTGACTCGAAATTTCGGGATTAAAAACAGTTCGGACCGCACCGAAATATGCAAAATTTCGTATAATCTTTTAACCGTGGCCACAATATGGGATGTAATGCAAACAAAAAGAATATGGGCTCCAAAAAAACCTTAAGAATTAGCAAATGGGATGTAAATTATTAGAAATAATTGCAGATGGGTTGTATGCTATTTTCCACAGATTTGAGGCTGACTTGTGCGCCTACTATAGGTTGACGCATACGCTTTCCTAAAAAAAAGGTTGACGCACACGCTACGCCATGTCAACTTAGTCAACGCACGAGAGCAGTGAATGTTGGATGTCCATCCAACGGCCGTCGTGCTTTTTCAATCTCTTGTCTTCCTGCTCCAGCCGCTCAAACAAGCGCCGGCGGGACTGCCTGCTCCCTCCTCCCGTGGCCGGCTGTGCTGCCGCGCAGGCCTCGCCGCCCCACCCTACTCCCATCGCTAGCCTAGCCATCCCTCCACTCACCCACACCTGCTGTTATTCTCCGGCAACGGCAGACGAAGCAGTAAACCCTCGTACTCCCCTTCGCATGGGAAACAGCTGCCGAGTCTTCCCTAGCTCCGTGTCATTCCCTTCCTAGGCCTCGCCGTCGTCCACTGCCCTGGTGCTCTCGGCCTGGCATGGTCAACGTGGTCAATGAACGACATCCATCAGAAGTGGACTGTACGTGGAGAGGCTGACAGCTGGGTCCATGGCCACACGCAAGGAAATGCCTCCTTATTACGCGCAAAATAATGATTCCTCAACCTGACAGCTGGGACCCACTGGAAGGGCCTCTGTATTTCGCGAAAAAACATTCCCCCCGCTGACAGCTCGGACCCACCAGCTATATCTTCGCACGCAAGGAAGTGCCTCCTTATTACGCACATAAAAATGAATACTCCCCCTGCTAGCTGGGACCCACCATAGTGGGAGGCTGACTTGGGGCCTACTAAGTTGACGCAGACGATGGGCTTTGTCAACTTAGTCAATATGAACGATTCTAGCTCCAGTGACCGTACGATGTCCATCCAACGGCCGTAGTGCTTCTTCAACCTCTGGTCTTCTTGCTCCAGCCACCCAAACCAGCGCCGGTTGTGCCGCCTACTCCTGCCTCCCGTGGCCGGCTCTGCTGCCGCGCAGGCCTGACCGCCCCACCCTACTCCAACCTCTGGCCAGGCCATCCCTCTACTCACCCACTACCCCTGTTATTCTGCGGCAACTGCAGCCTCACACCGTAGCCGAACTAGTCAACCCTCGTACTCCTCTCTGCATGGGCATCCACTGCCGCGTCTTCCCCGGCTCCGCGTCGTCCCCTTCCTAGGCCTCGCCGTCGTCCACGGCCTTGGTGCTCTCGGCGCGGCGTGGTCAATGTGGTCAAGGAACGACTTCCATCGGAAGAGTACTGTACGTGGAGAGGCTGACAACTGGGTCCTGGCCGCAGCAAGGAAGTGCCTCCTTATTACGCGCAAAATAATGATTCCTCCACCTGACAGCAGGGACCCACCGGACGGGCCACTGTATTTCACAAAAAAAATGTTTCCCCCCTGACTGCTGGGACCCACCAGCTACATCTTCGCATGCAAGGAAGTGCGTCCATATTACGGGCAAAAAATATGATTCTCCCCATGACAGCTGGGACCCACCAGCTATATCTTCGCACACAAGGAAGTGCCTCCTTACCTCCCTTATAGCTGGGACCCACCCGATCGAACCATACGTAGGGTTGTCTGTCTGGTCACGAACGTGTACGTACATACTGGTCGATCGGTCTGTCTGCAGGCTGCAGCGATGAACCATGGCCGAGTAAGGAAGGGCATGTGTCGTAGTAGAGGCGCGGACGTATCATGTCACGCAGTCCCGTCTATATCGTGTACACGTATGTACAGCCAGGGTGCAAGAAAGTAAATACGGCCACGTACATACATACGGGTGGGGTCTCGAACGCCTACTCGCACATATGTATGGCCAGGGCTCGTGTACATGGAGAGGCAGCGGAGAGCAGCGATGGCGTCCTGTTCATCGGCAGCCAACCGGCTGGGTCGGAACGGAGAAACTGCGTCCTGTTCATCGGGAGGCAACGAAATGCGTCCTATTCATCAGGAGCCAACCGGCTTGGACGGAACAGCCGAAACGAGGCCTGGCGTACCGCAGAACAGAGGAAACGGCCTTCTGTTCGACCACCTCCGGTCGAAACGGGATCTTGTTCACCGGGAGGGGTCTGGCATACCGCAAAAAAGAGGAAACAGACTTCTCTTCGACCTCCTACGGTCGAAACAGGGTCCTGTTGATCGGGAGGGGTGTGGTGTACCGCAAAACGGAGGAAACGGACTTCTCATCGACCTCCTACGGTCAAAACGAGGGTCCTGTTCATCGGGAGGGGTGTGGCGTACCGCAAAACGGGACTCCACGGGCAATTGTTCATCCACCATCTACTGCCTCACTCCAGCCTCCACGGGCTACTATTCATCCACCGTCGACCTCCTCCAGCCTCCACCTGCGCTGTTCATCCATGGTGTCTCCCTCCTGCCTCCACCAGCTACTGTTCATCCAGCCTCCACCGGCTACTGTTCAACCAGCCCTCCACGGGGGTCCTGTTCATCCATCCTCCACCGGCTACTGTTCAACCAGCCCTCCATGGGGTCCTGTTCAGCCACCCCCAACCGGCTCGATCGGGGTCCTGTTCATCCAGCAGCAACGACCTCTCCTACCACGAGGTCCTGTTCATCCAACCCCCACCTGGAACTGTTCAGCCAACCCCCAACAACGCTCACTGTTCATGAAGAGGCAGCAGGTTTGATCGGCTTCAGTTAGCAGTAGTAGTGAAGGAATCCCTCGATCGGGTTCAGTTAACAGCCAGGGATCGATCAATCGCTCGGGTTCAGTAATGCGTAGCCAGTGCAATCGCTCGGGTTCAGTAAGCGAACGCCTCGCTCGGGTTCAGTTAGAGCCCAATGCCTTGCACACATGCGCGTACGTGTACGAGAGAAACGCGCAAACCTCCGTGCATCGCTCGGCCCCGACCACCCACCGTAACTGGGAACTCCCTGAAATTTTCCTCGCCCTCGCTTCTACCATGGTTTTTTCTGTCATGGACGGACCAAAGAATGTCATCCAGCTGCGTCTCCGGCCCGCCCATGATGAAAAACCCATTTTCTATCATGATTTTTTGTCAGTAGGAGCCCACCACATCTATGATGATACCGGGTTTTATCACAATTATCGTCATAGAAGTGTCATAAGAATGACAGAAAAAAAATTCGTTCGGCCCAAAATGTCACGGATGTCTTTTTTTGTAGTGAATCACCCTCGATGGTCCACACTTGAGGGGTTGCATGACAGAGTCATTATCAGGAGTGGTGAAGAAGGAATCACCCTCGATGACCACTACCGAATAGCTACTCTACAGGGTTAACATCAGAAGTGCTGATGAGGTACCACCCTCGACACTCGATAGTACGTAACTCTGCAGAGTCGTACAACTATGGGGGGGGGGGTGATGTGCGGTGTCAGGGCCTGGACATTGATCACGTTGATCGAGTCATCGAACATAAAGCGGGGCAACTGGGACAAGGTGAGGGGTCACTGATGGATCACTAACCAACATATACTAAGCAGTTTAGGATAAGCAGGTAAGGTAACAATTGCAGGTTACAAGATCAGGCTATGCATCAGAATAGGAGCAAACAAGTACAGTAGCAAAATCTAATGCAAGTATGAGAGAGAATGGAATGGGCGATATCGGAATGATCAAGGGGGTTTTCTTGCCTGGAAGCTCTGCCGCAAAGGAAGAAGGGTCGTCGTTGACGTAGTCGATCACAGGGGCAGCATTGGTCTCGGGGTCTGCCGGAGAGAAGAGGGGGGAAGAAATAGTAAATACAGAGCAAACAGATGCATCACTAAGCATGACATGACGATATGCAGAGCTAGGGGTGTTCTAATGCGGTACTACACGTTGCAGACGGAGAGGGAAAACGTTCAGAGGGGTTTTCCCGGCGTCTAGCTTTTTCCGGACAGACGAAAGAGTGGAGATGGTTCCATGTTCAGCATGCTAGGGGCATGTGACAGATGAACGGACCGCCTATTCGGATTCGTTGGATTTTTCTGAGCAACTTTCATATATAAAACTTTTTCATCCGAGTTATGGATTATTTTCTATGATTTTTCAAAGTTTTAAAAGATTTTTTGGATTTTAAATTAAATTCGAAAATACACCTAAAATACTAGATGCACCTAGTCCAGTGCACCCAACAGGTCATTAGAGGCTGACAGTGGGCCCCGTTGAGTGCCAAGTCAGCAGTCAACGTTGACCCATTGACTAGTCAAACTGACCAGGGGGCCCACATGTCATATTGACAGATCCATCTAACAATTTTTTTAATATATATTTTTTAATTCATTTTATTTTTTTATAAGGGCCAGCCCCACAAGGCAGTGGCCCTGGTTGGCCACACGGGCAGCAGGGGCACGCACGCATGCGCCCCTGCGCACGGCGCACGGCAGCCGCGGCGGCCGTGGGAGACAACAGCTGCGGGAGGCGGCGAGCCTGGGCAAGCTGTAAGAGGACGGCGTGAGGCTAGGGCTGGCATGGCGCGATGGGGTGGAGGCGGGCAAGGTGCGGTAGCGGGTTGAGGTGGGGCGGCCGGGAGCAGGCAGCAGCGCGGTGGCGGGTGGAGACGGAGCAGGGGGCTAGGGCGGCAGCAGCAGGTGCATAAGCGAGGCAGCGGAGGTGGGGCAGCAGTTGCAGGCCGCAGCACAGTCAGCAGGAGCGGGCGGCTGCAGGCCGGCGCGTGGACATGGCCTGCAAGTAGCATGAGCAGCGGGCATCGGGGATGGCGGCCAGGGGCAGCGACAGCGGGCGCGAGTGCGGTGGCGTTGGAGGGCGTGAGGCATGGCCCCAAGGCAGCGAGGCGCAGCAGGGAACGCGGGTGTGGCCGGGACCAGCGGCAGCAACGGCGAGCATCGGTGGCCGTGACGAGCACGAGCGACAGGGAGCTACAGCATGAATCCGATGGGGAAAAACAGAGGGGAGATCAAGGGGAGCTCACAGCGGTGCCACAGTTGGACTCAGGGGAGCCGGAGATGGTCGGGGTGGAGTGGAGTGGATCAACGATGACACGTGACGACTGCAGTCGGGGAAGACGGGTCGATGGCAGGGCTTCATGGCGTCCCGGGGCTTGTCCTGGCACCGGGAGGATGAGGGCGACGAGGGTGATCCTCTTGGCGCCATCCTGGGTGGCGGGGAGGTGACTGGCCGCACCGATGACAAATCCGATGGTGAGCGCGGCGACTGCGCCTTTCGACTCTTCTCCAGTTCGAGCGAGGCAGATGAGGAGGGAGAAGGGAGAGCTACGAGGGGGTGAGGCTAGGGTTTGCTAAGGTAGAGAGGCAGCGCCGAGGGGGCCTTATCTATCCCCTCGACCGCGGGATGAACGACAGCAGCGGTATCGGCGGCCATGGCCGGGTGGATGGCCGCCACGCCATCCCCCTGTGAACAGGAGGTTGAAGGGGGAAGGGGATTTGGGCTGGGCCGGCCATTGTTGCTAGATGGCCGATATGCACAGGGTTTCATTTCTATTTCTTGTTTTCTTTTTCTGCCAAATGAATTAGCTAATGCCTTCCATTTATTTAAAAATAGCAAACAATTTTTGTTTGAGTTGAAACTTGGCACATAGATCCAGTACAGCATTTCAAAACCACACACAAGGTTTCACATCATTTGGAAATGTACAGATATTTGTTTATTTTGAAAAGGCCAAGATAATTGTTGTTGGACCATTTATTAATTTCCTAGGAATTTATTTGTCAGGCAAATAGAGTTGGTTCCAACATGACAATTGATCAGGGGGAATTATAGAGTAGTACCAACATTTTTGTTTAGCCCTCTAAAGAAATATTATTTTTGACTTGCATTTTAAATTTGAAATTGACTTTGATTTTTGGACAAGTGGCAAATTGCATAGTAATCATGATGACATGGCCACCATTAGGGGGAGATTACTGTAGCATGATTCTCGGGGTGTTACAATTAACATGAGAAGTTCTATGAGAAAGAATTGTTGTTATGATGCTAGGAAAAGTGATTGAAATTATCATTGATCAAACTTATTCACTCTGCTAGCATTCACACTTGATAAATTATTTCTTTTATCATTTACCTACTCGAGGACGAGTAGGAATTAAGCTTGGGGATGCTGATACGTCTCCAATGTATCTATAATTTATGAAGTATTCATGCCATGTTTACAACAATTTTATCTAGTTTTGGTATGATTTGGATGGAACTAACACGGACTGATGCTGTTTTCAGCAGAACTACCGTGGTGTTGTTTTTTGTTGAGAAATAAAAGTTCTCCAAATGCAACGAAACTTTTTGACGATTTTTTTGGAACAAAAGAGGCACTAGGAGCTTCGTGGGAGGACCAGAAGGTGAAGGAGGTGAGCACAAGACATCTGGGCGCGCCAGGAGGCCCAGGCGCGCCCAGGTGGGTTGTGGTCACCTCGGGGCCCATCTTCACGTGAAACCAACACTACAAAAAAAACACTTCCGTGATGATACGTGTTTGTCATAGTAGGTCATGTTTTCTGTCATGCATGTACATCCATGACGATTTTATGACAGAATGAAGATAGTCATACGTGTGCTATCGTAGAAGTGTTCCATGACAATACCAAAATTATCATCACGGAAGTGTCCACTTCCATGACGATAAATGGCGCGTCATGGAAGTCCTTTCATCAAGGGTAACCGACATGTGGCATCCACCGTAACGGGTCGCCGTTAAGCTATCGGGTTTTGGTTTGGATCCGATAACCCGTTAACAACCCGGACCAATGGGGATTTTCCACGTGTAAAATTCTGATTCGCCGGAGTTTCCACGTGTCTGCTCAGGGTTGCGACAGATGTCGTCCACTCATTGGACGGGAGGCGCCTATGATACATAGACACGTGGCACGGCCCAACAGTGGCCCATTCAGGTGAAAAGGCCGGCTTGTTTGACATGGTCAAAAGGTAGCGGGCCGGCCCACGGAAAGCCTGTTAACGGCCTGTTCTCATATAGCCCATTTACAGCCCGCTAACTCACGACCCTTTATGACCTATCCGAATTAGGCCCAGTACTTGCATCTGGGCCGTCCAATATGATTCCAGCCCGTTGTGACTTCCGGCCCATGTATGGCCCATGATGTCTTTCGGCCCATATGAGGCCCTATGTAACTCTTGGCCCATTAACGGCCCATGGTGACACTGGCCCATAATGAACAGTGTATCGCTTTATACCCATTAACGGCCCATTATTCCATTGGGCCCTTTCCAGCTCGTATGATCTTTCGGCCTTCTAAGGGCCCATTTATTCTTGGGCTCATTTCCAGCATTCGATTACTTCCGGTCCGTTACTGGCCTGTTCCGCTTGCAGGCCAAATTCAGCCCGTGGTTAAAGTCGGCCCGTTTGTGGCCCGTTAATCCGGTGGACCTTTTTCTTAGCATCATCAAATACGGCCCATTTAAGCCCGTTATACATACCAGCTATTAACGGCCCGTTATGATCGGGTCATAAACAGACAATTTCCACTCTAGCCCGTTTACAGCCCATATTACGGTCCTTTATTGGTCCATAAATAGTACGGCCCGTAGAAGGTCCATTGATTCTAACACCCGCATGAGGCCCATTGATCCTACGGCCGTAGGAGGCCCATAGATCCTACGGCCCGTAGGAGGCCCATGGTCACTACATAACGGTCCATGGTTATTACGGCCTAGTTTAAAAAAATATTTTATTGTTCCCACTAGCAAACCGCGGAAAAAGAACTGCAGTGACTACAACCAAACAAATAAAGAAGACAATAAGGAAATAAATAAGCAAGCAACTTACGCTAGGCTATTACGGCTATTACACATATTACATCCACTGGGCATCATAGTTTGCCACCAGTGCAAATATAGGGAACAAAGCAGCATATTACATACACTGGGCGTCTAAATTGGCCACCAGTGCAAATAAATGAGCGGCAGCAAAACAAGTCCATAACTGAAACAACTTCACAAGAGCTCAAGAAACGTTATCCTGGGTATCCACCATGCTGGCAATAAGCTTAGCAAGCTTATTAGCTTTCTCTTGTTTGGTGCAAAAATCCTCCAACGCTTGTTGTTGCACCAGAAAGTATGCATCTGAATTCTCCAGGGACTTCCGCAGTCCTTCGGCTTCTTGTCACAGCACAATGGATCGATGTCTTTCAACTTGTAGTTGAGACTCAAGAAACTGAACTGATTCAGACAGTGAGTTCGAATAGCTTGTGCCAGTGGTAGTGGCCAGTAACTCGAACACTACACCAAGACAGGACTTTGGCGTTGTCTCACTATCTTCAAGATAGTTTTCCTTAGCTGTTTTATCAGCTTTGTTGGAGACCAACAAGGATGTCTCACTATCCTGAACCTTATCTGCATTATTTCCTTTACCATTACTTAATAAGGCACTCTTCCCCAATATTCTGTCTGCATTCTAAAAGAAGAAACAAGCAGACACATAACAGGTTTAGCATGTAGTATATGAAACTCATTTTGGTGAACCAGTTCATTAGTAAGGTGGACAGGATTAAACTACCAAGTCTTCTATTGCCAAGTAGTACATAATAAAAGCATCAAACAAACATATATCTGTCCTATGGTCACTGTATTGTCTTGCCAAATCAAAATAGAGACACGGTTCAAATCATATCAGTTCAAGACAAAGCAGCATTGAAAGAATACAAAGCGTGTGAAACTACACGGCACAACAAGATTTCAGATGGGTACCACGGGTCTACATGTACAACAACACTATTGGCTCTGTTGTGATGCTAGTAATGTGCATGATATGAGAAGTCAACTGTATACACAATTGAAATCAACAGAGCTATTTGTAAGAGCAAACTGTTAAAGAAACTTGCTTAAACATACCTATTGTGCCATTGGAGTTTCGATTGGATCCTTCAATTTAAAAATAAGTTTGTATGAGTAAATACAGTGATACAAGAGCAAAGTAGTATGCACGATAGCAATGGAATCTTAAGTGAGAACAGTTGTTCTTCAGGTTTAAGCACTTGTTCTACACGAATAGAGTACAGTAAGACGCAGGCTTATAGTACTTAAAAATAAAATATGAGCTCATAGACCTTACCACATTCTTGGTTCGGGACCAGTACAGAACAAGGCGTTCCCAGTCATCGTCCCGTAAAGGTGTCTCAGGAGAATGTAAGGGAATTTGATGAGTTTCTTTGCTAGTGAAGTATGTTTTCTTCAGGTAATTCCGATACTGCCACCAAGCATTCTTGAAGATAACAGAGGTATTAGCACAGGTTATCTCATCCTGAGTTTCCAAATCGGTCCTTCTCTATAGAGAAAAATGGGAAAATTTGTTGTATTATAACCATCATGGAGGTAGAATGTATGGGACAAAGCAAAGTAATTGCCATGCATAACATTACTTACACAAAACTCCTGGATGAACACCTGCAACTGGCATTTTCCTTCATCTTCAGTATAATATTTCCATGATGGGAAGATACGCACATAGGATTTAACAACATCAAATGCGATAGATGCTAAACTACGAATGGCTGGTTGTGCTTCCTCCATAGGAATAGGTGTACTAACTGGTGGAGTTGGGGTTCGCCATGGTAGTACTAGCTCTTTGGGCACTGTAGCTACCTTACTAACTGCTCTTGTTTGGGAGCTCTGTGGTGCAGATGGTGCTGTGTCAACAGGAACTGGGTTACTATCTGCTGGGGTTGGGGTTAGATTGGGTGAAGCTGGTTCTCTGTCCATCGCAGTAGGGGTACAATTTGCGAGAGTCTGGGTTATGTGTGGTAGGGCTGGTTCTCGTGCATGTACAACCGGGGTGCTATCTCCACCAAGAGGTAGCACTGTTTTATTTGAAGACCGTGTTTTTACTCCACTAGATACTGCCATCACCTGCTCCAATTCGAATGGCTGATAAACAGGAAACATAGTTGAATGTATAGACCTTGTATGAGAGACAGATGCAATAGATAGTGTGGAAAAAAGAGGGCATGAAATAGTTGACATGTATATTGTTTAACTAAAAAGGATAGCATGGCATAATTTCACATATATGATGTCTATCTAAACTGGATAGCATAGCATGACATAATTCAAAGATATGATGACTAACTAAACAGGATGGCATGAGATAATTATATGATGTCTTTAGTAAACAGGTTTGCATGGCATAATTCACATACATGTTATCTAAGTAATCAGGATCGCATGATCTAATTCACATATGTGATTTATATACTAAGGAGAGGGCATTCGCATATATGATGTCTGAACTAAGAACATGGTGTTGAATATTGTGTATATGATGTCTAAACTATGCAATGCAAGACACCATATGCATGGTATGAGCAGTATAACCATGCCAAGTTAGAGCATACACCTTGGTGGGGGAATAGGACTGGTCATTTGTCTCTGAATCCATCTCTGAGGAGCTATCGGGACCCACCAAGAGATCTGCTTCGACAGGTAGCACTGTCTGCTCTGAAGACCTTGTTTTCACTCCAGATTTTTCCATCACCCACTCAAATGGTTGATTCACAGGAAGAGTAGTTTAATGTACAAACATTGTCGACAAATGGAAATGTAATGAAGAAAAGGATTGGCAAGATATCATTCAAATATATGATGCCTGGTTAAACAGGATGGCATTGCATATTTCACATATATTATGGATGGCTAAAAGAGATGAGACTGCATAATTCTCATATATGATATAGAAACTAAACAGGTGGCATTACAGAACATGTCTAAACTAAGCAGATGACATATATGATGTTGAAAGTAGGCATTGCAAGGCAACATATGCATGATATGACCAACATCATCATGCCAAGTTAGAGCAAACACCTTGGGGGTAAATAGGAGTGGCCAGCTGCGTCTGAATCCACCTTAGAATAGATATCTTCCTCTGGATTACAATCTAGAGAGGGGGGGGGAGGGTTTGCCATTGAACCCACCATGGAGTGATGTCTGCATGACATTGTATTGCCGCACAAAACTCTTCTCTTTTTCTCTACATGTTCAGCATGACTGTGTACAATATCTGACATGCATACAAAAAAAATATAGTGAGATTATGTAAGGAGAGCATGCAGAAATCTAGAGTGATGGTAACAAACAGTGGATGGATCCAAAAATAATGATAGCAGGCTGATGATAGCTTTAATTTAATAAAAAGACAGATGATGATTGCTTTACTATTTGTTTCCCACCCAAGAAGAACAACATAGGCATACCCTAGGTGAACCAGATAATAGACAGAGATACTATTCATTGCTGCCTCGATATGTGCCCCACAAGTAATTTTAAAACTCAAGTTTGAACATTAATTTGGACCTGACTTGGAGTCTAAGAGGTGAACAGGACGATAAAGTAGCAGGTAATATTAAGCAATGCATAACATAAGCAGAAACAAAAGAGTGCGACCTCTCTTGTGGACCCGTGTACTCCTCAGGTTCATCTGCTGAGTCGAAGATGGTGATGCAGTTGCGGTGGGTGCCGGCGGCAGGGAAGGAGATCTGAGGCGGCGAAAGACGGTCAGGAGTAGTGATGTCTGGTTTGGTGGATGCTTCTGTCGATGGAGCAGCTCAGGTGAGGTGGACGACGTCGCGGCAGGAGCAGGACAAACCACACAAAGTTTTCTTCCACACCTATCTGTAACTGAAGTAATTCTGTAAGGGCTCCTTTGGCTTGCAGGATTCTAAAAACACAGGGATAGGAAAAACACCGGAACAGGATAGGAATGCACGTGGGAAATAGAGCATTTGTAAACACAGGATTTCTATCAACTTGGGTGTTTGGTTCACGAGAATTGGAAGAGCAGAGGAATGCAAAGAAACATGGCCAAATTAAAGTGAAACCATATGAAACCATGTACAGTTATTCTGCCACTAATGCACTTGGTCTTGCTTTCATGCATAGGATTTTGAAAAGTAGGTCCAGGTGGATGTTTTGCTCCATTCCTTTCAATGAAATGCATGAATAATTGAATAGTAGAGTGCCATAGGAAAATTTCCTATTGCTATGTTTTTCCTTCACTTTTTCCTTTGAACCAAAATAGCCCTAATGGATCGACATGAATGTAGAGTAATAAGTGATGCGACAAGTGTACAACCTCTTTGCCGTAGCCGTATCGACCTCAGCATCATCGGGTTGGTCGCTGAAGAAGTTGCGGCAGAGGTGGCTGTCGGAGGTGTGGAGGAAGATCTAAGGCGTCTGTAGACGGCATCCAGGGCACTGCTCTATTGTGATGGATTGTTCCGTCGTTGGAGCAGCTCCGACGAGCCGTAAGACGTCGAGGCTGAAGCAGTACAAGACAGACATCGTTAATCTCAAGTGAGATTCTAATAGCATCTCCAATAGACGATGTAAAATACATTGCCAAAAAGTGATAGATGTAAAATTTACATCACCAAAAAACGCCTGACTACAATAGATGAGGTAAAAACTATTGACTCTGAACTTAACTGTCGAAACTGAAATTTACTGTGGAATCTGAATGTTACTGTCGAAACTGAACGCAATGGTAGCAGAGAGGCACTTCACATGTAGTTTAGACCGCTCGAGCACTAGTAGTAGAGAAATAATGATCTAAATCAGTAGGCAATCGACGAGGAACACGGTAGCAGATAGCAGCCAGAGCAGCAGTGCCTGGAGGAGCAGCGCGAACTAGAGTCAGAGCAACAACTCGTGTAGCTGTAGCAGCCCGTGTACCAGCATCAGCAGCGCGAGCAAGAGCAAGAGCAGAGCAGCAACACGAGCGAGGAGGAGAGCAGAGCAGCAGCGCGACCGAGCAAGAGATGGAGCAGCAGCCACGCGAGCGAGCGAGAGCCGGAGCGGCAGCAGTAGATTCGGCTGGTATGGATGCCACCGCCGAAGGGGCCTCACACTGGGGGTGAACCTCCGTGGAGATGTCGCCCGCGGTGCCGGCTTCGAGGTAGGCACGCCATGGGGGTGCGGGATCGAGCATCGTCGAAGCCGGGATGTTGAGTTAAGGAGAAGGTGCGATGCGATGAGTGTACAACCTCTTTGGTGGCGCCGAGTAGGCCTCGACTTCGTCCGAGGAGTCGGTGAGGATGCTGCGGTTCCAGTGGAGCAGGTTAAGGCGACGCTGTTTGGATGGATCAGCCGCGATAGACGAGGCGCTCATCGGAGCAGCTCCTTGCAGGTGGAGGACGGGGCAGCTGAATCGGCGGGACGACAAGGTCAACGACGGATCCTCATCCGGGGAGGTGGATGAGGGAAGTAGAGCTGTTGCGATGGATGACATCGTCAGGGAAGAGACTCCGGCTGGGCAGCGGTGGGGTGGCGGACGGAGGAGGGTGGGGTTTCGCGGCTGGAGCAGAGAGGTTACGGCGGCCTGGGATTTCGAATGGCGAAAAGGAGGTGATGGGAGGGGGGAACAATGACTTAGGGACGCGCTTGTCCAAAATGTAGGGTGTGTTTCAAAAGTACCCCCACCGATCTGAACTAGCGGCCCTTTCGGCTCAGGGTTAGAAGGGGGATTTCGCATGTCGGGATTTGGCAACCGGAGGGAGTTTTCGCACGCGTTGTAATTTCGGGATAGCAAGGCGCGAGTTTTGGGAGCAGGATATCTGAATTTTTGGGATAACAAGGCGCGGGTTGAATTTTAGGGACAAGCCTAACGTGTAATAATGTACGTACCAAATCAATTCGCACTTCCCTCAACAACAAAAATAAAACTATTCGCACTTCCCTTATACAGTCTTGTCCCGTTTTAATGTACAAATGCTATTCAAAGCTATGAATCCATGTTATGTCCAATTAAATTTTTTCGCTGGCTGTATAATGCATGTAACCTACTCATACGAACATTTTAGTGTATTCCAAATGTCTATACTACCGCTGCAATTCGAACTAAATTTGAATTCGTTTCTCTATTTGAATAAGAATCTACAATCATGATTGTTGCCAACTTAAACCATCATTCGTATATTATCTTAACAACACACCACATGATTACTATAGAGATAGATATGAACTATGTGTACTATATGAACTCGAATTCAAAATTTTGAATACACTTGATGTTGATTCCAAATAATAGTACATTTGATGTACTAACTAGATCATCATAATCTAAACCATGTTTCATATGTACACTGTGTTTATCACACAAAGTATAGTGCCCCGCCCCCTACATTATGACAAGTATTTAGCCCAGAGCTGCAAAAGCCACACATTATCACAAATTCAAATAAATGTTCTATATATTATATGTAGTATAACATGTTCATAACCTCACCATGCGTATCACCATTATATATATTCATGCATGCGTCGGTTTAAAACACTATGATATCTTCTTCAAATATCCGAATCCACTTTTTTATAATGAATTATGATCTCTGTTCGTCTTTTACACCCACATAATCCTCTTCTCTTTGTAGCTAGCGCTAACTTTCTCTCGTGCATGCACATGCCCGCCCCCTCTCACCCTCCCTCAGCGTCCCCTCCATCGTGCACATCCGTTATTTCTCTTTAGGTCGTTCACCCATGGTGTGTGTAGGCCCTCGGCTCCTTCTTTCTGGCACACACCGGTCGATATACCTCTCTAACCAAGTGTGCCTACCACAAACACACACTTTCCCTCTTCTCTTCTCACCGTCCATGCCCTCCTATGTCCAATACGGTTCCACGCACGTTCACACTCCCGCCCCTCTTTTCGTCGATCTCATACTCGCACACTCCTCCCCCTCGATATAGTAGGCCTCTCGCACCACCTCCTAGCCGCATCCCTCTCCCCCTGTCCATCTCTCCGGACCTTATTTGCTTCTAACACATGCATGCATGTATACCTACTGATCTCCCTACATATAGCTAGGTCAACTATAAGTCTTTTTTCCCAAACATCGATCGACGTACCTCACTAGTTATGTCTCTCCCTTTCTTCGACACACGACGATTGATCTTCCTATGTAGTTACATCTGCTTACCACAACCATATCGTCCCCCTCATCATCCTTGCATACCTCCCGACCCGTCTCTCACACGCACGTGCATAGACAGGCAGACACCCCCTCTCTTATTGATATTGCACTCGTACCCTCCATTTGTCTAGTAGGCCTCTCCCACCATTTGTGAGAAGCAACTCCACCACCAACCCTCCGACACTCTACCTTTGTCTCTCTCCCAACCTTATTCCTCTGCTACACATATGCATGGATGCCGATCGATCTCCCTCAATACATAGCTAGGTCTCTCTCCTTCTCCACACATATACCAGTCGATCTACCTCTCTATAGTTAGGTCTCTGCCCCCTCCCCCCCCCCCCCCACACACATCGATAGTCGAACGTTGTAGGTAGGTATCCATGCCACAGAGACAAACTGCAGCTCTGCCCTCTCACATTCCAGTAGGCCAGCCGCCCTGTATCTTTGACGTGGGCAAACACAAATTCGATGGCACTCTTTATCGATCATGCACCCACACACTTCATCCCTATTTTTGATTCTATCGATATCTCACGTTGATGATCCCTCCACTCTCTTCTCGTGGATCGCTCCCTCTATATATGATATATCCATGACTCTGTTTCACACACATTGCATATGTTACATTTTTTTGTTTGAGATATCATCAACACATTGCCTCTGTTTCGCACAAACCATCTCTCTCACACCGACCCACGTACGTACCTGCACGTAAAGAAGAGGTGCATGCATGACGCATGTCCTCACGTCTCGTTCCCATCCACACCCGCGCGGGTACACGGTGGAGTTCATTTCTGTACGAAAAGGCAGCCCACGTGATAATTTGACGCATGTAGTGGTTGTTTACTCGAAGGAGGGCCGTGTACCACGCGTACACGGAACAAAGTTCGACTTGACGCATTAGTATTAAATAAAGTTATATTCCTCAATGGCACGTACAGGATATAAAACGATTGTCATCGGGGAAAAAGAAATCCGCTCCACTATATACAATGGAGCCTGCCTGTCGGGGTTTGTCTCTCGTCACACTATCTCACACAAGGCAGCGGTGGCCTCTCTCTCTCACCGTTGGTTACTGATCTGGAAGCATCCCGTCCGCCGGCGGAAAGGGATGATGTGCATCGTTTCTCCGTTCGACGGCGTCGAGGCAGCACGTCCCGATCTGCGGTACCCGCCGTTCTCTCTGACCAACCTCCGGCGCGGTAGGACCTTCGCCACTTGCGCGCTGCCGCAGTATGGGCAGATCCCGCCCGCTGCGGCCCTCCTAGTTACATCCCGATGACCCCCAGGTACAGCTTCCTCCCCTCTGGCCTTGCTCCACTGCCCATCTTCCCACATCGCTGCATGTGGAAAATCTTGCATGTGGATCTTCCCTAGTTCTTTGCCCAAAACGTAGCTCATCCGGCGTACTTTCCATATTGCAATCTCGTCCTCACACCGTTTTAGATAAACAACTGTGTTATTATCTTCCCTTAGGACAAGGAATATGCTTCTTTTTTGTCATCATTTTTGTCATCAACTGTTATTGGCCAGTAATTGTTTCCTTTCTACCTCTTTTTTGCAAATAGGGCTATCCATTTCACCTCGTTGCTATTGCGACCTTTTGGTGAACTGCACAAATCACTTTTTTCTTAAGAGTGTTTTGTGCAGTTCTACTAAAATGTCACATGGGCAACGTCTCTACATTTCAGTGTGACTGCACAAAGGGAGATTGGTTTTGCTCTATCCTCCCCATCCAACTCCGAGTCTAATCTTCTCCAACTATTTGCTTAATCTTCTCCAACTAGTTAGTCTTAAGAGAGACTGCAAAGGTGACCGACTTCTATTTGTGTGTTTATTATTTCATCAACAGTCCTCTATTATTGTAATCACACTTAATATATTTGGAACAGGGACGCTCGGCTCTATTTTAGTGGAACTGCACAAAATGATCGGAATGTTGCATGCTCCTCACAGCTACTTTTTTTCCCAACATGTCTTGTTGATTTAGACAGAGCTGGGGGAAGTTGTTGCCAATGAAAGCATGGATCAAATTTAATTTAACTCCTTCTCACAACTTTGTCTTCAGTTGTGATGTAAATATTAGCTCTGATCTGCTAATCATTGAGATGCATTAGCAAGGAAGTTAGTTTCCTTTCTAGTATTTTGATTGATGTTGTAACGAGACAACCTTCCAGCTGGCAAGACACACGAAACAAAAGATGAAAGCTTCAAAGCATTATACAATTTCATGTCGCTGGAAAATTATTTGTATACGTTAATTATGTAAACAAATGCTGGAAGCTTGATAGCATTGCCAGAAGCCATTCAGCATCCGGGTCCATGTGCCATGCACCAAATTATAGTGCACAACCGCATGGGAGACTCAGCCCGGTCGTTGCGCCGCACTAATAGTGAGTAATGAGCAGTCAAATCATAAGCCCCACCTTTCTCACTGTAAGTTGCTTGGAAGAAGCAACCATCAATACGCTCTTCTTTGAATCTGCTCATACTAGTATGAAGGTGCAAAGCCAAGTCCGCGTATGGCCTGTTGGTCAACGCGCTTCCTCTTGGCATATCACTGACATGTGGGACCGGAGTGTGAGCAAACCGATCTCAATTCAGGAGGACGGCAAAATGGCCAACCCCACTGCTCCTTGAGAGAGACGAGGAGCGAGAACACACAGACGGGCTCGCACGGAGGCCAAGATATATTCGAGCATGGTTGATAGATATTATCATTACATGTTCGATGTTTTTTAATTGTACTATTGGGCTGCCGTTTTCTGCACTTCTCCCGAATAAATGTGTACTTCATCAGAGATTAAAATAAAATAAGAGTACAGATGCTCCACCATGTGGTTCCTAGTACCTATATACTAGTAGTACTACTAAACCTTGCACTTGGCTCTTCGCCTCTTCGGGATGTCGAACAATGATGGTACTACAGTGTATGCCTCTGGCAATCTGACACCGAATGAACTGCTGCACGTCCATTGCCTGGGCGAGGGTAGGTTGCATTAGTCAAAAGCTTCTCCTCGTCCTACGAGCCACTGTGCTTGAGGTAGATGGAGAGGGCGTAAGCAAGCTTCACCTTGTCCTGCAAGCTTCTCCTCGTTCTGCGAGTTGACGGGACACACCAAAGTAGTGCTAGTCCATACTCCCTCCTTTCCAGCTAATATGGCTTAATCTTTTTTGCGGGTAAATGAGAGAGCTTTATTCATATATAAGCATTCTTAGGACAATCAGCCAAGAGACTGGTCACTAGGAAGCGAGGTACCCCGCGAAAAAAAAGGAAGCGAGGTGTTTCATCAAGCCAGCTCTCGGTCACATTCAAAGTGCAGCAAGCACGGTTCGCACAAAGATGCGCTGCAAGGTTTGCTGACCTGTTTACATGCTGAATAACAAAAAAGAGAAAATATTACTGAGCGCTCCTATTTCTAACAGGATAGGAGCCAGAATTAAGCGAGAATTGTGGCGAGTGTTCCATGCAATCAACTTCCATTATCACCTGCGAGAACCCTCGAAGAGAAGCAAATGTGTTGAAGACTGCTTTATCACAGATTAAAATAAAATAAGAGTGCAGACGCTCCACCGTGCAGTTCCTAGTAGTACTACCTGTACAGTACTAGTAGTACGTAATACTACTCGAAGTACTCTACTACTATAGTAAACTTTGCGCTTGGCTGTTCGCCTCTTCGGGAAGTCGAACAATGATGGTACTAGTACAGTGTATGCATGCTTCTGGCAATCTGACAGCAAATTAACTATTGCACGTCCACCGCCTGAGCGAGGGAGAGCTTGCACAGTCAAAAGTTTCTCCTTGTCCCGCGAGCCACCTAAAAGTGCAACTAATCCCCGGGTGGTTTTGGTAATTCATAACAACATATAGCTCATTGAACTAATATCCATTCAAGATTAATGTCTCAGAAAGTTCAATGATTGGTATGGCATGGACTAGAGATGTGGACCCCTCAAAATGCTAAGGACACATATTGGCAAAAGCTCAAGACTCTACATTTTCATTTTAGTGATCCAAGATCACATTGAGTCCATAGGAAAAGCCAGAAACTCACCAAGTGGAAATATGAGATGGTGATGCAGTTCTACTCCACAGCACATTTTTACCCGGATGGTAAAATTGCTTGGATGACTGAGGGTACTAGGTACCAGTCTATAGTTGCTGAGTGGGCCAAGCTTATCAATGCCCCTGAAGAGCAAGAGGATGACATAGATGTGTATGCCAAGCCAAGGAAAGGACACAACTCCATGGCACACATGTACAAGGAGATTCCTGATGCTTCCCTGGATACTCACAAGTTTGGCTCTGTGTACTATCTGCTGTCTGGACTGCCCACAATCAACACTATCCTCAGGCACACTTTGTTGCCCAAGTCTGGAGATGATAGGATGATAAGAGGACATTCCATCAATTTGCTGCACATGTTTGACATACCAGAGAAGTTCAAAGTGATGGCATTGATTGTAGAGACAATCAAGAGGACTGCTGCTGATCAAAAGAGATCATGTGGATATGCTCCACACATTCAGATGCTCATCAACTCCAAGATGGGCAAAGGCACATATCTCTTGGACAAGGAGCACCTTCCCTTGTTTCCTGAATTTGAAGACAATGAAGTTGTCATGTATGCTACACATCCTACTTTAGTAGAGGCTCAGGAGAAGAGGGAGAAAGCTAAAGCAGAGAAGGCAGCACAATCTTCACTTGTTCCAGATGCTTCAACTGCTCATCTCAAGACCAAGCAGGATCAGCTAAGCTATCTTCTTGAGGCCACTGTCAGAATTGAGAAAGGATTAACAACCCTGACTCAAAATCAAGAGAGTCTTGAGAGGATCATCGAGACAAAGTTTTATGATCTAGACTTGAAGGTCACAGAGATCCAGACTGTAGTTGAGCAACTCCAGGATGAAGCTGAAGAGAGAAGAGGGAGAGCTACCACCGAAGCTTTTCAGAGAGTGCCTAGGGCACAAAGGTCTGTCGCTATGCCAGCCAGTGACATAAGGGCTACTACATCAGCACCAGCAGCTACACCCTCTGCTGTCCCTCCAGTTGCTACTCCACCAGCTCCACAGACCTCTTCGGATGCATTCGTTGCAGGACTCCTCTCCAAGCCACCTTCACACTCCGGAGCTCCCGGCGATCGTGCTTAGAGGGCCGCATAGCACTATGCATTTTCAAGCTTTTTGGTAACTTGTTGCCAAAGGGGGAGAAAGTGTATAGATCATATAGGCTTCGAGAGAGAGTGTTTTGCTTCTTTTGCCTCTCTTGCTACTTTATTTGCTTGCTCGTTTGGTTGATACTCTACTTATGTGTGTGTGAGATACTTATATGATCATGTGCTTGATCATATCATACTTTAATGTTTGTGCTTGAATGATGATATTCTATCTCTCATATATGATCATTCATATCTTGTCTTGGTAATGAGTGCATATTTCATATTCTCTCATTTTGAGCGCTCCACCAAGATGTATGTGAAATGGAATAGTAACCCATGATCCTAATCGATTGTGCATTTGCATTCAAAAGCAAATTTTAAATAATGCACAAATTTAGGGGGAGCTCTTGCTTATCACATACTTCTCAAAGCGACGATGTACTTCATTTATATTATTATCTGTCGAAGCTTTGATCTATATGTTGTCATCAATTACCAAAAAGGGGGAGATTGAAAGTGCAACTAATCCCCGGGTGGTTTTGGTAATTCATAACAACATATAGCTCATTGAACTAATATCCATTCAAGATTAATGTTTCAGAAAGTTCAATGATTGGTATGGCATGGACTAGAGATGTGGACCCCTCAAAATGCTAAGGACACATATTGGCAAAAGCTCAAGACTCTACATTTTTCATTTTAGTGATCCAAGATCACATTGAGTCCATAGGAAAAGCCAATACTATTAAAAGGGGATGAGGTGTTGCTTAATGGCTTGCTTGCTCAAAATGCTTAGTGATATGCTCCAAAAGCCCTCAACCACTTTCTCATTTCCACATATGTCCTAAAGCTAAATTCAAACTCGGCCCCACCGATTTGATCTATTCGGCGCCACCGAGTTCACTTGACATAGCCATTGCCAGAAACCCTAATCAGTTCGGTCCCACCGATAGGGATCTCGGTCTCACCGAGATGGGATTGCAAACTCTCTGTTTCCCCTCATAACGGTTTGGTCTGACCGAGATGAGCGATCGGTCCCACCGAGTTGGCAATGCAAACTCTATGTTTCCTTTTCATAACGTTTCGGTCTCACCGAAATGAGCGATCGGTCCCACCGAGTTTGCCTGACCAAGTCTCTGTTTGCTTATTACTGAAATCGGTCTCACCGAGTTCATGTGATCGGTCTCACCGAGTTGGTATTGTCGGTCCCACCGAAAAGCCTAACGTTCACATTTTGAACCAGATCGGTCTCACCGAGTTTCACTATTCGGTCCCACCGAGTTTGGTAAATTGTGTGTAACGGTTAGATTTTGTGTGGAGGCTATAAATACCCCTCCAACCCCTTCTCCATTTGTGAGAGAGCCATCAGAACGTGCCTACACTTCCACTACTCATTTTCTGAGAGAGAACCACCTACTCATGTGTTGAGACCAAGACATCCCAATCCAACCACAAGAATCTTGATCTCTAGCCTTCCCCAAATTGCTTTCCGCTCAAATCATCTTTCCACCATATCCAAATCTGTGAGAGAGAGTTGAGTGTTGGGGAGACTATCATTTGAAGCACAAGAGCAAGGAGTTCATCATCAACACACCACCTATTACCTTTTGGAGAGTGGTGTCTCCTAGATTGGTTAGGTGTCACTTGGGAGCCTCCGTCAAGATTGTGGACTTGAACCAAGGAGTTTGTAAGGGCAAGGAGATCGCCTACTTCGTGAAGATCTACCCAAGTGAGGCAAGTCCTTCGTGGGCGATGGCCATGGTGGGATAGACAAGGTTGCTTCTTCGTGGACCCTTCGTGGGTGGAGCCCTCCGTGGACTCGCACAACCATTACCCTTCGTGGGTTGAAGTCTCCATCAACGTGGACGTACAATAGCACCACCTATCGGAACCACGCCAAAAATCTTCGTGTCTACATTGCGTTTGCTCCCTCCAAACTCCTCCCCTTTACATTCATATGCAATTATTTACATTCCGCTGCTATACTCTTAGAATTTCATGTGTAGGTTGATTGCTTGACTTGTGTTAAGTTGCTAAAATCTGCCAAGACATAAAATTGGGAAAAAGCTAGATTTTTATTTGGTCAAGTAGTCTAATCACCCCCCCCCCTCTAGACATACTTTCAATCCTACAAGTGGTATCAAAGCTTTGGTCTCCATTTGCCTTGATTTCCATAGCTTTGGTGATCATAGCCTTGGTTTCACAACCTAGGAGAGTATGGCGTCTAGCGAGGGAAATTACCACCGTAGAGGTCCTTACTTTGATGGTACAAATTTTGCTAGTTGGAAGCATAAGATGAAAATGCATATTCTTGGACATAACCCTGCCGTTTGGGCTATTGTGTGTATTGGCTTGCAAGGTGAATTCTTTGATGGGAGAGAACCAAATCGCGAAGCAACTGCGGAAGAGTTGAAAATGCTACAATACAATGCTCAAGCTTGCGACATCCTCTTCAATGGATTGTGCCCCGAAGAATTCAACAAAAGTAGCCGCCTTGAGAATGCAAAGGAAATTTGGGATACTTTGATTGATATGCACGAAGGTACCGAGTCCGTGAAGGAATCCAAGTTGGATGTGCTTCAAAGTCAGCTTGACAAGTTCAAAATGAAGGATGGTGAAGGTGTCGCTGAAATGTACTCTAGGCTTGCTCTCATCACAAATGAGATTACCGGCTTAGGAAGTGAAGAGATGACTGACAGATTCATCATCAAAAAGATCCTAAGAGCCTTGGATGGAAAATATGATACCGTGTACACATTGATCCAAATGATGCACAATTACAAAGATCTCAAGCCAACGGAAGTCATTGGAAGAATTGTTGCTCATGAGATGTCACTCAAGGACAAAGAAGAGCTTCACAACAAGTCTAGTGGTGCTTATAAAGCCTCATGTGATGCTCCTGCCACATCAAGTGAAAAACAAGTCTTCAATGAGGAATTGAGCTTAATGGTGAAGAACTTCAACAAATTCTACAAGAGTAGAAGCAAAGAGAGAAGTTCCAAATCAAGATCCTACCATGACAAAAGATCTTCTAGTCGTGAACGTAATTGCTACAATTGTGGAAGACCCGGACATTACTCCAATGAGTGTACGGCCCCATACAAAAGAAAAGAAGACTCACCTAAAAGAAGAAGTAGAAGAGAAGAATCACCTCCAAGAGAGAGAAGGAGTAGAGATGACCGTTATGAACGAAGAACCTCTTGCAGAAGCAAGGATTCAGAAAGGAAGGACAAGTCATCAAGGAGCTATACAAAACAAAGACATCAAGCTCATGCTGGTGAATGGGTATCCGGTTCTGACTCCTACCATCACTCCGAGAGAAGTTATCACTCCGACTCCGAATATACTCAAGATGAAGGTGTTGTCGGTCTTGCATTTGTGTCAACCAACTCCTATGATATATTTGACTCACCAAATGAAGGAATTGGAAGATGCTTCATGGCTAAAGGCCCCAAGGTATCACACCCCGAGTATATTGATTTCAATAGTGATGAAGATGATTTGCTAGGTGATGATGAGTTACTTGTTGACAATGCTAGTGATGAAACTACTATTAATCAAGCTAATCGAGATGAAACGGATGAAAATGATAAGAAGGAGATTGAGCGTCTAACTAAAGAACTAAACACTCTTAAGTTAGCTCATGAAACTACTTTAGAAGATCATCGAGAACTTTTAAAGACTCATGAGAAGCTACGCTTCGAGAAGCTCAACCTAGAGCAAGAACATGGGTTCTTAAAAGCTATCAATGATGATCTTCGGAAGAAAAGTTCTTCTTACATTGCCAAGCGTTTACTCTTGTCTACTTACATGCCACAAGTAAAATCTAGCAACAAGAGTAAGAAAGATTCTTCTTCTAGTAGTAACAATAATCATGCTAAATCCAATATTGTTGCTTCTAGTAGTTCTCTTGATTCCACTAATGATTCTCTTAGCCAAGTTACACTTGAGCAAGAAAATAGCTTATTGAAGGGAATTATAGAGAAAGGTGTTTACAAGAGCCTTGCCGGAAGTAAGCAATTTGAGGAAATTGTACGCAAGCAAGGGAGGCACAGGAAGAATCAAGGTGTTGGTTTTGAACGAAAGTTCAATGCCAATGGAGTTGAGTGGTAAGAAGATCAATACCCCAAGACGAAGTTTGTTCCTCAACAAGAGAAGTATGATCCTACTTCCTTCAAGGGGACACAAGCTCAAGATGATCTTACACCACAAGACCACAAGCTAAAAGGCAAGGACAAGCTTCAAGAGGAGATTGATGCATTTGAAGAAGCTCCAAAGGCCTTGGTCAAGTGGGTTCCCAAGACTACGTCAAGTTCTACTTCATCAAGTACATCTACAACCCCAAGGATTCCCATCAAGATGATGTGGGTCATGAAGAAGAAGAACTAGAGAGCTCATGAGGGTGACTCCGCCAACATACTTCACTCATATTCATATTGGCAAGGACAAGTGCAATCAACTTCCACATCTTGCACTAGTTCAAGGAGTCACAAACCCTCTTGTTGGTAAGTCAAGGGACAAGGTAACCTAATGCTTTCATGGACATCATCTTGTGTGTAGTTCACTCTATGTCTATGGATATCCTTGTTTGTTCCTTGTGGGACTAACCCATGTAGGTATTGAAAGTACAACTCACTCAAATGGATTGCTCCAAATAATCTACATCAACATTGAGCATCCACATCTTCAACATCTACATGAAGTCATCATCGAGGAAACCCAAGGTTAGTTCATCCCTCTAAAAAGGGGATATCACATCTAGGGGGAGCTTTACTCTAAGAATTGAGCTAAAGCAACTCTAATGGTGTGAACACAACAACGCTTTATGTAAAAGTGGTAACCCCACTTGTGCTTAAACGATGAGTATGACCTATGATCAAATGTTCTCATTTGACTCCTAAGTCAATATACTCATATATAGATGACATGGTCATCGCTAATTGCTTGATAGATGCTAGAGTGTTTGTGCATGCTTTGCCACATATTTCATTTGCCATCTTAGCATGCTAGATGCATAATTTTCTTCATTCAAGGACATCCATTTGTTGATTTGATTGTTTGGTCTTTTCTTTTGCCAAATGGATGGACAAGAATGCCTAAGTACTCCCTCTAGCTATCTATGCTTTTATCGTCTCAAACTCTATTCATACTACATCACAAAGTTTGATCAAGTCAGATTCGAACCCTCTGGGTGAGGAGCACTCGGAGCCACCGATTCATCATAGACATAAACTTACAAAACCTCTCGATGTATTTCGGTCTGACCGATTAATTCCTTTCGGTCATACCTAGTTCATTGAGTTGATCTAGGTTTCAATCTTGGTGCAACCGATTTGAATAGTTCGGTCTCACCGAGTTGCAGTAACTGCTTGTGATTCTGCATCTCGGTGCCACCGAGTTGCACAACTCGGTCCCACCGACAGGGTCTGGATATATATACCCACGGGTCGAATTTTGGAAATTTCTCCGAAACCCTTCGCCCGCGCCTGTCCAGCTCTGCCGACTCAAGGTCTTCGGATCATCTCCTCCGTCGCCAGCGACCTCCTGCCGCTGGTCTCCGCCGCTGTCAACGGAAACTTCGCCGCCGTTGTCGCCGTAGCGAGTTCACCACCGAGTTAGGGTATGAACTCGACCCCTTTGTGCAATCTTTACCTCTGATTCCTGCACTTAGGTCAATGCCATGAATCTTACCACGTTTGAGATACTTCTATCCAATCAAAAACTCCTTTAGATTAGTTTTGATTCGAAAACTTAGGGTTAGGTTTCCGCCGAATTCATCTTGGACCGACCGAGTTGTAGAAATCGGTCTCACCGATTTGGCCCAGGCCATTGCACTTGTGATTTTCGGTCTGACTGAAACTTACAAATCGGTGTGCCCGAGTTCGATTCTCTGTGAAACCCTAGCAATCTCAGAGTGACCAAACTGTGTCTCGGTCTGACCGATTTCACTAGTTTAGACTCTAATATTGGTTCGGTGTCACCGAGTTTAACAAATCGGTTGCTCCGAAATGATTTCTGTAGAAAACTAAAACTAAGTTTTTGACTCATTTGTTTTGCAAAATCTCTGCACTTTGTGATGCTCATCCACTTTGTCTCAACTATATCTATTCACAGGGTCAGCTTTCAGCTTTCAGCCATGTCAGATAACAGTGACAGCCAAAACAGGTCTGAGGAACAGGTTAACTTAAGTGAGGGCACTAGTCCCTCTGACAGCTATGATGATGGGAGCAGAAGTACTCCTAGCAACCTGCCTAAGGCTGCTACTAGGCAGAGGAGGAAAAGGAATTCAGAAGATGAAGATGAAGATTTTGTAGCTGATGAGGAAGTCACTTCAAGGAAAAAGGTTGTCAAGAAAGAGTTTGGCACAGGAGCTTCAACCAAGCCAGGTATGAAGAATAAGGCACCAGCCAGAAGGATCCCAATGTCCAAAGCCAGAGCCTCAACACAGGAAACCATTGAGGTCTCTCTTGAACCAAAGGAGGCTGGTGAAGGCAAGAAGAGGAAGGAAAGGGTCAAGAAGACCATGGCCAGAGTAATTGGCAGACCATCCATGGTCAGGGATTCAGATGAGGATGAAGAAGATGCTGCACCAGTTCCCAAAGCTCGGAAGGTTATGGGGGATGCCATCAAGTCAGGAGCTGCTCCATCAAAGCCCAAGACTGCCCCCAAGGCTACTACTGCTGCTCAAGCTTCTAAGCCTGCAGCACCCAAGAGATCAACTAGGAACATACCAGCTGCTGAGAAGAACAAGGCTCCAGTGCCTGAAGTGGAAGAAGAAGAAGAAGCCCAAGTGCGTAGAAAATTGAAGCCCAAGATCCCAGATCATGATGATACACATCCTGTGGCTGAGAACATGAAGCTAAGAAAGGATGCAGGTCTCAGGCTATGGAGGCAGACAGACCCATATGCCACCAGAAGGAGGACTGCTATAGACTACAGGTTCCACACAAAGGAACATCAAGATTTCAATGAGACTGTGCTCCTGGACAAGAAGCCCATAGTCAGTGATATGAGATGGGTTGACTGGACTTACATTGACAACAATGAAGATCACTTCCCAGGAGTTCATGATAGCTTCAGACTGACTGGAGTTGACAAATTTGTTGGCCAGAAACTCACCAAGTGGAATGATGAGATGGTGATGCAGTTCTACTCCACAGCACATTTTTACCCAGATGGTAAAATTGCTTGGATGACTGAGGGTACTAGGTACCAGTCTACAGTTGGTGAGTGGGCCAAGCTTATCAATGCCCCTGAAGAGCAAGAGGATGACATAGATGTGTATGCCAAGCCAAGGAAAGGACACAACTCCATGGCACACATGTACAAGGAGATTCCTGATGCTGCCCTGGATACTCACAAGTTTGGCTCTGTGTACTATCTGCTGTCTGGACTGCCCACAATCAACACTATCCTCAGGCACACTTTGTTGCCCAAGTCTGGAGATGACAGGATGATAAGAGGACATTCCATCAATTTGTTGCACATGTTTGACATACCAGAGAAGTTCAAAGTGATGGCATTGATTGTAGAGACAATCAAGAGGACTGCTGCTGATCAAAAGAGATCATGTGGATATGCTCCACACATTCAGATGCTCATCAACTCCAAGATGGGCAAAGGCACATATCTCTTGGACAAGGAGCACCTTCCCTTGTTGCCTGAATTTGAAGACAATGAAGTTGTCATGGATGCTACACATCCTACTTAAGTAGAGGCTCAGGAGAAGAGGGAGAAAGCTAAAGCAGAGAAGGCAGCAAAATCTTCACTTGTTCCAGATGCTTCAACTGCTCACCTCAACACCAAGCAGGATTAGCTGAGCTATCTGCTTGAGGCCACTGTCAGAATTGAGAAAGGATTAACAACCCTGACTCAAAATCAAGAGAGTCTTGAGAGGATCATCGAGACAAAGTTTTATGATCTAGACTTGAAGGGCACAGAGATCCAGACTGTAGTTGAGCAACTCCAGGATGAAGCTGAAGAGAGAAGAGGGAGAGCTACCACTGAAGCTTTTCAGAGAGTGCCTAGGGCACAAAGGTTTGTCGCTATGCCAGCCAGTGACACAAGGGCTACTACATCAACACCAGCAGCTACACCCTCTGTTGTCCCTCGAGTTGCTACTCCACCAGCTCCACAGACCTCTTCGGATGCATTCGTTGCAGGACTCCTCTCCAGGCCACCTTCACACTCCGGAGCTCCCGGCGATCGTGCTTAGAGGGCCGCATAGCACTATGCATTTTCAAGCTTTTTGGTAACTTGTTGCCAAAGGGGGAGAAAGTGTATAGGTCATATAGGCTTCGAGAGAGAGTGTTTTGCTTCTTTTGCCTCTCTTGCTACTTTATTTGCTTGCTCGTTTGGTTGATACTCTACTTATGTGTGTGTGAGATACTTATATGATCATTTGCTTGATCATATCATACTTTAATGTTTGTGCTTGAATGATGATATTCTATCTCTCATATATGATCATTCATATCTTGTCTTGGTAATGAGTGCATATTTCATATTCTATCATTTTGAGCGCTCCACCAAGATGTATGTGACATGGAATAGTAACCCATGATCCTAATCGATTGTGCATTTGCATTCAAAAGCAAATTTTAAATAATGCACAAATTTAGGGGGAGCTCTTGTTTATCACATACTTCTCAAAGCGACGATGTACTTCATTTACATTATTATTTGTCGAAGCTTTGATCTATATGTTGTCATCAATTACCAAAAAGGGGGAGATTGAAAGTGCAACTAATCCCCAGGTGGTTTTTGTAATTCATAACAACATATAGCTCATTGAACTAATATCCGTTCAAGATTAGTGTTTCCGAAAGTTCAATGATTGGTATGGCATGGACTAGAGATGTGGACCCCTCAAAATGCTAAGGACACATATTGGCAAAAGCTCAAGACTCTACATTTTTCATTTTAGTGATCCAAGATCACATTGAGTCCATAGGAAAAGCCAATACTATTAAAAGGGGATGAGGTGTTGCTTAATGGCTTGCTTGCTCAAAATGCTTAGTGATATGCTCCAAAAGCCCTCAACCACTTTCTCATTTCCACATATGTCCTAAAGCTAAAGTCAAACTCGGCCCCACCGATTTGATCTATCCGGCGCCACCGAGTTCACTTGACATAGCCATTGCCAGAAACCCTAATCAGTTCGGTACCACCGATAGGGATCTCGGTCTCACCGAGATGGGATTGCAAACTCTCTGTTTCCCTTCGTAATGTTTTGGTCTGACCGAGATGAGCGATCGGTCCCACCGAGTTGGCAATGCAAACTCTATGTTTCCTTTTCGTAACGTTTCGGTCTCACCGAAATGAGCGATCGGTCACACCGAGTTTGCCTGACCAAGTCTCTGTTTGCTTATTACTGAAATCAGTCTCACCGAGTTCATGTGATCGGTCTCACCGAGATGATGTTTCGCCCTAACCCTAGCGCATCGGTCTCACCGAGTTGGTATTGCCGGTCCCACCGAAAAACCTAACGTTCACATTTTGAACCAGATCGGTCTCACCGAGTTTCACTATTTGGTCCCACCGAGTTTGGTAAATTGTGTGGAACGGTTAGAT
Organism: Thinopyrum elongatum; assembly: GCA_011799875.1. NCBI lineage: Eukaryota > Viridiplantae > Streptophyta > Magnoliopsida > Poales > Poaceae > Thinopyrum > Thinopyrum elongatum. The sequence goes on from CM022302.1 coordinate 428,480,181, forward strand.
TTTGTGTGGAGGCTATAAATACCCCTCCAACCCCTTCTCCATTTGTGAGAGAGCCATCAAAACGTGCCTACACTTCCACTACTCATTTTCTTAGAGAGAACCACCTACTCATGTGTTGAGACCAAGACATTCCAATCCAACCACAAGAATCTTGATCTCTAGCCTTCCCCAAGTTGCTTTCCGCTCAAATCATCTTTCCACCATATCCAAATCTGTGAGAGAGAGTTGAGTGTTGGGGAGACTATCATTTGAAGCACAAGAGCAAGGAGTTCATCATCAACACACCATCTATTACCTTTTGGAGAGTGGTGTCTCCTAGATTGGTTAGGTGTCACTTGGGAGCCTCCGTCAAGATTGTGGAGTTGAACCAAGGAGTTTGTAAGGGCAAGGAGATCACCTACTTCGTGAAGATCTTCCCAAGTGAGGCAAGTCCTTCGTGGGCGATGGCCATGGTGGGATAGACAAGGTTGCTTCTTCGTGGACCCTTCGTGGGTGGAGCCCTCCGTGGACTCGCGCAACCGTTACCCTTCGTGGGTTGAAGTCTCCATCAACGTGGACGTACGATAGCACCACCTATCGGAATCTCGCCAAAAATCTCCGTGTCTACATTGCGTTTGCTCCCTCCAAACTCCTCCCCTTTACCTTCATATGCAATGATTTACATTCTGCTGCTATACTCTTAGAATTGCATGTGTAGGTTGATTGCTTGACTTGTGTTAAGTTGCTAAAATCTGCCAAGACATAAAATTGGGAAAAGGCTAGATTTTTATTTGGTCAAGTAGTCTAATCACCCCCCCCCCCCTCTAGACATACTTTCGATCCTACACCACCACGCGCAAGCTTCTCCCGTCCTGCAAGCTTCTCCTTGTTCTGCAAGTTGACGGGACACAACAAAGTAATGCTAGTCCATACTGCCTCCTTTCCTATTAATATGGCTTGATTTGAAATGAGATAAATACATTGGTTGTCACTGTATATTTGTAAAAATACGATCAGTGGACTTCATAATACGCTCATTGCGGTCAATATATACATTTTTTGATGTTTATACGGTCACTAGCTCACCCTGGCTGAGTATGTGGGTGCATGCACGTGTAGGTTGAGCACTTGAGCGTGACCGTGTGTATTCCATCTTGTGCTCGGACATGCATGCATTAGTGCGTCGCGCGCGTTTTTTCGTGCATGTGTATGTGTGACTGTTGCATGCATGCACGAGGTTGTAGTCCCTCACATTCACATGTTCATATGTCAATGCTTTGTCAAAACGTTGCATGCAAGGTTTAATCATTCGTTGTTCACGCATGCATTCCCGATATTAATACGTTGGTAAAGACAATTTCTTGAGGAAAATGAGCCCATGAATTGAGTACAAAGGGGACCAATAAACCAGGACGGAGGGAGTACTAGTAGTGAACCGGAAGTAGGGAGTAGGCACTACGTAAACAACGTGCAGTAAAAAAATTCCTCTATGCGCATCCAGTCTACGTGTCATGCAAGAAAATAGAGATAAGTACAAGTGAGACTCAGGAACGGTCATACATGTAGGGGGAGTACGTGCAGGGGCCACTTAGGAGCAGTCAAATCACACAGTAAGTTAGTCGGACAAAGCAACCATTAAAAGGTTGATATGGAGAGAAAAAGAAAACTGCTCCACTATATATACACTAGCAGGAGCCTAAGCTACAAGCCTGCTTGCTTGGGTTGCTCCCTTCACAAGCATAGAACGACGGTGGCCACACCGCTGGTCACAGATCCGGCCTGATCCCGCCGCCGGGGGAAGCGAACGATGTTCTGCGTAGACGCGGTCGACAGCAGCGAGAAAGAAAACCCACTGTCGGTGCGTCCCGATCGGGGGTCCCCGCGGTATGGGCTGATGCCGCCTCCCACCGCCCTTCTAGCTACACCCCGATGTCCCAGGTACAACTTCCTTTTGGAGCCGGCTTGCTCCACTGCCGCAGCTCCCCACGTAGCTCCATCTCCATGTGGATCTTTCTCTACTTCTACCGGCTTCTATTTGTGATGAGTTTATGTCTCATGAACTAGTGCCACTACTATTATTCTAATCACACTTCTTCAATATCTTTGCCAACAGGGATGCACAGCTCGATTTTAGTGGAACTGCACAAAAGCATCGTATGATCCGAGGGGGCCAGGCTTCTTTCCTTCGACAGGTTCTACCTAGCCAGGAAATTAAATCATGTTTAGGGTTTAGGGTTCAAGTCGTAGAGACCCCATCAGTAGTTTTTTTTGTACACACTCTCACAACTTTTGTCTTTAGTTGTGAAGTAAATATTGGCTACGATCTGTGAATCATTGAGATGCATCAGCATGCGTGTTAGTTTTCCTTTGTATTTGATGGAATGTTGTAACGGGGCAACCTTGGAGTCAGGATACATACATGAAACAAAATCATAAAGCTTCGTACTCCCTCCGGTCCTTTTTTGTATGCGTATAAGGCTACTCATAGTGGGGAGTATCATATAGTATCATGCATAAATTACATAGGGGACTAATAAACCAGGACGGAGGTAGTATGTGAGAGTGTATGGTGGGTCATGTGGTAAAATGTACTCCCTCCTTTTTGGTTTATTGGGCTCATCTCATTTTCTTAGTCTTATACCATATTACAAGTCTTATTTTCACTTCTTTCCACCACTTGTTCACATTCCAAGGTGCATTAAATTGATGCATGCAAGGATTAAAAGAAACCAACCAATGCATGTAACCATTCCTACTCATTTAGTGGTCATCCATGCATATATTCTAATTAATGCAGATTAAAGTTTGAGTAATTTTGTAATCTATGAGATACATTTCTCCACTCATCATCTGCCTTGGTTGATGAGATTTCAAATTTAAGCCCTATATAAACCGGAAAAGAGGGAGTACTACGCAAAGAAAAAAGGACCGGAGGTGTCGCATGATGTCCAAGGAATATGGTGATAGTGGGAGGTGGGCCATGTAGTCACTGGGCTACCGTGTTTCGTACTCCTCCGGTGTAAGAGTGGCGAAAGTTAGTTTTATCACAGAATAAATAAATAAGAGTGCAGACGCTCTACCACCGTAGTAATAGTGACCAATGAGCCGTCAAATAACATAGACCCGGTATAGTTAGTTGGACGGAAGAAGCAAACCATCACTCTCTCTCTCTCATGCAGTACAGTATTCTTTTGGAAACCAACGTTTCGTTTCGTTGGATCGCGCCATCGAGCAAAACCAACGTTTAAATCACGTCTATCACATTCGTGTCTCACCCTCCTCCACCCCATACGGTCGCTCGGCATGCCACTCACCGCAAACCGAGTATACGCAAACTTTCCCGCATGCTTCTCGATGCATCGCGCCATGGAGTACTAGCACTACTGGAAGAGATAGACGAGGAAGGGGAGGACAACTAGCTGTAGCATGGAATCCCAAGAACTTTTTACATGCATGTTGTGGCCGGCCGTGGTGACATTTGAACGAGGAGCAGTCGCGTGCACCGGGAAGAAGCGCGGGCGGCGCTTCCTCGACTGGCGCGCCGCTTCAGGGCGGTCATGAATGCGGGAAACAATATGAAGTGAGATAAATGCAGTACTACATACAAGAAGAAATGTACACACACTCACTCTACCTCCGACATACCCGCGAGTACACGATGGAGCGCATTTGTACACGAAGAGGCAGCTTACGTATGTAATGATTCGACTCTTTAATTTGTTCACTTAATAATGGAGGGTCGGGGACCACACGTGAGCGATACAAACTGCGACCTGGAAGCGGGGGCATGTTATTGATCGAGTTTTCTTTCTTGGTACGTTAGAAAAAGATTTCTCCGCCAGTTTTCGTTTATTTTTTCCGGGAACGCGCATATCTCTACTCTCTACTTCTACTCATATAAAAAATCGAGTTGGTGATGATGGTGTGCCTGCCATCCTGCAATATAGACCGTCCGATCTATATCTAAGGAATAGAAAGCAAACTATGGCAATTTTGCAAAAAGATACCCGCACCCCACTCCAAATTTGCAAATAAGGACTTCCCTCATTCATCTTTGTCTCCCACAAGATAAACAACTCGTATGAATGCATCTTGATGTTCCGTGCAATGCATGGGCCTCTTGCTAGTCTGAACAAGATGACAGTGTCCACTCTATCTCTCTCCTCACCGGTGGTCATAGATCCGGCCGGATCCCGTCCGCTGCGGGAGGTGAGGAGGTCCAGCGTTGACGTTGTCGCCGTCGGCGCTGGAGGAAGCCGATACGCACCGTCCTCTCTGAGACGGCGCCGACACGGACGAAGGTCCTCTGCACCCTTGTTCACTGCCATCGTGTGGGCAGATCCCGCCCGCCCGCCTAAGCCACATCTCGCCCACTTGAGGTATAACTTCTTTTGGATTTCATGCTTCATTGTACTCTGCATGCGGGTTTTCCTCTATACCACTACTCCCCATCTCCCCATGTACAGTAGCTAAGGTTCGTCGGCTGGTCCAACATCACCTATTTTTTACTATTATAGAAGAAAGGCCACTCCAAAAGTTGTCCTGGTTTATCATTTATGCATCGGCGGAGGTATACACGTTTTTTTTGACAAAAAGTACATGGTGGTTGTGCGGTCATTGTCCATATTCTCCTATTGCTGTTGCTAATCTAAAACTATCACTGGTAAAATGAAGCAATGCCCATGTAGAGGCATCGATAAATGCTTCTGTCCTGCTTTAGTTTTTTTTTCGGGTATCCTGCTTTAGTTCCCATCAAGATAATCATGATGCTTCTATTTTTTGGTGTACGTTTCATTAATTCTTATTGACAATTAAGATGCCACTGTTAATCTTGTTCCACTACTAAAACAAAGAAACGACACTACTTAAATATCATTTTTTATATTTTTGCAAACAGGGATGCGTATTTCCATACCCGGGCATGTCTTCCTCAATTTTAGTGGAACTGCACAAAATTGGATGGCCACTGTTGCTCAGTTCTTCCTTTCTCGATCTTGATTACCGAGAAGAGACAAACCACAATGAGGATTGTCAAACTTCATTGGTGCCTGACCCAAACATGATGCCAAAATGGATGATGCATCACAACACGATGAGCTATCGATGCTCATGGTTGCGTCTCATGGTTGCATCGGCTGGTGAAGCTGATCGATGTTCAATGAAGAACAGGTTGTCTTCCATCAGTGCTCTTTGCTTGTTACCACAAAGACTATATCTTTCATTAGTTCATCTTGGAGCAGTCGTTTACGTTGGTGCAATTTTATCACACAATTGGATATGAACCAAATGTTTCCTCGAAGAAGCATTGACGTTGGTACTAAGAGCAAAAGTTTCGTATTGATTTCTAAGCCTTCTCACAACTTTGTCTTCAGCTACCCTGTAATTTTATTTGTCCAGCTTTTAACTAAATATGTGGTCAAACTTTGTTTAAAAACATGGTGTGGACTAAAAACCCGGATGGAGGTAGTACCCCTCCGTTTTTATTTAATCTGCATATTAGATTTGACTGAAGTCAAACTTTGTAAAGTTTGACCAAGTTTAGGCCGAACACAACAAACGATAATTATTGAGAGAAGGCAAACTGTACATACTCTCACACCTTTCCGATAATTGAAATTAAAATTCTTTATTTGTACACACTCTCACACCTTTTCGATAATTTGGCGCATGTGTGGTTGTTCACTTAACGGAGGGTAGTGTACCGCACGTGAAGGACAGGAAGTGCGACCAGGATGCGTGGATCGTTAGTTGATCGTAAGTAGTTTTCTTCACTGGTACGTTAAATAAAGAGTTTCGTTTCATACTTACACAATTTAAAATGATTGTTATGGAGAGAAAAAGAAAACCACTCCACTATATTAGTAGTATACACGAGTACTATATAAGCTGGAGCCTCAGTGCTTGTTCGCTAGGGTTTGCACTCTCCACACTCTCGCTAAACTACATATATATATACACACACACACACACGCTGGAGGCTCAGCGTTCCTTTGCGAGGCTTTGCTATATTCACAGTCTCTCATCCTCTTCACCAGATCTAAAGAAGACTGTGTGGGCCTCTGTCTCTCTCTCCCCCCTCATAGCTGGTGAAGGAGCCGTCCGGATCCCATCGCACCAGGAAGGGGAGGAGGTGCAGCGTTCACTTTGTCGCCTTCGGCGAGGGAGGCAATCCACTGTCGGTTGCGCTGTTCTCTTTCACCCAGCGCCTATGCGGGAGGGCCTCCGACCCCTTCTTCCTCGCTGTTGTACGTACTGTGGGCAGATCCGGCCTCCTGCCGCACGCCTAGCAACATCCCGACGACCCAAAGGTATAACTTTCTTTGAAACCGTCATTGCTCTAGCTGCATGCGGATCTTTTTCGATTCTGTAGTTGAATATAGGTCTTGGTTCAAAGAGGAAAGAAGGGGGGTGGGGTGGAGCATGAATCTAGGACATGGTTCAATGAGAAAAGGAGGGAGGGAAAGTAATATAGACTGGCTATCCAGCCACTTTGTTGGTCGAAAAGGGGAAAAGGGGGTAACCCAGTACACACATCTGTAAGGAACCGATCTCTTTGTTGAAAAGGGAAAGAAATTGGGGGGTCGAGTAGTTTGTGCAGGACTAGATTTGCTGCCCTCACATAGGAAAAAGGTTCAAAGAGAACAAATATGGGACCAATGCAAATATGCTGCTTGGCAACATACTCTGCATCCACTGGTACGCATCGGTGCTATACAAACGGTTTTTAACCCCTTTCCGCGACGGCATTTGGAACCGTCGCCAAGTGAGTGTGGGCGATAGGGGGGTCCTTCCCACACGACCCAGAAACCATCAGGGATAGGGAGCCAAGATGCATATACAGTGCTCCTACTCGTTTGTGCTCACATTGCCATCGCAGTCGGTATTCTGTGGTGCTACGTTTACGATGCGCGACCCATCACAAACGGTTCACTATTATAGAACGTGCATGATAAGCATACAATCACACACATTCGCTTGTCCCAAACCGTATGCGATAACTAATTAAGAAGATTAGCTAATCGTCGTATGAGTGTCGGATAGGATTACGAAATGTCGGACCGTCGTAACATCGTCGTACACAACAACTATCGCACACACTATTTTGTGGTGCAACGTTTATGATGCATACTTCATCAGAAACAGTTCATGGTTGCGAATCATGTATGATAAGGCAACTATCACAAACGTTTAGTTTGCCCGCACCCTTTGTGATATTGTCTGACATCGCACATGCTTTGCAAACGGCAACTGTGTGCATGCTTGCACATGTTTCGTCTCTGTAAACCGTCTCGGATTATGGTGTATATCGCAAACATTTGTGTTTTACCAACCGTGTGTGCCGTAATGACCTAGAGAGCGTAATTTCACCATAATTTAATTGCTGCTATTTCAAATTGTACCGGATTTGAATTTGAATTTGAATTTGATTGTATGCTATAGCTTTATTCATATCCATCAGGTTCAAACAACCAATGCATTATTCGATTCATAGGTACATATGTTCAAGAATTACATAAGAACCAAATAAAGAATGATGAACCACAGTTGTATACTTGTACTATTAAAGACGGTAAAGAAAGAGGCGATATACATTTTGGTTGCTGAACAAGGTGAAGCGGAATGCCCATATTGTGCCCTCCTCCATGCAGAAGGCACGCACGACACTAGTCCAACCCCTTGTGATGGCCGACCACCCATCCTTCACGGTCTTCATGAAAACATCTACATAATCATCGTGTTCTGGTAGAAATACTTTAACCTTTGCATGCCCACCAATCATGTAGTTTGAGAGGTAATCTTGAGTAAACTGCTTTGGCAACCACTGCAAAGGAAAAAGATTCAGACATTGTCATCTAACACAACTCATTATGGGCAGTAAAAAAGAAGGCTGCAGAGTTCTTACTTACCATCCTGTAGTTCGCTGTTGTCTTGGATAAAGTGTAAACAAATAGTTTAATTGCCATCTTTGGACCCATTTTACTAACAATCTTTATCAGCTTCCTCACTTGATGCTGGTTCATCGATATCTCATTGCCCCATACACAGAAAGGTTCGAAGCGCAGATCTTTACCAATGACATACGTACCTAAAAGCACCAAGTTAATATTAGAAGCTAAACAAAAAATTGCACAATGATGTAGTACAACACTCTTTTATAATAACTTATAACATCCAATATACTCACATATTAGATGCATTAACATCTTATATTATGGGCCAGAAGGAGTTTACTGCATTCTTACAAATTATCGGCTGATTAGCCACTGTTGTATCCATGGGTTACAGTTAGTTTGAGCTAGTTCGGGCTCAAATAGCCCTAAAGTATATCTAAACATGAGGGCTAGTTTGAGCTAGTTGCATCTATAACCCACCCAAAAAAACTATCCAACCCAAGAGGTGCTAATTGGAGCTAGTTCTCCTAGTGCATTTATTGTCAATCTAACCCTGCCATCCAAACAACTCTTTGGATGGAGTTAGTTCAGGGTTAGTCATGAGCTAGAAACTAACTCTAACCTCTAGCTAAGTTGAGTATCCAAATAGGGCTATGTTGTTGTTGTTGCTGTTGCTACTCTTCTACGTATATCTAGACATCATCAGAACATTAATGTAACACTCTTCCTTGTTGCTATGTAGCCTAGGATTGCATATTTAGATATTAAGTACAGTGCATGTTGCTATGTAGCCTCATATATATTACATATGGCCCTAGTAAACCTAACGATAAATGGGTTGCAGATATATTCAGTTAAAAGTCCGATTCACCGATTAGTCCCTTATCAGCCCCCGGCCTATATGGTACCAGCTACCGATATCCTGAACAGTGAGCATATATAAGCCATGGGATGAAACTAACCTTGATGGAAAACAACAGTCGTTCCCAAAATTGTCCTGTGTAGGTACATCGAGAAGCATGTTAAGCACAATAGGCTAAACATCAACCAAAATTATCCATGGCAGACAAAATAATCTCCAAAAGATAGCTTCAGTGTGCAGGTTTAAGCACGCTAGTAAAGCAAAACAAGTGGAAAGGTGTGTTAACTGCAACAGGCCTAACATTTAACAACAAGCAAACATAGTCATTAAACTGGTATTGTGCCGGTCTAAGTACACTGGTTATTATTAAATAAAAATGGAAAGGCGTGTTAACTACAAGATGCAGCAACCAAATTTAGTCATTCATAGTGGTATTGTTGAAACTGGTACTGATGAAATTGAACTGCACAGTTCATACTTGCACATATAGAACATCACGTTGTGAATAAGTGGAATAAACAAGGCATACTATGAACAACCAAAGATAGCATTTGAAACTGGACATATGCTAACTACAAACAACCGAACAATCAAAAAACTTTAAAAGAGGCATATGCTAGCTATAACAGGATTAATAGCAAGCAAATATATGCATTCCTATCGGTATGTTTAAAACTGGATTTATGAAATGTACTGCACAGTAAATAATTGCACATATAGAGCATCACATTGTGACCAACTGAAATAAACAAGGCATACTGCAAACAACCAGATATAGCAATTAAAACTGGACATATTCTCACTACACTACAAAAGGGACTCGACAAAACAAATCATGGGTTTCCCCCTGTGAAGAGGCACAGCAAAACAAATCATGGGTTTCCTCACTTGTCATAGATGGGCTCGTTCCCGTGGGAAGAGCACGGACCCTGGATGCGCTCCATGTTATCGCAGATGGGCTCCTTCCCCTTGGAAGAGCACGGCTGTAGGGTGCCCTCCCTGATGTCGCAGACGGGCGCTTTCCCCTTGGAAGAGCAGATGGGCTCTTTCCCCTTGGAAGAGCCAGAGAGGGTGCCCTCCTCGTGGTCGCCGTCGATGAGGTCTGACTTGGAAGCTGTGGATCCCAAGCTAGCGTCGCAGAACGTGTCCTTCAGAAATGACAAAAGGGGCTCGATGGTGATGTAGGATGGCAAATTCTTGACAGCGTGCCAGAGGAGATCAGCGGCGGGGCGATGGATGAGATCGACTGCGGTTGAACCCGAGGGGTTGGGGGTGGGCCAGTTAACCTGAGACATAGCCCGCCTCAGGCCGTCGCTGTCGACGACCTCGATGTCATAGCTGGCGTCCGTGACATACCCGCATACTCTAGCCCACTAATTGAGTGTCTGCGGCCAGTAATGGTCGTCAGCTTCCTCGGTGACGTCGGGCGAAGAGACCGTGATACACCTCTTTTGGGCCAGTCACTCCTCGAGCTCCACGGGAAGCGTAGCCGGGCTTAGGCTGCGACGCTCTGGAGTGGGGGATGGGGATGGGGATCTGTGGGAAAGGGGGCGTTTGGCAGGCGTCATCTAAGAAACTCAGGGCGGCCTGGGTATGGAGATCGGTGGGTAAGCTGGACAGGCAAACTGGCAGATGTTGACAATGGAGGCCTTGCGGCGGCGGCGGGGACCTTGCTAGGGTTTCGAGCGAGGAAGGGTGTGTGTGAGTGTGCGCACGCCTGAGGAGGTTTTGGTGTGTGTGTGTGTGTGGAGGGGGGCGGGGGGTGTGTTTGAGGAAATGATGCGGGTACTGAAAATTTTATTACGCGGGGCGGGAGTTAAACGCGGGAGTGAAATGCCAGGGCTATTGAAAATTCTGATGATGGTGCATCGCACACGGTCCGGAGATAACAACCATGTGTTATGAAACAGAAAAACCCTCGAGGCGGGCAGATATTTTCGAGGGATGCAGGCGGGATTGGGAACAAGAAACATCACACACAGTCGAAACACAATAACCGTGTGTTATCAAACAGAAAAAGCTGCAGGCGGGTAGATATTTTTGAGAGGGGAAGCCTCATGGAGCCCAATGCACACGGTTAGTTTGAGTGAACCGTGTCTGTTGCGTCATCCGACATGTCTAATGTTCATAAATTTGGCGAAAAATGACGCGGGAGAGGGTCAGTACACGAACACACTTGCATGTGGACCAAATTTATGTATGAAAAGGGTGGTTTGATTTTCAAATACCAAATGCAACTTTGATGTGGCACCTATCTCGCAAAGCGCACGGTATTGCTTTGCCCCCACCCCCCCCCCTCGTGTCGGCATGAAGGAATCCTAAGCCTGAATGCATGCCCCCTCCCCCCCCCCAACCGAGGTTCACCTAGCAAAGTGCGAAGTAGCTGCAGCCCCCCCTCCCTCGTGTCGGCATGAAGGGAACCCTAAGCTATGAATGCATGCCCCCCCAACCGAGGTTCACCGCAAAGTGCGAAGTAGCTAGCCCCCCCCCCCCCCCCTCGTGTCGGCACGAAGGATCCTAAGCTATGAATGCATGCCCCCCCCACACGAGGTTCACCTAGCAAGTGCGAAGTAGCAGCCCCCCCCCCCACACACACACACTTTCAGTCGGCGGGCCAGAGAGGCATCTCACCAAGATGGATTGTAAAACGGACCAAGAATAATCTACCTTGGTCATACAACCTCACTCTTGTTGTTGGTCAAAGTGATGGTCGTCCATGCGACCCCGGAGATGGGCAACCTCGCCAATAATCACGCAAGTAGCTAGTCCCCGAATACAACCACTGCATGCGTGTGGCCCAAACATATGTATGGAGAGGTGTGTTTTTGAGTACACAATGGAACAACTTTGATGTGGCACCATGATTTCGAACTAGAAATCCCCACACTGAGTGAGGGTTAGGTTGACGATGCATATGTATGTTACAACACACTTCAAGCCGACGACGGGGATTCATGCATGCATGCGTGCATAGTATATGCGCTCAAACTTAATTAGGTCTGAATCTCACCATGACCTATACTACGATAACACGAACCAAATGAAGAATCCGCCATGGTAACCTATCTTGTTGTCGGTCAAGGTGATCATGGATGTCCACACGGGCCCGCGAATATATAGGCTTGTCGCCGATAACCACGCAAGGGAGTGTACCGTTCGAAGGCAACCACTACATGCATATGTATGGAGGTGATGCGTGCATGCATGTTTGAATACCATTTCACAACATTGATGTGGTGCGTGCGTCGAAAATCGTACACTCCCCACACAGAGCAAGATCGGTTCATGATGTGTCATTGTACTAGCCACTTCGACTCGATGGGAGGGATTCATGCGTACACATGCATGTGTGTGTGCTCAAACTGTATCATGCATGTCATCCCAGAGCATGACCTATATATATACCGTATTACAAGCAAAAAATAATAATCCCCTCCTAAGTCAAATTAACCTCTCTCGTTGTCAGGCAAAAAGTAGTGATGGACCAAGCGGGCCCACAGATGGAAAGCATCGATATCGCTGATAACCGCTTAAGTGGGTGCGAGAGGACAACCACCATCGCTTTGCATGTGGGCCAAACATATATATGTTGACCCAAAATGCACAACTTTGATGTGCCACATGCCTAAAAAACCGTAAACCATGCACCCACACAGAGCGAGGTTCATGAAGCGTACTACATATGATGGTCCCCTTCCCCCCTCTTCGACGCATACTATATGCTCCTACCGTAATACGTACAACCCAAAAAGAATCCTCATCGAATGTGAAATTAATTAACCTCTCCCGATGTAGGTCAAAGTGATGCATGCATACATCGACGATGGCCTCGTGGGCCCACAGATGGAAGCATCACACGTGAGTGTCCTAGCTAGGATAACCACCGCCTGCATGCATGTGGCCCAAAGAGGTGTTGTGTGTTGTTTGAATAGCCAATTTCACAATTTTGATGTGGCATGTCCCTCGGAAACCGAAAAGTCCCGACACTGAGTGAGGTGTACTTGTTCACGGACGCGTACGTATAGTATATATGCTAGTCCCCTCCCACCTCTTCGACGCGTACTATATACCACCATAACACAAACAAAAAAGATTCTATCTTGCTTGTCAAATTAACCTCACTGCCGGCTGTTCATCAAAGTGATGGACGACGACCTCGCGGGCACATAGAAAGCGTCACACGCGAGTATCGAGTGTCGTGTAGGACAACCATCGACTGCATGTGGCCAAAACATGTATGTATGAAAGGGTTGTGTAATGTTTTAAATAACGAATTCATGACTCTGATGTGGCACCGGCCTGCCTAACAAAACGGCCAACCCACACGGTGGCTCACAACTCGTAGTGTACTGCGAGCCACCCGCCACCCCCCCAGACGCACACACCCACACACACACCGTGAATCCACCGCAACTACGATGCATGTTAAATTAGTTATCCCGCGGTGAACATATGTTACCAAAGGAGGGACGTTTTAATTTTGAAAAAAAAACAGAGATCATTAAGATGTTTTAGTACATTAATTGATTGATTTTCTACGGGTATAATGTGCAAAAATCAAATTTGAGCTACATGCACACGTGACAGTGCACCTAAATGGATTGCAAAAACACATGTGTCTCACTCGGTGCATGTTTACTCCCCGTACAACAAATTTCAAACATTGAGAATCTTGATTTTTAAATTCTAGTACATCCAAAAGTTATTTGAAGTTCATGAAACTTATCGTGTTGTCAAATGGACACCAATACAAAGTGGCATTGTACTTTTTTTGTCAAATTTGAGACTAGTTTTGATGTAATCTTTATCTAATTACAAACGGGAGATTATTAATAATTGGGAACCAATATCCCAAACGGATTATTTATTCGAACCGTGAGCGTTAGACCAACAATGGATACGTGCCATGCTTCGGTTAAGCAATAAAGCGGCAGCATTAATCATCCAAATAGAAAAACAATATACGTGCCACCGCGCGACCCGTGTGCCATGCGAGCAGGCGTGAGTTGATGGGACGCATGCGAGCAATTCGCCGCGCAGGCAGACTGGGAGGCGTGCAGGTGTGTGAATTGACGGAGGCGTGCTCGCTGCGCAGTGTCATCGAGAGGCGTGCGAGTAGCTATGTGAAACGATAGTAGGCATGCCAGCAGTCCGGTGCGCAGGCTCACCGGGAGGCGAGCCATCGGTTTGAGCGTCGCCCGCCTCTCTCCCGCTACTCCCACTACTCCATATTAATGGTGCGCCTGAGCGGCCACACCCCCCATCCTCGCCACACACACAATCCTCTCTCTCCGCTTGCATCCTCGATGCTGCTCTCAGTCCTCAAAGCCGTCAGTGTATGAGGATGCCGCCGAAGCGCCCCATCGGAGGGAGTGGCGACGCCGGGGCAGCTAAAGCACCGGAGCACGGCGTGGAGATAGAGACAGAGGTTGCCGTCACCGCCGGCTAGTTAGCGCTGCACCCTGATGTCGTCGACGGCATTGAGCTTCCACAGCCGGAGGCGGAGTTCCACACCGACTCTGGTGATGACTCGGGTGACGACCCCGGCGACGACTCCGGCGACCACTCCGACGACGACGGACAACTGGTTAGTCATCTATACCCATTTATGTGTCAAATAGATCCTAGGGTTTCTCTGGTTACTCTTGCCTCCCGCTTTTTGGAATAGAAATCCTATGGTTATGTTCTCCCAATCCATGAAATCTGAGTAAGTTTCGTTACATCCGTGTAGTGTATTGATTGTTTGAATGGTACAAGTGATAAGTGATTAGTTGTTTCATCTGTGAAAATGATTTCTGCTAGTAATCCGACTAGGGTTAGTGTTCATGCTAATAATTCCTAGCCACGACTTGACAATTGATTTTGAATGACCTACATATGTTTGAGCCATTATTTTCTTCAAGATTGGTCTGTACATAGACAAATGTGCTTAAAAATCGAACCATAATCTCTGGATATGCATAAATAAATAGCCATAAATTCCTAATCCTACTTCACGGCATGTAAACATTGATTTGATGCCAAATTTGTTTTACTATTTGTATAGGTGCTGTCTGATGATGTGGACAGCGAGGATGAAGATGTCCAGAGGAGGTACAAGAGGCAAATCCTGAGGGAGCTTTAGGCGGGAATGCATAACAGGCGTATTAGGACCTGGGACGGCGGCTATCGATGCCCATTTTGCTACCACAAGCTTCATGACGCGTACCAAAGTGTTCTGGCGCATGCAAGAGGACGGGCCGTTGGCTCCTTCAAGCATAAGTATTCTCGCAGGGTGGCGCACGGCGCGTACGCTGAGTACCTGGAGAAGCTTCAGGATCATGCCAGTATGTGAGATGAGATGTGGGATCGAACTATGTACGCTTGAGCAATGCTTAATGACGGTTGAACTATGTACTTATGGTTGAACTATGCTTGTGTATGTGTATGCTTATTATCTATGTCTGAGTATGTTTAATCCATGTTTACTTATGTCTAACTGTGGGATATGGATGCAATCAGTTTGGTTGATGGAATCTACATCCGTCCTCATTTATTGGTCCCATTTGTAATTTGTGTTAAATGTTGACCAAAGATTTAACTGACAAAATGTTAGTGCAGGTCAGCAAAAATTATATCGTTGGATGTGTATTTGAACATAATGTTCAATGATATAATTTTTGGTGACATGCTTAAACATTTGTTAGTTAAATATTTGGTCGAAATTTGGTACAAATTACAAAGGGGACCAATAAACCAGGACAAAGGTAGTACGTCAATCACACACGGTTCCAAAAATTGGAACCGTGTGCAATGACCTTCATTTTGCCTGTTGCGTCAATCACACACTGTTCCCAAAATTGGAACCGTGTGCAATGACTTTCATTTTTCCAGTTGCGTCAATCACACACGGTTGGCTCTAGCAAACCGTTGCCTCCGAAATTCTTTGTGGGACAGAAAACCCTCACCACCCAATTCAAAAAAGAAAAAAGAAAACCCTCGCCATCCCCACGTCACAAAAACCCTCACCCCGCCCGCCACCCCCACCGGTACCCATTCACACTTGCACAAGCTCCTCCGCGTCTATGCATGGCACCACCTATCGCGGCGGTAACCACTTAGCTCGACGCCTGCAGCTGCCGCCAGGCTGCCGGCAAACCCCACCGCATTTCGCCGCTTCCGCTTGCCGCCGCCTATCGCCATTGACTTTCTCGACGCTGCTCGTGGTCGACCCAACTCAGCTCGGTTGGGGAATCTGCCGTACTGAGGGTTCTTTCTCATGGACAACAAGGTAACTAATTTAATGAGATATTATCTCATCTCTTATCCCAGTTCATCAGCCTCCTTTAATCACCCGGCCGAAATCGCCGTGAATTCATTTTTATTCGAGCTGATTTGAGGGTTTTCTTTCATTCATAGAGTGTACAGTGCGCCGACACATTAGGACTTTGCAGCCTCCGCCAGACATTCCATCTCACCGCACCAGATGACTTGAGGATGCGCGCGATATGTTCAATCTCACCCTAAATCAGTTGACATGGCCTACTTTCCTGAACATATTCTAAATATTGCTACATTTGGATAAAAGGTGCCACATGCACCATATACGTCAAAGGGGATTTCCATGACATCATGTTTACCCTATCTGTTATTTCCTGAACATCTTTTTATATTAGGCAAATTAATGATGTATTGTTCTTTCGATTACTCTCATATTTCCATGACATCATCTTTACCCTATCTGTTTAATTATAGATATTTGTCCTTCGATTTCGACTGCTATATAGTTCTTTCAATTTGGGCCCATATTTGCATGTTACCATATTTTCTTTAACAATCCTACCATTTTCTGTAGCACGTCCCTTGCTATGAAACAGAATCTGTAGTGCACAATCTTTCCCTTTACATAAATCAAGACTGCAGGGATGTCATACTGCACACAAACCATGGATTTACAATCGTTGCTACTGTAAGACTTGATGAACGTGGTGACTCCTATTTTGGCACTGGCTTTTGGAAAAAATTTCTAAGTTTTATGAACTGAAAGCTGGCACTAGAATTGCACTGCACATAAAAGGGCCTGGTCATGAGATATATGCTAACTTCCCCGACGATATCATCCGTCCAGACTTTGTTCGAAGTAAGTTTTCTTTTCAACTATCAGCATGTTGACTTACCCAGCAATATCAAATGAATTATGTAGTATTTAAGCAACCAATTGTTATTCCCATTTCTTACTATATTCCTACCTAATAACTTCTAGTTACCAATACACTTTTCTATTGCCCTGTTTTAACTAAATATTCCCTGTACTCCCATTTCTATCAGAAAGCGCCGCTGACAAGGAGACTCCGGAGGTGGAGAACGGGGCTGCCAACAAGCGGATGTGGGGCGAGCTAGAACTGGAAGCGACTCCAGCAGGCCTAGACTTCATCAGCAGCCTCCCCGATCATATGTTGACAGTCATCATCTCCCACCTCCCAATCAAATATGGGGCGCGGACAACGGTCCTTTCCCGGTGGTGGCGTCCCCTATGGAACTCCAGCCATCTCGACCTCATCGACACCCACGAGCTCTGCCATGCCTATCGCAAAAGCTTGGATGCGTTCTGCAAGATCCTCGGCAGTCACCTTGGCCCGACCAGCGGCCTTAGAATGGGCAAGTTCCGTTCCAACGGCAAGGACCGAGCCAATCTTGACGACTGGTTCCGATCCCCCGCCCTAGATCAGCTCGAGGAGCTCACTTTTGATGATGGGCATATGCGCTCGCTGCCAACGTCTGCGCTCCGCCTCGCGCCCACGCTGCGCGTCGCCAAGTTCAGGAACTGCCATTTCCCCCCCTTAATGATGCGCCCGCTCTTATTCTACCACAACTGAAGCACCTCGAGCCCGTCGCCGTCTGCCTCTCAAACGGTGACATGGAGCGCCTGCTCCGTGGCTGTACTGCACTTGAGTACCTTCGTCTTTAGGCGATCAATGGGTTGAGTACCTTCCACATCACCTCCATGACTCTCCGGACTATTTATGTGTGTTGCTGGTGCGGCAGGAAGACATCACATGATGTGTACCACGGTATGGTAATTAAGGACACACCTGCACTTGAGAGATTACTTGTAGTTGATCAAGAAGGTACAACAAGAATCAATGTCATTTCTGCTCCGAAATTGACAGTGGTGGGCTACTCGTCTGACAAATACTCCAAACTTGTTATTGGATCCACACCCGTTCAAGTACAACAGCTGCCTTCTACCTCTCCTTCTACAAATTAACATTATTTCTAATTTTGAAGATGTTTGTTCGTCTATGATAACCCACAAGTATAGGGGATCGCAACAATTTTCGAGGGTAGAGTATTCAACCCAAATTTATAGATTCGACACAAGGGGAGCCAAAGAATATTTGTATGTATTAGCAGCTGAGTTGTCAATTCAACCACACCTGGAGATTAATTATCTGCAGCAAAGTGATCAGTAGCAAAGTAGTATGATAGTTTTGATAATAGTAGCAGCAGCAATAGTAATGGTAATAGTGATAGCAGTATTTTCGTAGCAAGTGCAATAGTAACAGCAGTAGTAACTTAGCAGAAACAATATAAGATAAATTTGTAGGCATTGGATCGGTAATTTGTTGGATGATATTCATCATGAGACAGTTATAACCTAGGGTGATACGGCACTAGCTCCAGTTCATAAATATAATGTAGGCATGTATTCCGTAAATAGTCATACGTGCTTATGGAAAGAACTTGCATGACATCTTTTGTCCTACCCTCCCGTGGCAGCGGGGTCCATATTGGAAACTAAGGGATATTAAGACCTCCTTTTAATAGAGAACCAGAACAAAGCATTAACACACGGTGAATACATGAACTCCTCAAACTACGGTCATCACCGGGAGTGGTCCCGACTATTGTCACTCCGGGGTTGCCGGATCATAACACGTAGTAGGTGACTATAACTTGCAAGATCGGATCTAGAACATAGATGTAATGGTGATAACATAAACGGTTCAGATCTGAAATCATGGCACCCGGACCCAAAGTGACAAGCATTAAGCATGGCAAAGTCATAGCAACATCAATCTTAGAACATAATGGATACTAGGGATCAAGCCCTAACAAAACTAACTAGATTACATGATGAATCTCATCCAACTCCTAACCGACCAGCGAGCCTACGAAGGAATTACTCACTCCCGGTGGGGAGCATCATGGAATTGGCGATGGAGAAGGGTTGGTGATGATGAAGATTGAAGATCCCCATCTTCGGTGCCCCAAACGGACTCCAGATCTGGCCTCCCGATGAAGAACAGGAGACGGCGGCGGCTTCGTCTCGCGAAACGCGATAATTCTTTCTCCCTAATTTTTTTTGGAAAAATAGGATTTTATAGCGTCGGTTTCAGGGTCTGCGGGGCCACCAGGTGGGGACAACCTACCTGGGCGCGCCTGGGGGGCAGGCGCGCCCTGGTGGGTTGTGCCCACCCAGGTGCCCCCCTCAGGTGGCTCTTGGCTCGAGAAATTCTCTTATTTTGTATAAAAATTCCTCGCAAAGTTTCGTTCCATTCCGAGAACTTTTATTTCTGCACAAAAACAACACCATGGTAGTTCTGCTAAAAACAGCATCAGTCCGGGGTTAGTTTCATTCAAATCATGCAAATTAGAGTCCAAAACAAGAGAAAAGCGTTAGGAAAAGTAGATACATTGGAGACGTATCAACTCCCCCAAGCTTAAACCTTTGCTTGTCCTCAAGCAATTCAGTTGATAAACTGAAAGTGAAAAAGAAAAACTTTTACGAACTCTTTTGCTCTTGTTTGCATAAATAAGCTTAAACAGCACCCAGGTTTTCAGCCAAAATTATAACTAACCATGTCGACAATAACTCCTAAAAATTATATTAACTCATATCAATGACATAATCAGCTAGCGAGCAATAATAAGATATCTCAAATGGTAGCACAATATCAAAACAACCATGATATAATATGACAATAGTGGTATCTCGCTAGCCCTTTCTGAGACCGCAAAACATAAATGCAGAGCACCTCCAAAGTTCAAGCAGCGACTAAACATTGTAATTCATGGTAGAAAAGATCCAGTCATGATGCACCCAACATTAGCTACACACAATGCATAAGCATGACAGTAGTGCTCTCAGGTTCTGGCGCTTATTTGAGAGGGTGATGACACAACATAAAAGTAAATAGATAGTCCCTTCGCAGAGGGAAGCAGTGATTTGCAGAGGTGCCAGAGCTCAAAGCTTAAATTGAGAGATAAAAACATTTTGAGAGGCATACTTTTCCCACCAACAAAAATGACTTAGAGTTTCCAATACTTTCCATGCTAGATATATCATAGGCGGTTCCCAAACAGAAATTAATGTTTATTCCTTTTTCTACCATACTTTCACTTTCCAAGGCTAACCGTATCCACGGGTGCCCTCCATACCAACACTTTCCAAGGAATTTATTATTTGACAACATAAAGTAAATTCATTTTTCATTTCGAGACTGGGCATCCCTAATACCTTTGCCGTACTCTCGTGCAATGACAAGTGAATAAACACTCATCGTGAGAATAACACATCTAGCATGGATAAATATCGGCCACCCCTCACTGCCTCGCGAGCGGTACGAGCACACAAAAGAGAAATTTATTTTGAAAATTAGAGATGGCATATGCAAATTTACTTAGGACGGCAGGGTAATACCGCATATAGGTAGGTATGGTGGACTCAACTGGGATAACTTGGGTTTCAGGTTTTTGATGCACATGCAGAATTCCCACTTAGTACAAGCGAAGGCTAGCAATTAGGTTGAGAAGCGGCCAGCTAGAGAGCAACAACGGTCATGAACATGCATTATGCATAAGTAACATTGGATACTAGCATGAGTAGGATATGAACACCATGAACATAAATATCATAGAGGCTATGTTGGTTTTGATTCAACTACATGCATGAACATGTGCCAAGTCAAGCCACTCGAACATTCAGAGGAGGATACCATATCATCATACTACATCACAATCATTTTAACGCAATGTTGACATCCAAGATAAATCACTATCCACTCCTAGCTACTTATGTATGGCATGAGAAACTATAATCTCTAATTGTCATTGCAAACATGTTTAATCATAATGGGTTGAATCATGGATACTAGGTTAAACATATTTACAAAAACAGAACAAGTCGAGTTCATACCCGTTTCTCTCTACCACGGCCAGTTCCTCGAATATCGTCATTATTGCCTTTCACTTGCACGACCGAACGATATGAAAATGATAATAGTGCAAGAGTGCCGTGGACTAAGTTGGAATCTGCAAACATTTTATTCAAAAGGAGAAGACTAGGTAAATTGGGCTCTTTGTTAGATTAACAATAATGCATATGAGAGCCACTCAACATTTTCATCGTGGTCTTCTCCTCGGTATGACTCAATAAAAGAAAAGAAGTTCAAAAAAACACACTAAAATATTTTTGGAGTTTTTGGTTTTCTGAAAGAAAGCAAATAAAAAGGGAAAAACAAAAACGAGAAAACTATTTACACGGGAAAGCTCCCAACAAGCAAAAGAAGAACAAGGAAATCTTTTTGAGTTTTCTTTTTAGTACTACAACAATTTAAACTAGGAAGAAAAATCAAAAAGAAGCAAGAAATATATTTTTGGATTTTCTCAAAGTTTTTCAAACACACAAGAAGAAAGCAAGAAAATAATTCTAACATGGATAATACAATGAAAAAGTGTGGACACCGACAACTGAAATGAAATGTGTAAACATGAATGTAATGTCGGTGGAAATACGTACTCCCCCAAGCTTAGGCTTTTGGCCTAACTTGGTAATCACCAGTCGTAGAACCCATGAGGTCCTATGTTGAAGTGCTGAGGTACGGGCACCTGAGGGTCCCACTGCTGAGGCTCCTCCTGTGCCGCAGCCTGGTTGTTCCGGTAAGCGATGATGTCTGCAGGCATAATCCTGTATCCACCCCTGGCAATGGGATCAAACAAAGCAGGTGCAGGTAGTGGAATAATATCACAAGTTTTCACACTAAAAACTAGATTATAAGGAAGAGGAATGTCAGGATAATCGGCAGCAATAAACTGATGGTATTCCATAGCAGCGCGATCTAGGTGAACCTTGGTCAAAGGGTAATCATGCTGGCGTATCTGAACATTAAAGTGAGCTGCCAGGCGAGTAGCGTAAATACCACCATGTATTTTACCCTTGGATTTATTAATGTGGAGGCGGCGTGCCACAATAGCTCCCACGCTATAAGTGTTGTCGCCTTCTAGTGCACGACATAAAATAGCAAGGTCTGGGGCACTGAGTGCACCCACCTTCTCTCTAGCAAGCAAGCACTTTGCAAGGAAAAGAGCAAAATAATGAACAGCAGGAAATTGCAAGCTAGTTGCGGTGACACTCGACACTCCTCTCTCGTCCCCCACAGACATAGTACGGTAAAAACCTTCAAACTCTGCAGGCCTAGGCTCTACCAACCCACCATCAGAAGGAAGCAGGCATATTTCACAAAATTCAGTAAGCGGTATCTAATGGGGTTCAGCGTATAAATTAAACTGCACTTCAGGGGGATTATTCTTAGGAAGGAAAGTAAAACTTTGCACAAAGGAATTTGTGAGGAGATGATACTGTTCGCATTCAGCTTTGATGAAGTCGGTGAGGATGGCATTAGCAGCATATTGTGCAAACACTTGGAGGATTCCGACCCCTTCCATGAACGGGGTATGCAGCCATTCGCACAGCCGTAACTCCGCCAACCTCCGGGTGTGGAGATCACTGTCAGATGACTCCCCAATTACTCCCTTGGAGTTCTTCTTGGAAGCAAACTTCCTAAAGATACTCATGTTTTTCCTATGAGCAAAATTCTGAAATTTTTAGTCCACAAAATTTTTCTCAAGAAAACTTAACAAGATTGATAGCAACTACTCATAGGGAAGCATAGAGGCCATAGCAAGCATTCAAACTACTTAAAACTCTAAGAATTCAACATGCAAGCTCATCTACAGCAGCACCAAGATTAGCTAATTATTCAAAATATAAACAACTAAAGCAAAAACTAATTGGACACACGGAGGAGTCACATACCAAGCAACAATCCCCCGAAACAGTTTCGAAAATGGAGCTTCGAGCAAAGAGATCGAAATCCGCGGGTTTGAGAGTAAGAACACGAGAGCAAGAGCAATGGTGAATTTTTTCTGGAGGTAGGTGATGATGTGGGATGAAGAGATAAGTGAGGGGGGCCCACGTAGGGACCACAACCCACCAGGGCGCGCCTGGGGGTCCTGGCGCGCCCAGGTGGGTTGTGCCCACCTGGTGCACCTCCCTCTGATATTATTTGCACCAAAAATTCTTAAATATTCAGAAAAAAATCGTATTAAATTTTCAGGGCATTCTGAGAACTTTTATTTTTGGGTCATTTTTTTATTGCACGGGAAAAATCAGAAAACAGACAAAACATGGCATTTTATTTTATTTAACTAATAGGAATAGAAAATAAAAGGTAGGGACAGAAGGTAGTGCTCACTAAATTCATCAACTTCATACCTCTCAAAAATGATCCATTAACAAGGTTGATCAAGTCTTATTAACAACCACTTTCGATTAGCATGAAACCGAAGAACTTTCGTAAATCACTAAGTTACCTCAATGGGGATATGAATGTCCCCAACAATAAGCATTTCATATTTCTTTTTGGTAGTAGGTAGAGGTAGTTGAAAACTTCCAATAGTGATTGTCTGAGATTTTTCAATAACATTAATACCATTCACTTGGAATTGTTTCTTCGGAAAGTGCACCGTATGCTCATTACCATTGATATGAAAAGTGACCTTGCTTTTATTGCAATCAATAACAGCCCCTGCAGTATTCAAGAAGGGTCTACCAAGGATAATTGACATGTTGTCGTCCTCGAGCATCTCAAGTATAACAAAGTCAGTCAAAATAGTAACATTAGCAACAACAACGGGCACATCCTCACAAATACCGATAGGTATGGCAGTTGATTTGTCAGCCATTTGCAAAGATATTTCAGTAGGTGTGAGTTTATTCAAATCAAGTCTTTTATATAAAGAGAAAGGCATAACACTAACACCAGCTCCCAAATCACATAAAGCAGTTTTCACATAATTCTTTTTGATGGAGCAAGGTATAGTTGGTATTCCCAGATCTCCAAGTTTTTTAGGTACTCCATCCTTAAGAGTGTAATTAGCAAGCATGGTGGAGATTTCAGCTTCCGGTATTTTTCTCTTATTAGTGATGATGTCCTTCATGTACTTTGCATAAGGAGGCATTTTCAAGATATCAGTCAAGCGAGTACGCAAAAAGACTGGCCTCAGCATTTCAGCAAAGCGTTCAAATTCTTCATCATCTTTCTTTTTAGTTGTCTTAGGTGGAAAAGGCATAGGTTTTTGAACCCACGGTTCTCTTTCCTTACTGTGTTTTCTAGCAACAAAGTCTCTTTTATCATATCTTTTATTCTTAGGTTGTGGGTTATCAAGATCAACTGCTGGTTCTATCTCAACATCATTGTCTGGTTCTTTATTATTTGTTTAAGTTTCTTCATGAACCTCATCATTATCTTTTTCATTATTAGAAGGTGAGTGTTCACTACCAGATTGAGTTTCAGCATCAGAGATAGAAACTTCATTATCATTATCAGGAGGTTTTTCTACTTCAGGTTCACTAGAGGCATGCAAAGTCCTATCATTTTTCTTCTTCTTTTTCTTTTTAAAAGGACTACGTGCATCGGTGTCAACTCTTTGAGAGTCTTGTTCAATTATTTTTGGGTGTCCCTCAGGATAAAGTGATTCCTGAGTCATTCTACCTCCTCTAGTCATTACTCTAACAGCATGATCATTGATATTATTGTTCATTTCATCTAACAATTCTCTTTGAGATTTAGCAACTTGTTCTAACTGAGTTTGAACCATAGAAGCATGCTTCCCTACACCTCTAACATCATTTGAGATTCTAAATAACAAGTCACTCAAGCGAGCAATCATATCAGAATTATATTTCAACTGTTTCATAACATTTGCATTGAAGTGATCTTGCTTTCTAATGTAGTTTTCAAACTCATAAAGGTATTGGCTAGGGTGCATATTGTGAGGATTATCATTATCATTGAATTTCATTAGAGAATTTACCTCTACCACCTTAGGTGGTGGTGGTGTATCAAGCCCATATATTTCTTCAATAGGAGGTAAAATTTTGACATCCTCGGCTTTAATACCTTTTTCCTTCATAGATTTCTTTGCCTCTTGCATATCTTCAGGACTGAGATATAAAATACCCCTCTTCTTCGGAGTGGGTTTAGGCGGTGGTTCAGGAAGAGTCCAATCATCATTGTTTTTCAATATTTATTCAATAATTCTTCAGCTTGTCCAATAGTTCGTTCCCTGAAAACACAACCAGCACAACTATCTAGGAAATCCCTAGAAGCATCGGTTAGTCCATTATAGAAGATATCAAGTATTTCATTTTTCTTAAGAGGATGATCAGGCAAAGCATTAAGTAACTGGCAAAGCCTCCCCCAAGCTTGTGGGAGACTCTCTTCTTCAATTTGCACAAAGTTAAATATTTCCTGTAAGGCAGCTTGTTTCTTATGAGCAGGAAAATATTTTTCAGAGAAGTAATAAATCATATCCTGGGGACTACGCACACAACCAGGAGCAAGAGTATTGTACCAAGGTTTAGCATCACCCTTTAATGAGAACGGAAATAATTTGAGAATATAGTAATAGCGAGTTTTCTCATCATGAGTAAAAAGGGTGGCTATGTCATTCAACTTAGTAAGATGTGCCACAACAGTCTCAGTTTCATAACCATGGAAAGGATCAAATTCAACCAAAGTAATTAACTCTGGGTCGACAGAGAATTCATAATCCTTATCATCAATAAAGATTGGTGAGGTAGCAAACTTAGGATCATATTGCATTCTAGCATTCAGAGATTTTTATTTATACTTGCATAATAATTTCTCTAGATCATCTCTATCCTTACAAGCAAGAATATCTCTAGTTGTCTCCTCATTCATAACATAACCTTCTGGTACCTTAGGCAATTCATATCTAGGAGGGCTAGTTCTAGTAGGTGTTTCAATAGTTTCAGTTTCAAGCTCATCATCAGATTCAACAACATCATGTTGTCTTACTCTAGCAATTTGTTCATCAAGAAATTCACCTAATGGCACATCATCATCAAGCAAGGTACTAGCATCATCATAAGCATCATTCATCGCAGAAGTAGCATCATCAATAACTTGCGACACATAAGGATTAGTAGCATGTGGTGGTGTTGCAAGTTTACTTATAACAAAAGGTGAATCTAAAGCGGAGCTGGATGGCAGTTCCTTACCTCCCCTCGTCTTAGAGGGAAAAATCTTAGTCTTAGCATCCTTCAGATTCTTCATAGTGAATAATTGATAATAATCCCAAGTGACTCAACAAATATAGCTATGCTCCCCGGCAACGGCGCCAGAAAAAGGTCTTGATAACCCACAAGTATAGGGGATCGCAACAGTTTTCGAGGGTAGAGTATTCAACCCAAATTTATAGATTCGACACAAGGGGAGCCAAAGAATATTTGTAAGTATTAGCAGCTGAGTTGTCAATTCAACCACACCTGGAGATTAATTATCTGCAGCAAAGTGATCAGTAGCAAAGTAGTATGATAGTTTTGATAATAGTAGCAGCAGCAATAGTAATGGTAACAGTGATAGCAGTAGTTTCGTAGCAAGTGCAATAGTAACTTAGCAGAAACAATATAAGATAAATTCATAGGCATTGGATCAGTAATTTGTTGGATGATATTCATCATGAGACAGTTATAACCTAGGGCGATACGGCACTAGCTCCAGTTCATAAATATAATGTAGGCATGTATTCCGTAAATAGTCATACGTGCTTATGGAAAGAACTTGCATGACATCTTTTGTCCTACCCTCCCATGGCAGCGGGGTCCATATTGGAAACTAAGGGATATTAAGGCCTCCTTTTAATAGAGAACCGGAACAAAGCATTAACACACGGTGAATACATGAACTCCTCAAACTACGGTCATCACCGGGAGTGGTCCCGACTATTGTCACTCCGTGGTTGCCGGATCATAACACGTAGTAGGTGACTATAACTTGCAAGATCGGATCTAGAACATAGATATAATGGTGATAACATAAATGGTTCAGATCTGAAATCATGGCACCCAGGCCCAAAGTGACAAGCATTAAGCATGGCAAAGACATAGCAACATCAATCTCAGAACATAATGGATACTAGGGATCAAGCCCTATCAAAACTAACTCGATTACATGATGAATCTCATCCAACTCCTCACCGACCAGCGAGCCTACGAAGGAATTACTCACTCCCGGTGGGGAGCATCATGGAATTGGCAATGGAGAAGGGTTGGTGGTGACGAAGATCGAAGATCCCCCTCTCCGGAGCCCCAAACGGACTCCAGATCTGGCCTCCCGATGAAGAACAGGAGACGGCGGCGGCTTCATCTTGCGAAACGTGATAATTCTTTCTTCCTAATTTTTTTCTGGAAAAATAGGATTTTATAGCGTCGGTTTCAGGGTCTGCGGGGCCACCAGTTGGGGACAACCCACCTGGGCGGGCCTGGGGGGGCAGGCGCGCCCTGGTGGGTTGTGCCCACCCAGGTGCCCCCCTCAGGTGGCTCTTGGCTCCAGAAATTCTCTTATTTTGTATAAAAATTCCTCGCAAACTTTCGTTCCATTCCGAGAACTTTTATTTCTGCACAAAAACAACACCATGGTAGTTATGTTGAAAACAGCGTCAGTTCGGGGTTAGTTTCATTCAAATCATGCAAATTAGAGTTCAAAACAAGAAGAAAAGTGTTAGGAAAAGTAGATACGTTGGAGACATATTAGTATGTCATTCAGAAAATGATTCCGACAAGCTTGACCCCGAAACTGCGCACAGTGAAGGTCTTGGCACTAGAATCTATCGGCCCCAACCTGGAGCAAGTTGTCAGTTTCCTGAGATGCTTTCCATGCCTGGAGAAGCAATATATCGAGGTGATGTTCCTTTCCTGTTAAATGTTAACCATAAGGGAGTTCAATTTGTGACACCTTTTTCCAAGTTTACAATGACAATGTACTACGATTTCTGAAGGATTCTTTTGGAGGATTTCAGTACATACATGCCCCCCCCCCATATTGGTTGCTTGATCCATTTGGTTACAATCCATATGCATTTCTCCTTTGGATTCATCTGTACTAGTTTTCTTAGGGAACTTTTCATCCCCTCCAACCTCTTGTGAAGATCGAAGATGGCATGTTAATGCCCATGTTAATCATGTCAGATCGAAGATGGCATGTTAGTGCATTTTACAAATCCTGCAAACCAAATAGGCCTGTAGTAGTGTTCAAAACTGCATGTACGCACTAACACGTTTTCTTCTTTTGCAGATAAGATTAGGCCCAGTGGTGGATAATGTGATACAATATAACAATCACGTCGAATGCCTAGATCTGCATCTCTCAGAAATTACTTTGAACTCCTACCGAGGGACCTTACCGGAGATTATATTCGTCAGGTTCTTTGTTGTCAAAGCAAGGGTGCTGAAGGTAATGAGGTTTGCCCTACATTTATTTCGCAAAAATGAATGGTTTGTTGATCAGCGCCGGCGCCTGAGGCAGAATGGAATAGGCTCAAAAAATGCTGAATTTCATTTTGGAACTTCAGATGACAGAGTAATCAGAAGTCATCGTGTCAACCCCATACATGACTTCTCAGTGGCTGACCCCTTTGCAAAAATTGTGAGGTTTCGAAACCAGACTTAGAAGTGGTAATATTAGTTTGAACCTCTCTGATATCCATGTTTAGCGGATCAGCGCAAGCGTTTGCAGCTGATGAGCTGAATTTCATTTCTAATATCAGTTTGAACCTTGTAATCTTCGAATTTGAGCCATATAACTAGAATTTGAACCTTGTAATAGTTCGAGCTTTTGTGGTACAATCGTTGAAATGGCATCGTATGAGACTCGTATATTGGTAGCACTATTTTGACCTTAATATGCAATGGTCTTAGATTTTATTAACCATTCTCGAATCTGTTTACCTTGTTGATCTCATAGCACATGATCTATATAGCTAACTCGACTGCGATCTTCGACATTATTGCACACAGTTGGTTTCTTCCACCATGTGCCATGTAGAGTGTAGAATTAATTATCGCACTCGAGTGTCCATCATCACCCTTCTGTGTAACTTTGACCTCATCACCCACGGGTAAACTTATGACCAAAGTCATTCAACACACTTCATTTTTACAAAGCTTTTTGCCAATAAACGCCCACGATTTGTCCCTCTTCTAGCCGACGAGTAGCCAAACTAGCCGGGTGGGAAGCTTGCGTGGTAAATTGCGCGGTAGCGCGGGAACAGGCTCACCGACGATACATTTGGCGCCTCTTCGAGCCCACGCGTGGTCAAATGAAATGCGTGCGGTGCGGTGTTGTCAAGCGTGCACTGGAATCGTCTGCTATGAACGCCGTGACAAGACGTGACGATTACAGGCTGGCTGGCCCCCATTTGTTACAGCGGCCATTTATGCCTGGTGTCTCTTCAACTTTTCGATCGCACCCCACCATTGCAAGAAGCACACCCACCATGACAAGTTCTTAGAGGGTATCCTGCGCGGCTCCAATGGCGCTCCGAGCGGCTGCCGACAACGAGCAGCAGTTCACCATGCATGCCGTGGTGGACACCCACCGAAGGTTCACGGAGCTCTCGGTGGTGTATACCAACAACCCGGTCTGGGTGGAGCACTCCATCCACATCATGGAGCTGTTGCTTGCCGAGGAGAAGTACAAGGTGGTCGGGTTCGACCTCGAGTACACCCGCGCTCGTGCCGGGTCTCGTCCCAAGGTTGTCATCGCCCATATGTGCGTGCGCAACCACGTCCTTGTCTACCACTACTGCCTGGCCACAAGGCCTTGCGAGCGTTTCGCCAAGTTTGTCAACAACCCCCACTACATGTTCGCTACGGTGGACCTCACCAACGATGTCAAGGTGCTCAAGAATTCGGGCATCGCCTACCAGAATCTTGTCGACATCCAGGGCCAATACAAGATCTGGGGCAGCAAGGAGCATGAGAAGGACTGACTGGTTCACCTCGCCGAGGCCATCATCGACCCCTACTACAGAGACATGAAGGATTCCTGCAACAAGGACAAGTGTGCCTGGCACTCGGCCTGGATGGAGAAACTCGACAAAGCTCACATCGTGTACGCGGCCAAGGAGGCGTACACGAGCTACGACATGTACAGGTGGATCGTTGACATGAGGAAGTGCCTCCTTCCCCAAAACGGCCGGGGATCCAGCCGGAAGCAGAGCAACGGCAAGCGTCGTCACAATAAGAAGTAGATGATTAGATCCTCGTTTCTCCTAGTTTAGTATGCATGTAATTGCTTACTTTGGTGTGTGGAAATGTTATGTGTGTAGTCATTTGTGTAATTGTATGCTTAATTTGGTTATGCAATGCTGTCTTTTTAAGTATATATGTTGATGCTCTGTGGACAGAGCAAATCACATCGCACACGGACTAAACAATGGAACCCATCGGTGATGATTTCATCAATCACTGACAATTGTATACCAGCAATCGTTTGCTCACAACACACACAGCTTGTTAACAGGAATCGTCTGTGTTGTTATCGATCTTCCCACACATTTCCGATTACAGACCTGTTTGCCGTGTATCACACACATCTGGTTAAGTTGAACCGTTTCTGTTCTCTTGGCTCAACGCAAACAGTTCATCCGAGTGAACTGTATGTCGTATATCGCACACACCTTCATATAGCTGCCCGTTTCTGTTGTTTCACCTCATCACAAACAGTTCATTCGAGTGAACCGTATGCTGTACATCGCACACGCCTTCATCTGGCAGCCCGTTTCTTTTGTTCCACCTGATCGCAAACAGCTAATTGAACTGAATCGTATGCCCATCATCGCACACGCAACCAAAATCAAAACCGTGTTTGATGCATCCGTCATCGCAAACATTTTGCACCTTTTTGACGGTTTTTTACACCATCGTTTGCGATTATTGCATGGCACACAGTTTCGTCGAAGGGTCTCTGATCATAATGTCGCGTTAGCAGCATCCTGCAGTAGTGATCACCCATTTATACGTGTGGACGCACATGGTGCTGGCATGTCCCATACAACTATTTTGTTGTTGTTAATCTAAGAATGCCGCTGAAAAATTGAAGTAATGCCACTGTTAAAAGTAAATTACATTTTTAACGACTGTTATTTTAAGAGAATGTCTCTGTTAATATGAATCAATGCAACCATTTTAGAAATGCTACTGTCCTACTTTGTTTTCCATCAAGATAAGGTAGATGCTTCTTTTTGTAGCCATATGATTCATCCTCCTTTATTGGCCAGCAATTGTTTCTTTTTTTACCTCTGAAAATAGGGATATCTATTCAACTCATTGCTATTGCGACCTTTTGCTTCACTATGCAAAACACTTCTGTTTTAAGAGTGTTTTGTGCAGTTCAACTTAAATGTCACACCGGCAACTTTGCTTGATTTAGTTGAACTACACAAAACGAGATTGGATTTTCTATTCGTGTTGGCAGATTCATATTTGATCTTGTCTGCCTCATGAAAGGTTAGTACCGGCCTTCATCCACATGATTGTGCAGTATGCTTTGAGATGTTGTGCTATTTGTAGTGGTACTGTTTTAAATAAATGTTGAATTGAAGCTATTGTATTGCTGTCTTTTCCCATTAAGTGAACAAAAATGGGACCAACCCAGACATGATGCTTGTTGCTTTGTTACAACAAACTCTGCATCACCCTCTTTATAAGTAGATGGAAGCACATGGTGCTGTTGCGCCCACTCTCCCCTGGAACTGTTTATGCTTTTTGTTAATCTAATGCCACTGGTAAAATTAAGCAATGCCACTCTTAGAATTAACTACTGAATCTTAGTTCAAAACTGCAACACTTGTTAGGGATCGGCGGGAGTACCATTTCTGTTAGGGATCGGCGGGAGTACATGTTTAAGAAATGTATTGTTGATATAATGTCTCTGTTATTATATATCAGTTATAGTGTTTTACAAATGGTACTATCATGCTTTGTAGTTCTTTCTACATGTTTAACCAAGGTATTGTTAAGATAATGTCTCTGTTAATATGAATCAGTTGCACTATTTTAGGAATGGTACTTTTCTGCTTTGTCATTCTTTATACATGTTGAAACAAGGTATTGTTAAGATAATGCCTCATTTAATATGAATGAATCACACTGTTTGAGAATTGCTACTGTCCTGCTTTGTTTCCCATTAAGCTAAGGTAGATTTTTTTCTTCTAGGAGTGTAAGTCATCAACCGTTATTTCTCAGTAATTGTTTCCTTCATACCTATTTGTGCATACAAGTTAAAACTTCTGCTCGGTTCTATTTCGACTTTGATTTTAGTTGAACTACACAAAAGGAGCCAATGTGTTTAAGGCAAACTATTGCATTATTGGGCCCAGTTGGTCTTTCCACTTTGCAGAAAGAAGCAGTCACTATTTGCGCTACATTACACAAGGAATGATCGAGAAGCTTTAAAGTATTAGTAGACGCTGGTGACATGACTATTCTACAGACCAAGGAAAACTCAAGTCAATAGCACGTGGTGACATGACTAGTCTGCAGACCAAGGAAAACTCAACTGAACAGCACGTGGAGTGCAAAAATCACTCCACAAGGAAAGGTATGACCAAGTCAGTAGCCGACACAGCTGTAACAAACGAGGTCAATATCGGCCTTCATCCACATGATCGTGCTTTGTTATGTTCTAATTATATTGTTGTATTGTTTTGAATAAATGTTTAATTGAAGCTATTGTATTGCTATCTTTTCCTGTTAAGATAATGAAGATGATTATAGTTGTGAGCGTATGTTTAATCAATTAGTACCACTATTATATTCATCACACTTTTTCTGTATTTATGCAGACAGGGATGCTTAGCTTGATTTCAGTAGAACTGCACAAAATGTTCAGATGGTTCGTGTCCTCCATAATACTTCATCATGAATAATACATCGAATGGTTCTCTGATCATTCATCGTCACCCAGAGCCACCAGACTATCTACTTGAATAGAGCTGCCAATGTCTTCAAGGCCTGGCAACATATAAATACGAAATCCACCATGCTGCGCAAGACATTGTTTGATTTCAGTGGAATTGCACAAAAAGATACGCTGGTTAATCTGGCTCCATGTGCCATTTCAATGTGCAAACTGATGACAAACCCTGCCCATTCCACAATCATAGGCATTACATATTTTGAATGGGAAAAGCTTGTCAAAGTTTAATCATTCATTTAATATTTTGGAATTGGAAAACCTTGTCAAATTGTGCTCATTGATGTTAGCCAGAAGACATGCATTTGATATTTTGGAATGGGACGCCCTTTGCTGTGAGCAGCATTGATCATTTTTTCCTATTCGTGTGTTCAGTTCAGAAGTAAATATTTACTCTGATGAGATGCATAGTCATGAATGTTGACTTATGTAAGGTGTTTTAAGAGTTTGTTCTGAATGTTGTCTATGAAATTCCAGGCCTTGTGAGTTTGATTGCAAAGTTGAGCTTGGAATGTTGTGGCATGCGGCATCATCGTGCTTCCTGAGAATAATGCTTTGTATTGTTTTGCATGTTGATCTAATGCCAGTGATTTGCATGTTAAGAAGATCATCCTCTTCTGTTGTTTCTGTGCTTAAGAAGTTCATCGTCTTATGTTTCATACTTTCATTCATAGCCTATACGACAACTCAGGTAGGTTAGAGGTGAAACCATATGATCTTCCGACCAACTCATCATATTAGGCCGTGATTGGATCGTCGTTTTCCAACCAAAACCGCTTCTAAAACTGACACTTGTAAATAAAAGCAGATGGTCTTGGGCAAAGCGCTTGGTTGGTCGTTTTTAACTGGTAAAATATACACAGGTTTCTCAGATTACACGCGTAACTCACTGGTTTTCGTTATAGACCTCGGGCCGTCGGTTTCATTACGCCTGTATTTTACGCGTTGTTTCCGGTGATGAGTAAATTACACTTGTATCATTAATACATGTGTGAAACAATCCAGAGCTCCCAAGCGCGGTCTTACCGTTTCATGCCGGCTCAATCTCTCGAATGTGCTCATAGGGGTCCGATGATCCTGGCTTCCTGAACGACCAGCGGGCGCTGTATCAGACCATCCGTAGGGCCCGCGAGGCCCTCTTCGTCGTCCTTCGAGTTGTTGCGCTTGCCGTGGCGCCACCGTCTCGCGTTGTCAACATGGTCAACGAACATGAGGAATCAGGAGATGACTTTACTTGGAGAGGATGATAGTAGGGACCTAGGAGGGCCATAGCCGTATGAAAGAACATGCGGTGCCCCCATGTTCGGTTTTGGTAATTGATGACAATCTCTATGGACTAATGGTTGCCTTGAGTTATATTTGAAGGGTTTGTCCATAGGCTTTTCTTGGAGTCCATTTGTTGGTTTCAAGGAGAGTTTGTGATGACCAAGGTGCTATTAAGGAATTATCCAAAGATTGGTTATGTGAGTGTTGAGCTTATTGCAAGCATGTCTTGAAGAAGAAGATTGTGTGATCATTCATGTTTACCTTCAAGACATCATCCAAATGAAGAGAGTTGGAAAGATTCAAGGTTGATCAAGACTAAGTACAGAGAGTGATTCAAGTTGATCAACATACAAAGCATAGAAGATGTGCCGAGGGGGATCAAGTGATCCCATGGTATGGTAAGCATTGTCCATTACTCTTTGTGTACTAACCCATGGTCTACGTGAGAGTTCTATGTGGGGTTAGGTATGTTTCCATGGGCTTGCGTCAAGAGGAAGATATCATACAACCCATGGAGAGGATGGCATCAAGTGGTGATCATCATCAAGATTGCGGTGTGCAAGGTCAAGTGGAGCATCACGAAGAGATCAAGTGCTTGAAGCTTGCCATCCATTGTGGTGTCAATGGACTTGTGAAGATGTGCCGAAGAGTGGCTCACCCATAGTGCAGTTTGGGGGAGCAATCTACTAGTCTTCATCGAGCCTGCACAATCAAGAAAGGTGGTCCAACTTGAGGAGGTCAAGTTCGTCATCATCTAGCTCAAAGTGGACTATGCGCAAGGCAAAGGTTTGCCCTTGATAGGTTTTCTATTTTACCGGTCTAATGATGGTAGTTGGGAGACCGGGTTATAGGATCGATAGCCGTACTATCAAGGGGGGCTCTCGGATGAGTAGCTTGATCGTATCATTCATGGTGAGGTCAAACCATTGCATTCTTGCATCATCTTTCTTGGTTCTTTTTTGGTGTTTCTATTTGTGAGGTTTAGAGCTTTTGGTCATCTTCTTGACAAGCTCGAGTTCATCGAAAACGGAGATTATATATGCATCTTCTATGATGTTTTCGATGTTGGAGTTTATGCCGGATCTTCATTGATAGAGGTTTCATATCTCTATATCATAGGCATATCTCTACTGCCACTTCTTAATATAACCAGTCACTGTTGGATAGTACTCGTTGTCATCTATCCAACGAGCTTGAGTTTGCTGGTTTCGGAGTTCTTTTGTAGAAGTTGTGGCAGTTCTGGTTTTCTTGCTTCCTTCTGTTTTCTATGGACAGTGTGGTAGCACACAAGCGGTAGTACCGCTGGTACCCATGGTAGTACCGCTCTGGCGGTAGTAACGCGGGGTACTGTCGCGCCAGTACCGCTTGGGGGATTCCTGCGCGTGCAACTTTCTGTTGCCTTTTTCCTTTTGCCGGTACTTGCACGGTAGTACCGCTTAAGCGGTACTTCCGATCTACTACCGCTGCCAGTTCCGCTTGCAGAAATCCCTCTGTGCTACTTTCTGTTTCCTTTTTCCCTTTTGCGGTAGTAGAGCGGAACTAGCACGGTAGTACCGCTTGGTGCGGTACTGCCGCCCTAGTACCCTCTACTACTGCTGCCTTGCCTTGTCCAGGGACCCCAAGTGGTAGTACCGCTGGGGGCAACGGTAGTACCGCTCCAGCGGCACTACCGCTCCTGTACTCTACGTACTCCCTGGCCAGTGCGTGGTACTACCGCTCCTAGGAGCTGTAGTACCGCTTAGCTGCGGGCTGGGAAGATAACGGTTGGATTTGAGGGTGCCTATAAAAGGGGGTCTTCTTCCCCATTGCATCTTATCCCTTTAGCTCGTGTTCTTCCCCCATTGTTGACCTTCTTCGAGCTTGCTATCTCTCAATCCCTCCATGGATTCTTGCTAGTTTTTGGGGGAACAGAGAGAGGAGATCTAGATCCACATTTCCACCAATCACTTTCTCCTCTATGTGAGGGCAACCCCTTGGATCTAGATCTTGGAGTTCTTGGTGTTCTCCTTCTTGTTCTTCCTCTCATTTTCCTCCCTAGCATTAGTTGCTTTGGTGGGATTTGGGAGAGAAGGACTTGGGCACTCCGTGTGCCCTTCCCATTGCATTTGGTGCATCGGTTTGAGTTCTCCATGGTGATACATGGAAGTTACAAGTTGAGAAGCTTATTACTCTTGGGTGCTTGGTACCCTTGAGCTTGTTCCTCTTGGGTGCTTGGGCACCCTAGACGGTTGGTGGTGTTCGGAGCTCAATCATTGTGGTGTAAAGCTCCGGGCAAGCGTCGGGTCTCCAATTAGGTTGTGGAGATCGCCCCGAGCAATTTGACGGGTACCGGTGACCGCCCCCAAGGGTTGCCAAAGTGTACGGGTTCGGTGACCGCCCCCAAGGGTTGCCATTTGTACGGGTTCGGTGACCGCCCTCAAGGGTCCCTTAGTGGAATCACGGCATCTTGCATTGTGCGAGGGCGTGAGGAGATTACGATGGCCCTAGTGGCTTCTTGGGGAGCATTGTGCCTCCACACCGCTCCAAACGGAGATTAGCATCTGCAAGGGTGTGAACTTCGGGATACATCGTCGTCTCCGCGTGCCTCGATTATCTCTTGCCCGAGCCCTTTACTTATGCACTTTACTTTGTGATAGCCATATTGTTTCTTGTCATATATCTTGCTATCACTTAGTTGTTTATCTTGCTTAGCATAAGTTGTTGGTGCACATAGGTGAGCCTAGTTGTTGTAGGTTTTGTGCTTGAAAAATTAACCGCTAGGTTTATTCTGCATTTGTTCAAGCCTAAACCGTAATTATTTTAAAGCGCCTATTCACCCCCCCCCCTCTAGGTTACATCCTCGATCTTTCAATTGCTATCAGAGCCTCGTCTCTCTTTATAGGGCTTAACCGCCTAGAGAGTAAGGATGTCGACTAGGGGCTTAGGATTCTCTGACACTCTTCGTTTCGATGGCACAAATTTTGATGTTTGGGTAATTCGCATGCTTAATCATTTTCGGGCCATTGACCCATGTTTAGAGCGAATTGTAGATATGGGTTTTTCTCCTCCGAAGGATCCTCAAAGATTACCTATAGAGGATGAGAAAAACTCTTATCTCAATGCTCAAGCTTCTAATGTGCTTTTTGATGCTTTAAGCAATGTAGTTATATTTCAACTCATGCCGTTTCGGGATGCTCGTCAGTTGTGGACAAAGCTTAAAGATAAATATGGTGTGTCCAATATTTGTGAGGATAATTTTCCTCCCTCCACCTCCGATCATATAGTGTTCTCAACTTCTTCTACTTCACCTACATGTGGTTTGCCACAAGGTAATGACATTGTGAGTAGTGGTGTTCATTGCAATGATGGTAGTGGGCTTATTGTTGATTATCCTTCATCACTTTCTTATTGCAATGCTTCATCTTTGGACTTTAGCACTTTAAGCACTCCAAATGTTTCACATGCTTGTGTTGAGAGTCCGTGCATATCATGTAGAAATTGCTTGACTAAATCTCATGATGATATGCTTGCTATATCTTGTTGCCATGATAAAAATGCATGTATTTCCTCGAGTTGTTGTGCTAACAATGTAGAGGAAACCCAACACTCCATGGAACAAGATGTGGTCTTGAACGGTGCTTCAAGGGATCCTACATCGTCATCTATTGCTTTTTGCCTTATGGCTAAGGCTTCAAAGGTATCTCCTACTTTGAACCCCAATATGTCTCTTGATGATGATGTTAATGCTAATAATGATGAGGATAATGATGAAGAGAGTGATAGTGTTGCCTCCTTAAAAATTAAGGGGGAAATGGTTTTTAAAGCTCTTCATAAAAATAAAATTGCTCGTTCCAACTTCATGGAAATCATGTCCATTGCCATTGAGGGCAAGAAATATATTGATGAGTTGGAATCTCGTCTTGAGGAGCATGAGGTCACCATTGAGAAAATGGAAGGTCATGAGCATGATTACGCTAATGAGATCACGGACCTCTCTCAAGCTCTTGAACTTGAACAAACCACCAAGGAATCTCTTGAGGTGACCTTTGCTCTAGAATTATCTAGAGTAAAGGAATCCCGTGATAGAGCTCTCAAGGTGGCTAATGATTTCAAAAATAAAATTGCTAAGCTTGAATTTGCTCATGCTAAACTCCTTGAGGACTTTAAGCACCTCAAAAATAGCTCAAGGGTCATTAAGAGTGAGCTCATCAAAATCACAGAGTCTCATGCTCAACTTAAAGCTTCTTATTCTAAAGAGATTGCCAATTTGCCTTCTCCTCTTGTTGTTAATGATGATGCTTGTGTTACTAACTCTATTTTCTAGTGAAGCATCCATTTTGAAGGAGAATGTTGAGCTAAGGGCTCAACTTGAGTTGCTATCTAGCAATTATGGGAAATTAGAAGAAAGTCATGTAAGGCTCACAAGCTCTCATGATGATCTTCTTGTATCCCATAATGTGCTAAAGATAGCTCATGAGGCTACGATCACTAAGGTCACATCTAGTGAGTCTCATGTGGGTACTAGCACTACTAGTCAAAATGCTAAATTGCCATGTGCTAGTCCTTGTAATTCATCTACTCACAATGTTGGTACATCTTGTGATGAATTAATTTCCTAGCCTTGTTGCTCTAACGGTAAAGCTTACACTTCCTCTAGTACTTGTGTTGATACTAACCATGTAGAGGAAATCAAAGAGCTCAAGGCCTAGGTCACTTCCTTGAAGATTGACTTGCAAAAGTGTCATGAAGGGAAGTCCACACTCAACAATATCTTGAGTGTGCAAAAATCCCCCAATGACAAAGGTGGACTTGGATTCAACTCCAATAAGAAGAAGAAGTCCAAGAGAAACAAGAAGAAGGGCCAAGAACAACTCAAGAATTCGGCCAAGATTATTTGCTTCAAGTGCAAAATTGAAGGGCATCATGTTAGATCTTACCCGTTGAAGAAGAAGGCCATTAGTGACAAGCAACAAGGGAAGAGGCCACAAGTTCAATCTCATGCTCAACCTCATGTTGAAGAAAGGCCACTTCCCAAGAAGACTCAAGTTAATGCTTCTCTTGTTGAGAAATCAAGTGAGAAGAAAGTGAAGAGTAGATGTTGCTACTTATGTCGTGAGAAAGGTCACGTCGCTTCTTCATGCACTAGTGGTAACTTATCCAACCCAATTATTATTTATGATATCTATTCTCTTGGGAAGGATAAGGTTGGCAATGTGTTTGCCAAGTTTGTTGGTACTCAAAGTGGTGTCAAGAAAAGAACCATTTGGGTAGCCAAGCCTATTGTGACTAACCTCTTAGGACCCAACTTGGTTGGGGACCACCAAGCTCAAACTTGATCAATAGGTGTTGTTGGAGGGCATTGGAGACTTGGCTACATTATGAAGAGTTAAGGGGTCTTCATCATTAATATTGTCTCAAGCCAAGTCATTAGGATTATCAAGTTTCTATCTTATATCCAATGTTCCTCCTTGCGGTAACTCGTGCTTAAATTGTTTACATTGAAAGTTACTTGCCCCTTTTGCATGTTTTGGTTTTGTACCATGCATGTGTTTGTATATGTTGTGCTTCCAACTTGCTTATCTTGAGCAATCAAGTATGTGTGTGTTGGTTAGCACAGCATGTACGTGTGTGTGTCCTGCGTTGAGCCTTTATGCTTCTTGTTTGTATCCTAGTTGGCTCGTGTGAGAGATTAATGGAACATCCCATTTTGGGGGAGTGATGTGCTTGTGCACCTCACAATCCTATAAATGTGTGTACATGAGGAATACCATCTAGTATTGATATTACAAGATTATCTAGTCGCTAGGTGGTATGTCTCTCATGAGAAATTCAAATTCTAAAAAGTCCTTTAATTATCTCTTGTTGGATACTCTTATTGCCTCTTGTTAACTTTTCCTTGGTATCACATTATGGGGGAGTAATATGCTATGTGCATATTACAAGCCTAGAAAATGTGTACATTTGAGATATTGTCACTTAGAGTTGATATTATTAATTATCTTGTTCCTAGGTGACATGTTAGCTCTACAAGTTGCAATTTGCTTGTGTTTGTTGTGAAGATGATGTTGGATATCCTTGTTATCTACCACCAGGAATTATTTCCAAATACTTCTTGTCTTTTGACAATTGGTACTCACTTAAGTGTGGTAGAATTTATTGATCATCTTTACATTGGCTTTTGTTTTTATTTGCCTTATCTCTTGCCAAGGATTGTGTCAACTCCCGTTGTCTTCCATACCACTTGTGGATCTTGTTAATTTCTTGTTCTTGTCTAGTGTTTTATAGATATAGTGAAAGTGGTGATCCCACCTTGTGCATTTTGTATTCAAATGCAAATTCTCTATAATGCACAACTCGTGGGGGAGCTATCCTATTTTCTTTAGAACACTCTTCTTGTGATCCTTATCAAGTGTGTTTTGGTGGAAGGCAAGCCGTTTCTTTTTGGTACTTTGTGCCATCATGAAACTTTGTAGAGGGCATGGTTTGTTTGGAACCATCCTCTCTTTAGGGAGTTTGATATCCTTTTTTTCCGTGTATCAATGGATATCTCATTCCTTGATGTATCTTTAATGATATCTTCCAAGTGATGATTTCTCCACTTGTTATTTCTTTTTCATTTGGTATCGGTCCTTGAAAGTCTTGAGCATGCATAATTACTTCATGTATTTTTCTT
The DNA here is from genome assembly GCA_011799875.1 of Thinopyrum elongatum. Classification (NCBI taxonomy): domain Eukaryota; kingdom Viridiplantae; phylum Streptophyta; class Magnoliopsida; order Poales; family Poaceae; genus Thinopyrum; species Thinopyrum elongatum. The sequence continues at coordinate 428,520,936 of CM022302.1, forward strand.
TGGCATGCTTTCTTTCTTTGACCCAATATATAAGGGAAACTCCACCTAGTCTCAATTTGGATGAGATGTGCATGAAATTCATTTTTCATATATCTATATGCACATATTTATGTGGAGTTTGTCCTATGTATTGGCGTTTCTAACTCTTTGGTCCCAATGAGTTTGGGTACCATTTTGTTTGTGTTATTGTTCTAGGAACAATTGGAGATGCATTGGATGCTCGGCTCACTCACAAGGAAGGTGTTGTCACCATGTGCTTATTGGAGTCAAGCTAGGATGATCAATGAACTACTATCTACCTTCGATTAGTATGTCTACATCCTTCCAATGCTATCTCGGTAACTAGTATCTATTCATGCATACATTTCCTGCACTCATCCTTGTGTAGGTTGCATCATGGCATGAATTTCTTGATTCGTTCTTATGATACTTATTTCCTTTCTCAAAGCATCCCAACGATGATCTCGTGTTGCTAGTTGTGATGTCTTTGATGATTGTGTGGTAGGAGTTCATTTATATACAATAAGACCATATCTAGCCATGTGCTATGCTTTCAAGCAAATATCTTATTGGTATATTTATGACTTCCTTGTGGATATCTTGTTCTTTCCTTGTGTAACCATTTTGTGTGTACATCCTTCTTTGTGGATTGATATCATCATGATTCTCATCTACCTAGAATCTTTTACACTTGAGAGAAGTTACATCTCTAGGTGATATCCTTATTCTTTCACGTTCACCTTTTCTGTGGTGGTTTCTTGAAAGGATTTATCTTGAGTGCGGGTCTCATCTCGTTGCATCTTGACGCACTCTTTTTGTGGTGAAGATCATTTTCCTCATGCTTGTCTTGACGAGGCCTTTGCCATCTTAATTGGTATCCCTCGTCTTGATGAGGCTTTCATTTTCTATCTTCACCATGGGTTGTCACAAGCATTGGTTCTTAATTTGCATATTAGTAAGCTTGTGTATCCATTTGCTTGTTGTGTGTGTGTGGGAAGGACATGTCTTGCAGCTTGTATCTCATTTATTCAAGACTATGTTGATGCTTAATGCTCATCCTTATATTAGTCTTCTCAAGTGCTTTGCCATGACTCACACACATCATTTTGGTCGAGCCTAATCTTAAGTTGCCCCTTTTACATGTTGCTCAACCATGTGTTTGTTGCAAGTGCTAGGCCGTGTTTCCTATATGCTCACTTGCACTTGTTGTGAGCTTCTATTGATTTTGGGGGAGTGATGATCCTATTTTGTGCCCGTTGTATTCAAATACAAATATTCTTATTTGTGCACAAATCATGGGGAGCTTCTCTAGTTTCTTTAGAACACTCCTATGCTCATATCATAATATCTTTTATTCCTGTGGCTCAGAGGATCTTTGGTCTAGTTGGTTCAATTGGTATCTTTTGATTGCTTCCTTCAATTGGTATCTTTTGATTGCTTGATTGCTTGTGTCTCTCTTTGTTATGCCTTTGTGGCATATCATTCTTTAGCAATCTTTGTACCTCAATATAGTTTGTCTTCCTCCAAGTATTTACCTTTGGATATGTGTAGTGCATTCCACTCTCTTATTGAGAAATACACAATTTATGGAGGAACACAATTTATATTGGCCTTCTTAGCTTTTCGCCCATTTTGGCAATCGATGCCAATGGGGGAGTAGTTTCAGAGAGTTTTGTGGAAAAGTTTAGAGAGTCATCTCTTCTTGCTTTGGTTTTGTTCCTAAGCATTTGCATCTCTTACGCATGCATTATTGGTTGTTGCATTGCATAATGATGCATAATTCCTTATATAAACTCTCTTGAAAGTGATTGTCATCAATTACCAAAATGGGGGAGATTGAAATAACATGCGGTGCCCCCATGTTTGGTTTTGGTAATTGATGACAACCTCTATGGACTAATGGTTGCCTTGAGTTATATTTGAAGGGTTTGTCCATAGGCTTTTCTTGGAGTCCATTTGTTGGTTTCAAGGAGAGTTTGTGATGACCAAGGTGCTATTAAGGAATTATCCAAAGATTGGTTATGTGAGTGTTGAGCTTATTGCAAGCATGTCTTGAAGAAGAAGATTGTGTGATCATTCATGTTTACCGCGGGGTACTGCCGCGCCAGTACCGCTTGGGGGATTCCTGCGCATGCAACTTTCTGTTGCCTTTTTCCTTTTGCCGGTACTTGCACGGTAGTAGCACGGTAGTACCGCTTAAGCGGTACTTCCGCTCTACTACCGCTGCTAGTTCCGCTTGCAGAAATCCCTCTGTGCTACTTTCTATTTCCTTTTTCCCTTTTGCGGTAGTAGAGCGGAACTAGCACGGTAGTACCGCTTGGTGCGGTACTGCCGCCCTAGTACCCTCTACTACTGCTGCCTTGCCTTGTCCAGGGACCCCAAGTGGTAGTACCGCTTGGGGCAACGGTAGTATCGCTCCGGCGGCACTACCGCTCCTGTACTCTACGTACTCCCTCGCCAGCGCGTGGTAGTACCACTCCTAGGAGCGATAGTACCGCTTAGCTGCGGGCTGGGCAGATAACGGTTGGATTTGGGGGTGCCTATAAAAGGGGGTCTTCTACCCATTGCATCTTATCCCTTTAGCTCATGTTCTTCCCCCATTGTTGACCTTCTTCGAGCTTGCTATCTCTCAATCCCTCCATGTATTCTTGCTAGTTTTTGGGGGAAAAGAGAGAGGAGATCTAGATCCACATTTCCACCAATCACTTTCTCCTCTATGTGAGGGGAACCCCTTGGATCTAGATCTTGGAGTTCTTGGTGTTCTCCTTCTTGTTCTTCCTCTCATTTTCCTCCCTAGCATTAGTTGCTTTGGTGGGATTTGGGAGAGAAGGACTTGGGCACTCCGTGTGCCCTTGCCATTACATTTGGTGCATCGGTTTGAGTTCTCCACGGTGATACGTGGAAGTTACAAGTTGAGAAGCTTATTACTCTTGGGTGCTTGGTACCCTTGAGCTTGTTCCTCTTGGGTGCTTGGGCGCCCTAGACGGTTGGTGGTGTTCGGAGCTCAATCATTGTGGTGTAAAGCTCTGGGCAAGCGTCGGGGTCTCCAATTAGGTTGTGGAGATCGCCCCGAGCAATTTGACGGGTACCGGTGACCGCCCCCAAGGGTTGCCAAAGTGTACGGGTTCGGTGACCGCCCCCAAGTGTTGCCATTTGTACGGGTTCGGTGACCGCCCTCAAGGGTCCCTTAGTGGAATCACGGCATCTTGCATTGTGCGAGGGCGTGAGGATATTACGATGGCCCTAGTGGCTTCTTGGGGAGCATTGTGCCTCCACACCGCTCTGAACGGAGATTAGCATCCGCAAGGGTGTGAAATTCGGGATACATCGTCGTCTCCGCGTGCCTCGGTTATCTCTTGCTCGAGCCCTTTACTTATGCACTTTACTTTGTGATAGCCATATTGTTTCTTGTCATATATCTTGCTATCACTTAGTTGTTTATCTTGCTTAGCATAAGTTGTTGGTGCACATAGGTGAGCCTAGTTGTTGTAGGTTTTGTGCTTGACAAATTAACCACTAGGTTTATTCCGCATTTGTTCAAGACTAAACCGTAATTATTTTAAAGTGCCTATTCACCCCCCCTCTAGGCGACATCCTCGATCTTTCACCGTACGTACACAAGTGCCTCATTATACACAACTATAATTTTTTTTGCTTCCTCCTGGTTTCTTGACATCACGGTCCCACACCATTATCAACATATATAGTCAATAAACGAGAGAATTGCACAAGAAGCGGCCGATAACTGGGACCCAGCAGCTCGAGTAGTATTTGTTTTTGGAGGTGTGAGCAGAGTTTTTCTTGAGCGATGTTTATGTTGTTGTTCAGAGGAGCAGGGTATCAACTGGGCGGGTTGTGGCCCGTCTAGCCCAGGCTATTATTTTATGTCGACCAAATATCCAGCCCAGATATTAATTTTTCAATGTGAAAATGGCTAGCCTAGCTATACTTTTTTTGCGGAATAGCCAACCCAGGTTAGCCTGTTATTCTCCGCCCCGCATTAGACTTGCTAAGAAAATGAGCTTTAAGAAATAATAAATGGGCTGTAATTATAAAAATTTGGCTGTAAATATAAAAAAATGCACCGAACAGGTAATTAGTTTCAAAATTACTATTTTTGGATTTTAAATTTTTTAATTTCATTACTTGTTGCGCGAGCAAAATTTCGTTGGATTTTACCTAATACAAATTTATTTTGAAATTATATTTAATCTGGCTCGAAATTTCAGGATAAAAATAAATCGGATCCCTTCAAAATGTGGGAAATTTTGTTGAATTTTTTTGAGCGGTTGGTTGAAATTATTAACCGTTGTCCTAGCTAGAAAATGGGCTGAGTAAATTCCATTAGAATAAAAAAATGGGCTGTACATTATAACAAATCGCAAATGGGCTATATTTTCTCTGCCACAGCTGTGATGGTCACTTGTGGGCCTACTAAGATGACGCGTATGCAATGCTTTGTCAACTTATAGTCAATACACGATTCTAGTAGCAGTGGCCATTGGATGTCCATCCAACGGCTGTGGTGCTTCTTCAATCTCGGATAGTCATGCTTCAGCCGCCCAAACCACCGCCGGCGGTACCGCCTGCTACCGCCTCCTGTGGCCGGCTATGCTGCCGCGCAGGCCTCACCGGCCCACCCTACTCCCATCGCCGTCCAGGCCATTCCTCTATTCACCAACACCTCCTGTTATTCTCCGGCGACGACAGCCTCACACCGCAGCAGAACCAGTGAACCCTCTTACTCCCCTCCGCGCGGGCATCCACTGCTGTGTCTTCGCCGGCTCCGGGTCGTTCCCTTCCTAGGCCTCGCCATCATCCATCGCGTTGGTTCTCTCGGCGCGGCGTGGTCAACTTTGTCAACAAACGACAGCCATCGGAAGAGGCATGTACATGGAGTGGCTGACAGTAGGGACCCACATGGCCGCACGCGCGCAAGTCCCTCATAAAGCAAAAACAAATGATCCCCCCCCCCCTGACATGTTTGAGCCACCAGCTACATCTTCGCTCGCAAGGAAGTGTTTCCTTTATTACGCGGAAAAAAAGTTACCTCTCCCTGACAGCTGGGACCCACCAGCTTTATTATGATCCATTTCGCGAAAATATAGATTGTACCAAAGATGCTAAATTGTTTTATTTTTATTCTAACTCGAAAAAGAAGAAATTTAAAAAACCAGAAAACATCTTCGCACGCAAGGAAGTGCCACCTTATTATGAGCAAAAAAATGATTCCCCCTACTAGCTGGGACCCACCAGATTTGGAGGCTGACTTGTGGGCCAACTAAGTTGACGCGTACGGGCTCTCTCAACTTAGTCAAAATGACTAGCTGCAGTGACCGTTGGATGTTAAATCAACGGCCGTGTTGCGTCTTCAACCTCTGGTCTTCTTGCTCCAGCCGCCCAAACCAGTGCCCGCCGTACCGCCGGCTCCAGCCTCCCATGGCCAGCTGTGCTGCTGCGTAGGCCTCACGGACCGACCATACTATGACTGGCCAGGCCTTCCCTCTACTCACCCACACCCCCTGTTATTCTCTGGCGACGGCAGCCTTACGCCGCAGCCAAACCAGTGAACCCTCGTACTCCCCTCCGCGTGGGCATCCACCTGCCTCATCCTCTCTGGCTTCGCGTTGTTCCCTTCCTAGGCCTCGCCATCGTCCACTGCCTTGATGCTCTCGGCGCCTCGTGGTCAACGAGGTCAACGAACGACAGCCATCGGAAGAGGACTTTAGGCTGTGAGGCTGACAGCTGGACCCACCAGCTACATCTTCGAACATAAGGAAGTGCCTCATTATTACTCGCAAAATAAAAATGATTCCTCCCCTTGATAGCCGAGACCCACCAGCTATATATTCGCACACAAGGAAGTGCGTCCTTATCCTCCCTGACAACTGGGACCCACCCGGTCGAAGCGTACGTAGCATTGTCTGTCTGGTCGCAAACGTGTACGTACATACTGGTCGATCGGTCTCTTTGCAACGATGAACCGTGGCCGAGCAAGCAGCGGCACATGTAGTAGTAGAGCCCCCGACGTAGCAGTTCAGGTAGTCTAGTCTAAACCGTGTACACGTACGTACAGCCAGATGCCAAAAAATACAGCCACGTACGTACATACGGGCGCGGTCTCGAACGCCTACTCGCGCATACGTACGGCCAGGGCTCGTGTACATGGAGAGGCAACAGACGACAGCAACGGCGTCCTCTTCATCAGGCAGCCAACCGGCTGAGTCGGAACGGAGAAAGAGCGTCTTGTTCATCGGGAGGAAACACACTGGGTCGGAATGCGTCCTGTTCAACGGGAGCCAACCGGCTTGGACGGAACAGCCGAAACGGGGTCTGGCGTACCGCAGTATGGAGGAAACGGTTTTCTGTTCGACCGGCTACGGTCGAAACGGGGTGCTGTTGATTGGGAGAGGTGTGGTGTACCGCAAAACGGAGGAAACGAACTTGCGTTGGAGCGCCTACAGTCAAAACAGTGTCCTGTTCATCGGGAGGAGTGTGGCGTACCATAAAACGGGACTCAATGGGCTACTGTTCATCCACCGTCTAGTGCCTCGCTCCAGCCTCCACGGGCTACTGTTCATCCACCTTCGACTTCCTCCAGCCTCCACCTGCTACTGTTCATCCACCGTCGACTTCCTCCCTCCACCATCTACTGTTCATCCACGGGGGTCCTGTTCATTCCATCCTCCACCGGCTACTATTCAAGCAGCCCTCCACAGGGTCCTGTTCATCCACCCCCAACCGGCTCGGGTGTCCTCCTCTCGATCGGGGTCCTGTTCATCCAACCCCCACCGGGAACTGTTCATCCAACCCCCAACAACGGTCACTGTTCATCAAGAGGCAGGTTTGATCGGCTTCAGTTAGCAGCAGTAGCGAAGGAATCGCTCGATCGGGTTCAGTTAACAGCAAGGGAACGATCGCTCGGGTTCAGTAACGCGTAGCTAGTGCAATCGCTCGGGTTCAGTAAGCGAATGCCTCGCTCAGGTTCAGTTAGAGCCCAAGGCCTCGCACACACGCGCGTACGTGTACGAGAGAAACGCGCAAACCTCCATGCATCGCTCGGCCCGACCACCCATCGTAACCGGGAACTCCCCAAACTTTTCCTCGCCCTCGCTTCTACCACAATTTTTTCCCTCATGGACGGCCCAAAGAATGCCATGCAGGTGCGTCCCCGGTCCGCCCAGGACGAAAAGCCCATTTTCTGTCATGATTTTTTGTCATAGAAGTAGGAGCCCACCACATCTATGATGATACGTGCTTTTGTCACAATTATCGTCATAGAAGTGTCATAAGCATGACAGAAAAAATTCGTTGGGCCCAAAATGTCACGGATGTGTCTTTTTTTGTAGTGCAACGCCAAAAAATCCTATAAATACAGAAACCCCCAGAAATAACCCTAGATTAGAAGCTCCGCCGCCATAAGCCTCTGTAGCCACGAAAAACCAATCTAGACCCCGTTTCGGCACCCTGCCGGAGGGGGAAATCATCACCGGTGGCCATATTCATCATCCCGGCAGCCACCATGATGAGGAGGGAGTAGTCCACCCTCGGGGCTGAGGGTTTCCACCAGTAGCTATGTGTTTAATCTCTCTCTCTCTCTCTCATGTTCTTGAGATGGCATAGTCTTGATATATCGCGGGCTTTGTTAATATAGTTGGATCATATGGTGTTTTCCCCTCTCTATCTTGTTGTGATGAATCAAGTTTTCCCTTTGAGATTTCGTTTTATCGGATTGAATACTTTTATGGATTTGAGAGCACTTGATCTATGTCTTGGCATGCAACTCGCGGATTTCCGAGGTGACATTGGGGTAATCTATGCATAGGTGTTGATGCACGTTTTCATCCTTGTTTCTCCGGTGGAAATCTTGGGGCACTCTTTGAGGTTCTTTGTGTTGGATTGAGTATTATGAATCTGAAATTGTTTGATGCATATCGTATAATCAACTCACGGATACTCGCGGTGACATTGGAGTATCTAGGTGACATTAGAGTTGGTTGATGTGTATCATATGGTGTTATTTTAGTACGAACTCTTGGTTAGATCGATCGAAAAGGATAGCTTGGTGTTATTTTAGTACGAACTCTAGGATAGATTGATCGGAAAGAATAGCTTTGAGGTGGTTTCGTACCCTACAAACAATTTCGTCTTATGTTCTCCGCTAGATAAGAACTTTGGAGTGATTCTTCATCGCACGTTGAGGGATGGTTATATGATCCAATTATATTAGTATTGTTGAGAGATTGCACTAGCGAAAGTACGGACCCTAGGCCTCATTTTCAAGCATTGCAGTACCGTTTGTGCTCCATTTTATCAATTGCTACCTTGCTGTTTTTTATTGTTCCTATTACAAAAATCAATATCTACTATCATTACTATGCTTGTATCACCATCTCTTCGCCGAACTAGTTCACCTATACAAATTAACATTGTATTTGGTGTGTTGGGGACACAAGAGACTTTTTGTTATTTGGTTGCAGGGTTGTTTGAGAGAGACCATCTTCATCCTATGCCTCCCACAGATTGATAAACCTTAGGTTATCCACTTGAGGGAAAATTGCTACTGTCCTACAAAACTCTGCGCTTGGAGGCCCAACACGAGTCTACAAGAATAAAGTTGCATAGTAGACATCAGTACCGATTCTTATTCAGGTAGTCTTCACAGATTGAATATGTGTTCTCTTCGGCAAGCCAGGCGTCCTTGATGGCACAAAACCGGGACACCAGATCAGATAATTCCGGGAGTGTTTGAACGCAGCGATGAGCAAGGGCATTCGAAACGCCTTTATCCTTGCATCCACGCTGGAAAGCAGTAATTATGTCGGAGTCCAGGTAATCCAATATCTTGTTTTTGATAGACAAGAATCTAGCCCAGAACTACCTGATTGATTCAGCGGGGAGTTGCTGCACGAAGGCCAAATCCCAGACGTCGGGTGGGTCAGAGTTATCGGGGCGATACTCTATGTGGGAGGTGAGTGGATGAGTTCTGATCTCTAAAGATCGTGGGTCCGAAACCCCGTTATTCTCATCCGACGTCGGATCTGTAGCCGTCGGATCGGCTGAGCTAATTTGAAGACCAGCCTCCTCGGCCGCCTCTGGTAGGCCATTGTCTGACTCACTTTCCAAAAAGTACCTCAGCCCCTCATCCTCGGGGGAATTCCCCGTAGGAACCGGAGAAGGGTCGTGTTGCGCCTCAACTTTACGTGAATGCATCTTTGCAACCGAAGCTTCGGGCATGGAGGTAAGCCCTATAAGTCCGAGGCCATTGACCAGCGATCCCATCGATCCTTCCATCGATCGCACAACGGAACTCTCAATGAAACCACCAGTATCGGTGTAAAAACCGGCAGACCTCGGGGTAGGGGGTCCCAAGCTGTGTATCTCGGATCGAGGGTAACAAGAATGAAGGAGTTGATATTTACCCAGGTTCGGGCCCTCTCTATGGAGGTAAAACCCTACGTCATGCCTATGTTTATATTGATGAAGATGTATCAAATACAGAGTTGATCTACCTCGAGATCGTAATGTGTGGTCTAACTCTAGGGCTAGGTGAATGATATTGCGTTGATGTCCCCTCTACGGGCTAAACCCTATGGGTTATATACAAGCCAAGGAGGGTATCTAAGGTTACAAGGTCGGTATCTATGAACAAGGTGGCAGGAGAAATCTTGGTGTAGATGTCAAGTCTTCGACGGAGGCAGTCTTGATCACGCCTCTTGCGTATCGCCTCCGGAGTCCATCTTGATCACGCATGAGGGCCCGTCAGCCCAGCCCGAGGATCATGGGCCGACTAGGTTAGCACCCCCTTATCCAGGACACCGTCACTTGTGTTTTGGATATTTTTGTCATAAATAGTGTGCGACTAATGTGTTTGTTAGTGCACACAGAGTGACAAGTCCCTGAAGTCACGTGGAGTTTGGAACAAATTCTAAAGATAATCTCCTACAAGGCAATGAGGCTTATCACAGAAGGTTATGTCTATCGAAAGTGCCCCCCCCCCCCAAAAAAGTTGTTGATGCAAAGCAATTGGTTTGGTGTCTGTCCAAAGAAATTAACTGCCGCTGAGAGGTTTGAAGACAGAGAAAAGAGGTACTATTTTCTTTCGTTGTTCTCTTCTCTTTCTTGAGTCATACGACCATCGTACTAGCAAGATGGGTATAGTGTTTGAAACTTACGGTTCTCTGATACTAAACCAAAATGTATGTGAGTTGAGAGAAATCTCTTTGTGTTCCGAATAAATACTTGATAGCAAGAGATGAAGTTCTTCTTCGCTGCAAGAGATTTGATTCGGATCAAGGAGTTAGCATTTCTTGCTTCGTAAGTAATGTTACTGTTGTGCTAAAAAAGCCGACCGTTGGATACGTGTTAGTTGGGCATTGGCCGAGTGGTCATGTCCAAAATGGTATTTTCCCCTCGGGAAGACCGCGACTATAAATAGCCCACCCCGTCCAACGTGCACTATTGGCTGCTCCATTTGATTTCTGAGAAGATTGTGAGAGCACCCCTCTTTGAGTGATTTGAGTTCAAAATCCACGGAGAGAAAAACCCCAGAGCCAAAAAATTAGATAGTGGTTTAGCATCACTCGAATCTAAATCCAGTACGCTCCGCCTATTACTCTCGAGAGTTGCCAACTCTCCAGACGGTTAGGTGTCAAGTTCTTCAGCGACCAAGAGTAATTGTGGTTCGTGAAGAAGAAGTCTATAAAGGTTCTGAGATCACCTCAAGCATCTACCACGAGTGATCGATAATGATTGACGAATTAGTTGTCGAGTCGAATAGGGCTAAGAGAGTTTATCTTCTGTGTTCAATCACGAACCCCTCCAACCAAACGTAATCCTTTCTCAGAAGGGCGATTTGGTCTACCAAATCATTTGTCGCCATCAAGCAACACTGGTCATCTCTTCACTCAATTTACTTTCGCTCATTGATACGTCTCCATCGTATCTACTTTTCCAAACTCTTTTGCCATTGTTTTGGACTCTAATTTGCATGATTTGAATGGAACTAACCCGGATTGACGCTGTTTTCAGCAAAATTGCCATGGTGTTATTTTTGTGCAGAAATAAAATTTCTCGGATTGACCTGAAAATTTACGGAGAATATTTCTGGAATATATAAAAAATACTAGCGGAAAAAGGTACCAGAGGGGGGCCACCCAAGAGCCACAAGCCCTGGGGCGCGCCTACCCCCCCAAGGCACGCCCCTGGAGCTCCGGCAACCCTAAATCCAACTCCATATATACCTATTCATCGAGAAAAAAATCAGAGAGAAGGATTCATCACGTTTTACGATACGGAGCCGACGCCACCTCCTGTTCTTCATCGGGAGGGCTGATCTGGAGTCCGTTCGGGGCTCCGGAGGGTGGAATCCGAAGTCGTCGTCATCATCAACCTTCCTCCATCACCAATTTCATGATGCTCACTACCGGGAGTGAGTAATTCCTTCATAGGCTTGCTGGACGGTGATGGGTTGGATGAGATTTATCATGTAATCGAGTTAGTTTTGTTAGGGTTTGATCCCTAGTATCCACTTTGTTCTGAGATTGATGTTGCTATGACTTTGCTATGCTTAATGCTTGTCACTAAGGCCCGAGTGCCATGATTTCAGATCTGAACCTATTATGTTTTCATGAATATATTTTTGTTCTTGATCATATCTTGCAAGTTGTAGACACCTATTACGTGTTATGATCCGCATACCCCAAGGTGACAATAATTGGGATTCTTTCCGGTGATTACCGTAGTTTGAGGAGTTCATGTATTCATTAAGTGCTAATGCTTTGTTCCGGTTCTCTATTAAAAGGAGGCTTTAATATCCATTAGTTTCCTTTTGGACCCCGCTGCCACGGGAGGGTAGGACAAAAGATGTCATGCAAGTTCTTTGCCATAAGCACGTATGACTATATACGGAATACATGCCAACATTATGTTGATGCATTGGAGCTAGTTCTGTGTCTCCCTAGGTTATGACTGCTACATGATGTATATTATCCAACATAATTATCCATCACTGATCCAATGCCTATGAGCTTTTCACATATTGATCTTTGCTAAGTTACTTTTGCTGCTGTTGTTACAATCACCTCAAAACTGCTACTGTTACTTTTGCTACTGTTACCGTTACTATCATACCACTTTGCTACTAAATACTTTGCTGCAGATATTAAGTCTTTCAGGTGTGGTTGAATTGACAACTCAACTTCTAATACTCGTGAATATTCTTTCGCTCCCCTTCTGTCGAATCGATAAATTTGGGTTGAATACTCTACCCTCAAAAACTATTGCAATCCCCTATACTTGTGGGTTATCAAGACCTTTTTCTGGCGTCGTTGCGGGGGAGCATAGCTCTATTTGCTGAGTGACTTGGGATTTATATCTGTTGATCACTATGAAGAATCTGAAAGATACCAGAACCAAGATCGTTCCCTCTAGGACGAGGGGAGGTAAGGAACTGCCATCTAGCTCTGCACTTGATTCACCTTCTATTTTGAGTAAGCTTGCGACACCTACACCTGCTATTAATCATGATATGTCGCAAGTAATTGATGATGCTACTTCTATTATGAATGATGCTTATGATGATACTAGTACTATGCTTGATAATCCTGTGCCACTGGGTGAATTTCTTGATGAACAACTTGCTAGAGCTAGAGATATTGAGAATGCTAAAACTAATGATATTTCTGAAACCGATGAAGTTATTGAAACTGAAAACTTTGAAACACCCATTAGACCTAGCACTCCTAGATATGAATTGCCTGTTATACCTGAGGGTTATGTTATATATGGAGAGGTAGCTAGGGACTTTCTTGCTTGTAAGGATAGAGAGGATCTTAAGAAATTACTAGTCAAGTTGAAAGAAAAATCTTTGAATGCTAGAATGCAATATGATCCTAAGTTTGCTACTTCACCTACCTTTGTTACCGATAAGTATTATGAATTCTTTGTCGATCCCAAGTTAATTACTTTGGTTGAATCTGATCCTTTCCATGGTTATGAATCTGAAACTCTTGTGGCACATCTTACTAAACTGAATGATATAGCCACCCTATTTGTTCATGAGGAAAAAATCGATATTACTATATTCTTAAGTTGTTTCCTTTCTCATTAAAGGGTGATGCTAAGATATGGTTTAATTCTCTTGCTCCTGGTTGTGTGCGTAGTCCCCAGGATATGATATATTACTTCTCTGAAAAATATTTTCCTTCTCATAAGAAACAAGCTGCTTTACAGGAAATATTTAACTTTCTTCAATTTGAATAAGAGAGTCTCCCACAAGCTTGGGGGAGGCTTCTCCAATTACTTAATACTTTGCCTGATCATCCTCTCAAGAAAAATGAAATACTTGATATCTTTTATAATGGACCACCTAGATAGTTGTGCTGGTTGTGTTTTCAGGGAACGAACTGTTGAATAAGCTGAAGTACTATTGAATAATATATTAAGTAATGATAATGATTGGACTTTTCCTGAACCACCACCTAAGCCAACTCCGAAGAAGATGGGTATTCTATTTCTCAGTCCTAAAGATATGCAAGCGGCAAAGAAATCTATGAAAGAAAAAGGTATTAAAGCTAAACATGTTAAGAATTTACCACCTATTGAAGAAATACATGGTCTTAATACCCCTATACAGGTGGTAGAGGTAAATTCTCTCTATAGATTTGATGAAGTTGATATTCCTTATACTAAATCTGCTTGTCAATGCTTGGATGAATTTGATAACTTTATTGTTAAACAAGAAAATTTCAATGCATATGTTAGTAGACAATTGAAACGAAATGCCTATATGATTGAACACTTGGGTGACTATATGTTTAGAACTGTTAATGATCTCAATGTTGTTAGTAAACATGCTTCCATGGTAAAAACTCAAGTAGATCAAGTTCTCAAGGCACAAAACGATTTGCTTAATGAAATGAACAATAAGATGAGTGATCACGCTGTTAGAGTTATGACTAGGGGTGGTAAAATGACTCAGGAACCTTTGTATCCTGAAGGCCATCCTAAAAGATTTGAATAAGACTCTTAAAGAATTAATACTGATGTACCTAGTCCTTCTAGTAATAAAAATAAAAGGAATGATGATAGGACTTTGCATTCTTCTAGTGAACCTACTATACACACACCTGAGAATCCAAATGATATTTCTATTTCTGATACTGAAACACAATATGGTGATGAACATGAACCTAGTAATAATGATAATAATGATGTTCATGTTGATGCTCAACCTAGTAATGATAATGATGTGGAGATAGAACATGTTGTTGATCTTGATAACCCACAACCTAAGAATAAAAGATATGATAAGCGTGACTTCATTGCTAGGAAACATGGTAAAGAAAGAGAACCATGGGTTCAAAAACCCATGCCCTTTCCTCCTAAAGCTTCAAAGAATAAAGATGATGAAGAATTTGAGTACTTTGTTGAAATGCTTAGACCTGTCTTTTTGCGCTTGCATTTGACTGATATTCTGAAAATGTCTCCTTATGCTAAGTATATGAAAGATGTTGTTACAAATAAAAGAAAGATACCGGAAGCTGAAATTTCCACTATGCTTGCTAATTATACATTTAAAGGTGGAATACCAAAGAAACTAGGAGACCCATGAATACCAACTATACCATGCTCCATTAAAATAAACTATGTTAAAACTGCTTTATATGATCTAGGAGCCGGTGTTAGTGTCATGCCTTTCTCTTTGTATCGTAGACTTGATTTGAATAAGTTGACAACCACTAAAATCTCTTTGCAAATGGCTGATAAATCAACTGCTATACCCATCGGTATTTGTGAGGATGTGCTTGTCGTAGTTGCAAATGTTACTATCTTAACGGACTTTGTTATTCTTGATATACCCGAGGACGACAGTATGTCGATCATCCTTGCTAGACCCTTTTTGAACACTGCAGGGGCTATTATTGATTGCAACAAAGGCAATGTCACTTTTCATGTTAATGGTAATGAGCATACAGTACACTTTCCGAAGAAACAACCTCAAGTGAATAGTATCAATTCTATTGGAAAAATTTCAACAATTACTATTGGAGGTTTTGAATTCCCTATTCCTACTGTCAAAAAGAAATATGAAATTCTTATTGTTGGGGACATGCATATCCCAGTTGAGGTAACCTAGTGTTATACAAAGATTCTCCGGTTTCATGTCATTCGGAAGAAGTTTGCTAATGAGACTTGATCAACCTTGTTAATGGATTTCTTTTGACGGGCATGAGATGGATGGATTTGGTGAACACAACCTTCTATACCCACCCTTTTTAATTTCTGTTATTTAGAATTAATAAAGTAGAAATGCTATTATTTTACTGTTTTCTGAATTATCCGTGCAATAAAAAAATGACCAGAAAATAAAAGTTCTCCAAACGCCCTGAAAATTTTATATGATTTTTTCTACAATATTTTAAAAAAATTGGCACTGAACACACCCCAGGGGGGTGCACCTATGAGCCACAAGCTCACAGGGTGCGCCCACCCCCTGGGCGCACCATGCAGCTTGTGGGGCCCACGTAGGCCCCCTCACTTAATCCAGCCACCTATCCACTTCTTCTTCCTCCAAAAAAAAATCACACCATTCCTCAAACCCGTGTTCTTGCTCATCTTGCTGCCATTTTCGATCTCTTTGCTCGGAGCTCCATTTCTGAAACTGTTTTAGGGGATTGTTCATCGGTATGTGACTCCTCCGTTGGTCCAATTAGTTTTTGCTATAGTGCTTTATATATTGCAAATTTTTGCTGCTGTGGTGACCATGTTCTTGAGCTTGCATGTAAAATTTATATGGTTCAAAGTAGTTTTGTTGCATGATATGGCCTCTAGACACTTGTAGGAGTAGTTGCTATCAATTTTGTTGAGTTTGGTTCAATTTTATTTTGAGTCACTAAAAATTTCAGAAATATTCAGAGGAAGAAAATGTTTAGAAAGATGTTCCAAGGTGATTCCTTGAAGAAGAAATCCCCAAGGCTCGCGATACATGAGCCGGCCCTTGAACCACCGCGGGAAGCTCTAGTGCAACCTTGCAAATGGCCGTCAGATCATTTTCATGACTCGCGCAGGTTTCAAGGAAGAATTTCATATGTACGTGCACAACACCGGCCTGACGGACTTCTTGTCAGATAAGTGCTTGTAATACTACAATCTTACTGATTCCTTTGTGCGGAGATTTGAGTATTCGGTCCATCACAATACACATTCTATTTTATTTGATCTCTATGATAAATCATTTTGCATGGACATTGAAGATTTTAATGAAGCATGCAAAATTCCGCAATGGGGCATTTATACTGAACCTCGTAAATCTGATTGCATTGAATTCCTTGCTAGCATCACTAGGGGAGAAACTAGAAACATAACACAAGTAACTATAGGGAGCATTCACTTCCGAAAAAAAACACTCCAAAAATATTTCAGTGTGTTTCTTTGAAATTCTTTTCTTTGGGTCGTAACTCGTAAGGAGAAGACCACGATGAAAATGTTGAGTGGCTCTCATATGCATTATTGTTGATCTAACAAAGAGCCCATATTACCTTGTCTTCTCCTTTAAATAAATGTTTGCAGATTCCAGCTTAGTCCACGACACGCGCACTATTATTATTATTCACATCGTTCGATCATGCAAGTGAAAGGCAATAATGACAAAATTTGATGAAATGATTGAGATGAAGAAAAGCTGGTATGAACTCGACCTATTTTGTTTTTGTAAATATGGTTAGCTCATCATTCTTGATTCAGCCTATTATGAATGAAACATGTTTGCAATGACAATTAGAGATTATAGTTACTCATGCCATGCTTAATTAGCTAGGAGTGGATAATGGTTTATCTTGTGTGCCAACATGCATTTAAAATGGTTATGATGTAGTATGATAGGATGGTCCCCTCCTTTGAATGATTCAAGTGGCTTGACTTGGCACATGTTCACGCATGTAGTTGAATCAAAATCAACATAGCCTCCACAATATTTATGTAAATGGTGATTTATATCCTACTCATGATTGCATTCAATGTTGATTAATCTCAATGCATGTTTATGACCATTGTCGCTCTCTAGTTGGTCGCTCCTCAATCTTTTTGTTAGCCTTCACTTGTACTAAGCGGGAATACTGCTTGTGCATCCACTTCCTTAAACCTAAATTTATGCCATATGAGTCCACCATACCTACCTATATGTGGTATTTACCTGCCGTTCCAAGTAAATTTGCATGTGCCAAACTCTAAACCTTCAAATAATAATCTATTTTTTATGCCCGAATCGCTCATGTAGCGACAGGGGGTTGTCGGTATCTTCCATGCTAGGTGGGTTATTCTCACGATGAGTGTTTATTCGCTTGTCATTCACGAGAAAGTGGCTGGTAATTAATCAGGATGCCCAGTCCTATGATCCAAATCAAAATATAATAACGAAACAAAACTCCCCCGGATTGTTGTTGCTATGGAGGGTACCCGAGGATTCGGCTAGCCATGGCTTGTGTTTGTTAGTGGAGGGGGAGTAAAACTTTACCATTCTTTTTGGGAACCGCCTATAATGTGTCTAGCATGAAAGATAGTGAGATCTCTCGGTTGTTATATTGACAATGAAAGCATACCTCTCAAAATTATATTCATCTCTGTTTTAAAAGCTTCGAGCTCTGGCACCTCTGCAAATCCCTGCTTCCCTCTGCGAAGGGCCTATATATTTACTTTTATGGTTGAGTCATCATCTTCTTATTAAAGCACCAGCTGGAGAGCACCATTGTCATTTATATGCTTTGTTTTTAATTGATGTTGAGTATGAGTGTGACTGGATCTCTTTTGCCATGAATTATAATATCTAGTCGGTGCTTGAACTTCAGGGGTGCTCTGCATTTATGTTTTGCGGTCTCAGAAAGGACTAGCGAGATACCATTATGTCATATTGTATCATGATTGTTTTGAAAAAAGTGTTGTCATCCGAGATATCTTATTATTGCTCGCTAGCTGGTTGTGCCATTGATATGAGTAAATGTGAGACCTAAATGTTATTGTGAATGTGGTTAGTTCATAATCTTTGCTGAAAACCAGATCATTGGTTAGACATATTTGCAACAACAAGATCAAACAGAGTTTGTAAAAGTTTTTCTTTGTCACTTTCAGTTTGTCAACTGAATTGCTTGAGGGCAAGCAATGGGTTAAGCTTGGGGGAGTTGATACGTCTCCATCGCATCTACTTTTCCAAACTCTCACTGGTACAGCGAGGTGCTATACAAACGGTTTTTAACCCCTTTCCACGATGCCATTTGGAACCGTCGCCAAGTGAGTGACTACGATAGGGGGGTCCTTCCCACATGACCCAGAAACCGACGGGGATAGGGAGCCACCCAGACGCTGCATCCTTGCAACTCATTTGTGCTCGCATTTCCATCACAGTCGGTATTCTGTGGTGCTACGTTTACGATGCGCGGCCCATCACAAACGGTTCACGATTATAGAACGTGTATGATAAGCAGACAATCACACACATTCACTTTTCCCAAACCATATGCAATAACTAATTAACAAGATTAGCTAATCATCGTACAAGTGTCGGACAGGATTAGGAAACGTCGGACCGTCGTAACATCGTCGTACATGACAACTATCGCACACGCTATTCTGTGGTGCAACATTTACGATGCATACCACATCAGAAACAATTCATGGTTGCGAATCATGTACGATAAGGCAACTATCACAAACATTTAGTTTGCCCACACCGTTTGTGATATTGTCTGACATCGCACACGTTTTGCAAACGGCAACTGTGTGCATGCTTGCACATGTTTCCTCTCTGTGAACCATGTCGGATTATGGTGTATATCACAAACGTTTGTGTTTTACCAACCATGTGTGCCGTAATGACCTGTAGAGCATAATTTCACCGTAATTTAATTGTTGCTATTTCAAATTGTACCGGATTTGAATTTGAATGTATGCTATAGCTTTATTCATATCCATCAGGTTCAAACAACCAATGCATTATTCGATTCATAGGAACATATATTCAAGAATTACATAAGAACCAAATAAAGAATGATGAACCACAGTTGTATACTTGTACTATTAAAGATGGTAAAGAAAGAGGCGAAGTACATTCTGGTTGCTGAACAAGGTGAAGCGGAATGCCCATATTGTGCCCTCCTCCATGCAGAAGGCACGCATGACTCTAGTCCAACCCCTTGTGATGGCCGACCGCCCATCCTTCACGGTTTTCATGAAAACATCTTGATAATCATCGTGTTCTGGTAGAAATACTTTAACCTTTGCATGCCCACCACTCATGTAGTTTGAGAGGTAATCTTGAGTAAACTGCTTTGGGAACCACTGCAAAGGAAAAAGATTCAGACATTGTCATCTAACACAACTCATTATGGGCAGTAAAAAGAAGGCTGCAGAGTTCTTACTTACCATCCTGCAGTTCGCTGTTGTCTTGGATAAAGTGTAAACAAATAGTTTAATTGCCATCTTTTGACCCATTTTACTAACAATCTTTATCAGCTTCCTCACTTGATGCTGGTTCATCGATATCTCATTGCCCCATACGCAGAAAGGGTCGAAGCGCGGATCTTTACCAATGACATATGTACCTAAAAGCACCAAGTTAATATTAGAAGATAAATAGCAATTGCACAATGATGTAGTACAAAACTCTTATAATATCTTATAACATCCAATATACTCACATATTAGATGAATTAACATCTTATATTATGGGCCAGAAGGAGTTTATTGCATTTTTACAAATTATCGGCTGATTAACTGCTGCTGTATCCATGGGTTAGAGTTAGTTTGAGCTAGTTTGGGCTCAAATAGCCCTAAAGTATATCCAAACATGAGGGCTAGTTTGAGGTAGTTGCATCTAACCCACCCAAAAAAACTATCCCACCCAAGAGGTGCTAATTGGAGCTAGTTCTCCTAGTCCATTTATTGTCAATCTAACCCTGTCATCCAAACACCTCTTTGGATGGAGTTAGTTCAGGGTTAGTCATGAGCTAGAAACTAACTCTAACCTCTAGCTAAGTTGAGTATCCAAACAGGGTTGTGTTGTTGTTGTTGCTGCTGCTGCTCTTCTACGTATATCTAGACATCATCAGAACATTAAGGTAACGCTCTTCCTTGTTGCTATGTAGCCTAAGATTGCATATTTAGACATTAAGTACAGTGCATGTTGCTATGTAGCCTCAGATATATTACATATGGCCCTAGTTAACCTAACGATAAATGGGTTATAGATATATTGAGTTAAAAGTACGATTCATCGATTAGTCCCTTATCAGCCCCCGACTGAGTATGTGGGTGCATGCATGTGTAGGTTGAGCACTTGAGCGTGACCGTGTGTGTTCCATCGTGTGCTCGGACATGCATGCATTAGTGCGTCGCGCGCGTTTTTGCGTGCATGTGTACGTGTGACTATTGCATGCATGCACGAGGTTTTAGTCCCTCACATTCACATGTTCATATGTCAATGCTTTGTCAAAACGTTGCATGCAAGGTTTAATCATTCGTTGTTCATGCATGCATTCCCGATATTAATACGTTGGTAAAGACAATTTCTTGAGGAAAATGAGCCCATGAATTGAGTACAAAGGGGACCAATAAACCAGGACGGAGGGAGTACTAGTAGTGAACCAGAAGGAGGGAGTAGGTACTACGTAAACAACGTGCAGTAAAAAAATTCCTCTATGCGCATCCAGTCTACGTGTCATGCAAGAAAATAGAGATAAGTACAAGTGAGACTCAGGAACGGTCATACACATAGGGGGAGTACGTGTAGGGGCCACTCAGGAGCAGTCAAATCACACAGTAAGTTAGTCGGACAAAGAAACCATTAAAAGGTTGATATGGAGAGAAAAAGAAAACCGCTCCACTATATATACACTAGCAGGAGCCTAAGCTACAAGCCTGCTTGCTTGGGTTGCTCTCTTCACAAGCA
The DNA here is from genome assembly GCA_011799875.1 of Thinopyrum elongatum. Classification (NCBI taxonomy): domain Eukaryota; kingdom Viridiplantae; phylum Streptophyta; class Magnoliopsida; order Poales; family Poaceae; genus Thinopyrum; species Thinopyrum elongatum. Next base: position 428,541,877 of record CM022302.1, read on the forward strand.
TAGAACGACGGTGGCCACACCGCTGGTCACAGATCCGGCCTGATCCCGCCGCTGGGGGAAGCGAATGATGTTCTGCGTAGACGCGGTCGACAACGGCGAGAAAGAAAACCCACTGTCGGTGCGTCCCAATCGGGGGTCCCCGCGGTATGGGCTGATGCCGCCTCCCACAGCCCTTCTAGCTACACCCCGACGTCCCAGGTACAACTTCCTTTTGGAGCCGGCTTGCTCCACTGCCTTAGCTCCCCACGTAGCTCCATCTCCATGTGGATCTTTCTCTACTTCTACCGACTTCTATTTGTGATGAGTTTATGTCTCATGAACTAGTGCCACTACTATTATTCTAATCACACTTCTTCAATATCTTTGCCAACAGGGATGCTCAGCTCGATTTTAGTGGAACTGCACAAAAGCATCGTATGATCCGAGGGGGCCAAGCTTCTTTCCTTCGACAGGTTCTACCTAGCCAGGAAATTAAATCATGTTTAGGGTTTAGGGTTCAAGTCGTAGAGACCCCATCAGTAGTTTTTTTTGTACACACTGTCACAACTTTTGTATTTAGTTGTGAAGTAAATATTGGCTACGATCTGTGAATCATTGAGATGCATCAGCATGCGTGTTAGTTTTCCTTTGTATTTGATGGAATGTTGTAACGGGGCAACCTTGGAGTCAGGATACATACATGAAACAAAATCATAAAGCTTCATACTCCCTCCGGTCCTTTTTTGTATGCGTATAAGGCTACTCATAGTGGGGAGTATCATATACTAGTATCATGCATAAATTACATAGGGGACTAATAAACCAGGACGGAGGTAGTATGTGAGAGTGTACGGTGGGTCATGTGGTAAAATGTACTCCCTCCTTTCTGGTTTATTGGGCTAATCTCATTTTCTTAGTCTTATACCATATTACAAGTCTTATTTTCATGTCTTTCCACCACATGTTCACATTCCAAGGTGCATTAAATTGATGCATGCAAGGATTAAAAGAAACCAACCAATGCATGTAACCATTCCTACTCATTTAGTGGTCATCCATGCATATATTCTAATTAATGCAGATTAAAGTTTGAGTAATTTTGTAAACTATGAGATACATTTCTCCACTCATCATCTGCCTTGGTTGATGAGATTTCAAATTTAAGCCCTATATAAACCGGAAAAGAGGGAGTACTACGCAAAGAAAAAAGGATCGGAGGTGTCGCACGATGTCCAAGGAATATGGTGATAGTGGGAGGTGGGCCATGTAGTCACTGGGCTACCGTGTTTCGTACTCCTCCGGTGTAAGAGTGGTGAAAGATAGTTTTATCACAGAATAAATAAATAAATAAATAAATAAGAGTGCAGACGCTCTACCGCCGCAGTAATAGTGACCAATGAGCCGTCAAATAACATAGACCCGGTATAGTTAGTTGGACGGAAGAAGCAAACCATCACTCTCTCTCTCTCTCATGCAATACAGTATTCTTTTGGAAACCAACGTTTCGTTTCGTTGGATCGCGCCATCGAGCAAAATCAACGTTTAAATCACGTCTATCACATTCATGTCTCACCCTCCTCCACCCCACACGGTCGCTCGGCATGCCACTCACCGCAAACCGAGTATACGCAAACTTTCCCGCATGCTTCTCGATGCATCGCGCCATGGAGTACTAGCACTACTGGAAGAGATAGACAAGGAAGGCGAGGACAGCTAGCTGTAGCATGGAATCCCAAGAACTTTTTTACATGCATGTTGTGGCCGGCCGTGGTGACATTTGAACGAGGAGCAGTCGCGTGCACCGGGAAGAAGCGCGGGCGGCGCTTCCTCGACTGGCGCGCCGCTTCAGGGCGGTCATGAATGCGGGAAACAATATGAAGTGAGATAAATGCAGTACTACGTACAAGAAGAAATGTACACGCACTCACTCTGCCTCCGACATACCCGCAAGTACACGATGGAGCGCATTTGTACACGAAAAGGCAGCTTACGTATGTAATGATTCGACTCTTTAATTTGTTCACTTAATAATGGAGGGTCGGGGACCACACGTGAGCGATACAAACTGCGACCAGGAAGCGGGGGCATGTTATTGATCGAGTTTTCTTTCTTGGTACGTTAAAAAAAGATTTCTCCGCCAGTTTTCGTTTCTTTTTTCCGGGAATGCGCGTATCTCTACTCTCTACTTCTACTCATATAAAAAACCGAGTTGGTGATGATGGTGTGCCTGCCATCCTGCAATATAGACCGTCCGATCTATATCTGAGGAATAGAAAGCAAACTATGGCAATTTTGCAAAAAGATACCCGCACCCCTCTCCAAATTTGCAAATAAGGACTTCCCTCGTTCATCTTTGTCTCCCACAAGATAAACAACTCGTATGAATGCATCTTGATGTTCCGTGCAATGCATGGGCCTCTTGCTAGTCTGAACAAGATGACAGTGTCCACTCTATCTCTCTCCTCACCGGTGGTCACAGATCCGGCCGGATCCCGTCCGCTGCGGGAGGTGAGGAGGTCCAGTGTTGACGTTGTCGCCATCGGCGCTGGAGGAAGCCGATGCGCACCGTCCTCTCTGAGCCGGCGCCGGCGCGGACGAAGGTCCTCTGCACCCTTGTTCACTGCCATCGTGTGGGCAGATCCCGACCGCCCGCCTAAGCCACATCTCGCCCACTTGAGGTATAACTTCTTTTGGATTTCATGCTTCATTGTACTCTGCATGCGGGTTTTCTTCTATACCACTACTCCCCATCTCCCCATGTACAGTAGCTAAGGTTCGTCGGCTCGTCCAACATCACCTATTTTTTACTATTATAGAGGAAAGGCCACTCCAAAAGTTGTCCTGGTTTATCATTTATGCATCGGCGGAGGTATACACGTTTTTTTTTGACAAAAAGTACATGGTGGTTGTGCGGTCATTGTCCATATTCTCCTATTGTTGTTGCTAATCTAAAACTATCACTAGTAAAATGAAGCAATGCCCATGTAGAGGCATCGATAAATGCTTCTGTCCTGCTTTAGTTTTTTTTCGGGTATCCTACTTTAGTTCCCATCAAGATAATCATGATGCTTCTATTTTTGGTGTACGTTTCATTAATTCTTATTGACAATTAAGATGCCGCTGTTAATCTTGTTCCACTACTAAAACAAAGAAACAACACTACTTAAATAACATTTTTTATATTTTTGCAAACAGGGATGCGTATTTCCATACCCGGGCATGTCTTCCTCAATTTTAGTGGAACTGCACAAAATTGGATGGCCACTGTTGCTCAGTTCTTCCTTTCTTGATCTTGATTACCGAGAAGAGACAAACCACAATGAGGATTGTCAAACTTCATTGGTGCCTGACCCAAACATGATGCCAAAATTGATGATGCATCACACCACGATGAGCTATCGATGCTCATGGTTGCGTCTCATGGTTGCATCAGCTGGTGAAGCTGATCGATGTTCAATGAAGAACGGGTTGTCTTCCATCAGTGCTCTTTGCTTGTTACCACAAAGACTATATCTTTCATTAGTTCATCTTGGAGCAGTCGTTTACGTCGGTGCAATTTTATCACACAATTGGATATGAACCAAATGTTTCCTCGAAGAAGCATCGACGTTGGTACTAAGAGCAAAAGTTTCGTATTGATTTCTAAGCCTTCTCACAACTTTGTCTTCAGCTACCCTGTAATTTTATTTGTCCAGCTTTTAACTAAATATGTGGTCAAACCTTGTTTAAAAACATGGTGTGGACTAAAAACCCGGATGGAGGTAGTACCCCTCCGTTTTTATTTACTCTACATATTAGATTTGACTGAAGTCAAACTTTGTAAAGTTTGACCAAGTTTAGGCCGAACACAACAAACCATAATTATTGAGAGAAGGCAAACTGTACATACTCTCACACCTTTCCAATAATTGAAATTAAAATTCTTTATTTGTACACACTCTCACACATTTTCGATAATTTGGCGCATGTGTGGTTGTTCACTTAACGGAGGGTAGTGTACCGCACGTGAAGGACAGGAAGTGCGACCAGGACGCGTGGATCGTTAGTTGATCGTAAGTAGTTTTCTTCACTGGTACGTTAAATAAAGAGTTTCGTTTCATACTTACACAATTTAAAACGATTGTTATGGAGAGAAAAAGAAAACCACTCCACTATATTAGTAGTATACACGAGTACTATATAAGCTGGAGCCTCAGCGCTTGTTCGCTAGGGTTTGCACTCTCCACACTCTCGCTAAACTACATATATATACACACACACACACACACGCTGGAGGCTCAACGTTCCTTTGCTAGGCTTTGCTATATTCACAGCCTCTCATCCTCTTCACCAGATCTAAACAAGATTGTGTGGGCCTCTGTCTCTCTCTCCCACCTCATAGCTGGTGAAGGAGCCGTCCGGATCCCGTCGCACCAGGAAGGGGAGGAGGTGCAGCGTTCACTTTGTCGCCTTCGGCGAGGGAGGCAATCCACTGTCGGCTGCGCTGTTCTCTTTCACCCAGCGCCTGTGCGGGAGGGCCTCCGACCCCTTCTTCCTCGCTGTTGTACGTATTGTGGGCAGATCCGGCCTCCCGCCGCACACCTAGCCACATCCCGACGACCCGAAGGTATAACTTTCTTTGAAACCATCATTGCTCTAGCTGCATGCGTATCATTTTCGATTCTGTAGTCGAATATAGGTCTTGGTTCAAAGAGGAAAGAAGGGGGGTGGGGTGGAGCATGAATCTAGGACGTGGTTCAATGAGAAAAGGAGGGAGGGAAAGTAGTATAGACTGGCTATCCAGCCGCTTTGTTGGTCGAAAAGGGGAAAAGGGGGTAACCCAGTACACACATCTGTAAGGAACCGATCTCTTTGTTGAAAAGGGAAAGAAATTGGGGGGTCAGGTAGTTTGTGCAGGACTAGATTTGCTGCCCTCACATAGGAAAAAGGTTCAAAGAGAACAAATATGGGACCAACGCAGATATGCTGCTTGGCAACATACTCTGCATCCACTGGTACGCATCGGTGCTATACAAACGGTTTTTAACCCCTTTCCGCGACGGCATTTGGAACCGTCGCCAAGTGAGTGTGGGTGATAGTGGGGTCCTTCCCACACGACCCAGAAACCGTCGGGGATAGGGAGCCAAGATGCATATACAGTACTCCTACTCGTTTGTGCTCGCATTACCATCGCAGTCGGTATTCTGTGGTGCTACGTTTACGATGCGCGACCCATCACAAACGGTTCACTATTATAGAACGTGCATGATAAGCATACAATCACACACATTCGCTTGTCCCAAACCGTATGCGATAACTAATTAAGAAGATTAGCTAATCGTCGTACGAGTGTCGGATATGATTACGAAATGTCGGACCATCGTAACATCGTCGTACACGACAACTATCGCACACGCTATTCTGTGGTGCAACATTTACGATGCATACTTCATCAGAAACAGTTCATGGTTGTGAATCGTGTACGATAAGGCAACTATCACAAACGTTTAGTTTGCCCGCACCCTTTGTGATATTGTCTGACATCGCACACGCTTTGCAAACGGCAACTGTGTGCATGCTTGCACACATTTCCTCTCTGTGAACCGTCTCGGATTATGGTGTATATCGCAAACATTTGTGTTTTACCAACCGTGTGTGCCGTAATGACCTGGAGAGTGTAATTTCACCGTAATTTAATTGCTGCTATTTCAAATTGTACTGGATTTGAATTTGAATTTGAATGTATGCTATAGCTTTATTCATATCCATCAGGTTCAAACAACCAATGCATTATTCGATTCATAGGTACATATGTTCAAGAAATACATAAGAACCAAATAAAGAATGATGAACCACAGTTGTATACTTGTACTATTAAAGACGGTAAAGAAAGAGGCGAAATACATTTTGGTTGCTGAACAAGGTGAAGCGGAATGCCCATATTGTGCCCTCCTCCATGCAGAAGGCACGCACGACTCTAGTCCAACCCCTTGTGATGGCCGACCACCCATCCTTCACGGTCTTCATGAAAACATCTACATAATCATCGTGTTCTGGTAGAAATACTTTAACCTTTGCATGCCCACCAATCATGTAGGTTGAAAGGTAATCTTGAGTAAACTGCTTTTGCAACCACTGCAAAGGAAAAAGATTCAGACATTGTCATCTAACACAACTCATTATGGGCAGTAAAAAAGAAGGCTGCAGAGTTCTTACTTACCATCCTGCAGTTCGCTGTTGTCTTGGATAAAGTGTAAACAAATAGTTTAATTGCCATCTTTGGACCCATTTTACTAACAATCTTTATCAGCTTCCTCACTTGATGCTGGTTCATCGATATCTCATTGCCCCATACACAGAAAGGGTCGAAGCACAGACCTTTACCAATGACATATGTACCTAAAAGCACCAAGTTAATATTAGAAGCTAAACAACAATTGCACAATGATGTAGTACAACACTCTTTTATAATATCTTATAACATCCAATATACTCACATATTAGATGAATTAACATCTTATATTATGGGCCAGAAGGAGTTTATTGCATTCTTAAAAATTATCGGCTGATTAGCCACTGTTGTATCCATGGGTTACACTTAGTTTGAGCTAGTTCGGGCTCAAATAGCCCTAAAGTATATCTAAACATGAGGGCTAGTTTGAGCTAGTTGCATCTATAACCCACCCAAAAAAACTATCCAACCCAAGAGGTGCTAATTGGAGCTAGTTCTCCTAGTGCATTTATTGTCAATTTAACCCTGCCATCCAAACAACTCTTTGGATGGAGTTAGTTCAGGGTTAGTCATGAGCTAGAAACTAACTCTAACCTCTAGCTAAGTTGAGTATCCAAACAGGGTTGTGTTGTTATTGTTGCTGTTGCTGCTCTTCTACGTATATCTAGACATCATCAGAACATTAATGTAACACTCTTCCTTGTTGCTATGTAGCCTAGGATTGCATATTTAGATATTAAGTACAGTGCATGTTGCTATGTAGCCTCAGATATATTACATATGGCCCTAGTTAACCTAACGATAAATGGGTTGCAGATATATTCAGTTAAAAGTCCGATTCACCGATTAGTCCCTTATCAGCCCCCGGCCTATATGGTACCAGCTACCGATATCCTAAACAGTGAGCATATATAAGCCATGGGATGAAACTAACCTCGATGGAAAACAACAGTCGTTCCCAAAATTGTCCTGTGTAGGTACATCGAGAAGCATGTTAAGCACAATAGGCTAAACATCAACCAAAATTATCCATGGCAGACAAAATAATCTCCAAAAGATAGCTTCAGTGTGCAGGTTTAAGCACGCTAGTAAAGCAAAACAAGTGGAAAGGTGTGTTATCTGCAACAGGCCTAACATTTAACAACAAGCAAACATAGTCATTCAAACTGGTATTGTGCCGGTCTAAGTACACTGGTTATTGTTAAATAAAAATGGAAAGGCGTGTTAACTACAAGATGCAACAACCGAATGTAGTCATTCATAGTGGTATTGTTGAAACTGGTATTGATGAAATTGAACTGCACAGTTCATACTTGCACATATAGAACATCACGTTGTGAATAACTGGAATAAACAAGGCATACTACGAACAACCAAAGATAGCATTTGAAATTGGACATATGCTAACTACAAACAACAGAACAATCAAAAAACCTTAGAAGAGGCATATGCTAGCTATAACAGGCTTAACATCAAGCAAATATATGCATTCCTATCGGTATGTTTAAAACTGGATTGATGAAATGTACTGCAAAGTAAATAGTTGCACATATAGAGCATCACATTGTGAACAACTGAAATAAACAAGGCATACTGCAAACAACCAAATATAGCAATTAAAACTAGACATATTCTCACTTCACTACAAAAGGGACTCGACAAAACAAATCATGGGTTCCCCCCTGTGAAGAGGCACGGCAAAACAAATCATGGGTTTCCTCACTTGTCACAGATGGGCTCGTTCCCGTGGGAAGAGCACGGACCCTGGATGCGCTCCATGTTGTCGAAGATGGGCTCCTTCCCCTTGGAAGAGCACAGCTGTAGGGTGCCCTCCCTGATGTCGCAGACGGGTTCTTTACCCTTGGAAGAGCAGATGGGCTCTTTCCCCTTGGAAGAGTCAGAGAGGGTGCCCTCCTCGTGGTCGCCGTCGATGAGGTCTGACTTGGAAGCTGTGGATCCCAAGCCAGCGTCGCAGAACGTGTCCTTCAGAAATGACAAAAGGGGCTCGATGGAGATGTAGGATGGAAAATTCTTGACAGCGAGCCAGAGGAGATCAGCGGCGGGGCCATGGATGAGATCAACGGCGGTTGAACCCGATGGGTTGGGGGTGGGCCACTTAACCTGTGACATAGCCCGCGTCAGGCCGTCGCTGTCGACGTAGCCGGCGTCCACGACATGCCAGCATACTCTAGCCCGCTGATTGACTGCCTGCGGCCAGTAATGGTCGTCAGCTTCCTCGGCGGCCACTGCTACTTCTTGAGCTTGCGTTGGTTTTTCCCTTGAAGAGGAAAGGGTGATGTAGCACAATAGAGGTAAGTATTTCCCTCAGTTAAGAACCAAGGTATCAATCCAGTAGGAGAAGAACACACAAATCACAACACCTACACAAACAATTAAACACTTGCACCCAATGCGATAAAGGGGTTGTCAATCCCTTCACGGTCAATTGCAAAGGTGAGATCTAATAGAGATAGATAAACAAAAGATAAAATATTTTTGTGTTTTTTGGTATATAGATCTGAAAATAAAAGATCGCAAAATAGTAGATCGGAAAGTAATATGATGGAAAATAGACCCGGGGGCCATAGGTTTCACTAGAGGCTTCTCTCATGAAGGCAAATAATATGGTGGATGAACAAATTATTGTCGAGCAATTGATAGAAAAGCGCAAAGTTATGACGATATCCAAGGCAATGATTATGCATATAGGCATCACGTCCGTGTCAAGTAGACCGACTCCTGCCTGCATCTACTACTATTACTCCACACATCGACCGCTATCCAGCATGCATCTAGAGTATTAAGTTCATAAAGAACGGAGTAACGCCTTAAGTAAGATGACATAATGTAGAGGAATTAACTCAAGCAAGCTGATGAAAACCCCATCTTTTTATCCTCGATGGCAACAATGCAATACGTGTCTCGCTACCCCTACTTTGTCACTGGGTGAAATCACGCAAGAGAAATACAAAGATATTAAATCATGCATGAAACAATTCAGAGAAGATTCAAATAATATTCATACATAAGCTGATCATAAATCCACAATTCATCGGATCTCGACAAACACATTGCAAAAGAAGATTACATCGGATAGATCTCCAAGAACATCAAGGAGAATGATGTATTGATAATCAAAGAGAGACAAGAAGCCATCTAGCTACTAGCTATGGACCCATAGGTCTGAGGTAAACTACTCACGCTTCATCGGAAGGGCAATGGAGTTGATGTAGAAGCCCTCCGTGATCAATTCCCCCTTCGGCAGTATGCCGGAAAAGGCCCCAAGATGGGATCTCACAGGAACAGAAGGTTGCGGCGGTGGAAAAGTGTTTTCGTGGATCCCTCTGGTGGTTCTGGAATATATGTGAATATATAGGAGGAAGACCTAGGTCAAGAAGTCACCAAGGGGCCCACAAGGTAGGGGGCGCCCCCCAAGGGCATGCCCTCCACCCTTATTGCCGTCTCGTGGCTCTTCTGACTTGGACTCCAAGTCCCCTGGGTGTCTTCTAGTCCAAGAAAAATCATCGTGAAGTTTTATTCAGTTTGGACTCCGTTTGGTATTCCTTTTCTGCGAGGCTCAAAAACAAGGAAAAAACAAAAACTGGCACTGGGCTCTAGATTAATAGGTTAGTCCCAAAAATAATATAAAGTAGCATATTAATGCATATAAGACATCCAAAACAGATAATATAATAGCATGGAACAATCAAAAATTATAGATACGTTGGAGACGTATCAAGATCCCCAAGCTTAATTCCTGCTCGTCCTCGAGTAGGTAAATGATAAAAACAGAATTTTTGATGTGGAATGCTACCTAACATACTTATCCATGTAATTTTCTTTATTGTGGCATGAATGTTCAGATCCATAAGATTCAAAACAAAAGTTTAATATTGACATAAAAACAATAATACTTCAAGCATACTAATAAAGCAATCTTGTCTTCTCAAAATAACATGGCCAAAGAAAGTTATCCCTACAAAATCATATAGTCTGGCTATGCTCCATCTTCGTCACACAAAGTACTCAAATCATGCACAACCCCGATGACAAGCCAAGCAATTGATTCATACTTTTGATGTTCTCAAACTTTTTCAACTTTCAGACAATACATGAGCGTGAGCCATGGACATAGCACTATAGGTGGAATAGAATATGGTGGTTGTGGAGAAGACAAAAAAGGAGATAGTCTCACATCAACTAGGCATATCGACGGGCTATGGAGATGCCCATCAATAGATATCAATGTGAGTGAGTAGGGATTGCCATGCAACGGATGCACTAGAGCTATAAGTTTATGAAAGCTCAAAAAGAAACTAAGTGGGTGTGCATCCAACTTGCTTGCTCATGAAGTCCTAGGGTAATTTGAGGAAGCCCATCGTTGGAATATACAAGCCAAGTTCTATAATGAAAAATTCCCACTAGTATATGAAAGTGACAATATAGGAGACTCTCTATCATGAAGATCACGGTGCTACTTTGAAGCACAAGTGTGGCAAAAAGGATAGTAACATTGTCCCTTCTCTCTTTTTCCCTCATTTTTTTGGCCTTTCTCTTTTTTTTCCTCACATGGGACAATGCTCTAATAATGAAGATCATCACACTTTTATTTACTTACAACTCAAAAATTACAACTCGATACTTAGAACAAAATATGACTCTATGTGAATGCCTCCGGCGGTGTACCGAGATGTGCAATGAATCAAGAGCGACATGTATAAAAAAATGATGAACGGTGGCTTTGCCACAAATACGATGTCAACTACATAATCATGCAAAGCAATATGACAATGATGATGCGTGTCATAATAAACGGAACGGTGGAAAGTTGCATGGCAATATATCTCGGAATGGCTATGGAAATGCCATAATATGTAGGTATGGTGGCTGTTTTGAGGAAGGTATATGGTGGGTTTATGGTACCGGCGAAAGTTGCGAGGTACTAGAGAGGCTAGCAATGGCGGAAAGGTGAGAGTGCGTATAATCCATGGGCTCAACATTAGTCATAAAGAACTCATATACTTATTGCAAAAATCTATTAGTCATCGAAACAAAGTACTATGCACATGCTCCTAGGGGGATAGATTGGTAGGAAAAGACCATCACTCGTCCCCAACCACCACTCATAAGGAAGACAATAAATAAATACCTCATGCTCCAACTTCGTTACATCACGGTTCACCATACGTGCATGCTACGGGAATCACAAACTTTAACACAAGTATTTCTACAATCCACAATTACTCACTAGCATGACTCTAATATCACCATCTTTATATCTCAAAACAATCATAAGGAATCAAACTTCACATAGTATTCAATGCACTTTATATGAAAGTTTTTATTATATCCCTCTTGGATGCCTATCATATTAGGACTAAATTTATAATGAAAGCAAATTACCATGCTGTTTAGAAAGACTCTCAAAATAATATAAGTGAAGCATGAGAGTTCAACAATTTCTATAAAATAAAACCACCGCCGTGCTCTAAAAAGATATAAGAGAAGCACTAGAGCAAAATTGCCTAGCTCAAAAGATATAAGTGAAGCACATAGAGTATTCTAATAAATCACGATTCATGTGTGTCCCTCTCAAAAGGTGTGTACATCAAGGATGATTGTGGCGAACTAAAAAGCAAAGACTCATATCATACAAGACGCTCCAAGCAAAACACATATCATGTGGTGAATAAAAATATAGCCTCAAGTAAATTTACCGACAGACGAAGACGAAAGAGGGGATGCCTTCTAGGGCATCCCCAAGCTTAGGCTCTTGGTTGTCCTTGAATATTACCTTGGGGTGCCTTGGGCATCCACAAGCTTAGGCTCTTTCCACTCCTTATTCCATAGTCCATCAAATCTTTACCCAAAACTTGAAAACTTCACAACACAAAACTCAACAGAAAACTCGTGAGATCCGTTAGTACAAGAAAATAAAATCACCACTCTTGGTACTGTTGTGAACTCATTCTTTATTTATATTGGTGTAATATCTACTGTATTCCAACTTCTCCATGGTTCATACCCCCCGATACTACTGTAACGCCCGGATAATTAAGCTACAGTAAACCCCTGTCAATGGTGCCATGTCATCATATTACCGTTGCTAATCCTCACTTGATCCAAATCACTATTCGAATTCAAATTCAAATTTAAAGTCCAAAATTCAAATTTCTCAAACATGCAAAATAAAATGTTCAAAGTGTGGCAAATATTCCATAACTAATTATGGTTGTGAACCCACATTTTTGCAAATTGGATTAATGCCCTAAAATAATTAAAACTGTAGCTAAAACATTAATTAAATGCTTTTTATAAATATTAAAAGATTAAACTATTTTACTTAGGTGCCAAGTTATTTGAGGCAGTGGTATATTTAGTAGTACTAATTTAGAGTCTAGGTTTGTATTTTACAAAAGTAAAAGTAGAATAAAACTAAATAGAAATCAGAAAATGAAAAAAAGAAAAGAAAATGCAAAGTAAATAAAAGGAGAAAGGCCCATGACTCCCCCTGGGCCTCGGCCCACCCCCACCCGAGTCAGCCCACCTAACCCCCCACCGGTCTCCTTCTCCCCCTATTCCCGTGGCGCGGTCGCTACAGGGGCATGGTTGCCCCTGACCACCTCGCTGGCGTCGCCGCGGGAAGGATAAGGCCGCCACCTGCGCCTCCTCGGGCTCCTCCCCCTGCCACTCCACTCACCCCACTCCCTCTAGACCCCCTCTCTCCCTTGTCGCTCTTTGCCTCGCGCGTCCGAGTGCCGCCAAGGACGCGCCCCGGTGAAGCTCGTGGCCACCGGCCACCCCGAGCCACGAGAAGGCGTCCGGGAGCTCCATCGTGGTCAGCTCCATCACCATGCCGACGGGCTCGAGCTAGGAGGCCCTGAGCGCTCGCCATCGGCCATCTTCTCCATGTCTAGTGATCGCTTCCCCACCCCGGATCTCCTCCCTCAGCGCTTCCCCGGCCTCCCGAGCACGTCGTCGAGAACCGCTGTGAGGCCCTTCCCCGATTCCCCTTGTTTCCCCTACGATTCCATTGCCGTAGTCGCCTGTACGAGCCGGCGGCCGCCATGGCCGAACCTCGGTGTCCGCGTACGCATGCCTGCTGCTCCTTGCGCTGCTCTGCTTGCTGCCTCCACTCTACTACGCTGTTGTTGCCTATTGCTGCTCCGCTACCCCGCTTGCCGCTCGCTGCCGCCTGCGCCCCTGCTCCAGCTACTGCCGCTGCATGCTGCGGCACTGCCTACTAGAGTCGCTTCGCCTGCGCATGCCCGCCTTTCGCCCACACCGCGCGCCCAGCCGCGCACTGGCCACACCCCGAGCGTGCGAGTACACCCGCCTCTCAGGTGTTGCACTGCTGCATGCTGCTGGGGCTGCTGGCTACAGCCACCGGCATCCATGCATTGTGCGTGCATGCGTGCCCGCGTCCCGGCCTGCTGCTTGCGCCGTCGCTGCTTTGCTGTTGCTGCCGCTACATGCTGCTGCCACCGCCTACTAGAGCCCACTGCCGCCCGTGCATGCCAGTGCTCACAGAAGCTATCCCGCGCTCGCCTCGGCTGTGGCCGTGGCCATGGCCGAGTGCATGTGCGTTCGTGTGCTATATGTGTGTTCGTGTGTGTGGCCGCCTAGTCCACTACCACCTGGGCCGGCCCCTGTTGAGATTAGGAACTAATCCCCGTTAGTGCTAATCCCCCTAAGTTAACTAAATTGACTGATTTGGTCTAGATGTAGTCTATGTCATGTGGGCCTATCTTATTTCTTTTAAAAAAAGCCTAATTAAAAATCTGTTTCAATGTCAAGTAGGCCCCACAGCCACTATTCACGCTTTGACCAGTTCAACCTTTGACTGTTGACTTGTTGACAGTGTATGCTGACTCAGCCACTAGACCCCACCTGTCATTCTAATGGGCTAGCTAAAATTGTGTACAAAAAGTATCTCAGTGTTTAATTTTGAATTAATAATAATTTTAGAATGTTGCTAAAACTTTGAAAATTCGTAGAAAATAATCCATAACTCGGATGAAAAAGTTTTACACATGAAAGTTGCTCAGAAAAATATGATAAATCCAAATATGCCCTCCATTTGCATGTCACACGTCCCTATCAGAGCGAACATGCAACTGTCGCCGTCTGTTTCATCTGTCCGAAAATGCCAAACTTCGGGAAAACTTTCCCGAATGTTATTCCCCTTCTCCGGTATCGTGTAGCACTACGTTAGAACACCCCTAGCACCGCTTATCGCCATGTCATGCATCTGTGTGCCTTGTATTTACTGTTTCTTCCCCCTCTTCTCCTTTGGTAGACCCCGAGACCGCTGCTGAAGCCGCTGTGATCGACCACGTCGACGACGACACTTCTTCCTTTTCAGTAGAGCTTCCAGGCAAGCCCCCCCCCCCCTTGATCACTCCAATATCGCCCATTCCATTCACTCTCATGCTTGCATTAGATTTTGCTACTGTTATTGATTGCTCCTATTCTAATGCATAACCTGCTTTTGTAACCTGCTTATCCTAAACTGCTTAGTATAGGTTGGTTGGTGATTCACCAGTGGCCTCCCACTTTGTCCCAGTTGCCCCGGCTTGATGACCGATGACTCGATCAACATGATCGATGACCAGAGCCCGACACATCACATCACACCCCCTTAGTTGCTCGACTCTGCAGAGCTACTATCGAGTGTCGAGGGTGATACCTCATAACGCACACCTGATGATAACTCTGTAGTGTAGCTATTCGGTCGTGGTCATCGAGGGTGATTCCTCCTTCACCACTCCCGATACGACTCTGTCGTGCAACGCCTCTAGTGTGAACCTCGAGGGTAATTCCTCCTAAGCTCACCTTGAGGATTACATCGAGTGGAATCCATCGAGAGTGATTCCTCGGGTTTTCCCCTTGATATTTTGGACACACGTTTACCCTGACTTTACTTGAGACCTTGTGAAAGTCGGGCGGGCCCGGAGAGCACCCGCAAGATGTTACGGTGGCGGCTGGCTATTTAGCGGTATCACCCAGGAGGGGGTGGTAGCTCCGGACTTGTCCCAATAGCCGTCACTTCATTTAATAATGCACTAACAGGTTTGGGTATTTGTTCTGAGTTGGCCACTGGCCTTTACGCACTAACCACCACGCGGGAATAGTTATGGGCCTCGGCATCGTAGTATCAGCCGAAGCTTTGTCAGACATCCAGTTCAGCGTTGTGGCCGGGCCGGATCGCGCCATCCAGCCAGAGGTGGTGCTAGTATCCCCATGCGCACAACGACCCGGAGTGCAACGGGCGATGGGCCCAAGACCCCGGAGTGCTTAGGATGTAGACCGGCGAGGACCTCTCTGCTGAGCCTAGGTAGGGCTACGACGTGTTGATCTTCTGAGGCCGGGCATTGACTTAGAAAAGTGTGTCCGGCCAGAGTAATCAAGCGTGTTGGAAAACATGGTGCACCCCTGCAGGTAAGTTTATCTATTCGGATAGCCGTGTCCACGGTAACGGACGTTCAGACTTGTATCATGATCTATTATAACTAGAAATGGATACTTCAGACATGAGATGGATATGTTGGCATCGGGATTGCTTTCTCACAGGGAGTCGAGGAAGGATCTCTGGGCATTAATATTACAACATGCTTGTTAATTAAACTGCTATTCTGTACTCTTCTAAATGCTGCAAGATGCTTGAAGATGCTAGTCTTCGATAGGCTAGGCCTTCCCTCTATTCTGGCATTCTGCAGTCCAGTCCACAGATACAACCCTTCCATTTGATACCAATGCATACTTAGTATAGATCTGATGCTTGCGAGTACTTTGGATGAGTACTCACGGTTGCTTTGCTACCCCTTTCCCCCCTTCTTTCTTCTTTTCGGTTGTTGCAACCAGATGGTGGATCCCAGGATCTAGATGCCACCCCAGTCGACTACTACTACTACCCGGAGGGTGCCTACTACTACGTGGAGACCGCCGATGACCAGGAGTAGTTAGGACGTCCCAGGCAGGA
The DNA here is from genome assembly GCA_011799875.1 of Thinopyrum elongatum. Classification (NCBI taxonomy): domain Eukaryota; kingdom Viridiplantae; phylum Streptophyta; class Magnoliopsida; order Poales; family Poaceae; genus Thinopyrum; species Thinopyrum elongatum. The sequence goes on from CM022302.1 coordinate 428,558,049, forward strand.
GGCCTTGCCTCTTCGATCGTTGTTGCTTTTGTGTTTGCCTTCTTAAGGCATCCTTGTTTAACTTTATTTCTGTACTCAGATATTATTGCTTCCGCTGACTCGCTTGTGTATCGAGCTATGTATTCGAGCCCTTGAGGCCCCTGGCTTGTAATATGAAGCTTGTATGACTTTCATTTGTGTTTAGAGTTGTGTTGTGATATCTTCCTGTGAGTCCCTGATCTTGATCGTACACGTTTGCGTGTATGATTAGTGTATGATTGAATCGGAGGCATCACAAGTTGGTATCAGAGCAGACTGCCTGTAGGAACCCCCTTTCCAACTCCTTGGCCGAAGTTGAGTCTAGTCTTTGAAAAACTGTTTTGCTAACATGGCTGTATGGCTTATGGGCCCACGTCGCCAATGAGTGGAATTAGGATCTTTTACTCCTCGTCTATACTCTGGGACTTTGATCTCTCTTTTATTCGGGTTAAAGTTTTTCTAAATCTAACATTAGGATCTCGTGATCACACCCACCCGGAGATTTGTATTACGCTTTTGGATAGTACTCGTCGTCATCTATCCAACGAGCTTGAGTTTGCTGGTTTCGGAGTTCTTTTGTAGAAGTTCTGGCAGTTCTGGTTTTCTTGCTTCCTTCTGTTTTTTGTGGACAGTGTGGTAGCACACAAGCGGTAGTACCACTGGTACCCACGGTAGTACCGCTCTGGCGGTAGTACCGCGGGGTACTGCCGTGCCAGTACCGCTTGGGGGATTCCAACGCGTGCAACTTTCTGTTGTCTTTTTCCTTTTGCCGGTACTTGCACGGTAGTAGCACGGTAGTACCGCTTAAGCAGTACTTCCGCTCTACTACCACTGCCAGTTCCGCTTGCAGAAATCCCTCTGTGCTACTTTCTGTTTCCTTTTTCCCTTTTGCGGTAGTAGAGCGGAACTAGCACGGTAGTACCGCTTGGTGCGGTACTGCCGCCCTAGTACCCTCTACTACTGCTGCCTTGCCTTGTCCAGGGACCCCAAGTGGTAGTACCGCTGTGGGCAACGGTAGTACCGCTCCGGCGGCACTACCGCTCCTGTACTCTGCGTACTCCCTGGCCAGCGCGTGGTAGTACTGCTCCTAGGAGTGGTAGTACCGCTTTGCTACAGGCTGGGCAAATAACGGTTGGATTTGGGGGTGCCTATAAAAGGGGGTCTTCTTCCCCATTGCATCTTATCCCTTTTGCTCGTGTTCTTCCCCCATTGTTGACCTTCTTCGAGCTTGCTATCTCTCAATAGCTCCATGGATTCTTGCTAGTTTTTGGGGGAAAAGAGAGAGGAGATCTAGATCCACATTTCCACCAATCACTTTCTCCTCTATGTGAGGGGAACCCCTTGGATCTAGATCTTGGAGTTCTTGGTGTTCTCCTTCTTGTTCTTCCTCTCATTTTCCTCCCTAGCATTAGTTGCTTTGGTGGGATTTGGGAGAGAAGGACTTGGGCACTCCGTGTGCCCTTGCCATTGCATTTGGTGCATCGGTTTGAGTTCTCCACGGTGATATGTGGAAGTTACAAGTTGAGAAGCTTATTACTCTTGGGTGCTTGGTACCCTTGAGCTTGTTCCTCTTGGGTGCTTGGGCGCCCTAGATGGTTGGTGGTGTTCGGAGCTCAATCATTGTGGTGTAAAGATCCGGGCAAGCGTCGGGGTCTCCAATTAGATTGTGGAGATCACCCCAAGCAATTTGACGGGTACCGGTGACCACCCCCAAGGGCTGCCAAAGTGTACGGGTTCGGTGACCGCCCCCAAGTGTTGCCATTTGTACGGGTTCGGTGACCGTCCTCAAGGGTCCCTTAGTGGAATCACGGCATCTTGCATTGTGCGAGGGCATGAGGAGATTACGATGGCCCTAGTGGCTTCTTGGGGAGCATTGTGCCTCCACACCGCTCCAAACGGAGATTAGCATCCGCAAGGGTGTGAACTTCGGGATACATCGTCGTCTCCGCGTGCCTCGGTTATCTCTTGCTCGAGCCCTTTACTTATGCACTTTACTTTGTGATAGCCATATTGTTTCTTGTCATATATCTTGCTATCACTTAGTTGTTTATCTTGCTTAGCATAAGTTGTTGGTGCACATAGGTGAGCCTAGTTGTTGTAGGTTTTGTGCTTGACAAATTAACCGCTAGGTTTATTCCGCATTTGTTCAAGCCTAAACCGTAATTATTTTAAACCGCCTATTCACCCCCCCCCCCCTCTAGGCGACATCCTCGATCTTTCACCGTACGTACGCAAGTGCCTCATTATACACAACTATATTTTTTTTGCTTCCTCCTAGTTTCCTGACATCACGGTCCCACACCATTATCAACATATATAGTGAATAAACGAGAGAATTGCACAAGGAGCGGCCGACAGCTGGGACCCATCAGCTTGAGCAGTATTTGTTTTTGGAGGTGTGAGCCGAGTTTTTCTTGAGCGATGTTTATGTTGTTGTTCAGAGGAGCAGGGTATCAAGTGGGCGGGCTGTGGCCCGTCTAGCCCAGGCTATTATTTTATGTCGACCAAATATCCAGCCCAGATATTAATTTTTCAATGTAAAAATGGCTAGCCTAGCTATACTTTTTTTGCAGAATAGCCAACCCAGGTTAACCTATTATTCTCCGCCCCGCATTAGACATGCTAAGAAAATGAGCTTTAAGAAATAATAAATGGGTTGTAATTATAAAAATTTGGCTGTAAATAAAAAAAAACGCACCGAACAGGTAATTAGTTTCAAAATTAATATTTTTGGATTTTAAATTTTTTTAATTTCATTACTTGTTGCGCGAGCAAAATTTCGTTGGAGTTTACCTAATACAAATTTATTTTGAAATTATATTTAATGTGGCTCAAAATTTCGGGATAAAAATAAATCGGATCCCTTCAAAATGTGGGAAATTTTGTTGAATTTGTTTTGAGCGGTTGGTTGAAATTATTAACTGTTGTCCTAGCTATAAAATGGGCTGTAATTTTAACAAACAGTAAATGGGCTGAGTAAATTCCATTAGAATAAAAAAATAGGCTGTACATTATAACAAATCACAAATGGGCTATATTTTCTCTGCCACAGCTGTGATGGTCACTTGTGGGCCTACTAAGATGACGCGTATGCAATGCTTTGTCAACTTATAGTCAATACACGATTCTAGTAGCAGTGGCCGTTGGATGTCCATCCAACGGCTGTGGTGGTTCTTCAATCTCAGATATTCATGCTTCAGCCACCCAAACCACCGCCGGCGGTACCTCCTGCTACCGCCTCCCGTGGCCGGCTATGCTGCTGCGCAGGCCTCACCGGCCCACCCTACTCCCATCGCCGTCCAGGCCATTCTTCTATTCACCAACACCTCCTGTTATTCTCCGATGATGGCAGCCTCACACCGCAGCCGAACCAGTGAACCCTCTTACTCCCCTCCGCGCGGGCATCCACGGCTATGTCTTCGCCGGCTCCGGGTTGTTCCCTTCCTAGGCCTCGCCATCATCCTTCGCGTTGGTTCTCTCGGTGCGGCATGGTCAACTTTGTCAACAAACGACAGCCATCGGAAGAGGCATGTATGTCGAGTGGCTGATAGTAGGGACCCACATGGCCGCACGCGAGCAAGTCCCTCATAATGCGAAAACAAATGATCCCCCCCTGACAGGTTTGAGCCACCAGCTACATCTTCGCTCGCAAGGAATTGTTTCCTTTATTACACGGAAAAAAAGTTACCTCTCCCTGACAGCTGGGACCCACCAGCTTTATTATGATCCATTTCACGAAAATATAGATTGTACCAAAGATGCTAAATTGTTTTATTTTTATTCTAACTCAAAAAATAAGAAATTTAAAAAACCAGAAAACATCTTCGCACGCAAGGAAGTGCCACCTTATTATGAGCAAAAAAATGATTCCCCATACTAGCTGGGACCCACTAGATTTGGAGGCTGACTTGTGGGCCAACTAAGTTGACGCGTACGGGCTATCTCAACTTAGTCAAAACGACTAGCTGCAGTGACCTTTGGACGTTAAATCAACGGCCATGTTGCGTCTTCAACCTCTGGTCTTCTTGCTCCAGCCGCCCAAACCAGCGCCCGTCGTACCGCCTGCTCCAGCCTCCCGTGGCCAGCTGTGCTGCTGCGTAGTCCTCACGGACCAACCATACTACGACTGGCTAGGCCTTCCCTCTACTCATCCACACCCCCTGTTATTCTCTGGCGACGGCAGCCTTACACCACAGCCGAACCAGTGAACCCTCGTACTCCCCTCCGCGTGGGCATCCACCTACCTCATCATCTCTGGCTTCGCGTTGTTCCCTTCCTAGGCCTCGCCATCGTCCACTGCCTTGATGCTCTCGGCGCCTCGTGGTCAACGAGGTCAACGAACGACAGCCATCGGAAGAGGACTTTAGGCTGTGAGGCTGACAGCTGGACCCACCAGCTACATCTTCGAACACAAGGAAGTGCCTCCTTATTACTCGCAAAATAAAAATGATTCCTCCCCCTGATAGCCAAGACCCACCAGCTATATCTTCGCACGCAAGGAAGTGCGTCCTTATCCTCCCTGACAGCTAGGACCCACCCGGTCGAAGCGTACATAGCGTTGTCTGTCTGGTCGCGAACATGTACGTACATACTGGTTGATCGGTCTCTCTGCAACGCCGAGCAAGCAGCGGCACATGTAGTAGTAGAGCCCTTGACGTAGCAGTTCAGGTAGTCCAGTCCAAACCGTGTACACGTACGTACAGCCAGATGCCAAAAAATACGGCCACGTACGTACATTCGGGCGCGGTCTCGAATGCCTACTCGCGCATACGTACGACCAGGGCTCATGTACATGGAGAGGCAACAGACGGCAGCAACGGCGTCCTCTTCATCAGGCAGCCAACCGGCTGGGTCAGAATGGAGAAACAGCGTCTTGTTCATCGGGAGGCAACACACTGGGTCGGAATGCGTCCTGTTCAACGGGAGCCAACCGGCTTGGACGGAACAGCCGAAACGGGGCCTGGCGTACCGCAGTACGGAGGAAACGGTTTTCTGTTCGACCGGCTGCGGTCGAAACGGGGTGCTGTTGATCGGGAGGGGTGTGGTGTACCGCAAAACGGAGGAAACGGACATGCGTTGGAGCGCCTACGGTCGAAACGGTGTCCTGTTCATCGGGAGGAGTGTGGCGTACCGCAAAACGGGACTCCACGGGCTACTGTTCATCCACCGTCTAGTGCCTCGCTCCAGCCTCCACGGGCTACTATTCATCCACCTTCGACTTCCTCCAGCCTCCACCTGCTACTGTTCATCCACCGTCGACTTCCTCCCTCCACCAGCTACTGTTCACCCACGGGGGTCCTGTTCATTCCATCCTCCACCGGCTACTGTCCAAGCAGCCCTCCACAGGGTCCTGTTCATCCACCCCCAACCGGCTCGGGTGTCCTCCTCTTGATCGGGGTCCTGTTCATCCAACCCCCAACAATGGTCACTGTTCATCAAGAGGCAGGTTCGATCGGCTTCAGTTAGCAGCAGTAGCGAAGGAATCGCTCGATCGGGTTCAGTTAACAGCAAGGGATCGATCGCTCGGGTGTAGCTAGTGCAATCGCTCGGGTTCAGTAAGCAAACGCCTCGATCAGGTTCAGTTACAGCCCAAGGCCTCGCACACACGCGCGTACGTGTACGAGAGAAACGCGCAAACCTCCATGCATCGCTCGGCCCGACCACCCATCGTAACCGGGAACTCCCCAAACTTTTCCTCGCCCTCGCTTCTACCATGATTTTTTCCCTCATGGACGGCCCAAAGAATGTCATGCAGGTGCGTCCCCGGCCCGCCCAGGACGAAAAGCCCATTTTCTGTCATGATTTTTTGTCATAGAAGTAGAAGCCCACCACATCTATGATGATACGTGCTTTTGTCACAATTATCGTAATAGAAGTGTCATAAGCATGACAGAAAAAAATTCATTCGGCCCAAAATGTCACGGATGTGTCTTTTTTTGTAGTGCAACGCCAAAAAATCCTATAAATACAGAAACCCCCAGAAATAACCCTAGATCAGAAGTTCCGCCGCCGCAAGCCTCTGTAGCCACGAAAAACCAATCTAGACCCCGTTTCGGCACCCTGCCGGAGGGGGAAATCATCACCGGTGGCCATCTTCATCCCAGCAGCCACCATGATGAGGAGGGAGTAGTCCACCCTCGGGGCTGAGGGTTTCCACCAATAGCTATGTGTTTAATCTCTCTCTCTCTCTCTCGTGTTCTTGAGATGGCACAGTCTTGTTGTATCGCGGGCTTTGTTAATATAGTTGGATCATATGGTGTTTTCCCCTCTCTATCTTGTTGTGATGAATCAAATTTTCCCTTTGAGATTTCGTTTTATCGGATTGAATACTTTTATGGATTTGAGAGCACTTGATCTATGTCTTGGCACGCAAATCATGGATTCCCGAGGTGACATTGGGGTAATCTATGCATAGGTGTTGATGCACGTTTTCATCCTTGTTTCTCCGGTGGAAATCTTGGGGCACTCTTTGAGGTTCTTTGTGTTGGATTGAGTATTATGAATCTGAAATTGTTTGATGCATATCGTATAATCAACTCATGGATACTCGCGGTGACATTGGAGTATCTAGGTGACATTAGAGTTGGTTGATGTGTATCATATGGTGTTATTTTAGTACAAACTCTTGGTTAGATCGATCGGAAAGGATAGCTTGGTGTTATTTTAGTACGAACTCTAGGATAGATTGATCGGAAAGAATAGCTTTGAGGTGGTTTCGTACCCTACAAAAAATTTCGTCTTATGTTCTCCGCTAGATAAGAACTTCGGAGTGATTCTTCATCGCACGTTGAGGGATGGTTATATGATCCAATTATATTAGTATTGTTGAGAGATTGCACTAGCGAAAGTACAGACCCTAGGCCTCATTTTCAAGCATTGCAATACCGTTTGTGCTCCGTTTTATCAATTGCTACCTTGCTGTTTTTTATTGTTCCTATTACAAAAATCAATATCTACTATCATTACTACGCTTGTATCACCATCTCTTCGCCGAACTAGTTCACCTATACAAATTACCATTGTATTGGGTGTGTTGGGGACACAAGAGAATTTTTTTTTATTTGGTTGCAGGGTTGTTTGAGAGAGACCATCTTCATCCTACGCCTCCCACAGATTGATAAACCTTAGGTCATCCACTTCAGGGAAAATTGCTACTGTCCTACAAAACTCTGCGCTTGGAAGCCCAACACGAGTCGACAACACTAAAGTTGCGTAGTAGACATCAGTACCGATTCGTATTCAGGTAGTCTTCACAGATTGAATATGTGTTCTCTTCGGCAAGCCAGGCGTCCTCGATGGCACAAAACCGGGACACCAGATCAGATAATTCCGGGAGTGTTTGAATGCAGCGACGAGCAAGGGCATTCAAAACGCCTTTATCCTTGCATCCACGCTGGAAAGCAGTAATTATGTCGGAGTCCAGGTAATCCAATATCTTGTTTTTGATAGACAAGAATCTAGCCCAGAACTACTTGATTGATTCGTCAGGGAGTTACTGCACGAAGGCCAGATCCCAGACGTCGGGTGGGTCAGAGTTATCGAGGCGATACTCTATGTGGGAGGAGAGTGGATGAGTTCTGATCTCTAAAGATCGTGGGTCCGAAACCCCGTTATTCTCATCCGACGTCGGATCTGTAGCCGTCGGATCGGCTGAGCTAATTTGAAGACTAGCCTCCTCGACCGCCTCTGGTAGGCCGTTGTCTGACTCACTTTCCAAAAATTACCTCAGCCCCTCATCCTCGGGGGAATTCCCCGTAGGAACCGGAGAAGGGTCGTGTTGCGCCTCAACTTTACGAGAAGGCATCTTTGCAACCGAAGCTTCGGGCATGGAGGTAAGCCCTATAAGTCCGGGGCCATTGACCGGCGATCCCATCGATCCTTCCATCAATCGCACAACGAAACTCTCAATGAAACCACCAGTGTCGGTGTAAAAACCGGCAGACCTCGGGGTAGGGGGTCCCAAGCTGTGTATCTCGGATCGAGGGTAACAAGAATGAAGGAGTTGATATTTACCCAGGTTCGGGCCCTCTCTATGGAGGTAAAACCCTACATCATGCCTATGTTTATATTGATGAAGATGTATCAAATACAGAGTTGATCTACCTCGAGATCGTAATGTGTGGTCTAACTCTAGGGCTAGGTGAATGATATTGCGTTGATGTCCCCTCTACGGGCTAAACCCTATGGGTTATATACACGCCAAGGAGGGTATCTAGGGTTACAAGGTCGGTATCTAGGAACAAGGTGGCAGGAGAAATCTTGGTGTAGACGTCAAGTCTTCGACGGAGGCAGTCTTGATCACGCCTCCTGCGTACGACCTCCGGAGTCCATCTTGATCACGCATGAGGGCCCGTCAGCCCAGCCCGAGGATCATGGGCCGACTAGGTTAGCACCCCCTTATCCAGGACACCGTCACTTGTGTTTTGGATATTTTTGTCATAAATAGTGTGCGACTAATGTGTTTGTTAGTGCACACAGAGTGACAAGTCCCTGAAGTCACGTGGAGTTTGGGACAAATTCTGAAGATAATCTCCTACAAGGCAATGAGGCTTATCACAGAAGGTTATGTCTATCGAAAGTGCCCCTCCCCCCCAAAAAAAGTTGTTGATGCAAAGCAATTGGTTTGGTGTCTGTCCAAAGAAATTAACTGCAGCCGAGAGGTTTGAAGACAGAGAAAAGAGGTACTATTTTCTTTTGTTGTTCTCTTCTCTTTCTTGAGTCATAGGACCATCGTACTAGCAAGAGGGGTATAGTGTTCGAAACTTACGGTTCTCTGATACTAAACCAAAACGTATGTGAGTTGAGAGAAATCTCTTTGTGTTTCGAATAAATACTTGATAGCAAGAGATGAAGTTCTTCTTCGCTGCAAGAGATTTGATTCAGATCAAGGAGTTAGCATTTGTTGCTTCATAAGTAATGTTACCGTTGTGCTAAAAAAGCCGACCGTTGGATACGTGTTAGTTGGGCATTGGCCGAGTGGTCATGTCCAAAATGGTATTTTCCCCTCGGGAAGACCGCGACTATAAATAGCCCACCCCGTCCAACGTGCACTGTTGGCTGCTCCATTTGATTTCTGAGAAGATTGTGAGAGCACCCCTCTTTGAGTGATTTGAGTTCAAAATCCACGGAGAGAAAAACCCCAGAGCCAAAAAATTAGATAGTGGTTTAGCATCACTCGAATCTAAATCCAGTACGCTCCGCCTATTACTCTTTAGAGTTGCCAACTCTCCAGACGGTTAGGTGTCAAGTTCTTCAGCGACCAAGAGTAATTGTGGTTCATGAAGAAGAAGTCTATAAAGGTTCTGAGATCACCTCAAGCATCTACCACGAGTGATCGATAATGATTGACGAATTAGTTGTCGAGGAGAATAGGGCTAAGAGAGTTTATCTTCTGTGTTCAATCACGAACCCCTCCAACCAAACGTAATCCTTTCTCAGAAGGGCGATTTGGTCTACCAAATCATTTGTCGCCATCAAGCAACACTGGTCATCTCTTCACTCAATTTACTTTCGCTCATTGATACGTCTCCATCGTATCTACTTTTCCAAACTCTTTTGCCCTTGTTTTGGACTCTAAATTGCATGATTTGAATGGAACTAACCCGGATTGACGCTGTTTTCAGCAAAATTGCCATGGTGTTATTTTTGTGCAGAAATAAAATTTCTCGGATTGACCTAAAAATTTACGGAGAATATTTCTAGAATATATAAAAAATACTAGCGGAAAAAGGTACCAGAGGGGGGCAACCCAAGAGCCACAAGCCCTGGGGCGCGCCTACCCCCCCCCCCCCCAAGGCACGCCCCTGGAGCTCCGGCAACCCTAAATCCAACTCCATATATACCTATTCATGGAGAAAAAATCAGAGAGAAGGATTCATCATGTTTTACGATACGGAGCCGCCGCCACCTCCTGTTCTTCATCGGGAGGGCTGATCTGGAGTCCATTCGGGGCTCCGGAGGGTGGAATCCGAAGTCGTCGTCATCATCAACCTTCCTCCATCACCAATTTCATGATGCTCACCGCCGGGAGTGAGTAATTCCTTCGTAGGCTTGCTGGACGGTGATGGGTTGGATGAGATTTATCATGTAATCAAGTTAGTTTTATTAGGGTTTGATCCCTAGTATCCACTATGTTCTGAGATTGATGCTGCTATGACTTTGCTATGCTTAATGCTTGTCACTAAGGCCCGAGTGCCATGATTTCAGATCTGAACCTATTATGTTTTCATGCATATACTTTTGTTCTTGATCATATCTTGCAAGTTGTAGACACCTATTATGTGTTATGATCTGCATACCCCAAGGTGACAATAATTGGGATTCTTTCCGGTGATTACCGTAGTTTGAGGAGTTCATGTATTCACTAAGTGCTAATGCTTTGTTCTGGTTCTCTATTAAAAGGAGGCCTTAATATCCCTTAGTTTCCTTTTGGACCCCGCTACCACGGGAGGGTAGGACAAAAGATGTCATGCAAGTTCTTTGCCATAAGCACATATGACTATATACGGAATACATGCCTACATTATGTTGATGAATTGGAGCTAGTTCTGTGTCACCCTAGGTTATGACTGCTACATGATGTATATTATCCATCATAATTATCCATCACTGATCCAATGCCTATGAGCTTTTCACATATTGATCTTTGCTAAGTTACTTTCGCTGCTGTTGTTACAATCACCTCAAAACTGCTACTGTTACTTTTGCTACTGTTACCGTTACTATCATACCACTTTGCTACTAAATACTTTGCTGCAGATATTAAGTCTTTCAGGTGTGGTTGAATTGACAACTCAACTTCTAATACTCGTGAATATTCTTTGGCTCCCTTGTGTCGAATCGATAAATTTGGGTTGAATACTCTACCCTCAAAAATTATTGCAATCCCCTATACTTGTGGGTTATCAAGAGCTTTTTCTGGCACCGTTGCCGGGGAGCATAGCTCTATTTGCTGAGTGACTTGGGATTTATATCTGTTGATCACTATGAAGAATCTGAAAGATACCAGAACCAAGATCGTTCCCTCTAGGACGAGGGTAGGTAAGGAACTGCCATCTAGCTCTGCACTTGATTCATCTTCTGTTCTGAGTAAGCTTGCGACACCTACACCTGCTATTAATCATGATATGTCGCAAGTAATTGATGATGCTACTTCTATTATGAATGATGCTTATGATGACACTAGTACTATGCTTGATAATCCTGTGCCACTGGGTGAATTTCTTGATGAACAAATTGCTACAGCTAAAGATATTGAGAATGCTAAAACTAATGATATTTCTGAAACTGATGAAATTATTGAAACTGAAAACTTTGAAACACCCATTAGACCTAGCACTCCTAGATATGAATTGCTTGTTATACCTGTGGGTTATGTTATATATGGAGAGGTAGCTAGGGACTTTCTTGCTTGTAAGGATAGAGAGGATCTTAAGAAATTAATAGTCAAGTTGAAAGAAAAATCTTTGAATGCTAGAATGCAATATGATCCTAAGTTTGCTACTTCACCTACCTTTGTTACCGATAAGTATTATGAATTCTCTGTCGATCCCGAGTTAATTACTTTGGTTGAATCTGATCCTTTCCATGGTTATGAATCTGGAACTCTTGTGGCACATCTTACTAAACTGAATGATATAGCCACCCTATTTGTTCATGAGGAAAAAATCGATATTACTATATTCTTAAGTTGTTTCCTTTCTCATTAAAGGGTGATGCTAAGATATGGTTTAATTCTCTTGCTCCTGGTAGTGTGCGTAGTCCCCAGGATATGATATATTACTTCTCTGAAAAATATGTTCCTTCTCATAAGAAACAAGCTGCTTTACAGGAAATATTTAACTTTCTGCAATTTGAATAAGAGAGTCTCCCACAAGCTTGGGGGAGGCTTCTCCAATTACTTAATACTTTGCCTGATCATCCTCTCAAGAAAAATGAAATACTTGATATCTTTTATAATGGACTAACCGATGCTTCTAGGGACCACCTAGATAGTTGTGCTGGTTGTGTTTTCAGGGAACGAACTGTTGAATAAGCTGAAGTACTATTGAATAATATATTAAGTAATGATAATGATTGGACTCTTCCCGAACCACCACCTAAGCCAACTCCGAAGAAGAGGGGTATTCTATTTCTCAGTCCTAAAGATATGCAAGCGGCAAAGAAATCTATGAAAGAAAAAGGTATTAAAGCTGAACATGTTAAGAATTTACCACCTATTGAAGAAATACATGGTCTTAATACCCCGACACAGGTGGTAGAGGTAAATTCTCTCTATAGATTTGATGAAGTTGATATTCCTTATACTAAATCTGCTTGTCAATGCTTGGATGAATTTGATAACTTTATTGTTAAACAAGAAAATTTCAATGCATATGTTAGTAGACAATTGAAACGAAATGCCTATATGATTGAACACTTGGGTGACTATATGTTTAGAACTGTTAATGATCTCAATGTTGTTAGTAAACATGCTTCCATGGTAAAAACTCAAGTAGATCAAGTTCTCAAGGCACAAAACGATTTTCTTAATGAAATGAACAATAAGATGAATGATCACGCTGTTAGAGTTATGACTAGGGGTGGTAAAATGACTCGGGAACCTTTGTATCCTAAAGGCCATCCTAAAAGATTTGAACAAGACTCTCAAAGAATTAATACTGATGCACCTAGTCCTTCTAGTAATAAAAAGAAAAGGAATGATGATAGGACTTTGCATTCTTCTAGTGAACCTACTGTAGACACACCTGAGAATCCAAATGATATTTCTATTTCTGATGCTGAAACACAATCTGGTGATGAACATGAACCTAGTAATAATGATAATAATGATGTTCATGTTGATGCTCAACCTAGTAATGATAATGATGTGGAGATAGAACATGTTGTTGATCTTGATAACCCACAACCTAAGAATAAAAGATATGATAAGCGTGACTTCATTGCTAGGAAACATGGTAAAGAAAGAGAACCATGGGTTAAAAAACCCATGCCCTTTCCTCCTAAAGCTTCAAAGAATAAAGATGATGAAGAATTTGAGTGCTTTGTTGAAATGCTTAGACCTGTCTTTTTGCGCTTGCATTTGACTGATATTCTGAAAATGTCTCCTTATGCTAAGTATATGAAAGATGTTGTTACAAATAAAAGAAAGATACCACAAGCTGAAATTTCCACTATGCTTGCTAATTATAAATTTAAAGGTGGAATACCAAAGAAACTAGGAGACCCATGAATACCAACTATACCATGCTCCATTAAAATAAACTATGTTAAAACTGCTTTATATGATCTAGGAGCCGGTGTTAGTGTCATGTCTTTCTCTTTGTATCGTAGACTTGATTTGAATAAGTTGAAAACCACTGAAATCTCTTTGCAAATGGCTGATAAATCAACTGCTATACCCATCGGTATTTGTGAGGATGTGCTTGTCGTAGTTGCAAATGTTACTATCTTAACGGACTTTGTTATTCTTGATATAACCGAGGACGACAGTATGTCGATCATCCTTGCTAGACCCTTTTTGAACACTGCAGGGGCTATTATTGATTGCAACAAAGGCAATGTCACTTTTCATGTTAATGGTAATGAGCATACGGTACACTTTCCGAAGAAACAACCTCAAGTGAATAGTATCAATTCTATTGGAAAAATTTCAACAATTACTATTGGAGGTTTTGAATTCCCTATTCCTACTGTCAAAAATAAATATGAAATTCTTATTGTTGGGGACATGCATATCCCAGTTGAGGTAACCTAGTGTTATACGAAGATTCTCCGGTTTCATGTCATTCGGAAGAAGTTTGCTAATGAGACTTGATCAACCTTGTTAATGGATTCCTTTTGACGGGCATGAGATGGATGGATTTAGTGAACACAACCATCTAGACCCACCCTTTTTATTTTTTGTTATTTAGAATTAATAAAGTAGAAATGCAATTATTTTACTATTTTCTGAATTATCCATGCAATAAAAAAATGACCAGAAAATAAAAGTTCTCCAAACGCCATGAAAATTTTATATGATTTTTTCTACAATATTTGAAAAAAATTGGCACTGAACACACCCCAGGGGGGTGCACCTATGAGCCACAAGCTCACAGGGCGCGCCCACCCCCTGGGCGCGCCATGCAGCTTGTGGGGCCCACGTAGGCCCCCTCACTTATTCCTGCCACCTATCCACTTCTTCTTCCTCCAAAAAAAATCACACCATTCCTCAAACCCGTGTTCTTGCTCATCTTGCTGCCATTTTCCATCTCTTTGCTTGGAGCTCCATTTCCAAAACTGTTTTAGGGGATTGTTCATCGGTATGTGACTCCTTCGTTGGTCCAATTAGTTTTTGCTATAGTGCTTTATATATTGCAAATTTTTGCTGCTGTGGTGACCATGTTCTTGAGCTTGCATGTCAAATTTATATGGTTCAAAGTAGTTTTGTTGCATGATATGGCCTCTAGACACTTGTAGGAGTAGTTGCTATCAATTTTGTTGAGTTTGGTTCACTTTTATTTTGAGTCACTAAAAATTTCAGAAATGTTCAGAGGAAGAAAATGTTTAGAAAGATGTTCCAAGGTGATTCCTTGAAGAAGAAATCCCCAAGGCTCGCGATACATGAGCCGGCCCTTGAACCACCGCGGGAAGCTCTAGTGCAACCTTGCGAATGGCCGTCGGATCATTTTCATGACTCGCGCAGGTTTCAAGGAAGAATTTCATATGTACGTGCACAACGCCGGCCTGACGGACTTCTTGTCAGATAAGTCCTTGTAATACTACAATCTTACTGATTCCTTTGTGCGGAGATTTGAGTATTCGGTCCATCACAATACACATTCTATTTTATTTGATCTCTATGATAAATCATTTTGCATGGACATTGAAGATTTTAATGAAGCATGCAAAATTCCGCAATGGGGCATTTATACTGAACCTCGTAAATCTGATTGCATTGAATTCCTTGCTAGCATCACTAGGGGAGAAACTAGAAACATAACACAAGTAACTATAGGGAGCATTCACTTTCCTGCTTTACATTATTTTGCTCTCTTTATAGGTAGATGCATTAATGGGAAACATGACCATAGCCACCTTTGCTCTCCTGATTTAATTGTCCTCAAGAGCGCGATAATGAATGACAAACGAATAACTTGAGGGCTATTGTTGCAAGGAGGTTACATAATAATGACTTATATGGAGATTTCTTTGGTCGAATCTATGCCACCTGTTTAGCTAATTATCTCGGGGTACCTATAAGAGAAAATTGTGACGCCCCTGGCTCAATGGTGCACTAATCATACACGCAAATGCACACGATCAAGCCTAAGGACTCACGGGAAGATATCACAACACAACTCTAAAACAAAAATAAAGTCATACGAGCTTTATATTACAAGCCAGGGGCCTCGAGGGCTCTAATACATAAGCTTGCGAACAAGCATCAGCGGAAGCATGAGATATCTAAGTACAGATATAAAAGAAAGCACAGAAAGGCCTAAAGAAAGGCGGGGCAAAATAAAACACTACGATTGAAAGGCGTAGGCCTCCTGCCTGGGACCCTCCGATCCTACTCCTAGTCGTCATCCAACTCGCAGTAGTATCCATCCTCGGGGTGGTAGTAGTAGTCGATCGACGGGGCATCTGTCTCAGGGGGCTCTGTCCTCTGGTCACGACAAACTGATAAGGGGAGAAAAGGAAAACAAAGCAACCGTGAGTACTCAGAAGTACTCAGCAAGCAAGGATCTACACTACGTATGCAACATTTTCAAAGAGAGGCTGTATATGTGGACTGGGCTACAGAAATGCCAGAATAGAGAGGAGGCCTAGTCCTATCGAAGACTAGCATCTTCAGAGGTCTTGCAGCAATAGAAGAGAGTAGAACAGTACAATATAAGGTAGCAGTATCATTAAGTCTCAACCTCACCCAGAGATCCTTTCTCGACTCCCTGCGAGAAAGCAATCCCAGAGCCATACAGTCATCAACCTCGTCCTGAGATCCCTTCTCGACTCCCTGCGAGAAGCAATCCCAGAGCCATAGTATCCAAGTATCCAGTTCTAAATTGTATCAATCAGGATACAACTCCGAGTGTCCGTTACCGTAGGACAGGCTATCGATAGAAGTTTTCTTCCCTGCAGGGGTGCACCAACTTACCCACCACGCTCGCTTAACTTTGGCCGGACACACTTTTCCGGGACATGCCCGGCCTCGGCCAAACGACACACCGCAGCCCTACCTAGAGCTCAGCAGAGAGGTCCCCGTCGGTCTACATCCTAAGCGCAAGGGGGTCTTGGGCCATCGCCCCTCGCCCTCCGGGTCGTTGCGCACATGGCTCAGATCCAAGCACCACCTCTGTCGTGAATGGCGCCAATCACTCCATGCCGCACTTCTGAACTGGACGTCTGTCAGAGCTTTCGGCTGATGCATACAATGCAAAACGCCCATACTATGCCCACGTGGTGGTTAGTGCTATCGGGCCAGAGGCCCACTCAGATCAAATATCCAAACCGTTAGTACCTTGGGCTTGCGGTAACGAGCAGAGACTCACGAAAGATGTGACCCCATCGCCCCGTCTCGAGGACTTGCGGCAAGGGCCAAGAATGCCCGGCCACGCCTCGTATTCTCACTCGGGCACCACACAGGCAACCCGTCTTCACATCACACGCGGGTACCCTTCAGGGTCGACCCGCCTTTCCAAGTAACAATAGTACAGTCCAAGTATCCGTGTGTCCATAACATCAGGGGAATCCGAGGTATCACCCTCGTTGGATTCCTACTCGATGTATCCGTCAAGGTGAACTCGGAGGAATCACCCTCGCTGGGTTCACACTTGAGGTGTTATACGACGGTGTCGTTATCGGAAGTAGTGAAGGAGGAATCACCCTCGATTACCACGACCGAATAGCTACTCTACAGAGTTAACATCAGAAGTGCTACAAGAGGTTTCACCCTCGGCACTCGATAGTAACGCTGCAGTGTCGTTACAACTAAGGGGTGGTGATGTGCGGTGTCGGGGCCTGGTCTTCAATCCCGTTGATCGGGTCTTCGGATAATCCAGCGGGGCAATCGGGATAAATGGGGTCACTGATAGGTCTCTACCCAGCCTATACTAAGCAGTTTAGGATATGCAGGTAATTATCAACAGCAGGATACATTAAACAGGCTATGCATCAGAATAGGTAAAGCGGTAGCAGCAGCAATTCTAATGCAAGCATGAGAAAATAGAATGGGCGATATCGGGATGATCAAAGGGGGGCTTGCCTGGTTGCTCGGCGGCAAGGGCAAGGTCGTCAACGGTGGCGTCGGGCTCCGGAGCTGCGTCGGTCTCGGGGACGACGTCGGGGTCTAACGAGAGAGAAGAGGGGGAGGAAACAGTAAATATAAAGCAAACAAGAGCATGACATGACATTACGCAGAGCTAGGGGTGTTCTGACGTGGTGCTACACGATATAGATGAAGAGGGAAAACATCCGGAGATGTTTTCCCGGTTTCGGACATTTGTCAGACAGATGACCGGAGGGGAACGGTTCCATGTTCGGATAGTTAGGAACATGTGACGGACGAACGGACTGCGCATTCGGATCCGTCTCGAAATTCTGAGCATTTTTCATATATAAATTATTTTCATCGGAGTTACGGATTAAAAGATATGATTTTCTAAAGTTTTTATTGATTTTCTGGAATTATTTTAATTATTTAAATTCGAATTATCCAAAACAGTGTTATGCTGATGTCATCATGATGTCAGCATGACATCAGCAGCCAGTTTAGTTAATTAACAGTAGTTAATTAGGTTAATTAAATCATAAGTTAATTAAACTTAATTAGTTATTTAAACATAATTAATTAGGTTAATTAATTAGTTAATATTTATTTTACTTTTAAAATCCCTTTTTTTCAATTTTGTTTTTCGTTTCTTTTTTTTTAAGGGGCGGGCCCCATCTGTCATAGGCCCAGGGGGCCATATCGGGCGCCGGGTGCTGGGCACCAGCGGCCGCAGTTGCGAGTGCAGCCCGTGCGGTGCCGAGCCCGGCGGGGGGGGGGGGGGGGGGGACGGGGCGAGGCACAGGGGTGCGAAGGGCGGCCAGGCCGTGGCCGTGGCTGCGAGTGGGCGAGCGGTGAGCGGCGTGGTGGAAGAGAGGAGGGGGGCGGAGTGGTCGGGGTCATATCGGGGAGAGGGGGCTGGACGCGACGGCTGGTGGAGCTGGCGAGGAGGGGGAGGGACGACAGCGGAAGGCGTCGGGGACGAGCGCCGGCGACGTGCGGCGGTGGACGAAGACGAGGTCGAGGCGATGGGGGTTCCGGCGAGGTGGTGGTGGCGAGGGGCGACGGAGGAAGACGGGGGGAGGAAGAGAGGAGGAGCAGGCGCGGTGGCAGTGGTGCTCAGAGGCGGCGTCGGGGAACGCCGGGGTGGCGACGAGGCGCCGGCGCCGGGGCGCCAGGATCGGGGCCAATCCCGATCCAGAATCGGGGTCGGGGGGTGTGTGTGGCGTGTGTGTGGGTGTCGGTGGAGGGGGCCAGGGGGTAATAGGCCAGCGAGGGGGGGGGTGAAGGTGGGTCGGCTGGCTGGATAGCCAGCTGGGCCGAGGCCCAAAGTGGGGGGGTTCCTTTTCCTTTTATTTTATTTTTTTGTTTTTGTGTTTTGTTTTATTTTTTCCTTTTCTGTTTTCTCTTTTCTTTTCTGTTTACAAAAATGTTTAGGCCACTTATGGACTTTTCTAAAATATAAGAACTAGTCCATAAATCACAGTGCAACATTAGTCACTGCTAGAAATTGGTTTGGTGTCCATATCTTTTTATTTGGATTTTATATAATTTGAAAAAAAGACTAATTAGTGTTGTTTTGCTGCTGTTCCTTGATGTTTGAGTCCTTTTCCAACTCCATTAAATGTTGCAATCATTTTCATAATTGCTTTGGGAATATTTGCAACATGATGCACATTTTAGTTTTCAGGTTTGGACAACTTTTATTTTCCACTTTAGTTTTAATTTGAATTTTGAGTTAGGAGCTGAATACAATATGATGCAAATGATGATTAGGCACTGATAATCATGATGACATGGCATAATCAAAAAGGGTGATTACTGTACTTAACCACCGGGGGTGTTACAAAAGTGATATCCAGTTACCACATGTTTTCCTCAATTATGACGCTATGGAACGTTTCCAATTTCTTGAGAGGGGCGAACAGCCTTTCCAGTACAGACTAATCTTTGATAGGGATCGCGTCTTCCATGTTACGCTTCCCGCTCCTACCTTCTTTGACTTTCAGGCAAAACAAAGATATTTCATACTTAGAGAGGAGGCAAACGAGTATGAGAGAGCTAGGGAGACCGCTCGCCTCAACGAGGCAGCCCTCCAAGCGGTGGCAGCTGCAATCCGGTTCAACCCCAACTACGACTTTGGATATCACCCTGTTCAGCCGTGGCCATAGACCAACTTAGGCCAAAAGCCTAAGCTTGGGGGGAGTATGTATTCCTCACCGACATTACATTCATGCATCACACATTCATTCTAGTTCTCGATGTTCATCCTTTTTCATTGTAGAATCCATGTTAGTTTATTTTTCTTGCTTTCTTCTTGTGTGTTTGAAAAACTTTGATAAAATCTAAAAATATTTCTCGCTTATTTTTAGTTTTTCTTTCTAGTTTAATTAGTTTTAGTATTAAAAGAAAATCCAAAAAGATTTCTCGTTCTTCTTATGCTTGTTGGGAGTTTTCCCATGTAAATAATTTTTCTCGTTTTCGTTCTACTTTCTTCCGAAAAAAACACTCCAAAAATATTTCAGTGTGTTTCTTTGAAATTCTTTTCTTTGGGTCGTAACTCGTAAGGAGAAGACCACGATGAAAATGTTGAGTGGCTCTCATATGCATTATTGTTGATCTAACAAAGAGCCCATATTACCTTGTCTTCTCCTTTAAATAAATGTTTGCAGATTCCAGCTTAGTCCACGACACGCGCACTATTATTATTATTCACATTGTTCGATCACGCAAGTGAAAGGCAATAATGACAAAATTTGATGAAATGATTGAGATGAAGAAAAGCTGGTATGAACTCGACCTATTTTGTTTTTGTAAATATGACTAGCTCATCATTCTTGATTCAGCCTATTATCAATGAAACATGTTTGCAATGACAATTAGAGATTATAGTTACTCATGCCATGCTTAATTAGCTAGGAGTGGATAATGGTTTATCTTGTGTGCCAACATGCATTTAAAATGGTTATGATGTAGTATGATAGGATGGTCTCCTCCTTTGAATGATTCAAGTGGCTTGACTTGGCACATGTTCACGCATGTAGTTGAATCAAAATCAACATAGCCTCCACGATATTTATGTTCATGGTGATTTATATCCTACTCATGCTTGCATTCAATGTTGATTAATCTCAATGCATGTTTATGACCATTGTCGCTCTCTAGTTGGTCGCTCCTCAATATTTTTGTTAGCCTTCACTTGTAATAAGCGGGAATACTGCTTGTGCATCCACTTCCTTAAACCTAAAGTTATGCCATATGAGTCCACCATACCTACCTATATGTGGTATTTACCTGCCGTTCCAAGTAAATTTGCATGTGCCAAACTCTAAACCTTCAAATAATAATCTATTTTTTATGCCTGAATCGCTCATGTAGCGACAGGGGGTTGTCGGTATCTTCCATGCTAGGTGGGTTATTCTCACGATGAGTGTTTATTCGCTTGTCATTCACGAGAAAGTGGTTGGTAATTAATCAGGATGCCCAGTCCTATGATCCAAATCAAAATATAATAATGAAACAAAACTCCCCCGGATTGTTGTTGCTATGGAGGGTACCCGAGGATTCGGCTAGCCATGGCTTGTGTTTGTTAGTGGAGGGGGAGTAAAACTTTACCATTCTGTTTGGGAACCGCCTATAATGTGTCTAGCATGAAAGATAGTGAGATCTCTCAGTTGTTATGTTGACAATGAAAGCATACCTCTCAAAATTATATTCATCTCTGTTTTAAAAGCTTCGAGCTCTGGCACCTCTGCAAATCCCTGCTTCCCTCTGCAGAGGGCCTATATATTTACTTTTATTGTTGAGTCATCATCTTCTTATTAAAGCACCAGCTGGAGAGCACCATTGTCATTTATATGCTTTGTTTTTAACTGATGTTGAGTATGAGTGTGACTGGGTCTCTTTTGCCATGAATTATAATATCTAGTCAGTGCTTGAACTTCAGGGGTGCTCTGCATTTATGTTTTGCGGTCTCAGAAAGGGCTAGCGAGATACCATTATGTCATATTGTATCATGATTGTTTTGAAAAAAGTGTTGTCATCCGAGATATCTTATTATTGCTCGCTAGCTGGTTGTGCCATTGATATGAGTAAATGTGAGACCTAAATGTTATTGTGAATGTGGTTAGTTCATAATCTTTGCTGAAAACCAGAACATTGGTTAGACATATTTGCAACAACAAGATCAAACAGAGTTTGTAAAAGTTTTTCTTTGTCACTTTCAGTTTGTCAACTGAATTGCTTGAGGACAAGCAATGGGTTAAGCTTGGGGGAGTTGATACGTCTCCATCGCATCTACTTTTCCAAACTCTCACTAGTACAGCGAGGTGCTATACAAATGGTTTTTAACCCCTTTCCACGATGCCATTTGGAAACGTCGCCAAGTGAGTGACTACGATAGGGGGGGTCCTTCCCACACGAACCAGAAACCGACGGGGATAGGGAGCCACCCAGACGCTACATCCTTGCAACTCGTTTGTGCTCGCATTGCCATCGCAGTCGGTATTCTGTGGTGCTACGTTTACGATGCGCGGCCCATCACAAACGGTTCACGATTATAGAACGTGTATGATAAGCAGACAATCACACACATTCACTTTTCCCAAACCATATGCAATAACTAATTAACAAGATTAGCTAATCGTCGTACAAGTGTCGGACAGGATTAGGAAACGTCAGACCGTCGTAACATCGTCGTACATGACAACTATCGCACACGCTATTCTGTGGTGCAACGTTTACGATGCATACCACATCAGAAACACTTCATGGTTGCGAATCGTGTACAATAAGGCAACTATCACAAACATTTAGTTTGCCCGCACCGTTTGTGATATTGTCTGACATCGCACACGTTTTGCAAACAGCAACTATGTGCATGCTTGCACACGTTTCCTCTCTGTGAACCGTGTCAGATTATGGTGTATATCACAAACGTTTGTGTTTTACCAACCGTGTGCGCCGTAACGACCTGCAGAGCATAATTTCATCGTAATTTAATTGTTGCTATTTCAAATTGTACCAGATTTGAATTTGAATGTATGATATAGCTTTATTCATATCCATCAGGTTCATACAACCAATGCATTATTCGATTCATAGGAACATATATTCAAGAATTACATAAGAACCAAATAAAGAATGATGAACCATAGTTGTATACTTGTACTATTAAAGACGGTAAAGAAAGAGGCGAAATACATTCTGGTTGCTGAACAAGGTGAAGCGGAATGCCCATATTGTGCCCTCCTCCATGCAGAAGGCACGCATGACTCTAGTCCAACCCCTTGTGATGGCCGACCGCCCATCCTTCACGGTCGTCATGAAAACATCTAGATAATCATCGTGTTCTGGTAGAAATACTTTAACCTTTGCATGCCCACCAGTCATGTAGTTTGAGAGGTAATCTTGAGTAAACTGCTTTGGGAACCACTGCAAAGGAAAAATATTCAGACATTGTCATCTAACACAACTCATTATGGGCAGTAAAAAAAAGGCTGCAGAGTTCTTACTTACCATCCTGCAGTTCGCTGTTGTCTTGGATAAAGTGTAAACAAATAGTTTAATTGCCATCTTTTGACCCATTTTACTAACAATCTTTATCAGCTTCCTCACTTGATGCTGGTTCATCGATATCTCATTGCCCCATACGCAAAAAGGGTCGAAGCACGGATCTTTACCAATGACATATGTACCTAAAAGCACCAAGTTAATATTAGAAGCTAAATAGAAATTGCACAATGATGTAGTACAACACTCTTATAATATCTTATAACATCCAATATACTCACATATTAGATGAATTAACATCTTATATTATGGGCCGGAAGGAGTTTATTGCATTTTTACAAATTATCGGCTGATTAACTGCTGCTGTATCCATGGGTTAGAGTTAGTTTGAGCTAGTTTGGGCTCAAATAGCCCTAAAGTATATCCAAACATGAGGGCTAGTTTGAGCTAGTTGCATCTAACCCACCCAAAAAACTATCCCACCCAAGAGGTGCTAATTGCAGCTAGTTCTCCTAGTGCATTTATTGTCAATCTAACCCTGTCATCCAAACACCTCTTTGGATGGAGTTAGTTCAGGGTTAGTCATGAGCTAGAAACTAACTCTAACCTCTAGCTAAGTTGAGTATCCAAACAGGGTTGTGTTGTTGTTGTTGCTGCTGCTGCTCTTCTACGTATATCTAGACATCATCAGAACATTAAGGTAACACTCTTCCGTGTTGCTATGTAGCCTAAGATTGCATATTTAGACATTAAGTACAGTGCATGTTGCTATGTAGCCTCAGATATATTACATATGGCCCTAGTTAACCTAACGATAAATGGGTTACAGATATATTGAGTTAAAAGTATGATTCACCGATTAGTCCCTTATCAGCCCCCGGCTTATATGGTACCAGCTACCGATATCCTGAATAGTGAGTATATATAAGCCATGGGATGAGACTAACCTCGATGGAAAACAGCAGTCGTTCCCAAAATTGTCCTGTGTAAGTACATCGAGAGGCATGTTAAGCACAACAGGCTAAACATCAACCAAATATATCCATGGCAGACAAAATAATCTCCAAAAGATAGCTTCAGTGTGCAGGTTTAAGCACGCTAGTAAAGCAAAACAAGTGGAAAGGTGTGTTAACTGCAACAGGCCTAACATTTAACAACATGCAAACATAGTCATTCAAACTGGTATTGTGCCGGTCTAAGTACACTGGTTATTGTTAAATAAAAATGGAAAGGCGTGTTAACTACAAGATGCAGCAACCGAATGTAGTCATTCATAGTGGTATTGTTGAAACTGGTATTGATGAAATTGAACTGCACAGTTCATACTTGCACATATAGAACATCACGTTGTGAATAACTGGAATAAACAAGGCATACTACGAACAACCAAAGATAGCATTTGAAACTGGACATATGCTAACTACAAACAACAGAACAATCAAAAAACCTTAGAAGATGCATATGCTAGCTATAACAGGCTTAACAGCAAGCAAATATATGCATTCCTATCGGTATGTTTAAAACTGGATTGATGAAATGTACTGCAAAGTATATAGTTGCACATATAGAGCATCACATTGTGAACAACTGAAATAAACAAGGCATACTGCAAACAACCAAATATAGCAATTAAAACTAGACATATTCTCACTTCACTACAAAAGGGACTCGACAAAACAAATCATGGGTTCCCCCTGTGAAGAGGCATGGCAAAACAAATCATGGGTTTCCTCACTTGTCACAGATGGGCTCGTTCCCGTGGGAAGAGCACGGACCCTGGATGCGCTCCATGTTATCGCAGATGGGCTCCTTCCCCTTGGAAGAGCACGGCTGTAGGGTGCCCTTTCTGATGTCACAGACGGGTTCTTTACCCTTGGAAGAGCAGATGGGCTCTTTCCCCTTGGAAGAGTCAGAGAGGGTGCCCTCCTCGTGGTCGCCGTTGATGAGGTCTGACTTGGAAGATGTGGATCCCAAGCCAGCGTCGCAGAACGTGTCCTTCAGAAATGACAAAAGGGGCTCGATGGTGACGTAGGATGGCAAATTCTTGACAGCGAGCCAGAGGAGATCAGCAGCGAGGCCATGGATGAGATCAATGGCGGTTGAACCCGAGGGGTTGGGGGTGGGCCAGTTAACCTGTGACATAGCCCGCATCAGGCCGTCGCTGTCGACGTAGCCGGCGTCCGCGACATGCCAGCATACTCTAGCCCGCTGATTGAGTGCCTACGGCCAGTAATGGTCGTCAGCTTCCTCGGCGGCCACTGCTACTTCTTGAGCTTGCGTTGGTTTTTCCCTTGAAGAGGAAAGGGCGATGCAGCACAATAGAGGTAAGTATTTCCCTCAGTTAAGAACCAAGGTATCAATCCAGTAGGAGAAGAACACACAAATCACAACACATGCACAAACAATTAAACACTTGCACCCAACGCGATAAAGGGGTTGTCAATCCCTTCACGATCACTTGCAAAGGTGAGATCTAATAGAGATAGATAAACAAAAGATAAAATATTTTTGGGTTTTTTGGTATATAGATCTAAAAATAAAAGATTGCAAAATAGTAGATCGGAAAGTAATATGATGGAAAATAGACCCGGGGGCCATAGGTTTCACTAGAGGCTTCTCTCATGAAGGCAAATAATACGGTGGGTGAACAAATTATTGTCGAGCAATTGATAGAAAAGCGCAAAGTTATGACGATATCCAAGGCGATGATTATGCATATAGGCATCATGTCCGTGTCAAGTAGACTGACTCCTGCCTGCATCTACTACTATTACTCCATACATCGACCGCTATCCAGCATGCATCTAGAGTATTAATTTCATAAAGAACGGAGTAACGCCTTAAGTAAGATGACATGATGTAGAGGAATGAACTCAAGAAATATGATGAAAACCCCATCTTTTTATCCTCGACGGCAACAATGCAATATGTGTCTCGCTACCCCTACTTTGTCACTAGGTGAAATCACGCAAGATTGAACCCAAAGCTAAGCACATCTCCCATTGCAAGAAAAACCAATCTAGTTGGCCAAACCAAACCGATAATTCGAAGAGAAATACAAAGATATTAAATCATGCATAAAACAATTCAAAGAAGATTCAAATAATATTCATAGATAAGCTGATCATAAATCCAAAATTCATTGGATCTCGACAAACACACTGCAAAAGAAGATTACATCGGATAGATCTCCAAGAACATCAAGGAGAACGTTGTATTGAGAATCAAAGAGAGAGAAGAAGCCATCGAGCTACTAGCTATGGACCCGTAGGTCTGAGGTAAACTACTCACGCTTCATCGGAAGGGCAATGGAGTTGATGTAGAAGCCCTCCGTGATCGATTCCCCCTTCGGCAGTATGCCGGAAAAGGCCCCAAGATGGGATCTCATGGGAACAGAAGGTTGCGGCGGTGGAAAAGTGTTTTCGTGGATGCCTTTGGTGGTTCTGGAATATATGTGAATATATAGGAGGAAGACCTAGGTCAGGAAGTCACCAAGGGGCCCACAAGGTAGGGGGCGCCCCCCTAGGGCACGCCCTCCACCCTTATCGCCGTCTCGTGGCTCTTCTGACTTGGACTCCAAGTCCCCTGGGTGTCTTCTGGTCCAAGAAAAATCATCGTGAAGTTTTATTCCGTGTGGACTCCGTTTGGTATTCCTTTTCTGCGAGGCTCAAAAACAAGGAAAAAAACAAAAACTGGCACTGGGCTCTAGGTTAATAGGTTAGTCCCAAAAATAATATAAAGTAGCATATTAATGCATATAAGACATCCAAAACAGATAATATAATAGCATGGAACAATAAAAAATTATAGATACGTTGGAGATGTATCAAGCATCCCCAAGCTTAATTCCTGCTCGTCCTTGAGTAGGTAAATTATAAAAACAGAATTTTTGATGTGGAATGCTACCTAACACACTTATCCATGTAATTTTCTTTATTGTGGCATGAATGTTCAGATCCATAAGATTCAAAACAAAAGTTTAATATTGACATAAAAACAATAATACTTCAAGCATACTAAAAAAGCAATCATGTCTTCTCAAAATAACATGGCAAAAGAAAGTTATCCCTACAAAATCATATAGTCTGGCTATGCTCCATCTTCGTCACACAAAGTACTCAAATCATGCACAACCCTGATGACAAGCCTTTGTTTCATACTTTTGATGTTCTCAAACCTTTTCAACTTTCACGCAATACATGAGCTTGAGCCATGGACATAGCACTATAGGTGGAATAGAATATGGTGGTTGTGGAGAAGACAAAAAAGAAGGAGATAGTCTCACATCAACTAGGCGTATCGACGGGCTATGGAGATGCCCATCAATAGATATCAATGTGAGTGAGTAGGGATTGCCATGCAACGGATGCACTAGAGCTATAAGTTTATGAAAGCTCAAAAAGAAACTAAGTGGGTGTGCATCCAACTTGCTTGCTCACGAAGACCTAGGGCAATTTGAGGAAGCCCATCGTTGGAATATACAAGCCAAGTTCTATAATGAAAAATTCCCACTAGTATATGAAAGTGACAATATAGGAGACTCTCTATCATGAAGATCACGGTGCTACTTTGAAGCACAAGTGTCGCAAAAAGGATAGTAACATTGTCCCTTCTCTCTTTTTCTCTCATTTTTTTGGGCCTTCTTTTTTTTTTGGCCTTTCTCTTTTTTTTCCTCACATGGGACAATGCTCTAATAATGAAGATCATCACACTTTTATTTACTTACAACTCAAAAATTACAACTCGATACTTAGAACAAAATATGACTCTATGTGAATGCCTCCGGCGGTGTACCGGGATGTGCAATGAATCAAGAGCGACATGTATAAAAAAATGATGAACGGTGGCTTTGCCACAAATACGATGTCAACTACATGATGATGCAAAGCAATATGACAATGATGATGCGTGTCATAATAAACGAAACGGTGGAAAGTTGCATGGCAATATATCTTGGAATGGCTATGGAAATGCCATAATAGGTAGGCATGGTGGCTGTTTTGAGGAAGGTATATGGTGGTTTTATGGTACCAGCGAAAGTTGCGCGGTACTAGAGAGGCTAGCAATGGCGGAAAGGTGAGAGTGCGTATAATCCATGGGCTCAACATTAGTCATAAAGAACTCACATACTTATTGCAAAAATCTATTAGTCATCGAAACAAAGTACTATGCGCATGATCCTAGGGGGATAGATTGGTAGGAAAAGACCATCGCTCGTCCCCGACCGCCACTCATAAGGAAGACAATCAATAAATACCTCATGCTCCAACTTCGTTACATCACGGTTCACCATACGTGCATGCTACGGGAATCACAAACTTTAACACAAGTATTTCTACAATCCATAATTACTCACTAGCATGACTCTAATATCACCATCTTTATATCTCAAAACAATCATAAGGAATCAAACTTCACATAGTATTCAATGCACTTTATATGAAAGTTTTTATTATATCCCTCTTGGATGCCTATCATATTAGGACTAAATTTATAATGAAAGCAAATTACCATGCTGTTTAGAAAGACTCTCAAAATAATATAAGTGAAGCATGAGAGTTCAACAATTTCTATAAAATAAAACCACCGCCGTGCTCTAAAAAGATATAAGAGAAGCACTAGAGCAAAATTGCCAAGCTCAAAAGATATAAGTGAAGCACATAGAGTATTCTAATAAATCACGATTCATGCGTGTCCCTCTCAAAAGGTGTGTACATCAAGGATGATTGTGGTGAACTAAAAAGCAAAGACTCATATCATACAAGACGCTTCAAGCAAAACACATATCATGTGGTGAATAAAAATATAGCCTCAAGTAAATTTACCGATAGACGAAGACGAAAGAGGGGATGCCATCCGGGGCATCCCCAAGCTTAGGCTCTTGGTTGTCCTTGAATATTACCTTGGGGTGCATTGGGCATCCACAAGCTTAGGCTCTTTCCACTCCTTATTCCATAGTCCATCAAATCTTTACCCAAATCTTGAAAACTTCACAACACAAAACTCAACAGAAAACTCGTGAGATCCGTTAGTACAAGAAAATAAAATCACCACTTTTGGTACTGTTGTGAACTCATTCTTTATTTATATTGGTGTAATATCTACTGTATTCCAACTTCTCCATGGTTCATACCCCCCGATACTACTGTAACGCCCAGATAATTAAGCTACAGTAAACCCCTGTCAATGGCGCCATGTCATCATATTACCGTTGCTAATCCTCACTTGATCCAAATCACTATTCGAATTCAAATTCAAATTTAAAGTCCAAAATTCAAATTTCTCAAACATGCAAAATAAAATGTTCAAAGTGTGGCAAATATTCCATAACTAATTATGGTTGTGAACCCACATTTTTGCAAATTGGATTAATGCCCAAAAATAATTAAAACTCTAGCTAAAACATTAATTAAATGCTTTTCATAAATATTAAACTATTTTACTTAGGTGCCAAGTTATTTGAGGCAGGCAGTGGTATATTCAGTAGTACTAATTTAGAGTCTAGGTTTGTATTTTACAAAAGTAAAAGTAGAATAAAACTAAATAGAAATCAGAAAATGAAAAAAAAGAAAAGAAAATGCAAAGTAAATAAAAGGAGAAAGGCCCATGACTCCCCCTGGGCCTCGGCCCACCCCCACCTGAGCCAGCCCACCCAACCCCCCACAGGTCTCCTTCTCCCCCTGTTCCCATGGCGCGGTCGCTACAGGGGCATGGTTGCCCCTGACCACCTCGCCGGCGTCGCCGCGGGGAGGATAAGGCCGCCACCTGCGCCTCCTCGGGCTCCTCCCCCTACCACTCCACTCACCCCACTCCCTCTGGACCCCCTCTCTCCCTCGTTGCTCTCTGCCTCGCGCGTCCGACTGCCGCCAAGGACGCGCCCCGGTGAAGCCCGCGGCCACCGGCCACCCCGAGCCACGAGAAGGCGTCCGGGAGCTCCGTCGTGGTCGGCTCCATCACCATGCTGACGGGCTCGAGCTAGGAGGCCCTGAGCGCTCGCCATTGGTCGTCTTCTCCCCGTCCAGTGATCGCTTTCCCGCCCCAGATCTCCTCCCTCAGCGCTTCCCCGGCCTCCCGAGCACGTCGTCGAGAACCGCCGTGAGGCCCTTCCCCGATTCCCCTTGTTTCCCCTTCGATTCCATTGTCGTAGTCGCCTGTACGAGCCGGCGGCCGCCATGGCCGAACCTCGGTGTCCACGTACACGTGCCTGCTGCTCCTTGTGCTGCTCTGCTTGCTGCCTCCACTCTACTACACTGTTGTTGCCTATTGCTGCTCCGCTGCCCCGCTCGCCGCTCGCTGCCGCCTGTGCCCCTGCTCCGGCTACTGTCGCTGCGTGCTGCGGCGCTGCCTACTACAGTCGCTTCGCCTGCGCATGCCCGCCCTTCGCCCACACCGCGCGCCCAGCCGCGCGCTGGCCATGCCCCGAGCTTGCGAGTACGCCCGCCTCCCAGGTGCTGCGCTGCTGCATGCTGCTGGGGCTGCTGGCTACAGCCGCCGGCGTCCATGCGTTGTGCGTGCGTGCGTTCCCGCATCCCGGCCTGCTGCTTGCGCCGTCGCTGCTTTGTTGTTGCTGCCGCTACCTGCTGCTGCCACCGCCTACTAGCGCCCACTGCCGCCTGTGCATGCCGAGCTCACCGATGCTATCCCACGCTCGCCTCGGCTGTGGCCGTGGCCATGGCCGAGTGCCTATGCGTTCGTGTGCTATATGTGTGTGTGGTGTGTGTTCGTGTGTGTGGCCGCCTAGTCCACTACCACCTGGGTCGGCCCCTGTTGAGATTAGGAACTAATCCCCGTTAGTGCTAATCCCCCTAAGTTAACTAAATTGACTGATTTGGTCTAGATGTAGTCTATGTCATGTGGGCCTATCTTATTTCATTTTTAAAAAGCCTAATTAAAAGTCTGTTTCAATGTCAAGTAGGCCCCACAGCCACTATTCACACTTTGACCAGTTCAACCTTTGACTGTTGACTTGTTGACTATGTATGCTGACTCAGCCACTGGACCCCACCTGTCATTTTAATGGGCTAGCTAAAATTGTTTATAAAAAGTATCTCACTGTTTAATTTCGAATTAATAATAATTTTAGAATGTTGCTAAAACTTTGAAAATCCATAGAAAATAATCCATAACTCGGATGAAAAAGTTTTATACATGAAAGTTGCTCAGAAAAATATGATGAATCCAAATATGCCCTCCGTTCGCATGTCACACGTCCCTATCAAAGCGAACATGCAACCGTCGCCCTCTGTTTCATCTGTCCGAAAATGCCAAACTTCAGGAAAACTTTCCCGGATGTCATTCCCCTTCTCCGGTATCGTGTAGCACTACGTTAGAACACCCCTAGCACCACTTATCGCCATGTCATGCATCTGTGTGCCTTGTATTTACTATTTCTTCCCCCCTCTTCTCCTTCGGTAGACCCCGAGACCGCTGCTGAAGCCGCTGTGATCGACCACGTCGACGACGACACTTCTTCCTTTTCAGTAGAGCTTCCAGGCAAGCCCCTCCCCCCTTGATCACTCCAATATCGCCCATTCCATTCACTCTCATGCTTGCATTAGATTTTGCTACTATTATTGATTGATCCTATTCTGATACATAGCCTGCTTTTGTAACCTGCTTATCCTAAACTGCTTAGTATAGGTTGGTTGGTGATTCACTAGTGGCCTCCCACTTTGTCCCAGTTGCCCCGGCTTGATGACCGATGACTCGATCAACGTGATCGATGACCAGAGCCCGACACATCACATCACACCCCCTTAGTTGCTCGACTCTGCAGAGCTACTATCGAGTGCCGAGGGTGATACCTCGTAACGCACTCCTGATGATAACTCTGTAGTGTAGCTATTCGGTCATGGTCATCGAGGGTGATTCCTCCTTCACCACTCCCGATACGACTCTGTCGTGCAACGCCTCTAGTGTGAACCTCGAGGGTGATTCCTCCTAAGCTCACCTTGAGGATTACATCGAGTGGAATCCATCGAGAGTGATTCCTCGGGTTTTCCCCTTGATGTTTTGGACACACATTTACCCTGACTTTACTTGAGACCTTGTGAAAGTCGGGGCGGGCCCGGAGAGCACCCGCAAGATGTTACGGTGGTGGCTGGCTATTTAGCGGTATCACCCAGGAGGGGGTGGTAGCTCCGGACTTGTCCCGACAGCCGTCACTTCATTTAATAATGCACTAACAGGTTTGGGTATTTGTTCTGAGTTGGCTAGTGGCCTTTACGCACTAACCACCACGCGGGAATAGTTATGGGCCTCGGCATCGTAGTATCAGCCGAAGCTTTGTCAGACGTCCAGTTCAGCATTGTGATCGGGCCGGATCGCGCCATCCAGGAAGAGGTGGTGCTAGTATCCCCTTGCGCACAATGACCCGGAGTGCAACGGGCGATGGGCCCAAGACCCCGGAGTGCTTAGGATGTAGACCGGTGAGGACCTCTCTGCTGAGCCTAGGTAGGGCTACGACGTGTTGATCTTCCGAGGCCGGGCATTGACTTAGAAAAGTGTGTCCGGCCAGAGTAATCAAGCGTGTTGGAAAACATGGTGCACCCCTGCAAGGAAGTTTATCTATTCGGATAGCCGTGTCCACGGTAACGGACGTTCAGACTTGTATCATGATCTATTATAACTAGAAATGGATACTTCGGACATGAGATGGAAATGTTGGCTTCAGGATTGCTTTCTCGCAGGGAGTCGAGGAAGGATCTCTGGGCATTAATATTACAACATGCTTGTTAATTAAACTGCTATTCTGTACTCTTCTGAATGCTGCAAGATGCTTGAAGATGCTAGTCTTCGATAGGCTAGGCCTTCCCTCTATTCTGGCATTCTACGTCCAGTCCACAGATACAACCCTTCCATTTGATACCAATGCATACTTAGTATAGATCTGATGCTTGCGAGTACTTTGGATGAGTACTCACGGTTGCTTTGCTACCCCTTTTCCCCCTTCTTTCTTCTTTCTAGTTGTTGCAACCAGATGGTGGATCCCAGGATCCAGATGCCACCCCAGTCGACTACTACTACTACCCGGAGGGTGCCTACTACTACGTGGAGACCGCCGATGACCAGGAGTAGTTAGGAGGTCCCAGGCAGGAGGCCTTGCCTCTTCGATCGTTGTTGCTTTTGTGTTTGCCTTCTTAAGGCATCCTTGTTTAACTTTATGTCTGTACTCAGATATTGTTGCTTCCGCTGACTCGCTTGTGTATCGAGCTATGTATTCGAGCCCTCGAGGCCCCTGGCTTGTAATATGAAGCTTGTATGACTTTCATTTGTGTTTAGAGTTGTGTTGTGATATCTTCCCGTGAGTCCCTGATCTTGATCGTACACGTTTGCGTGTATGATTAGTGTACGATTGAATCGGGGGCATCACAAGTTGGTATCAGAGCAGACTGCCTGTAGGAACCCCCTTTCCAACTCCTTGGCCGAAGTTGAGTCTAGTCTTTGAAAAACTGTTTTGCTAACATGGCTGTGTGGCGTACGGGCCAACGTCGCCAATGAGTGGTATTAGGATCTTTTACTCCTCGTCTATACTCTGGGACTTTCATCTCTCTTTTATTCGGGTTAAAGTTTTTCTAACTCTAACATTAGGATCTCGTGATCACACCCACCCGGAGATTTGTATTACACTTTTCTTGAATTGAGGGCCAGAATCTGCTTCACATTGTTCACGGGCCGCAGGATCCTTTTATCGAGGGCACCCAGCGTCGTCCCCTGAAAATTCCTCGCTCCAGTGGTTTTCTCCGACGCTGATGTAGCCTTTGCTATGTCCCATTGTGGTATCCCTCCATCGCGTGCATGTGTGCTGCCTAGTATGTCTAGGATATTTCTCTTGTCCGAACTCATACGAACAGCGTGTAATTGGCTCCGTATATGTATCAGTATGTCTTTAATGACTACTGCTTTCTACATACTGCGCCTTTGCTCATTGTTATGATTACATCATGAATGTCTCCATACACTTGTTCCACCCCTTGCT
Source organism: Thinopyrum elongatum (assembly GCA_011799875.1). Classification (NCBI taxonomy): domain Eukaryota; kingdom Viridiplantae; phylum Streptophyta; class Magnoliopsida; order Poales; family Poaceae; genus Thinopyrum; species Thinopyrum elongatum. The sequence goes on from CM022302.1 coordinate 428,591,804, forward strand.
AAACTACCCCCCTGTTGCATTTAAGCAGGATGGTTAGACCCGCTGGTCGTGGCCATGGTGGCGACAATCCACCACCGCACGAATACATGACCGGAATGATACAACAGTTGAGCTGAATCGCCAGTTCGTGGTAGGAGTCATGGCTCAGTTTCCGCGCCCCAATATGAATCAGGAACCAGCTCCAATGACTCTGCAAGACTTTGCGTGTCTCAACCTTGTCATCTACCGCAGCTCAACTCAGCCCCTTGATGCTGATGACTGACTCTGTGACATCACTTTCGAGCTAGAGTCTGCTGTTGTAGCCCCTGCCAACTATGTCACCTTCGCAGCTTATTACCTGAAAGGTCCTGCTGCTCAATGGTGGGACAGCCACAAGTGTTCCTTACCTGTTGGAACCGCCATCACTTGGCCGGGATTCCAAGCTGCATTCCGCGGGCCAATGTCGAACCACCATGGTTAGTCACAACGTCCCTGTTGAAATTGAAGGGTTGAAAATCCATGTTTTCCCCATTATTTTGAAGTCTTCCAATATTGACCTCATTCTGGGATTGGAATGGTTGAAAACACATACAACTTCTATCATTTGCGCCACTAAAACCGTCCATCTACTACATCCTTCAAGTGAGATAGTAAGCTACCATGCTCATCTTGTTCGTAATGCCGAAGCGCGGATTTATTCCTGGAATGCGATAAGCGCTTCTCCTCTTGTGAGAATTGAAAACGCTCCAGTCGTTGTGGATTCCAAGGTGTCTTTCCAGAAGAACTGCCCAGTCCATGAACTTGAACTTGCTGCAGTTAAATTGCACTGAAGTTGGGGTGACATTTCCTTCTTGGTAATCGTTGCGAGATCTACACCGATCATTAAGTCTGAAGTATCTCTTTACTCAGTTAGATTTGGATCTCCGTCAGCAGCGATGTATGAAAACAATTATAGACTATCACTACGGTATTTTTTTATACCCCTGGCAAGGCTAATGTCGTGGCCGATGCCCTGAGTCGCAAGTCCTTTTGCAACAACCACATGGTTTATAAAGCTCAACCCCTGCAAGATGATCTCGCTTACAGAGAGCATCCGATCCGCGTTCTTATTCAAGCTGAACATCGCACCCGTCAGAGGGCTATCAACTTTCTTAAAGTTCAGTGGTTAAATCATTCTCAAGATGAAGCCACTTGGGAACGCGAGGATCGTCTTCGTGATGAATACCCCGCTTTGTTTCCGTCTACCTCCTAAATCTCGGGACGAGATTTCTTGTAGTTGAGGAGATTTGTAATGCCCGGATAATTAAGCTACATTAAACCCCTGTCAATGGTGCCATGTCATCATATTACCGTTGCTAATCCTCACTTGATCCAAATCACTATTCGAATTCAAATTCAAATTTAAAGTCCAAAATTCAAATTTTTCAAACATGCAAAATAAAATGTTCAAAGTGTGGCAAATATTCCATAACTAATTATGGTTGTGAACCCACATTTTTGCAAATTGGATTAATGCCCTAAAATAATTAAAACTCTAGCTAAAACATTAATTAAATGCTTTTTATAAATATTAAAATATTAAACTATTTTACTTAGGTGCCAAGTTATTTGAGGCAGTGGTATATTTAGTAGTACTAATTTAGAGTCTAGGTTTGTATTTTACAAAAGTAAAAGTAGAATAAAACTAAATAGAAAACAGAAAATGAAAAAAAAAATGCAAAGTAAATAAAAGGAGAAAGGCCCCTGACTCCCCCTGGGCCTCGGCCTACCCCCACCCGAGCCAGCCCACCTAACCCCCCACCGGTCTCCTTCTCCCCCTGTTCCCGTGGCGCGGTCGCTACAGGGGCATGCTACAGGGGCATGGTTGCCCCTGACCACCTCGCCGGCGTCGCCGCAGGGAGGATAAGGCCGCCACCTGCGCCTCCTCGGGCTCCTCCCCCTGCCACTCCACTCACCCCACTCCCTCTGGACCCCCTCTCTCCCTCGTCGCTCTCTTCCTCGCGCGTCCGAGTGCCGCCATGGACACGCCTCGGTGAAGCTCGCGGCCACCGCCACCCCGAGCCACGAGAAGGCGTCCGGGAGCTCCGTCGTGGTTGGCTCCATCACCACGCCGACGGGCTCGAGCTAGGAGGCCCTGAGCGCTTGTCCTCGGTCGTCTTCTCCACATCCGGTCATCGCTTCCCCACCCCGGATCTCCTCCCTCAGCGCTTCCCCGGCCTCCCTAGCACGTCGTCCAGAACCGCTGTGAGGCCCTTCCCCGGTTCCCGTTGTTTCCCCTTTGATTCCATTGCCATAGTCGCCTGTACGAACCGGCGGCCGCCGTGGCCGAACCTCAGTGTCCGCGTACGCGTGCCTTCTGCTCCTTGCGCTGCTCTGCTTGCTGCCTCCACTCTACTACGCCGCTACTGCCTATTGCTGCTCCGCAGCCCCGCTCGCCGCTCGCTGCCACCCGCGCCCCTGCTCCGGCTACAGCCGCTGCATGCTGCGGCGCTGCCTACTACAGTCGCTTCGCCTGCGCACGCCCGCCCTTCGCCCACACCGCGCGCCCAGCCGCGCGCTGGCCGCGCCCCGAGCGTGCTAGTACGCCCGCCTCCCAGGTGCTGCGCTGCTGCATGCTGCTGGGGCTGCTGGCTACAGCCGCCGGCGTCCATGCGTTGTGCGTGCGTGCGTGCCCGCGTCCTGGCCTGCTGCTTGCGCCGTCACTGCTTTGCTGTTGCTGCCGCTACCTGCTGCTGCCACCGCCTACTAGCGCCCACTGCCGCCCGTGCATGCCGGTGCTCGCCGATGCTGTCCCGCGCTCGCCTCGGCTATGGCCATGGCCATGGCCGAGTGCATGTGCGTTCGTGTGCTGTATGTGTGTGTGGTGTGTGTTCGTGTGTGTGGCCGCCTAGTCCACTACTACCTGGGCCGGCCCCTGTTGAGATTAGGAACTAATCCCCGTTAGTGCTAATCTCCCTAAGTTATCTAAATTGACTGATTTGGTCTAGATGTAGTATATGTCATGTGGGCCTATCTTATTTCTTTTAAAAAAAGCCTAATTAAAAGTCTGTTTCAATGTCAAGTAGGGCCCACAGCCACTATTCACACTTTGACCAGGTCAACCTTTGACTGTTGACTTGCTAATTGTGTTGTGATATCTTCCCGTGAGTCCCTGATCTTGATCGTACACGTTTGCGTGTATGATTAGTGTACGATTGAATCGGGGGCGTCACAACTACCCATAGATTTATCAAAATAAGCAAACAACACAAAGAAAACAGAATCTGTCAAAAACAGAACAGTCTGCGAAGATCTGAATTGTTCTAATACTTCTGTAACTCCAAAAATTCTGAACAATTAGGACAACAGAGATAATTTGTATATCAATCCTGTGTCAAAAATTCAGAGTTTTTCCACGCTCCAGTGAATTATTAAAATTCTGTGACTGTACGCAAAAGTTTCTGTTTTTCAGCAAGATCAAATCAACTAGCACCGTAAGCCATCCCAAAGGTCTTACTTGGCACAAACACTAATTAAAACACCAAAACACAATTACTACAGAGGTAATAATGTGTATACTCATAAAAACAGAAAATAAAAATATTGGGTCGTCTCTCAACAAGCACTTTTCTTTTAAAGCCTTTTAGCTAGGCATTGAGATTTCGATGATGCTCACATGAAAGATAATAATTGAAACACAAAGAGAGCATCATAACACATGTGACAAACAAATCTAAGTCTAACATGCTTCCTATGCATAGGAATTTTATAGTAAAACAAATTAGCAAGGCAAGCAAGATCTAGCATATGCAAGGAAAAAGAAAGAAACAATTAAAGGAAATATGCCCCAGAGGCAATAATAAAGTTGTTATTTTATATTTCCTTATATCATGATAAATGTTTATTATTCATGCTAGAATTGTATTAACCGGAAACTTGATACATGTGTGGATACATAGACAAAACACCGAGTCCCTAGTAAGCCTCTACCAGACTAGCTCGTTAATCAAAGATGGTTAAGTTTCCTAACCATAGACATGTGTTGTCATTTGATGAATGGGATCACATCATTAGGAGAATGATGTGATGGACATGACCCATCCGTTAGCTTAGCATATTGATCGTTCAGTTTTATTGCTATAGCTTTCTTCATGACATATACATATTCCTTTGACTATGAGATTATGCAACTCCCGGATACCGGAGGAATACCTTGTGTGCTATCAAACATCACAACATAACTTGGTGATCATAAAGATGCTCTACAGGTATCTCCGAAGGTGTTTGTTGGGTTGGCATAGATCGAGATTAGGATTTGTCACTCCGGGTATCGGAGAGGTATCTCTGGGCCCTCTCGGCAATGCACATCATAAGAAGCCTTGCAAGCAATGTGACTAATGAGTTAGTTGAGGGATGATGCATTACGGAACGAGTAAAGAGACTTGCTGGTAACGAGATTGAACTGGGTATGAAGATACCGACGATCGAATCTCGGGCAAGTAACATACCGATAACAAAGGGAATAACGTATGTTGTCATAACGGTTCGACCGATAAAGATCTTCGTAGAATATGTGGAAGCCAATATGAGCATCCAGGTTCCGCTATTGGTTATTGACCGGAGAGGTGTCTCGGTCATGTCTACATAGTTCTCGAACCCGTAGGGTCTGCACGCTTAACGTTCGATGACGATATTGTATTATATGAGTTATGTGATTTGGTGACCGAATGTTGTTCGGAGTCCTGGATGAGATCACGGACATGACGAGGAGTCTCGGAATGGTCGAGAGGTAAATATTTATATATGGGAAGTCATATTTTGGGTTTCGGAAAAAAGTGCAGTTTTTTCGGTATTGTACCGGGAAGCTTCCAGAAGGTTCCGGAGGATTCCGGAGGGGTCCGGAAGTCCACGTGGGTCCACCACGTCCCAAGGGTTGGCATGGGCTGAGGGGAGGCGCCCTGGCCTTATTGGGCTAGGCGCACTAGGTCCTCAAAAGCCCATGTGGCTAGGGAAGGCAAAAAGGGAAGGAGTCCTAGTAGGAATAGGATTGGACTTGGAGTCCAAGTCCACGTGTGTACTATTCACGGTTACTGTTCACGTGGTACTATTCCTTCTACTCCAAGCCCCTACACATATATAAATAGAGGAGAGGGGGCGCCCCAAAAGGATACAACATCAATTGTTAGCCGTGTGCGGCGCCCCCCTCCACAGTTTACACCCCCGGTCATATTCTCGCGGTGCTTAGGCGAAGCCCTGCGCGGATCACATCACCATCACCGTCACCACGTCGTCGTGCTGACGGAACTCATCTACTACCTCGACACCTTGCTGGATGAAGAAGGCGAGGGACGTCATCGAGTTGAACGTGTGCAGAACTCGGAGGTGCCGTACGTTCGGTGCTTGATCGGTCGGAACGAGAAGAAGTTCGACTACATCAACCGCGTTAACAAACGCTTCCGCTTTCGGTCTACGAGGGTACGTGGACACACTCTTCCCCTCTCGTTGCTATGCATCTCCTAGATAGATCTTGCGTGAGGGTAGGAAATTTTTTAAATTGCATGCTACGTTCCCCAACAGTGGCATCCGAGCCAGGTCTATGCCTAGATGATATGCACGAGTAGAACACAAAGAGTTGTGGGCGATAATAGTCATACTGCTTACCACCAACGTCTTACTTTGATTCGGCGGTATTGTTGGATGAAGCGGCCTGGACCGACATTACATGACCGCGTTCATGAGACTGGTTCTACCGACGTGCTTTGCACACAGGTGGCTGGCGGGTGTCTGTTTCTCCAACTTTAGTTGAATCGAGTTTGACTACGGTCGGTCCTTGTTGAAGGTTAAAACAACACACTTAACCAAAAATCGTTGTGGTTTTGATGCGTAGGTAAGAACGGTTCTTGCTAGAAGCCCGTAGCAGCCACGTAAAACTTGCAACAACAAAGTAGAGGACGTCTAACTTGTTTTTGCAGGGCATGCTGTGATGTGATATGGTCAAGACATGATGTGATATACGTTATTGTATGAGATGATCATGTTTTGTAAAAGTTATCGGCAACTGGCAGGAGCCTTATGGTTGTCGCTTTATTGTATGAAATGCAATCGCCATGTAATTGCTTTACTTTATCACTATGCGGTAGCAATAGTCATAGAAGCAATAGTTGGCGAGACGACAACGACGCTACGATGGAGATCAAGGTGTCAAGCCGGTGATGATGGAGATCATGACGGTGCTTTGGAGATGGAGATCAAAGGCACAAGATGATGATGGCCATATCATGTCACATATTTTGATTGCATGTGATGTTTATCTTTTATGCATCTTATTTTGCTTAGTACGGCGGTAGCATTATAAGATGATCCCTCACTAAAATTTCAAGGTATAAGTGTTCTCCCTGAGTATGCACCGTTATGAAAGTTCTTCGTGCTAAGACACCACATGATGATCGGGTGTGATAGGCTCTACGTTCACATACAACGGGTGCAAGACAATTTTGCACATGCGGAATACTCGGGTTAAACTTGACGAGCCTAGCATATGCAGATATGGCCTCGGAACACTGAGACCGAAAGGTCGAACGTGAATCATATAGTAGATATGATCAACATAGAGATGTTCACCATTGAAAACTACTCCATCTCACGTGATGATCGGACATGGTTTAGTTGATTTGGATCACGTGATCATTTAGATGACTCGAGGGATGTCTATCTAAGTGGGAGTTCTTAAGTAATTTGATTAATTGAACTTAATTTGTCATGAACTTAGTCCTGATAGTATTTGCATATCTATGTTGTAGATCAATAGCTCATGTTGTAGCTCCCCGTTTATTTTGATATGTTCTTAGAGAAAACTAAGTTGAAAGATGATAGTAGCAATGATGCGGACTTCATCCGTGATCTGAGGATTATCCTCACTGCTGCACGGAAGAATTATGTCCTTGATGCACTGCTAGGTGACAGACCTATTGCAGGAGCAGATGTAGACATTGTGAACGTTTGGCAAAGCTCAATATGTTGACTACTTGATAGTTTAGTTCACCATACTTTACGACTTAGAACCAGGACTTCAAAATGTTTTGAACGCCACGGAGCATATGAGATGTTCCAAAGAGATGAAATTGGTATTTCAGACTCATGCCCGTGTCGAGAGGTATGAGACCTCTGACAAGTACTTTGCCTACAAGATGGAGGAGAATAGCTCAGCAAGTGAGCATGTGTTCAGAATGTCTGAGTACTACAATCGCTTGAATCAAGTGGGAGTTAATCTTCCAGATAAGATGGTGATTGATAAAAATTCTCTAGTCACTATCACTAAGCTACTAGAACCTCGTGATGAACTATAATATGCAAGGGATGACGAAAATGATTCTCAAGCTCTTCGTAATGCTAAAATCGGTGAAGGTAGAAATCAAGAAAGAGCATCAAGTGTTGATGGTTAACAAGACCACTAGTTTTAAGAAAAAGGGCAAGGGAAAGAAAGGGAACTTCAAGAAGAAAGGCAAGCAAGTTGTCACTCCCGTGAAGAAGCCCAAAGCTGGACCTAAGCCTGAAACTGAGTGCTTTTACTGCAAAGGAAATGGTCACTGGAAGCGGAACTACCCCAAATACTTGGCGGATAAGAAGGATGGCAAAGTGAACAAAGGTATATTTGATATACATGTTATTGATGTGTACTTTACTAGTGTTCATAGCAACCCCAGGGTATTTGATACCGGTTCAGTTGCTAGGATTAGTAACTCAAAACAGGAGTTGCAAAATGAACAGAGACTAGTTAAGGGCGAGGTGACGATGTGTGTTGGAAGTGATTCCAAGGTTGATAAGATCACCATCGCACACTCCCTCTACCTTCGGGATCAGTGTTGAACCTAACTAAATATTATTTGGTGTTTGCGTTGAGCATAAATATGATTTGATCATGTTTATTGCAATACGGTTATTCATTTAAGTCAGAGAATAATTGGTGTTCAGTTTACATGAATAAAACCTTCTATGGTCATACACTCAATAAAATGGTTTATTGAATCTCGATCGTAGTGATACACATATTCATAATATTGATGCCAAAAGATGCAAAGTTGATAATGATAGTGCAACATACTTGTGGCACTGCCGTTTAGGTCATATTGGTGTAAAGCGCATGAAGAAACTCCATGCAGATGGACTTTTGGAATCACTTGATTATGAATCATTTGATGCTTGCGAACCATGCCTCATGGGCAAGATGACTAAGACTCCGTTCTCCGGAACAATGGAGCGAGCCACTGACTTATTGGAAATAATACATACCGATGTATGCGGTCCGATGAGTGTTGAGGCTCGCGGCGGGTATCGTTATTTTCTGACCTTCACATATGATTTGAGCAGATATGGGTATATCTACTTGATGAAACATAAGTCTGAAACATTTGAAAAGTTCAAAGAATTTCAGAGTGAAGTAGAAAATCATCGTAACAAGAAAATAAAGTTTCTACGATCTGATCGCGCAGGCGAATATTTGAGTTACGAGTTTGGCCTTCATTTAAAACAATGTGGAATAGTTTCACAACTCACGCCACCTGGAACACCACAGCGTAATGGTGTGTCCGAATGTCGTAACCGTACTTTATTAGATATGGTGCGATCTATGATGTCTCTTACTGATTTACCACTATCGTTTTGGGGTTATGCATTAGAGACAGCTGCATTCACGTTAAATAGGGCACCATCTAAATCCGTTGAGACGACACCGTATGAACTGTGGTTTGGCAAGAAACCTAAGCTGTCGTTTCTTAAAAGTTTGGGGTTGCGATGCTTATGTAAAAAAACTTCAGCCTGATAAGCTCGAACCCAAATCGGAGAAGTGCGTCTTCATAGGATACCCAAAAGAAACTGTTGGGTACACCTTCTATCACAGATCCGAAGGCAAGATCTTTGTTGCTAGGAATGGATCCTTTCTAGAGAAGGAGTTTCTCTCGAAAGAAGTGAGTGGGAGGAAAGTAGAACTTGATGGGGTAATTGTACCTTCTCTCGAATTGGAGAATAACTCATCACAGAAAACGGTTCCCGTAATGCCTACGCCAATTAGTGAGGAAGTTAATGATGATGATCATGAAACTTCAGATCAAGTTACTACCGAACCTCGTAGGTCAACCAGAGTACGTTCCGCACTAGAGTGGTAAGGTAATCCTGTTCTGGAAGTCATGTTACTAGACCATGACGAACCTACGAACTATGAGGAAGCGATGATGAGCCCAGATTCCGCAAAATGGCTTGAGGCCATGAAATCTGAGATAGGATCCATGTATGAGAACAAAGTGTGGACTTTGGTGGACTTGCCCAATGATCGGCAAGCCATTAAGAATAAATGGATCTTCAAGAGGAAGACGGACGCTGATGGTAGTGTTACTATCTACAAAGCTCGACTTGTCGCAAAAAAAATTCGACAAGTTCAAGGTGTTGACTACGATGAGATTTTCTCACTCGTAGCGATGCTTAAGTCTGTCCGAATCATGTTAGCAATTGCCGCATTTTATGAAATCTGGCAAATGGATGTCAAAACTGCATCCCTTAATGGATTTCTTAAAGGGTTGTATATGATGCAACCAGAAGGTTTTGTCAATCCTAAAGGTGCTAACAAAATGTGCAAGCTCCAGCGATCCATCTATGGACTAGTGCAAGCATCTCGGAGTTGGAATATACGCTTTGATGAGTTGATCAAAGCATATGGTTTTATACAGACTTATGATGAAGCCTGTATTTACAAGAAAGTGAGTGGGAGATCTGTAGCATTTCTGATATTATATGTGGATGACATATTGCTGATTGGAAATGATATAGAATTTCTGGATAGCATAAAAGGATACTTGAATAAGAGTTTTTCAAAGAAAGACCTCGGTGAAGCTGCTTACATATTGGGCATCAAGATCTATAGAGATATATCAAAACGCTTGATAAGATTTTCAATGAGTACATACCTTGACACGATTTTGAAGGAGTTCAAAATGGATCAGTCAAAGAAGGAGTTCTAGCCTGTATTGTAAGGTGTGAAGTTGAGTAAGACTCAAACCCGACCACGGCAGAAGATAGAGAGATAATGAAAGTCATTCCCTATGCCTCAGCCATAGGTTCTATAAAGTATGCCATGCTATGTACCAGACCTATTGTGTACCTTGCCATGAGTTTGGCAAGGGGGTACAATAATGATCCAGGAGTAGATCACTGGACAGCGGTCAAAATTATCCTTAGTTACCTAAGAGGACTAAGGAAATGTTTCTCGGTTATGGAGGTGATAAAGAGTTTGTCATAAAGGGTTACGTCGATGCAAGCTTTAACACCGATCCAGATGACTCTGAGTCTCAATCTGGATACATATTGAAAGTGGGAGCAATTAGCTAGAGTAGCTCCATGCAGAGCATTGTAGACATAGAAATTTGCAAAATACATATGGATCTGAATGTGGCAGACCCGTTGACTAAACTTCTCTCACAAGCAAAACATGATCACACCTTAGTACTCTTTGGGTGTTAATCACATAGCGATGTGAACTAGATTATTGAATCTAGTAAACCCTTTGGGTGTTGGTCACATGGCGATGTGAACTATGGGTGTTAATCACATAAGAATGTGAACTATTGGTGTAAATCACATGGCGATGTGAACTAGATTATTGACTCTAGTGCAAGTGGGAGACTGAAGGAAATATGCCCTAGAGGCAATAATAAAGTTGTTATTTTATATTTCCTTATATCATGATAAATGTTTATTATTCATGCTAGAATTGTATTAACCGGAAACTTGATACATGTGTGGATACATAGACAAAACACCGAGTCCCTAGTAAGCCTCTACTAGACTAGCTTGTTAATCAAAGATCGTTAAGTTTCCTAACCATAGACATGTGTTGTCATTTGATGAACGGGATCACATCATTAGGAGAATGATGTGATGGACATGACCCATCCGTTAGCTTAGCATATTGATCGTTCAGTTTTATTGCTATAGCTTTCTTCATGACATATACATATTCCTTTGACTATGAGATTATGCAACTCCCGGATACCGGAGGAATACCTTGTGTGCTATCAAACATCACAACGTAACTGGGTGATCATAAAGATGCTCTACAGGTATCTCCGAAGGTGTTTGTTGGGTTGGCATAGATCGAGATTAGGATTTGTCACTCCGGGTATCGGAGAGGTATCTCTGGGCCCTCTCGGTAATGCACATCATAAGAAGCCTTGCAAGCAATGTGAATAATGAGTTAGTTGCGGGATGATGCATTACGGAACGAGTAAAGAGACTTGCTGGTAACGAGATTGAACTGGGTATGAAGATACCGATGATCGAATCTCAGGCAAGTAATATACCGATGACAAAGGGAATAACGTATGTTGTCATAACGGTTCGACCGATAAAGATCTTCGTAGAATATGTGGGAGCTAATATGAGCATCCAGGTTCCGCTATTGGTTATTGACCGGAGAGGTGTCTCGGTTATGTCTACATAGTTCTCGAACCCGTAGGGTCTGCACGCTTAACCTTCGATGACGATATTGTATTATATGAGGTATGTGATTTGGTGACAAAATATTGTTCGGAGTCCCGGATGAGATCACGGACATGACGAGGAGTCTCGGAATGGTCGAGAGGTAAAGATTTATATATGGGAAGTCATATTTTGGGTTCCGAAAAAAAGTGCAGTTTTTTCGGTATTGTACCGGGAAGCTTCCAGAAGGTTCCGGAGGATTCCGGAGGGGTCCGGAAGTCCACGTGGGTCCACCACGTCCCAAGGGTTGGCATGGGCTAAGGGGAGGTGCCCTGGCCTTATTGGGCTAGGCGCACTAAGTCCTCAAAAGCCCATGTGGCTAGGGAAGGCAAAAAGGGAAGGAGTCCTAGTAGGAATAGGATTGGACTTGGAGTCCAAGTCCACGTGTGTACTATTCACAATTACTGTTCACGTGGTACTATTCCTTCTACTCCAAGCACCTACACATATATAAATAGAGGAGAGGGGGCGCCCCAAAAGGAGACAACATAAATTGTTAGCCATGTGCGGCGCCCCCCTCCACAGTTTACACCCCCGGTCATATTCTCGCGGTGCTTAGGCGAAGCCCTGCGTGGACCACATCACCATCACTGTCACCACGCCGTCGTGCTGACGGAACTCATCTACTACCTCAACACCTTGCTGGATCAAGAAGGCGAGGGACGTCATCGAGCTGAACGTGTGCAGAACTCGGAGGTGCCGTACGTTCGGTGCTTGATCGGTCGGAACGAGAAGAAGTTCGACTACATCAACCCCGTTAACAAACGCTTCCGCTTTCGGTCTACAAGGGTACATGGACACACTCTTCCCCTCTCGTTGCTATGCATCTCCTAGATAGATCTTGCGTGAGCGTAGGAATTTTTTTAAATTGCATGCTACGTTCCCCAACAACAGTAGCAATCTCAACATAACGAGAGGTAATTTAGTAACATGAAAGTTTCTACCACAATATTTTCCTCTCTCATAATAATTACATGTGGAATCATATTCAAATTCAACAATATAGCTATCACATAAATATATTCTAAACATGATCCACATGCATGCAAAGTTGACACTCTTCCAAAATAGTGGGATTAACATTAACTAAAGTCATGACCTCTCCAAACCCACTTTTATCAAAAAATTCATAAGCCTTATCAATCTCCAAAGTAGTGGGATCATTATTTCCTAAAGTTGGCACTCTTCCAAACCCACTTTCAATATTATAGCAAACATATTCATCATGAGGCTTAAATAAATTTTCAAGATCATAAGAAGCATTATCACCCCAATCATGATCATTGCAACAAGTAGTGGACATAGCAAAATTAGCATCCCCAAGCTTAGGGTTTTGCATATCATTAGCACAACTGACATTAATAGATTTTATAGTAACATCATTGCAATCATGCTTTTGATTCAAGGAACTATCAAGTATGGGTGCAATAGCAACAATCTCATGTTTAACATAAGGAACTATAGCAAATTCATCTCCATAAATATTGGCATCATGGCCATAAGAATAGCAAGCATCATGTTCATCAAGGGATATTTCAATCAAATCATCAGAATCATAATTATCTATAGATTCATGCATATCATTATTTTCTTCCAAAGCAACGGTCATTCTCTCAATAAATTCTTTGACATAGACATTATGAGCATAGTTTTCATAGCAATATTTAAGTATGTCAAAATTTTCAGATTTGTAGAGAGTAATATCATACTTTTCAATCAAAGAAGCAACTTCATAAGCACCCTTAAAAGCAACATATTCTTCAATTCGTTCGATGTCATAGTAACTGTAAACACCCTTTTCATAAGAAGATAAGATTTCATTATCATTAAACTCACATAGGTACGGAAGGTGTTTTTTTGGGTTCTTAGAGCAACAAGTAAAATCACAAAGTTCACAAAGATTCCAAGCATAAAATAGCAAAAAAATTATTTGATTCCATAAGAGTCTCCCTTTTTTAGACAAACGATGACGCACAAAATGAGCATGCTCATCTAAAGATTTTCCCTCAACTAGACTAGTTGGGGTTTCGGCACGAGCACATATGGATCAAAGATGATCCAAGTAGAAAACTTTGAGTGGATCCATATCAATAGATTTTTAGCAAGCAAAGATGCAAGCAAAATAGAAGGCACATGGAAACACAAGCAAACATAAGATCGAACGAGAACAAGGGCGAATAAAAAGGCAAATCTTTTTGAAAAACATTTTAGAAGTGGGGAAGAGGAAAATGAGAGGCAAATGGCGAATAATGTAATGCAAGAGATGAGAGTTTATGATGGGTACTTGGTATGTCTTGACTTGGCATAGATCTCCTCGGCAACGGTGCCCGAAATTCTTCTTGCTACTTCTTGAGCTTGCGTTGGTTTTTCCCTTGAAGAGGAAAGGGTGATGCATCACAGTAGAGGTAAGTATTTCTCTGAGTTAAGAACCAAGGTATCAATCCAGTAGGAGAAGAATGCACAAATCACCAACACCTGCACAAACAATCAAACACTTGCACCCAACGCGATAAAGGGGTTGTCAATCCCTTCACGGTCACTTGCAAAGGTGAGATCTGATAGAGATAGATAAACAAAAGATAAAATATTTTTGGGTTTTTGGTATATAGATCTAAAAATAAAAGATTGCAAAATAGTAGATCGGAAAGTAATATGATGGAAAATAGACCCGGGGGCCATAGGTTTCACTAGAAGCTTCTCTCATGAAGGCAAATAATACGGTGGGTGAACAAATTATTGTCGAGCAATTGATAGAAAAGCGCAAAGTTATGAAAATATCCAAGGCAATGATTATGCATATAGGCATCACGTCTGTGTCAATTAGACCGACTCTTGCCTGCATCTACTACTATTACTCCACACATCGACCGCTATCCAACATGCATTTAGAGTATTAAGTTCATAAAGAATGGAGTAACGCCTTAAGTAAGATGACATGATGTAGAGGAATTAACTCAAGCAATATGATGGAAACCCCATCTTTTTATCCTCGATGGCAAAAATGCAATACGTGTCTCGCTACCCCTACTTTGTCACTGGGTGAAATCACACAAGATTGAACCCAAAGCTAAGCACCTCTCCCATTGCAAGAAAAACCAATCTAGTTGGCCAAACCAAACCGATAATTCAAAGAGAAATACAAAGATATTAAATCATGCATAAAACAATTCAGAGAAGATTCAAATAATATTCATAGATAAGCTGATCATAAATCCACAATTCATCGGATCTCGACAAACACACCGCAAAACAAGATTAATCGGATAGATCTCCAAGAACATCAAGGAGAACGTTGTATTGAGAATCAAAGAGAGAGAAGAAGCCATCTAGCTACTAGCTATGGACCAGTAGGTCTGAGGTAAACTACTCACGCTTCATCGGAAGGGCAATGGAGTTGATGTAGAAGCCCTCCGTGATCGATTCCCCCTCCAGCAGGATGCCGAAAAAGGCCCCAAGATGGGATCTCACGGGAACAGAAGGTTGCGGCACTGGAAAAGTGTTTTCGTGGATGCCTCTGGTGGTTCTGGAATATATGTGAATATATAGGAGGAAGACCTAGGTCAGGAAGTCACCGAGGGGCCCACAAGGTAGCCCCCCCCCCCTAGGGCGCGCCCTCCACCCTTCTCGCCGTCTCGTGGCTCTTCTGACTTGGACTCCAAGTCCCCTGGGTGTCTTCTGGTCCAAGAAAAATCATCATGAAGTTTTATTCCGTTTGGACTCCGTTTGGTATTCCTTTTCTGCGAGGCTCAAAAACAAGGAAAAAACAGAAACTGGCACTGGGCTCTAGGTTAATAGGTTAGTCCCAAAAATAATGTAAAATAGCATATTAATGCATATAAAACATCCAAAACAGATAATATAATAGCATGGAACAATAAAAAATTATAGATACGTTGGAGACGTATCAGCCACCTCGGTGACATCGGGCGAAGAGACCGCGATACACTTCTTTTGGGCCAGTTGCTCCTCGAGCTCCACGGGAAGCGTAGCCGGGCTTAGGCTACGATGCTCTGGAGTGGGGGATGGGGATGGGGATCTATGGGAAAGGGTGCGTTTGGCAGGTGTCATCTAAGAAACTCAGGGCAGCCTGGGTATGGAGATCGGTGGGTAAGCTGCACGGGCAAACCAGCAGATGTTGACAATGGAGGCCTTGCGGCGGCAACCTTGCTAGGGTTTCGAGCGAGGGAGGGTGTGTGTGTGTGTGCGCGCGCGCGCCCGAGGAGGTTTTGGTGTGTGTGTGTGTGGAGGAGGGGCGGGGGGGTGTTTGAGGAAATGATGATTTTACTACGCGGGAGTCAAACGCGGGAGTGAAATGCCGGGGCTATTGAAAATTTGGATGATGGTGCATTGCACATGGTCCGGAAATAACAACCGTGTGTTATGAAACAGAAAAACCCTCGAGGCGGGCAAATATTTTCAAGGGATGCAGGCGGGAGCGGGAACAAGAAACATCACACACAGTCGAAACATAATAATAGTGTGTTATCAAACAGAAAAAACCTGCAGGCGGGTAGATATTTTTAAGAGGGAAAGCCTCATGGAGCCCAATGTACTGTGCGGATGTGCGTGACAGGGGCACCGGCGTGGCACACAGTTAGTGTGAGTGAACTGTGTCTGTTGCGTCATCCGACTTCTCTATTGTTCATAAATTTGGCGAAAATGACGCGGGAGAGGGTCAGAACACGAACACACTTGCATGTGGACCAAATATATGTATGAAAAGGGTGCTTTGATGTTCAAATACCAAATTCAACTTCGATGTGGCACCTATCGCGCAGAAGCAGCACGGTATGCTTGCCCCCCCCCCCTCGTGTCGGCAGGAGGGGAATCCTAAGCTATGAATGCATGCCCCCCCCCCCCCACGGAGGTTCACCTAGCAAAGTGCAAAGTAGCAGTCCCCTCCCCCCCCCCCCCCACACACACACACACTTTCAGTCGGCAGGCCGGAGAGGGCATCTCACCAAGATGGATTGTAAAACGGACCAAGAATAATCCACCTTGGTCGTACAACCTCTCTCTTGTTGTTGGTCAAAGTGATGGCCGTCCATGCGACCCCGGAGATGGGCTAGCTCGCCAATAATCACGCAAGTAGCTAGTCCCCGAAGACAACCACTGCCTACGTGTGGCCCAAACATATGTATGGAGAGGTGTGTTTGAATACACAATGGAACACCTTTGATGTGGCACCGTGCTTTCGAACCAGAAATCCCCACACTGAGCGAGGGTTAGTTGACGATGCATATGTATGTCACACCACACTTCAAGCCGATGACGGGGATTCATGCATGCATGCGTACATAGTATGTGCTCAAACTTAATTAGCTCTGAATCTCACCATGACCTATACTACGATAACACGAACCAAAGGAAGAATCCGCCATGGTAACCTATCTTGTTGTCGGTCAAGGTGATCATGGATATCCACGCGGGCCCACGAATATATAGGCTTGTCGCCGATAACCACGCGAGGGAGTGTACCGTTCGAAGACAACCACTACATGCATATGTATGGAGGTGATGCGTGCATGCATGTTTGAATACCATTTCACAACATTGATGTGGCGCGTGCGTCGAAAATCGTACAGTCCCCACACAGAGCGAGATCAGTTCATGACGTGTCGTGGTACCACTTCGACTCGATGGGAGGGATTCATGCGTACATATGCATGTGTGTGCTCAAACTGTATCATGTCATCCCAGAGCATGACCTATATATATATCGTATTACAAACAAAAAAATAATCCCCTCCTAAGTCAAATTAACCTCTCTCGTTGTCAGGCAAAGTAGTGATGGACCAAGCGGGCCCACAAATGGAAAGCATTGATATCGTTGATAACCGCTTAAGTGGGTGCGAGAGGACAACCACCATCGCTTTGCATGTGGGCCAAAACATATGTTGAATACCCAAAATGCACAACTTTGATGTGGCACATGCCTCGAAAACCGTAAAGTCCCCACACAGAGCGAGGTTCATGAAGCGTACTACATATGATGGTCCCCTTCCCCCTCTTCGACGCATACCATATGCTCCTATCGTAATACAACCCAAAAATAATCCTCCTTGATGGTGAAACTAATTAACCTCTCCCGATTTAGATCAAAGTGATGCATGCATCAACGATGGCCTCGCAGGCCCACAGATGGAAGCGTCACACGTGAGTGTCCTAGGATAACCACCGCCTGCATGCATGTGGCCCAAAGAGGTGTCGTGTGATGTTTGAATAGCCAATTTCACAACTTTGATGTGGCACGTGCCTCGAAAACCGAAAAGTTCCGACTCTGAGTGAGGTGTCCTTGTTCACGGACGCGTACGTATAGTATATATGCTAGTCCCCTCCCACCTATTCGACGCGTACTATATACTCCCACCATAACACAAACAAAAAAGATTCTACCTTGCTGGTCAAATTAACCTCTCTGCCGGCTGTTGGTCAAAGTGATGGACGACGACCTCGCTGGCCCACAGAAAGCATCACACGCGAGTGAGTGTCGTGTAGGACAACCATCGACTGCATGTGGCCAAAATATGTATGTATGAAAGGGCTGTGTAATGTTTTAAATAATGAATTCACGACTCTGATGTGGCACCTGCCTCACAAAATGGCCAACCCACACGATGGCTCACGACTCGTAGTGTACTGCCAACCACCCCCCCACCCCCCAGATGCACACACACACACACCGCGAATCCACCGCAACTATGATGCATGTTAAATTATCCCGCGGTGAACATATGTTACCAAAGGAGGGGCGTTTTAATTTTGAAAAAAAACAGAGATCATTAAGACATTTTAGTACATTGATTGATTTTCTAGGGGTATAATGTGCAAAAATCAAATTTGAGCTACATGCACATGTGACAGTGCACCTAAATGGATTGCAAAAACACATGTGTCTCACTGGGTGCATGTTTACTCCCCGTGCAAAAAAATTCAAACATTGAGAATCTTGATTTTTAAATTCAAGTACATCCAAAACTTATTTAAAATTCATGAAACTTATCGTGTTGTCATATGGACACCAATACAAAGTGGCATTGTATTTTTTTTGTCAAATTTGAGACCAGTTTTGATGTAATCTTTCTCTTCTTACAAACGGGAGATTATTAATAATTGGGAACCAATATCGCAAATGGATTATTTATTCGAACCGTGAGCATTAGACCAACAATGGATACGTGCCATGCTTCGGTTAAGCAATAAAGCGGCAGCATTAATCATCCAAATAGGAAAACAATATACGTGCCGCCACGCGACCCGTGTGCCGTGCGAGCAGGCGTGAGTTGACGGGACGCATGCGAGCAGTCTGACGCGCAGGCAGGCCGGGAGGCGTGCGTGCAGGTGTATGAATTGACGGGAGGCATGCGTGCAGGTGTGTGAATTGATGGGAGGCGTGCTCACTGCACAGTGTCACCGGGAGGCATGCGAGTAGCTGTGTGAAACGACGGTAGGCATGCCAGCAGTCCGGTGCACAGGCTCACCGGGAGGCGAGCCAGCGGTTTGATCGCCGCCCGCCTCTCTCCCACTACTCCATATTAATGGCGCGCCCGAGCAACCGCACCCCCATCCTTGCCACACACACAATCCTCTCTCTCTGCTTGCATCCTCGACGCCGCTCTCAGTCCTCAAAGCCGTCAGTGTATGAGGATGCCGCCGAAGCGCCCCATCGGAGGGAGTGGCGACGCCGGGGCTGCTGAAGCACTGAAGCACGGCGTGGAGATGGAGATACAGGTTGCCGTCACCACCGGCGAGGTATCGCTGCACCCTGACGTCGTCGACGGTGTCGTGCTTCCACAGCCGGAGCCGGAGGTCCACACCGACTCCGGTGACGACCCGGGCGACGACCCCGGCGACGACTCCGACGACCACTCCGGCGATGACTCTGACGACAACGGACAACCGGTTAGTCATCTATACCCATTTATGTGTCCAATAGATCCTATGGTATCTCTGGTTACTCCTGCCTCCTCCTTTTTGGAATAGAAATCCTATGGTTATGTTCTCCCAATCCATGAAATCTGAGTAAGTTTCGTTAGATCCGTGTAGTGTATTGATTGTTTGAATGGTACAAGTGATAAGTGATTAGTTGTTTCATCTGTGCAAATGATTTTTGCTAGTAATCCGACTAGGGTTAGTGTTCGTGCTAACAATTCCTAGCCAGGACTTGACAATTGATTTTGAATGACCTACATATATGTTTGTGCCATTATTTTCTTCAATATTGGTCTGTACATAGACGATTGTGCTTAAAAATTGAACCATAATCTCTGGATATGTATAAAAAATAGCCATAAATTCCTAATCCTACTTCACGACATGTAAACATTGATTTGATGCCAAATTTTGGTAACTGCCAAATGTTCGCTAGAGATTAGTTTGTAAACATTAATTTGACGCCACATTTTTTTTACTATTTGTATAGGTGCTGTCTGACGATGTGGACAGTGAGGATGAAGATGGCCAGAGGAGGTACAAGAGGCAAATCCTGAGGGAGCTTTATGCGGGAATGCATAACAGGCGTATTAGGACCTGGGACGGTGGCTATCGATGCCCATTTTGCAACCAAAAGCTTCATGACGTGTATCAAAGTGTTCTGGCGCATGCAAGAGGACGAGCCGTTGGCTCCTTCAAGCAGAAGTATTCTCGCAGGGTGGCGCACGCCGCGTACGCCGAGTACCTGGAGAAGCTTCGGGATCGTGCCGGCAGATGAGATGAGATGTGGGATCGAACTATGTACGCTTGAGTATGCTTAATGACGGTTGAACTATGTACTTATGGTTGAACTATGCTTGTGTACGCTTATTATCTATGTCTGAGTATGTTTAATCTATGTTAACTTATGTCTAAATGTGGGATATGGATGCTATCAGTTCGGTTGATGGAATCTACCTCCGTCCTGGTTTATTAGTCCCCTTTGTAATTTGTGTTAAATTTTGACCAAAGATTTAACTGAAAAAATGTTAGTGCAGGTCAGCAAAAATTATATCGTTGGATGCGTATTTGAACATAGTGTTCAATGATATAATTTTTGGTGACATGCATAAACATTTCTTAGTTAAACCTTTGGTGAAAATTTGGTACAAATTACAAAGGGGACCAATAAACCAGGACGGAGGTAGTACGTCAATCACACATGGTTCCCAAAATTGGAACTGTGTGCAATGACTTTCATTTTCCCTGTTACGTCAATCACACACGGTTGGCTCTAGCAAACCGTTGCCTCCGAAACTCTTTGTGGGACAGAAAACCCTCACCACCCAATTCAAAAAAGAAAAAAGAAAACCCTCACCATCCCCACGTAACAAAAACCCTCACCCCGCCTGTCGTGGATTTGTCACGGCAGATGTCCTAGGGTGAGGACTTAGTCGTGAGGTCAACGCAACTAGGTAGTAGCTTGAGAGGGGTTGAGTGGGACGAGAGACGCGATGTTTTTACCCAGGTTCGGCCCCTCACGATGGAGGTAAAAGCCTACATCCTGCTTCATTGATATTGATCATGGTGCTCACGATTACAAGGGTGCCCTTTGGCTACCTCTCTCTCGAGAGCTATTGACTTGTCTGTCTAGACTTGTAAAACTTGTCCCTCTTGGGGTGCCCTGCCCCTCCTTATATAAGTTGAAGGGGCGGCTTACATGAGGAGTCCTAGTAGGATTAGGACTAGTCTTTATCTTCTATTACAAGCCGGATACAAGTCTGGGTCTTGCTTCCTTGTAAGGGAAATATTCCTCATGCCTTTCCTCTTAAGCCGGCCCACCATAATATGAGCCGTCCTTCCCACAAGCCGCCTTCTGGGCCGTTGGGTCTTGTCAATCATCTAAACCACCGGCCGGGTCACCAATGAGTCACCAACACCCGGTCGGGTCATCCGTGAGTCGCCAGTCTTTGGGCGGGTTACCAACGAAATGCCAAGTCCCAGCCGGGTCATATCTCCGGCCGGGTCATACCGCGGGGTATATCCCCGACATTAGCCCCCAGTTTAATTTGGATTTATCCATGTTAAACTGATCCTGCAAAATAAACACAAGAACAAATTTGACAGGTTGTGCTCCGGGTTAAAAGTTTTTCTGAACCGGCACCTAATCATCCTTAAGTCCTTGTTATTTCCTTCTTCTGGAAAGTCCGGGTCAATAGACCAGCTTCATAATCAATTTGCTGACATTGGTTTCTCACAGAAATATTGTGAAGAATAATTCATTTGATTCAGCTCCCAATGCTTAACAAAAATATTGGTCTTGAAATACTCATCTGCTTTTCAGCCGGCTTGAAGATGTAGAACTTGCCAGTTTATCATTGCCAGAATTGCCGGGTTGTAAATATTGATAGCACCGGGTCATAATTGTTGTTAACATCAAGCTTGAAAATGTACCTCCCTTATATGCATATCACTTGTAGCCCCCAAGTCTTAAGGGAGCGTAGTAATAGCTTAAGACTTGCTTCAATATAAATGTCACAACCTTGAAGAAATCCGGGTTGTTCATCTCAGCCACTAGTCATAAAATGAATATTCCACATATGTAGCCCCCAAGTGCCGGGTTGTCATGCTTGCAGCAACCTGGGACTTGTAATTGCCTTATGCTCATAAAAACTTCAACCAGTGTAGCCCCCAAGGGCCGGGTCATTATGCAATAATGAGCAGGGACTTTGTATATATGATCATGTAGATTTGAGCAGTAATTAATAAAACCAAATGATGTAGCTCCCAAGTTTTAGGTTACCTTTGACAGGAGCAATTAGTAGCCCCCAAGGGCCGGCTCATCACAATGTGACGGGTCGGGTCTTCAATAAGGCAAGTTAAAAATGACCTTGCATTAGCCCCCAAGTGTCATGGTGCATGCTTGCAGTGACATGGGACTTCCATATTTGATATAATCATGATTTGAATAATGTAGCCCCCAAGTGCCGGGTCGTGTGCCTGCAGCGACTCGGGACTATTCCTTCCATTGTAGAATAAATCATATCTATTGATAAAGAAATAATAACCATTGCACTAAAGCGACTTTGAAAACCTCAATCATAATACTGGTTATTGATAACCATAATAAAAATCCAGCCATGTTGGCTATTCAAGATTTGAATACTATAATCCGGTATGAAAACCTCAATCATTCAATATTATAATGAAAATCCAGCCAAGTTTGGCTATTAAAGATTTGAATACCTTATCTGTTGACAAGTAAATCCGGAGTTTAAATACCCGGCGGCTCTTGGCCGATGGCGACTTAATACGCATTCATTGTAATCCGGGACTTTGCAACCCGGCGGCTTATAGCCTTTGTAAAAATCAAGAATTGATAACCCCATCCATGGCGGCTCATAATCATGTTCAGTTTTTGACAAGATCACTTTGGCGGCTCATAGCTTCAATAAACTCAATATTGAACAATATAACCCAGAGCTGGATAACCCGGCAATTCTTCAGATGGCCAGATGATGGGTTTAAACGCAATGATTCATATGAGCAATAGAAGTATTCTTACTTATGTGTAAAGCTCTGCATGTCCTACACAGTTTTAAACAACATATGCCCTGGCGACTTAACGTCAAAAGCCAGGGCGGGCAACAACCCAAACATAATATAGTCTTATGTAATTACTGAAAAGACCAAGCAAGGCCATTCAAGCCTAAACATACTGGTGACTTAAAGTCAAAAGCCAGGGCGGGTTATCAAACCTCGCATATTCATATAACCAGGAAAACATACCTGTAGGATTGATTTATACCGCTGGCTTACATCGCCATATCCAGTGAGAGTAACAATCCAATAATTTATAAGCGCATGATTCCAATGGCGCAATCCGAAATATACTGGCGAGTTAACGTCCAAAGCCAGGGCGGATCAAACCTCGCATATTCATCCAACAATTTAAAAACATACCTGGAAAATTGGCTCAAATTGCCGGCTTACATCACCACATCCCAAGTATTCATAAGCGCATAATCCCAATT
This sequence comes from Thinopyrum elongatum, assembly GCA_011799875.1. NCBI lineage: Eukaryota > Viridiplantae > Streptophyta > Magnoliopsida > Poales > Poaceae > Thinopyrum > Thinopyrum elongatum. The sequence continues at coordinate 428,615,233 of CM022302.1, forward strand.
GCGCAATCCAAAGTATTCTGGCGACTTAAAGTCCATAGCCAGGGCGGTTTACCAAAACCAAAATATTCATACCATTATTGAAAGACATACCTGTAGATTAATACCATGGTGATGCCTTGATAATTATAATCCGGGGCCAGTATCAACCCGGAGTCATGAAATATCATCATTTTGATTGTTCAAGGCAAAATATCCTGGCGACTTAAAGTCTGCTATCAGGGTGGGTTAGCAAACCCAAAGATGCTCAACGATGAGTCATATAATCAAGACTACATGGCCTGTGGAATCGGTTCATACTGTCGGCTTACAACGCCATATGCAGTAAGGGTAACAGCCCAAAAACTTAGAGCACAGAACTCCAAGTGCACAATCAAAGCATACTGGCGACTTATCGTCCAAAGCCAGGCCGGGTTATCAGCACTCCGGTTATACTCAAATATTAGTCATAAGAATCAAGGCTACATAGCCTGAATTAATTTTAAACCATATATCAATATGGTATATAAAGATATGAACCCAAAACAAAGTTTAAAAACAAATAACAAAAAATCAAGGCTTTCATAGGCGGCCGGGCCTCAATCATCAAGTGCTTTTCATGGGCTTGCACAACCACTAAGTTAATCCTTCATTCAAACCTTGTAAGCCGGGCCTCACATGACCAACCGCCATTTTAACCTTGACAAGTTCAGGGTCTTAATAAGATTGACTGTCAAGAGTTCGGCGGGTCATTCCAGGATTACCTGTGCGGAGTGGCAGACGTACAAGGCAGGATCAACTGAAATTTTTTGGTGTATACACCTGGCGTTTCAAGCCAATCAAAAAGGGTTATCAAAGCTATGTTCAATGAACAGGGAGCCCCCAAGTGACATATATTGAACCATCAAGGCAGGGTACCTATGTTTGAGCTGTGCTCTGCAACAGACTCTCTTTGGTTCCTTTAACCCGGGCATCAAGCCTCCAAGTGGGTTATAGCAACGGCGTTCATGCCGGATCAATAGGGTAGTCATAGCTATGCTCAATGAGCAGGAAGCTCCCAAGTATTTTGTAATCATGGCGTACAAGCCGGATCAAGAGGGTAGTCATAGCTATGCTCAATGAGCAGGAAGCCCCCAAGTAATTTTTAGCAAGGCGTGCAAGCCGGATCAAGAGGGTAATCACATCTATGCTCAGTGAGCAGGAAGCCCCCAAGTGACCTATAATATGATAAGCCAATAAGACCGGATACCCATGTTTGAACCACGCATCATGGCAGCAGGTCCTCTTCGGCAACCTTTAGATTTTGCGAGAGATAAATTCTTCTTGAGCCGGGATTTTAAACCGGAATCCCTCCTTTTAAGCCGGACATTTTCTGACGGCCCTTAAATTTTCATCAATATGGCAGTAGCCTCCGGGACCGGGTTATCTTCCCTTCCATGACCAGGGGTTCTTGAATCTGGCAAAATTTGCTAAGTCATGTCATCGTAGCCCCCGAATCTTAAGACGACTCGAGGAGTTGGCTTGAGATTCTTCATACTCAGCCGTGATATAAACCGCCATATAATTTGAGCAGCGGAATGCTGAAATTTGATGTAAACCAGAGGCTTGAGGCGAATTGACAATCCTCGCAATACTCAATGTATATTTCCATCATAAATCATTTAACAAACTCCGTGACATGACGGTCACTTTTGCAGTAGACAAATGCCCTGCGTTAAAGAGATTGCAAACCAGAGTAATATAAAAATATACCGGATGGATTTCCCCTGATATGTTTGGCTGGAAAATATCCGCCGCAGAGTTGATGATCACTACGGTGAAGCTGAAATCAATCACGGGCGAGTCGGCCGCGGGAGCAGACAGATGAGTCGGCCTCGGCATTGTAAGTCGGTGCGGACGGACGAGTCAATCACAGGCGCAGACGGGCAAGTCAATCGCAGGCGCGGTAATCCACGCGGATGATGAGTCAATCGCGGGTGCGGTCCTGGCGAGTCGATGTAGATTGAGCTGCACGGACGACGGCTTGCGCACACCCGTTCAACAGCAAGCGAGTGCGGACGCTGGTGCATGATGATGCTAACACACACTCCATAGGTACAGCGTCGCACCACCTTTATAATGAATCATCGTCCTGCACATAAAAATATACAGACCAAAGCAATTGTTCTTTGATAAAAACAATAAGTGCTAATAAGATAAACTTAGATGGATATCACCTGATGTTTGCAAACGACAGATGATCTGTATAATGTCTGTGTATATCCTCAGGTAATAGTACACTCCATCCAGTGTAAACATGGTACTCCCACGATCAGCAATCTCTTCCTTTGGGAGTGTTACTGTTTAATACTGTTCAACACCACCGTGCGTAGGCCCCACGGTGGGCACCAACTGTCGTGGATTTGTCACGGCAGATGTCCTAGGGTGAAGACTTAGTCGTGAGGTCAACGCAACTAGGTAGTAGCTTGAGAGGGGTTGAGTGGGACGAGAGACGCGATGTTTTTACCCAGGTTCGGCCCCTCACGGTGGAGGTAAAAGCCTACATCCTGCTTCATTGATATTGATCATGGTGCTCACGATTACAAGGGTGCCCTTTGGCTACCTCTCTCTCGAGAGCTATTGACTTGTCTGTCTAGACTTGTAAAACTTGTCCCTCTTGGGGTGCCCTGCCCCTCCTTATATAAGTTGAAGGGGCGGCTTACATGAGGAGTCCTAGTAGGATTAGGACTAGTCTTTATCTTCTATTACAAGCCGGATACAAGTCCGGGTCTTGCTTCCTTGTAAGGGAAATATTCCTCATGCCTTTCCTCTTAAGCCGGCCCACCATAATATGAGCCGTCCTTCCCACGAGCCGCCTTCTGGGCCGTTGGGTCTTGTCAATCATCTAAACCACCGGCCAGGTCACCAATGAGTCACCAAGGCCCGGCCGGGTCATCCGTGAGTCGCCAGTCTTTGGGCGGGTTACCGATGAAACGCCAAGTCCCAGCCGGGTCATATCTCCGGCCGGGTCATACCGCGGGGTATATCCCCGACACCGCCCGCCACCCCCTCCGGTCCCCATTCACACCTGCACAAGCTCCTCTGCGTCTATGCATGGCACCGCCTATCACCGCGGCAACCACTTAGCTCGACGCCTGCCGCCGCCGCCGGGCTGCCGGTAAACCCCACCGCATTTCGCCACTTCCGCTTGCCGCCGCCTATCGCCATCGACTTTCTCGACGCTGCTCGCGGTCGACCCAGCTCCGCCCGGTTGGGGAATCCGCCATATTGAGAGTTTTTTCTCATGGACAACAAGGTAACTAATTTAATGAGATATTATCTCATCTCTTATCCCAGTTCATCTGCCTCCTTTAATCACCCGGCCGAATTCGCCGTGAACTCATTTTTATTCGAGCTGATTTGAGGGTTTTCTTTCATTCATAGAGTGTACAATGCACGGACACATTAGGACTTTGCGGCCTCCGCCAGACACCCATGGAGTTCCATCTCATCGTACCAGATGACTTGAGGATGCGCGTGGTATGTTCAATCTCACCCTAAATCGGTTGGCATGGCCTACTTTCCTGAACATATACTAAATATTGCTACATTTAGATAAAAGGTGCCACATGCAGCATCTACGTCAAAGGGGATTTTTTTCCTCTTCTTTCTATATTAGGCAAATTAATGATGTATTCTTCTTTCAATTACTCTTATATTTCCATGACATCATATTTACCCTATCTGTTTAATTATATATTTTTGTCCTTTGAGTTCAACTATTGTACAGTTTTTTTAATTTGGGCCCATATTTGCATGTTACCATTTTTTTTTAACAATCCTACCATTTTCTGCAGTGCGTCCCTTGCTATGCAACAGCATCTGTAGTACACAATCTTTCCCTTTACATAAATCAAGATTGCAGGGATGTCATACTGAACACAAACCATGGATTTACAATCGTTGCTACTGTAAGACTTGATGAACGTGGTGACTCCTATTTTGGCACTGGCCTTTGGAAAGAAATTTCTAAGTTTTATGTACTGAAAGCTGGCACTAAAATTGCACTGCACATAAAAGAGCCTGGTCATGAGATATATGCTAACTTCCCCGACGATATCATCCGTCCAGACTTTGTTCGAAGTAAGTGTTCTTTTCAAGTATCTGCATGTTGACTTACCCAGCAATATCAAATGAATTATGTAGTATTTAAGCAACCAATTGTTATTCTATTTTCTTACTCTATTCCTACCTACTAACTTCTAGTTACCAATACACTTTTATATTGCCCTGTTTTAACTAAATATTCCCTGTACTCCCACTTCTATCAGAAAGCGTCGCTGACAAGGAGACTCTGGAGGTGGAGAATGGGGCTGCCAACAAGCGGAGGCAGGTCGAGCAAGAACCGCAAGCGACTATAGCAGGCCTAGACTTCATCAGCAGCCTCCCCGATGATATGTTGACAGTCATCATCTCCCTCCTCCCAATCAAATATAAGGCGCGGACAACTGTCCTTTCCCGGCGGTGGCGCCCCCTATGGAACTCCACCCCTCTCGACCTCATCGACACCTACTAGCTCTGCCATGGCTATCGCAAAAGCTTGGATGCGTTCTCCAAGATCCTCGGCAGTCACCCTAGCCCAACCAGAGGCCTTAGCATGGGCAAGTTCCGTTCCAACGGCAAGGACCGAGCCAAGCTTGACTACTGGTTCCAATCCCCCGCTCTAGATCAGCTCGAGGAGCTCACTTTTGATGATGGGCATATGCGCTCGCTGCCAACGTCTGCGCTCCACCTCGCGCCAATGCTGCGCGTCGCAAAGTTCAGGAACTGCCATTTCCGCCCCCCCCCCCCCTTAATGACGCGCCCGCTCTTATTCTACCACGACTGAAGCACCTCGAGCTCGTCGCCGTCTACCTCCCAAACGGTGACATGGAGCGCCTATTGTGATGACCCCGGCTTAATCGTGCACTAACCATACACGCAAATGCACACGATCAAGCCTAAGGACTCACTTGAAGATATCACAACACAACTCTAAAACATAAATAAAGTCATACAAGCTTTATATTACAAGCCAGGGCCTCGAGGGCTCGAATACATAGCTCGATGGCATACAAGTGTCAGCGAAAGCATCAGATATCTAGGTACAGATATATTACAGAAAGAGAGATAAGCCTTCACAGAGGCGGGGCAAAATAAAATACTACGATCGAAAGGCGTGGGCCTCCTGCCCTGGACCCTCCGAATCCTACTCCTGGTCGTTGGTCGGCTCCTCGTAGTAGTAGTACTCTCCGGGCTGGTAGTAGTAGTGGTCGTCGACAGGGGCGTCTGGCTCAGGGGCTCCGACGTCTGGTGGCTTCAAAAGGGATATGGAGAAAAAGAAAGTAAAGCAAACATGAGTACTCATCCGAAGTACTCAGCAAGCAAGGATCTACACTACATATGCAACATTTTCAAAGGAGGGTTGTATATGTGGACTGGGTTGCAGAAATGCCAGAATAGAGGGGGAAAAGCCTAGTCCTATCAAAGACTAGCATCTTCAGCTTCTTCAACAGTCTTGCAGCATTAGAAGAGAGCAGAATAACATAATGTAAAGTATAACAGTGTCATCAACCTCGGCCAGAGATTCTTCCTCGACTCCCTGCGAGAAAGCAATCCCAGAGCCGTACTATCCAGTTCTCATCTCAAGTTCTAGTTGTACCGATCGGGATACAACTCCGAGTGTCCGTTACCATAGGACAGGCTATCGATAGAAGTTTCTTCCCTGCAGGGGTGCACCAAGTTACCCACCACGCTCACTTAACTCCGGCCGGACACACTTTTCTGGGTCATGCCCGGCCTCGGCTAGGCAACACGCCACAACCCGACCAAATACTTAACAGAGAGGTCAGCACGCCGGTCTAACCTATGCCCCCAGGGATCTTGGGCCTTCGCCCCGGGAACTCCTACACGTTACGTGCACCGCCGGTGAGCAGACCTAGCAACCCCTTATACAAGTGCGGTTGCGTTCCCAGTCCAACCCAGCGTGTGCCGCATCAGTTGCTGACGTCCATTAAGCTCCGGCTGAAGTATACGACGCAGAATGCCCATACTATGCCCACGTGATGGTTAGTGCTATCAGGCCAGAGGCCCCTCAGATCAAATATCCAAACCGTTAGTGAATTAGGAGCGCACGGAAACGAGCAGAGACTCACGATCGATGTGACCCCGTCGCCCCGTCTCGAGGACTTGCGGCAAGGGCTAAGAATGCCCGGCCACGCCTCGTAGTTATCTCGTGGGCACCTCTCAGGTCAACCCGACTCCACATCACTTCGCATTCATGCTCGCGCGTGTACCCCTCAGGGCCGACCCGTCTTTAGTGTCATGTTTCAGTATAAGTCACAGTAACAACAGTAACCGTGTGTCTAACACCAAGGGAACCCTGAGGAATCACCCACGATGGAGTCCCACCTGATGTTCTCGTCAAGGTGAACGAAGGAGGTATCACCCTCGAGGTCCACACTTGAACAGTTGCACGACGATGTCGTTATCGGGGGTGGTGTAGGAGGAATCACCCTCGCTTACCACGACCGAGTAACTAACCTACAAGGTTATCATCTGAAGTGCTGTCGAGGTATCACCCTCGGCACTCGATAGTAACCCAGTAGTGTCGAGCAACATAGGGGGAAGTGACGTGCGGTGCCCGGGTCTGATCTTCGATCCCGATAATCGGGTCTTCTGATTATCCAGCGGGGCAGTCGGGACAAGTGGGTCTCTGACAAGGCTCTACCCATCCTATGCTATACAGTTTAGGATAACAGGCAGGTATCAACAGTAGGTTACAAGTAAAAAGGCAATGCAACAGATATAGGATAGTAACAGCAGCAGTAACATCTAATGCAAGCATAAGAGGGAAGAGAATAGGTGATATCGGAATGTTCAAAATGGGGGTGCTTGCCTGTCTGCTCGACGGCAAGGGTCTGATCTTCGGGGACGTAGTCGTACTCCGGAGCGGCGTCTACCTCAGGAGTTATGTCGACGTCGGGGTCTACCGAGAGAGAAGAGGGGGAGGAAACAAATAAATACACAGCAATGATGCAATATAGGGTATGCTATGACTATGATGCAGTGCAGGGTTGCCTAAAGATGAATCTAGGTCATTGTAGTTATTTTAGGATTATCGTGGGATTTATTTACCGGTGATTCGTCACTATTCATCTATCAGATACGGGTTCGGAGTTACGAGTTCTCCTACGCAGGAGGTTCCGACAGGAAAACAGACAGCACGATCAGACTCGTCTCGTTGTTCTGAGCAACTTTCGTGTTTTAACTTTTTTGATCTGAGCTACGGTTTAAAAGTTATTAATTTTCAAAGTTTATTTGATTTTCTGGAATTATTTTTATTAACAGAATGAATTATGATGTCAGCATGACACAAGGATGATGTCAGCAGTCAACTGACTCGCTGACCAGAGTCAAACCTGACATGTGGGTCCAATGGGACCCACATGTCAGCCTCTGTTAACTTAACAGAGTTAATTTAGCCTAATAGAGGGTTAATTAGAGGGTGGGCCCCCCATGTCAGTGTCTGGACAGATTAACTAATCAGTTTTATTTATAAATTCGTTTAATTAGATTAATTAACCGAGAGGGCCCACATGTCATACACTGTGGTGAACAGTAATGACGTTGACCAGAGTCAACGAAGTCAACTGAAGCGCTGGGGCCCACCGGCAGCCTCATAGAGGTGGGGCCCACCTGTGCCACATCGGCGGCGGCGGCGGAGCGACGCCGGCGATGTCAAAACATGGCGGTGACCCACTAGAGTCATCGGAATTCGTCTACAGGGCGCCGTTGGGCGCGCGCGACCCCGCGTTCGAATGGGCGGAGCAAGCCGCATCGATCTGCGGTGGTGGCAAAGGCTGCGGTGGCCTGAATCGTCGGCGGCGAGCTCATGAGCGGGCGCCGGAGTTCGGGCGTCGGCGGTTTCGGAATTTTAGCGCGCAAACGGGCGACCGGCTGGGCTAGCAGAGCTCTACTCGACGCACTGAGTACAACGGGCGCGACCCCGTGACCATTTGGTCACCGGAGAGGCGCCGTCGACGAGCCCCGCGGCGCTGCGTTCGGGCGCGCTTGGAGGAGGTAGCTAGGCTACGCGCCAGGACCAGCAGGGAGTGGGGAAGGAAGAGGAGCTCACCGGGGAGGCACAAGGTGGCCCGGTGTCAGCTTAGTAGCAGCAGGACGCCGCCGGGGACGAAGAAGGGCGGCGGCGACCGGAGATTGGGACGGAGGAATCCCGGCGCTGTGATGCCTCCCAGCTCCCGCTGCGACCACCAGAGGATGCGGAAGACGTAGACTAAGGCGACAGGCACGTCAGCGAGGTGATTCGATGGCCGTGGCCGCGGACAGGAGCGAGGCGCGGCGGCGACCGCGTCGGACGTCGATGGATCTGGGGGGGAGAGTGAGGAGGAAGGGGGGAAGTGGCAGGGAGGTGGCCAGGGGGAAGGAACGGGCCTGCCCTTATCCTCTCGGCCGTCGGTGGCTTTAGCGTCGTCGCCGTGTTGCCGCCCGGCTGGTGCGCGCGCGCGCGGCCATGGCGCGGCTGACACGGGGAGGAGGGAGACGGAGCTGGGCCGGGTGGGCCGCGGTCAGGGCACTGTGCACTAAGGCCCAGTGCACAGTGCCTCATTTTAATTCTTCTTATTTCTGCTTTGCTTTTCTTTTATTTATTTTCTGTTTTGAATTAGTTAGGTCACTTTTGCATTTTTGTAAAATATGGGACTTGGCTCAAATATTAATATGTAATGTAAGCATCCACCAAAAATTGGTTTGAGCAAAGTTGGGCTTTATTTAAAATTGATATGAATTTAAATGTATTATATATTGCTGTTCTGGTGCTATTTCAAATTGTTTGAGTCATTTAATTAATCCAAGTGCTACTGGAGATATTTCTATGAATGCTTCTGGAATATTTGCTAATTAGTGAACATTTTTTCAAAGGTGTTTGAGCAAATTTATTTTGCACTTTTGAATTTTAGTTGATTTTCAGATTGGAGTTGATTTGCTTTGGATAACCACTATGTTTAGGCACTGCAAATGATATGACTTGACATTATTAGCAGCTGATCACAGTGGCTATTACACAGGGGTGTTACACCTACTCCGTGGTTGTACTGCACTCGAGTACCTTCGTCTTCAGGCAATCAATGGGTTGAGTAGCTTCCACATCACCTCCATGACTCTCCGGACTATTTATGTGTGTTGCTGGTGCTGCAAGAGACATCACAAGATGTGTACCACTGTATGGTCACTGAGGACACACCTTCACTTGAGAGATTACTTGTAGTTGACCAAGAAGGTCCAACAAGAATCAATGTCATTTCTGTGCCGAAATTGACAGTGGTGGGCTATTCGTCTGACAAATACTCCGAACTTGTTATTGGATCCACACCCGTTCCGGTACAACAGCCGCCTTCTACCTCTCCTTCTAGAAATTAACATTATTTCTAATTTTGAAGATGTATGTTCGTCTGTCATCCAGAAAATGATTTCGACAAGCTTGACCCCGAAACTGCGCACAGTGAAGGTCTTGGCACTAGAATCTATCGGCCCTAACCTGGAGCAAGTTGTCAGTTTCCTGAGATGCTTTCCGTGCCTGGAGAAGCTATATATCGAGGTGATGTTCCTTTCTTGTTAAATGTTAACCATAAGGGAGTTCATTTTGTGACACCTTTTTCCAAGTTTACAATGACAATGTACTACGATTTCTGAAGGATTTTTTGGAGGATTTCATTACATACATGTTTCCCTCCCCCCCCCCCCCCCCATATTGGTTGCTTGATCCATATGGTTACAATCCATAAGCATTTCTCCTTTGGATTCATCTGTACTAGTTTTCTTAGGGAACTTTTCATCCACTCCAACCTCTTGTGAAGAAGGCTACATTTTTCTAGATTGTAATCAAATGCCCATGTTAATCATGTCGGATCGAAGATGGCATGTTAGTGCATTTTACAAATCCTGCAAACCAAATAGGCTTGCAGTAGTGTTCAAAACTGCATGTAGGCACTAACACGTTTTCTTCTTTTGCAGATAAGATTAGGCCCGGTGGTGCATAATGTGATACAATATAACAATCACATCGAATGCCAAGATCTGCATCTTTCAGAAATTACTTTGAACTCCTACCAAGGGACCTTACCGGAGATTATATTTGCCAGGTTCTTTGTTGTCACAGCAAGGGTGTTGAAGGTAATGAGGTTTGCCCTACATTTATTTCACAAAAATGAATGGTTTGTTGATCAGCGCCGGCGGCTGTGGCAGAATGGAATAGGCTCTGAAAATGCTGAATTTCATTTTGGAACTTCAGATGACAGAGTAATCAGAAGTCATTGTGTCAACCCCATACATGACTTCTCAGTGGCTGATACCTTTGCAAAAATTATGAGGTTTCAAAACCAGACTTAGAAGTGGTAATATTAGTTTGAACCTCTCTGATATCCCTGTTCAGCGGATCAGCGCGAGCGTTTGTAGCTGATGAGCTGAATTTCATTTCTAATATCAGTTTGAACCTTGTAATCTTTGAATTTGAGCCATATAACTCTGGAATTTGAACCTTGTAATATTTCGAGCTTTTGTGGTACAATCGTTGAAATGGCATCGTATGAGACTCGTATATTGGTAGCACTATTTTGACCTTAATATCCAATGGACTTAGATTTTATTAACCATTCTCGAATCTGTTTACCTTGTCGATCTCATAGCACACGATCTGTATAGCTAACTCGACTACGATCTTCGACATTATTGCACACATTTGGTTTCTTCAACCGTGTGCCCTGTAGAGCGCAAAATTAATTATCGCACTCGAGTGTCCATCATCACCTTTCTGTGTAACTTTGACCTCATCACCCACGGGTAAACTTATGACCGAAGTCATTCCACACACTTCGTTTTTACAAAGCTTTTTGCCAATAAACGCCCATGATTTGTCCCTCTTCTAGCCGATGCGTGCCCAAACTAGCCTGGCGGGAAGCTTGCGCGGTAGCACGGGAACATGCTCACCGACGATACATCACTAGTGGAAAAAAGCCTAGCTATGGTGTGGCAAAAAGTGCCTTGCTGGCGTAGAGACCCAACGCCACCAATATGGCGCCAGTGAAAACAGTTTAGTGGTGGCATTGGCAGACACGTCAGCAGTATTTTAGTACTGATGGCGTCCACCTGGCTAATGCCAGCAATATATTGTTTTATCTATGGCGTTTATTGTGAGGCAACGCCAGCAATTTGTATTTTTCAGCAATAAAAAAAATATACCCAGCGATTAGTATATGTGCAGCCATTTAAACTTCTAGTGGTAAGTCTCAAATCCACAAAATATACCCAGCTATTACTACAGTTTTCAGTAACTAGCTTGCTACTACCTACAAGCAAAAGTTATCCGGTGGCTAGCTCTATATACAAGCAAAAGTATCGTCATCGATCTCACGCAACTTCTACTATGCGCGCTAACTAGCTACGATGAAGAATGATCCTCATCTCACGCAACTTGTTCCTGTTGCTCTCTCCCTCCTTCCTGAAATAGACTTTGCGGGTCTTCAGCTCCTCCCTCTCGGCCTTCAGGAGCCGTATCTCCTTCTTCATAGACTCGATCTCGGTGACCACTAGCTGCTTCTGGTCGATGAGCTTCAATTTCTTATCGACGAGATCGGAGATCTCATCGATCATATCGTCCTTCTCTTTCTTCAGGGAGTTATTATTCAACTTGTTAAGTGCCTTCATTGTACTCTCCTTTGACGCGACAAGCTCACGGCTGAGCATGTCCATGTCACGTACCGGTAGCTGCTGCTGGACCGGTTCTGGAGATGGGTCTCGTACATACGCCTGGCAAGTCAAATATTTGAAATCATCAATAAAGAATGTTTAGATGATATATGTATATATGCATGTGTTTGCAATGCTCATGGATATTCTTGTAATCTTACCTGGTTGGTGCTCGTTTCGCCTTTGTCAACTTCATCATAGGCCGCAAATTTGCACGAGGACTCGTAGTGGCTGTTCCAGCTAGTCATGGCTGGAACTTCAAAATAATGACAAGTATATAGGTTATTATGACAAGAACCAAACACACATGGCAATGTAATGCCAATCACTACAAAAATATATATATATAGCATCACAATGTCAAACAAGAATTTCCTTAGTGCTAACAAAAAATTTCCTTAGTTATGACAAGAACCAAACACACATGTCAAACAAGAATAACAAGTAAGTTACAAGTAAGTTGCATCCATGCCCATCTTTGCTATGTGTTGCAAGTTGGAAAATGATTTGTAAGTTGATAATATTGCCTTGCTGATCAAACAAGAATAACAAGTAAGTTGATAATAATGCCAATCAAAGTATGGCAAGTGATCTAATGCCAATCATAACAATAATAACAAGCAAATTGATAATAATGCCAATCAAAGTATGGCAAGTGATCTAATACACTTACACAAAACCTACAACCTAACTGATCTAAACATCCACATGATGATCATTGATGCAAAATTATGTTCTTTTATGGGAGTAAACAATGGAACCCTGATCTAAACATCCACATGATGATCATTGATGCAAAATGCAGATACAAAATGACACTGCCACTGTCATATAATGAACAAGATACATAGTTAGCATTAGGCCACTGTCATTATGCAAAATGTAGATACAAAATGCCACTGCCACTGTCATATAATGAACAAGATACATATTTAGCATTAGGCCACTGTCATTGATGCAAAATGCAAATACAAAATGGCACTCTGCCACTGTCATATCTTCATTGATGCAAAATGCAGATACAAAATGCCACTGCCACATGAAAGTGATAAACAAGCAAAGAAATTGTATACCAAAGACCAAAGACACTACAAATGCCACTACAAATACCAAAGACCCTACAATTTAGCATTAGGAACACTACAATTTTAAAAAATGCCACTATAAAATGCCACTGCCACTGCGAAGATGGAGGCGATGAACTCACCGAGGGACGAAGATGGAGGCAATAAACCCTAGCAGTCCGTCTCTTCCGCCGCCGCCGTCACTTCCGCCGCCGCTGTCGAAGAAACCCTAGCTCAAAATGAAATGAACTCCAATCAAATTGGAGGAAAACGAGCGGCGAGAGAGGGAGAGAGGGGGAGAGACCGGAAGATTACCTAACCACCGGCGACAGAGAAGAGAGCGGCCGGCGACGATGAGCGGAGAGATAGGGAGAGGAAGGGGAACGAGAGAGAGGGAGTGGGGTGAGGGTGTCGTTGCCCTGGTTTTGAACCCCACGGCCTCCTAATACTTGGGCTTGGCCCAATGCTATAAAAAAGATCACCACATAAAGAACTAAATAGAAAAAAATTGAAAGTGTCAAACCACATATTTGAAGGCTCAAAACTATATATTTCAAGTCTTAAACTAAAAAGAAAAAAAAAGGAAATTTGAAGTCTCAAAGTACATATTTTAAAAGATGTCATTATTTCCATTTAAAAATAATAGAAATTTAATAAAAGTAAACTATAATATACTATAAAAAGATCACCAAACAAGTAGCTAGCTTAATTAGCGAGTGAGAGTGTGTGAACTAGCTTAGATCTAGCTAATTAGCTACCTACTTAAGAAATCAAGAGAAAATATTTGGTCTTTTTCTCAATAAGAAGAGAAGAGAGAGAGAGGAGGAAGAGGAAAGAGAGGGAGGAAGAAGAAGAAAATATCTATATGTGCTGCGACGTAATTACTGGCGTTGACATACCACGGAACGCCATTAGAAACTTTTATATCCCTGGCGTTCAAGAAATGCCTACGCCGGTGTTATGTTGGCTGAAAATTAGATGGGCCCGCAAAAACTACTGCTAGCGTCACTTACCAGGCTACGCCATAGATATTATTCTTAGTACCGGCGTCGTGAACTTTTTATACGCCAGCTCTAACTTGGGACATGGCAGAACGTTGGGACCCACTTACAGGTGGCGTTCCCTATTATTCGTACGCCAGCAATAACTGCATACCTATGTCGTACGAAATAGACCGACGCCACTACTATTTAAAAAAATAGTGTTGGCGTTCTTTCAAAGTGGCGCGCCACCAACGAATGTTGTGGCTAGCACTTTTTTCACTAGTGCATTTGGTGCCTTTTCGAGCCCACGCGTGGTCAAACGAAACGCGTGCGGTGCGGTGTTGTCAAGCGTGCACTAAAATCCTCCGCTATGAACGTGGTGACAAGACGTGACGTTTATAGGCCGGCCAGCCCCCATTTATTACAGCGGCCATTTAACCCTTGTGTCTCTTCAACCTTTCGATCGTGCCCCACCATTGCAAGAAGCACACCCACCACGACAAATTCTTAGAGGGTATCCTGCGCGGCTCCAATGGCGCTCCGAGCGGCTGCCGACGACGAGCAGCAGTTCACCATGCATACCGTAGTGGACACCCACAGAAGGTTCACGGAGCTCTCGGTGGTGTACACCAACAACCCGGTCTGGGTGGAGCACTCCATCCACATCATGGAGTTGTTGCTTGCTGAGGAGATGTACAAGGTGGTCGGGTTCGACCTCGAGTACACCCGCGCTCGTGTCGGGTCTCATCCCAAGGTCGCCATTGTCCAGATGTGCGTGCGCGATCACGTCCTTGTCTACCACTACTGCCTGGCCACAAGGCCTTGCGAGCGTTTCGCCAGGTTTGTCAACAGCCCCCACTACATGTTCGCTACGGTGGACATCACCAACGATGTAAAGGTGCTCAAGAATTTGGGCATCGCCTGCCAGAATCTTGTCGGCATCCAGGGCCAATACAAGATCTGGGGCAGCAACGAGCATGAGAAGGACTCACTTGTTCACCTCGCCGAGGCCATCATCGATCCCTACTACAGAGACATGAAGGATTCCTACAACAAGGACAAGCGTGTCTGGCACTCGGCCTGGATGGAGAAACTCGACAAAGCTCACGTCGTGTACGCGGATAAGGAGGCGTTCACGAGCTACGAGATGTACTGGTGGATCATTGACATGAGGAAGTGCCTCCTTCCCCAAAACGGCCAGGGATCCAGCCGGAAGCAGAGCAATGGCAAGCGTCGTCACAACAAGAAGTAGATGATTAGATGCTCGTTTCTCCTAGTTTAGTATGCATGTAATTGCTTACTTTGGTGTGTGGAAATGTTATGTGTGTAGTCACTTGTGTAATTGTATGCTTAATTTGGTTTTGCAATGCTGTCTTTTTAAGTATATATGTTGATGCTCTGTAGACAGAGCGTGGATGTTGTGCGGACAGACCAAATCACATCGCACACGGACTAAACAATGGAACCCGTCGGTGATGACTTCATCAATCACTGACAATTGTATACCAGCAATTGTTTGCTCACAACGCACACGACTTGTTAACAGGAATCGTCTGTATTGTTATCGGTCTTCCCACACATTTTCGATTACAGACCTGTTTGCCGCGTATCGCACACATCTTGTTAAGTTGAACCATTTCTGTTCTCTTCCCTAATCGAAAATAGTTCATTCGAGTGAACCGTATGGCGTATATCACACACACCTTGATCTGGCTGACCGTTTCTGTTGCATTCCCTAATAGCAAACAGTTCATCGGAGCGAACTGTATGCCCTATATCGCACACACATTGATATGGTTGCCCGTTTCTGTTGTTCTGTCTAATCGCAAATAGTTTGTATGGATCAACCGTATGCCCCGCATCGCACACGTAACTAAAATCTGAACCGTGTTTGATGTCTCCGCCATCGCAAACGTTTTGCATCTTTTTTTATGGTTTTTTTACATCCCCGTTTGCGATTAATGCATCGCACACAGTTTCGTCAAAGGGTCTCTGACCGTAGTGTCGCGTTAGCAGCATCCTATAGTAGTGTCTTTCACCCTTGTTTTGGACTCTAATTGCATGATTTGAATGGAACTAACCCGGACTGACGCTGTTTTCAGCAGAATTGCCGTGGTATTATTTTTGTGCAGAAATAAAATTCTCGGATTAACCTAAAAATTTACGGAGAATATTTCTAGAATATATAAAAAATACTGGCGGAAAAAGATACTAGAGGGGGGCCACCCAGGAGCCACAAGCCCTGGGGGCACGCCTACGCCCCCCCCCCCCCCCCAGGGCGTGCCCCCCAGGCTTGTGAGGCCCCTGGACCTCCGGCAACCCTAAATCCAACTCCATATATACCTATTCGCGGAGAAAAAAATCAGAGAGAAGGATTCATCGCATTTTACGATACAGAGCCGCCACCACCTCCTGTTCTTCATCGGGAGGGCTGATCTGGAGTCTGTTCGGGGCTCCGCAGGGTGGAATCTGACGCTGTCGTCATCATCAACCTTCCTCCATCACCAATTTCATGATGCTCACTGCTGGGAGTGAGTAATTCCTTCGTAGGCTTGCTGGACGGTGATGGGTTGGATGAGATTTATCATGTAATCGAGTTAGTTTTGTTAGGGTTTGATCCCTAGTATCCACTATGTTCTGAGATTGATGTTGCTATGACTTTGCTATGCTTAATGATTGTCACTAAGGCCCAAGTGCCATGATTTCATATCTGAACCTATTATGTTTTCATGAATATATTTGTGTTCTTGATCATATCTTGCAAGTTGTAGACACCTATTACGTGTTATGATCCGCATACCCCAAGGTGACAATAATTCGGATTCTTTCCGGTGATTACCGTAGTTTGAGGAGTTCATGTATTCAGTAAGTGCTAATGCTTTGTTCTGTTTCTCTATTAAAAGGAGGCCTTAATATCCCTTAGTTTCCTTTTGGACCCCACCGCCACGGGAGGGTAGGACAAAAGATGTCATGCAAATTCTTTTCCATAAGCACGTATGACTATATACGGAATACATGCCTACATTATATTGATGAATTGGAGCTAGTTCTGTGTCGCCCTAGGTTATGACTGCTACATGATGTATATTATCCAACACAATTATCCATCGCTGATCCAATGCCTACGAGCTTGTCACATATTGATCTTTGCTAAGTTACTTTCGCTGCTGCTGTTACAATCACCACAAAACTGCTATTGTTACTTTTGCTACTGTTACCATTACTATCATACCACTTTGCTACTAAATACTTTGCTGCAGATATTAAGTCTTTCAGGTGTGGTTGAATTGACAACTCAACTGCTAATACTCGTGAATATTCTTTGGCTTCCCTTGTGTTGAATCAATAAATTTGGGTTGAATACTCTACCCTCGAAAACTGTTGCGATCCCCTATACTTGTGGGTTATCAAGACCTTTTTCTGGCGCCGTTGCCGGGGAGCATAACTCTATTTGCTGAGTCACTTGGGATTTATATCTGTTGATCACTATGAAGAATCTGAAAGATACCAGAACAAAGATCGTTCCCTCTAGGATGAGGGGAGGTAAGGAACTGCTATCTAGCTCTGCACTTGATTCACCTTCTGTTTTGAGTAAGCTTGCGACACCTACACCTGCTATTAATCCTGATATGTTGCAAGTAATTGATGATGCTACTTCTGCTATGAATGATGCTTATGATGATACTAGTACTATGCTTGATAATACTGTGCCACTGGGTGAATTTCTTTATGAACAACTTGCTAGAGCTAAAGATATTGAGAATGCTGAAACTGATGATATTTCTGAAACTGATGAAATTATTGAAACTGAAAACTTTGAAACACCCATTAGACCTAGCACTCCTAGATATGAATTGCCTATTATACCTGAGGGTTATGTTATATATGGAGAGGTAGCTAGGGACTTTCTTGCTTGTAAGGATAGAGAGGATCTTAAGAAATTACTAGTCAAGTTGAAAGAAAAATCTTTGAATGCTAGAATGCAATATGATCCTAAGTTTGCTACTTCACCTACCTTTGTTACTGATAAGTATTATGATTTCTCTGTCGATCCTGAGTTAATTACTTTGGTTGAATCTGATCCTTTCCTTGGTTATGAATCTGAAACTGTTGTGGCACATCTTACTAAACTGAATGATATAGCCACCCTATTTGCTAATGAGGAAAAAATTTGCTATTACTATATTCTTAAGTTGTTTCCTTTCTCATTAAAGGGTGATGCTACGATATGGTTTAATTCTCTTGCTCCTGCTTGTGTGCGTAGTCCCCAGGATATGATATATTGCTTCTCTAAAAAATATTTTCCTACTCATAAGAAACAAGCTGCTTTACAGAAAATATTTAACTTTGTGCAATTTGAATAAGAGAGTCTCCCACAAGCTTGGGGGAGGCTTCCCCAATTACTTAATGCTTTGCCTAATCATCCTCTTGAGAAAAATAAAATACTTGATATTTTTTATAATGGACTGCAATTGATCAAATTTACACTCAATTTTGAAAAGGAAACTGCTTGGCCTAAGCTCGCTGGAGCGTGCGATCGCGCGGTTACTATCTCGGCTCATGTTCTTGCACGAAGGGGACGGAAACACCAAATTATTCCATGCTAACATGAGTCATGGGCGGAGGAAGAGCATGATCTCCATGCTCTATGTGGACGGGCATGTGGTTTTGGGTCAGGCTGACCTCACGGAGGCTATGGACGCGTCCTTCGGGGCGATCCTTGCCCCGACCCCGGACAAGGCGTTCACCTTGGACCTAGAGGCCCTTCAACTGCCGAGGAGAGATCTCAATCATCTCGACGAGCTGATTTCAGAGGAGGAAGTGTGGAAAATCATTAAGGAGCTCCCCTGGATAAAGCGCCAGGATCAGACGGTTTTACCGGCCGCTAATATGTCTCCAACGTATCTATAATTTGTGATTGTTCCATGCCATTATAGTATCAATCTTGGATGTTTTATATACACTTACAAACAATTATATATCATTTTTTTGGACTAACCTATTAACCTAGTGCCCAGTGCCAGTTGTTGTTTTTGCCTGTTTTTGGTTTTCAGAATATCAGTACCAAACGAAGTCCAAATGCCACGAAACTTTTTAGTGATTTTTTTTCTGGACATAAGAGACCCTAGAAGCTTTGGGAGGGGACGAGAAGATGGATGAGTGGCCCACGTGGCTCCATTTGACCTAACTCTGGCTCTATAAATTTTCTAAAATCGGGAAACCAATAGAGGAGTCCACGAAATACTTTTTCCGCCGTCGCAAGCCTCTGTTCTTGAGAGATCCCATCTGGGGACCTTTTCCGGTACTCCGCCAGAGGGGGAATCAATCATGGAGGGGCTCTACATCAACCATGCTGCCCTTCCAAAGATGCTTGAGTAGTTTACCACAGACCTACGGGTCCATAGTTAGTAGCTAGATGGCTTCTTCTCTCTATTTGATCTTCAATACAATGTTGTCCTTGATGTCCTTGGAGTTCTATCCGATGTAATTACTTTCTGCGGTGTGTGTGTTGGGATCTGATGAATAGTGAATTTATGATCAGATTATCCATGAATACTATTTGATTTTTCTCTGAACTCTTTTATGCAGGATTGGTATAGCTTCATATTTCTCTTCGATCTATTGATTTGGTTTGGCCAACTAGATTGATTTATCTTGCAATGGGAAAGGTGCTTTGTAATGGGTTTGATCTTGCGGTGCTCAATCCCAGTGATAGAAAGGGACATGACACATATGTATCGTTGTTATTAAGGGTAAAAAGATGGGGTTTTCTCATGTGTGAGTTTACTTTGTCTACATCATGTCATCTTGCTTAAGGCGTTACTCCGTTCTTTATGAACTTAATACTCTAGATGCATGCTAGATAGCGGTCGATGTGTGGAGTAATAGTAGTAGATGCAGAATCATTTTGGTCTACTTGTCTCAGATGTGATTCCTATATACATGATCATTCCCTTGGATATCGTCATGATTATTTGCTTTTCTGTCAATTACCCAACAGTAATTTGTTTACCCACCATATGTTATTTTCAAGAGAGAAGCCTCTAGTGAAAACTATGGCCCCCGTGTCTACATCTATCATATATTAAAAATCCTAAAAATACCTTGCTGCAATTTTACTTTATTTATTTTATTTTATATTTTTGTTCGATCTATCTATCACCATACAATTTAATCTTGCAATTAACCGCCAAGGGATTGACAACCTCTTGTTCGCGTTTGGTGCAAGGATTTGTTATTTTGTGTGCAGGTGCTGTTAACGAGTTGTTGCGTGATTCTCCTACTGGATTGATAACCTTGGTTTCATAACTGAGGGATATACTTATCTCTACTGTACTGCATCGTCTCCTCCTCTTCGGGGAAAACCCTACTGTCGGTGTACTAAAGATTGGGCCCTTAGTACCCCATACTTGTGCACGGGCAGTTGTAGCCATACCTGCGGCAAGGCTTGTCGGGGGAACAGCCGAAGATTAATCCAAGGTTATCAAAGAGACATTCAAGCCAAGGGTCAGAAGATAAGGAGACCTGGAGACCAGAGGCTCGGCTCCCGGCAAGATCTTGCCGGGGTAGCCTGCGGAGCCCGGCAAGATTCGCACCCCGGCAAGGTTCCGCCACTGTGCCACCGCTCCAGCGCAGCGACCAGCCTGGCATTCTGGTCCCATCTCTGGATGTGTGGCGAGGCGCTAGTGGAGGCGAGCTTAAGCGGTGCTGATGGGATGGCCCCTTTTTCCATCCCCAAGAAAGTAGGGACACCTAAATGGACACCTCACGGTGCATTAAATGCATTTGTCCTAAACCGCCAGTGGTTAGGTATGATAACCCTATAGCTACTTTACACCTCGCATATCAACAGTTTGCCACTGTGGTGACCCCTTTGAGCATATAAAAGGAGGCCCAAGGCAACTGCTACAGAGGAGGAGAACACTCTCGGCCCATTCTGCATGTGTAGCTGCTGAACGAACACGCTGTTCGTTGCAAGCGCTCCAAGAACTGGGACGAAAACACTGGTAATAAACTGAAGCAGGAGTAGGGTTTTACGCTGATCAGCAGCCCGAACCTGGGTAAAAATCCCCTCACGTTGATCATCGGTTCTGCTCTTGGTGCATACCTCTCTCCCTGCCTAGCCGTAAAGGGGTCCTTTGGATCCCATAGGTGTCGTACGCCGACATCTTTGGCGCGCCAGGTAGGGGTTCACGAGGTTGCGCGAACCTGATCCGGTGATCAGCATGTCAGTTTCTTCACCGTCTTTGTCACCATGCCGCCCAAGAAGAAGGGTGCGGCAGCGGTTGTTCCGTCTACGTCCGCCCTGCTCGTGCCTACCCGGACGGGTGACGGCGTGGATGCAGGAGATGGAGGTTTAGAGCCTCCACGGCGTTCTGGTGATCCGAGCAAGGCGAGCGGCGTCATTCGCAGCGGCGACGGCAACCCGCACGCCGCTAGATCGAGAGATGGAGCCGTGCTGCCTATGGGCGGCGCAGCGAACTCCAGAGATCGGAGGACGCCTTCTAAGACTCTCACGCTGGCGCAAGAATTGCGGCCTTCCCAGGTCGCACGCGACGAGCAGCGTCGTGGCATTGGTGGTTCTGAACGTCCCCATGGAAAGACTTCTGTGTATCGATCCCAAGGTGCGCAGGCCCAGCATGCACGCCAAACTGCCGGTGGATGTGGCGCACGGTCGCGTGATCGTGACGATGCTCCTTCTAACACTGTTAGGAGTCAGAGCACCTCACGTACCTCGCACCTGTCGCCGCCGCCTAAGCCAGCAGAAGCTTTGGCACGTGCGCAGCTGCTCCTTGATTTTCCTCCTGCTCCGGAGAAGATGGAGGAGTGGCGATCTACTATCCAGAGCCTCATTGGCTTCGTCAACAAGGATGGGCCGCAGCCAGTGGGGCCCTCGCGGCAGCGGTCTATCGATTCGACACGAGCCAATAGTGAGAAGACTGGAGGCGGTACGACCATGGTGCACTCCCCTCCACGACAGCAGCAACGGTTGTCAACTCGGCGGACTGACGGCCGTGATGACGATTCCACGGCGTCATCCGATCCGTGGATGCGCCGCGATCAGCGTCAAGTTCTTCCGGAACGAAGCAAAGAAGACGCTCGAACTACCATCGAGCGGCGACGGGAGGTGCGTCATCAGTTCGATAAACACGCAGGGCCTATTGTCGACAAGCCTACGCCGGGTGCCCTATGAGGTAGGTTGTCCAGCGTTTACCTGTGAGCTGCGGCGAGTCCAGTGGCCCAACTCCCGAACGTTCAAACCAGAGGTCCCGGAGAAATATGACGGCAAGACTCACCCCTCGGAGTTCTTGAGCATCTACACCATTGCGGTGCAGACTGCCGGGGGCCGAGATGACAAGATACTTGCCAACTACTTCCCGTTGGTGCTCAAACCCAACGTCAGGTCGTGGTTGATGCATCTGCCGAAGAATTCCATTTCTTCTTGGTCAGATATGTGCCATCAGTTTGTTGGCGCCTTTGTTGGAGGCCACCAAGCTCCTGGCCAAGAAAGTGATTTGCATCTCCTCCCTCAAAAGGAGGGCGAACCCCTGCGCAAGTTTATCCAGAGATTTAGCCAGGTGCAATACAATATTCCAGACGTTCATCCTGCCGCTGTTGTTAGCACGTTTCATCAGAACATGTGCAACCGCAAGATGCGTGAAGAGCTGGCGATGAACAAGGTCAGGAGTATTTCTGAGCTATGCTTTGGCCGACAAGTGCGCTCGAGCTGAAGAAGGGAGGAAACTCCCTGGCGAGGGTGTCGGCGCAGGGGGCGAATCAGAAGATGAAGACGCTGCAACCCCGTCAAAGAAAGGCCGACTGCGGAACAAGAAGCGCAAAGGCAGGGCCGTGCTTGCTGTCGAGGAATCTGGCAACCCCGGAACCGCCAAGAAGGCCAAGGTTGACGACCCTGGCAAGGAAGTTGCTGGGTGCACTTCCTGTCAGGCCTTAGCGGCTGCCGACAAGCCGAAAGGCTTCGGCAAACAGTATTGCAAGATCCATCGCACCAAGGGCCACGATCTCCAAAACTGCCGGCAAGTTGAGCAGCTTGTCGAGAAGCAGAGAGCCGAGTACGAAAGACGAGACAAGGAGAAGGCCCAGGATGGTGCTGAGGGATCTAGCAAGAAGCATGGTGGCCGAGGAGGCCATCGCAGCAAGGCTAAGCAACAGAAGGAGAGGCCCGCCCGAGGCCGCAACAAGGACGAGGGAGGCGATGATGATGAAGAAGACGATGAATCCAGTGAGCACGAGTTTCAAAAAGCCACAGAGGCCATGTGTATTGACGGGGGCGCCTCGTTGCATTCTTCTCACCGCCGACTTAAATAGTGGGTGCGTGAGGTTAATGCAACGGAGCCATCGTTTGATGCACGGAAACCTTTAAAATGGTCCAACACGCCTATCATTTTTTACGCCGAGGATCACCCTGATTGCACAACTGCGGTCGGGTGCTTGCCCTTGTTGGTCTCACCAACAATCCGCAACCTCAAGGTGACAAAAATGCTAGTTGACGGTGGGGCCGGGCTGAACTTAATCTCGCCGGACATGCTCAAGAAGCTGCAAATTCCTGATGAAGATCTCGAGGAAACGGGCACGTTTCAGGGGATCAATCCAGGAAGGACCCAGCCAAAAGGCAAGATTACGCTACCAATAACATTTGGTAGCGAGCTCAACTACAGGACAGAGAAGGTAGTGTTCGATGTCGCCAAGATCCCTATGTCATACAATGGGATCCTTGGCCGCCCAGCGCTGGCTAAGTTCATGGCGGCATCACACTATGCGTATAACGTGTTGAAGATGCCCGGACCGATAAGTGTCGTCACTATCCACTCCGACAAGAAGGATGCACTAATCTGCACCGACCAACTATACCGGGAGGCAGCTGCAGCACCTGCCGTCAAGGCGTCTGCTCCTGCCGCTGGAACTCCCGGGAGGAAGAAGAAGACCGGCAAGATCTCTGGCGCAAACCCCGGCAAGCGCACCTCTTCGGAGTGCTGCGCTTCCGTTGAGGACGCACCAGAGAGTTCCACCGGCAAGAACAAGAAGTCCAAGGCTGCTCCACCAGAGATCAAGAAGGTGCCCGTCAAGGAGGACGGAATGGGAGGAACTTTTACCATAAGTTCCACCCTAGATGACAAATAGGAAAGCGCGCTCGTTGCCTTCCTGCGGGCGAATGTCGATGTGTTTGCATGGCAACCATCTGACATCCCCGGTGTTCCCAGGGAGGTAATTGAGCACCACCTTGCTGTCTGTCCTCATGTGCGGCCCGTCAAGCAGAGGGTCAGGAAGCAAGCCTTGGAGCGGCAAGAATTCATTGCCGAAGAAATCAGGAAGCTAGAAGCGGCAGGCTTGGTCAGAGGAGTGCTTCACCCAACGTGATTGGCCAATCCGGTTGTGGTGCGCAAGGTGAATGGAAAATGGAAGTTGTGTATTGATTATATAGACATCAATAAAGCCTGCCCCAAAGATCCTTTCCCCTTGCCGCGCATCGACCAGATTGTGGACTCCACTGCTAGTTGTGACCTACTGTCGTTCCTTGATGCCTACTCGGGATATCATCAGATCTTCATGGCAAAGGAAGATGAAGAAAAGACCGCATTTATCACCCCATGTGGTACGTATTGCTTTATACGGATGCCTTTCGGGTTGAAAAGTGCTGGTTCTACATTTGCGAGAGCGGTCCAAATTGGTTTTGAACCTCAGCTACATAGAAATATGGAAGCATACATGGATGACATAGTGGTCAAAACCAAGGATAAAGCAACGCTCATACAAGATCTACAAGAAACATTTACAAATCTGCGCAAGATCAATTTAAAGCTCAATCCTGAGAAGTGTGTGTTTGGCGTCCCTTCCGGCAAGCTTCTCAGGTTCTTTGTATCTCAGCGTGGAATCAAAGCGAATCCCGACAAGATCAAAGCTATTGAGCAGATTGAAGCACCAAGACGCGTCAAGGATGTATGTCGTCTTGCCGGCTGCATTGCTGCCCTAAGCAGGTTCATCTCCAAATCCGCTGAGCGCGCCCTGCCCTTTTTCAAAATTTTGAAGAAGGCAGGTCCAATGAGATGGACTCCAGAAGCGGAGGCAGCGCTGCAAGATTTGAAGAGGTACCTCTCCTCTCCGCCGACGCTAGTCGCACCTAGGCCACAAGAGCCGTTGCTGTTGTATCTAGCAGCAACGAATCAAGTGGTTAGTGCTGCGTTAGTCGCACGAAGAGAAGTTGACGAGGAGGCAACGGCAGCGGCAGGACCGTCAAGTGACTCGTCGGGATCTTCCCCGGTAAGGTCTGGTGCCGGCAAGACAGGATCTGCGCAGTCAGAGGAATCAGTGCAAAAGAGGAAGATGGTGCAGCGTCCAGTTTATTTTGTCAGTTCCCTTTTACAGGGAGCTAGGTCAAGATACTCTGGTGTGCAAAAGTTGCTCTTCGGCCTTCTCATGGCCTCGAGGAAGCTGCGCCATTATTTTCAAGCACATGAGATTACCGTCGTCACTCGCTTCCCGTTGCAGCGGATTTTGCGAAATCCAGAGGCAACCGGCAGGATTGTGGAGTGGGCGTTGGAATTGTCAAGCTTTGGTCTCAAGTTTGAAAGTACTTCAGCAATTCAGAGCAGAGCCTTGGCGGAGTTCATTGCGGAATGGACCCCAACGCCAGACGAAGAGATTCAAGAAACGACTCTTCCCGGCAAGGAAACGGATCAAGAATGGATTATGTACTTTGACGGGGCTTTCTCGCTACAAGGCGCCGGTGCTGGCGTGCTGCTTGTCGCACCCACCGAAGAGCACCTCAAGTATGTAATTCAGATGCATTTTCCCCGAGAGAGCTCGACAAACAACACTGCGGAGTACGAAGGCCTGCTTGCTGGTCTCAGGATCGCGGCGGGCCTTGGTATCAAGAAGCTCATCATCAGAGGCGATTCGCAGCTTGTTGTCAGGCAAGTCAACAAAGATTATCAGAGTCCATTGATGCAAGCCTATGTGGATGAAGTGAGAAAAATAGAAGAGCGCTTTGATGGCCTACAAACAAAGCACATTCCTCGTGCCAAAAACAGTATTGCAGATGACCTGTCAAAGCGCGCTGCCCTCAAGTTACCTGTGGAACCAGGAACTTTTGTGCTCCATTTAACTCAGCCATCTGTAACGCCATCAATGAGGCAAGAAAAGAGAAGGAAGTTGAATTCTGGTCAATACTTTCCGGCAGAGCTCCCGGGAGCCGCCGGCAAGGAAGTCGCCAGGATCAGCGGCAAGCCTGCCGGGGAACAACAGGCTCCAACAGGGGCTCAGGCCCTTGCCGTCGAGACAAACGTTCCCCCGGTAGAAGAGATGCCTTTAGTCCTAGTTGTCGAGCCCCAGGCTCCAGCTTGGGCACAACCCATTGTCCATTTTCTTCAGACAGGAGAACTCCCTGAGGAGCAGGAAGAAGCGGAAAAAGTAGCCCGTCAGTCTAGCATGTACCAGTTCGTCGATCGCGTTCTGTACAGGAAGAGACTGAACGGTGTGAAATTGAAGTGTATTCCTCGAGAGGATGGACTGGAGCTGTTGGCAGAGATACATGGAGGCATATGTGGCTCTCACATAGGATCAAGAGCGCTTGTCGGAAAGGCATTCCGACAAGGTTTCTTTTGGCCCACTGCTCTCCAGGATGCAGCTGCACTAGTAACCAAGTGTGAAGCGTGCCAGTTTCATTCAAAGAAATCGCATCAGCCAGCTCAAGCTCTTCAGACAATCCCTCTCTCCTGGCCATTTTCGGTCTGAGGGCTCGACATACTGGGCCCTTTTCCCCGTGCTACCGGGGGCTTTGAGTACTTGTACGTTGCAATTGACAAGTTCACAAAGTGGCCAGAGGTGGAAGCGGTGAGGAAGGTGACAGCACAATCAGCCGTCAAGTTCTTTAAAGGAATAGTTTATCGCTTTGGTGTGCCCAACAGGATCATCACCGACAACGGCACACAATTCACAAGTCGCACCTTCATGCAATACGTCCAGGATCTTGGCGGCAAAATCTGTTTTGCCTCCGTTGCTCACTCGAGAAGCAACGGCCAAGCAGAGAGGGCTAATGCTGAAGTGCTACGCGGTCTCAGGACCAGGACTTTTGACAAGCTGAAAAAGTGCGGAAGGCGCTGGATTGATGAGTTGCCGGCGGTTCTTTGGTCAATCAGAACGACACCAAATCAAGCTACTGGCCAAACACCCTTCGCTCTGGTTTAAGAAGCGGAAGCAGTTCTCCCCATGGAACTCATATATGGGTCACCTCGAGTGCTCGCTTATGATGAGCTTGAGTAAGAGCAACTGTGGCAAGATGACGCTGTGCTCCTTGAGGAGGATCGTCTTCAGGCTGCTGTGCGAGCTGCATGCTACCAGCAAGCTTTGCGCCGCTATCATAGCCGCAAAGTTCATGCCCGAAGTCTTGAGGAAGGCGACCTTGTTCTTCGGCGGATTCAGTCCGCCAAGAATTCAAACAAGTTGTCGCCAAAGTGGGAAGGCCCTTATCGGGTAGTACGAGTCACCAGGCCCGGCGCTGTCCGCCTGGAGACCGAGGATGGTGTTCCAGACAACCTCCTTTTCGAATATCGAACATCTTCGCAAGTTCTACCCATAAGGCGCGGTTGCCGGGGGCTCCCGACAACCTCCTTTTGTACTAGTCTTGCCGGCAAGGCATATAATCCTTTGTACAAAGCCAGGCGCAGACCCTGTGCGCAGTTGAATAAGCTTAAGTGTTGTACATTTCTTGTTGATTTCCATGTTTATATATATGCATGTTTGTCTGAGATATTGTATAACACTTGCTCCCGGTAAGCATTAACGAACCACCGAGGTTCCATATCTCTATTTTCTCTTCTTTCTTTTTTCAAAGGATAGAAGGTTCCTTCGCGCACAAGTTTGCCGGGGGGGAAGGAAGGTATGGATACCAATGGGCGATGTTCAGAATTGATGTCTTGCCGGAAGGAGTACAGTGACAGAAAGCTAAGTTGCGAAACTTTGAGCAAGTTTTTCAATTTTTACGATCAGGCTATTTTCTTTAGACGATTTCGGCCCTTGTATGGAAAACCTGCACGCGAAGGAACCCTTGTCGTAATTGGTTGCGCCCTTATTTTGTTTCGAGCCCGCTCAACAGTCTAAGTGGCTGCACCAAGAGCGCCAAGGTGTCTTGCCGGCTGCTGCACCTCCAGCAGGCTGCTGAAGTCCCGCACCCAGCGCTCACGGCAGGTTGCGCGCCAGCAAGTTTCCAGTTAGCGTAGGGCGTATACCATACGGAAAGAAATCGGACAGGGGAAATAGCATGCATGTATTCAATCATAGCAAGTTATATTACATCGATAGTTGCCACAGTTCTAACTTGAGACTAAATTGTCCTTGGCATGGAATGGCGGCGGCAAGGAAAAGTAAGACGGCTAGTCCCTGCACTGGCCTTCGACCCTCTTGATTGAATCTACCTTCTCAAGGATGGGTGCAACAAGCTCCTCAAGTGCCTTGAGATCTGCATCCTTCGGCAAGCAGTCGAGCACGTTGGTGAGATCAACGCCAGGGTTCTTATGCACCACCTTGATGAGTACCTTGCGGAGGACGGTCCGGCAAAGCTTGCGGGATTCATTGGCCAGTTGGGTCGCTCGGTTGGACTATAGCAGCTTCAGAGCATCAATGATGCTTTCGAAGAACATGGTCAGCCTGGCACTAGAGGATATCCTTTCTTCAGAGGAATACCTGAAGTTTTGCAGGCCATCCTGACCCATGGTTGACAGTTGTGCTGTGAGCCTCTCCGCGGTGTCGACAAGGCGATCAGTCCAGATTTTCACACCCTTCTCATAGTCAATTTGGGCGGCGGCAGCGCTCTTAAGCAAGTTCTTCTCATCCTGGAGATCTTTGCTCAGGGCCTTCTCGCGGGCCCTGCCATCCTCAAGAGACTTTTCCAGCGTGGTTAGCTTCAGCCTTAGATCGGCAATGGCATCGTTGGCTGAAGAGAGCTGCTTGGTCTTGTCGGATATAGCAATTTGCATCTCCGCCAGGCTGTGGAGAGTTTTCTCCCTATCACCTTTGAGTGTCGAGAGCTCCTTGTTGTGTTCCTCAAGATCCACCTCCAGCTTCTTTACTTTGTTGCTCAGCTCGTTCTTGGCGGCCTCTGCAGCCTCGGCGGCATCGATGGTTTCCTTGAGCTTGCTGGCGTGATCTGCAGTTGAAGCTTCGAGCGCCTCCTTGTGTTTCTGCTCCAGCTCCTGGGTCCGCTGCGCGACAAGCTTTTCAATTTCTTCATCCTTGCCGCGGAGTTTGGCAGCAAGTGCCTGCTCACGCGTGGCAAGATCTTCTTCGTGAGCGTCAAGCCCAATGTGGCGCTCCGTCAAGAGAGCATCCTCAGCGGCAATCCTTTGCGCATTTTCCTCTTGTGCCTTCTTTATGTCAGATTGCCTCAGGAGGAGCTCTGTCCAGCTTTGGCTCACCTGCTGTCGGCTGGCAGTCAACTCCTAAAGGGCCTCGGCGTACCAGATCTGCATCTGCTCAACGCGCTTCTGGAAATCCGCCTCGGCTGCTTCAACAACTGCAGCTCTGGAGTCTGCCTTCTCCTTTCGAGCACGGTGGAGTGCTTGGAGCTTGCGGAAATTATCGTCCATAGCCTGAAGGAGCTGATCTTCTTCAGATTTGCCGCTGCTGGCGCTTGGTTCATCAACGATCTCGAGCCCGGCAGTGGTGATGATTTCTTCATCAAAAGTTTCCCCTTCGGTCGGCGCTCCAATACTTGCCGTCCCCGGCAAGTTGACGAATAGGTTGTCGCCAACCTTGAGATATTTGCTCGATGAGGGAGCCTCGAATGTCGATGGTTGATCCTAGTCAATTGCCTCACCGGTGGCTGGGGGCTCTGTGGCCGATGTAGCGCCTGGCACTCCTGCGGCAGGAATGCCGTCAGTATGGTCGTCAGTCTCCTCGTCGGCCCTCTCGGCAGATCCCTTGGCGGCTTCCTCGGCAGCAGCTTCGCTGACCTCGACAGTGGCGTCTTTGGCGGCCTCGCTAGCAGCGATCTTGTCAGCTTCGGCGGCAGCATCTCTGGCGGTCTCCTCGATGACAACGTCGACGTCCATGTGTTTCATCACAGGGAATTCTGGAGGACGAAGGAGGGAAGCAAAATAAGATCAAGATTGAAGTCCAAGAAAACAAAGAGAGAGAAAGATAAAGGAAAGAATGATAAGTGCTCTGAGGCAAGCGGTCACATGCGTCGAGCTGTTGAGGGGTGGCTTCATCCCTCCCGGCAACATTGGTTGCCGGGGAAAGGTTGCCGGTGCCCATGTTTGCCGGCTCCTCCTCTTCCAAGGTAGGCTCATTGGTAGGAGCTCTTGCCGGAGATGCGCTTGCGGGCGGCGTGGTTGATGGAGGCGGCACGACGGGGGCGTCCTCTAATGACTCTCCCTGTTGCTGTCCTTCTCCTGCAAGCCCAAAGATATTAGCGACAAAGGTAGAAACCTCAGCACCCGCCAGCGGAACATGGGTAGTGAACTCACGCTGGGGGCTGCGCTGGGGACTGCGTTGAGGGCTAAGCTCCGGGCTGATGACGATAGTTACTGGCACGCTCGCAGAGCCTGTCGGGGGCTCGTCACCCGTGGAAGTCTTCGCCCTTTTCGCCATCCTTTCCGCCAAAGTTTCTGCGTCACTGCAGAGACAAGACAAAGCAAGACAATGAGATCAATCGAATTCAGAATTTGGGAGATAAAGGCTTGGACAGGATATTTACTCTTCCTCTTCTCGTTCTGGGCTGAAACTGGAGATGTCGAAATCCACCTCCGTTGCGGCGTCCGTATGGGGAGGCAGAGAAGGGGTCCTGGGTCGCTTGGCTGTAGCAGGTGCAGGGGGTTGGCGTGACTCTGCCGCCTCAACCTCTAGTGCTGTTGTGTGAGACGCCCCTGCCGCCCTAGTGGTTGCCGCGGGTGTGTGTCTCGTGCGCCGCACGGGTTGCTGTCAAACTCCTTGCCATGGTGCAGCCTTGCCGGCCGCCTTCTTGCCGGGAGCATCACTGCTCGAAGAAGGTTGATTTGCTGGGGCACCAGAGACGGCTTTCCAAAGGACACGCTTTGCCCTCTTTGGAGCTGGGGGCTCCTCTTGTGGCTGTTCTTCGGCTGCGTCCTCATCAGATGAGCTTTCGGCGGCTGTGCCACTCTGTTCCCCGGCAGCTTTATCCTTCCCGGCAGGATTCTCTTCCAAAATGACCTCTGCGTCGCTGGTTTCCCATTCCGTGAAGCCGACGTCGCCGGCCTCCGCAGCAAGGTTCGCCTCTTCCACCCTAGTGGCAATATACGCCACTTCTTCATCAGTGGTGGTGCGGACGAGTTTTGTTTCTTCTCGGATGGCCCTCTCCGACAAGTTGTCGAAGAACTTTTGTGCCTGCTCCGCAGATGGCTCGACCCAAGTCGTGTCAAGGCCATGAGCATTGAACATTGGCATCGTGGCGATGATTGACCCCAGGGCGGAGTTGTTGCACAAAGGGATAATTCCCGCCGGCAACTTATGCTTGTCCTCGCGCTGAAATAGCCTGTGGTGGAGAGCGGCAAGCTGCATGATTGTCAAGTTACTGTT
The DNA here is from genome assembly GCA_011799875.1 of Thinopyrum elongatum. Lineage (NCBI taxonomy): Eukaryota > Viridiplantae > Streptophyta > Magnoliopsida > Poales > Poaceae > Thinopyrum > Thinopyrum elongatum. The sequence continues at coordinate 428,646,587 of CM022302.1, forward strand.
TAATCCGGGGCGCAGCCTCATGATGTCTGCCGCGTTCTGGAACTCCCAAGCTGGTCTCCCCTTATTCTGCAGAGGGGCGATGCGGCGGCGGAGGAAGTCAGAGCCAATCATCTCTATTGTGAGCCCGGCAGCTTTCAAACGGAGGATCCTGCTGGTGGCGATCGTGAGCTTGTCATCTTGAGCATCGAGATTACTCCAGTCCTCGCCACGGACCACTTTCTGCTGTCAGGGCAAACAAAATGGATGGGGATCTGCTTCCTTGATCCAGCACCACTCGGACCGCGATTCTTCCCACTTCTCGCGGTAAACCCCATCTGGATATATCTCCTTGTTCCATGCCCTTGGGATCCAGGCGATAGAACCGGAATGGGCGTCCCCTTTTTGGAAGCGAGGAACAAAGTAATGGCGGAAGAGGGCAGTGTTGGGAACTACTCTGGCAAAGTTTTCGCAAAGATGAGCAAAGATAGACACGCATGTTACGGCATTCGGCGTGAAATCCAGAAGACGGAAGCCGTATGTGTACATGATGTCAATAAAGAAATCGGAGAATGGAGGACAGAGCCCGCAATAAAAGTAAGCGACGAAGAAGGGATATTTATTTGGTCCGCCTTTGGAAGAAGAACCTGGGGCCACGCGAGTCGCGGGGTGAGCCTGCATCTCCCTCGCCCACATGCACTGGTACCGGTTCTTCAAGGCTTTCGCGTCGAGCGTCGGAGCAAAGACGACGTACTTCTTCCGCATCTTCGCCAGCTCGCTCTCCGGGACATCGGCTTTCGTCTCCTTGCTCTTGCCTTTGCCCTTGCTAGCCTTGGGCGGCATGGCGATTGCGAAGGCGGAAGCCGAGGATAGAGCGGGTGCAGAGGTGGTGAGCGGATGAGGAGAAGTTCTGCTCTGGGCTCAGGGAAGAGAAGGTAATGGCGGATTCCAGATTGAAAAGAAGAGGGGGTAAATGGGCAGCACCTCTACGGATTCCTTTTTACGGGGAAGGAGCAAGGCTGCCTCTTTTACTGCCCAATGTGAATACGCCTATACGAGCGCGCTGCGGCCGCGGCCGTTCAGCGCACGCTTCCCATGTCGCGCATTCAACGCGCGTAGTGGGGAAGCATAGTAAGCGGAATAATTGCAAGCAGTTAACCCCTGCCACGCATGCCCGTGCACTGTTTGGGCCTAGCCCAACAACGCCTCGCACTCATGTGTGGCCTAGGCCCGGGGGCTCCTATCGGTGTACAAAAGATTGGGCCCTTAGTACCCCATACTTGTGCACGGGCAGTTGTAGCCATACCTGCGGCAAGGCTTGTCGGGGGAACAGCCAAAGATTAATCCAAGGTTATCAAAGAGACATTCAAGCCAAGGGTCAGAAGATAAGGAGACCTGGAGACCAGAGGCTCGGCTCCCGGCAAGATCTTGCCGGGGTAGCCTGCGGAGCCCGGCAAGATTCGCACCCCGGCAAGGTTCCGCCACTGTGCCACCGCTCCAGCTCAGTGACCAGCCTGGCATTCTGGTCCCATCTCTGGATGCGTGGCGAGGCGCTAGTGGAAGCGAGCTTAAGCGGTGCTGATGGGATGGCCCCTTTTTCCATCCCCAAGAAAGTAGGGACACCTAAATGGACACCTCACGATGCATTAAATGCATTTGTCCTAAACCGCCAGTGGTTAGGTATGATAACCCTGTAGCTACTTTACACCTCGCATATCAACAGTTTGCCACTGTGGTGACCCCTTTGAGCATATAAAAGGAGGCCCAAGGCAACTGCTACAGAGGAGGAGAACACTCTCGGCCCATTCTGCATGTGTAGCTGCTGCACGAACACGCTGTTCATTGCAAGCGCTCCAAGAACTGGGATGAAAACACTGATAATAAACTGAAGCAGGAGTAGGGTTTTACGCTGATCAGTGGCCCGATCCTGGGTAAAAATCCCCTCGCGTTGATCATCAGTTCTGCTCTTGGTGCATACCTCTCTCCCTGCCGAACCGTAAAGGGGTCCTTTGGATCCCATAGGTGTCGTACGCCGACACCAACGCAGCTCACAAGTAGAAGGTAGAATTTCTCGTGCCATTACCGGGGAGACATCATCAACATCTATCAAGTACCTACGCATAAACTTTCATCTCCTTGCATTTACATTATTTGCCATTTGCCTCTCATTTTCATCTCCCCCACTTCTAAAAGTTTTCACAAAAATAGGAAAATATTTTCCATTTTCCTTTTTGCTTGTTTGCTCGTTTGCTTGCTTTTTGCCTTCATGTCAACACTCAAAAACAAAAAAAGAAATAAGAAAAATGAAGATGGATCCTCATCCTCTTGCTAATCTTTTCAAAAGATCCAATTATGATGCACTAGATTATCTTTATGAAGTTTTGGTTGAAGATCGTGAATCTGAAAATTGTGATGAAGTGTTAAAAGAAGAAATTTATAAGGTGATTCACGTTAGCTCCTTGAATGAAAAGCATGATTGCAATGATATTATTATAAATTATATTAATGTCAATTGTGTTAATGATATGCAAAACCCCAAGCTTGGGGATGATGATTTTGTTATGTTCACTACTTATTGCGATGATCATGATTGGGGTGATAATGTTTCTTATGATCTTGAAAATTTATTTAAGTCTGATGATGAATATGTCATTGACAATAATGTTTGCAATAATATTGAAAGTGGGTTTGGAAGAGTGTCAACTTTAGGTAAAAAGAATCCCACATATTTGGAGAGTCTTCAATCTTATGAATTTTTTTATAAGAGTGGGTTTGGAGAGGTCATTACTTTAGTTGATGTTAATCCCACTATCTTGGAAGATTATAAAACTTTTATGCATGTTGATCATGAAGAGAAAATTTTATATGATAGCTATATTGTTGAATTTGATGATGATCCTACATTTAATTATTATGAGAGAGGAAAATATGGATGTAGAAATTTTCATGTTACTAAATTACCTCCCGTTATGTTGAGATTGTCAATGTTTTATTCCTCTCCTTTGCATATGCTAGATATTTTTTGTCTTTATAATTTGCTTGCATATAAAATTCCTATGCATAGGAAGTATGTTCGACTTAAATGTGTTTGTCACATGTATTATGATACTCTCTTTGTGCTTCAATTCTTACCTTTCATGTGAGCATCATTGAAATCTCAAAGCCTATCTTAATGGCTATAAAGAAAGAGCTTGTTGGGAGACAACCCAATAGTTATGTTTTCTGTTTTTTTTTGTGCACACAATTATGGTATTGTTATGGTTTTTTTATATTTTAATTAGTGTTTGTGCCAAGTAAAGCCTTTCGGGATGATTTGGATGATAGTTGTTTTGATTCTGTGCAAAAACAAAAAATTTTGTGTCTAGTAGCAGAATTGTTAAAATTCGCCGGAGCGCGATAAAATTCTGATTTTTTTACACATGATTGATATACAAATTTTCCACGTTGTCGTACTGTTTCAGAATTTTTGGAGTTACAGAAGTATGGTCAATGTTCAGATTACTACAGACTGTTCTGTTTTTGCCAGATGCTATTTTCGTTGCATTGTTTGCTTGTTTTGATGAATCTATGGATTGTATCGGGGGGTATAAGCCATGGTGAAGTTAGAATACAGTAGGTATAATGCAATAATAAAATATGAATGGGTTTGCAACAGTACCTAAAGTAGTGATTTGCTTTGTTATACTAACGGATCTCATGAAGGTTTTGTTGAGTTTTGTGTGATTGAAGTTTTCAAGTTTTGGGTGAGATCATGATGGATGGAGGAATACGGAGTGGCAAGAGCCTAAGCTTGGGGATGCCCGAGGCACCCCAAGGTAATATTCAAGGACTCCCAAGCAACTAAGCTTGGGGATGCCCCAGAAGGCATCCCCTCTTTCTTCTACCGACCATCGGTAATTTTACTTGGAGCTATATTTTTATTCATCACATGATATGAGTTTTGCTTGGAGCGGCGTGTATTATATGAGTCTTTGCTTTATTTGCTTTTTAGTTAGTCACAATCATCTTTGCTGGACACACCTATTTGGGAGAGCCACATGTTTATCATGATTTGTCAAAATTCTCTAAGTGCTTCACTTAAATTTTTTGAGCTAGGCAGTTGCTCTAGTGCTTCACTTAAATCTTTTTTAGCACGGCGGTGATTATATTTTAAAGAAGTACATGCACTCTCATGCTTCACTTATATTATTTTGAGAGTTGATAAATTTTGAAGAAATATTTGCACTCTCATGCTTCACTTATATCTTTTTGAGAGTTGATAATAGTAATGGTAATTTGCACAAGATATGAATTTGGTCCCAAAGTGATGAATATTCAGGAGTGATATGATAAAAACTTTCATGAAAGATCATTGGATATGATAAGTTTGATTCCTTGCAATAGTTTTGCGATATGGGGATGATAATATGTGAGTCATGTTAGTGAGTAATTGTGGTCTAGTAAGAATATTGGCATTAAGGTTTGTGATTCCCTACGCAAGCATGTAAAGTCAATAGTTATGCAACGAAGTTATATCCTACTTATGGTGCATTATTCAGTGTTAGTTATGTTCAATGCATGTTTATGACCGTTTTTGTGTTTTGGTTGGTCGCTTCTCAATATATTTGCTAGCCTTCATTTGTACTAAGCGGGAATGTTGCTTGTGCATCCAATTCATTAAACCCAAAGTTGTGCCAAATGAGTCCACCATACCTACCTACATGTTGTATTTCCATGCCGCTCCAAGTAAATTTGCATGTGCCAACTCTAATTTTTCCAAATAATTTTCCGTTTTGTGTGCCCGTACCGCTCATGAAGCGGCAGTGGGTGGCCAATATTTTCCATGCTAGGTGGGTTATTCTCATGATGAGTGTTTATTCACTTGTCATTGCACGAGAGTGTGGCAGGTAATAGGGATGCCCAGTCCCGAAATAAAAAAAAATTAATATGATGATAATAAATTCCTTGGAAAGTGTTGTTATGAAAGACACCCATGGATACGACTCGCCATAGATCGTAAAAGAATGTTGGAAAGGAAATAAACTTTATTTTTCTATTTGGGGACCGCCTATAATGTGGCTAGCATGGAAGATATTAGGAATTCTTGGTCGTTTTTGTTGACAAGAAAAGCATGCCTCTCAAAATAATTTTATCTCTCAATTTAAGCCTTGAGCTCTGGCACCTCTGCAAATCTCTGCTTCCTTCTGCGAAGGGACTTTCTATTTACTTTTATGCAATTTTTACTTTTATTTTGAGTCTCCATCTTCTCTTACAAAGCACCAACTAGGGAACACTGTTGTCATACTTGTGCATTGGATGTAGCTAATATTGAGTGTGTTTCATGAATGGATTAATGATTGAGCATAATGGGTTAGGGATAACTTTCTTTAGCGTTGATATTTTGAAAGACATGGTTGCTTGTTAGTATGCTTGAGTATTGATGTCTTCATGTCAAACTATAGACTATTGCTTTGAATCATTCAAGTCCAAATGTCCATGCCAGAAAAGAAAAGATTATATGATGAATATGATAGGTAGCATTCCACATCAAAAATTCTGTTTTTATCATTTACCTACTCAAGGACGAGCAGGAATTAAGCTTGGGGATGCTTGATACGTCCCCAACGTATCTATAATTTTTTATTGTTTCATGCCATTATAGTATCAATCTTGGATGTTTTATATACACTTACAAGCAATTATATATAATTTTTTGGAACTAACCTATTAACCTAGTGCCTAGTGCCAGTTGTTGTTTTTTGCCTGTTTTTGGTTTTTCATAATATCAGTACCAAACGAAGTCCAAATGCCCTGAAACTTTTTGGTGATTTTTTCTGGACATAAGAGACCCCTGAAGCTTCAGGAGGGGACGAGAAGATGGAGCAGTGGCCCACGAGGCACCAGGGCGCGCTCAGGGGGTAGGGCGCGCCCTGATGGCTCGTGGGGCCCACATGGCTCCGTTTGACCTAACTCCGCCTCTATAAATTCTCTAAAATCGAGAAACCAACAGAGGAGACCACGAAATACTTTTTCCGTCGCCCCAAGCCTATGTTCTCGAGAGATCCCATCTGGGGACCTTTTCCGGTACTCTGCCGGAGGGGGAATCAATCATGGAGGGGCTCTACATCAACCTTATTGCCCTTCCGATGATGCGTGAGTAGTTTACCACAGACCTACGGGTCCATAGTTAGTAGCTAGATGGCTTCTTCTCTCTATTTGATCTTCAATACAATGTTGTCCTTGATGTTCTTGGAGTTCTATCCGATGTAATTACTTTTTGCGGTGTGTTTGTTGGGATCCGATGAATTTTGAGTTTATGATCAAATTATCCATGAATATTATTTGAGTTTTCTCTGAACTCTTTTATGCATGATTGTTATAGCTTCGTATTTCTCTCCGATCTATTGATTTGGTTTGGCCAACTAGATCGATTTATTTTGCAATGGGAGAGGTGTTTTGTAATGGGTTCGATCTTGCGGTGCTCAATCCCAGTGACAGAAAGGGACATGACACGTATGTATCGTTGCTATTAAGGGTAAAAAGATGGGGTTTATTCATGCGTGAGTTTACTTTGTCTACAGCTCAATGCCGCGAAGCTGCCGGACTGTTTGCTAAAACTTGACATATCAAAGGCGTTTGATACGGTGGACTCGGCCTTTTGCTGCAGATCCTTCCGAGGATGGGCTTTGGCGAGCGTTGAATCATGTGGATCTGCAGCTTGTTTCCTCGGCGACCACGAGGGTCATGGTGAATGGTGTCCCGGCCAGCAAGTTGGCCAATGGGAGGGGACTCCGGCAAGGGGATTCTATATCGCCGTTGCTCTTCCTCTTGTTTATGGAGGGTCTGAGCCAGTTTTTCAAGTTTGCGGACTCGGCCAGCTTGCTGTCCCCTCTCGCGCCCCATGGTCTCAAGCATCGCCTGTCGTTCTTTGCTGATGACGTGATGGTTTTCCACAAGCCGGCGTAGGGTGACTTTGAGTTGTGTGCAGCCATCATGCATGACTTTGGCGTGGCGTCGGGCCTGCAGATCATCCCCGCCAAGTGCAATGCCATCCCCATCCAATGTGATGACAATCTGGAGGCCCAAATCAGAGATGGGCTTGGTTTTAAGCTGGAATCCTTCCCAAGCAAGTACCTGGGGCTGCCCCTCACGCTCAGGAAGCCCTCGGCCATCCAATTCCAGGATTTGGTGGATGGCATCGCGGGCAAGCTTCCCTTCTGGCGAGCTAGATCGCTTGACAAGGCTGGGAGGCTACGTTTGGTCCAGTTCGTGCTTGCGCCATGCCCGTGCACGCGATGTTGGCGTTGGATGTCCCCCCCCCCCCCAAGGTACTATCGAATATCACCAGGATATGTCGGGGCTTCTTGTGGGCAGGGGAAGAGGATGCGAGGGTCGGGCAGTGCGCCGTGGCTTGGGATACCATCTGCCAGCCTAAGTGGGCGGGTGGTCTGGGCCTCCCGAACCTGCGCTGGCTCAACGCGACTATGCGGGCTCGTTGGCTTTGGCTGCGGAGGACGAACAACTCACGACCCTGGACAGAATTCAAGATCGACACGATGGCGACCTCGCTCCAGATATATCAAGCGGCTATATTCGTGGACTTAGGAGATGGTGTTGACTGCCTCTTTTGGGAGGACAGGTGGCTCGATGGGTGGAGGGTGCAGGAGATCGCACCTTTGGTTTACGCGAAGATCCGACCCCGGTTCAAGGCCTCCCGATCGGTGGCGGAGGCAGCAGGGGGTGCCTAGGCGAGGGATCTCGGCCCAGACCTATCTCAACCTGATCTTGAGCGGTTACTTGCATTGTGGAACAGGGTTACGGAGGTACAACTGCGTCCGGGGATTGCGGACAGGATCCGCTGGGCTTGGGAGACATCCGGCGTGTTCTCGGTGCGATCGGCATACGCCAGCAGGTTCATAGGCCGCGAGCATGATTTAGGAGCTAGCTTCACTTGGCACTCCAGGGCTCCGTTGCGTTACAAACTCTTCAGCTGGCTGATCCTCAAGGACCGGGTTTGGACCTCCGATCGGTTGGTGCGACGTGGCTTTGCCCCATCAGGAGACATGTCCCTTGAGCAGCCAGGAGCAGGAGTCCATCGACCATCTGCTCATCGCGTGCGTTTTCGCCCGCTCCATGTGGTTCGAGGTGCTCTTGGCCTTGGGTCAGGAGGACCGGTCTCCAGCGCTGGACGATCGGTTGTTACATTGGTGCATGGCGCTCGCCTCGGGCCAACGAAATAGGAAGGACCTCAACACCCTCGCGATGCTGGTCCTTTGGGAGATGTGGAAGCGCCGGAATGCAGTCGTTTTCGATAACGCCTCTTCGTCGTTGCAGGACGTTTAACTGCTCATCATGAACGTGGGAAGGGAATGGGTTCTTGCAGCGTTCTTCCATAGCGACATGAGCAATTGGTTAGGTAGAGTGGACAGACGGGTGAGCGGGGAGACGTAGCTTTTTGTTTCCCGCCTCTGGCCTTTGCCCGTACTCGGGCTGTAACGATGTAACTATGCGGACAGGTATTCTTCTACCCTCTCCTCTCTATCAATAGATGATACGCATACTCATGCGTATTCTACATAAAAAAATTGTATCTGGCCATTTCTCGGATAAGTATTTACGGACTGAGGGAGTATCATACAGTGTGTCCGTTTTGCGACGCGGCGTTGGAAATGGCTTAACCCAAACAAACAAACAGGCAGAGACGCGCCGCCGTAACTCCAGATGAAATCTGCGACACAAGTGGGAGACGCCGATGTGACGCGGTGACGGGACGGAACAGCCTTCCTCCCACATCTCTTTTTTCACCCTTAGCCGCCAGGCCAGCGACTTGCGCGTCCTTTCCCGTCACGACGCACTTCCCTTCCAGTGTGGCACCGCGGAAACGTAAGCGCCCGTGCGGCCTCGCGCCACGTCCGTCCAGTTCACTCTCTCCTCGAGCAAGCAAGCAGCCTGCCTCTTTTGCCGTCGCGCGAGACATCTCAGTCGCGCGGGACGCTGGCCCCGCATGCCTCCCCGGCTGCTATTTTTGATTCCGCCCAGCCCAGGTGCACCCGCTCGGCGGTGCGTACACGACCGGCGGGAATGGGGAACCTCCACTACAGTGAGTAGTCGATGGGTACTGCACGGCTCCTGCGCGGCGCCCCTATATATGTGCACCCGGCTCAGTGTTCGATTCCCACACAGCCCACTCGCAGCAGCAGTACCACTACCAGCGCACACCAATTCAGCTGATTTCGAGCACGACCAGCTCTTGCCCATCAGCCACCGTCGTCGGTTACTGTCATCCATGGCCATGAGGAAGGCGACGCAGCAGGTGGTCCGGGCCTTGGAGCCGTCCCTCACCAGGAGCCTCCATGTAACGTTGTTTACCTTGCTCACTTATAACCTTGTAACAGTAGATGCGTCCTGACACTTTTGGCAGATGCACGCGTGCATTGTCAATCATGTTAAAATGGGGCTGGAGCATTGCGATGGCCATCTGTTGATGCATGATGGCCGGTTTTCCTAATTGCGTTGCTCTGTTTGGTTTTTGTTCTCCAGGCGTCCCCGGGCAGCAAGAAGATCGTGGGCGTGTTCTGCAAGGGCGGCGAGTACGCGGGGCAGAACCCCAACTTCGTGGGGTGCGTGGAGAACGCGCTGGGCATCCGCAGCTGGCTCGAGTCGCAGGGCCACCAGTACATCGTCACCGACGACAAGGACGGCCCCAACTGCGGTCAGTCACCACGTCTCACCTCCAAATTACTACTAGCGGCCACCATTACGTTGGTAGATGCCAAACTGACCAATCATGCACCCCTAATTGCTACAGAGCTGGAGAAGCACATCGCGGACGCGCACGTGCTCGTCACCACCCCGTTCCACCCGGCGTACGTGAGCGCGGACCGGATCAGGCGCGGCAAGAACCTGGAGCTGCTCCTCACGGCCGGGATCGGCTCCGACCACATCGAGCTGCCGGCGGCGGCGGCCGCGGGGCTCACCGTGGCCGAGGTCACGGGCAGCAACACGGTGTCGGTGGCGGAGGACCAGCTGATGCGCATCCTGGTCCTCATGCGCAACTTCCTGCCGGGCCACCACCAGGCCATCAGCGGGGAGTGGGACCTCGCCGGCATCGCGCACCGGGCCTACGACCTGGAGGGCAAGACGGTGGGCACCGTCGGCGCCGGCCGCATCGGGAAGCTGCTGCTCCAGCGCCTCAAGCCCTTCGGCTGCAACCTGCTCTACCACGACAGGCTCCGCGTCGACGCCGCGCTCGAGCAGGAGCTCGGCGCCACCTTCGAGGAGGACCTCGACGCCATGCTGCCCAAGTGCGACGTCGTCGTGCTCAACATGCCGCTCACCGAGAAGACAAAGTAAATAAATCACTACGCGAACCAACTTTGCCAGCATACAGTCTGTCCATGTTGTGATTGCTTCTCTTTGTTTGCTGTTCTTCTTCCAGGGGCATGTTCAACAAGGAGAAGATCGCCAAGATGAAGAAAGGCGTCATCATCGTGAACAACGCTCGTGGAGCCATCATGGACACGCAGGCAGTGGCAGACGCTTGCAAGAGTGGGCACATCGCTGGTAAAAACAGATGAACTCCGGGCTGCTCTCTCTCTCTCTCTCTCTAACACACACACACATTCCTTCTGTAAAGCTATACACCCGCCATGCTCATCTTCAAATAACACTAACCAGTTTCAAAAAATCCTTCTGTTGTGATCAGGATACGGCGGCGACGTGTGGTACCCGCAGCCGGCGCCCAAGGAGCACCCGTGGAGGTACATGCCCAACAACGCCATGACCCCGCACATCTCCGGCACCACCATCGACGGCCAGGTCAGTCACTCATGCTCTGCTTCCAAACCTCGCATTGCTACATGGCTAACAGTACTGACTGAAAACGGTAAACGATTAACAACGTGGTGCAGCTGAGGTACGCGGCTGGCGTGAAGGACATGCTGGAGAGGTACTTCAAGGGGCAGGACTTCCCGGAGCCCAACTACATTGTCAAGGAAGGCAAGCTCGCCAGCCAGTACCAGTGAGCATCCATCCATGGAGCCGCAGCTGCACGCATCGTCGAGTACCAGCTGCCAGTAACTAAATAAAGGATGCTTGGCCGTCGCAGTGGCCATCAACCATAAATATATTTATGCCTAAATAAAATGGAACAAAAACTGGTTGCTTTGATTTGCTATCAGCTTCCTTCGTTGTATTTTTTTCGCCGATGAACTGTCCTTCGCTGTATTTCGTTTGAACTATAATAAAGTCAAAGTGTTGTGCAAAGGTTGCGTTGAATCTTGAAGAGTGCAGCTCCTCATGATATTGTACTGAAAAAAACACTGCTAAAAGTAAGGTAAGATTATGGTAATGGTGTCTTTATTCACCATAGAACATTCAACTTTCCCATGAGCAACCAAACAAGCAAGTACATATGTATGCAAGTCAAAAAGAAGCAACACCAATCAGGAACTCAACCTCTACAAAAAGTCTTGCTCTGCACAATAACTTTGCTGGAACAGAGTTTATGGCTAAATGGTTTGGACTACAGCACTAGCTAAACATAGATATTTTATTGAAAACTAACTGACCCTGGACCCTGGTTGGCTTGAAATCTGAAGAATGCACTTTACTATGTTGGAGTGAAGCAATGTATACTTGATAGACTGCATCTAGTGTACTACAAGCCTAGTAATGGGTACACATACCCATCATGCTCTTCACCACCTCCATCAAAGTAAATAAGGGCGAATTCTCAAAGTTGAAGTGCTTTGAAGCCTTCCATTAGCGCATCAGTGTGGTCAGGCTTTCCAACTGAAATACGAATATAACCCTTCAGTTCCTTCTTGTCATAGTGGCGGATCATCACTCCCATCTTTGCAAGATCCTCCTGCAAATATTTTTCACTAATTCAAGTGAATAAAGTTGCATGCCCTGTACTGTTCAATGGGAAGTAAATTGCATATATTTTTTGAAGTGTGAATAGCAATGATCTCGAGCACAGATAACCCATATCCCAGTTCAAGGTTCTCAACATTTTGTCACCTCAAAATCACAATTAAAGGGGCTATATTATCTCAATGAAATAAGGAAGAAACTTGTACAGTGCAATAATAAGCAAGCCAGACCTTTATTTTCTTTGCATCTTTTCCTGACGTGACTTCACACAGAATGAAGTTAGCATGACTGGGAAATGGTTTCAGGTAAGGTATTCCTTTGAGAAGATTATACAGCCTCTCCCTCTCTTGTAGTAGCAGATTTTTCACGCTCTTCAAGAATGAAAGGTCCAACAGACCTATTAGCCAAGTTCAAATTTTCAAATAATGTTACATTTGAATTATCTTTGTGAAAGATGTACCTCCAAATAGACTGGGTTCTGCAAGGCAGCACATGCAGAGACTTCTGCTGCCACAGAAACATTATAAGGCTGCTTGGCCCGCCATAAGTACTCAATAATGCTTAGAGGAAATGCTCCATAACCCACACGAAGTCCAGCTAAACCTGCATCACCAGTAATTCGTGAATAAATTCACTTCCTTCTGATTCTTCATAACACATAACCTTCATATACACACTAAAACGATAGAACACAAATCACACACCTGCTCGTTTGCTAAATGTTCGGAGAACAATCAAATTATCATGCTTCTTAACCCATGTCATCCTTGATTGAAGGCTCGAAAACTCAACATATGCTTCATCCAGCACTACAAGTACCGGAAGGTCAAGGATCTTTAAAAGATCCTCATCATTGATTACACTGACAAACAAAATTGAAATGATTTTTAAAACACTGCAATATGAACAATAAGCAAACAAATTGAACGACTATTGAGTGGCAATGATATACCTGCCATCTGGGTTGTTAGGAGATGTCAAAAATATGCATTTTGGCTTCTCCTGTTCAACCATTTTGACAATGTTTGCGATGTCTAGGGAGAAATCAGGAAGTCTTGGGACTACAGCAAAGAATGGTGAATGGCGTATCAAATCAGGTTCAGAAATCACATAAGGTTTAACAGGTAAAAAATCATGGAAGGTTTGATAAATAAAAGACCAAGAGATCATTAGCTACCTTTGATGACAAGTGCAGCATTGACTGAAGCATCAAACTCATACATGGTAAAAGTTGGAGGGCAATCTACAATTTTGTCACCTGGTTCAAGTACACATCTGCATTTGCACCATTCATGATTACTCAACTTTGAGATGAAGATCTAAACAAAAAGCAGGTGCAAGATGAGCTCTAACCTCATAATCAAATCAATTAGCTCATCAGCACCGCATCCAACAAGTATGTGCTCAGTTTCAAGCCCAGAATCTTCAGCGAGAGCAGCACGCAAATGGCGGCTTTCAGGATCAGGGTAGACATAAGGGAATTTTAAATTTCCTAATGCTGCAGCTACCTGTACAGATACAGGTATCCATTAGATGCAGAAAAGGGGAAGGTATGGATTATCTTGGTGCTTTTGTTGCTCATATATAGATATGATAATTTCTGTTACAGGCTCAAAAAGATATTTGATACTAGTATGCTACTACTGTTTTTTCAATTGAATTTTAAGACTCACTCTAACAAAAGTAGAAATGTTGCTGCTGAGATGTCATGTCCTTTGTGAATGCCCAAGTGCAACGCGATAGAGGTAAGCACTCATCGACGTATGGATTTAGACTACTCCGAATATGGGAATTAGAAGCACGCACCTCCGGTGGTGGACCATATGGATTTTCATTGGCGTCGAGCTTGATTATATCCTCTGGTTTACGGCCCAGCCGAGCAGATAACACCTAGCAAGAGTTCCAATTTCCAAAGTGGTCAAACAACATCAAGGTATCACAAATTACAACTTCGATGCAAAATTCGGCAAGCTGAGACGCCACAGAAGCTCGTTTTCAAACATTTCATTCCCGAAGCATTTCCACAAGCACCTCGCAAGCGCAGCGAAAAGCGGAGCATCTTTCACTACACAGTAGAGGAGAGTCTAAGCATCGGACGGATAAGGATACCTCGAAGGGCAGGATGGGCTGGTACGCGGCGAGGCTCCTGAGGTGGTGGCGGATGAAGGAGGCGCCGCTCGGCCGTGGCTCCGCCTCGACCACCGCCGCCGCCGCCGCGGGCTCCTCCACTGGAGTTGCGGACGCCATGGGACGGAAGGACACCCTCGACGCGTGGAGGCGCTGCCCCTCTCCGGAGAAGTGGGGGACGGCCGGCGACGGGCTCCTGATGCGGGCTCGGACGGTACAGTCCATCGACGGCGCGGTTGGTTGGTGCCACGGACGGACGGCCGGTCGAGTGCAGCCGAGCGGAACGGAAAAGGACAGGCGGCGTTTCGGCCACGTGAGGGGACAAGTGGCGGAGGCCCGGCCACGTCTTTGTCGCGCTTTGAGATTCGCGCTGGAGCAGGGACGTGGGCCGTGTTGCCTCTTGCCCGCCTAGTAGGGGTTGGTGCCGTCTGTCTGTCTGATCGTTTCGGCGCCGGGGCGGGGCGTCGTTGCGTTCCACTTCCACGGCGTCGGCGGCACCGATGCGGCGCGCGGCTTACGAAGGATTCTGGCTGCCGCGACCGCGAGGATCTCCTCGGCCGAGGCGATTCGCGGCGCGGCTGACGAGGGATTCTGCATGCGACCGCGGGCATCTCCTCGGCCGAGGCGACTTACTATTCGGCGTACGGCAAGGCGCTACACGGCGCGGCTAGCGGGGCCGAAGCCGTGCCCGTGGAGTGGAGCCGCACGTGCAACGGTGAGATCTTCGTCCGGTTGCTCATCTTCCGTGCCAAAGTCGCCATACGCGTACGCCTGATATCGCGGCTGCTTTAGGGTAGAGCGCGGTGGTCATCAGGCAGGCGTGTCAGTTTTGCGTGACTTGATTTGTACCCCTCGTGGAGCTGGCAGGCAACAAGCAATCATCAGCTGGACAGCTACAGGGTGAAGTTGCTGTCACGGTAGTCATAAACCGCCCGCCCGGTTGACCGATGCCGACCGCGGCAACGACGTGCAGTGCAGGGGCACGACGAAACGCACGTACGGGCGTACCGGGTGGGCAAAGCATACATACATCCAAACCAAGTATATTGAACAAAGCAACACGAGGTGGTTACACAACTTTGCCCCCGAAAAAGCGTGGTTACATAACCGTTTCCTCCGAGGATCAGGTTCGGAAAAGGATCAGCGTTCTTAACTCGAACTATTTCTAGACTGCTCTTCCGGTCTCTATCTGTCTGGCTGCAGTGACTAAACTAAAACCGGCTGTTTATTGTTCAGGATTGTTCCTTTGATTGATAGGCGTACCATGATGATAACATATGTACAGTAAGGAATCATCAGTGCAATGACCAAATGATGCCGGATGGAAAAGTAGAAACCTCATCTAGAAGCTGCAATGCAGGCCGTTTGCATCAAACTGCATCGTCGTTGCCTAATCGCGCACTCTCTCTAGGACTACCGGCAGGCTCAAGCCTGCGTACATCTGGTCCTCCGCGGACACCGGGTCCCCCTGCTCCGTCCGGCCCCAGAAGCTCCCGAACCAGAAGAGCCCCTCCTGCTCCACCAGCGCCTCCCACACGCCGTCGTCGTCGCAGCCGTCGACAGCGAAGCACCTCTGCTTCCAGCCGCCGCCGCCGCCATCATCGTCGTCCATGGCGAAGCATTTCTCTTTCCAGCTACCGCGAACGTCGCCGTCGCTGCCGCTGCAGTCCCCTCCGTTGATATCCCTGAACGTGGCTCCGAAATCGCCGTCCAACAGCTCCTCGAGGCGCCTCATGCCGGACGACGAGGCCGTGCTGCCGCTTCTGGAGAGCCTCTTCGCCGCGGCCGATGCCGATCTCCTCCTCCTCCTCCTGTGCCATCGCCTGAGGATGACCCTCTTGGACTTGACCACCACCTTCCGGGGCAGCCGGACGAAGAGGAACACGGTGATCTGCAGCACCAGGCACGGGCAGCAGCAGCACACCACCACGCAGTCCATGGCCACCAGGCCGGCCTCCGCCGCCGCGCAAGACATCGGTGGTGCGCGGGAAGAGGAGGAGCAGGAGAGGTGGAGGGCATGGATGGAGGAATGGGTAGCCGCTAGAGCTTGGCTAGTTAGCTACCCTAACTGCATGGCTTGCTTGGAAGAGTGAGGCGGAGGCTTTGGGGTTGCTTGGGCCGCTCGGCTCGAGTGACTTGAGGGGTCGACCTCGTTGATTCTTCCAAGCCAACTCATGCCACCCCGCTTATTAGGCCAGAGTTAAGGCCGGTCGTAATGGAAGTATCATAGGTAGTATCATGCATGCCAACTAAGCAATGTTGATGAGGTGATATAGAAATAAATGAAGAAAGAGATGCTTGAGTATCATATCATGATACCGTATCATATTAAATGATGTACTATTTTGTGTCATGCATGACAATAAATATAATCATATATAATACCAACATATAATACCATGCATTACGGATGTAATATCATACACATGATACTAGTATATGATACTTCCCGCCACAACAAGCCTAAGGTGTTTCTTGTACCGAAGTTTGGTCTACGCATCCAGGAAGCGGGCGGCACGCGTCGGGGCAACCACGCGTATGACGTGAGTGCATCACGTGCTGCTATGGCCTTTCTTGTGCCTTCGGGTGGATATTAGTTAACGGACTTCTGTGTATCGTCGAACAGAAAGGGTGCGGTTTCAGGGCTATTCTTGGACACTTGGACTAGTCGATCTGGTAGCTGCCAGTTGCAGAGAACCGTCATCCAACATGAGAAATGTGACAACCTTTCCCCTTTTTAGATGAAGTCGGCATCATTCCAGGAGTCCCGATCACTATGGTTGTGCGAGGAAAATTATATAGATTCATTGTGTAGGTTGGGGCGCTAGATATGATCCATATCTAACATATCTGATAGGCTCATCCGAAGCTTATCAGAAAATGCAGCGAAATGTGCTGTCATCATATTATTTCACGATTCATACACCACTGAATTCGAGGAAAACAGAGCACTTCAAACGAAAATTACAAACACTTGAATTAAAAACTTTCCATGACCTCTCTTCATGTTTTTATCCATGTTTTTTTCGGTAGAAAGGAAATTAAAGATTGTTCAGCGGGCTTCTTCCTAACCCACAAGACAAAATAAAATAGAATGCCGTTCTCTTGTAAAGGAAAGCTTTTATTTCAAGACCACGTCGAAGAAGCAGGCATGAGGGAACCTTCAGCAGCACAGCCACTGCACTGGATCCGAAAGGCAGTTAGATGTCAAAGGGTTGCCTCAAGAACGCCTCCATTTGCTTCGCCCTAGTCCTGATCGACATGTCAAACACCTTCTGCCCAAATTCAATCACCAGTCCTCCCATGATACTCTGGTCAATCTGCAGAGAAAGTACAGTTTGAAGTTTGTTCAATATTACTTGACACCTCACATGCTATAGAGATACCTTGTGGATCAAGGACATACCTTTTGTTCAACCAAGATGGTTTTGTCTTTCCCAAGGATATCACGCAAGGTCTCCTTAAGTTCTTTCTCCTCCTTCTCGGGAAGTGGCTATCAGCACAAAACAGATAAGTCAGCAACCAAAACCAAACTATTGTCAACACAGTCAGGATCTATAACAGAAGTTGCAGAGAGAATGCATCCACGCATTGACAAACCAGCTTAAAAAACATGAGACAAGTTTTCCACAATTTGTCAAGGTAATAGCTCCTCGTTAACATATGGCAGGAATTCTAAGATAAAGCCTGTTAAGAGTTTTCTCCGACAGAGCTTGTCAAATGAATAAGTTCCAGCTCAATCAACATATGGCAGGAATTCTAAGATAAGCCTGTTAAGAGTTGAACTTCTAGTGATGGCAAGTACAAACGTTCCAACTCAATCAACTAAAAGACTTCCTACTGCCATAACAAATAGTTTCGGATCAATTCAACTCAACTTTATAATTTCAAGGAATGAATGTTAGCTCATGCAGGTAACTTCTAAAATATTATCTGCATTTAAACATTTTTGCAAACAAAAAAAATCCTATTTTATCTCAATGAGTACTAAACCCATTGTTTTTAAGGCGTCCCGCCTTGGACGCTTAGGCGATAAGGCGCCCCCCCAGCGCCTTACAAATATGCCCGCCTTAGGCGCTTAGGCGTCCGCCTTAGGCGCTTAGGCGTCGCCTAAGCGATAAGGCGCCCCCCCAGCGCCTTAGGTCGCCTTACCGCCTTAAAAACAATGACTAAACCCCCAAAGGCAGCAATTTGTTAGTTCACTGGATCATGCCATACTATTAGGCACATGAAAGGAGAGCAAGCCCAACTAACAAGCATTTTAGTTGCAGTTGGTTTCTGTTGGTGCGGAGCAGAAGGCAACCCTACTTCCAGCTTGAAAGAATAGGTTATAGCTAACTACAGGGACATATCAACAAAAACAACAGTAGTAAACCAGGAAGGCACAAGGACTTCATAACAAATTAATATACGAAAGAAGACAACAACTGGTCATTTCATGTTACCAAGAATCAAGGTAAGGCTAATCATATGCACATGCATCAAACTTCCTTTAATATGTGATGAAAGTGAACACTGAGAAATTCGACCAGCCTCAAACACACAGTGCTCTTAGTAGCAAGAGACAATAAATAGTGGGATATCAGGTTATCAACTTACAACAACAGTCCTGACAACAACTTTCACCTCCCCCCTATGTGCCATGGTCAAATCAACAAATCTCTCAGCAATGCGTTCAACATATTTCAGTCTTCCATTGGATGCCAGTGCAGCTTCACATAAAAGAAAAAATTAGACGCGAATAAAATTCCTTATAACTAAGTTCTCTAAGTTTTAGATTGTATGCATATCATCACTTATCAGTGATACCATGTATCTTAATTGAGAAGAAACTCCTGCAATCAATACTTAAATTAGGTTGTTAACTAACACAACTGAAAACAACATCATAACAGATAAGAAATGCAAACGGTGTTACTTTGATTGAAAATATTACTGCAAAAGAAAGCAAACTGTTGACAAAGCAAGCAACATTGGAAACAAAATAACTAAAAATAGTCCCATGCATTTGGATTGGTACATCACTAAAGCACATGCTGCTAAAAACTACTCCCTCCGTCCCATAATGTAGGACGTTTTTGGGCACTAGTCTAGTGTCAAAAAACGTCTTAGATTATGGGACAGAGGGAGTATAACTTAGTATCTCTTATTATAAGCACCTACAATGAACTTCATTAGACATAAGAGGTTGAGTGGATTGGAAGCATACACAAGAATTTCTTTGTGATGTCAGTAAACCCGGCTTCAGAGAATATTTCAGTTATAGCCTTCACCCTGGTTTCTTTAGGCACTGATGTGTCCTTCATGAATTGAGAAAACATAGGGCTCTTCTTGGCTGCCCCTACAACATCGAGAATCTCGGATTCAACTTTTTCCAACGAATTTGCGTTGGCTGCTGCAAGGAACAACGCACTAGCGTAGTTGCCCGTGCCACCATACAGAGCTTTTGGAACCTATTATGGCATAAGAACACAAGTAAGGACAAAACAACAGATAAAGCCACCAAGTAACCAATTTACTGAATTGCACAAGTACCATTAAAAAACTGAAACAGATTATGTAAGACATAACACGAGAGAATACATCCATCAATGGTATGAACATTTTTGTGCTGCGATTGATACACTAAACAAATGCAACGTGAACAATCTGTCTTTGCTGAGTAAAGTAATTTGAGTGATCATTGCAGTATGTGATAGCAACAAGCATGGTTACACTCCAATAGAACAGGAAATGGTTTAAAATCAGTGAAGGCTAGGTTTATCAAAATCAGGTAATTTTGGCCATAATGACATATGGATCCCAACAAGAAAATGTTGGTTTCTTTGCGCAGGCAGGCAGGCAAACATTATGGTCCCTCAATAAGTTGACCAGACCGTCAGAGTAATCTGCGCCACTCACAACGAACCTAGATAGAATCTCGCGGTCCTAAACTGGTACATCCGCAGACCGCAACACAACGACAACAGCAATAATCCAACCAAATGCTTGATCTCGAGTTACCTTGATCTTGTTCTCCTTAGGCTTATCCGCCTCCGTTGCAAGTCCCCTCGATACCTGCATCATAACTAGTACGTCAAACCCAACGAATTAACCAGAAGAAAAAACACACGGAAATCGATTCGACGAGACGACAGATTAAAATCCCCGGGGGGAGACCATCCAAGGATGTCAGGGACACAAGGAGAACCTAGATCAGCTAAGGGGGTCGGCGGACTACCGAAATCTGAGGGAAATGGCATCTTCTCATTAAGCCAAACAAAGAGCGGGGCAGGGAAGGGAATCGGGACCTGAGCGACGGCCGCGGATTCGGTGGCCGCGAGGCGGGCTTGGAGGAGCGGGAGGCCGGATCTGAGGTGCCGCGCCGCCATTTCCGGTTCGTTTCGCGGTGGTGGAGAGCGAAACCTAGGAGGAGATCGGGTCGGGTGAGAGGAGGAAGAGACGAGGCTGCGGGTCTCGTAGAATGCGATGAAAAAGGTCGGGGCAATGCGCAGTGGAGCGCCTGGGCAACCACCACAACACTCCGGAGCGGACCAACGATGCAGAGCCCTTTAGGCCCTGGTACTAATTAGGCCTCTGATGGGCTTCGTCAGAGCTTTGTTTCTTTTTCGGCTCGATCGTCCTTGGCCCCAGGACTATTTCTCGCCCTTTGCGAGACTTAGGGGCTGTTTGGTTTGAGACAGCGCAAGCCTTGCCAATCGCGGGCTTGCCAAAATATTGGTGCAGGAATCGGCTGCCCACGTCTTGCTAAAATATTGGCTCAGAATTGAACTAGAGCTGTTGTGGAGATGTGGGCATACCAATTATTCGACTTGCATCCAAATGGGCACATAGAGCTGGTCAACAACCAATATTTTGGCAGGGCACCTTGGAGGCAATGATCCAAACAGCCCATAAGCTCAGTCTTGTCTCTGGCGTGGTGCTACTGGGCCAACTTAGTACTATAGTGCGCATGAGTTTTCTTCGTCGGTTTCGCTGTTTACATATGTTTTCTTTATTTATTTTTCATTTTTATTATTGTTCTTTCTTCTAGTTTTCTCTATTTCTATCTTTGGTTTTCATCAGATTTATTTGGGTTTTTATCTTTTTACTTTTAATTTTTTTAACTCATGTCTATTTTTTCATACACATTGTAAATCTTCGTATACATTGGGAATATTTTTTATAAATGTTTAACAATGTTTATATATACATTTTGATATCTAATTTTTTAATACACATTGTAAACTTTGTATATATCTGAAAAAATATTTATATAGATGTTTAAAATTTTATTTACTCTTTGAAAACTTTCTGGACTACTTGTTAAACATTTTTCAAATGCACATTGAAACATTTTCAAATACGCATTAAACATTTTTCTAAATGGTACGACATTTTTTTTAAACTACTCAAACATTTTTATACATTGCATAAATATATTTTAAAGTGTTACAAGCATATATTTGAAAGTTGTGAACATTTTTCACTTTTAACTTACATTTTTTGAATGATACATAAATTTTATTGGATTATCGTAACATTTTTTTACATTGCATAAACACTTTTCGAAAATGTCACTTGCATTTTTTTTCCTTTGAAACGTGTGAACATTTCTTAAATGTCACAACATTTTTGAATGCTATCAACATTTTTGAAAAATTATGTTAACAATTTTTTACACTGCGTTACCATTTTTCAAATTTAGGGTTTTAGTTTTTTACAGTAATTTAAGTTTAAAAATATATGTTATTATAATGTTTTAAAAATATAAAAAAGAAAAATAAACTAACCTGCATGAAGCTATTTGGGTTGGCCCATAAGTAATGGTGCGTGATGGGAGACGGGCTTGTGAAGTGAGACACAACCGCTCCTGGTCCTTGGTACAGTTTTATTCTCTCTCAAGAGTTTTTTTTCTACCATGCACCCGTATGCATTGACCTATCATTGAATGTGTCAAAATTTGTGCGTCAGGATTTTGTTGATATACGATGAAACTTTGATTTACACTAGAAACCAATGAAACATAGATAAAAAAAGAGCACGAGTAGTATATTCTTATTTTAGTGCCACACAACGAAACACTACGATACACCATAAAATAATAAGAAAAATCGACAAAACATTAGCTTTTTATGGAAAGGGGTTTCCCTCCGATTTTCAAAAACCATAGCACTTGTTCTTACACCACCACAACAAAACAACATCAGCAGAGCTCAACTTCGGGGGAGCAAGGACAAGCCCAAACTTCCACCCTGGCAGATAAAACTCTAGGGAAGCCCAACCTGCCAAAGCGAACAGCTAAAAGCCCCTCAGCCAGGAGCCAAATACTACGACTACTAATCATCCCAAAATATACCCAAAGTTTAAACGAACAATATCTCAAAACACCATCTACAGCTAAAAGCATAACCCCAAAAGCTTCATCCACAATCTTCGGTCTCCCACTGCTTCAGAACGAGAGTATGTCTTCCCACCAGCCATGAGAACCTTCCAAAGTTAGCCACCTTCAATTCTCAGCACTCTAGGATGCCATCCCCTCGAAGCATGGAAGACTTCACTTGTTACTCGCTCTAATAGTTTTACCACCCACTTCATTTCCTTTTGATTTCCTTGTTTTTCTGCAACATAGCCCAAGCTTCAATTGATCGATAGCTTTATGAAGAATCAAAAAAGGATCAAGTATCCTTCTGCGTTCAAAACATATATCATTCCTACATGTCCAAATAGACATAGGAGGGCAAAGATGCCCACACACAATATTTTCCTATTTTCATTGCCAAAACTAGACACCCAAGAGGTCAGCAAAGAATTCACATTATCAGGTAGCACCCCTAGACCAAAGGAATTTTGAGTAATGCACCACAAAAATTTGGCCACCGAACACTTCAGGAGCAGGTGATCCACTGTTTCATCGTGTCCACAAAAATCACATTTGGAATCCCCTAACCACGCCCTTTTCGGGAGATTATCTTTAGTGAGGATACTATTTCTCATAACAAGCCAGACAAACACTTAATCTTGGTAGGGACCTTAATTAATCTTCCATGTATACTTGAAAGGTAAGTTCAGGTTATTAATAACAAGTTGGTTATAGAAAGACTTGACCGTATATTTTCCAGTAGCCTTTAGGTACCAGATTAGTTCATCCTTAGAATCACATAAGGCTATGTCAGCACACCCTTGTTTAATATACTCCCATTGTGTGGATGTTTCCTCATTATAAAATTTGGGAGGAAGATGAAGATGGTTCAATAGATGCTTATGATACACACTATCCTACAATTGTTTGCTCGCCCAAAGTGTTAAGTGTTACTCCTAGTTCTGCAGAACAGCGGTGCAATTTGTTTCAAACAAAGGTTGTTGTTGGTCCTGGTAAGGCGTGCAAGGTTATAACTGATGGTGGTAGTTGTCACAATTTGGCTAGTAAGGAGTTATGACAAAAGCTGAAACTAAAATATCTACCGCACCCCAATCCATATTTTATTTAGTGGCTAAGTGATAGTGGAGAGATGAAGATCAACCACATGGTGCGTGTGGAATTTCATATTGGACCATACAAAGACACCGTTGAGTATGATGTGGTTCCTATGACTTTGTGTCACTTGTTGTTGGGCCGCCCATGGCAGTATGATAGAGACGTTCGTCACAATGGGAGAGCCAACATATATCAGTTGAATTGGAATGACAAGGATGTTACTTTGAGGCCTATGACACCACAATATATAGCGAATGAATCTCGTCAAAGAATTGAGGTCAATCTTGCGGAAGAAAGACAGGAATTAGATAGGTGAGAGACTCCACTTTCAGTGAGCGAGAGCCACAAGCCAAATCTCAGCGGTAAAAATAAAAGTGAGGGAGTGAATTCCTTAGTTGTGTTAGCCACCAAATCTGATTTGAGAGAATTTCGTGATGATCCCACTGTTGTACCACTTGTGCTAATGTGCAAAGGTCAATTTTTGGTTTCTAACGACATGACCCCTCTCTCTATTGGTGTTTCTACCGTATTGCAGGAATTTAGCGATGTGTTTCCGAGGGATGTACCCGCTGGTTTGCCACCATCGCGAGGTATGGAGCATAAAATTGACTTGATACCAGGAGCATAGCAGCCCAATTGAGCACCATACCGCACTGGAAGCACATTTGCTCCCTTGGTGGTTTTGGTAATTCATGTCAACATACACTTTGTTAGACTAACATTTTCGTCTAGTATATTTCATAAACAACATTGGCATGGAGAGGATATGTGACTGTGGACCCTTCAAGCTACAAATGACAAGCATTGGCAAAAGCTTCAAGACTCTTCATTTTTGGTTAAGTGATCCAAGATCACATTGAGTCAATAGGAAAGCCAATACTATTAAAAGGGGATGAGATTTTGATCATGAGTCATTTTCTCAAGTTCTTGAAGATATTGCTCCAAAACCCTCAACCACTTTCCCACATTCCATCTGTCCAAAACCCTAAAGTCAAACTCGATCCCACCGAAACCTTCACATTCGGACCCACCGAGTTACTCAAGACAGAGCCACAAGCCAAACCCTAGCAACTCGGTGCAACCGAGATGGCATTCGGTCCCACCAAAGTGCGGTAACCAAGTTTCTGTAACCAGTCGAAGCTGTAGGGGAACGCGGCAGAAAACAAAAAATTTCCGACCTACGCACTAGCCCAGGACCACTATGGAGACTGCATACAAGGTTTGATCTTTTTCGTTACCGACTCGTAGCGCAGCGAAAGTAGAGTCTATGACGATCGGCGGTGCAGATCCCCGCAGCTAGGATTTACAACCTCCCAACCACGAGGATGTATACCCTCATCTGCCCCTCGGACAGCCCTCCGGGAGGCGGTCGTACAGTCCCCCAGACGGTGTCGCGGACAGCCCTTCGGGAGGACCTTCGAAACTCGGACGGTCACTCGGACAGCCCTCCGGGAGGACCTTCGAAACTCGGACGGTCACACGGACAGCCTTTCGGGAGGCATTCTCGAACTAAGACCAAAACTACGATCTCTCTACAGAGTTGCACACATACGGTGTCATCTATCCGGCAGGGCTTCGCCGTCCAGAACTAGTTCCCACCGGAACCCAGACAGCCTTTCGGCTCTACGAAACTATTTCGCTGGGAGGGAGAGAGAAGCCAGATCATGCATGGCACTTGTATGAGAGCAAGGATGAGGTTTGGGCAGCCCCCTCACCTCCTATTTATAGGAAAACCAAGGGGTAGTGTGCCTCCACAAATTACCAAAAAACCCCATGCAAAAGGGTTCACATGAGGGTGTTATGGACAAAATGGGGTGCCATGTGGAGCTCCAAGGAGCTCCACCCATCTTGGCCGGCCACACCCTTGGGGGCCCCCCATGAGGGGCTTGCTTGGCCCCCAATCCCTTCTAGAAGCCTTTTGGAAAATATCCCAAAAGGTGACTTTCCCAAAATATCCCAAAAAGCACTTTCACTATTCACGACGACATTTTTCAGCGTCCGTTCGAACTGAAAATATTTATGTGGGCTTAGAACATTTCCAGTACCCACTAAAATAATTTTCAACGCGTTCCAAAACTATTCCAGATTAGTGATTTTCATCTGCGAAAAGCATCTGAAGTGGTTCCCGCAGCTCCGGAACATTTCCGGTTTTTATCCCGGAAAATTCCCAGAAGTTTCCAGAATGATTCTGGCACCCTCCAAGAATTATCAGGCGTGTGCCGAAACCAATTTGACTTAATGGTATACCCCAAAACAACTTTTTGGTTTTACGAAACTATTTCGCTATTCTCTCTCCGGAACTCTTCCGTTGCCTCCGAAACTTTTTCGGCGAATTTCTCTCAGACTCCCTGTCTAGTATTCAACAGATAGATGACCCTTAAGCGTGTGACCCTATAGGTTCGGTGAAGTATAGACATGACCGGAACCGTGGACACCCATATTGACCCCTATACCCACACAAATGAATATTCGAGTGAACCTCCAGTTGCCGTGTGCTATTCCTGTTGCTTCGCGATATGTTACAAATACCCGAGGTGAGATTTACTTGCATCCCCGTGGATCAACAACTTGTCCACTATGCTAGTTACCTTGTTACCGGTTTTGTTTTCTTTTCTCGTTTCCGTGTTCCGGCATCCCCGTGATCAAATCACAAAGTGTCTGGACAGACGATGATGGATACCGTAACACCGAGAGGGCCCAGAGATATCTCTCCATCGTCGGAGGAGCAAATCCCAATCTCGAGCTATCAAGTTACTTGACACACTTTTCCATGAACCCGTAAGCCGCCGTAATAGCCACCCATTTACGGGTGACGTTTAATAAACCCCAAACTTCATGAAGCAAGCATGAAGAAACTCGATACTCTCATGGTCTAAGGAGTCATGCAAACGTTAACCATCTCTGTGTTATTAACCATTAACTTGTGACGAATGTATCTCATAGCATAACATCAATTCGGGTCGATTCAACACAAATGTTTTGCTAACATTGTGCCCTCAAAGTTGCTGGCATATACATTGCCCATGATCAGGAAAACAGAACCATCATGCAACACTTGAGCTAGTCTTAGAGGCCAGACTAGGAATACATTTTACCGTTTATTATCCCACACGTGCATATGAGTCTTCCTCCGAGCCTCGTGGTTATTGAAGACTCGAGAACCATAGCAGTTATAGCATGGAACATAAACCTAATTATGAACAGGGAGATAATCAATAACATTTATTATTGCCTCTAGGGCATATCTCCTACAGAAGCCATTTTGGAATTACCGAAATGCACCGATCAAAATTAGCGAGATGAGGTCTCACTTAGGTCATCGCTAATCGGTCCCACCGAGCTGATTTGATCGGTCTCACCAAAAAGCCTAACGTTCGAATCTTTTACACTGTTCGGTCTCACCGAGATTTCTGTCCGGTGTCACCGAGTTGTACATAAAATTTGTAACGGTTGGATTTTTAGTGCGGGCTATATATACCCCTCCACCCCCACTCACTCTCTAATGAGTTATGCATAAATTGATTTGTGTGATTAGTTTGTAGGCGATGGGTTGCGGGGGTGACGGAAACCTAAATCCCAGTTTATGAGTTGTTCCGTAAGGGGATGTTTTGGATCCATTTGTTTAATGCTATGGTTAGATTTATCTTTAATAATTCTCTTGTATTTGTGGATGCTTGCATGGAGGGGATAATCATAAGTAGGTTCTTTGTTCAAGTAAGAACAACACCTTAGCTCCGGTCTACTACACAACAACTTATCAAAGCAATGAATGCGAGTCAATGAATCATGGTGAAAGTAACTAGATGAAATTCTCGTGTGCCCTCGAGGACGCTTAAATCACTATAAGAAGTACTTCCGGCTTGTCCTTAGCAATAATAAGGACCAGGCCACCATGCTGCACCTTGTTATTTTTGTTACTTGGTATTTATTACCAATTATCTTGCTATCAAAACTATCTTACATCACTTGCAGAGAATCCCTTGCTGAAAACCGCTTATCAGTTCCTTCTACTCCTCGTTGGGTTCTACACTCTTACTTATCGAAAGGACTACGATTGACACCCTATACTTGTGGGTCATCACACACCGCTATGATGCACCCACACGCGCAATGTGACGGTGAAATTGGACAGACGCACCTCTCGTGAATGCGTTGTCGGGGTGGCACCGCCGCACATCGACGACCACCCCTCGCTCATCAATCATCAGCCATCTCTCCCCTCGCAAGCACAGCTCGCTCGGCTGGAACACCAGCAGCTGCGCCGCCCATAGGTCTGCCAGGAAATCGCATGAGATGCACGTGTCGCATGCCATCAATTTCCCATCCAAAGTATTAGCTTATGCTCTTGAAAAGATAAATTTCAAAGAACACAGAAATAAGTAGCATGAATCTCTAAGTAACGATGAGCGGTGGATGCATGTAGAGTGCATGGTAGAAACCCATCTCACTTTCTATTTATCTCTCTTTCATCTTCGCAATGTCATGATCAACCCCCCCCCCCCCCGCGCGCGCGCATGCGCACACCAACACCCACACATCATATAAACAAAATGAATGGCAAAGTAAATGAATGAGTTGGGACAAAACTATTCACCATCATTCTCAACTCCTCCTTCATTGATTCGAAGCAGTGACTCCCACTTCAATATTGAATCCTAGTATACTTTCGGCGAGTGCAACCCACCCTCGGCACTAACATACTACAAAAAGAGAAGACTGGGTCGTGGGCATGAGGTAGAAGGCATCCACTGTTACATTGGGCCTGGGCAGAGTGTTGAAGCCACATGTGCAACAATAACAGTGCATCTAGCCCCTTAAGTGTGTTTTAGTGTTTAGTCTCATATGATGAAAATGATGGAGGTGAGAAACACCTCGATTTAAAGAGGAAAAAAGGTGTCGGCATATTGAAAAAGGTCCAAAGATTTTCGGTTTATTTGAGTCATAGGAAAGACACACTATAAGAGAGGTTGAGGTCATGTATAAGTGTGGGGTCACGAGCTATATTTTCCATATAAAACCCACACCCAAAAAAACATACACAAAAAGCCTCTTCATTAGCCCCTGTCGGGGTTATGGTCCTGACAATGAGTACTAGGGATACGAATAAGGGGCAGAGCCTAGCTACGGCGCAGGTGTAACACTCGGTGTTTAACGAGTTCGGGCCCCTCTCGACAGAGGTAAAAACCCTATGTCTCGTGCCCTGAGGCTTGCTTTGATGGGTATGGTTACAGAGATTACTTGCTGCCTAGCTATGGAGAGGGGTGCGGCTTATATAGAGTGCGCCGCAACACATGTCTCCCACGCCGCCGAGGCAATTAATGGTATTGAATGAGTCAGTTACTAGTGTAATGAGCCTCTACTATAGCAGTTACAGGTAACAGTGGCTATAACTCTATTTAGTGGATGACTTGGGTTTCCTCGACCGTTGCAGCTCCCACGACGTCCTCTTGCCCTCTTATGTCCGAGTGGTGATCCATCAGCCGAGTGACATGTGATTGTCCGAGTGCCGTTGAGCTGTCCGAGTGAACTTCCTGATGTGTGCATCCGAATGTTGGCATGGTCCAGGGACCTACCTATGTTAGTGATGGGCCCCATGTGGGTCCCAAATGATGGGTCCTTGACCCTACCTAGAATAGGTGACCACATCATTAGCCCCCGAATCGGTTGAGGTTTCGTAGGACAAACAAACTGATCCTTCGGTTGAGTCAGAGTGCTCCGGGGGCACTCAGAATACATTTTCGAATCGTGGCTTGTTGTTCCTTGGACGAAAACACAACGAATTCTGGACTTTAGGTTTACCCAGATGACCGGGTGTCGTTGATCGTCGAGAAAAAACCCGGTGGCATTCATTTCATCTCTCAGAGGAGATAGACTAGGGGCCCGAGTGAGAGCATGCCATTACAACTCGAGTGGCGACGTCGGCGCGTGGTCTGACTCTCCGGAGAGATGTCACTCCTTATCCCAGGGGAACGCCAGCGCAGGCCTTCTACGAGTCCAGGTTTACGAGTGATGCGCCTTGGAGCCTTCTGAGAGGGCCAAGTGAACCCGCGGAGGGGCGTCAAGTTTGTCACATAACGATCCTGAAGAAGACTTCAGTCGGGTGTTTAACGTTGCCGAGTGCACGGGTCCCCGTGGAGGGTAGTCAGTCGGGCTGACACGCGCCCTTTAGGAAAGGGATCGCGGGTATTCAATCGGATTGATTCGTTCTGGAAATCTCGGGATTTGAATTTGTGTGTTCGCGTGCTGAAGAGGTAACATCATGCGTTAGTGGGAAAGTGGGGGCGTGGCTCCTCGATTTGCGCGCATGATCTCCGCCACGTGTTGCGCCTGCCTTGTGCAAAGCCCCGTCGTGCGGGCCGTCGATTTAGGGATTCGCGGTGGGAGATCCAGCTCGAGATTTTGTCTGGTGATATAAAAGATTCGGGAGCAGAGGTCCGGCCCTCAGATCCCCTTTCTCTCGCTCCGACTCCTCCGCTCCTCTCCTCCACTCGAGCCCGCGACGATGACGAAGGGTTCCACAACCAAAGCGGAGAAGGCGAAGAACGCAGGAAAGGCCACCTCCTCCGGCTATGGTGCGGCGGCCGACGGCGCGGCGGGGGACTGGATCCCATCGCGCGTCTCCGCTCGGCGGCTGGAGGAGCTGGCGAAAGAGGGGCTGATTCCGCACAAAGGATGGGGTCGCCTAGGTGCGGGGGAGGTCAATCCGGCACCTCAGGAGGATGAACACGTCCTGCTCGTCACCCACGTCGAGCGGGCTTTCTCGATGCCTCCCCACCCTTTTTTTCCGAGCGTTCCTGGATTACTTCGGTGCTCAGCTCCATCACCTTCCCCCCAATGCTGTCATTTATCTCTCGACCTTCATCTGTCTCTACGAGAACTTCTTGGGCTGCCACCCTCACTGGGGCCTCTTCAAATACATCTTCACCAGTCGGTCGATGACCGTGAATAAGGACTCGCCGACTGGTGATAAAACCAACGTCACCTAGCTATGCGGGGGCCTGGGCATCCAGGTTCGCGGGGGGAGGTCCTTCCCGAAGATGAGCTTTCCCAACTCTGTCAAGGGGTGGCAAGGGACCTGGTTTTACTACAGGACGTCCCTAGTGCCAACCATCAGTCGGGCCTCCCGCCGTATTCATCCGAGAGAGTACGAGCTTCGGCGACCCTTACTATGGCGAAGGAGGAGAAGATGGGCGTCGATATCTTATCCAGCGCGTTGATAGGAGTCATGAACGTCGGGGTGAATGGTATGGATTTGCTGGAGACCTTCTTCACTCGGCGCATCCAACCACTTCAAGCCAGGGCTCATGTGGCACCCCGGCTCAGAGAAACCGGAACACACTGTATTCCAGCCCAGAGATCCAGTCTTCTGGAATACAACACTGCTTGACATAGAAAAATCAGCTCTTAATACAAAAGATTATGGATACAAGGGTCTGATGTTACAAAATATCACATCAGCACGGCGACACCACGCCTACTAAGGCAGCTCTAGGCTAGCAGCAGAACAACTCGTAGCAGCGGAAAACTTCTAGCAGCGGAACAACGACGACAATGGTGAACTCCACTCCGCAGGGACTCTGGCTAGGACACGATCTAGCTCGCACGCGCGGTAACCTCGACAAGCAATCAATCACGGCATCACCTGAAATCTGGCATGACACACCAGGTCAGTACATTGAATGTACTTGCAAGCTCACAACAACCAAAAGCATCAAGGCAAAACAACAACATAGCATGTAACAGGTTAATTTATTAACAACTACTATGAGGTGAAAGCAACAACTAAGCATGATATGATACTACTAGAATACCGATGAACCAATATCTCGGATCTCACGAACCATCTCACTCTTGGCTATCCTGCCAAGCAATATATCACCTCGATCACCTCGTGATCAATACCTCCTCGTGATCACCACATGATCACATCACAAACTGAATGATCATCCTCAAGACCGTTCCAACATCATCATCGGCATCCCGCCAAACTGTTACTACTCACATAATCAACATATAAGTCATCTAAAAAGTCATTCCATCATCGTGAGTGCTGATCGAACGGTGTGACCTAGTACAAACTGTGCCCATGACCGAGGACGCGGCTATCGGTAGATTAAACACACTCTGCAGAGGTTAGCACACTATACCCACATCACAGAACCCATGGCCTCGTGCTCCCATTCGGGTGGACCAACGGCATTCCGACAAAACCAATCTACTGCATGACACTCTCCCGGCCACTCCGACCAACTCCCCTTTGGGCTAAGTCATGGGTGGCCCCGATGCCACTCTGGACATCCAACGGCCACCATCGTGGCAAAACAAAAACGGTCCCAAATAGGGACAAAAGCGCGCAAACAACTCGGGCACACAAGGCTTACGGCCACCTACCTGATCAAGGTAACGCGCGCACATAACCTTCCCTAGTTGGAGGCACCGGCGAGAGGCATAACAATAGACCGCATTAGGGCCTTCCCATAAAGGCAAATGTGGTTGCACTGGAAAAGCCCGGTTCGGTGGCACCTGACCAACAAAATGACGGAATTTATCCCCAAGATAGATCTGTGAGAACTGATACTCCAATATCATATATCCACCTGTAATCCAAGTTATAGCGATATCCAACAAATGATCCAAAGCATAATATAATCATATCACAATACTCCGAGGATAGCATATTAACTAAGATCATGATGAATCCAAGTATAATGATGCTACTAAACCAATAGCAAGAGCAAGATAGCTAACCATAGATCAACATGATAGCATCGTACCCAAAGTAATACTCCAAGCATAACCTCAATTACTATCATGAAAATAAACAAAATAGCCACTAATAATCCAATGGCAACATGTCATCCTCATTCTGCAAGCATTAGTCCTAGTAATCCGAACAACATCATGGCAATAGCAAGATCAAAATATCACTCCGAAAAAATGCCATGAACAAGTCATATGTAGCTAATACAAGTTTTAAGCAAGTTTAAATAATTAAACCATGGCATTGCATTTCAATCATGCAAATGGAGGGTGTGGCTTGCCTGGGAGGGATGGATTCACCGGGAGGAAGTGCGAGAAGCTCGCGGAAAGAATCGCCGAAAAACGTTCTCTCTCAGAGGGGGCTGAATAAGGGCAAGGGCATAATGGGCATTTTCAGAATGTGACAACATCATGAAAATGATACCAACAGAACGGGCTCGACGAGATGAAAACGTGGGCTTTGGAATCACCTGAATCGGAGTTGTGAGCGAAAAGTTATAAAGGTTTGACTACCAGGGACCTATCTGTAAAGAAAATCTTCATAAACTGGCCCTTGACAGAAAAACAGAAAGCGCATTTCAGGGAATACGCTTCTCTGTAGAGAAAACGCATTCTTCTCTGAAGGCGCTGAGAAGTACGCTTTCGGTAGATGAAAACGTATTTCCAGAGAAGACGTCTTCACTTATCCAACGTGGCAAGGCGGGCCCGGGCTTCGATGTCGTTGACGCGCGGGTCCCACCTCACCTCTCTCTCTCCTCCCGCTCCTCCTTCTTCTTTCCCTGACGCCGCACGCAGAGCAAAGGAGGGCCGCCGGTGCCGTCGCTCGCTCCGGCTACTCGGGCCACCTCCGGCGGAGCTCGGACCGCCGAAGTGTTCAGGGCGAGATGGCGCATCCGTCAGAGGGATTGGGGCACGCCAGAGAGTAGTGTGGCAGGCGGGGCCGTGGCTGCAGCGGATGGGGCTTCGGCCGCCGACGAGCTCGCGGCTAAATGCCACCGGAGGAGGAGGAGAGATGCTGGGGTGGCTCCGGGGTGGTGGTTGAACGGAGGGAGGAGCGCGGGATCGCCGGAATTGGAGCGGGCAGAGGCGGCGGCCATGGCAGCCAACCGTGGAGAGGAGGAGCTCCGGGGCTCGAGCAGGTAGCCAGGGAGGGGTAGGGGAGAGAGGTGGAGCTGCAGGTGAGCTCGGGAGGGGTCGGGAGGCCTCGGGGTAGCTTATATAGGCAGGGGGAAAGAGGCTGAGCTCGGGTGCCGCCACGAGCTCGTGACCGGCTCCGGCGATGGCTGGGAGCGTCACGGGAGTGAGGAAGAGGACGGGTGAGGGCAGAGGGGTGCACTGGAGCGGAGAGCGACGCCACGGGCACGGGAAGGAAGGAGCCGAGGCACGAACAGAGACGGTCGGCCACTGTTCGCCCGTGGGCACGCGGCGTCTAACTCCGGCGAGCGAGCTACAGGAGGGTAGATGATTCCAGAGCGACGGCGACGGCACGGGGAAACCTCTAGACACGCTCAGGCGCGCGAGGGCGACGAGAGGCGAAGCGACTTGAGCTGGACAAAGCGCTGGACGCGTCCCTGGCCTGCAGAGCGCGTGCACAGGCACCAAACCGCGTGGTCACCGCCTGGCATGGCAAGGAGGGGACAAGAGGGGCTGGCAAATCATGTGTGGGGTGTTGTCTCTCCATCGTGGGGACTGTGGTAAGTGAAATATCATCAAAAGAAACCAAATATGGAAGTGAGGCATCGATGCAAGTTTGATGTAGCAAACTTGATCATGTCACTGTGATCAACAGGGAGGAGCTAGGGGCCAAAATTGATGTCTGGGATATTTAGGTTAGGAAGGACTATGATCTTGGGGGTTTTGGAAGGAAATGGACCAAAATTAAACATAGTTGCTTTGTAACAGCAATTTTGGTCCAGAAACTTGATTAAGAAGGGGCACTCACATGGACGGGTAACTTGAGCTGAAATTTGGCAATGCCTAATGATTTGGGCATATGAAGATGTTGTAAAATTTTCATACCAGATGGACATTCCAAAATGGTACTTGCTTCACAGATATCCTCTCTGTCCAGAAACTTGGAATAATTCTAGAGAAATATTGGCTTGATGAATTGATCCTAAATTTGGTGGAGAGAGGTTTTATAGCTAGTAGAATGCTCTGGTAAATTTTTAGCCAAAATGAAGCAATATAAAATATACTTGCTTCACAACCTGAAAATATTGGCAGAAGCAAAGATTTGATGGTGTGCTCACATAGATGATGGGATGGAGCTGAAATTTGGAGTAGTGTTATGATATGAGCACATTAAGGAGTGTGCAAAATTTCAACTCATTTAGATACTCCTAGCTAGTACTTCCTTCAACAAGGCTTCCATCTCACAGAAAATTTGAAAAATTGCTGAGGAAGATTGGCTAGGCAAATAAAGTTGAATTTTAGCATGAGGCAATGATTTGGATGTAAAAGCATGCCCAAAAAGTTTGGGAGCAAACAAGAAAAGATAGGTGGCACTTCCTTCACAGAAGACCACTCTGGACAGAAATGAAGAATGAATATTGATGAATTATTTTTGGGCTAGGACAGGAAAGTTTGGACATATTTGGGGTATATATGATCCAAAAAAATTATGAGAATTATTTGGGAATTTTATGGAAGACAAAAATATAGGTTGATTTACAACCTAGGTCAAACATGACTATTCCTTTAATAGAAAAAAGGAATATCCCAAGAAAAAGAATATTGGGGTTGGTCTAGAAATGAAGTGACATGATCTTGGGAAAGATTTGAGAATGATGAGCCACTTTTAAGGTGAAGAATTGAAGATCTCCCAGGTTTCGAGTCCACAGATCCACTCCAAAAAGAAAATCAGAGCAAAAACCAAATAAATCAAAAAGAAAAAGAAATGGCCAGAAACCAGGGTGTTACAGCTCACCCCATGTGGCTGTATGAGGGGCCGGGTAACTCCACCCGGGTGCACCCTGAGGATCTCACCGAGAAGGAGGTGGGGGCCAAGATTAAGGCCATCACCTGTGCTCAGGACAACCCGCGGGGAGCTCGGCTGGTGTCAGCCTTTCACAAGGACCTGCCGCCCATTGAGGTAATTGCTTGTAGTCCAGTCGGCTTGATCATATGCTACCTTTTGTAAAGCTGATCCTCATGCTGTTATGTGTTTGCTTTTCAGGGCTTTCAGAACTTGATTTCCAAGATCCCAGTGGTCGACCGGTCGCCCGAAGATGTGACGAGTGATACCGAGCAGCAGTACTCGGAGGAATCCGATGATGACAAGAGTGATGATGAGGAGGAGAGTGACGAGGAAGAGAGCTCTGAGGAGGGGGAAGAAGCGGAGTCCTTCCCGTCCTATGAGGCTCCCAAGGAACCCCGCTCCAAGGCGCTGCATGATCCCAAGGGGAAGGCGAGTGGGGCTCAGAGCTCAAAGTGTGCTCGTGCTGAGGCTAAGAGCTTGGCGGAGAAGCAGAGCAAGTTGCCCAAGCAGATCTCCTCCAAGCCCCGAAAGGTCGCGGTGCCTCGGATCAAGGTGGCGGTGCCCGTGGCCTCGACGTGAGTGCTCTAGTCAATCCCTTGTTTGTTTTTGTGCTGATTCGGTTGCTGACCGAGTGTTTTCTGACCTTCGCAACAACGACACCTCAATGACTTCAGTGGACCCGCATGCGTGCAAGCCAGGCCCAAATGACGCTGATGTGGCAGACGCTGCCACCTCTAAAGGTATGTTATGCCGATTGATTCGGATGGTCAGGCCTTCTCCGACAGAGTTCTAATGATCTCCTTGGTTCATGTAGCTCCGCCCGAGGTTATTCAGTTGGATGATGATGAGAGGGATGACCTCCCCAATCTAGATGCCATCAGGGAGGGAGCCCCGAGTGCTGACACACCCATGCTGGACGCCTCCCCTTGCCGAGTGGCTGATACGTCTCCAGCGTATCTATAATTTATGAAGTATTCATGCTGTTATATTATCATTCTTGGATGTTTTACAATCATTTTATAGCAACTTTATATCATTTTTTGGGACTAACCTATTGACATAGTGCCCAGTGCCAGTTGCTTGTTTTTTACATTACAGAAAATCAATACCAAACGGAGTCCAAACACAGCGAAACTTTTTGGAGAATTTTTATGGACCAGAAGACACAACTTGGGCCAAAGAAGTACCTGAGGGGTGCCCTGAGGGGGGCACAACCCACCTGGGCGCGCCTGGGGGCCCAGGCGCACCCTAGTGGGTTGTGCCCACCTCGGTGGCCTCCCGCACCGCCTCTTCGCCCTATAAATTCCCAAATATTCCAAAAACCCTAGGGGAGTCGATAGATCAGAAGTTCAACCGCCGCAAGCGTCTGTAGCCACAAAAAACCAATCTAGACCCTGTTTCGGCATTCTGCCGGACGGGGAAATCATCACCGGTGGCCATCTTCATCATCCCGGTGCCCACCATGATGAGGGGAGTAGTCCACCCTCGGGGCTGAGGGTTTGTACCAGTAGCTATGTGTTTAATCTCTCTCTCTCTCATGTTCTTGATTTGGCACGATCTTGATGTATCGCGAGCTTTGTTAATATAGTTGGATCATATGGTGTTTTCCCCTCTCTATCTTGTTGTGATGAATTGAGTTTTCCCTTTGAGATTTCATTGTTATCGAATTGAATACTTTTATGGATTTGAGAACACTTGATGTGTGTCTTGCTATGAATACCCGTGGTGACAATGGGGTATCATATTGATTCACTTGATATGTGTTTTGGCACTCAACTCGCGGATTCCCGAGGTAACATTGGGGTAATCTATGCATAGGGGTTGATGCACGTTCTTGTCTTTGTTTCTCCGATAGAAATCTTGGGGCACTCTTTGAAGTTCTTTGTGTTGGATTGAGTATTATGAATCTGAAATTGTTTGATGCGTATCGTATAATCAACTCACGGATACTCGCGGTGACATTGGAGTATCTAGGTGACATTAGAGTTGGTTGATGTGTATCATATGGTGTTATTTTGGTACGAACTCTTGGATAGATCGATCGAAAAGAATAGCTTGGTGTTATTTTAGTACGAACTCTAGGATAGATTGATCGGAAAGAATAGCTTTGAGGTGGTTTCGTACCCTACAAACAATTTCTTCTTATGTTCTCCGCTAGATAGGAACTTTGGAGTGATTCTTCATCGCACGTTGAGGGATGGTTATATGATCCAATTATATTAGCATTGTTGAGAGATTGCACTAGCAAAAGTACGGACCCTAGGCCTCATTTTCAAGCATTGCAATACCGTTTGTGCTCAATTTTGTTACTTGCTACCTTGCTGTTTTTTATTGTTCCTATTACAAAAATCAATATCTATTATCATTACTACACTTGTATCACCATCTCTTCGCCGAACTAGTGCACCTATACAATTTACCATTATATTTAGTGTGTTGGGGACACAAGAGACTTTTTATTATTTGGTTGCAGGGTTGTTGGAGATAGACCATCTTCATCCTACACCTCCCACGGATTGATAAACCTTAGGTCATCCACTTGAGGGAAATTTGCTCTTGTCCTAAAAAACTCTGCGCTTGGAGGCCCAACACGAGTCTACAAGAACAAGTTGTGTAGTAGACATCAAGCTCTTTTCTGGCGCCGCTGCCGGGGAGGTGAGTGCTTGAAGGTATATCTTTAGATCTTGCAATTGAATCTTTTAGTTTCTTGTTTTATCACTAGTTTGGTTTATAAAAGAAAACTACAAAAAAAATGGAATTGAGGTGGCCTCATATTATTCGTCTTTATCATGTCTTTCTTGAAAATGATGGAAAAGAAAATTATGCTCAATTGATAGAAGAATAATTCAATAAAATGTTTGGCATCAATGATGAGCATGATTGCAATGTTGTTAGTATGAATTCTTTGAATATCCATGATGCTAATGATATGCAAATCCATAAGCTTGGGGATGCTATGTTTGATGAAGATGATATTTTTAGTCCCGCAAGTTTTTATGAGAATATTTATTATAATGATACCATGCCTCCTATTTATGATGATTATATTGATGAAAGTGGGCTTGGAAGAGTGTCAACTCTAGGTAATGATCCCACTATTTTGGAGGGTGTTGAATCTTATTGTTATAATGATGAAAGTGGATTTGGAGAGGTTGTGACT
The DNA here is from genome assembly GCA_011799875.1 of Thinopyrum elongatum. NCBI lineage: Eukaryota > Viridiplantae > Streptophyta > Magnoliopsida > Poales > Poaceae > Thinopyrum > Thinopyrum elongatum. Next base: position 428,684,903 of record CM022302.1, read on the forward strand.
TTATTTAGTGATGAATCCACTATTTTGGAAGAGGTTCCAATTGATTATGACAACAAAGTTGCTATCTATGATGATTATGGTGATGACATGTATGCTATAAATAATAATGATAACCATGAAACTTGTCATCATGATTTTTATTTTCAATCCCATGATAGTTATTTTGTTGAGTTTGCTCCCACTACTGTTCATGAGAATAAATTTGCTTATGTGGAGAGTAGTAAAATTTCAATGCTTGTGGATCATGAAAAGAATGCTTTATGTCATAGTTATATTGTTGAATTCATTCATGATGCTACTGAAAATTACTATGAGAGAGGAACATATGCTTTTACATATTGCAAAAATATCAAGCTTCCTCTCTATGTGTTGAAAATCTTGAAGTTTCGCTTGTTTTGCCTTCCTATGCTAGTTGATTCTTGTTCCCATAAGTTGTTTGCTCACAAAATCCCTATGCATAGGAAGTGGGTTAAGCTTAAATGTGCTAGTCATATGCTTCATGATGCTCTCTTTGTGTTTCAATTCTTATCTTTTACGTGAGCATCATTGAAATCATCATGCCTAGCTAAAAAGGCATTAAAGAAAAGAGCTTGTTGGGAGACAACCCAACACTTTTACCTAATGTTTTTGTGTGTTCACATGATCAATCTACTGTAGTAATCATGTTTTATAGCTTTTATTTCAATAAAGTGCCAAGTAAAGCCTTTGGGATAGTGTGGATGATAGTTGACTTGATTCTGTACAAAAACAGAAACTTTCACTAGAACATGATAAAATTCTGAATTTCTTAAAGATGATTGATATACAAATTGGCTATGTTGTCCTAATTTTTTAGAATGTTTGGAGTAGTAGAAGTATGGTAGTTGTCCAGATCATTACAGACTGTTCTGTTTTTGACAGATTCTGTTTTCAATGCATAGTTTGCTTGTTTTCTAGTTTCTATGGCTTATATTGCTCAATATAAATTGTGGAAATGATATTTTACAATAGGCATTGTGTGAGAACAATTATGAATCTTGTCTTTGACAGTACCAAAAGTGAATGGTTTGCTCGTTATCATACTAACCTATCTCACGAAGTTCCGTTAAGTTTTGTGTGATTGAAGCTTTCAAGTTTTGGGTGAGATATCGATATGAGGAGAATAAGGAGTGACAAGACCCTAAGCTTGGGGATACCCAAGGCACCCCCAAGGTAACATTCAAGGAAGATCCAAGCAACTATGCTTGGGGATGCCCCGAAAGGCATCCCCTCTTTCGTCTCCAACATTATCGGTAACCTTACTTTGAGCTATATTTTCATTTGTCACATGATATGTGTTTTGCTCGGGGCGTCATTTTCTTTTGTTTGTATTTGCTTCACTGGTACAGCGAGGTGCTATACAAACGGTTTTTAACCCCTTTCCGCGACGGCGTTTCGAACCGTTGCCTAGTGAGTGACCGCGATAGGGGGGTCCTTCCCACACGACCCAGAAACTGTCGGGGATAGGGAGCCTTGATGCATACAGTTGTCCCTACTCGTTTGTGCTCGCATTGCCATCGCAGTCGGTATTCTGTGGTGCTACATTTATGATGCGCGGCCCATCACAAACGGTTCACGATTATAGAACGTGTATGATAAGCAGACAATCACACACATTCACTTTTCCCAAACTGTGTGCGATAACTAATTAAGAAGATTAGCTAATCATCGTACGAGTGTTGGATAGGATTACGAAACGTCGGACCGTCGTAACATCGTCGTACATGATAACTATCGCACACGCTATTCTGTGGTGCAACGTTTACGATGCGTACCACATCAGAAACAGTTCATGGTTGCAAATCATGTACGATAACGCAACTATCACAAACGTTAGTTTTGCCCGCACCGTTTGTGATATTGTCTGACATCACACACTGTTTGCAAACGGTAACTGTGTGCATGCTCGCACACGTTTCCTCTCTGTGAACCATGTCGGATTATGGTTTATATCACAAACATTTGTGTTTTACCGACCGTGTGCACTGTAATGACCTGCAGAGCGTAATTTCACCATAATTTAATTGCTGCTATTTAAAATTGTACCAGATTTGAATTTGAAAGTATGCTATAGCTTTATTCATATCAATCAAGTTCAAACAACCAATGTATTATTCGATTCGCAGGTACATATGTTCAAGATTTACATAAGCACCAAATAAAGAATGATGAACCACGGTTGTATACTTGTACTATTAAAGACGGTAAAGAAAGAGGCGTAATACATTCCAGTTGCTGAACAAGGTGAAGCGGAATGCCCATATTGTGCCCTCCTCCATGTAGAAGGCACACACGACTCTAGTCCACCCCCTTGTGATGGCCGACCGCCCATCCTTCACTGTCTTCATGAACACATCTAGATAATCATCGTGTTCTGGTAGAAATACTTTAACCTTTGCATGCCCACCAATCATGTAGTTTGAGAGGTAACCTTGAGTAAACTGCTTTGGGAACCACTGCAAAGGAAAAAGATTCGGACATTGTCATCTAACACAACTCATTATGGGCAGTAAAAAGAAGGCTGCAGAGTTCTTACTTACCATCCTGCAGTTCGCTGTTGTCTTGGATAAAGTGTAAACAAATAGTTTAGTTGCCATTTTTTGACCCATTTTACTAACAATCTTTATCAGCTTCCTCGCTTGATGCTGGTTCATCAATATCTCATTGCCCCATACGCAGAAAGGGTCGAAGCGTGGATCTTTACCAATGACATATGTACCTAAAAAGCACCAAGTTAATATTATAAGCTAAACAACAATTGAACAATGATGAAGTACAACACTCCCTCGGTCCCATTATATAATATATTATAACATCCAATATACTAACATATTAGATGAATTAACATCTTATATTATGGGACGCAGGGAGTTTATTGCATTCTTACAAATTATCGGCTGATTAACTGCTGCTGTATCCATGGGTTAGAGTTAGTTTGAGCTAGTTTGGGCTCAAATAGCCCTAAAGTATATCCAAACATGAGGGCTAGTTTGAGCTAGTTGCATCTAACCCACCCAAGAGGTGCTAATTGGAGCTAGTTATCCTAGTGCATTTATTGTCAATCTAACCCTGTCATCCAAACACCTCTTTGGCTAGAGTTAGTTCAGGGTTAGTCATAAGCTAGAAACTAACTCTAACCTCTAGCTAAGTTAGAGTATCCAAACAGGGTTGTGTCGTTGTTGTTGTTGCTGCTGCTCTTCTACGTATATCTAGACATCATCAGAACATTAAGGTAACACTCTTCCTTGTTGCTATGTAGCCTAGGATTGCATATTTAGACATTCAGTACAGTGCATGTTGCTATGTAGCCTCAGATATATTACATATGGCCCTAGTTAACCTAACGATAAATGGGTTACAGATATATTCAGTTAAAAGTCCGATTCACCGATTAGTCCCTTATCAGCCCCCGGCCTATATGGTACCAGCTACCGATATCCTGAACAGTGAGTATATATAAGCCATGGGATGGATGAAACTAACTCGACGAAAAACAGCAATTGTTCCCAAAATTGTCCTGTGTAAGTACATCGAGAGGCATGTTAAGCACAACAGGCTAAACATCAACCAAATATATCCATGGCAGACAAAATAATCTCCAAAAGATAGCTTCAGTGTGCAGGTTTAAGCACGCTAGTAAAGCAAAACAAGTGGAAAGGTGTGTTAACTGCAACAGGCCTAACATTTAACAACAAGCAAACATAGTCATTCAAATTGGTATTGTGCTGGTCTAAGTACACTGGTTATTGTTAAATATAAATGGAAAGGCATGTTAACTACAACATGGAGCAACCAAATGTAGTCATTCATAGTGGTATTGTTGAAACTGGTACTGATGAAATTGAACTGCACAGTTCATACTTGCACATATAGAGCATCACCTTGTGAATAACTGGAATAAACAAGGCATACTACGAACAACCAAAGATAGCATTTGAAACTGGACATATGCTAACTACAAACAACCGAACAACCAAAAAACTTTAAAAGAGACATATGCTAGCTATAACAGGCTTAACAGCAAGCAAATATATGCATTCCTATTGGTATGTTTTAAACTGGTATTGATGAAAATGGACTGCACAGTAAATAGTTGCACATATAGAGCATCACATTGTGAACAACTGAAATAAACAAGGCATATTGCAAACAACCAAATATAGCAATTAAAACTGGACATATTCTCAATACACTACAAAAGGGACTCGACAAAACAAATCATAGGTTCCCCCCGTGAAGAGGCACGACAAAACAAATCATGGGTTTCCTCACTTGTCACAGATGAGCTCGTTCCCGTGGGAATAGCACGGACCCTGGTTGCGCTCCATGTTGTCGCAGATGGGCTCCTTCCCCTCGGAAGAGCACGGCTGTAGGGTGCCCTCCCTGATGTCGCAGACGGGCTCTTTCCCCTTGGAAGAGCCAGAGAGGGTGCCCTCCTCGTGGTCACCGTCAATGAGGTCTGACTTGGAAGCTATGGATCCCAAGCCAGCGTCGCAGAACATGTCCTTCAGAAATGACAAAAGGGGCTCGATGGTGATGTAGGATGGCAAATTCTTGACAGCAAGCCAGAGGAGATCAGCGGCGGGGCCATGGATGAGATCGACGTTGGTTGAACCCGAGGGGTTGGGGGTGGGCCACTTAACCTGTGACATAGCCCGCATCAGGCCGTCGCTGTCGACGACCTCGATGTCGTAGCCAGCGTCCGCGACATACCCGCATACTCTAGCCCGCTGATTGAGTGCCTGTGGCCAATAATGGTCATCAGCTTCCTCGGCGGCCACCTCGGCGACGTCGGGCGAAGAGGCCGCGATACACCTCTTTTGGGCCAGTCGCTCCTCGAGCTCCACGGGAAGCGTAGCCGGGCTTAGGTTGCGATGCTCTGGAGTGGGGGATGGGGATGGGGATCTGTGGGAAAGGGGTCGTTTGGCAGGCGTCATATAAGAAACTCAGGGCGGCCTGGGTATATATGGAGATCGGTGGGCAAGCTGCATGGGCAAACCGGCAGATGTTGACAATGGAGGCCTTGTGGCGGCGGCGGTGACCTTGCTAGGGTTTCGAGCGAGGGAGGGGTTGTGGTGGTGATGGGGTGGGTGTGTGTGTGTGGGTGCGCGCGCGCCCGAGCAGGTTTTGGGGTGTGTGTGTGGAGGGGGGGCTTGTGTTTGAGGAAATGACGCCACTACTGAAAATTTACTACGCGGGAGTCAAACGGGGGAGTGAAATGCCGGGGCTATTGAAAATTTGGATGATGGCGCATCGCACACGGTCCGTAAATAACAACCGTGTGTTATGAAACAGAAAAACCCTCGAGCCGGGCAGATATTTTCGAGGGATACAGGCGGGAGCGGGAACAACAAACATCACACATGGTCGAAACATAATAACCGTGTGTTATCAAACAGAAAAAACCTGCAGGCGGGTAGATATTTTTGAGAGGGGAATCCTCGTGGAGCCCAATGTACTGTGCTGATGTGAGTGACAGGGGCACCGGCGTGGCACACAGTTAGTGTGAGTGAACCGTGTTTGTTGCATCATCAGACTTGTCTAATGTTCATAAATTTGGTGAAAATGATGCGGGAAAGGGTCAGAACATGAACACACTTGCATGTGGACCAAATATATGTATGAAAAGGGTGGTTTGATGTTCAAATACCAAATGCAACTTCGATGTGGCACCTATCTCGCAAAGCGCACGGTATTGCTTGCCCCCCTTGATACGTCTCCAACGTATCTATAATTTTTTATTGTTCCATGCTATTATATTATCATTCTTGGATGTTTTATAATCATTTTATAGCAACTTTATATCATTTTTTGGGACTAACCTATTGACATAGTGCCCAGTGCCAGTTGCTGTTTTTTGCTTGTTTTTTACTTTGCAGGAAATCAATACTAAACGGAGTCCAAACGCAGCGAAACTTTTTGGTGATTTTTTCGGGACCAGAAGACACAAGTTGGGCCAAGAAAGTACCTCAGGGGGGCTCCGAGGGGAGCACAACCCACTAGGGCGCGTCTGGGGGCCCAGGCGCGCCCAGGTGGGTTGTGCCCACCTCGGCCACCTCCCGCACCGCCTCTTTGCTCTATAAATACCCCCAATATTCCAGACACCCTAGGGGAGTCGACGAAAATCAATTCCAGCCGCCGAAAGTTCCAGAAACTACAGATCCAATCTAGACACCATCACGGAGGGGGTTCATCATCCTCATTGGTGCCTCTCCGATGATGCGTGAGTAGTTCATTGTAGACCTACGGGTCCGTAGTTAGTAGCTAGATGGCTTTCTCTCTCTCTTTTGATTCTCAATACAATGGTCTCTTGGAGATCTATTTGATGTAACTCTTTTTTGCGGTGTGTTTGTTGGGATCCGATGAACTTTGAGTTTATGATCAGATCTATGTTTTTATCCATGAAAGTTATTTGAGTCTTTTGATCTCTTATATGCATGATTACTTATAGCCTCATATTTCTTCTTTGAATCTTTGGTTTAGTTAGGCCAACTAGATCGATTTTTCTTGCCATGGGAAGAGGTGCTTTGTGATGGGTTCGATCTTACGGTGCTTGATCCCAGTGACAGAAGGGGAACCGACACGTATGTATCGTTGCTATTAAGGATAACAAGATGGGATCTATTTCTACATAAATAGATCTTGTCTACATCATGTCATCGTTCTTATTGCATTACTCCGTTTCTCCATGAACTTAATACACTAGATGCATGCTGGATAGCGGTCGATGTGTGGAGTAATAGTAGTAGATGCAGGCAGGAGTCGGTCTACTAATCTTGGACGTGATGCCTATATAATGATCATTGCCTGGATATTGTCATAATTATTTGAAGTTCTATCAATTGCCCAACAGTAATTTGTTTACCCACCGTATGCTATTTTTCTCGAGAGAAGCCACTAGTGAAATCTACGCCCCCCTGGTCTATTTTCTCATCATATATTTTCAGATCTATTTTACTATTTTCCTTTTTATTTATTTGCCACTTTTATTTTCAGATCTATATTTCTAAAAACCCAAAAAATATTTTGCTTTACTTTATTTTATTCGCGATCTATTTATCCAATCTACTACAATTTATCTCCCATCAACTTGCCAATTTTTGGCGCCGTTACCCGAAAGGGACTGACAACCCCTTTAACACGCCGGGTTGCAAGTATTTGTTCTTTGTGTGTAGGTGCTGTTTACGTAGTGTTGCTTGGTTCTCCTACTGGTTTGATAACCTTGGTCTCATCACTGAGGGAAATACCTACCGTTTCTATGTTGCATCATCCCTTCCTCTTTGGGGAAATACCGACGTAGTTCAAGCTAACATCAAAAGGAATTTCTGGCGCCGTTGCCGGGGAGACATCATCAACATCTACCAGGTTCCTAATCACAAATCTCATCTCCTTGCAATTTACATTATTTGCCATTTGCCTCTCGTTTTCCTCTCCCCCACTTCACAAAAATTTGCCGTTTTATTCGCCCTCTTTTTCGTTCGCCGTTTTCTCGTCAGATCTGTTTTTGAGTGCAATCTTGTTGCGTAGTCACGATGACTCAAGAGAACACCAAGCTGTGTGATTTCTCCAATACCAACAACAATGATTTTATTAGCACTCCGATTGCTCCTCCCGCCACTAGTGCGGAGTCTTGTGATATTAATGCCGCTTTGTTGAATCTTGTTATGAAAGATCAATTTTCTGGTACTCCTAATGAGGATGCCGCGTCCCATCTTAACACATTCATGGAATTATGCGATATGCAAAAGAAAAAAGATGTGGACAATGATATTGTGAAGTTGAAATTATTCCCGTTTTCTTTGCGAGATCGTGAAAAAATTTGGTTTTCTTCTTTGCCTCGCAATAGTATCAATTCTTGGGATAAGTGCAAAGATGCTTTTATTACTAAGTATTTTCTGCCCGTGAAAATTATTTTCCTTATGACGCAAATCATGAATTTTAAGCAACTTGAGCATGAACATGTTGCGCAATCTTGGGAAAGAATGAAATTGATGCTAAGAAATTGTCCTACTCATGGTTTAAATCTTTGGATGATCATACAAAATTTTAATGCGGGATTGAATTTTGTTTCTAGAAATCTTTTAGATTCCGCCGCGGGTGGTACTTTTATGGAAATTACTTTGGGTGAAGCTACTAAATTGCTAGACAATATTATGGCAAATTATTCACAATGGCATACCGAAAGAGCTCCTACTAGTAAAAAAGTTAATTCGGTTGAAGAAATTTCTTCTTTGAGTGAAAAAGTTGATGCTCTTATGAAATTGGTTGCTAATAAAAGTGCTCCTATTGATTTTAATGATGTGCCTTTGTCTACCTTGATTGAGCAAAATAGTGATGTCGTAGATGTGAATTTTATCTCTCGAAACAATTTCAATAACAATGCTTATAGAAGTAATTTTAATCCTAGGCCTTTTCCTAGTAATTCCTCTAATAATTATGGTAATCCTTCTTATAATAATAATAGGAACACCTCTGATCTTGAGAATAATATTAAAGAATTTATCAATACTCAAAAGGTTTTTAATGCTACGATAGAAGAAAAGCTGAATAAGATTGATGATATGTCTAGGAGTATTGATAGAATTTCTCATGATGTAGAAAATCTCAAGATGAAAATTTTTGTGCTTAAGGTTGAGGAATCAATCAAAGCTTTATATGTTTCTACGGATGAAAGTAATAAAAGAACCGCTATGCTTAGAGCTAAAAGATAATTTCTAGAAAAAGTGTTTTCTAGTGATTGCTTTCATAAAAGTGATGAAGATCTTAAAATGATTGGTGTTTCTTCTATTGATTCCTTGTTTAGTAAAATTAAGATTGATAATAAAGGGACTGGAGAAGAGTCAACTTTAGCTAGAAGGCGTCCCGATAATTTGGAGGGTGAAAATCTTGTTGAGAAAATTGATAAAAGTGGGTTTGGAGAGGTCAAAACTTTAACTAGTGATGTGCCCACTCTTTTGGATTACAATGACTTTAATTATGATAATTGCTCTTTGATTGATTGTATTTCTTTGTTGCAATCCATGATAAATTCACCCCATGCCTATGAACAAAATAAAACTTTTACTAAACATATTGTTGATGCTATGATGAAAGCTTTGGAAGAAAAGTTGGAATTAGAGATTTCAATTCCTAGAAAATTACATGATGAATGGGAACCTACTATCAAAGTCAAGATTAAAGATTATGAGTGTTTTGCTTTGTGTGATTTGGGTGCTAGTGTTTCTACAATTCCGAAATCTTTATGTGATGTGCTTGGTCTTACCGATATTGAAGAATGTTCTTTAAATTTGCACTTGGCGGATTCTACTATTAAAAAGCCTATGGGAAGAATTAATGATGTTCTTATTCTTGCAAATAGGAATTATGTGCCCATAGATTTTATTGTTCTTGATATTGATTGGGATCCATCTTGTCCAATTATTCTTGGTAGACCGTTTTTGCACACTATAGGTGTCGTGATTGATACGAAAGAAGGGAACATCAAATTCCAATTTCCTTTGAGAAAGGGTATGGAACACTTCCCTAGAACAAGAATTAAGCCACCATATGAATCAATCATGAGGGCATCTTATGGATCTAGAAACAAAGATGACAATACTTAGATCTTTGCATTATGCCTAGCTAAGGGCGTAAAACGATAAAGCTTGTTGGGAGGCAACCCAATGAATAAAATTTATTTTAGTCTTTTTCTTTCTGTTCTTGAGTCTTTGCACAATTATACTACTATTATGATTGTGTTTTTTGTGTTTTAATTAGTGTTTGTGCAAAGTAAAGCCTTTAGGATAGCTTTGGTGATAGTTGATTTGATCTTGTTGGAAAACATAAACTTTTGTGTCCAGTAAAACAATTTTGAAAATTCACAGAAGCGACAAAAAATTCTGAATTTTTTAAAAAATATTGATATACAAATTGCCTATGTTGTCCTTATTTTTCAGAATTTTTAGAGTTAAAAAGTATGAGAATAATTCGCATCTCGCATCTTTACAGACTGATCTGTTTTTGACAGATTCTATTTTCTTTGCATTGTGTGCTTATTTTGATGAATCTATGGTTTATATTGGAGGTTATAAGCCATGGTAAAGTTAGAATACAGTAGATATAATGCAATAACAAAATTTGAATGAGTTTTCTACAGTACTTAAAGTAAAGATTGGTTTTCTTATACTAACGGATCTCACGAAGGTTTTGTTGAGTTTTGTGTGATTGAAGTTTTCAAGTTTTGGGTGAGATTACGATGGATGAAGGAATAAGGAGTAAGAAGAGCCTAAGCTTGGGGATGCCCCATGGCACCCCAAGCCATTATCCAAAGAAAAAGCAAGCAACTAAGCTTGGGGATGCCCGAGTGGCATCCCCTCTTTCTTCTAACGACCATCGGTATTTTACTTGGAGCTATATTTTTATTCGTCACATATCATGAGTTTTGCTTGGAGCGTCTTGTATGATATGAGCCTTTGCTTGTTTTGCTTTTTATTTTTAGTCATGAATACTTGCTGGACACACCTATTTGAGAGAGCCAAAATTATGCTATGACCTGTTATAATTGCTCTCTATGCTTCACTTAAATCTTTATGAGCTATGGAATTGCTCTAGTGCTTCACTTATATCTTTTTGAGCACGGTGTGCTTTAGTATTTTTGAAGAAATGCTCTCATGCTTCACTTATATTTATTTGAGAGTTAGTATTTTTTTTAGAAATTCTCTCTTGCTTCACTTAAATTATTTTGAGAGAAGAAAATTTTATGCTCATGTTCTTCACTTAGATTTGTTTGAGCTATCAAAAGCAACTTATGAAATTAGTCCCAAAGTGATAGATATTCAAGAGGGATATAATAAAAACTTTCATGAAGATCATTGGACAAAATAAACTTGATTCCTTGTAATAGTTTTGCGATATGTTGATATAATATGTGAGTCATATTGATGAGTAATTATGCTTTAGTAAGAATATTGATGTTAAGGTTTGTGATTCCCTATGCAAGCATGAAAGTTAATAGTTATGCAATGAAATTACATCCTACTTGTGGTGCATTATTCGGTGTTAGTTATGCTTAATGCTCGCTTATGAGATTTTTCGTTTCTTGGTTGGATGCTTCTCAATCTTTTGCTAGCCTTCATTTGCACTAAGTATGATCACTACTTGTGCATCCAAAATCCTTAAACCAGTTTTGCCATATGAGTCCACTATACCTACCTATATGCGGTATTTCCGTGCCGTTCTAAGCAAATTTGTATGTGCCATCTCTAATTTCAAAATAAATTTCTCTTTTGTGTGCTCGTACCGCTCATGAAACGGTAGGGGGTGGTTGATATTTTTCCATGCTAGATGTGTTATTCTCAAGATGAGTGTTTATTCACTTGTCATTGCACGAGAGTACGGCAAAGGTATTAGGGATGCCCAGTCCCAAAATGAAAAATGAATTTACTTTATGTTGTCAAATAATAAATTCCTTGGAAAAGTGTTGGTATGGAGGGCACCCGTGGATACGGCTAGCCATGGAAAGTGAAAGTATGGTGGAAAAAGGAATAAACTTTATTTTCTGTTTGGGAACCGCCTATGATATATCTAGCATGGAAAGTATTGGGAACTACTCGATCGTTTTTGTTGACAGAAAAAGCATGCCACACAAAATGTTTTATCTCTACTTTTTTCGCTTTGAGCTCTGGCACCTCTACAAATCCCTACTTCCCTCTGTGAAGGCCTTTCTTTTACTTTATGCAATTTTTATTTTGAGTCTCCATCTTCTCTTATAAAGCACCAACTAAGGGGCACTATGATCGTACTTGAGCTTTGGGTGTAGCTAATATGCGAGTGTGTTTCATGAATGGATCAATGATTGAGCATAATGGGCTAGGGATAACTTGCTTTAGTGTTGATATTTTGAAAGACATGATTGCTTGTTGATATGCTTGAGTATTGAAATCTTCATGTCAAAACTAGACTATTGCTTTGAATCATATAAAAGTCCAAATGTCCATGCTACAAAGAAAAGAATATGTGATGAACATGTTAGGCAGCATTCCACATAAAAAAAATATGTTTTTATCATTTACCTACTCGAGGACGAGCAGGAATTAAGCTTGGGGATGTTGATACGTCTCCAACGTATCTATAATTTTTTATTGTTCCATGCTGTTATATTATCATTCTTGGATGTTTTACAATCATTTTATAGCAACTTTATATCATTTTTTGGGACTAACCTATTGACATAGTGCCCAATGCCAGTTGATGTTTTTTGCTTGTTTTTTACTTCATAGGAAATCAATACCAAACGGAGTCCAAACGCAGTGAAACTTTTTGGTGATTTTTTCTGGACCAGAAGACACAAGTTGGGCCAAGAAAGTACCTGAGGGGGGCTCCGAGGGGAGCACAACCCACCAGGGCGCGCCTGGGGCCCCAGGCACGCCCAGGTGGGTTGTGCCCACCTCGGCCGCCTCCCACACCGCCTCTTTGCTTTATAAATACCCCAATATTCCAGAAATCCTAGGGGAGTCGACGAAAATCAATTCTAGCCGCCGCAAGTTCTAGAAACCACATATCCAATCTAGACACCATCACGGAGGGGTTCATCATCCTCATTGGTGCCTCTCCGATGATGTGTGAGTAGTTCATTGTAGACCTACGGGTCCGTAGTTAGTAGCTAGATGGATTTCTCTCTTTCTTTTGATTCTCAATACAATGGTCACTTGGAGATCTATTTGATGTAACTCTTTTTTGCGGTGTGTTTGTTGGGATCCGATGAACTTTGAGTTTATGATCAGATCTATGTTTTTATCCATGAAAGTTATTTGAGTCTTTTGATCTCTTATATGCATGATTACTTATAGCTTCGTATTCTTCTTCGAATCTTTGGTTTAGTTAGGCCAACTAGATCGATTTTTCTTGCCATGGGAAGAGGTGCTTTGTGATGGGTTCGATCTTACGATGCTTGATCCCAGTGACAGAAGGGGAACCGACACGTATGTATCGTTGCTATTAAGGATAACAAGATGGGGTCTATTTCTACATAAATAGATCTTGTCTACATCATGTCATCGTTCTTATTGCATTACTCTGTTTCTCCATGAACTTAATACACTAGATGCATGCTGGATAGCGGTCGATGTGTGGAGTAATAGTAGTAGATGCAGGCAGGAGTCGGTCTACTAATCTTGGACGTGATGCCTATATAATGATCATTGCCTGGATATCGTCATAATTATTTGAAGTTCTATCAATTGCCCAACAGTAATTTGTTTACCCACCGTATGCTATTTTTCTCGAGAGAAGCCACTAGTGAAATCTACGGCCCCCGGGTCTATTTTCTCATCATATATTTTCAGATCTATTTTGCTATATGCCTTTTTATTTATTTGCCACTTCTATTTTCAGATCTATATTTATAAAAACCCAAAAAATATTTTGCTTTACTTTATTTTATTCACAATCTATTTATCCAATCTACTACAATTTATCTCCCGTCAACTTGCCAATTTCTGGCGCCGTTACCCGAAAGGGATTGACAACCCCTTTAACACGTCGGGGTGCAAGTATTTGTTCTTTGTGTGCAGGTGCTTTTTACGTAGTGTTGCTTGGTTCTCCTACTGGTTCGATAACCTTGGTCTCATCACTGAGGGAAATACCTACCGTTGTTTTGCTGCATCATCCCTTCCTCTTTGGGGAAATACCGACGTATTCAAGCTAACATCACCCCTCGTGTCGGCAGGAGGGGAATTCTAAGCTATGAACGCATGCCCGCCCCCACGGAGGTTCACTTAGCAAAGTGCGAAGTAGCAGTCCCCCCCATCACACACACACACACACACTTTCAGTCGGCGGGAGAAGGCATCTCACCAAGATGTATCATAAAACGGACCAAGAATAATCCACCTTGGTCGTACAACCTCTCTCTTGTTGTTGGTCAAAGTGATGGCCGTCCATGCGGCCCCAGAGATGGGCTAGCTCGCCAATAATCACACAAGTAGCTAGTCCCCGTAGACAACCACTGCCTGCGTGTGGCCCAAACATATGTATGGAGGTGTTGATGTTTGAATACACAATGGAACAACTTTGATGTGGCACCGTGCTTTGGAACCAGAAATCCCCACACGGAGCGAGGGTTAGTTGACGATGCATATGTATGTCACACCACACTTCGAGCCGATGACGGGATTCATGCATGCATGCATAGTATGCGCTCAAACTTAATTAGGTCTGAATCTCACCATGACCTACTACGATAACACGAACCAAAGGAAGAATCCGCCATGGTAACCTATCTTGTTGTCGGTCAAAGTGATCATGGATGTCCACGCGGGCCCACGAATATATAGGCTTGTTGCCGATAACCACACGTGAGGGAGGGTACCGTTCGAAGACAACCACTACATGCATATGTATGTATGGAGGTGATGCTAGCATGCATGTTTGAATACCATTCACAGCATTGATGTGGCGCGTGCGTCGAAAATCGTACAGTCCCCACACAAAGCGAGATCGGTTGATGACATGTCGTGGTACTGGCCACTTTGACTCGATGGGAGGGATTCATGCGTACACATGCATGTGTGCTCAAACTATATCATGTCATCCCAGAGCATGACCTATATATACCGTAATACAACAAAAAAATAATCCCCTCCTAAGTCAAATTAACCTCTCTCGTTGTCAGGCAAAGTAGTGATGGACCAAGCAGGCCCACAGATGGAAAGCATCGATATCGCTGATAACCGCGTGAGTGGGTGCGAGAGGACAACCACCATCGCTTTGCATGTGGGCCAAACATATGTTGAATACCCAAAATGCACAACTTTGATGTGGCACTTTCTACATGCCTCGAAAACCGTAAAGTCCCCACATGGAGCGAGGTTCATGAAGCGTACTACATATGCTGGTCCCCTTCCCCCTCTTCGACGCAGCATACTATATGCTCCAACCGGAATACAACCCAAAAAGAATCCTCCTTGATGGTGAAATTAATTAACCTCTCCCGATGTAGGTCAAAGTGATATGCATGCATTGACGATGACCTCCCGGGCCCACAGATGGAAGCATCACACATGAGTGTCCTAGGATAACCACCGCCTGCCTTCATGTGGCCCAAAGAGGTGTTGTGTGATGTTTGAATAGAATGGACAACTTTGATGTCGTACGTGCCTCGGAAACCGAAAAGTCCCGACACTGAGTGAGGTGTACGTGTTCACGGACGCGTGCGTAGTATGTATGCTAGTCCCCTCCCACCTCTTCGACGCGTACTATATACTCCCACCATAACACAAACAAAAAAATTCTACCTTGCTGATCAAATTAACCTCTCTGCCGGCTGTTAATCAAAGTGATGGGCGATGACCTCGCGGGCCCACAGAAAGCGTCACACGCGAGTGAGTGTCGTGTAGGACAACCACCGACTGCATGTGGCCAAACATGTATGTATGAAAGGGTTGTGTAATGTTTTAAATAACGAATTCACGACTCTGATGTGGAACCTGCCTCACAAAACGGCCAACCCACACAGTGGCTCGTGACTCGTAGTGTACTGCCAGACCCCCCCCCCCCCCCCCCGATGCACACACACCGCGCATCCACCGCAACTACGATGCATGTTAAATTTTCCCGCGGTGAACATATGTTACCAAAGGAGGGACGTTTTAATTTTGAAAAAAAAACCCACAGATCATTAAGACCTTTTAGTACATTGATTGATTTTCTAGGGGTATAATGTGCAAAAATCAAATTTAAGCTACATGCACACGTGACAGTGCACCTAAATGGATTGGAAAAGCACATGTGTCTTGCTGGGTGCATATGTTTACTCCCCGTGCAAGAAGTTTCAAACATTGAGAATCTTGATTTTTAAAATCTACTACATCCAGAACTTATTTGAAATTCATGAAACTTATCGTGTTGTCATATGGACACCAATACATAGTGGCATTGTACATTTTTTTGTCAAATTAGAGACAAGTTTTGATGTAATCTTTATCTTCTTACAAACGGGATATTATTAATAATTGGGAACCAACATCGCAAATGGATTATTTATTCGAACCGTGGGCGTTAGACCACCAATGGATACGTGTCGTGCTTCGGTTCAACAATAAAGCGGCAGCATTAATCATCAAAATAGAAAAACAATATACGTGCCGCCACACGATCCTGTGTGCCGTGCGAGCAGGCGTGAGTTGACGGGACAATTGAGCAGTCTGCCGTGCAGGCAGACCGGGAGGCGTGCGTGTAGGTGTGTGAATTGACGGGAGGCATGCTCGCTGCGCAGTGTCATCGGGAGGCGTGCGAGTAGCTGTGTGAAATGATGGTAGGCATGCCAGCAGTCCAGTGCGCAGGCTCACCGGGAGGCAAGCTAGCGGTTTGAACGCCGCCCGCCCCTCTCCCACTACTCCATACTAATGGCACGCCTGAGCGGCCGCACCCCCCATCCTCGCCACACACACAATCCTCTCTCTCTGCTTGCATCCGCGACGCCGCTCTCAATCCTCAAAGTTGTCAGTGTATGAGGATGCCGCCGAAGCGCCCCATCGGAGGGAGTGGCGACGCCAGGGCTGCTGAAGCACCGGAGCACGACGTGGAGATGGAGACAGAGGTTGCCGTCACCGTCGGCGAGGTATCGCTGCACCCTGACGTCGTCGACGACGTCATGCTTCCACAACCAGAGCCGGAGGTCCACACCGACTCCGGTGATGACTCCGGCGACGACTCTGACGACCACTCCGGCGACGACTCCAACGATGACGGACAACCGGTTAGTCATCTATACCATTTATGTGTCAAATACATCCTAGGGTTTCTCTGCTTACTCCTGCCTCCCCCTTTTTGGAATAGAAATCCTATGGTTATGTTCTCTCAATCCATGAAATCTGAGTAAGTTTCGTTTGATCCGTGTAGTGTATTGATTGTTTGAATGGTACTAGTGATAAGTGATTAGTTGTTTCATCTGTGCAAATGATTTCTGCTAATAATCCGACTAGTGTTAGTGTTCGTGCTAATAATTCCTAGCCAGGTCTTGACAATTGATTTTGAATAACCTACATATATGTTTGTGCCATTATTTTCTTCAAGATAGGTCTGTACATAGATGATTGTGCTTAAAAATCGAACCATAATCTCTGGATATGTATAAAAAAATAGCCATAAATTCCTAATCCTACTTTACGGCATGTAAACATTGATTTGATGCCAAATTTTGGCAACTGCCAAATGTTCGCTAGAGATTAGTTTGTATTCCAAATTTGATGCCACATTTTTTTTACTATATGTATAGGTGCTATCTGACGATGTCGACAGCGAGGATGAAGATGGCCAGAGGAGGTACAAGAGGCAAATCTTCAGGGAGCTTTATGCGGGAATGCATTGCTACTTCTTGAGCTGGCGTTGGTTTTTCCCTTGAAGAGGAAAGGGTGGTGCAGCAAAGTAGAGATAAGTATTTCCCTTAGTTTGAGAACCAAGGTATCAATCCAGTAGGACACAACGCACAAATCACCTAATACCTGCACAAACAATCAAACAACTTGCACCCAACGCGATAAAGGGGTTGTCAATCCCTTCACGGTTATTTGCAAAAGAGAGATTTGATAGAGATAGGTAAAACTAAACAAAAGATAAAGTAAATATTTTTGGGTTTTTTGGTTTATAGATCTGAAAATAAAAGATTGCAAAATAGTAGATCGGAAAGTAATATGATGGAAAATAGACCCGGGGGCCATAGGTTTCACTAGAGGCTTCTCTCAAGATAGAAAATATTATGGTGGGTGAACAAATTACTGCCGAGCAATTGATAGAAAAGCGCAAAGTTATGACGATATCTAAGGCAATGATCATGAATATAGGAATCATGTCTGTGTCAAGTAGACCAAAACGATTCTGCATCTACTACTATTACTCCACACATCGACCGCTATCCAGCATGCATCTAGAGTATTAAGTTCATAAAGAACGGAGTAACGCATTAAGCAAGATGACATGATGTAGAGGAATTAACTCAAGCAATATGATGAAAACCCCATCTTTTTATCCTCGATGGCAACAATACAATACGTGCCTTGCTGCCCCTACTATCACTGGGAAAGGACACCGCAAGATTGAACCCAAAGCTAAGCACTTCTCCCATTGCAAGAAAAACCAATCTAGTTGGCCAAACCAAACCAATAGTTTGAAGAGAATTACAAATATATCAAATCATGCATATAAGAATTCAGAGAAGATTCAAATAATATTCATAAATAAGCTGATCATAAATCCACAATTCATCGGATCTCGGCAAACACACCGCAAAAAAAAGTATTACATCAAATAGATCTCCAAGAACATCGAGGAGAACATGGTATTGAGAATCAAAGAGACAGAAGAAGCCATCTAGCTACTAGCTATGGACCCGTAGGTCTGAGGTAAACTACTCACGCTTCATCGGAAGGGCAATGGTGTTGATGTAGAAGCCCTCCATGATCGAATCCCCCTCCAGCAGGACGCCGGAAAAGGCCCCTAGATGGGATCTCACGGGTACAGAAGGTTGCGGCGGTGGAAAAGTATTTTCGTGGATGCCTCTGGTGGTTTGGGCATATAAGAGTATATATAGGCAAAAGAATTAGGTCAGGAGGTGCACGAGGGGCCCACAAGGGTGGGGGGCACGCCCTACCCCCCTGGGCCGCCCTCCGTCCTTGTGGCCACCTCGAGGCTCCTCTGACTTCATCTCCAAGTCTCCTGGTTTCCTTCTGGTCCAAGAAAG
The DNA here is from genome assembly GCA_011799875.1 of Thinopyrum elongatum. Classification (NCBI taxonomy): domain Eukaryota; kingdom Viridiplantae; phylum Streptophyta; class Magnoliopsida; order Poales; family Poaceae; genus Thinopyrum; species Thinopyrum elongatum. The sequence goes on from CM022302.1 coordinate 428,703,636, forward strand.
ATCATCGCGAAAGTTTTATTCCGTTTGGACTCCGTTTGGTATTCCTTTTCTGCGAAACTCAAAAACAAGGAAAAAACAGAAACTGGCACTGGGCTCTAGGTCAATAGGTTGGTCCCAAAAATAATATAAAATAGCATATTAATGCATATAAAACATCCAAAACAGATAATATAATAGCATGGAACAATAAAAAATTATAGATACGTTGGAGACGTATGATACGTCCATTTTGCATCATGTTTTCCTACTGTTATTTATGATGTTTTTATGCATAATAATGATTTTTGGAGTAATTGTAATGCCTTTTCTCTCATAATATGCAAGGTATACACAAAGAGGGAGAATTCCGGCAGCTGGAAATCTGGACCTGAAAAGGCTATGTCAGGCTACCTATTCTGCACAACTCCAAATGAGCTGAAACTTCACGGAGATTTTTTATGGAATAAATGAGGAATATTGGAGCCAATAAGTATCAGAGGGGGCCCACCAGGTGGGCACAACCCACCTGGGCGCGCCAGGGAGCCCAGGCGCGCCAGGGAGCCCAGGTGCGCCCTGGTGGGTTGTGCTCCCCTCAGCCCACCTCCGATGCCCATCTTCTGGTATATAAGTCATTTTGACCTAGAAAAAATCAGGAGAGGACTTTCGGGACGGAGCACCGCCGTCTCAAGGCGGAACTTGGGCAGGAGCACTTTTGCCCTCCGGCGGAGCGATTCCGCCGGGGGAACTTCCCTCCTGGAGGGGGAAATCATCGTCATCATCATCACCAACAACTCTCCCATCTTGGGGAGGGTAATCTCCATCAACATCTTCAACAGCACCATCTCCTCTCAAACCCTAGTTCATCTCTTGTATTCAATCTTTGTACCGGAACTATAGATTGGTGCTTGTGGGTGACTAGTAGTGTTGATTACATCTTGTAGTTGATTACTATATGGTTTATTTGGTGGAAGATTATATGTTCAGATCCAATATGCTATTTAATACCCCTCTGATCTTGAGCATGATATCATTTGTGAGTAGTTACTTTTGTTCTTGAGGTCACGGGAGAAATCATGTTGCAAGTAATCATGTGAACTTGATATGTGTTCGATATTTTGATAGTGTGTATGTTGTGATTCCCTTAGTGGTGTCATGTGAACGTCGAGTACATGACACTTAACCATATTTGGGCCTAAGGGAATGCATTGTGGAGTAGTTATTAGATGATGGGTTGCGAGAGTGACAGAAGCTTAAACCCTAGTTTATGCGCTATTCCGTAAGGGACCGATTGGATCCAAAAGTTTAATGCTATGGTTAGAATTTATTCTTAATACTTTTCTCATAGTTGCGGATGCTTGCGAGGGGGTTAATCATAAGTAGGAGGTTTGGTCAAGTAAGAATAGCACCTAAGCACCGGTCCACCCACATATGAAATTATCAAAGTAGCGAACACAAATCGAACCAACATGATGAAAGTGACTAGATGAAATTCCCGTGTACCCTCAAGAATGCTTTGCTTATTATAAGAGACCGTTTTGGCCTGTCCTTTACCTCAAAAGGATTGGGCTACCTTGCTGCACTTTTATTACTACTACCGTTACTTGCTCGTTACAAATTATCTTGCTATCAAACTACTCTGCTACTTACAATTTCAGTACTTGCAGACATTACCTTGCTGAAAACCACTTGTCATTTTCTTCTGCTCCTCGTTGGGTTCGACACTCTTACTTATCAAAAAGGCTACAATTGATCCCATATACTTGTGGGTCATCAAGGCTATTTTCTGGCGCCGTTGCCGGGGAGTGAAGCGCTCTTGGTAAGGAAAAATTATTACTACGTGCTGAAATTTATTGTCACTTGTTACTATGGAAAACAATCCTTTGAGGGGTTTGTTCAGGGTATCTTCACCTCGACCGGAACCACAATTAATTACCCCTCAACCTACTGCACCTACTAAAAATATTGAATATGAAATTCCTTCGGGTATGATAGAACAACTGCTAGCTAATCCTTATGCAGGAGATGGAACCGAACATCCTGATATGCACTTGATATATATGGAAGAAATTTGTGGATTGTTTAAGCTTGCAGGTTTACCCGGAGATGAAGTTAAGAAGAAGGTTTTCCCTTTATCTTTTAAGGGAAAGGCTTGGCATGGTATAGGCTATGCGATGATATTGGATCTTGGAATTGGAATCAATTGAAATTGGAGTTTCACCAAAAAAATTATCCTATGCATATAGTTCATCGTGATCCGAATTATATATATAATTTTTGTCCTCGTGAAGGAGAAAGTATCACTCTAGCTTGGGGGAGGATTAAGTCAATGTTATATTCATGCCCCAATCATGAGCTATCAAGAGAAATCATTATTCAGAATTTTTATGCTCGGCTTTCTCGTGATGATCAATCCATGCTTGATACTTCTTGTACTGGTTCCTTTATGAAGAAGACCATTGAATTCAGGTGGGATCTTTTGGAAAGAATTAAACGCAACTCTGAAGATTGGGAACTCGACGAAGGTAAAGAGTTAGGTATTAAGCTTAAGTATGATTGTGTTAAATCTTTTATGGTACCGATGCTTTTCAAAAGTTTAGCACTAAATATGGACTTGACTCTGAGATAGTAGCCTCCTTCTGTGAATCATTTGCTACTCATGTTGATCTCCCTAAGGAGAAGTGGTTTAAATATCACCCACCTATTAAAAGGGAAGTTAAAGAACAGGTATCAGCTAAAGAGGAAACTATTGTTTATAATGTTGATCTAGTTATTCCTACTGCTTATATTGAGAAACCACCTTTCCCTGTTAGGATAAAGGAACATGCTAAAGTTTCAACTGTGGTCAACAAGAGTTATATTAGAATACCTAAACCTGATGAACAAATTAAAGTAGAACCTAGTGTTGCTATGGTTAAAGATCTCCTGGAAGAAAATATAGATGGGCATGTTATCTACTTCTGTAATGAAGCTACTAGAATTGTCAAACCTGATAAAACAGCTAATCATAGACCCGTTGTTGGTATGCCCGTTGTCTCAGTTAAAATAGGAGATCACTGTTATCATGGTTTATGTGACATAGGTGCTAGCGTGAGTGCTATTCCCTTTACCTTATATCAAGAAATTATGAATGACCTAGCACCCGCAGAGATAGAAGACATAGATGTTACTATTAAGCTTGCTAATAGAGATACCATATCACCAATCGGGATTGTTAGAGATGTTGAAGTCTTGTGTGGGAAAATAAAATATCGTACTGATTTTCTTGTTCTTGGTTCCCCGCAAGATGATTTTTGTCCCATTATCTTTGGTAGACCCTTCTTGAACACCGTTAATGCTAGAATAGATTGTAAGAAACAAACTGTAGGTGTCAGCTTTGGTGATAAGTCTCATGAGTTTAAATTTTCCAAGTTTAGTAGAAAACCTCATAAAAAAGAATTGCCTAGTAAGGATGAAATAATTGGTCTTGTTTCTATTGCTGTGCCTCCTACTGATCCTTCAGAACAATATCTGCTAGACCATGAAAATGATTTACATATGCATGAAAGAAATGAAATAGATGATAGTTTCTTTGAACAACGTCCCCTGCTTAAACACAATTTGCCTATTGAAACTCTAGGAGGTTCTCTTCCACCTAAAGGTGATCCTGTGTTTGAATTAAAACAATTGCCAGACACTTTGAAATATGCTTATCTTGATGAGAAAAAGATATATCCTGTTATTATTAGTGCTAACCTTTCAGAACATGAAGAAGAAAGACTATTGAAAGTTCTAAGGAAGCACCGGGCTGCTATTGGATATACTCTTGATGATCTTAAGGGCATTAGTCCCACTCTATGTCAGCACAAAATTAATATGGAACCTGATGCTAAACCCGTTGTTGATCACCAACGCCTGTTAAATCCGAAGATGAAAGAAGTGGTAAGGACGGAAATATTAAAACTTCTGGAAGCAGGTATAATCTATCCTATAGCTGATAGTAGATGGGTAAGTCCTATTCATTGTGTCCCTAAGAAGGGAGGTATTACTGTTGTTCCAAATGATAAGAATGAACTTATTCCACAAAGAATTGTTACAGGCTATAGAATGGTAATTGATTTTAGAAAATTAAACAAAGCAATTAGAAAAGATCATTACCCTCTGCCTTTTATTGATCAAATGCTGGAAAGATTGTCAAAGCACACACATTTTTGTTTCCTTGATGGATATTCTGGTTTCTCACAAATACCTGTTTCTCAACCTGATCAAGAAAAGACCACTTTCACTTGTCCCTTTGGAACTTATGCTTATAGACGTATGCCTTTTGGTTTATGCAATGCACCTGCTACCTTTCAAAGATGTATGACTGCTATATTCTCTGACTTTTGTGAAAAGATTGTTGAGGTTTTCATGGATGACTTTTCTGTGTATGGGAAGTCTTTTGATGATTGTTTAAGCAATCTTGATCGAGTTTTGCAGATTTGTGAGCAAACAAATCTTGTCTTGAATTGGGAGAAGTACCACTTTATGGTTAATGAAGGTATTGCTCTGGGCCATAAAATCTCTGAAAGAGGTATTGAAGTGGACAAAGCTAAGGTTGATGCAATTGAGAAAATGCCATGTCCTAAAGATATCAAAGGTATTCGTAGTTTCTTAGGTCATGCTGGTTTCTATAGGAGATTTATCAAAGACTTTTCTAAAATTTCTAGGCCTCTTACGAACCTTTTGCAAAAGGATACTCCTTTTGTTTTTGATGATGATTGTTTAGAAGCCTTCGAAACACTCAAGAAAGCCTTAATTTCTGCACCTATTGTTCAACCACTTGACTGGAACTTGCCTTTTGAAATTATGTGTGATGCTAGTGATTATGCTATTGGTGCTGTTCTAGGACAAAGAGTTGATAAGAAACTAAATGTTATTCATTATGCTAGTAAAACTCTAGACAGTGCACAACGAAATTATGCTACTACTGAAAAGGAATTTCTAGCAGTGGTGTTTGCTTGTGATAAATTTAGATCTTACATTGTCGACTTTAAAGTTATCGTTCACACCGATCATGCTGCTATTAAATAGAGAAAAGTCTAAAATAAACCATGAATTTATACTCGAAGTTTGAATTGAACCCTAACCTAAAATCCCTGAAATTGATACCCTGTACTTTCTAATCCCGCTCAATCCTGGCCTTTTTTTTGCTCATAGCTTGTTTGGCACCGGGTTGCTTACATGGCATGGGATCAAGGGCTGTGTGATCGCTAGACAGACTGTGCGCTGTATCCGGCCAGTACGTGCGATGATGCATATGCGTATGCGTTCCTTCATCTTTTTTTACCTGCCATGATCGTTCATGGTGTCTTGTTTGTTGTGTGGTTGGCTAGTAGCACCCCGAAGCCCATCGGCTGCAAGGCGTATGCAGACGTCGTTCATGCCAAAATAAGTCGATGTGTTTTACGTGTTTACCTACTTATACATAGTAGCACATCAAGCTGGAATCGATCAACCTGCTTAGGTAGCCAGCTTCTCAGCATGTATGTGCAGAGCAAGATGAGCTTATTAGGTGGCTAACTGTGGAAGTCCATGGCTTCATACATGCATGGGCATGCATGGTCCGCCTTATCGCAGGAGGGCTCGCCAGCAGCAGCATGGCTCGCCGTGGCATCGTTTGACCGGGCGCGAATCCGGCGACACCCCCAAAGAATGAGGTCTCCAAGAACGACGGCAACCAGACAACAAACAACAAAGCCTCCGACAACCTGACGTTGCCATCACGTCTTTGTTCTGGATGTCTCCCGCGGACGCTTTGTGTAGAGCAGCTTGCCGCCATACCAGTTCAGAGCAGGGTGTCCTTGTGATGAACATGCAGTGCCGAGGCGCGTCGGTGGGGAGGAACGCCTGGAGAGTAGACATGCAGGTGGCGTAAGAGAACGTGAGAGAGGAAGAAGATGGAGATGACCCGTGGGCCTAAAATACTCAATGCGAGATGTGAGTAATCCTGGTCGGGATCATCGTTTTCCCGGTGCGACAAATATGTCTAAGGCGAAGATTGACCGGGATCGATAAATACAGGGTGCCGGTTTCAGGGATCGGAAGGTCAGGGTTTGATTCAGACTTCTAGTATGAATTCAAGTTCTATTTTAGACTTTTATCTATTAAATATCTTATGGAAAAGAAAGATGCTAAACCTAGACTTATTAGATGGGTTCTCTTGCTACAAGAATTTGATTTACATATTATTGATAGAAAGGGAGCTGAGAACCTTGTAGCTGATAACTTGTCTAGGCTTGAAAATGTCCTTGATGACCCACTACCTATTGATGATAGTTTTCCTGATGAGCAGTTAGCTGCAATAAATGTTTCTAATAACACTCCTTGGTATGCTGATTATGCTAATTACGTTGTTGCTAAATATTTACCACCTAGCTTTACCTACCAACAAAAGAAAAAAATTCTTTTATGATTTAAGACATTACTTCTGGGATGACCCACATCTTTATAAAGAAGGAGTAGATGGTATTATTAGACATTGTGTACCTGAGCATGAATAGGGACAAATCCTACGGAAATGTCACTCCGAAGCTTATGGAGGACATCATGCGGGAGGCAGAACTGCTCACAAGGTATTGCAATCTGGATTTTATTGGCCTACTCTCTTCAAGGATGCTCGTAAGTTTGTCTCATCTTGTGATGAATGCCAAAGAATAGGTAATATCGGTAAGCGTCAAGAAATGCCTATGAATTATTCACTTGCTGTTGAACCATTTGATGTTTGGGGTTTTGATTACATGGGACCTTTTCCTTCCTCTAATGGGTGTACACATATTTTGGTTGCTGTTGATTATGTTACCAAGTGGGTAGAAGCTATTCCAACTAGTAGTGCTGATCACAACACCTCTATTAAAATTCTTAAGGAAGTTATTTTCCCAAGGTTTGGAGTCCCTAGATACCTGATGACTGATGGTGGTTCACACTTTATTCATGGTGCTTTCCGTAAAATGCTTGCCAAGTATGATGTTAACCATAGAATTGCATCACCCTATCATCCTCAGTCTAGTGGTCAAGTTGAACTTAGCAATAGAGAAATAAAATTAATTTTGCAAAAGACTGTCAATAGGTCCCGGAAGAATTGGTCTAAGAAATTAGATGATGCACTTTGGGCTTATAGAACAGCATATAAAAATCCTATGGGTATGTCTCCTTATAAAATGCTTTATGGGAAAGCTTGTCATTTGCCTCTTGAGTTAGAACATAAAGCATATTGGACAATTAAAGAACTCAACTATGATTTCAAACTTGCCGGTGAAAAGAGGTTATTTGATATTAGCTCATTAGATGAATGGAGAACCCAAGCTTATGAAAATGCCAAGTTGTTTAAAGAAAAAGTTAAAAGATGGCATGATAAAAGAATCCAAAAGCGTGAGTTCAAAGTTGGAGAATATGTTCTTTTGTACAACTCTCATTTCAGATTCTTTGCAGGAAAACTCCTCTCCAAATGGGAAGGACCCTATGTAATCGAGGAGGTTTATCGGTCTGGAGCTATCAAAATAAATAATGCCGAAGGTACTAACCCGAAGGTTGTTAATGGGCAACGAATAAAACATTATATCTCAGGTACGCCCATTAATGTTAAAAGTAATATTATCCAAACTATGACATCGGAAGAACACATAAAAGAGTCCTTCCGGAACACTCCAGAATCGTGAAAAAGAGGAGGTACGTGATACGGTAAGTAAACGGACTCCGAAAAATCCGCAAAAATATTTTTTGTCAGTTTTGGAATATTTAGAAAATTAGGAAAATAATAAGCAACCAGGAAGGCACCCCTGGTGGGCAAAAGACACCAGGGCGCGCCTGGCTTGCCAGGCGCGCCCAGGTGGGTTGTGCCCACCTCGGGTACCTTCCGGACTCCGTTTTTCTACCGTTTGCTTGTTTCTCAAGATAAAAAAAATCTTTATATACTCCCCGAACCTATTGACCACCGTATCACGGAGAAATCTTCGGTTGCTCTTTTCTTGCTGTTTTCTGACAGATCTAAAAATATGTCATCTCAAGATTCCGAGGAAGAGTGCCCAGTTTCTTATCAGCCTTTAGATAAAAATATCTTCAAGGATACCTATCCCTATATATGGTTCTCCGATGAAGAAGATGAAGATGAACCAGTCCCTCCTCGTTTCAAGCACGAAAGCATGGAGGCGTTATGCAAGAGGATAATAAAGCTTGAGATGGAGAATGAAGAATTAAGGATAGATAATTTTTACCTTCGAAATAAGTTGGAGAAAAAGGATGCATCTACTACTTCATCACCACCACCTCCTTCTTCACCACCAAAAGAAGAGTATCGGGTATGGGCACTCCCCTTGGTTTCCGCCAAGCTTGGGGGAGGTGCCCCGGTATCGTATCACCTCCACTACCTTTTGCCTTTACTTTCCTTAGTTCGATCTTTTGCTTTAGATGAATAAAAGTTTAGTTCGATCCCTTCTTTTTGAGAGCTTGCTTAGTGATCTATCCTTGTAATCGTGTGCGAGATATAAAATAAAGTTTAGTTTGAGTTTTTGCTTTCTTTACTTTCTTGTTGCAATAAAAAGAAAATAAATAAATGAAAAGATCATATGCTAATCCTATGGTAGGTGATAACACCACATAAGGAAAAGTATAAGTAGAAAATTTTATTAGAGATTGACAAACATAGCATTAGTCAATGATGCAACTCATGAAAGATTTAATAAGGGAAGAGAAGATTCACATATAAATACACTATCATGGAAATCTTTTGTGATTGTGAGCCCCCATCAAAATATTATATGCCAAAATTGTTGACGTTGGACAAGGAAGACAACTTAATGATTTATGTTTGTTCATATTCACATAAAAGTTATATTGTCATAGATCCTTCAACATGTGGTGCTTGCCCCCCATCTTTGCTAGCCAAAAATTCCGCACTAAGTAGAGATACTACTTGCGCATCCAAAAACCCTTAAACCCAAATCTTATTTCCAAGAGTCCACCATACCTACATATGGATTGAGTAAGATCCTTCAAGTAAGTTGTCATCGGTGCAATAAGGCAATAAAAATTGCTTCTAAAAGTGTAAGATCATTTAGTGTAAGAGAAAATTGAGCGTTGTACGAACTTGTGATGGTGAAGAAATAAAAGCGACAGACTGCATAATAAAGGTTGCCATCACAAGGGGCAATATAACGTGACGTTCTCTTGCACTAAGGGGTTGAGCATACAAACAAATAAGCACATGGCAACCTCTGCTTCCCTCTGCGAAGGGCCTATCTTTTACTTTTATGTATTTATTTTCATGCAAGAGTCAAAGTTCTTCTCTCTTTTCCTTTTATTTTTCTCCTTTGGCAAGCATCATGTGGTGAGGAAAGATCTAGGCACATATGTCCAGTTGAATATGGGTAGTGTAACACCCCCGGTGGTTAGCAACAGTAATCACTTTTGATAATGGCATGTTAGCATGATCAACAGTGCATAATCATCATTAGCATCATATTGCATTTCAACTCCTAAGTCAAATTCAAATTTAAATGAAAGTGGAATATAAAAGTTGTCCAACATAGAAACTAAAATGTCAGATAAATAACAAATATTCCAGAGGCTATTCTAAAATTGAAACCAACATCATTGGAATTGGATAAGTGACTCGAACAACCTCAAACAGTGGATAAAGATAATATTTAATAACCATTTATTAAATCTGAAATAAATATGGAATTATATTTTGTCCAAACTAATTTTAGGTGTTAGGGAATAATGCACTGGTATTTATTGAACACTAGGTCTCATGTTTACAAAACTCAAATGGTGACCTACTATTACTAAACAGAGAAAAAAAATAAAGAAAAAGAAAAAGAAACAGAAGGAGAGAGCAAACACCCCCCCCCCCTCTCCCTGGGCCGAATGGCCCAGCTACCACAGGCCGGCCCGTCGCCTCCCACCGGCCCACCCGCTCGCCCCTGGCCTATAAGGCCCCGACCAAAACCCTAGCCCCACCGACACCCCACTCCCCCCCCCTTCCCCACTCGTTCGCCCCCCCCCCCCCGATCCAGAAACTGGATCGGGCCGACGCCGCGACGCCGCCCCGTCCTTTCCTCTTCCCCGACCAGCCGCCTAGCGCTCGGCGCCCCCCACCCCGTCGCCGCTCGACGCCGCCACCGGATCGCCCTCGCTGCCGTTCGCCGGTCGCACGCCACCTCATCCGGCACCGCCTCTCTCCCGCCGACGACTCGTCCCCGACGTGCCCTCGCTCGGGCCCGAGCCCAGCGCGCTCGCCCCGACGCGCCGACCGCGCCCCGTCTCCGCCTGTCTCCGACGCCGTCGCGGACCGCCGTCGCCTTGGACCTCGCCGCCTCGCCGGACTCCACCGACGCCGGCCTCCTCGTCGACCCGTCGTCTCCGGCCTCCACCGAGCCCCTCCTTGCGCTCGACGCCGACGCCCCGCCTCGAACGTCGCCGACCCCCCCCCCCACGAGCTCGAGCCCGCTGCCCTGTCCCTGCAAATCTCGGTGAGGCCCCAGGCCTCCCCCTCCCTGCCCCGTGCACGCGCACTCGCGCCGCCCCGCATCCACGCTCACCGCGCGCCTCGCCGGCACCGCGCCCGCCCGCACGCCGCACGCCGGCGCCGGCCCCCAGCGCTTCCTCCCCGCGGCCGCCTCTCCACCGGCCACGGCCGGCGCGCCCCGCTCCGGCCTCTGGCCCTCGCCACCACCCCCGGCCGGCCACCGCACCCTGGCCTCGGCCAGTGCGTGCGCGCGCGCCCACGCGTGCCTGGCCGCGCCCGCGCGCCCGCCCGCGCCCGTGTGGCCATTCGGGCCACAGACAGGTGGGGCCTATTGCCCCTGAGCCACTGACCGAACGGGCCCACGGCCCAGAAACGATTTTAAGAAAATAAAAATAAATAAAATAATTAATTAGTTAATTAGTTAGGTTAATTAACCCTAATCAGACTAATTTAATTAATTAATTAGTCTAGTTAATTGTTAATTAGTTAATTAACCTAATTAACCTAACAGCCTATGACAGGTGGGACCCACCCTGTCAGGTGGCTGCTGACGTCAGCATGATGTCATGCTGACGTCATCAATCACTGTTTCGGATAATGTTGAATTAAATAATTAATTAAATTTCAGAAATTAATAAAAACTTTAGAAAATCATATTAAATAAACCGTAACTCCGATGAAAATATTTTATACATGAAACTTGCTCAGAACGACGATACGAACCCGGATACGCCCTCTGTATTCCCGTCAGACGTCCGCAACTATAAGAACGTTGAACAATTAGACCGATTTCGATAAATGAATAGTGTCCAACTTTAATTAAATAAATCCAAATAAATTCCTAAATTAACTAAATCGTTTAGTTAGGCAGTAGAACACCCCGGCATATCATTTAGGCATGTCATACATATTGTTTGCATTATTGCCGTGAATTTATTGTTTCTCTCCCCCTCCTTCTCTCTCGATAGACGCCGAGACCGACGTCGCTGCTGTCGAGTACGACTACGCTACTGACGAGCAGCCCGTTGACGACCTCCCTCTCTTGCCAGAGCAACCAGGCAAGCCCCCCCCCTTGAGCATTCTAGATATCGCCCATTCTATTCTCCTGCTTGCATTAGATTTCGCTACTGTTAATGTATGCTCCTATTCTGATGCATAGCCTGCTGTTGTAACCTGTTCATTGCTACCTTACCTGCCTATGATAAACTGATTAGTATAGGTTGGTATGAACCATCTGTGATCCCACCACCTTACTTTGTCGCCCCTGCTTGTTCATCGACGACTCGATCAACGTGATCGTCGATCAGAGACAGACGCCTCACTTCACACCCCCCTTAGTTGTACGACTCTGCGTAGTAACTATCGAGTGCCGAGGGTGATACCTCGTAACGCACTCACGATGAATACTCTGCAGCATAGCTGTTCGGTCGTGGTCATCGAGGGTGATTCCTCCTTCTCCATGTCCGATACGACTCTGTCGTGCAACCCCTCAGTGTGAACCTCGAGGGTGATACCTCATACGTTCACCCTGATGATTATGACCACACGGTTACTTGACCTTTGTCACAGGCGGGTCCACCCTGGTGGGTACCCGCTGGGGATCTATGATTTCGGGTGTGCCGGAAGGGCACTCGAGTGTGACATTGTGGCGGAGCATCAGAGACTCTGATTGTCTCCGCTTGATACTAATTGAGCCTATTGGATTTGGGTGTGTGATCTGAGTGGGTCGACGTGCCCTATACGCACTGCCACCACGCGGGATAATGGTTATGGGGCCCTCTGCGATGTACGTTTCACCGAAAGCTTATCAGACGTCACGATTCACCGTGCGGGCTGATCGTCGGGATTGGGCTGGATACTTCACTGGCGAGTTCAGTGTCGCGCCTGCACCCCGGCCAGCCACGCAACGCGCAGGGTGCCCAGGGCGATGGCCCGAGACCCCTGGGTGCATAGGTTAGTCCGGCATGCTGACCTCTCTGCTGAGCCTAGGTAGAGCGCTGCTTCGTGTTGATCTTCCGAGGACGGGCATTACCCAGCAAGTATGTCCGGCCAGAGTTGATCGAGCGTGTTGGGTAACAGTAGTGCACCCCTGCAGGGATGAATCTTCTATCGATAGCCGGTCCTACGGTAAAGGACGCTCAGTTTGTGTATCCCGATCTACTACTTAAACTGGATACTTGTTACTTAATTGAAGCTTCGGGATTACTTTCTCGCTGGGAGTCGAGGAAGGATCTTTGAGCTGTACTTCAACATGTTTGCTAAATAAAATGTTATTCTACTCTCTTCTACTGCTGCAAGATGATGGCTTTGAGAAGATGTTTGAAGATGCTAGTCTTCGATAGGACTAGGCCTTTCTCTCTATTCTGGCATTCCTGCAGCCCAGTCCACATATACCGCCTTTTCTCCATTGATAATGTTGCATATGTAGTATAGATCCTTGCTTGCTGAGTACTTCGGATGAGTACTCACGGTTGCTTTATTTTCTCTTTTCCCCCATATACCCCACCTTGATGATACACCAGACGATGGAGTCCAGGAGCCAGACGCCACCACCGGAGCCTACTACCAGGCGGGTCCAGAGGGCACGTACTACTGGATCGAGCCAGCTGACCAGGAGTAGGATCGGAGGCTCCCAGGCAGGAGGCCAACGCCTTTCGATCTAGTGTCGCTGTTTGTGCTAGCCTTCTTAAGGCAGAACTTGTCTAACTATGTCTGTACCCAGATATTATTTGTATGACTGACTTATGTATTCGGATCTTCGGATCCCTGGTCTGTAATATTGTGGACCTCCGTTTATTTGTGTTTAGAGTTGTGTTGTGATATCTTCCCGTGAGTCCCTGGGCTTGATCGTACACGTTTGCGTGTATGACTAGTGTACGATTGAACCGGGGGCGTCACAGGTAGCATGAGTTATTATTGTTGACATCACCCTTGAGGTGAATACGTTGGGAGGCGAAACTATAAAGCCCTATCTTTCTATGTGTCCGGTTGAAATGTTTTGCTCATGTGTATGCGGTGAGTGTTAGCAATCATAGAAGACTATATGATGGTTGAGTATGTGGACTTGCCTAAAGGCTCCGATACGTGACCCTTCCTGAAAAGATGATGAATTGTAGTTGCAAAGTTGACTGAGAACATAGTTTGTTGGTTTCTAATAGAGTTTATGCTTTATACTTCGATAGTGTGATGAATTGTTACTTATTCATGAGAAGTCTATGATAAAAGTTTTATGTTAAAGTTTGTTGCTGTTACAATAATGCACATGATGCTTCTATGTCCGTATTTTGTTTTTATCGACACCTCTCTCTCTAAGCATGTGGACATGTTTTTCGATTTCGGTTTTCGCTTGAGGACAAGCGAGGTCTAAGCTTGGGGGAGTTGATATGTCCATTTTGCATCATGTTTTCCTACTGTTATTTATGATGTTTTTATGCATAATAATGCTTTTTGGAGTAATTCTAATGCCTTTTCTCTCATAATATGCAAGGTATACACAAAGAGGGAGAATTCCGGCAGCTGGAGATCTGGACCTAAAAAGGCTATGTCAGGCTACCTATTCTGCACAACTCCAAATGAGCTGAAACTTCACAGAGATTTTTTATGGAATAAATGAGGAATATTGGAGCCAATAAGTACCAGAGGGGGCCCACCAGGTGGGCACAACCCACCTGGGTGTGCCAGGGAGCCCAGGCGCGCCCTGGTGGGTTGTGCTCCCCTCGGCCCACCTCCGGTGCCCATCTTCTGGTATATAAGTCATTTTAACCTAGAAAAAAATCAGGAGAGGACTTTCGGGACGGAGTGCCGCCGTCTCGAGGCGGAACTTGGGCAGGAGCACTTTTGCCCTCCGGCGGAGCGATTCCGCCGGGGGAACTTCCCTCCCGGAGTGGGAAATCATCGTCATCATCATCACCAACAACTCTCCCATCTTGGGGAGGGTAATCTCCATCAACATCTTCAACAGCACCATCTCCTCTCAAACCCTAGTTCATCTCTTGTGTTCAATCTTTGTACCGGAACTATAGATTGGTGCTTGTGGGTGACTAGTAGTGTTGATTACATCTTGTAGTTGATTACTATATGGTTTACTTGTTGGAAGATTATATGTTCAGATCCAATATGCTATTTAATACCCCTATGATCTTGAGCATGATTATCATTTGTGAGTAGTTACTTTTGTTCTTGAGGTCACGAGAGAAATCATGTTGCAAGTAATCATGTGAACTTGATATGTGTTCGATATTTTGATAGTGTGTATGTTGTGATTCCCTTAGTGGTGTCATGTGAACGTCGACTACATGACACTTCACCATATTTTGGCCTAAGGGAATGCATTGTGGAGTAGTTATTAGATGATGGGTTGCGAGAGTGACAGAAGCTTAAACCCTAGTTTATGCGCTATTCCGTAAGGGACCGATTGGATCCAAAAGTTTAATGCTATGGTTAGAATTTATTCTTAATACTTTTCTCGTAGTTGCGGACGCTTGCGAGGGGGTTAATCATAAGTAGGAGGTTTGTTCAAGTAAGAACAACACCTAAGCACCGGTCCACCCACATATCAAATTATCAAAGTAGCAAACACAAATCGAACCAACATGATGAAAGTGACTAGATGAAATTTCCGTGTACCCTCAAGAACGCTTTGCTTATTATAAGAGACTGTTTTGGCCTGCCCTTTACCACAAAAGGATTGGGCTACCTTGCTGCACTTTTATTACTACTACCGTTACTTGCTCGTTACAAATTATCTTGCTATCAAACTACTCTGCTACTTACAATTTCAGTACTTGCAGACATTACCTTGCTGAAAACCACTTGTCATTTCCTTCTGCTCCTCATTGGGTTCGACACTCTTACTTACCGAAAAGTCTATAATTGATCCCATATACTTGTGGGTCATCAACGCATCAAGCATCCCCAAGCTTAATTGCTGCTCGTCCTCGAGTAGGTAAATGATAAAAACAGAATTTTTGATGTGGAATGCTACCTAACATATTTATCCATGTAATTTCTTTATTGTGGCATGAATGTTCAGATCTGTATGATTCAAAACAAAAGTTTAATATTGACATAAAAACAATAATACTTCAAGCATACTAACAAGATAATTATGTCTTCTCAAAATAACATGGCCAAAGAAAGCTTATCCCTACAAAATCATATAGTCTGGCTAGGCTCCATCTTCATCACACAAAGTATTTAAATCATGCACAATCCCGATGACAAGCCAAGCAATTGTTTCATACTTTTGATGTTCTCAAAATTTTCAACTTTCACGCAATACATGAGCGTGAGCCATGGACATAGCACTATAGGTGGAATAGAAGGTGGTTGTGGAGAAGACAAAAAGAAGGAGATAGTCTCACATCAACTAGGCGTATTAACGGGCTATGGAGATGCCCATCAATAGATATCAATGTGAGTGAGTAGGGATTGCCATGCAACGGATGCACTAGAGCTATAAGTTTATGAAAGCTCAAAAAAGAAACTAAGTGGGTGTGCATCCAACTCGCTTGCTCATGAAGACCTAGGGCAATTTGAGAAAGCCCATCATTGGAATATACAAGCCAAGTTCTATAATGAAAATTCCCACTAGTTCATAATAAACGGAACGGTGGAAAGTTGCATGGCAATATATCTCGGAATGGCTATGGAAATGCCATAATAGGTAGGTATGGTGGCTGTTTTGAGGAAGGTATATGGTGGGTGTATGGTACCGGCGAAAGTTGCGCGACACTAGAGAGGCTAGCAATGGTGGAAGGGTGAGAGTGTGTATAATCCATGGACTCAACATTAGTCATAAAGAACTCACATACTTATTGCAAAAATCTATTAGTTATCGAAACAAAGTACTACGCGCATGCTCCTAGGGGGATAGATTGGTAGGAAAAGACCATCACTCGTCCCTGACCGCCACTCATAAGGAAGACAATCAATAAATAAATCATGCTCCGACTTCATCACATAACGGTTCACCATACGTGCATGCTACGGGAATCACAAACATTAACACAAGTATTTCTCAAATCCACAATTACTCACTAGCATGACTCTAATATCACCATATTTATATATCAAAACAATCATAAGGAATCAAACTTCTCATAGTATTCAATGCACTTTATATGAAAGTTTTTATTATATCCCTCTTGGATGCCTATCATATTAGGACTAAATTTATAACCAAAGCAAATTACCATGCTGTTTAAAGACTCTCAAAATAATATAGGTGAAGCATGAGAGTTCAATAATTTCTATAAAATAAAATCACCGCTGTGCTCTAAAAAGATATAAGTGAAGCACTAGAGCAAAATTGCCTAGCTCAAAAGATATAAGTGAAGCATATGGAGTATTCTAATAAATCATGATTCATGCATGTCCCTCTCAAAAGGTGTGTACAGCAAGGATGATTGTGACAAACTAAAAAGCAAAGACTCAAATCATACAAGACGCTCCAAGCAAAACACATATCATGTGGTGAATAAAAATATAGCCTCAAGTAAAGTTACCGATAGACGAAGACGAAAGAGGGGATGCCTTCCGGGGCATCCCCAAGCTTAGGATCTTGGTTGTCCTTGAATATTACCTTGGGGTGCCTTGGTAATCCCCAATCTTAGGCACTTTCCACTCCTTATTCCATAGTCCATCAAATCCTTACCCAAAACTTGAAAACTTCACAACACAAAACTCAACAGAAAATCTCATAAGCTCCGTTAGTATAAGAAAATAAATCACCACTTTGGTACTGTTGTGAACTCATTCTTTATTTATATTGGTGTAATATCTACTGTATTCCAACTTTTCCATGGTTCATACCCCCCGATACTACCCATAGATTCATCAAAATAAGCAAACAACACAAAGAAAACAGAATCTGTCAAAAACAGAACAGTCTGCGAAGATCCGAATTGTTCTAATACTTATGTAACTCAAAAAATTCTGAAACATTAGGAAAACAGATAAAATTTGTATATCAGTATCTTATAAAACATTCAGGGTTTTTCAACGCTCTAGTGAATTATTAAAATTCTGATACTGTACGCAAAAGCTTCTGTTTTTCAGCAAGATCAAATCAACTATTACCATAAGCCATCCCAAAGGTTTTACTTGGCACAAACACTAATTAAAACATAAAACCACATCTAACCAGAGGCTATATGAATTATTTATTTCAAAACAGAACCAAAAAGCAAAGAACAAAAATAAAATTGGGTTGCCTCCCAACAAGCGCTATTGTTTAATGCCCTTAGCTAGGCATAAAAACACGAATAGATCTAGGTGTTATCATCTTTGGTATGCAATCCATAAGTGGCTATCATAATAGATTCATAAGGCAATTTAATTTTCTTTCTTGGAAAGTTTTCCATGCCCTTACTTAACAGAAATTGAAATCTAATGTTTCCTTCTTTCATATCAATAATTGCTCCAATCGTTCTAAGGAAAGGTCTACCAAGAATAATAGGACATGTAGGATTGCAATCTATATCAAGAACAATGAAATCTACGGGCACATAATTCCTATTTGCAACAATAAGAACATCATTTATCCTTCCCATAGGTTTCTTAATGGTGGAATCCGCGAGATGCAAATTTAAAGAACAATCATCAAATTCACGAAAACCTAACACATCGCATAAAGTTTTTGGAATCGTGGAAACACTAGCACCCAAATCACACAAAGCATGGCATTCATAATCTTTAATCTTAATCTTGATAGTAGGTTCCCACTCATCATAAAGTTTTCTAGGGATAGAAACTTCCAATTCAAGCTTTTCTTCAAAAGATTGCATCATAGCATCAACGATATGTTTAGTAAAAGCTTTGTTTTGTTTATAAGCATGAGGAGAATTCAACACGGATTGCAACAAGGAAATACAATCTATTAAAGAACAATTATCATAATTAAATTCCTTGAAATCCAAAAGAGTGGGTTCATTGCTACTTAAAGTTTTGACCTCTCCAATCCCACTTTTATCAATTTTTGCATCAAGATCTAAAAACTCCGAATCATTTGGACGCCTTTTAACTAAAGTTGACTCATCTCCAGTCCCATCTTTATCAAAATTTATATTGGAAAACAAATATTCAATAGGAGTCACATCAATCACTTTAAGATCTTCATCATTATTTTCGCAAAAACTAGAAGAACATGTTTTTACAAACCAATCTTTTTTAGCACGCATCTTAGCGGTTCTTTCTTTGCACTCATCAATGTAAATTCTCATAGCTTTGAGAGACTCATTGATATCATGCTTGGGTGGAATAGATCTAAGTTTCAAAGAGTCAACATCAAGAGAAATTCTATCCACGTTCCTAGCCAAATCATCAATCTTAAGCAATTTTTCTTCAATCAAAGCATTGAAATTCTTTTTGCGAACTCATAAATTCTTTAACACTATTCTCAAATTCAGAGGGCATCTTATTATAATTTCCATAAGAATTGTTGTAGGAATTACCATAATTATTATAGGAATTACTAGGAAACGGCCTAGGATTAAAATTACCTCTATACGCGTTATTACCAAAATTGTTCCTACCAACAAAATTCACATCCAAAGATTCATTATTATTTTCAATCAAGGTAGACAAAGGCATATCATTAGGATCCAAAGAAGCACTCTTGCTAGCAAATAATTTCATAAGTTCATCCATCTTTCCACTCAAAACATTAATCTCTTCAATTGCATGCACTTTTTTACTAGTGGAAGATCTTTCGGTATGCCATTGAGAATAATTAACCATAATATTATCTAGAAGTTTAGTAGCTTCTCCTAGAGTAATTTCCATAAAAGTGCCTCCCGCGGTCGAATCTAAAAGATTTCTAGAAGCAAAATTCAATCCGGCATAATTTTTTTGTATAATCATCCACAAATTCAAACCATGAGTAGGGCAATTTCGTATCATCAATTTCATTCTCTCCCAAGATTGTGCAACATGCTCATGATCAAGTTGCTTAAAATTCATAATATCGTTCCTAAGGGAGATGATCTTAGCGGGAGGAAAATATTTGGAAATAAAAGCATCTTTACACTTATTCCATGACTCAATACTATTTTTAGGTAAAGATGAAAACCAAGTTTTAGCACGATCTCGAAGTGAGAACGGAAATAGCTTCAATTTAACAATATCATTATCCACATATTTTTAATTTTGCATATCACACAAATCAACGAAATTGTTTAGATGGGATGCGGCATCTTCACTAGGAAGGCCAGAAAATTGATCTTTCATAACAAGATTCAGCAAAGCGGCATTAATTTCACAAGATTCCGCATTAGTAGCGGGAGCAATCGGAGTACTAATAAAATCATTGTTATTGGTGTTGGAAAAATCACACAATTTGGTATTCTCTTGAGCCATCGTGATAAAGCAAACAATCCAACACACGAGCACACAAAAAGCAAACGAAGAAGATGAACAGAAGAGGGGCAAAGAAAAAGGCAAAGAGAGGGGCGAAGAAAAAGGCAAATCTTTTCGAAAATCATTTTAGAAGTGGGGGAGAGGAAAACGAGAGGCGAATGGCCAATAATGTAATGCGAGAGATGAGAGTTTATGAAGGGTACTTGGTATGGCTTGACTTGGCGTAGATCTCCTCGGCAACGGCGCCAGAAATTCTTCCTGCTACTTCTTGAGCTGGCGTTGGTTTTTCCCTTGAAGAGGAAAGGGTGATGCAGCAAAGTAGAGATAAGTATTTCCCTTAGTTTGAGAACCAAGGTATCAATCCAGTAGGACACAACGCACAAATCACCTAATACCTGCACAAACAATCAAACAACTTGCACCCAACGCGATAAAGGGGTTGTCAATCCCTTCACGGTTATTTGCAAAAGCGAGATTTGATAGAGATAGGTAAAACTAAACAAAAGATAAAGTAAATATTTTTGGGTTTTTTGGTTTATAGATCTGAAAATAAAAGATTGCAAAATAGTAGATCGGAAAGTAATATGATGGAAAATAGACCCGGGGGCCATAGGTTTCACTAGAGGCTTCTCTCAAGATAGAAAATATTATGGTGGGTGAACAAATTACTGCCGAGCAATTGATAGAAAAGCGCAAAGTTATGACGATATCTAAGGCAATGATCATGAATATAGGAATCATGTCTGTGTCAAGTAGACCAAAACGATTCTGCATCTACTACTATTACTCCACACATCGACCGCTATCCAGCATGCATCTAGAGTATTAAGTTCATAAAGAACGGAGTAACGCATTAAGCAAGATGACATGATGTAGAGGAATTAACTCAAGCAATATGATGAAAACCCCATCTTTTTATCCTCGATGGCAACAATACAATACGTGCCTTGCTGCCCCTACTATCACTGGGAAAGGACACCGCAAGATTGAACCCAAAGCTAAGCACTTCTCCCATTGCAAGAAAAACCAATCTAGTTGGCCAAACCAAACCAATAGTTTGAAGAGAATTACAAATATATCAAATCATGCATATAAGAATTCAGAGAAGATTCAAATAATATTCATAGATAAGCTGATCATAAATCCACAATTCATCGGATCTCGGCAAACACACCGCAAAAAAAAGTATTACATCAAATAGATCTCCAAGAACATCGAGGAGAACATGGTATTGAGAATCAAAGAGAGAGAAGAAGCCATCTAGCTACTAGCTATGGACCCGTAGGTCTGAGGTAAACTACTCACGCTTCATCGGAAGGGCAATGGTGTTGATGTAGAAGCCCTCCATGATCGAATCCCCCTCCGGCAGGACGCCGGAAAAGGCCCCTAGATGGGATCTCACGGGTACAGAAGGTTGCGGCGGTGGAAAAGTATTTTCATGGATGCCTCTGGTGGTTTGGGCATATAAGAGTATATATAGGCAAAAGAATTAGGTCAGGAGGTGCACGAGGGGCCCACAAGGGTGGGGGGCACGCCCTACCCCCCTGGGCCGCCCTCCGTCCTTGTGGCCACCTCGAGGCTCCTCTGACTTCATCTCCAAGTCTCCTGGTTTCCTTCTGGTCCAAGAAAGATCATCGCGAAAGTTTTATTCCGTTTGGACTCCGTTTGGTATTCCTTTTCTGCGAAACTCAAAAACAAGGAAAAAACAGAAACTGGCACTGGGCTCTAGGTTAATAGGTTGGTCCCAAAAATAATATAAAATAGCATATTAATGCATATAAAACATCCAAAACAGATAATATAATAGCATGGAACAATAAAAAATTATAGATACGTTGGAGACGTATGATACGTCCATTTTGCATCATGTTTTCCTACTGTTATTTATGATGTTTTTATGCATAATAATGATTTTTGGAGTAATTGTAATGCCTTTTCTCTCATAATATGCAAGGTATACACAAAGAGGGAGAATTCCGGCAGCTGGAAATCTGGACCTGAAAAGGCTATGTCAGGCTACCTATTCTGCACAACTCCAAATGAGCTGAAACTTCACGGAGATTTTTTATGGAATAAATGAGGAATATTGGAGCCAATAAGTACCAGAGGGGGCCCACCAGGTGGGCACAACCCACCTGGGCGCGCCAGGGAGCCCAGGTGCGCCCTGGTGGGTTGTGCTCCCCTCAGCCCACCTCCGGTGCCCATCTTCTGGTATATAAGTCATTTTGACCTAGAAAAAATCAGGAGAGGACTTTCGGGACGGAGCACCGCCGTCTCAAGGCGGAACTTGGGCAGGAGCACTTTTGCCCTCTGGCGGAGAGATTCCGCCGGGGGAACTTCCCTCCTGGAGGGGGAAATCATCGTCATCATCATCACCAACAACTCTCCCATCTTGGGTAGGGTAATCTCCATCAACATCTTCAACAGCACCATCTCCTCTCAAACCCTAGTTCATCTCTTGTATTCAATCTTTGTACCGGAACTATAGATTGGTGCTTGTGGGTGACTAGTAGTGTTGATTACATCTTGTAGTTGATTACTATATGGTTTATTTGGTGGAAGATTATATGTTCAGATCCAATATGCTATTTAATACCCCTCTGATCTTGAGCATGATATCATTTGTGAGTAGTTACTTTTGTTCTTGAGGTCACGGGAGAAATCATGTTGCAAGTAATCATGTGAACTTGATATGTGTTCGATATTTTGATAGTGTGTATGTTGTGATTCCCTTAGTGGTGTCATGTGAACGTCGAGTACATGACACTTAACCATATTTGGGCCTAAGGGAATGCATTGTGAAGTAGTTATTAGATGATGGGTTGCGAGAGTGACACAAGCTTAAACCCTAGTTTATGCGCTATTCCGTAAGGGACCGATTGGATCCAAAAGTTTAATGCTATGGTTAGAATTTATTCTTAATACTTTTCTCATAGTTGCGGATGCTTGCGAGGGGGTTAATCATAAGTAGGAGGTTTGGTCAAGTAAGAACAACACCTAAGCACCGGTCCACCCACATATGTAATTATCAAAGTAGCGAACACAAATCGAACCAACATGATGAAAGTGACTAGATGAAATTCCCGTGTACCCTCAAGAATGCTTTGCTTATTATAAGAGACCGTTTTGGCCTGTCCTTTGCCTCAAAAGGATTGGACTACCTTGCTGCACTTTTATTACTACTACCGTTACTTGCTCGTTACAAATTATCTTGCTATCAAACTACTCTGCTACTTACAATTTCAGTACTTGCAGACATTACCTTGCTGAAAACCACTTGTCATTTTCTTCTGCTCCTCGTTGGGTTCGACACTCTTACTTATCAAAAAGGCTACAATTGATCCCATATACTTGTGGGTCATCAAGGCTATTTTCTGGCGCCGTTGCCGGGGAGTGAAGCGCTCTTGGTAAGTGGAAATTGGTAAGGAAAAATTATTACTACGTGCTGAAATTTATTGTCACTTGTTACTATGGAAAACAATCCTTTGAGGGGTTTGTTCAGGGTATCTTCACCTCGACCGGAACTACAATTAATTACCCCTCAACCTACTGCACCTACTAAAAATATTGAATATGAAATTCCTTCGGGTATGATAGAACAACTGCTAGCTAATCCTTATGCAGGAGATGGAACCGAACATCCTGATATGCACTTGATATATGTGGAAGAAATTTGTGGATTGTTTAAGCTTGCAGGTTTACCCGGAGATGAAGTTGAGAAGAAGGTTTTCCCTTTATCTTTTAAGGGAAAGGCTTGGCATGGTATAGGCTATGCGATGATATTGGATCTTGGAATTGGAATCAATTGAAATTGGAGTTTCACCAAAAAAATTATCCTATGCATATAGTTCATCGTGATCCGAATTATATATATAATTTTTGTCCTCGTGAAGGAGAAAGTATCACTCTAGCTTGGGGGAGGATTAAGTCAATGTTATATTCATGCCCCAATCATGAGCTATCAAGAGAAATCATTATTCAGAATTTTTATGCTCGGCTTTCTCGTGATGATCAATCCATGCTTGATACTTCTTGTACTGGTTCCTTTATGAAGAAGACCATTGAATTCAGGTGGGATCTTTTGGAAAGAATTAAACGCAACTCTGAAGATTGGGAACTCGACGAAGGTAAAGAGTTAGGTATTAAGCTTAAGTATGATTGTGTTAAATCTTTTATGGTACCGATGCTTTTCAAAAGTTTAGCACTAAATATGGACTTGACTCTGAGATAGTAGCCTCCTTCTGTGAATCATTTGCTACTCATGTTGATCTCCCTAAGGAGAAGTGGTTTAAATATCACCCACCTATTAAAAGGGAAGTTAAAGAACAGGTATCAGCTAAAGAGGAAACTATTGTTTATAATGTTGATCTAGTTATTCCTACTGCTTATATTGAGAAACCACCTTTCCCTGTTAGGATAAAGGAACATGCTAAAGTTTCAACTGTGGTCAACAAGAGTTATATTAGAATACCTAAACCTGATGAACAAATTAAAGTAGAACCTAGTGTTGCTATGGTTAAAGATCTCCTGGAAGAAAATATAGATGGGCATGTTATCTACTTCTGTAATGAAGCTACTAGAATTGTCAAACCTGATAAAACAGCTAATCATAGACCCGTTGTTGGTATGCCCGTTGTCTCAGTTAAAATAGGAGATCACTGTTATCATGGTTTATGTGACATAGGTGCTAGCGTGAGTGCTATTCCCTTTACCTTATATCAAGAAATTATGAATGACCTAGCACCCGCAGAGATAGAAGACATAGATGTTACTATTAAGCTTGCTAATAGAGATACCATATCACCAATCGGGATTGTTAGAGATGTTGAAGTCTTGTGTGGGAAAATAAAATATCGTACTGATTTTCTTGTTCTTGGTTCCCCGCAAGATGATTTTTGTCCCATTATCTTTGGTAGACCCTTCTTGAACACCGTTAATGCTAGAATAGATTGTAAGAAACAAACTGTAGGTGTCAGCTTTGGTGATAAGTCTCATGAGTTTAACTTTTCCAAGTTTAGTAGAAAATCTCATAAAAAAGAATTGCCTAGTAAGGATGAAATAATTGGTCTTGTTTCTATTGCTGTGCCTCCTACTGATCCTTTAGAACAATATCTGCTAGACCATGAAAATGATTTACATATGCATGAAAGAAATGAAATAGATGATAGTTTCTTTGAACAACGTCCCCTGCTTAAACACAATTTGCCTATTGAAACTCTAGAAGGTTCTCCTCCACCTAAAGGTGATCCTGTGTTTGAATTAAAACAATTGCCAGACACTTTGAAATATGCTTATCTTGATGAGAAAAAGATATATCCTGTTATTATTAGTGCTAACCTTTCAGAACATGAAGAAGAAAGACTATTGAAAGTTCTAAGGAAGCACCGGGCTGCTATTGGATATACTCTTGATGATCTTAAGGGCATTAGTCCCACTCTATGTCAGCACAAAATTAATATGGAACCTGATGCTAAACCCGTTGTTGACCGACTGCATGTGGCCAAACATGTATGTATGAAAGGGTTGTGTAATGTTTTAAATAACGAATTCACGACTCTGATGTGGAACCTGCCTCACAAAACGGCCAACCCACACAGTGGCTCGTGACTCGTAGTGTACTGCCAGACCCAGCCCCCCCCCCCCCCCAGATGCACACACACCGCGCATCCACCGCAACTACGATGCATGTTAAATTTTCCCACGGTGAACATATGTTACCAAAGGAGGGACGTTTTAATTTTGAAAAAAAAAACCCACAGATCATTAAGACCTTTTAGTACATTGATTGATTTTCTAGGGGTATAATGTGCAAAAATCAAATTTAAGCTACATGCACACGTGACAGTGCACCTAAATGGATTGGAAAAGCACATGTGTCTTGCTGGGTGCATATGTTTACTCCCCGTGCAAGAAGTTTCAAACATTGAGAATCTTGATTTTTAAAATCTACTACATCCAGAACTTATTTGAAATTCATGAAACTTATCGTGTTGTCATATGGACACCAATACATAGTGGCATTGTACATTTTTTTGTCAAATTAGAGACAAGTTTTGATGTAATCTTTATCTTCTTACAAACGGGATATTATTAATAATTGGGAACCAACATCGCAAATGGACTATTTATTCGAACCATGGGCGTTAGACCACCAATGGATACGTGTCGTGCTTCGGTTCAACAATAAAGCGGCAGCATTAATCATCAAAATAGAAAAACAATATACGTGCCGCCACACAATCCTGTGTGCCGTGCGAGCAGGCGTGAGTTGACGGGACAATTGAGCAGTCTGCCGTGCAGGCAGACCGGGAGGCGTGCGTGTAGGTGTGTGAATTGACGGGAGGCATGCTCGCTGCGCAGTGTCATCGGGAGGCATGCGAGTAGCTGTGTGAAATGATGGTAGGCATGCCAGCAGTCCAGTCCGCAGGCTCACCGGGAGGCAAGCCAGCGGTTTGAACGCCGCCCGCCCCTCTCCCACTACTCCATATTAATGGCACGCCTGAGCGGCCGCACCCCCCATCCTCGCCACACACACAATCCTCTCTCTCTGCTTGCATCCGCGACGCCGCTCTCAGTCCTCAAAGTTGTCAGTGTATGAGGATGCCGCCGAAGCGCCCCATCGGAGGGAGTGGCGACGCCAGGGCTGCTGAAGCACCGGAGCACGACGTGGAGATGGAGACAGAGGTTGCCGTCACCGTCGGCGAGGTATCGCTGCACCCTGACGTCGTCGACGACGTCATGCTTCCACAACCAGAGCCGGAGGTCCACACCGACTCCGGTGATGACTCCGGCGACGACTCTGACGACCACTCCGGCGACGACTCCAACGATGACGGACAACCGGTTAGTCATCTATACCATTTATGTGTCAAATACATCCTAGGGTTTCTCTGCTTACTCCTGCCTCCCCCTTTTTGGAATAGAAATCCTATGGTTATGTTCTCTCAATCCATGAAATCTGAGTAAGTTTCGTTTGATCCGTGTAGTGTATTGATTGTTTGAATGGTACTAGTGATAAGTGATTAGTTGTTTCATCTGTGCAAATGATTTCTGCTAATAATCCGACTAGTGTTAGTGTTCGTGCTAATAATTCCTAGCCAGGTCTTGACAATTGATTTTGAATAACCTACATATATGTTTGTGCCATTATTTTCTTCAAGATAGGTCTGTACATAGATGATTGTGCTTAAAAATCGAACCATAATCTCTGGATATGTATAAAAAAATAGCCATAAATTCCTAATCCTACTTTACGGCATGTAAACATTGATTTGATGCCAAATTTTGGCAACTGCCAAATGTTCGCTAGAGATTAGTTTGTATTCCAAATTTGATGCCACATTTTTTTTACTATATGTATAGGTGCTATCTGACGATGTCGACAGCGAGGATGAAGATGGCCAGAGGAGGTACAAGAGGCAAATCCTCAGGGAGCTTTATGCGGGAATGCATTGCTACTTCTTGAGCTGGCGTTGGTTTTTCCCTTGAAGAGGAAAGGGTGATGCAGCAAAGTAGAGATAAGTATTTCCCTTAGTTTGAGAACCAAGGTATCAATCCAGTAGGACACAACGCACAAATCACCTAATACCTGCACAAACAATCAAACAACTTGCACCCAACGCGATAAAGGGGTTGTCAATCCCTTCACGGTTATTTGCAAAAGCGAGATTTGATAGAGATAGGTAAAACTAAACAAAAGATAAAGTAAATATTTTTGGGTTTTTTGGTTTATAGATCTGAAAATAAAAGATTGCAAAATAGTAGATCGGAAAGTAATATGATGGAAAATAGACCCGGGGGCCATAGGTTTCACTAGAGGCTTCTCTCAAGATAGAAAATATTATGGTGGGTGAACAAATTACTGCCGAGCAATTGATAGAAAAGCGCAAAGTTATGACGATATCTAAGGCAATGATCATGAATATAGGAATCATGTCTGTGTCAAGTAGACCAAAACGATTCTGCATCTACTACTATTACTCCACACATCGACCGCTATCCAGCATGCATCTAGAGTATTAAGTTCATAAAGAACGGAGTAACGCATTAAGCAAGATGACATGATGTAGAGGAATTAACTCAAGCAATATGATGAAAACCCCATCTTTTTATCCTCGATGGCAACAATACAATACGTGCCTTGCTGCCCCTACTATCACTGGGAAAGGACACCGCAAGATTGAACCCAAAGCTAAGCACTTCTCCCATTGCAAGAAAAACCAATCTAGTTGGCCAAACCAAACCAATAGTTTGAAGAGAATTACAAATATATCAAATCATGCATATAAGAATTCAGAGAAGATTCAAATAATATTCATAGATAAGCTGATCATAAATCCACAATTCATTGGATCTCGGCAAACACACTGCAAAAAAAAAGTATTACATCAAATAGATCTCCAAGAACATCGAGGAGAACATGGTATTGAGAATCAAAGAGAGAGAAGAAGCCATCTAGCTACTAGCTATGGACCCATAGGTCTGAGGTAAACTACTCACGCTTCATCGAAAGGGCAATGGTGTTGATGTAGAAGCCCTCCATGATCGAATCCCCCTCCGGCAGGACGCCGGAAAAGGCCCCTAGATGGGATCTCACGGGTACAGAAGGTTGCGGCGGTGGAAAAGTATTTTCGTGGATGCCTCTGGTGGTTTGGGCATATAAGAGTATATATAGGCGAAAGAATTAGGTCAGGAGGTGCACGAGGGGCCCACAAGGGTGGGGGGCGCGCCCTACCCCCCTGGGCGTGCCCTCCGTCCTTGTGGCCGCCTCGAGGCTCCTCCAACATCATCTCCAAGTCTCCTGGTTTCCTTCTGGTCCAAGAAAGATCATCGCGAAAGTTTTATTCCGTTTGGACTCCGTTTGGTATTCCTTTTCTGCGAAACTCAAAAACAAGGAAAAAACAGAAACTGGCACTGGGCTCTAGGTTAATAGGTTAGTCCCAAAAATAATATAAGATAGCATATTAATGCATATAAAACATTCAAAACAGATAATATAATAGCATGGAACAATAAAAAATTATAGATACGTTGGAGACATATCATGCATAACAGGCATATTAGGACCTGGGACGGCGGCTTTGGATGCCCATTTTGCCACCAAAAGCTTCGTCACGTGTATCAAAGTGTTCTGGCGCATGCAAGAGGATGAGCCGTTGGCTCCTTCAAGCAGAAGTATTCTCGCAGGGTGGCGCATGCCGCGTACACCAAGTACCTGGAGAAGATTCAGGATCGTGCCGGCAGATGAGATGAGATGTGGGATCGAACTATGTATGGCTATGTAGTCTCTTAATGATAGTTGAACTATGTACTTATGGTTGAACTATGCTTCTGTATGCTTATTATCTATGTCTGAGTATGTTTAATCTATGTTTACTTATGTCTAAATGTGGGATATGGATGCAATTAGTTCGGTTGATGGAATCTACCTCTGTCCTGGTTTATTGGTCCCCTTTGTAATTTGTGTTAAATTTTGACCAAAGATTTAACTGACAAAATGTTAGTGCAGGTCAGCAAAAAAATTATCATTGGATGCGTATTTGAACATAGTGTTCAATGATATAATTTTTGGTGACATGCTTAAACATTTGTTAGTTAAACCTTTGGTCAAAATTTGGCACAAATTACAAAGGGGACCAATAAACCAGGACGGAGGTAGTACGTCAATCACACATGGTTCCCAAAATTGGAACCGTGTGCAATGACTTTCATTTTCCCTGTTACGTCAATCACACATGATTGGCTCTAGCAAACCGTTGCCTCTGAAACTCTTTGTGGGACAGAAAACCCTCACCACCCAATTCAAAAAAGAAAAAAGAAAACCCTCACCATGTCCACGTCACAAAAACCCTCACCCCGCCCGCCACCCCCTCTGGACCCCATTCACACCTGCACAAGCTCCTCCGCGTCTATGCATGGCACCGCCTATCGCCGCAGCAACCACTTAGCTCGACGCTCGTCACCGCGGCCAGGCTGCCGGCAAACCCCACCGCATTTCGCCACTTCCGCTTGCCGCCGCCTATCACCATCGACTTTCTTGACACTGCTCGCCGTCGACCCAGCTCCGCCCAGTTGGGGAATCCGCCGTATTGAGGGTTTTTTCTCATGGACAACAAGGTAACTAATTTAATGAGATATTATCTCATCTCTTATCCCGGTTCATCTGCCTCCTTTAATCACCTAGCCGAAATCGCCCTGAATTCATTTTTATTCGAGCTGATTTGAGGATTTTCTTTCATTCATAGAGTGTTCAGTGCACTGACACATCAAGACTTTGCGGCCTCGGCCAGACATCCATGGAGTTCCATCTCACCGTACCAGATGACTTGAGGGGGCGCGCGGTATGTTCAATCTCACCCTAAATCGGTTGGCATGGCCTACTTTCCTGAACATATACTATATATTGCTGCATTTGGATAAAAGTGCCACATGCAGCATATATGTCAAAGGGGATTTTTTCCCTCTTCTTTCTATATTAGGCAAATTAATGATGTATTGTTCTTTTGATTACTCTCATATTTCTATGACATCATGGTTACCCTATCTGTTTAATTATAGATTTTTGTCCTTTGATTTCAACTGCTGTACAGTTCTTTCAATTTCGCCCATATTTGCATGTTACCATATTCTTTAACAATCCTACCATTTTCTGCAGCGCGTCCCTTGCTATGCAACAGAATTTGTTGTACACAATCTTTCCCTTTACATAAATCAAGACTGTAGGGATGTCATACTGAACACAAACCATGGATTTACAATCGTTGCTTCTGTAAGACTTGATGAATGTGGTCACTCCTATTTTGCCAAGGGCCTTTGGACAGAATTTTCTAAGTTTTATGTACTGAAAGCTAGCACTAAAATTGCACTGCACATAAAAGAGCCTGGTCATGAGATATATGCTAACTTCCCCGACGATATCATCCGTCCAGACTTTGTTCGAAGTAAGTGTTTTTTTCAAGTATCCGCATGTTGACTTACCCAACAATATCAAAGGAATTGTGTAGTATTTAAGCAACCAATTGTTATTCCATTTTCTTACTCTATTCCTACCTACTAACTTCTAGTTACCAATACACTTTTCTATTGCCTTGTTTTAACTAAATATTCCCTGTACTCCCACTTCTATCAGAAAGTGCCGCTGATGAGGAGACTCCGGAGGTGGAGAACGGGGCTGCCAACAAGCGGAGGCGGGTCGAGCAAGAACCGCAAGCGACTCCAGCAGGTCTAGACTTCATCAGCAACCTCCCCGATGATATGTTGACAGTCATCATCTCCCTCCTCCCAATCAAATATGGGGCGCGGACAACCGTCCTTTCCCGGCAGTGGCGCCCCCTATGGAACTCCACCCCTCTCGACCTCATCGACACCCACGAGCTCTTCCATGGCTATCGCAAAAGCTTGGATGCGTTCTCCCAGATCCTCGGCAGTTACCCTGGCCCAACCAGAGGCCTTAGCATGGGCAAGTTCCGTTCCAACGGCAAGGACCGAGCCAAGCTTGACGACTGGTTTTGATCTGCCGCCCTAGATCAGCTCGAGGAGCTCACTTTTGATGATGGGCATATGCGCTCGCTGCCAACGTCCGCGCTCCGCCTCGCGCCCACGCTGCGCGTCGCCAAGTTCAGGAACTGCCATCCCCCCTTAATGACGCGCCCGCTCTTATTCTACCATGACTGAAGCACCTCGAGCTCATCGTCGTCTACCTCCCAAACGGTGACATGGAGCGCCTGCTCCGTGGCTGTACTACACTTGAGTACCTTCATCTTCAGGCGATCAATGGGTTGAGTAGCTTCCACATCACCTCCATGACTCTCCGGACTATTTATGTGTGTTGCTAGTGCTGCAAGAAGACATCACAAGATGTGTACCACGGTATGGTCATTGAGGACACACCTTCACTTGAGAGATTACTTGTAGTTGATCAAGAAGGTCCAACATGAATCAATGTCATTTCTGAGCCAAAATTGACACTGGTGGGCTACTCGTTTGACAAATACTCCAAACTTGTTATTGGATACACACCCGTTCAGGTACAACAGCCGCCTTCTACCTCTCCTTCTAGAAATTAACATTATTTCTAATTTTGAAGATGTATGTTTGTCTGTCATCCAAAAAATGATTCCGACAAGCTTGACCCCGAAACTGCGCACAGTGAAGGTCTTGGCACTAGAATCTATTGGCCCCAACCTGGACCAAGTTGTCAGTTTCCTGAGACGCTTTCCGTGCCTGGAGAAGCTATATATCGAGGTGATGTTCCTTTCCTGTTAAATGTTAATCATATGGGAGTTCAATTTGTGACACCTTTTTCCAAGTTTACAATGACAATGTACTACGATTTCTGAAGGATTTTTGGAGGATTTCAGTACATACATGTTTCCCCCCCATATTGGTTGCTTGATCCATATGGTTACAATCCATAAGCATTTCTCTTTTGGATTCATCTGTACTAGTTTTCTTAGGGAACTTTTCATCCACTCCAAGCTCTTGTGAAGAAGGCTAAGTTTTTCTAGATTGTAATCAAATGCCCATGTTAATCATGTCGGATCGAAGATGGCACGTTAGTGCATTTTACAAATCCTGCAAACCAAATAGGCCTGTAGTAGTGTTCAAAACTGCATGTAGGCACTAACACATTTTCTTCTTTTGCAGATAAGATTAGGTGCACTAACTGCATGTAGGTGGTGGATAATGTGATACAATATAACAATCACATCGAATGCCTAGATCTGCATCTCTCAGAGTTTACTTTGAACTCCTACCGAGGGACCTTACCGGAGATTATATTCGCCAGGTTCTTTGTTGTCAGAGCAAGGGTGCTGAAGGTAATGAGGTTTGCCCTACATTTATCTCGCAAAAATGAATGGTTTGTTGATCAGCGCCGGCAGCTGCAGCAGAATGGAATAGGCTCCAAAAATGCTGAATTTCATTTTGGAACTTCAGATGACAGAGTAATCGGAAGTCATCGTGTCAACCCCATACATGACTTCTCAGTGGCTGACCCATTTGCAAAAATTATGAGGTTTCGAAATCAGTCTTACAAGTGGTAATATTAGTTTGAACCTCTCTTATATCCATGTTCAGCGGATCTGCGCGAGCGTTTGTAGCTGATGAGCTGAATTTCATTTCTAATATCAGTTTGAACCTTGTAATCTTCGAATTTGAGCCATATAACTCTGGAATTTGAACCTTGTAATATTTCGAGCTTTTGTGGTACAATCGTTGAAATGGCATCGTATGAGACTCGTATATTGGTAGCACTATTTTGACCTTAATATGCAATGTACTTAGATTTTATTAACCATTCTCGAATGTGTTTACCTTGTCGATCTCATAGCACACGATCTGTATAGCTAACTTGACTGCGATCTTCGACATTATTGCACGCAGTTGGTTTCTTCAACCGTGTGCCCTGCAGAGCGCATAATTAATTATCGCACTCGAGTGTCCATCATCACCCTTCTGTGTAACTTTGACCTCATCACCCACGGGTAAACTTATGACCGAAGTCATTCCACACACTTTGTTTTTACAAAGCTTTTTGCCAATAAACTCCCATGATTTGTCCCTCTTTTAGACGACGCGTGGCTAGCCGGGCGGGAAGCTTGCACGGTAAACTGCACGGTAGCGCGGGAACAGGCTCACCGACGATACATTTGGTGCCTCTTCGAGCCCACACGTGGTCAAACGAAACGCGTGCGGTGTTGTCAAGCGTGCACTGGAATCCTTCGCTATGAACGCGGTGACA
The DNA here is from genome assembly GCA_011799875.1 of Thinopyrum elongatum. NCBI lineage: Eukaryota > Viridiplantae > Streptophyta > Magnoliopsida > Poales > Poaceae > Thinopyrum > Thinopyrum elongatum. Next base: position 428,737,196 of record CM022302.1, read on the forward strand.
AGACGTGATGATTACAGGCCGGCCGGCCCCCATTTATTATAGTGGCCATTTAACCCTTGTGTCTCTTCAACCTTTCGATCGCGCCCCACCATTGCAAGAAGCACACCCACCACGACAAATTCTTAGAGGCTATCCTGCACGGCTCCAATGGCGCTCCGAGCGGCTGCCGACGACGAGCGGCAGTTCACCATGCATGCCGTGGTGGACACCCACAGAAGGTTCACGGAGCTCTCGGTGGTGTACACCAACAACCCGGTCTGGGTGGAGCACTCCATCCACATCATGGAGTTGTTGCTTGCTGAGGAGAAGTACAAGGTGGTCGGGTTCGACCTCGAGTACACCCGCGCTCGTGCTGGGTCTCGTCCCAAGGTCGCCGTCACCCAGATGTGCGTGCACAATCACGTCCTTGTCTACCACTACTGCCTTGCCACAAGGCCTTGCAAGCGTTTCGCCAGGTTTGTCAATAGCCCCCACTACATGTTCGCTACGGTGGACATCGCCAACGATGTAAAGGTGCTCAAGAATTCGGGCATCGCCTGCCAGAATCTTGTCGACATCCAGGGCCAATACAAGATCTGGGGTAGCAACGAGCATGAGAAGGTCTCACTGGTTCACCTCGCCGAGGCCATCATCGATCCCTACTACAACGACATGAAGGATTCCTACAACAAGGACAAGCGTGCCTGGCACTCGGCCTGGATGGAGAAACTCGACAAAGCTCATGTCGTGTATACGGCCAAGGAGGCATACACGACCTACGACATGTACAGGCGGATCGTTGACATGAGGAAGTTCCTCCTTCCCCAAAACGGCCAGGGATCCAGCCGGAAGCAGAGCAATGGCAAGCGTCATTGCAACAAGAAGTAGATGATTAGATCCTCGTTTCTCCTAGTTTAGTATGCATGTAATAGCTTACTTTGGTGTGTGGAAATGTTATGTGTGTAGTCACTAGTGTAATTGTATGCTTAATTTGGTTATGCAATGTTGTCTTTTTAAGTATATATGTTGATGCTCTGTAGACAGAGCGTAGATGTTGTGCGGACAGAGCAAATCACATCGCACACGGACTAAACAATGGAACCCGTCGGTGATCATTTCATCAATCACTGACAATTGTATACCATCAATCGTTTGCTCACAACACACACAGCTTGTTAACAGGAATCGTCTGTGTTGTTATCGATCTTCCCACACATTTTCGATTACAGACCTGTTTGCCGCGTATCACACACATCTTGTTAAGTTGAACCGTTTCTATTCTCTTTGCTCAACGCAAACAGTTCATTCCAGTGAACTGTATGCCGTATATCGCACACACCTTCACCTGGCTGACCATTTCTTTTGTGTTGCCTAATCACGAACAGTTCATCCGAGTGAACCGTATGCCGTATATCGCACACACCTTCATCTGGCTGCCCGTTTCTGTTCTTATGCCTCATCGCAAATAGTTCATTGGAGTGAACCATATGCCCAGCATCGCACATGCAACTAAAATCGGAACCGTGTTTGATGTATCCTTCATCGCAAACATTTTGCATCTTTTTTGACGGTTTTTTACATCACCATTTGCGATTAATGCATCGCACACAGTTTAGTCAAAGGGTCTCTGATCGTAGTGTCATGTTAGCAGCATCCTGCAGTAGTGCTTGCTGTTATTTAGAATAATATTTTGCATCTTTTATTTCAATAAAAGTGTCAAGGATAGCTTTTCACATGCTTATTTTGCAAGTATATGAGTTGCTGTTTCAAAACAGAAAGTTTATCGCTGTTGAAAAAATTCCTGAGAAAAGTCATAATGTGATAAAATGTTGAAATTGTTTTCACAATAAGATATGATAAATTTTCTACAGTGTGATAAATTTTCAGAAATTTTGGAGTTACAGAAGTATGAATATTCTTGCATTCTTTACAGACTGTACTGTTTTGACAGATTGCTGTTATGTTTGCATATGTTTGCTTGTTTAATGATTCTATTTGAGGATAGGAGTATTAAATATGCAGAGGCATTTAGTATTCAATGTTAAATAATAATTTTAGTGATTTGCTACGGTAGAGAATGATAAGGTTTTTGCATTGATTTATACTAACTTATCTCACGAGTTCTTGTTGAGTTTTGTGTGGATGAAGTTTTAAGATTTAGGGAAAACGTGATATAAAAGGAATTAAGGAGACACAAAAGCTCAAGCTTGGGGATGCCCAAGGCATCCCAAGATAATATTTCAAGAAGTCTCAAGCATCTAAGCTTGGGGATGCCCCGGTAGGCATCCCACCTTTCTTCGTCAACAATTATCGGTTAGTATCGGTTGAGCCTAAGTTTTTGCTTCTTCACATGATGTGTGCTATTCTTGGAATGTCATTTTATTTTGCTTTGCTTTCTGTTTTAATAAAATACTTAGATCTCAAAGTTTTTTAAATAAAAGAGAGTCCTCAAATAACTACCCAATTACTTAACTACTCGCTTGATCTTCACTTATATCTTTTTGGAGTAGTTTGTCATTTACTCTCGTGCTTCACTTATATCCTATGAGTAAATTGTTGAATGAATTGAATATCATGAAGTTGAAATTATATGTTCATATCATGCCTAGTAGTAGCTTCACATTGGGTTTAGAAAGTGAAATCTTTTGAAGCTTGACAATCACAATATTGGTCATACAAGCAATTCATGAATGATTAGTATAAGGAAGAGAACTTTCACATGCAAATATATTATCTTAGACATCTTCTATGATTGTGAATACCCATTAATTATTTTCAAACTTGAGCAAATTAGTTGAAGTTGGACAAAGAAGACAACGTAATGAGTTATGGTTGTGTATATTTGCATAGAAGTTATATTGTCATGGATCCTCCAACATGTGGTGTTTGCCTAGGATCTTTTGCTAGCCAAAAATTCGTACTAAGTAGAGATACTACTTGTGCATCCAAAAACCCTTAAACTCAGTTTCTTGCCATGAGTGTCCACCATACCAACCTATGGATTGAATAAGATCCCTCAAGTAAGTTGTCATCGGTGCATAAAGCAATAAAAATTGCTCCTAAATATGTTTGATCTTTTATTGTAAGGGAAAATTGAGCGTTGTACGAACTTGTGATGGCAAAGTAATAAAAGCGACGGACTGCATAATAAAGGTTGCTATCATAAGGGGCAATATAGCGTGACGTTCCTTTGCATTAAGAGTTTGGGCATCCAAATAAAAAGCGCATGACAACCTCCGCTTCCCTCTACGAAGGGCCTATCTTTTACTTTTCAGTGTTTACTTTTATGCAAGAGTCAATAGAATGTATTCTCATTTCAACCTCAATTATTCTCTAGTTGGCAAGCATCATGTGGTGGGGAAATATCTAGGCACATATGACCAGTCAAATATATTTGATCATGATTTATTATTGCTGACAATTATCTCTATGATAAATGAGTTGGGAGGCGAAACATTAAGCCCCTATCTTTCTCTGTGTTTGATGGATGCCATTTGTTCTAAGAATATGCTTTGAGTACTAGCAATCATGGAAGACTATATGATGATTGAGTATGTGGAGCTCTTACTTAGACTCTGTTGAATAAGTTGAATTGCAATTATTTGGTGACTAAGAATATAGGTGGTTGAGTTTCAAGAGAATTCATTGTTTGAACCTTAACATGTGAATTGGTTGCTACTTTAACATGATGAGTTTTATGAGAAAGAGTTGCTGTTATGATGCTAGGAAAAGTGATTGAAATTATCATTGATCAAACTTATGCACTTTGCTAGCATTCACACTTCATAAATTATTTCTTTTATCATTTACTCACTCGAGGACGAGTAGGAATTAAGCTTGGGGATGCTGATACGTCTCCAAGGTATATATAAGTCATGAATTATTCATGCTGTTATATTATCATTCTTGGATGTTTTACAATCATTTTATAGCAACTTTATATCATTTTTTGGGACTAACCTATTGACATAGTGCCCAGTGCCAGTTGCTGTTTTTTGCTTGTTTTTTTACATCACAGAAAATCAATACCAAACGGAGTCCAAACACAGCGAAACTTTTTGGAGAATTTTTATGGACCAGAAGACACAACTTGGGCCAAAGAAGTACCAGAGGGGTGCCCCGAGGGGGCACAACCCACCTGGGCGCGCCTGGTGGCCCAGGCGCGCCCTGGTGGGTTGTGCCCACCTCAGTGGCCTCCCGCGCCGCCTCTTCGCCCTATAAATTCTTAAATATTCCAAAAACCCTAGGGGATTCGATAGATCAGAAGTTTCGCCACCGCAAGCCTCTGTAGCCACGAAAAACCAATCTAGACCCCGTTCCGGCATTCTGCCAGAGGGGGAAATCATCACCGGTGGCCATCTTCATCATCCTGGCAGCCACCATGATGAGGAGGGAGTAGTTCACCCTCGGGGCTGAGGGTTTGTACCAGTAGCTATGTGTTTAATCTCTATCTCTTGTGTTCTTGATTTGGCACGATCTTGATGTATCGCGAGCTTTGTTAATATAGTTGGATCATATGGTGTTTTCCCCTCTCTATCTTGTTGTGATGAATTGAGTTTTCCCTTTTAGATTTCGTTGTTATCGGATTGAATACTTTTATGGATTTGAGAACACTTGATGTGTGTCTTGCTATGAATACCCGTGGTGACAATGGGGTATCATATTGATTCACTTGATATGTGTTTTGGCACTCAACTCGCGGATTCCCGAGGTGACATTGGGGTAATCTATGCATAGGGGTTGATGCACGTTCTCGTCTTTGTTTCTCCGGTAGAAATCTTGGGACACTCTTTGAAGTTCTTTGTGTTGGATTGAGTATTATGAATCTGAAATTGTTTGATGCATATCGTATAATCAACTCACGGATACTCGCGGTGACATTGGAGTATCTAGGTGACATTAGAGTTGGTTGATGTGTATCATATGGTGTTATTTTAGTATGAACTCTTGGATAGATCGATCGAAAAGAATAGCTTGGTGTTATTTTAGTAGGAACTCTAGGATAGATTGATCGGAAAGAATAGCTTTGAGGTGGTTTCGTACCCTACAAACAATTTCTTCTTATGTTCTCCGCTAGATAGGAACTTTGGAGTGATTCTTCATTGCACGTTGAGGGATGGTTATATGATCAAATTATATTAGCATTGTTGAGAGATTGCACCAGCAAATGTACGGACCCTAGGCCTCATTTTCAAGCATTGCAATACCGTTTGTGCTCAATTTTGTTACTTGCTACCTTGCTGTTTTTTATTGTTCCTATTACAAAAATCAATATCTACTATCATTACTACACTTGTATCACCATCTCTTCGCCGAACTAGTGCACCTATACAATTTACCATTGTATTTGGTGTGTTGGGGACACAAGAGACTTTTTATTATTTGGTTGCAGGGTTGTTTGAGAGAGGCCATCTTCATCCGACGCCTCCCACGGATTGATAAACCTTAGGTCATCCACTTGAGGGAAATTTGCTACTGTCCTACAAAACTCTGCGCTTGGAGGCCCAACACGAGTCTACAAGAACAAGTTGTGTAGTAGACATCAGTGGCCCGCACCTCTCCGTCGAAGGTTGATGCAAAGACTGCGAGGCCGAGTCCTCTGGCTCAAGGTGGCTCGGCGTCTTCGTCAGCGGTGGTGCCGCGTGCAGGATCTACCCATGCTCCTCCGAGTGAAGCGGCGGTGATTCCGGCCCCGAGGCCGACGCCCGCGACTCTGTCAACCCCAACTACCTCCTTCCTCCTGTACCATGTCTCTGAGGATCAAGTGGGGGCGAGCAAGGAGGCTCTGATCTAGGTGGGGCTGATGTGCAACCGGCCGAAGGAGGCTTACAACGCCAGCGCAGCGCTGCAGACCAACGTCCGAGTAAGTACCATTGTGAGTATGATTTCCAGTCGAAGTTTTTTTTCTCTTGGTAGAATTTCTGTCAGTGGGTTTGCGCAGGGCACACCCACTGTGTGTTCATGATCCAGTGGGGGCACGCTGAGCGCACCCACTTGGTGTAGTCCCCGAGGCTCCTGTCGACTGGAAACAGTCGGCAGGAGTCTTTGAACTTTTGTTGAATTTCTTTGTGTTCACTCGGAGTCTAGCCGGAGCGTAGTCGAGTGGACATGATCCAGTGGGGGCACGCTGAGTGCACCCACTGGGTGTAGTCCCCGAGGCTACCGTTGACTGGAACAGTCAGTGGTAGTCTTAGAACCTGTGATTTTTTTAGCTCATCAACGAGTCACTTTTTAGTGGGGGCATGCTGAGTGCACCCATTGGGTGTAGTCCCCGAGACTGCCGTCGATTGCTGGCAATCGGTGGTAGTCTTTAGAACTGTCGCTAGGCATTCGGGATGCTCGGCGTCACTCATGTATTGGTGAGATAATAGGTAGGATCTTCTTCATTGCTAACTAGGAAGTCAGCCGAATGAAGCAGATCGTCTGGCGTTGCTGTCCTCTATCTTCTTCATTGCCGACTCAGGGGCTAGCCGAGTGAGGGTAGATTAGAGGGCACTTCAAGATCTGGTACTGATCCAGCTTGATCCACTCGGTAGTCAGAGGATACATCAGGATCTGGTACTGGTCCAGCTCGATCCACTTGGTAGTCAGAGGATACTTCAAGATCTAGTACTGGTCTAACTTGTTCCTTCCAGCCGGACATTTGTGAGTTACTGCTTTAGTTTCTCTTTCGAGTCTTCTGTCTGATTGTTTCTTGCATGTTGTAGAGGACTTGTGAGATGGGATCCCACTACGCTACGATGGAGAAGGAGGTGGCATCTCTTCGACTCGATCTGGAGGCTGAGAAGCTCAAGAGCGCCCGACTGGAGAAAGAGAAGAAGGCTCTGGAAGGTAAGCTATTTCCTCCATTTTATAGCTGCATACTGTTTTTCCCTTTTGATCCGAGTCATTCCGCTCTGACAGATGTTCGTAGCGAGAACACCCAAATCGTAATGAGGCTCAGGACTTCTATTTCTTTGGAAACCATGAAGCAGGCTCTGGAGGACAAAGACAAGGACCTGGCGTTGGCCCAGAAGGAAGCTAAGAACAAGACCAAACTTGCCGATGAGAAGCTGGCTTCAGTCGGCAAGTTGGAGGAGGAGATCAAGGACCTCAAGGCTATGGTTAGTGGGTTCACTCAGGAGAAGCAGACGCTGGAGGAGAAGGTCGTACAGCTGACTGAGAAGAAGGATGCTTTGGAAGCGCATATTGAGGAGGTTTGTGAGGAGTTTAGCGAGAAGCTTCATGGTAAGTTCTTCCTCGACCGAATGAAATCGATATGCACCAAATCTTCCTTAATCGTTTGCTCACAGACTGTCTTTCTTCAACCAGAGCATTGCTACAACAAGGAGCTGGAACTAGAGCGGCTTGAGAGGGATCTGAACCCTACCAGGTCACTCGTCGCTGATAAAGCGGCCCTCGCTATCCTCTGATTGGAAGACCGTTTGGAGAACGCGCTGGGCTATATCACTCGGACCCGAGGTGCCTTGGGTCGGATCGACAAGGAATTGCAGCCAGGCGAGGAGACCCAGATGGATCTGGAATCAGTTATGACGAGGCTGCATGAACTCCCCGCTCGGGTGAAAGCTTGGAAGAAGGCTGCCGCTCGGAGTGGAGCTGATGTGGCGCTGTCACTTGTCCGCGTTCATTGCAAGAATGTGGACGAGGAGAAGCTGAAGAACCTCCAAGTGGTGAATAAGAAGAACCTCAAGTTTGAGGATTTCATGGAGACCTTTGCTGAAGCTGCCACTCGCATCGCCGACGGGATTGACCTGGAGACCTTTGTCGACCCAGCTAGCCCTTCGTCTGAGGCTTAAAACACTTGATCGAATTTGCCCCGGAATGCCGGGTGGTTGATGTAATGAAATACTTTGCCAGGCCTTGGGCTCGTTTTATTTTGGAAACATTCAGATTGAATCTTTGGTTTGAAACCCTTTAAATCTCTATTTGCTTCTTATGTTTGTCTGACTTAGGTGAAAGCTGGTTCGCAGCTAAGCCTCTGAGTGTGGAACAGATCCTCACTTGGATTCTTTTTGAACTTTGGCGAAAGCTGGTTCGCAGCTAGGCCCCCGAGTGTGGAGCAGATCCTCACTCGGATTGTTTTTTAACTTAGGCGAAAACTGGTTCGCGGCTAAGCCCCCAAGTGTGGAGCAGATCCTCACTCGGATTGTTTTTTAACTTAGGCGAAAGCTGGTTTGAAGCTAAGCCCCCGAGTGTGGAGCAGATCCTCACTCGGATTGTTTTTTAACTTAGGCGAAAGCTGGTTCGCAGCTAAGTTTTCTCCTCTGCACCCACTGGAGGTGTGTTAGTTTCCGAATGCAGTTAGTATTGTGAAATGAAATGTGACCGTAGGTCAAACTAGACGATATATAGGGAAAGCGATACTTTTATTCATCTAAGCTCATTCGGACTAACAATTACAAAGGAGAAATTTTTATTCTAAGTGTAAAACTTGCGGAGCAGATCCGCGTTCCAAGCTCTGGGCTCTTCTATTCCTTTGGTGAAGTTGTAGAGTCTGTATGCTCCATTATGCAGGACCTTCAATATAGCGAATGGCCCTTCCCAGGGGGGCGCTAGCTTGTGAGGCTTCTATTGATCCACTCGGAGGACCAGGTCTCCTTCCTGGAAGGCGCGTCCTCTGACATGCCTGTCGTGGTAGCGACGCAAATCTTGTTGGTACAATGTTGATCTTATAAGCGCTAACTCACGCTCTTCCTCCAAAAGGTCGAGTCCATCCTGCCTTGCCTCTTCAACTTCGACCTCCGAGTACAAATCCACTCGGGGAGAATTATGGAGCAAGTCACTCGGTAAAAACTGCTTCTGACTCGTACACCATAAAGAATGGGGTGCGGTTGGTGGATCGATTCGGGGTCGTCCGGAAGCCCCAGAGGACTGATGGTAGCTCGATCACCCAGGCCCCTGCCGCGTGAGTCAGATCGCACATGAGGCGGGGTTTCAATCCTTGGAGTATGAGCCCATTCGCTCTCTCGGCTTGCCCGTTCGACTGCGGGTACACCATGGAGGCGTAGTCAACTGATATGTCCATTTTGCATCATGTTTTCCTACTGTTACTATAATGTTTTTATGAATAATAATGCTTTTTGGAGTATTTCTAATGCCTTTTCTCTCATAATATGCAAGGTTTACACAAAGAGGGAGAATGACGGCAGCTGGAATTCTGGACCTGAAAAAGCTACGTCAGAGTTACCTATTCTGCACATCTCCAAATGAGCTGAAAATTTACGGAGAATTGTTTTACAATATATAAAAATTAATGGAGCAAATAACTACTGGAGGAGGACCACCAGGTGGGCACAACCCACCTGGGCGCGCCAGGCCCCCCAGGCGCGCCCTGGTGGGTTGTGCTCTCCTCGGCCCACCTCCGGTGCCCATCTTCTGGTATATAGGTCATTTTGACCTAGAAAAAATAAGGAGAGGACTTTCAGGACGGAGTGCCGCCGTCTCCAGGTGGAACTTGGACAGGAGCACTTTTGCCCTCCGGCGGAGCGATTCTGCCGAAGGAACTTCCCTTCCGGAAGGGGAAATCATCGTCATCGTCATCACCAACAACCCTCTCATCTTTGGGAGGGCAATCTCCATCAACATCTTCAACAGCACCATCTCCTCTCAAACCGTAGTTCATCTCTTGTGTTTAATCTTTGTACCAGAACCTTAGATTGGTATTTGTGGGTGACTAGTAGTGTTGATTACATCTTGTAGTTGATTGCTATATGGTTTGTGTGGTGGAAGATTATATGTTTAGATCCATTATGCTATTTAATACCCCTTTGATCTTGGTCATGATTATCATTTGTGAGTAGTTACTTTTGTTCTTGAGGTCACGAGAGAAGTCATGTTGCAAGTAATCATGTGAACTTGATATGTGTTCGATATTTTGATGATATGTATGTTGTGATTCCCTTAGTGGTGTCATGTGAACGTCGACTACATGGCGCTTCACCATATTTGGGCCTAAGGGAATGCATTGTGGAGTAGTTATTAGATGATGGGTTGCTAGAGTGACAAAAGCTTAAACCCTAGTTTATGCGCTACTTTGTAAGGGACTGATTTGGATCCAAAAGTTTAATGCTATGGTTAGATTTTATCTTAATACTTTTCTCGTAGTTGCGGATGCTTGCGAGGGGGTTAATCATCAGTAGGATGTTATTTGTTCAAGTAAGAACAACACCTAAGTACCGGTCCACCCACATATCAAATTATCAAAGTAGCGAACAGGAATCAAACCAACATGATGAAAGTGACTAGATGAAATTCCCGTGTGCCCTCAAGAACGCTTTGCTTATCATAAGAGACCGTTTTGGCCTGTCCTTTTCCACAAAAGGATTGGGCTACCTTGCTGCACTTTATTTACCATTACCGTTACTCGCTCATTACAAATTATCTTGCTATCAAACAACTTGTTACCGACAATTTCAGTGCTTGCAGACATTACCTTGCTGAAAACCGCTTGTCATTTCCTTCTGCTCCTCGTTGGGTTCGACACTCTTACTTATCGAAAGGACTACGATTGATCCCCTATACTTGTGGGTCATCATCGACCCGAGTGCCTTGGGTGTAGCAGAACTCACGGAACTTGTCTGAGTCGAAATTAGACCCGTTGTCGGTGATGATGTGTCACACCCTGGATTTTGGCCCTTTCTTTTTCTTGTGATTTTCTTTGGCTTTTTGCTTGAGATTTCTTTTTCTGTGGCTCTGTGGTCCTGAAACCTGGGAAGATCACCTCTTCTCAGTCTCCAAAGTGGCTTCTCATCCTCAAATCCATCCCCAGGGTCATGTCATTTCCCATCTTGGACCAATCTTAATATTCTTTTTCTTGGGAATATTCGTTTTTCTATTAAAGGAATAACCCTGTTTGCCATAGGTTGTGAAGCAACCTATATTTCTGTCTTCCACAAAATTCCCAAATAATTCTCATAATTTTTTGGGATCATATATGCCCAAAATATGTCCAAACTTTCCTTTCCTAGCCCAAACATAATTCCTCAATATTCATTCTTCAATTATATCCAGTGTGGCTTTTTGTGAAGGAAGTGCCACCTATATTTTCTTGATTGCTCCCAAACTTTTTGGGAATTCTCTATTATCCAAATAATTGCCACATGACAAAATTCAACTCAATTTGCCTAGTGAATCTTCCTCAGAAAATTTCCAAAGTTTCTGTCTGAGGGAAGCCTTTGTGAAGGAAGTACTAGCTAGGGTAATCCAAATGAGTTTAAATTTTGCAAGGTCCTTCATATGATCAAATCATCACTCTCCACAATATTTGAGCTCAATCCACCAAGCTATGTGAGCAAAACTTCAAATCGTGGTTTCTAGTCAGATTTCTAGGTTGTGAAGCAACTATATTTTATATTGCTTCATTATTGCTGAAAATTTACCAGGACATGCTCCTACCCATATAAACCCTCTCCACAAAATTTGGGATCATTTTATCTAGCCATTTGCCCTCTGTAATTTTTCTAAGTTTCTGTCCAGAGAGCTACATTGTGAAGCAAGTACCATTTTGGTATTTTCAAATGGTATGAAACTTTTACAGTAGCTTCATATTCTCATATAACTCACCTCCACCAAAATTCAGCTCAATCCAATTATCTATGTGAGTGACACTTCCATTTCTTCATTTCTGTATAGTGTGGTGGATTGTACAGCAAGTGCCACTTATACTCATCCAAATAAGCTAAAAATTTGCAGAGATGATCATCTTAGTGTGTGATCACTCTCAGCCAAAGGCCAGAGTCTATCTCTTGCTAAATCTCTCTCACATCACTTCAAGCACCTTGCTGTTGATATGCTTTGGAGACTTGTGCAAATCTCTTCTTTGCCCCTGACCTTGGTTCTTTCCTCCTTGGCTTTCTCCTTTGAATGGCCTCTCTGCCCGACATGATTAGGCCGATCATTGTGCACCGCTGCGCCTGTTCACACGGTGATCACGGGGCTGGCATGCCTGAGAGTGCGCTCTGGCAAGTGGAGCCCCCTGTTCTCGTCCGCTACCTCCTCTTCTCGAGTTCTCTTCATGTCCTGGAGCTCGCCTGTGACCGTGCTGTCGCTTCCCTATCTCTGTCCTGTCCTGTCTCGCTGCCGATGAGTCACATCGGCCGCGCCTGTGATGCAAAGCTCTCTGCTTCCTCTTTGTCCGGTCGGCCGAGGCTTCTCGAGCGCTCCCGAGCTCTCCCCGTGGCTATATATAGGTGCCCCGAGTCCCTCCGCACCTCGCCGCTCTCTCCCCGACCCTCCAAGCTCACCAGAGCCCCTCTCCCCCTCCTCTGTCCGCCGCGGTGGTCGCCGGCCCTCACTCCAATCTGGCCACCCGAGCACCCTCTCGCCTTGCTACCACCACCATCGCCTTCCCCGGACGCCGTAGATCCTCCCCCACCCTTCCATTGGCCGTCGGAGTCCTTGTGGCCGCCGTCCCCAAGAATGGCCGCCGCCCGCCCTTGCCCTCTGTTGCCATGGGCCGTGGCAGCCCTGCTCCTCCTCGGCGTGCGTGCATCACCTGAATGGACGCGACGCGTCGCCCCGAGCCCGCCGGTGCCTCCCGCTCGGCCGGAGATGGCCGGAGTCGCCGGGGGCCGACGCCAGTAGCGCCCCTCCCTTGCTCCTCCTTTGTCCCGTGCAGGGAACGGGTGAGGAAGAAGACGACCGAGGCCAGGCGGGCCCCGCATCGCCCCCGACCCCACCAGTCAGCCGCAGAAGCCCCAGGTCCAGTCAGCATAAGTGGAGACGCTTTTCTGGGAATACGCTTTCGTTTAGTGAAAGCGTACTTTAGTTCTTCTACAACTCAAAATGCGCTTTCCCGCAGCGAAGGCGTATTTTTCTAAATGTGTTTTCTGTTTTAACCGCCAGGGGTATGTTTGTGAGGATATTTTTACATATTAGTCCCTGGTCTTCGTCAGTCCATATCTTCGCGACCGTGACTTTGATACAGGTGATTCCAAAGCCCACGTCTTCGTCTCAATGAGCCTGTTCTGTTGGTACCATTTTCACTATGTTGTCACATACTGGAAATGACCATATTGCCCTTGCCCTTATCTAGCCCCCTCCGAGAGAGAACCATTCCGGCGAATCGTTCCACGGCTTCACCGCACTTCTTCCCGGTGTATTCTTCACCCCAAGTCAAGCCACGACAACCACTTGCATGATGGTCCTGCAGTAGCCATGGTTTCCTACCTGAATATTAAAGTTGTTTGTGCATGTTAATATTTTCTGAATGCTATATATATATATATAATCCATGCTTATCTTTATGATATGACCATTTTGCATCTGTTGGTTAAATGATTACTTGCTAGTATTATTATCATGTTATATTCTAGTAAGTCTTTTTCCGATGCTAGTAGTCATGCTATGTTCATATGAGGGTTATATTTGTGCTATTTATGATCACCGGTATGCCATGCTCATTTGCATCTAGTAGAATAAATGCTTTATTGTTGTTGATGCTATGATCTTTATGGTTATGCTTCCCATCCATGCTCATGTGGATATTATATGCATTGTTGTTTCATGACTCAGCTCATTATCATTCAAGTTTAATCGGATATTAAATGAACTTGAACACCTGTTGGCTGAGTCATAGTGCCATCGAGACGAGCTGACCAGTGCAACCACATTTGCCTTTATGGGAAGGCCCTAATGCGGTCTATTGTCATGCCTCTCACCGGTGCCTCCAACTAGGGAAGGTTAGGTGCACGCGCTACCCTGGCCCGGTAGGCGGGAATAACCTTGTGTGCCCGAGTTGTGTTGTACCCGGGTTGTCCCCATTTGGGACCGTTTTTGTTTTGCCACGACGGTGGCTATTGGATGTCCAGAGTGGCATCGAGGCCACCCATGACTTAGCCCAAAGGGGAGTTTGTTGGAGTGGCCGGGAGAGTGTCATGCAATAGATCAGTTTTGTCGGAACGCCGTTGGTCCACCCGAATGGGAGTACGAGGCCATGGGTTCTGTGGTGTGGGTATAGTGTACTAAGCTCTGCAGAGTGTATAATCTGTCGATAGCCGCGCCCGCGGATATGGGCCCAGTTTGTAGTAGGTCACACTATGGGTCAACAGTAATAATAACCTTCTTAATGATAACCCCGGTCCGATGAGGAAAGAAGTTGGTTGATCTTTATGTGATTGTGAGACGATCACAGGGGTATCATGGACACCGAAGCTGGTTGATATTTGTGGTGTTATGCGATAATCATGGGTAAGGATCAAGCTCCTTGTGGTCAGGTAATGATTACTATGGTATTGTTAATACCAAGCTTGATTTGATCCTGAGGTGATCGTGTGATGTCCATGATGGTAAGTGGTACATGTGGTGGTTACGAGGTAACCCCGAGCAGAGTAAGTTGTATCATGATAGTTTAAACATGCTGCATGCTAGTATCATCATGTTCATAAGTTCATGCCATGCTTATAGTGTGCTAGTGGTATCATGTTCATCATTGCTTTAATCTGTAAATGCCATGATATTGCTTGTCTTGATTGCTTTGGTTGCTATGAGCTTGCGAGTACATTCAAAGTACTCACCTGGCATGTCATGCCAGTTTGCAGGTCATGCCGTGTTTGCTTGATTGCCGAGGATCCCGAGTTTGAGAGCTAGGATACGTGTTCCAGCCAGAGTCCCTGCGGAGTGGAGTCCATTGCTGTCGTCATTGTTCCGCTGCTAGAAGTTATTCCACTGCTACTAGTTGTTCTGCTGCTAGCATAGAGCAACCTTGGCAGGCGTAGTGTCGCTGTGCCGATGTAATTCCTGGTTATATCAGAACCCTTGTATCCATATCATTTGTAATAAAGAGCTAATTTGTTCTATGCCAAGCAGTGCCGTATTCCATAAGACTTGATCTCTGGGCTGGAATACGGGGTGTTACGGTCTCTCTGAGCCGGGGTGCCACATGATGCTGTGAGGGACTCTGAATCTGAAGATTATCTCTTTGATGAACTGAATGGCAGTGGTCGAGTCCAACTTCTTTATTGGCTTGGCCTCGATCCACTTGGTAAACTTGTCCACTGCCACCAACAGGTGTGTGAAGCCACTCGCCCCGGTCCAAAGAGGGCCGACCATGTCGAGTCCCCAGACGGTTAACGACCAAGTGAGGGGGATAGTATTCAGAGCGGACGCCGGCTTGTGCGACTGATTCACGTAAAATTGGCACCCGACGCATTGATCCACCATATCCCGAGCAGCCTCATTGGCTCGAGGCCAATAGAACCCGGCCCTGAATGCTTTGGCGACCAGGGTCCGAGAGGACACATGGTGTCCACAGGTTCCCGAGTGAATCTCTTGCAGAATTTGTTGCCCTTCCTCCAGTGATATGCATCGCTGAGTGACTCCGGTCATGATCTTCTTGTACAGTTGGTCTCCCATGACGGTGAAGGCCTTGGATCAACGGATGATCTGGCGAGCTTCATCCTCATCTTCTGGGAGTTCCTGCCGGAGCAAGTATGCCAGGTATGGTTCAGTCCACTCGGGAGTGATGACGAGTATCTCTTGGACCAGGTCAATCACCGCTGGGACATCTACTTCAGTCGGGTCGAAAGGACTGACTGGTGGGGGCTCTTCCACAAAGGGACCTTCCTTGATCGTGGGCGAGTGTAGGTGTTCTAGGAACACATTCTTGGGCATTGGCTTCCGGGTCGAACCCATCTTGGCCAGATCATCAGCTGCTTGGTTCTTGAGGCGTGGCACGTGATGGAGTTCCAACCCTTCGAAATGTTTCTCCAGTTTTCTGACGGTGTTGCAGTAGCCAGTCATCACCAGGCTATGGATATCCCACTCTTTCATGACTTGACCGACCACCAGATCCGAGTCGCCATAGACAATCACTCGTCGAATTCCCGGAGAAATTGCCATTCGCAGCCAATACAAGAGAGCTTCGTATTCGACTTCATTGTTGGAGGAGTCGAAGTGAATCTGAAGCACATAACTAAGTCGGTCGCCTTTAGGGGACACCAAGACCACTCCGGCCCCGGAGCCGTGGAGCATCTTGGAGCTGTCGAAGAACATTGTCCAGTGTTCGGGAACACTCGGGACAGGTTGTTCTTGCTCAATCCACTCGGAAAGGAAATCTACCAGGGCTTGTGACTTGATGGCTTTTTTGGCTTCAAACTTGATGTCCAGTGGAAGGAGCTCAATGGTCCACTTAGCCACTCGGCCAGTGGCATCTCTGTTGTTCATGATCTCAGACAGAGGGGCGTCACTTATCACCGTGACCGAGTGTTCTTGGAAGTAGTGCGCCACCTTCTTCGCAGTTAGGTAGATTCCATATACTAGCTTCTGATAGTGCGGATACCTTTGCTTGGAAGGGGTCAGGACTTCAGAGATGTAGTAGACTAGTCGTTGGAGTTTAAAGGTTTTGCCTTGTTCTTCCTGGAACGCAGCCTGCGCTTCGGGAGTCCACTCGAACCTGTCTGACTTCTTAATCAATCGGTAAAGCGGCAGGGCCTGTTCACCGAGTCTTGAGATGAATCTACTCAGGGCTGCTAGGCAGCCTATGAGGCGTTGTACATCGTGGAGACGCTCCGGTTGCTTCATTCAGATGATGGCCCTGATCTTCTCAGGGTTGGCATCGATCCCACGTTTCGGAAACAAGGAAACCAAGTAATTTGCCTGCAGGTACGCCGAATGTACACTTAGCTGGGTTGAGCTTGATCCCAAAGGTGCGCAAATTCGTAAAGGTCTCGGCGAGGTCGGTCAGGAGGTCGGAACCTTCTTGGACTTGACCACGATGTCATCCATGTAAGCCTCCACATTCCGACTGATCTGTTTCCGCAGGCACTTCTGAATCATACGCTGAAATGTGGTCCCGACGTTTTTCAATCCGAATGGTATAGTGATATAGCAAAAACACCCGAATGGGGTGATGAACGCTGTTTTTATTTCATCAGGACCATACATTCGGATCTGGTGGTACCCGGAGTACGCATCCAGAAACGACAACCGCTCGCACCCGGCAGTAGAATCTACTATCTGATCTATGTGAGGAAGAGGAAAATGATCCTTCGGGCAGGCCCGATTGATGTGCCTAAAATCTACACACATCCAGAGAGTATTATTCTTCTTTGGCACTAAGACGACGTTGGCGAGCCACTCGAAGTGGTGCACCTCTCGGATGAACTCGGCGGCTAAGAGCCGCGCTATCTCCTCGCCAATTGCCTTGCGCTTCTCGGCAGAAGATCGTCGAAGGTGCTCCTTCACAGGCTTCACTGTCGAATCGACACGGGATCTGTGCTTGGCCAGCTCCCTGGGAACACCCGGCATGTCAGAAAGCTTCCATGCGAAGATGTCCCAGTTCTCACGGAGGAACTGGACGAGCTCGGCTTCCTATTTGCTGTCAAGGGTGGTGGAGATGTTGGTCGGGGCAGCGTTCGGGTCTTCGGGATGGATGTGCACCGGCTTCATCTCCCCTGCCGACTGGAAAGCAGATTCCACAGTCGGCTTCTTGGACTTCAATAACTCGCTTGGATCCATCGCCTTCTTGTACTCGTCCAACTCGGCCATCGCCATCTGTTCATCAGCAATTTGAGATCCCTTCTAGAGACACTCCTCGGCTAACTTCCGATTGCCCATGATAGTGATCATGCCTTTTGGCCCTGGCATCTTAAGCTTAAGATACACGTAACATCGACGGGCCATGAAACGAGCGTAGGCAGGCCTACCCAGGATGACATGGTAAGCAATTCGGAAGTCTACCACTTCGAAAGTTAGTCGTTCCTTCCGGAAGTTCTTCTCTTCGCCGAATACGACATCGAGGGAGATCTGTCTGAGTGATTTGGACTTCTTCCCGGGGATTACCCCGTGGAACTACATGTTGCTCTTACTGAGCTAGGTCATCGGAATGCCCATTGCCTCCAACGTGTCGGCGTAGATGATATTAAGCCCGCTGCCACCGTCCATTAGGACTTTGTGCAATCAGACTCCACCAACGGGTCTACCACCAAGGCCTGCCGCCCGGGGGTCGGTATGTGGACCAGGTGATCCGACTGGTCGAAAGTCACAGGTGTCTTGGCCCAGTCGAGGTATTTGGTGACAGTCGGAACCGCCATGTTGACCTCTTAATTAATGACTTTGAGGCGACTCTTGCTCTCTACATCGGCGAAGATCATCAGGACGTTCTCGACGTTGGGGTACCCAGAAGTACCCTTGCCTCTGTCGTCGTCATCTTCATCCTTGTCTATGAAGGAATCTTGCTGCATTTCTTGCTTCAGGAGTCGGCACTCCCGAGTGGTGTGCTTGGGCAAAATCAAATTGCCATCCTCGTCCTTCTTCATGTGGATCTGGTAGGGCTGATCGAGGATGTCACTCTTCTGGGCGACTTGCTTCTTCCCCTTCCAGTCCTTCTTCTTCTTTTGGGAGCTTTTGCCTTTGCCCTGGCCGGCCAGAGCTGCAGCCTCGGTGTTCCCTCAAGCATCGGCTTTCCGCTTGTTCTTTTTGCCCTTGTTATGCGACTGATGAGCGTCGTCTGTTCAACTTTTGCCGCTTCTCAGTTGGTCTTCCTCTTCACCGTTGGCGTACCAGTTGGCTATTTCCATAGTCCGACTGAGAGTCGGGGTCTCAGTTCGGCCGAACTTCATGTTTAGCTCCCGATACCTAACTCCGGCCTTAAAGGCGCAGATTGCCTGGTGCTCGGTGACGTTCTCCACCATGTTGTGTAAGGTGGTCCACCGCTGGATGAACTCACAGAGAGTTTCATTTTGCTTCTGTACGCAGTGCTGCAGCTCGGCTAGGCCACCCGGTCTCTTGTAAGTGCCTTCAAAAGTCTTTTCGAACACCCTTGCCAAGTCATTCCAACAGAATATGCTGCCTGGTGGGAGCTGCGTGAGCCAGGCCCGAGTGGAGCCTTTCCAACATCAGCGGCAAATGCTTCATGGCTACATTGTTGTTGCCGCCGTCGATCTGAACTGCCACTCGGTAATCTTCCAACCAAATCTCAGGCTTGGATTCGTCAGTGAACTTGCTGATCCCCGTGGCTAACCTGAAATTGTTGGGAATCTCAACCGCTCATATGTAACGGTTGAAGCACTCGGGACCTGATGGTACGGAGCCACCCGGTACGTCGTGATCTTGGCCCTCTCGCAGGGCCCGGCCTCTGTCGACCAAGCTCTGAGCGAGGATCGACCTGGCGTTGAAGTTCGGGTCTCGAGTGTCCCTCGTGGGT
Organism: Thinopyrum elongatum; assembly: GCA_011799875.1. Lineage (NCBI taxonomy): Eukaryota > Viridiplantae > Streptophyta > Magnoliopsida > Poales > Poaceae > Thinopyrum > Thinopyrum elongatum. The sequence continues at coordinate 428,756,316 of CM022302.1, forward strand.
CGAGTGGGACTCGACCTGTGATTGTTGCCGTGTGACCGCCTGTCATCGTAGGGCTGGCGCCAGTACGTGCCATCTCGTGGTGGAGGCATCAAGTTGCGGTCGTAGTCGTCGTGATGCCGGGGCGACACGACTCGATCGCGCCTCCGATCTTCGTGATGATCTCTCGTGGAGGAAGTGACTCAGCGCCTGCCGGAGCCGAGTGGGCTATGTACCGACTAAACGGTTTTCGCGTGCACCGATGCGCTGTGGATCCGATCTCTGGACTGAGTCACCACCGCAATTTGCGACAGTGCCGTCTTAAGGAGCGCCTGGATCTGCCGAATCCCTTCCTCGGTCATAGAACCGGATGGCTGGCTGGAATCCGCGATCCGAGTGGCAGCCACCAGATTTTGCAATGGAGTACTAAGGACTTGATACTTACGAGGCTGGTCGCTTGAGTAGAGTCGACGCTTGTGCCGACTGGAACTAGGTTGACGGCGCTCTCGCTCGTCCAGCTTCCTTTGTAGGCGTTCGAGGCGATCACGCTCGGCCAAGGTGGCCAGGCGAGTCGACTCCATGGCCAGCGCCTCGGGAGTAGTCCCGATGATGGGAGTGTTCAGGAGCTGGTCATTCCAACGGCAGAGCTCGTCCCACTGCTCTCGAGTGAGAGCCTAGGGTACGTATGGCTCGTGGCCGTCGGCGCCGCCGTTGGTGTCATGTGATGCACCCGCGCGGCCGTCCGTGCATCCCGGGGGCGCGCGATTGTAACACCCCCGGTGATTAGCAACAGTAATCACTTTTGATAATGACATGTCAGCAAGATTAATAGTGCATAATCATCATTAGCATCATATTGCATTTCAACTCCTAAGTCAAATTCAAATTTAAATGAAAGTGGAATATAAAAGTTGTCCAACATAGAAACTAAAATGTCAGATAAATAACAAATATTCCAGAGGCTATTCTAAAATTGGAACCAACATCATTGGAATTGGATAAGTGACTCGAACAACCTCAAACAGTGGATAAAGATAATATTTAATAACCATTTATTAAATCTGAAATAAATATGGAATTATATTTTGTCCAAACTAATTTTAGGTGTTAGGGAATAATGCACTGGTATTTATGAACTAGGTCTCATGTTTTACAAAAACCATTTTGAGGCCTAGCTATTTACTAGATTGAGAAAGGAGAATAAAAAAAAAGGAAAAAGAAACAGAAAAGGATAAAGGAAAAGAACCCCCCCCCCCCCCCCCCTTCTTCTCGGCCCAACTGGGCCGAAGCCCAGCCGGCCGCCGCCCCCGCCCCCCCCCTGGCCATATGGCCCCCAGCCGGCCAAACCCTAACCCACTTGACCCCCCCCTCGCTCACATCCCCCCCACACCCCCATCTGATGGGATCCCCCGATCACCGTAGCCCCGTGGCCGTGCACCGCTGCCGTTCGCACTGGTCGCGCGCTCCCCCGGTCCACCCCGCCGTCGCCCCGACCTCACGCCTCGCGCCCGCTGCTCCTAAAGTCCCTACATCCACCCGTGAGCCCCACTCCCTTTCCCCTCTCCCCGCGGCCCCTGCCGCGCGCGGACGCGCCCCGGCAGCGCCCCTCCACCGCGCCCCCTGCCGCCTCTCCGCCCGCTCTCGCCTGCTCGCATCCACGGCGCCCTCCGCCTCTCCAGAACCTGCATCCTCTCCGCCGCTCTCTTCCTTCCTCACTCTTCTCAATCGGTGTTCCTGGCCCACTGTTCCTCAAGGCCTCCTCGTCTCAAAACGTATGGACCCTTCTCTCTCCTTCTCCGTCAACCGTCTCTGCCCTCTCGGGGCGTTCCTTACCTCCTCCACTTCCCCTTCTTCTCCCTCTCTTTTTCCGCCCTCCATCTCCCAGCTGTCCCCTGTCCCGGGTACTCCTTATTCCAGTCAGTCGGTCCTTCTGCGACCTCTCCTTGTCGCTCGCTTCCAGCTACCTCTGCCTCCCCCGCATTCTTTTTCTCCCGCCTCTTCCCTCTTCCCCTTATTAAGGAGGTGTATTGAGGTGTGGAGGGGTAGTTGAAGGTGGTTGGGTCGGGAGTGCGGAGGTTATGGAGGGGGGAGAGGCAATAGGGAGTGATGAGTTATGTGAGGTGTAGGGAGATGTGGGAGGGGTCTTGGGTCGTGGGTGGGTGGTAAATGAAGCATTAGGAGGGGTTGTGAGGAAAATAAGAGGGGGTGGGGAGGGGAATGGGGATGGTAAGGAGGGCAATGGAGAAGAGGGAGGGGGGTGGAATTTAAGGGTGTAGAGGAGATGGTTGGTAAAGGACGTTGGTGGGATGGGACTTTGAAATTGGGGCGGTTGATCGGGCTGCGCCCGTCCCCCGACCCGTTAGGCCCCCCCTGGGCACTGCCCAGTGGGGCCCGAACCCCCTGTGACGCTGACGAATGGGGCCCACGGCCCAGAAACGATTTTAAAAAAATAAAATAAAAATAAATAAAATAATTAATTAGTTAATTAGTTAGGTTAATTAACCCTAATCAGACTAATTTAATTAATTATTAGTTTAGTTATTGTATTAGTTAATTAAACCTAATTAACCTAACAGCCTATGACAGGTGGGACCCACCCTGTCAGGTGCTGCTGACGTCAGCATGATGTCATGCTGACGTCATCAATCACTGTTTCGGATAATGTTGAATTAAATAATTAATTAATTCAGAAATTAATAAAACTTTAGAAAATCATATTAAATAAACCGTAACTCCGATGAAAATATTTTATACATGAAACTTGTCTCAGAACGACGATACGAACCCGGATACGCCCTCTGTATTCCCGTCAGATGCCCGCAACTATAAGAACTTGAACAATTAGACCGATTTCGATAAATGAATAGTGTCCAACCCTAATTAATAAATCCGAATAAATTCCTAAATTATCTAAATCGTTTAGTTAGGCAGTAGAACACCCCGGCATATCATTTAGGCATGTCATACATATTGTTTGCATTATTGCCGTGAAATTTATTGTTTCTCTCCCCCCCTCCTTCTCTCTCGATAGACGCCGAGACCGACGACGCTGCACCATTCGACTACTCTAACCGACGAGCAGCCCTGTTGACGACCTCCCTCTCTTGCCAGAGCAACCAGGCAAGCCCCCCCCTTGAGCATTCCGATATCGCCCATTCTATTCTCCTGCCTTGCTAAGATTTCGCTACTGTTAATGTATGCTCCTATTCTGATGCATAGCCTGCTGTTGTAACCTGTTCATTGCTACCTTACCTGCCTATGATAAACTGTTTAGTATAGGTTGGTATGAACCATCTGTGACCCCACCACCTTACTTTGTCGCCCCTGCTTGTTCATCGACGACTCGATCAACGTGATCGTCGATCAGAGACAGACGCCTCACTTCACACCCCCCTTAGTTGTACGACTCTGCGTAGTAACTATCGAGTGCCGAGGGTGATACCTCGTAACGCACTCCTGATGAATACTCTGCAGCATAGCTGTACGGTCGTGGTCATCGAGGGTGATTCCTCCTTCTCCATGTCCGATACGACTCTGTCGTGCAACCCCTCAGTGTGAACCTCGAGGGTGATACCTCATACGTTCACCCTGATGAATATGACCACACGGTTACTTGACCTTTTTCATAGGCGGGTCCACCCTGGTGGGTACCCGCTGGGGATCTATGATTTCGGGTGTGCCGGAAGGGCACTCGAGTGTGACATTGTGGCGGAGCATCAGAGACTCTGATTGTCTCCGCTTGATACTAATTGAGCCTATTGGATTTGGGTGTGTGATCTGAGTGGGTCGACATGCCCTATACGCACTACCACCACGCGGGATTATGGTTATGGGGCCCTCTGCGATGTACGTTTCTCCGAAAGCTTATCAGACGTCACGATTCACCGTGCGGGCTGATCGTCGGGATTGGGCTGGATACTTCACTGGCGAGTTCAGTGTCGCGCCTGCACCCCGGCCAGCCACGCAACGCGCAGGGTGCCCAGGGCGATGGCCCGAGACCCCTGGGTGCATAGGTTAGTCCGGCGTGCTGACCTCTCTGCTGAGCCTAGGTAGAGCGCTGCTTCGTGTTGATCTTCCGAGGACGGGCATTACCCAGCAAGTATGTCCGGCCAGAGTTGATCGAGCGTGTTGGGTAACAGTAGTGCACCCCTGCAGGGATGAATCTTCTATCGATAGCCGGTCCTGCGGTAAAGGACGCTCAGTTTGTGTATCCCGATCTACTACTTAAACTGGATACTTGTTACTTAATTGAAGCTTCGGGATTACTTTCTTGCTGGGAGTCGAGGAAGGATCTTTGAGCTGTACTTCAACATGTTTGCTAAATAAAATGCTATTCTACTCTCTTCTACTGCTGCAAGATGATGGCTTTGAGAAGATGTTTGAAGATGCTAGTCTTCGATAGGACTAGGCCTTTCTCTCTATTCTGGCATTTCTGCAGCCCAGTCCACATATACAGCCTCTTCTCCATTGATAATGTTGCATATGTAGTATAGATCCTTGCTTGCTGAGTACTTCGGATGAGTACTCACGGTTGCTTTATTTTCTCTTTTCCCCCATATACCCCCACCTTGATGATACACCAGACGATGGAGTCCAGGAGCCAGACGCCACCACCGGAGCCTACTACCAGGCGGGTCCAGAGGGCACGTACTACTGGATCGAGCCAGCTGACCAGGAGTAGGATCGGAGGCTCCCAGGCAGGAGGCCAATGCCTTTCGATCTAGTGTCGCTGTTTGTGCTAGCCTTCTTAAGGCAGAACTTGTCTAACTATGTCTGTACCCAGATATTATTTGTATGACTGACTTATGTATTCGGATCTTCGGATCCCTGGTCTGTAATATTGTGGACCTCCGTTTATTTGTGTTTAGAGTTGTGTTGTGATATCTTCCCGTGAGTCCCTGGGCTTGATCGTACACGTTTGCGTGTATGACTAGTGTACGATTGAACCGGGGGCGTCACAAGTTGGTATCAGAGCCGACTGCCTGTAGGAAGCCCCCTTCCAATTCCTTGGCCGAAGTTGAGTCTAGAAACCGAAAAACTAATTTACTAACTTGGCAGTGTGGCTTACGGGCCCATGTCGCCAACTAGGTGGTATTAGGATCTTTTATTCCTCGTCTATACTCTGGGACTCTAATATCTCTTCTATTCGGGTTAAATAAAGTTTACTAACGCCGACACTTAGGATCTCGTAAATTCTGTCTACCCGGAGAGCTGGATATCTGTGCGATTTCCCTGTCATTGATCTGATTAGTCTGATAATCATTTTCCTTTCCATTGTTTTGTTTAACCTTTCTCTCCGAGTTGTGTTAAACTTCTCATTGTCATTTGACAAATATGAATTTCCTCTGTTTCAGATGGACCGTTTGTTTCCACCGCGTCCTACGATACAGCTTGTGCTTCGCACTTGGGCTCGTGATGCCCCTGGTTTTCCAGCTGTCCTGATCGCTCTCATGACCAGACTTGGCTACCGCTGGTACCCTGAGTACATGGTTTACGAGGATTACCGCGAGTTTAATCAGGAGCAGTACCATGCTGATGTTCGTATCTATGATCGGCAGAATGACTCAGACACCGAGCTGCACCTTTTCCACGGTATCGGCGTGACGATTGAGATGGCAGTACATGATGCCGCCTACTCTGCTGTCGCACGTCTTCGAGGACAGTTCAGTGATATCTTGGATGACTCTGAGTTCCGATACATTCCGTATGCCCCTGCTGGAGATGCTACCGGATACTACACAGCTATCTGTGCCCCGTACGAGCCTCGCCGATATGACCACCGCGTTCTGATTCAGTGCACTCAGGCTCTGGATCGCACTGTTCGGGCTCTTGCCGTCGAGTTGGTTGCCACTCGAGCACGTCTCTACGATGCTATGACGCAGTTGATGCCCGCTGTTCGTGCAGGGATACATCCGGAGCACATCCTTTACCCGCGCAGGACTCAGATGTATGCTGGTATTGACTGGCCTGCTGTTGGAGGTCACACACCTACACGTGGACCTCTTCTTACAGTTCGAGACCGGGTTCTGCATCAGAATGCACATGGAGCACAGGATCCTTCCGCGACGAATATTCGTCGTCCGCACTCGCAGTTACCCCGTTACAGTGGTTTTCTCCGACGTTGATGTAGCCTTTGCTATGTCTCGTTGTGTACTTCCTTACCGCGTGCCTGCGCGCCGCCTAGTATGTCTAGCTTTTAATTTGCGCTGTTAAGCTGTCCGCATGTACCCGACTTTGTGTATGGATCTGTATGTCTTAATCGACTACTGTTATGTATCTATTACACTGCTTAAGGTATTGTCGTGTTACATCATACTTGTCGCTAAACACTCGCAATTGCTTTTACTAAACTACCCCCTGTTGATACGTAGCAGGATGGTTAGACCAGGTGGTCGTGGTCGTGGTCGTGCCCCTGAACGTCCACCACCGCCAGACTATATGGCAGCTATGATGCAACAGTTCGAGCTTAACCGCCAGTTCATGGTTGGAGTCATGGCTCAGTTTCCGCATCAGAACAACCAGAACCAGAACCCAGCTTCAATAACTTTGACAGAGTTTACGCGACTCAACCCAACGCAGTTTCGCAACTCTGACAAGCCACTGGATGCTGATGACTGGCTCCGCGACATCACTCACGAGATGGAGTCTGCTAATGTCGCCCCGCCAACTTTGTCACCTTCGCGGCCTTTTTCTTAAAGGGCCCCGCTGCTCAATGGTGGGACACACACAAGCGTACTCTGCCTGTTGGAACAGTCATCACCTGGTATGAGTTCCAGGCTGCTTTCCGTACACGTTACATCCCTCAAGCAATTATGGAACGCATGAAGACCCAGTTCCGCAACCTCACTCAGGGCAATAAAACCGTCGAAGCTTATCAGCGGGAATTTCTTGATCTCTCCCGCTATGCTGAAGAAGACATCGCCACAGATGCTCGCAGACAGGAGAAGTTCCGTAATGGACTACACCCTGACCTCAAGCTTGCACTAGCTGCTCAAGACATCAATGACTTCTCAACTCTAGTGAACAAGGCTATTCTCGTTGAGACCGCTCAGATGGAACACAAGGACTCGCAGAAGCGCTATCGTGATGCTGGCTCATCTTCGGGCTCAGCACCGAAGCGTAGAGTTTGGATTCCCAACAACGCGTTCCGCCCCAATACCTCTGCGCCAAAGAACAATGCTGCACTACGTCTGCCTCCTCCACCACCGAGGCCGTCAAAGGCTCAAGCTATTCAGAACAATGCCCCTCTTCGTCCTGAAGATGGTTTGTGTTTCAAGTGCCACAAACCAGGCCACCAGGCTAAAGACTGCCGCCAGACTCAGAATCAGTTAGATTTTCCTCGTGCTGGCCGTGGATATGGCCGTGGCAACAATCAGACCCGCAACTATAATACTGGGTCTGCTTCACGTGGTCGTGGTCAAGCTTACAACATTGACATTGAAGAAGTCCAGGATCAACCTGCTACTGTGATGGGTACCCTTCTTGTTAACTCAGTACCTGCTTCTGTATTATTTGATTCAGGAGCATCGCATTCATTCATGTCTGAAGCATTTGCATTATCTCATGACATTGCATTCGAAAAGATGAACCTACCAATAGTTGTCCGAACCCCTGGAGGCCAATGTCAAACCACCATGATGGCACATAATGTCCCTGTTGAAATCGAGGAATTTGAATTCCTAGCTTCCCCTATTATCCTGAAGTCTTCCACCATAGACCTCATACTCGGAATGGATTGGTTGAAAGCTCACATTGCTTCGATCAATTGTGCCACAAAAATTATCCAACTTCTTCACCCCTCCGATGAGATAGTGAACTACACTGCCCGAATTACTCGAGACGCTGAAGCTGAGGTATATGTTATGAATGCTTTGAACGCCTCACCTCTGGAAGGGATCGAGAACGTTCCTGTCGTTCGAGATTTTCCAGACGTCTTTCCAGAAGAACTTCCAGGAATACCCCCGGCTAGAGCTGTCGAGTTCGTCATCGACTTGAAGCCTGGCACCGTTCCTATTGCCAAGCGACCTTATAAGATGCCTCCGCATCACCTTCTTGAGCTTAAGGAAGAAATCGACAAGTCACTTAAGAGTGGTTTCATCTGCCCCAGTTCCTCTGCTTGGGGAGCACCTTCACTCTTCGTTAAGAAGAAGGATGGAACTAACCGATTGGTTCAGGATTACCGGCCCATTAACCAAGCCACAATCCAGAATAAATACCCACTGCCCCAGATCAATGATCTTTATGATCAACTCGCTGGATCATCGGTGTTCTCTAAACTCGACTTGAGGTTGGGTTATCACCAGATCCGTGTCCGTGAAGAGGACATTCCCAAGACTGCATTCGTCACTCGTTATGGCTCCTATGAATACACCGTCATGTCATTTGGCCTGACGAATGCCCCAGCTACGTTCTCCCGTCTGATGAATTATATATTCATGGATTACCTCGACAAATTCGTCGTGGTATATCTAGATGATATTCTGGTCTATTCTAAGAATAAAGAGGAACATGCTGAACATCTTTGCCTTGTTCTAGAAAGGCTCCGAGAACACCAGTTGTATGCCAAGTATTCCAAATGCGAATTTTGGCTTCCGGAAGTAACTTACCTTGGACATGTGATTTCCAAGGATGGGATTGCTGTTAACCCCGAACGAGTTCAGGCTATTCTCGACTGGACTCCCCCAAAGAATGTTAAGCAAGTCAGAAGTTTTCTCGGACTCGCTAGTTATTGCCGTCGATTCGTTGAGAACTTTTCCAAGATTGCAAAACCATTGACATATCTGCTTCACAAAGGTGTTAAATTTGAGTGGACAGAAAAATGTCAAGAAAGCTTTCAGACACTAAAAGATAAATTGACATCTGCCCCAGTACTAGCACCCCCGGATTCCCAAAAGGATTTCGTGATATACTGTGATGCATCTCGTCAAGGATTAGGCTGTGTCCTAATGCAAGAGCGCAAAGTGATTGCTTATGCCTCCCAACAATTGCGTCCTCATGAAGAAAATTATCCCGTGCATGATCTTGAACTTTCTGCGGTTATCTATGCCTTGAAGCTATGGCGACATTACCTTCTCGGTAACCGTTGCGAGATATACACGGATCACCAAAGCTTGAAGTATTTATATACTGAACCAGATCTGAACCTTCGTCAATAAAGATGGCTCGAAACAATTGCCGATTATGATATGAATATTTCATATACCCCCGGCAAGGCTAATGTAATGGCCGATGCTTTGAGTCGCAAGTCCTATAGCAACAATCTTATGGTTCAAGAAACACAACCTCTTCTCCATGAAGAGCTTTGCAAATTGAACCTCCATATTGTTCCACAGGGTTATCTCAATACCCTGGTTGTCGAACCAGATTTAGAACACGGCATTAAGGTTATGCAAAGGTATGACACTGAAGTTGAAAAGATCAAGCGATACCTCGAGAAAGGAAAGCCGTCGGAATTCCATCTTGATGCAGATGGGATCCTATTTTTCCAACACCGTCTCTTCGTACCCAAGTTCAAGAATGAGAGGGAAAACGTTATGAAGGAAGCTCATGACACTCCCTTGTCTATTCACCCTGGTAGCACAAAGATGTACCGTGACATTTGTCAAAGATTCTGGTGGCCTAATATGAAGCGAGACATTGCTCGTTATGTTTCTGAGTGTGACATTTGCCGTCGCATTAAAGTAGAACATCAAAGGCCTGCTGGAACTCTGCAACCCCTGGAAATTCCTGAATGGAAATGGGACAAGGTCCAAATGGATTTCATTACTAGTTTTCCCAGATCTCAGAAGGGTCATGATGCTATTTTTGTCGTCATTGACCGATTCTCCAAGGTTGCTCACTTTCTGCCTGTTAAAGAGACAATCACTGCTAGCCAGTTAGCAGACTTGTATGTTTCCCGGATTGTGTCACTCCACGGTGTTCCGTTGGAGATCAGTTCTGATCGTGGCAGCCTCTTCACCTCCAGATTCTGGAATAGTTTCCAAGAAGCTATGGGAACTCATCTGTCTTTCAGCACCACTTTTCACCCTCAGTCACAGGGTCAAGTGGAACGAGTTAATCAAGTGCTCGAAGATATGCTTCGAGCTTGCGTCATCTCCTTCGGTAAGAAATGGGAGGAATCTCTCCCGTATGCCGAATTCTCTTACAACAATAGCTATCAAGCTAGTCTGAAGATGGCACCGTTTGAAGTTCTATACGGTCGTAAGTGTCGAACCCCTCTGAATTGGTCAGAAACTGGGGAACGCTCACTCGTCGGACCGGACATTATTCGGCAAGCTGAAGAACAAGTCCGCATTGTTCGTGAACATTTGAAATCTGCTCAGTCTCGTCAGAAGAGCAACTATGACCGAAAGCACCAGGAAATAGTCTATCAACCTGGCGAGCAAGCTTACCTCCGTGTCACTCCGTTGAAAGGCACTCATCGGTTCGGAATCAAAGGCAAGTTAGCCCCTCGCTACATTGGCCCGTTCCGTATTCTTGCCCGTCGAGGAGAAGTGGCATATCAGTTGCAATTGCCGCCAAACCTTTCTCAAGTACATGACGTCTTTCATGTATCCCAACTCCGCCGCTGCTTCAAGGATCCTATTAGAGCTGTGGATCATGAAGTGCTTGAATTACGGGAAGATCTGTCATATCCAGAATATCCCATCCGTATTCTTGATCAAGCTGAGCGTCGAACACGTCAAAAGTCAATCAAGTTCCTCAAGGTTCAGTGGTCAAATCATTCTGAAGATGAAGCCACTTGGGAACGCGAGGATCGTCTTCGCGAAGAATACCCCTCTTTCTTTCAGTCTTCCTCTTAATTCTCGGGACGAGAATTCTTAATAGATGAGGAGAGTTGTAACACCCCCGGTGATTAGCAACAGTAATCACTTTTGATAATGACATGTTAGCATGATCGACAGTGCATAATCATCATTAGCATCATATTGCATTTCAACTCCTAAGTCAAATTCAAATTTAAATGAAAGTGGAATATAAAAGTTGTCCAACATAGGAGCTAAAATGTCAGATAAATAACAAATATTCCAGAGGCTATTCTAAAATTGAAACCAACATCATTGGAATTGGATAAGTGACTCGAACAACCTCAAACAGTGGATAAAGATAATATTTAGTAACCATTTATTAAATCTGAAATAAATATGGAATTATGTTTTGCCCACTCCAGCCGCCGCTGCCGCTCGTCCTCTCGCCTCTGCCTCCGCTCGCCGCGGCCACCCGCACGCGCGCGCGCCCCCACACCTCGCCCGCGCGCTCGTCCGCATCGCGCGCCGTGGCCCCGCGCTCACCACCGACCCGTCCAGCCGCGCCTCGCCGGCGCCCGTGGCCAGCGCCCGGGCGCACCCTGGACGCGCCCGCTCGGGCTGCGCCCACGCCCGCCCCGTGTGGCCGTATGGGCCACTGCCCGGTGGGCCCTGCCCCCCCTGTGCCGCTGACAGATGGGGCCCACCCCCCTAAAAACGATTTAAAAGAAATAGAAAATAAAAATAGAAATAAATAAAATGATTAATTAAATAATTAATTAGTTAATTAATTAGTTAATTAATCCTGATTAGGTTAATCTAATTAACTAATTAGTGTTAATTAATCAGTAATTAAATTAATTAAACCTAATTAACCTAACAGCCTATGACAGGTGGGACCCACCCTGTCAGGTGGCTGCTGACGTCAGCATGATGTCATGCTGACGTCATCAATCACTGTTTCGGATAATGTTGAATTAAATAATTAATTAAATTTCAGAAATTAATAAAAACTTTAGAAAATCATATCTTTTAAACTGTAACTCCGATGAAAATACTTTGTACATGAAACTTGCTCAGAACGACGATACGAACCCGGATACGCCCTCGGTATCTCCGTCAGATGCCCGCAACTATAAGAACGTTGAACAATTAGACCGATTTCGATAAATGAATAGTGTCCAACTTTAATTAAATAAATCCGAATAAATTCCTAAATTAACTAAATCATTTAGTTAGGCAGTAGAACACCCCGGCATATCATTTAGACATGTCATACATATTGTTTGCATATTTGCCGTGGAATTTATTGTTTCTCTCCCCCTCCTTCTCTCTCGATAGACGCCGAGACCGACGGCGCTGCACCAGGATACGACTACTCTACCGACGAGCAGCCCGTTGACGACCTCCCTCTCTTGCCAGAGCAACCAGGCAAGCCCCCCCCTTGAGCATTCCAGATATCGCCCATTCTATTCTCCTGCTTGCATTAGATTTCGCTACTGTTAATGTATGCTCCTATTCTGATGCATAGCCTGCTGTTGTAACCTGTTCATTGCTACCTTACCTGCCTATGATAAACTGTTTAGTATAGGTTGGTATGAACCATCTGTGACCCCACCACCTTACTTTGTCGCCCCTGCTTGTTCATCGACGACTCGATCAACGTGATCGTCGATCAGAGACAGACGCCTCACTTCACACCCCCCTTAGTTGTACGACTCTGCGTAGTAACTATCGAGTGCCGAGGGTGATACCTCGTAACGCACTCCTGATGAATACTCTGCAGCATAGCTGTACGGTCATGGTCATCGAGGGTGATTCCTCCTTCTCCATGTCCGATACGACTCTGTCGTGCAACCCCTCAGTGTGAACCTCGAGGGTGATACCTCATACGTTCACCCTGATGAATATGACCACACGGTTACTTGACCTTTTTCACAGGCGGGTCCACCCTGGTGGGTACCCGCTGGGGATCTATGATTTCGGGTGTGCCGGAAGGGCACTCGAGTGTGACATTGTGGCGGAGCATCAGAGACTCTGATTGTCTCCGCTTGATACTAATTGAGCCTATTGGATTTGGGTGTGTGATCTGAGTGGGTCGACGTGCCCTATACGCACTACCACTACGCGGGATTATGGTTATGGGGCCCTCTGCGATGTACGTTTCTCCGAAAGCTTATCAGACGTCACGATTCACCGTGCGGGCTGATCGTCGGGATTGGGCTGGATACTTCACTGGCGAGTTCAGTGTCGCGCCTGCACCCCGGCCAGCCACGCAACGCGCAGGGTGCCCAGGGCGATGGCCCGAGACCCCTGGGTGCATAGGTTAGTCCGGCGTGCTGACCTCTCTGCTGAGCCTAGGTAGAGCGCTGCTTCGTGTTGATCTTCCGAGGACGGGCATTACCCAGCAAGTATGTCCGGCCAGAGTTGATCGAGCGTGTTGGGTAACAGTAGTGCACCCCTGCAGGGATGAATCTTCTATCGATAGCCGGTCCTACGGTAAAGGACGCTCAGTTTGTGTATCCCGATCTACTACTTAAACTGGATACTTGTTACTTAATTGAAGCTTCGGGATTACTTTCTTGCTGGGAGTCGAGGAAGGATCTTTGAGCTGTACTTCAACATGTTTGCTAAATAAAATGCTATTCTACTCTCTTCTACTGCTGCAAGATGATGGCTTTGAGAAGATGTTTGAAGATGCTAGTCTTTGATAGGACTAGGCCTTTCTCTCTATTCTGGCATTTCTGCAGCCCAGTCCACATATACAGCCTCTTCTCCATTGATAATGTTGCATATGTAGTATAGATCCTTGCTTGCTGAGTACTTCAGATGAGTACTCACGGTTGCTTTATTTTCTCTTTTCCCCCATATACCCCCACCTTGATGATACACCAGACGATGGAGTCCAGGAGCCAGACGCCACCACCGGAGCCTACTACCAGGCGGGTCCAGAGGGCACGTACTACTGGATCGAGCCAGCTGACCAGGAGTAGGATCGGAGGCTCCCAGGCAGGAGGCCAACGCCTTTCGATCTAGTGTCGCTGTTTGTGCTAGCCTTCTTAAGGCAGAACTTGTCTAACTATGTCTGTACTTAGATATTATTTGTATGACTGACTTATGTATTCGGATCTTCGGATCCCTGGTCTGTAATATTGTGGACCTCCGTTTATTTGTGTTTAGAGTTGTGTTGTGATATCTTCCCGTGAGTCCCTGGGCTTGATCGTACACGTTTGCGTGTATGACTAGTGTACGATTGAACCGGGGGCGTCACAGCGATGCTCGCCGTTGTCCGCCATAAGAACTTCAGCGATCGACTCGGTGCTTTCGCACTCGGACCCCTCAGAGGAGCCGTCGAGTGATCCCTCCGAGAGGTCGAGAGCGGGCTCGTCGAATTCGAGGGCCGCCACATGTTCTGCCGCAGCCTGGATGGCCGCGACATGCCTGATCCAGCGTTGTAGCCGCGAGCGCCCGGAACGCTTGCGATGACGTGCAATGGTGGGGTGGACAACCACTCGGTACGGAGCCGAGGGCTATCGCAGGAGGACTCCGTATGACGATGCGCGAAAATGCGCCGTGCCGCGGACGGGCAACGCCTCCACGTCCAGCGGGGCCTCGTGAAGCCACGCTGAATCGTCGGCGATGAAGGAGAGTGCCCCGAAATGGATTTCGCCGCCGACTGACATGATGATGAGAAAATCCACCTACTCCGTGAAATTTTGCTAGACGCCTAACCCCACGGTGGGCGCCAACTGTCGGGGTTATGATCCTAGCAATGAGTAATAGGGGTACGAATAAGGGGCAGAGCCTAGCTACGGCACATGTGTAACACTCGGTGTTTAACGAGTTCGGGCCCCTCTTGGCGGAGGTAAAAACCCTACATCTCGTGCCCTGAGGCTTGCTTTGATTTGATGGGTATGGTTACAGAGATTACTCGCTGCCTGGCTATGGAGAGGGGTGCGGCTTATATAGAGTGCACCGCAACCCATGTCTCCCACGCCGCCGAGGCAATTAATGGTATTGAATGAGTCAGTTACTAGTGTAATGAGCCTCTACTACAGCAGTTACAGGTAACGGTAGCTATAAATCTATTTAGTGGATGACTTAGTATTCCTCGACCGTTGCAGCTCCCACGACGTCCTCTTGCCCTCTTATGTCTGAGTGGTGATCCATCAGCCGAGTGGCATGTGATCGTCCGAGTGCCGTTGAGCTGTCCGAGTGAACTTCCTGATGTGTGCATTCGAATGTTGACATGGTCCAGGGACCTACCTATGTTGGTGATGGGCCCCATGTGGGTCCCAAATGATGGGTCCTTAACCCTACCTGGAATAGGTGACCACATCAGCCCCTCCATAAAAATCCCCCTGGCATCTTTCTAGAGATATCCCGGAGCTTCAGGGTCCATGGTGCTCCGAGAACCTAAGCCCCGGACCTCTAGGGTTCCCCTTGGTTGTGGCTCTAGAGACTTCGAGTCATCAGGGTCCCTGACCCTCGTGCCTTCGAGGTTCACCCTGGTTTTGCCTTTGGATAGTCCAGGCATCCTCGGTCTCGCGGGACATCAACCGCTATCTAAGCCGAGGTTCGGGCTTGCTATTTATTACGGATTATGTTTATTATTTTCATGATTGGCGGTCTGTTTTCGTCGTTTCTAAAACACATCACACAAGTAGATTTCAGAGAGCATGACAGTGTAGGCGTTTGCATGTGAAGCAAACAACATTACATACATCTCTGATCCACTCTCTTTTTTACGGTACAACCTGATGTGAAGGAATCTGTCAAGGTTTGCACCCCCTGCAATGTCTTATGGCAGTTCAAATATCTTCTTTTGACGAACTGTTAGCTGGGAACCATCCAATTCGAACTATGAGATCGTGCAAGTACATACACGAAATTTCTGAGTATCTATGTGTTTGTGTTGCATATAAATAATAATCCCTCTATTCACGAATATAAGATATTTTGAATGGTTCAGTACAGACTATGTACAAACTGAAATGAGTGGACAAACACACTAAAATATGTCTATATACAGCCAATTGAACATATAAAGCCTCGCCAGAAGTTCTGGAGGTCTTGCGCGCGCTAGCGATTCTGGTTCGTTCGATGTTTTTACTGTTGATTACTGTTGCTTCGTTTTGACTGCTGGCAGCTGGTCAGCCATTGAAAGTTTTTAACGCTCATGGTTGCTTCGATGGTGGATGACTGGTGGCCCTTGTTATGCCTGGGTCGAGAAAATCACGCATTGCTCCTTCGATTCCCCGTATACAAAGTGTGAGATGGCTGCTAGCGACCAGTGAAATATCTGGCTGCACTTCCTCGTTCTCCTCCCTCCCCTCGTCTCTTTCTTGCAGCCCTTTCTCCTCCATGGATCCTCTCCTGTGTCCGTCCCGCCGGGGCCGGCGGCCTTCAGGCCGCCAGCAAAGGGTGACGGCGGCGGCGCTCGATTCCCTGTAGGAGAGAGAGAAGATAAGAGGGAGAGAAAGGAGGAAGGGGGGAGGGAGAAAGAGAGAGGAAAGAGGATATGGAGGTGCGTTGGCTGACGGGAGAGGGTCATCGGCCGCCGACGAGGTCGGGCGGGGCCTGGCGGTTGGCGACGGCTCGATCCGCTCCTGGATCAGGAGCTGCGAGGAGGCTGGGGCCTCGGGCGCGATGCACGGGAGGCTGCGCTCCGCCTCTTCCTCGCTCAGCAAGAGGAGCATGTGCAGCGCGGTGGTGCGGCCCAGGTAGCCCATCAGCCTGTACCTTCGGCCCGCTCGCTCGTCTTCCCCAACCGACGGTGCTTCCTCCATGTCTCCCACGGCTTCTGGCGCAGATTGACTCAGCCAACGCGAGGAGGGTCCAGATCCGGGCTGACGCGCCTCGTCACTGCCTCCCTCTTCCACCTCCCGCTCTAAGTCACACGGGGAGAGAGTTGGCTGCAGCGGCCTGCTGCACTGCTTGACTACTGCTCGGCTTTGGACAAGGTAATCTCTATTTCTGATTTCTAAGTAGATAAGTGATGCATTGATTCAGAGTCTTTCCTAACTTTTGATCCCATCTGATTTTTTGGTCGGGGATTTATTTTGCTGAGATGGATTAAGCATGGGTGGAGTTGGAAGTTGTGTGCAGGTTGCCTAGTAAGTGTGGTTGTAATGACTTACTCAAAGTGGGATTTCTTTTCTTGCTTCCTATAGTCAGAGCCTTGTTCTTGACGATTCGCTAATCATTTGCTTACATTTTTTTTCCGGAGATCTGCTTGTAGTTCGTACTTCATTGTTACCAGAGTTTCTTGAAGGGAAATGTTAATGATGGTGTATGAAATGGTATGGAAAAGGTTAAATGCAAGGTAGTCCATGTATGACTGAAGTTCTGTTGTGTTGTCATATTCAAGACCATAATTCTTTGCTTGCAGTTTCTTGAAGGTAGCAATATTTTGATACTTATTTACTGATGATTTTAAAAGTTTTGTGTACTAACAGACTTAGTTTGACAACACTGACTTGTTTGTAGTTCTCTTTTCTTTAACAAGAACTTTTGATTTAAGGTTGATGTCAATTCCAACTTTTTAGGTGACATGGAGGAGGTGCACATGTTTGCTGATTATGTTTCCTGGCTGGCCATTGAGAGAGAGGCTAAAGCAAACTCCGACAGGTTTCAGGTGCATGTCCTCTGCTCCTTGTGTTTGTTTCCGTACCTAACCTTGAGCATTGTACGCTTTGGTATATGTATAGTTAGCTATTGAGTTTACTGGCAGTTTTTTTTGGAAGATTTTACTGGCAGTTATGAAAGTCAGCGCACATGCATGCTTGGTTTTACTTCAGTTAATATATAACATGCATTCTATAATTACTAAGAACTTATATGTGAAAGTGTGCCTCCCTGTTTTGTGTAGATAACTACTTCTGGTTACATATCATGACTAGACTAAGTAGGCTTATGTAATAACTTTTTCATTGTTCCACTTATAGAAACTTAACTGCTGCAGTGTTAATACATTATAGTCACCTTAGCTGGAGCATTTTTAAATCTCTGCATGGTTCAATACAAGTGGAACTCACTCTCTGGCGTTCTGAAACTCATCTTTTAGGCCCATTATATACAATATATCTAGCGAGTCCACACGGGTTGCCCCGAGACCACCAAAGCTATTAACACCATTCTTTGATTTCGGCTGAAAAGGTGAAGAAAGAAAACAGTGTAGAGTTTTTCGAGACAAATTGATTGTGATTGGTTGCCATGTCTGCGCAATATCATGTACCATGTTATATGTTTATTTTTTGCAAGAAAGGTACCTTGTGGTCAGCGGACTTGCCAAGGTAGCGGTGTCTGACCTAGGGTCGTGGCGACCGTATGCTTGATCGCGAGATGGCACTATCCCCTCCGTTGCCATGGCCACTGATGTGGGAGGAACCATCGGTCATCGCTCGATCTCAAGATGCCCATGACACCTGGGCTGTGGTCATGTGGCTGCCGCCGACAGGGAAGTCATTCCTATTAATTCTGAATTGGCAAGTTTGGAATCATCTCCCCCATTCAGCTAAGCTACACATATTTTGCTTCTATTTTGTTCTTTCTAGGTCTCGGACCATCTCCATTCTGGTAAAGACCTCATCACATCAATGCCCTTGGTCCCTGGTGAGCCCATTCCCTTCCTCAGTTTCTCCATATTGGTTATGATGCATGGTCTCTTTCCAGCTATGACAAACGGTATACTGCATAGTGCATACTGATGATAGGATAGATGATTTATGATGTACTATTTTAGTAAGGCTTAGCATCATTTTTGTATGAAGGGCTTAACAGTGATCTGCCAGATTTCAGATTTCCCCCCTGAGGATTCGACATGGACGACCGATGCAATTGCAGCGACTACTTGAGATACAGGGGATACCCACCCACGTAGATTTGGTAATCCATGCATGCCCTGCTTCTGCTCATATCCATTTTGCCTTCCATTGTGATGTGCACTTCTGCTATACAGAAATTGTCATGTTTCTATTTGCTTGAATTATGTACAAGTTTAGGCACTTAACCATTAGCGAAGCAACATTTTTTGCATTGCTACTATTATTCGGCATGTTCTTCTGTATTAAGGATATTGGCATATGGATGGCACAAATTAAACTAAAAGATATACTCCCTCCGTCCGGAATTACTTGTCATAGAAATGGATAAAAATGGATGTATCTACAACTAAAATACAACTAGATATATCCATTTCTCCGACAAGTATTTCCGGACGGAGGGAGTATTACTCCAGCATTTTGTTTCATCGATATCTATTTTGTTTGTTCTTTAGTTCCAAGACAAATTTGTCTGAAAGGGACATGGTCTCTAGCCGCATTTTCATGTTTTTGTTCGGAAACAATACCTAGCCTCTAGCTAATTGGTCTTTCAACCTAGAAGAAAGCATCACACATAGTGCTTCTTATACTTCTTCAGTTTTAACATTAGAAAACAAAGGCTGCCCTGTTTTTTTTCTTTTTTTGAAAAGGAGGATAACCCCCCGGCCTCTGCATCAAGCGATGCACACATAGTGGTTATTTTTGGACTTACCAACCTATATATTCATTTCTATTTTGTGCTGTGAAATCCTTCTTGGATTAATTACAAGGAGGTGTGTTATGCTGGAGCAGGAGGCTGGAAGGGATCTTATACTACGGTGAACATTTTCATCCAGAACACAATTCTGCACTCAAATTTTTAGTACGGTAAGGCACTGTTTCTTTCATATGGGTATTGGATCTATAGGCCATTCACAGGTCTGTAGTGCTTAGCATAACCATTAAATTGAAAAGGTGTAATTACACTTACTGATATATTATTCAGGTTTAGTTAAAAGGGAGTCATTTAGGCATTTAAGTGGAAACACGCATTTCCTGATTTTGGATTTTGGTTTCTATTTGCTAAACCAGAAAAGTAGCATTCATAGTAGGACGCTAGAGTTTGTCATGTGGGTCGACAAGGAGTCGCCAAAATAAATATGCATTACTTCCTATGCCATGGTCTAAAAATCCTGGCACATTTTTATGCAAATTTCATGTGCATGTTTCAGCCATGGGGTACAACAAAATTAGGGTGACATGAATCATTGACGACCATACATTGGCAACTATGGAGCATGGCACTTACTACTGCCGCCACGTCGTCATGGCAGACTTTCAATAAGTAACATGAGGTACATACTTTTCATCCGCCCACAATTTTTTTACAGCAATTGATATTCCTTTTTTTGGTGTGCTAGTGATTCAATAGACATTTGCACAAATATATACTTGACATGTGAAATCCAGAGGTTTGCAATCTATACTCCTTTTTTGGAGAGTAGTTGTTATCTGTCAACTGTTATTTTTGTGAAGATCCTGCTACATACCTGAAATGTTATGAAATAATTGGCTTGTGAACTTATGAAATGCTCATTGCTACATGTTATCGCTGCTATTATATATATTTTTTCCATCAAAGTTGTGTTTCCTATTTGGCAAAACTTTGTCAGCGAACGCCCATCCTTTCAAATTAAGATTTCTAACATCAAACAAAAATATATGGATGATGGCAAACAAAAAGCCTTAGGCCTATTTCTTTAAAAGAAAGTTTTCAACATATAAAATACAAAATGAAAAGTAATACGAACGGCCAATGAAAACTATATTACTAAGCTAATAAATTCCGTGTTGATTGGTACTATGAAAGGAGCGAACATTAACGACCCGATCAACGTCTGTGATGAAGAAGGTAACTACAACTTGTTTGTTTACTTTACAGTATATTTACACCTTTTTTTCCATGCTAACTATTCCAGCACCAACTCATTATTCAGATGCCCGCAGCTGCCACCAAGATATTTTGTCCCACGTGAATGATTGAGAAAAACTCTGCTTTTTACGACATCATGTCTCACTTATTGTCATGTCTAAATATTTCAATTTTATGTTGATGTTTTGACTGTGGATGCCAAAACATCACAGCTTGCGTGATAGAGTGAATTCCAGTATAAAATGAAGTTCCTTCCATCAATTAGATAGCTTTTATTAATTTGATTTTTTCTATTTTGTTAATACATATTGGTTATTTGGATGCTTTCTTTTAAAGATTTGCAGAGATGAATGAGGATTCGGGCGGCAGGGAGGGGACTGGTGATAGGAAACATGGGTCCAAGAAGAAATCAAAGAGTTGTTCTCCCTTTTCAAATTTAAAACCTAGACTAAAGTCGGTCAATTGTAATTTAGGAATATGATTAGGATAGCATAATATTTTGCTACTACCTTGCTAATAGCCTTGCAAGGTAGTTCAGTCAGCTGTATACGTGTTTTTTTGCTGTAGTGAGGTCACTTATTTTAATTTAAAAAATTAGAAACATGAAGTGCGATTATAAGAATCTATTAGCAGATGTTCTTAGCATGAACAAACTCTATAATGTACCTACTGACTAATAGCATAATCGAATCCTTCCTGAGCAGCGTCCATCAATCAAGACTTAGCATGCCTGGTTTTACTTTACGAAGAGTAGTAGGTGGTGCTCTAATATTCAGCTGTGTTCTTGAATTGGGAATTATGTTGTTTATAGTTGAAGTGCTTGTGTGTTGGTCTGATGTATATAAGTGAAAGAAAATAAAAAACGGATGGAGGAAGGGAACTTCTTGCTTTTCTTTTCCTTTTGTTTCTCTATTTGATAATTACTCCGTACGATGAGAAGGTTTGAGAATAGAAACATCCTACTCTTTGATCCCTTTTAGTGTGAACGGCTCGATGGCAAGCGCGGCTGTCTGCTCCTCGATCTATTGGTTGTGTGTCTGGCTTGTCCGTGCGTTGTGCCACATGCGTGCTGCTGCTGCTGCTGTGTGTATGGTGTGTTGGCTTGATGCTGCTGCTGCTGCTGTGTGTATGGTGTGTTGGCTTGATGCGTGCGCGTGTGTTATTATTTTTGTAGTTGGTTTAGCAGCCTGACTTAGATCTTCTACATTGCCTATAAAGAATCTTCAAAAGTGTAGTCATATATGTCACTTGATAAATTCCAGGACATTAATCTATACTGCTCCTATGCGTTTCAGCTGTCACCAATCCATGGTGAAATAAACAGGAGAATACATGCTTGCAGAAGTTGTCAAGAGGCTTCATTTAACCATCAAAGACCATGAGACCTACCAATCCACTGATAGAGATGGACACAATCTCTTCTTGTGGAAGAACAATGTATCAATTGCCAACAAAACCAAACATTTCATCCTATCTTACCATGTAGTACTAACTTAACTGCAATGTATCACTTATGTCAAAAACTATTTAAATCGCGTATTTGGCTATCTATGATATCAAACCTTTGTGTTCTTCCAATATCATATACACTCGAAAGCAAGGCCATTATATGATAAAAACCCACGTGCACTTCTAAGTTCATCAAAATAATTGCTTTCAGTTCATAGTTTAAATTGGGCTTTCGCCTTTCCTACACAACAAACAATCCAAAATATTTCTATATTGATTCATAGCACTTGATAAACAAGTACACATCAAAACCGTATGCTAAAAAAAGGCAAAGGGATCTCTTTTAGTTCTTGGTTCAAGTTTGTCTTGCGCGCCAAATGGTGCGACAGGTCATCTAGTTCATAGAAAAGTTAGAACATCTTATAGTGAACGGAGGGAGTAACTTTTTATTTATCCATCCGATGCATCACAACCTCCACAAGTAAAGTCACTAAACAAACAGATGGTACATACAAGGTACAGTCACATGCTCATAAAGCTCATATCACTATGCTTTTTCACTTCTTAGATCTTCTTCTCTCAAAGTCCCTTTCTCGTTGTGCACCCGAGCAGTATATACCCAGAAGTCTTTGTTCAGTGTTTCCGTTGTCCGTGTATATCCTTCTCTCTCCCTTCTTTTTCTCTTTTCTATCTACAAACATGAACACCACGTAACATGGAGGTGACTACCAACCATCACACACACTTTGCGGCCTTTCCATGCCGCTCACCACTCGATCGATCCACGCAAAAGCCAGCCTTGCACACGTCCCCCAGCCCCCACCCACCCTTCTTCCCCAGCTTTACTGCACCTGCATGAGACTACGGCCATGTTTGTTTCAGCTTCGCTTGAATTTTAATCACCTGTGGATTCGCTTCAGTGCCGAAGTGCACTTTGAGATGCTTCAAGAAATTGCACTAAAAATGGCCCAAATCTAGATTCAGCTTCACTGGCAAAGCTGATTCCAAATAGCTGTTTGTTTCAGATTTCAGATTCGGCTTCACTGGCAAAGCTGAATCTGGTCCCAGAATCCGAAACAAACAGGGCCGTCCTCTGGTCCTTCGACACGTCGCCGCGTTGCAAAGCGGCTGACGCTTTGGCCGACCTCTTATCGCGGTACCGCCTCACATGCCTCGGCTCGTCCTACGTGCGCGCGCACCACGGGCACACACCACACCAGCTGACTAAGCTCAGGTCAGCTCCGCTCCGCTCGCCACTTCTCTATCGCGCTCTGGACTCACCTGGATGCGACAGGGATGGCGGACACCAGCACCTTCGCGGCGCCCCCGCCCCCGTGGATGCCGTCCCCGGCGATGTTCTTCACGCCGCCCGCGCTGCCGGGCTACTACCAGGGCTCCGCGGCGGGCGCCGTGCCGGGGGAGCCTCGGGAGGGCGGGGGCTCCATCGGCACGTTCTTCGGTGTGCTTGCGGCCGTCCTGGTGCTCACCGCGGTGTCCTGCGTCTTCGGCCGCGTGTGCCGGGCGCAGGCCGAGGGGCCCGACGAGGTGTACGACTGCGCGAGGCTGTCGCGGCGGTGGCGCTGGTGGAGCGCGCCTCCTCGGATCGTCAGGCGCGGGGCCAAACCGCCGCCCGTGGAGGAGGTGCCTGCCGCGCTGCCGCTGCCGGAGCCATGAAGTGTTCGTTAAGCTGCCGGTCATCCGGTTCCTGCTGGCGTGTTCTTGTTCAGTGCAGGCTCCGGTTAGCACAGTAAGCAGTAGTGATCCGTCTTAGTGTATCTACGCCAGTACTACAGCGTTGTGTTCTCCGTGCCACTGGAGGATTTTCTTGTTAGATTTATGGCCTCGTTCCTCTGTACTCGGATTAATCAAAATAATAATGCACTTCTGATTACCAACATTCCCTTGTTAAACTGATCGCCGGCGGTTCTTTTGCACTTCTTGTGTTGCAACGTTTGCGATCGACGAGTCTCCGGACCAATCGCGCCGGAATGTTAGGTGTGCATGGATTGGTGGTGACAATAAAGAATGTAGCCCACCCACCACATGGATATGGAAGGATTGTCCACGAACTACCACTGCCACTACCACCAACCAAGCCAAATATTACCATATCTTGCCGATCTTCCATGTTGCTGAAAGCCAATTAGAGCAATCATCACGGTTCAGTGATGCCCCTTTCACTGTAGCTTCTTCACGTAGGAAAACCTCGGAAATGGAGTGTATGACTGTCCAACCTAGCTAAAATAAGCAAAAGGATGGTTGGAGGTGACTTGGCAGCATCTAAAGCAGGGACGCAGCCAGGCGAGAGTGACATTTGTTTCTCCCGGAATCACTAAAAAACTGACGTCAGATTTTAAGCACTCTCGAGTGGACGCATGAGCTGCCGTCGGATCTATTGCACTGATCTTGAAGCGGGCGCAGAATGACACATCATCAGAGAGAATCGTTCGATGTATATGTTGTTCCTCGCAAACGATTTTTTTCCTCCTCGTGTTATCCTCTGCGGGAGATTGCGACTAGAGCTCGAGCGCGAGCCCACGACGGCGGCGGAGGAGAGGAGCTGCATATGGAGGGCACAACAGCGGCATAGAGGACCCCCTGAAGAGGAGCTGCACACCGAGCTCGAGCTGGAATGCGCACAGGCCGGGGTGGGGGCATGGGGAGCCGCCATAGAGGAGCCGCATGTTACAAGGGAATAGAGAGGGAAATGGTGTAATTGATGATGTATTGCTTTTGTCTTATGGGCATATATATAGGAATACATGATCATTTTAAAGTACAAGACAAGGGAGAATAAATCCTAAGCTATCTTATATTTCCTAAATAAACATGATACTCAACATCCCCAGCAGTCACAAGGTAGTGGCACAAAGAGTGAGACTGGAGAATAATCCGAAGGTAAGCCGACGAACATCCCCCCACAGTCGAACGGTCGATGAGGTGGAAATCGATGAGGTTTCTCAAGCAAGGCGGTAGCCCTTTGTGCCGATGTCGAGATAGCCGAGAGCGTAGGGTGGTGTAGCTGTGGTCGAGGTAGCCGTGCGAGGGTCGCCGTGGTCGATGCCGAGTCGGGGTGGCCGGTGTCGAGGTAGGCAACGTGGACCGGGAAGAAGAGCGGGGGCGACAGCATGAGGAGGCGGCGACGGCTATGTTAGGAGCGCGGCGACGGTGCTTGAAGTAGGCGAGGAAGAACCCGACAGCGTGACGAAGACCAGCACGGACGGTGGCATTCCTGCGCCTAGGGAGGCGGCGCGACATATACCATTGTAGGATCAAAAGTATGTCTAGGGGGGGGGGGGTGATTAGACTACTTGACCAAATAAAAATCTATCATTTTCTCAATTTTAGTTGTTGGCCGATTTTAGCAATTATGACAAGTCAAGCAATCAACCTACACATGCAATTCTAAGAGTATAGTAGCGGAAAGTAAAACATTGCATATGAAGATAAATGGAAGGGTTTGGAGAAGGCAAACGCAATGGAGACACGAAGATTTTTGGCGTGGTTCCGATAGGTGGTGCTATTGTACGTCTACGTTGATGGAGACTTCAACCCACGAAGGGCAACGGTTGCGCGAGTCCATGGAGGGCTCCACCCACGAATGGTCCACGAAGAAGCAATCTTGTCTATCCCACCATGGCCATCGCCCACGAAGGACTTGCCTCATTCGGGTAGATTTTCACGAAGTAGGCGATCTCCTTGCCCTTAAAAACTTCTTGGTTCAACTCGACATCTTGTCGGATGCTCCCAAACGACACATAACCAATCTAGGAGACACCACTCTCCAAAAGATAATAAACGGTGTGTTGATGATGAACTCCTTGCTCTTGTGCTTCAAATGATAGTCTCCCCAACAATCAACTCTCTCTCACAGATTTGACTATGGTGAAAGAAGGATTTGAGTGGAAAGCAACTTGGAGAAGGCTAGAAATCAAGGTTCAAATGGTTGGAATGGAATCTCTTGATCTCAACACATGAATAGGTGGTTCTCTCTCAGAAAATAGATGGTGAAAGTGTAGGCACGTTCTGATGGCTCTCTTCATTTATGAAGAGGGGGTGGAGGGTTTATATAGCCTCCACACAAAATCCAACCGTCACACACTTTTGGTCCATCTCAGTGGCACCGATTAGTAAACTCGGTGGCACCGATCAGTACAAAAGATATGAACGTTAGGAATCTCGGTGGGACCGAATGGAACAACTTGGTGGGACCGATGTGCTAGGGCTTAGGGCAAACTTCATCTCGGTGGCACCGATTGCATCAACTCGGTGGGGCCGAAGTGAAGCAATAAGCAACAAAGAATCTGTCAAGCCAACTCGGTGGGACCGATTGCATAAACTCGGTGGGACCGAAGCAAATGCAATAAGTCACAGAGCACTGGCAAGGCCATCTCGGTGGGATCGAGATCCGTATCGGTGTGACCGAACTGTTAGGGTTTCTGGGAGTGGCTATGTTAAATGAACTCGGTGACTCCGGGTAGAAAGAATCGGTGGGGCCGAGTTTGGAATTTAGGTTTAGACATATTTGGATGGAGAAAGTGGCAGAGGGTTTTGGAGCAATATCACTAAGCATTTGAGCAAGTAGGCCATCAAGCAACACCTCATCCCCTTTTAATAGTATTGGCTTTCCTATGGACTCAATGTGATCTTGGATCACTTAAATAGAAATGAAGAGTCTTGAGTTTTTGCCAATCTTTATCCTTAGCATTTTGAGGGGTCCACATCTCTTGTCCATGCCATGCCAATCATTGAACATCTTGAAATATTTATCTTGAATGGATATTAGTTCAATGACCTATATGTTGTTATGAATTACCAAAACCACCCGGGGATTAGTTGCACTTTCAATCTCCCCCTGTCGGTGTCAAAACCGGCGGATCTCGGGTAGGGGTCCCGAACTGTGGATCTTGGATCGATGGGGAACAAGGGACGCGGGACACAGTATTTACACAGGTTCGGGCCCTCTCTAGGAGGTAAAACCCTACGTCCTGCTTGATTATATTGCTTGTGTATATGAGGATTACAGAGTCGATCTACCACGAGATCAGATGAACTAAACCCTAGACTAGTAGGATTATGGATGTTCTCTCTCCCTCCACGGTCTAACCCTCTAGTTTATATAGACACCAGGGGTACTAGGATTTACATATAGTCAGTTACATAGAAGGAACAAGAACGCCGAATCTTCCATCTTGACTTGGGGTACACGCCAAGGCACAAAAGGTCTTCGATCCGGATATGGCGCGGCCCAATTGTCCAGCCCATGAGCGGTAGGCCGGCAACCCAAGGACCCTCTAGTCCAGGACTCCCTCAGTAGCCCTGAACTAGCCTCCAATGCCAGAGCCTACAATCGTCGATAGCTCGGTGCATCCCAAAGTCTTCGGCTTGCGAGGTGAGTTCTCCATCTTTTACCTGTCCGGCTGATATGATAGTTCGGCCGCCGATGTCTTTCTAATCTGCCAAGTAATAGCGCCCCCACCCCGTCATCAATTTTGTCAGGGGTGACCCTCGATCTCCACGCGTCCACCAGGAGGTGAACAGTCTTGCTACCCCCTTTTTTTTTACAAAAACACCCTTCCGGGACCAGAGGATACACCTATTAAATAGGCCAGAGGCGCATCGAGCGTCCCATCCATCCCCAAGCAAGAAATCCAATCTTGCTCAGAAAAAAACTCAGGGCGAATGGCAGGCACCCCGGGATCATCCTCACGCCCTCACGGCCAACTCCCGGGCGACTGGTCTAGATGCTCAGTCTCCCACCTTCAACTGTGCGATCTCCAATGACAAGGGTATCTCCCAGCTGCAGATCTCATACCTGTCCATGCCGGATTGACTTCCGTGAATGGCGAAGATTTCGCGGAGAATTTCCCCACCCCAAGCAAGGATGAGAGGGTATGTTTCGTGTCCTTCCTCCTAAGAGGTCTTGGATTCCCCATTCATCCTTTCTTGAGAGGCCTGTTAGAGTTTTATGGGATCCAGCTCCACCACCTTACCCTCGGGTCAATATTGCATATCTCTGGCTTTGTTGCCCTTTGCGGGATGTTCTTGGGTTGCGAAGCTCACTTTGAGCTATGGAGAAAGTACTTCTGTCTCGTCCCTCGCATCCACAAGGGATCAATTTTTTAGGTAGGCGGGGCCGAAGCATGGCGTATAGCTAGCACGGGATACCCTATCGGGGCCCCAAAGAAGGATTCCAAAGAATGGACCTCAGAATGGTTTTACATTCAAGATGTCCCTCTATCTGAGCCTGTTCGGAGAGGTCTACCCGAGTATTCGGATGTTTCGCTAAAGAAGCGGTACAACTGGCGACCAAAAGGCCCTTCACAAGGGAAGTCCCCCGAAGTACAGTGCCTCGCTGCCAAGGTGCGACTGCTGGCCCATAGCAAATTAACTATGGTTGACGTGATGGCTGCAGCCATCGACCGATCCGTGCAACCTCTTCAGCAAAGGATGCACCCCTTGTGGTGTTACAACGGGACAAACAACGCGACCCGCTATAAGCGGCAGGGGCCGGACAACCAAGCAGCAATGGCTGCCATATTGGCGGATTTGTTCAAAGGAGAGGAAGAGGAGTTCGCTCGCCCAACGAGCTGGAACGGTTATTCGGACTACAAACCCATCGAATGGGTAAGCATATGCTTGTATTACAGTTCGGACATTATGCCCGTACACTAACCGGCCATACTGTTTCTTCCGAACAGAACTGGAGACGCCAGGTTCAGAGCATCAGCTACCCATCCCCCTAACCAGAGGACTATTCTCGTACCGACGACCCAGGATTCAATGAGGACCCGGAGACGTTCGTTGACTTCGAAGACGGGGTTTTCTTCTAGGAGAGCCTCAATGGCTCCAAGGTGGCCCTTATAGCTGACCACCCCGGGCCCCTCCCTTCCTCCGCCGTAAGTAGCAAGAAGGCCTCCTCTCAAATGAGGCGTTTGCCTCGCACCACTCCGAGTACGCTAACTTCTACTCCCAAGGGTCACCGCACCTCGAGCCGAACACCAACAAGGGCGATGCCGACCCCAGCCAACAACGGAGCTCCTAAGCGTAAAGCAGCTGCGGGGGCCACATCCACCATTCCTTCGGAAAAAAGGTAATATAATTTATGATCACGGTCAAATCCTTGTTGAACTCGCTGCTAAGGGCTCTAATGATATTCCCCCCGGGCCTGTAGGAGAAAAACACCACCCCCACTGTCCGAAGACCTCAAGGAGGCATCGGGGCGCAATCGGGTATCTTCGGCCCTGGCAGGGGTCCACACAGAGGGTTCTGCCGCGAGATCCTAAGGATGTTTCAGTCACCAATTCCGAAGTTGAAAGTGTCATGAATCATTGGCAACGGAAGGAATCCCTGCTGTCGGTGTCAAAACCGGCAGACCTCGGGGTAGGGGGTCCCGAGCTGTGGATCTAGGATCGATGGGGAACAAGGGACGATGAACACGGTGTTTGCCCAGGTTTGGGCCCTCTCGAAGAGGTAATACCCTACGTCCTGCTTGATTGTATTGGATGTATAATATGATTACAGAGTAAATCTACCTCAAGATCAGCATGAGCTAAACCCTAAGGTGATGAGGTGATGAATATAGCTCCAGCCCTAAAGACTACAACCCTCGGTTTATATAGACACCGGTAGGGTTAGGGTTACCGGAGATAGATTACAATAAGGGATAAAGAGATCCTACCTATCCTTGACTTGGAGGGCACACCACGGCTTCACAGATCTCCCGTCACTATATGGCTTCTCCAGTCCGGCCCATATTCAATGGGCCGATGCCCCGAGGACCCCTTAGTCCATAACTCCCTCAGTCGCCCCCGAACTAGCCTCCAACGCCGGGGATTGTCCTCAGGAATCTTCATATCATCAGCTTGTGAGACGAGTTCTTCCATTCCTTTATTCAGTTTGGAGCCGTATCAATCGCGCCGAACACTATCCGGAGCCCGAACTAATATGCTCGGGCCTGGACAGTTTCAAGATTTTGGGATCCGAAGATATCTTGAGATTGAGGTGGGACCATCAGAGTTTATGCCATTCCTCGGGGCAAGGGCTTCATGCACCTTTTCAGAAGGCGTGCAGCCCAATGCCATCCTTCCACGAGCCCGTCCTTCCAGCTTCACGGTGAGACACTTATTTATAGATCTAAAGGTGCGGGGGACAGCTTATCTCCCCCCTTTCGCAAAGTACGACACCGAAGAAATTCCTTGACGCCATGGCCGACCTCCCAGGTTCATCTTCGCGCCTGCACGGCCCACTCCCAGGCGATTGGTCGAGCTATTTAGTTTCACACCTTCAGCTGAGGCACTTGCAGACGCAGCGCTTCCTCCCTCTGGTAGATTTGGTCCCCGTCCACGCTGGTCTCATCTCCGTCGATGGCTGCGCCCTTGCCGAGAACTCCACCGCTCCGAGCAAGGAGGAGAGGGTATGTCTCGTGCCCTTCCTTCTAAGAGGTTTGGGCTTTCCCATCCATCCTTTTTTACGGGATTTGTTGGAGTTCTATGGGATCTAGCTCCACAACCTCACCCTGGGGTCCATATTGCATATCTCTGGCTTTGTAGCCCTTTGCGAAATATTTTTGAGTTGCGAGGCCCACTTCGATTTGTGGAGGAAGTATTTCTGTCTTGTCCCTCACCACTGGGGGGGGGGGGTCCATATTCGCGGGGCGGCGCCGAAGCATGGCGTATAGCTAGGACATGGTACCCAATTGGAACCCCACAAAAAGATCATGAAGGATGGACCTCGGAGTGGTTTTATATTGAAGACGTCCCCCCTCACCGATCCAATTCGGCAAGGGTTGCCCGAATACTCAAACAACCCGCCTATAAAGCAGTTCAACTGGCGGCCCAAAGGCCCTTCCCAATAGGACATCGAAGAGGTGCGTTCGTTGGCGGCCAAGGTCAGGCTGCTAACTAGCAATAAGCTGACCATGATCGAAGTGATGGCCATCGCTATCACCCGATGCGTGCAACCCCTCCAGCAACGGGGTCATCCTTTATGGTGCTATAACGGGACCAACGACATAACCCGCTACCAGCGACAAGGGCCAGACAATAAGGCGGCTCTGGCCAAAATATTGGCCGATCTCTTCAAGGGAAAGGAGGCAGATTTCGCTCGAATGAGTATTCGGGAAGGTTGCTCCGGATACAATCCGGCGGACTGGGTAAGCCACAATCCACTGTCTTGAGCTTACAGATTATGCCCGAACTCTGACTGGTTGTATTTGAACAGGGATGGAGGCGTCAAGTTGCGTCCATTAATTGCCATCCTTCTCAACCGGAGGATCATTCCCGTGACGATGATCCAGGGTATCATGATGACCCAGAGACGTTGATTGATTTTGAAGATGGGGTGTTTTATCAGGAGAGCCTTGACGGCACCAAGGTCGCTCTGACAGCCGATCACCCCGGGGATCTTCCCTCTTCCATAGTAAGTGAAAAGAAGACCCTCTCTCGAACAGGGCGCTCATCTCGCGCTATTCCCCACGTGCTGACTTCTGCTCCCAAGGGTCGCCGCACTACGTGTCGGACCGTCTTGGGAGGAGCGCGGACCGCTCCAGCTTCGGCCCATAACGGGAGATCAAAGCGAAAGCCTCCGCCGAAGCAGAAGCACCTGCCTCCTCGGCCCAGAGGTGACGTATTTCGCAATTACAGCGAGGGTTGCTTTTAATACCTTTTTATTAAAACTTGCTTAATTTTGCAGAAGACGTGTGCCCCTGCATCAGTCCGAAGGTTCCCCGGGGGCGCCGAATCGCAGCTCCGGTCCTAAGTCTTCGGCACAAGCCAGAGCTTCCTCCGAACACGCGGCAGCCGGCGTGCCTCCGGTGGATTCCGATGATGTGTCGGTTACAAACTCCGAAGTTGAGAGCGTGATGAATCATCGCCACCGGAGGGAAACTTTACGTCACACTGCCTTTGCTGACCAGGAATTTAGTGCCTTTAATTCGGTGGATGCATACCTTGGAGCGGCCCGGACAGGTCTTGAAGGGATCACCGGTCTTTTTGCCGCCAGGGTGCAGGTATGTAACTAAAATAGCTTGAAAGCAGATCATGTTCCCTAACCCACTAGCCCCCAAGCCTTAATTTGGGCGGGATGGCCGAGTTAAGGATTTCTAATGATATTATTTTCGTAGGCTGCAAGAGAGCGGAGCAGAAAGCTGTCCGAGGACCTTGAGGTGAGCCGGACACAGTTGGTCGAAGCCAAGGCCGATCTGGATGTGGCTCGAAAAGCCAGCAGCGAATTGTCCGGTAAATAGAAAGAATTGTTTCCCAACGCGTACAAAGGTATATGGAGTATTCTATGCATTAACACCTTTTTTTCTCCATATAGCCGCGGAAGCCGTAAGCGGGTTGCGGAAGGAGCTGGAGGCTGGTAAATGAGTGCTGATGCGAAGTTAGGAGGAGAAAAATGAGCTCAAGGCAGAGAATCAGCGGAAAGCCGAGGAAATTGAGAGCTTGAAAACTCAGCTGGCACAAGCCTTGGAGGAAAACTAGAAGCTGAAAGGTGGCATATTTGGTAAGAACTGATCTGACCGTTCGTTGTTCAAGCACCATTGGCATTCTAATGACGAAATGCCACACCTGCTTGTTAGGTCTCCGAACTGGGTGGCCCGAGGAAGAAGTCAGCACCTATGATGGGAACCTTTTAAAGGAGCTGTCGAAGACTTACGAGAGGGCCCAGAAGGCCATGAAGAGTATGGCGAAGGCGTTATGGCCGTCAGAGGTGCCACCAGAGAACATGGCCGAACTAGCCAGTCGCTTTAAGGGAGATCGGCGAAGGTTTGAATTATGGAAGATCTTGTCTTGCCGAGAAGGAGCGCGCGAGGCATGGGCTATGGTAAAGACCCGTTTCACCAAGCTAGACCCGGAGCGTATGGCCCGGGTTGGTCTGATGGGCCCTGACGGCCGAGAGATACCTCTAAGCTTGGTGTATACTGATGTGATGCCAGCCGCTCGCTATTCTCAGAAGGATTGCGCTTTAGAGCAATTGATTGACAATGTCGATCAAGAGTACTTTTGTCAATTCTATGTATCTATGTACCTTACATTGACCGAGCTCAATCCGCGTTCTTATTTTTAAAAGAATGTTGTCTTAATCGGCCATCGGCTTCTACCTCCCTGATCAGTGATCGGGAAGTGTTCCGTACTACGTGCCGTGGGAAACAAGGCAACACTTCGGGAACCAGGCAATCCGGCCATCTGGCTCGAACAGACGAAACATGTGCGGAGAGTTATGTTATATTACTATTTGACGTAAGAAACATCTTCCGATGAAAATAGTTCCTCCAAAGGTTCCTTTCTTCGGGTAAATTTATAGTCTAGATACGTGAGATCAACGAAGACCAATGGCTGCGAAAAAACCCTGGTGATAAGCGGGAGGCTATATTCAATTCCCTTAGGCCGACTTATTGTATTCTGTAAGAACGCTAGCTTTCGGCTTCACCCGTCTGAGGTACGGTCCCGGATGACCCGGTCGTAACAATCGCAGAGGTGCTCCCTTTACTCCCTAGCCTAACAATCGGGAACGTAGGGGTAAACACAGGAGCCAGGCAACCTAGCTTGGCAAAGATCTTAAGTCAAATAAGTGCATATGTTGGCTTGAAAGATATGAGAAGGTTGCAATCGAAACGAATGCGATGTATACTGATTATATTATTCGGCTCCTCTAAGGGAGCCCCCATGCAAAGCTGGGTATTACATTCCATGACGTATAAGGTATTGGCTTGGTATGGTTTGGTTCAGCCGAACACCTGCCATGTCAAAAAATAAAAAGAAAGAACAAGGAGAGGTGAGGATTTATGCGGGTGACGATGTCTAACTCAGGCGTAAAAGCGCCGCAACCGGGCTGCGTTCCACGGGTTCGGCTCGAGGCGATCGTCAGATGGGCCGTGAAGGCAATATGTTCCTCCTGCCAGTACTTCGTCAATGATGCACGGGCCCTCCCATTTGGGCGAGAGCTTATGCTTCTACTTTTCGGGGAGCCGGAGGACGAGGTCGCCCACGTTGTATGTCTTCGCTCGGACTTCACCGTTTTGGTAGCGCCGTGCTTGCTGCTGATAGAGTGCGGATCGAGCCCGAGCTATATCCCGTTCTTCTTCAAGAGCGTCCAAGTCATCATGCCGATCCAACTCAGCTTCCTTTTCTTCGTACATGCGCACTCTAGGCGCGTCATGGATGAGGTCGCATGGGAGAACGGCTTCCGCACCGTATACCATAAAAATGGTGTGTATCCGGTTGATCGGTTAGGAGTAGTGCGCAGCCCCCATAATACGGAATCGAGTTCCTCGATTCAATGGCAATCTGATTGTTCAAGCGATCGGACCAGACGAGGCTTGATGCCGCTCATAATGAACCCGTTGGCCCGTTCGACCTGTCCATTGGTCTGTGGGTGGTACACCGAAGCATAATCGAGATTAATGCCCATTTTACCGCACCAGTCTTTGACTTCCTGGGCGGTGAAGTTGGTACCGTTATCGGTAATTATGCTGTGGGGGACACCATAACAGTGTAGGACGTCAGATAAGAAGTCGACGACCGGTCCGGATTCTGCCAAAGTGACGGGCCTTGCCTCAATCCACTTGGTGAATTTGTCGACCATGACCAATATGTACTTGTTTTTCTTTGTGCCCCCTTTGAGTGGCCTGACCATGTCGAGACCCCAGACCATGAAGGGCCATGTTATTGGTATCATCCGAAGAGCTGTGGGGGGCATGTGGCTTTGATTTGCGAACATGTTGGGGATATAACTATTGGGTTTAACCCACTCAGGAGGGGCCGGGTTAAGCCCCTGGCGGTTCATAAGACAAAGCCCATGAAGATGCTTAAGACGGTAGTTCATTACGCGGACTCATCGAGGGCCTGAAGCCCAAGGGCGACTTAAGGCCCAAACAAGTGTAAACCGCCGTATGTGTATGACTTGTATTATAAGGCATGTACAGTTAGTCACCGAGCCGGACACATTGTTTATGAGCCAGCCGGGACTCCGTGAGCCACCGGGCGTCAACCTGTGTATATAAAGGGACGACCCGGCGGCGACTTAAAGGGAAAGAGATCGAAAGCTAGGTCAAGCATATTCGCTCCCTGGTAATCGAGACATAAGCAATACCACCTCAACTGGACTAGGCTTTTACCTTCACCGCAAGGGGCCGAACCAGTATAAACTCCTTGTGTCCTTTGTCCCGTTTAACCCCTATAAGCTAACCCTGTTGCGATGGCTCCTCGACTAAGTCCTACTGCTAGGACATCTGCCCTGACAATTCCACGACAGTTGGCGCCCACCGTAGGGCCAGCGCACGGTGGTTTCGAGTTCTTATAGGGCAACTTTGAAGGGATCAAAGGATACGCTATAGGCCGGATGACCAAGAGTCATCGTGGCAAGCTTTACATCGACGACGCAGGCTGGGGCCCTGAGGCCGGCTCAATCGAGTACGGGTACCGGGTCCCCTTCGACGGGATTCACGTCTTCATCGGCAAGATCGGCGAATCGGGCCCTGAGCCGGACATCTGCACCGACATCGTCGAGACGGATCAGCGTGCGCGACCCGCCCGGGTTTAACCCGCCGTGAAGCACGCCTTCGTTGGATTCATCCATGGGGCAGAATTTGAGGAAGGATCCGTGTTTGGCGGTGAGACGGCCATCTATTCTGATGGTGAGTCGTCCACGGGCGAGACTACTTCATTGTATCAACTGCAAGACGGCAGGCTTGGGGGTTGTTCCGATGGCGATAGTATTCCGGACCCCCATGAGCCGCCGAACCGGGTCGCGATTTTCATGGCCAGTACACAGCCAGGGCAGAATTCTACGACTGCAGTAGCAATGATTTCCGGATCAGCAGCGGCAACGGCGGCCGGGGCAGGAGGCCCTGTGCGCCCGCCGGCTCAGGTCTTGTCCGACTTATTGGACACTTTGACAACATTGCTGACAGCAGAGGTTAATACGGAAAATCAAGCTCAGCATAACGCGGAAGTTGCGAAACTACGAGATGGGATAGCTCAGGCCAAGGAAGATCTGGCGGCTGAAGACGCAAGGATGACTGCGGAGCGGGCTGCTCTGGATGCTCAGGCACAACGGATCCAGGCTGATTCCTTCCAGCTCTCGTTGGATCAGAACGCTTCAAACGAAATCATGAGGAGAAGGCACCGGAGTCGTCTGCCTCCAGTTTACGAGGCGAGGAACCTCTTCAACACACCTGGTGCAGGGACCAGTGACCCGCCAGAGGTAAACCGGATGGTAGCCGCACCTAGGACTGGAGCGCCGGCTCAGCCACGCACAACGGATCCGCCTCGTCCGAATAATGTCCCGCCACAGCATGTGCCGACACCACCGGGTCATTATTCTAACCCTTTGGATAATATGATTGCTGCGGCGACACGACTGGCGGCTCTCCCAGTTGAAGGTGAGTCTCCAGCTGTGGTTGAAACACGGAGGGCTAGAGAACTTCTTCAGACGGCACTGGTACAGCAGGAGGCTTATTCTTACAGTCGTGAGAGGATTCACTCGACCCCTCACCCGAGCCGGAGTTATAGCAGACACAGACTCGCCGGCCGTTTCAAGCAGTGATAGGCGTCGTAACCAGCCTCGTGGACATGACCCGGCACGTGATGGTGCTCAGAATTTGGTGGACCAGGGCAGGGCACGCCGAGAGGCTGAGCTGGCGGCTCAGCAAGCCGCTCAACAGCATCTTCCGGTTTATCCGGCAACTTCGGTGGAGACAGGGGTAACCTCCAGAACCTTGGGAGTGCCGTGTTTGGTTCCGGCTTTGCGTAATGTGTGTTTGCCTAAGGATTTCAAGGGCCCTTGTAAAGTGCCTAATTACACAGCCGACTTACCCCCTGAGGCATGGGTTGAGAGTTATGAGATGGCGATGGAGCCGTTGGATGTTGACGAGGCGGCATGTGCTAAGTATTTTACGATGATGCTGGAAGGGACGGCCCGTACTTGGTTGAAAGGACTGCCAGCCAATTCCATTGGGTCATGGGCCGAGTTAAAAGCCTGGTTTATCCAGAATTTCAAAGATACGTGCAAGCAACCTATGTCAATTGTGGATCTGGACTCCTGTGTCCAAGAAGAGGGAGAGTCAACAACCCATTGGGTACGTCGGGTCTCGACTATCCTGCACTCATCGGATCGTATCAATGCCGGCTCAACAGTCTTAATGTTAGAGAAGAATTGCCATTTTGCGCCCCTTAAGCAGAAGCTAGGGCGACTCAAGCGCCATTGCAGTGACATGGGTGAGCTGATGGCGGCTCTAGTTAAATATGCCGACTCTGATAGTACCAAGGACCCCGAGTCTGACGATGAGAAGCCGGGAAAGGGAAAGAAGGGTAGCAACGCCAAGGGGTAGCAGCATAACCCGGCGAATCAGGGGGGCAATGGTAAGCGCAAGGCTAATAACAATTTGGATTTTGTGGCTAATACCAACACGCAGAATAATGGTCAGCGTCGTAAGGGTAGGCCCCCCCCCCCCACGGGTTGGGGGGTCAGGTTTTGATCTCGAGCGGCAGCTGAATCAGCCCTGCCCGAGGCATGGTACATGGGAGAGGCCGTCCGCTCACCTCTGGAAAGATTGCTTCATTATGAAGGAGTACAGAAAGTCCAATCTTTTTCAAGACAATCATGGGCCGGACGGCGGCTCAGGTTCCGGCTCTCACGGTCCGGGTTACGGTGGTGGCGGTCCTAATTCCGGTTCTCAAGGTCAAGGAAATCAGGGTGGTTACAACCAACAGAATAATCAGGGGAATCAGCAGCAGCAATCTGGTTATCAGAGTAACCCGAAGCAGTTGAATAGTGGGCAGTACCACGTTTTCACTACAAATCTATGCAAGCGGGATCATAAGCTACATAAGAGGGCAATGAACGCCGTTGAGCCGGCGGTTCCCCGTTACTTGCGATGGTCTGAGCAGCCCATTGTATGGAGTCGTGAGGATCACCCGCCCCGGGTTGATAATCCGGGTCACTTGGCGCTGGTGGTGGCACCTCAGGTCGGAGGATACAAATTCACCAAGGTACTCATGGACGGGGGTAGCAGCATCAATATTCTTTATTATGAAACTTTCTGTCGCATGGGATTAACTGATAAAAATCTTAAGCCGTCGAACACTGTTTTTCACGGTGTAGTGCCTGGTAAGTCGGCATACCCAGTTGGTAAAATAGCTCTGGAGGTGGCTTTTGGAGATGAGTATGATTCCAGGTCTGAGACATTGACCTTTGAAGTGGTTAAGATCCAGAGCCCTTATCATGCTCTGTTTGGACGGCCGGCTTACGCTAAGTTCATGGCAAGGCCTTGTTATGTCTACTTACAGCTAAAGATGCCGGGGCACAAGGGCACTATAACAATGCATGGGAGTCGCAAGATAGCCTTGGAGTGTGAAGAAGGTGACGCTGCATATGCTGAGTCTGTCTGCGCAACAGAGGAATTAAAGTTTTATAAA
Organism: Thinopyrum elongatum; assembly: GCA_011799875.1. Lineage (NCBI taxonomy): Eukaryota > Viridiplantae > Streptophyta > Magnoliopsida > Poales > Poaceae > Thinopyrum > Thinopyrum elongatum. Next base: position 428,794,642 of record CM022302.1, read on the forward strand.
GACAATGTTGACCCGGCAGATATGACATCTTTGAAAAAGCCAACTACGGAGCATGATCCGGTCTTGAAGTTTAAGTCGGCAGATGACACTAAGCTGGTTGACTTTGTTCCTGGTGACTCATCCAAGCAGTTCAGCATCAGTGCTAATCTGGATTCAAAATAGGAAAGCGCGCTCATCGAGTTCATCCGTGAGAATCGGGACATCTTTGCATGGAAACCTTCTGACATGCCAGGTGTACCGAGGGAACTCGCTGAGCACACTCTTAATATTGATCCAAAGTTTAAGCCGGTCAGGCAATTCCTTCGTCGTTTCAATGAAGAGAGGCGTAAGGCCATTGGAGAAGAAGTGGCCCGGCTCTTGGCGGCTGGGTTCATTGTTGAAGTTTTTCATCCTGAGTGGTTGGCTAACCCGGTGTTAGTACTTAAGAAGAATGGCACTTGGCGTATGTGTGTGGATTACACAGATTTAAACAAAGCTTGTCCGGCTGATCCTTTTGCTCTCCCCCGTATTGATCAGATTATTGATGCTACGGCGGGTTGTGAGCGTTTGAGCTTTTTGGATGCTTATTCTGGTTATCATCAGATCAAGATGGCAGTTAAGGACCAGGAGAAGACAGCTTTCATCACTCTGTTTGGGGCCTTCTGTTATGTGTCTATGCCTTTTGGGCTCAAGAGCGCCCAGGCGACTTACCAACGGTGTGTGCAAAATTGCCTTCATGATCAGATCGGGCGTAATGTTCATGCTTATGTGGGTGATATTGTGGTGAAGTCCAGAAAGAAAGAGACCCTGATTGATGATTTGAAGGAGACTTTTGACAATCTCCGGGTTTATAAGATGATGCTTAACCCGGCCAAGTGTGCTTTTGGGGTACCAGCTGGCAAGCTTTTGGGTTTCCTGGTTTCAGAATGGGGTATTGAAGCTAACCCGGAGAAGATAAAGGCTATCACCTCTTTGGCTAAACCAGCGTGTATTAATGATGTTCAGCGTTTTGCGGGTCGTATTGCGGCCTTAAGCCGGTTCATAAGCCGTTTGGGTGAGAAGGCCATCCCACTTTACCAGATGATGAAGAAGACAAATCACTTTGTTTGGAGTAATGCTGCTAATCAGGCATTTGAGGACTTGAAGAAACAGTTGGCTAAGCCGCCCGTTCTTGCTGCTCCTATTGATAAAGAGCCTTTGCTGTTATATGTGGCTGCTAATAGCCGAGCTGTCAGTGTAGCCGTTGTGGTGGAAAGGAAGGAGCCAGGCAAGGAGTATCCAGTTCAACGGCCGGTTTACTACGTCAGTGAGGTACTTATTGAGTCCAAGCAGAGATATCCGCATTGGCAGAAGCTCGTCTATGGGGTATTCATGGCTAGTCGAAAGCTCAAGCAATATTTTCTAGGTCATCCCATCACTGTGGTAAGTTTTGCCCCTTAGGGGATATCATCCAAAACAGAGAAGCCACAGGTCGGGTAGCCAAGTGGGCCATTGAGCTTGGGCCTCATGGTTTGAAGTATGTGCCTCGCACGGCTATCAAGTCGCAAGCACTTGTGGATTTTATCAATGATTGGACAGAATTGCAGATGCCTGAGGAAAGGCCGGATAACACATATTGGACTATTCACTTTGACGGATCCAGACAGTTGGAAGGCTCGGGGGCTGGAGTCGTCTTGACTTCCCCACGAGGTGATACATTCTCTTATGTTCTACGGTTAATGTTCCCTTGTACTAACAATGCAGCTGAGTATGAAGCCCTGCTCCATGGTCTTCGGATGGCTAAGGAAATGAACTTAAGCCGGGTGAGGTGTTTTGGTGACTCAGATTTAGTGGCTCAGCAAGTCTCTGGCACTTGGGATTCTAAGGATCCACTCATGGCGGCTTATCGCCGAGAGGTTGATGCTATTGCGGGTCACTTCAAGGGTTATCAAGTTGAACATGTTGATCGCAGGAAAAATGAGGCAGCTGATGCTTTAAGCCGGTTAGGGTCTCAGCGTAAGCCGGTGCCACCTAACACTTTCCTGGATATTCTGCATAACCCTTCTGTCAAGTTGCCTACAGAGGAGGATCTTGCTATTCCTGACCCGGAAGCACAACTGGTGGCGGCTCTTCATGCTATTCCTGATTGGACAGTTCCATATTTGGCTTATATGACACGGGGCGAGTTACCTGAGGATGAAACTTTGGCCAGGCAGATAACCCGGCGTCCAAGTCAATGACTATTGTTCATAGAGAGTTGCATCATCGCAGTGTCACAGGGGCGTTTCAACGTTGTGTTTCTCCTGAAGAAGGCTGTGAGATTTTACAAGAGATTCATGAAGGAGATTGTGGTCATCATGCCAGTTCTAAATCTCTTGTAGCCAAGGCTTTCCGTCACGGATTTTATTGGCTGACGGCTCACGCTGATGCCGAGGATCTAGTCAGTAAATGTGATGGTTGTCAGAAATTCTCACGATGAGCTCATGTGCCGGCTCAAGAATTGAGGATGGTTCCGATTACTTGGCCGTTTGCAGTTTGGGGGCTTGATATGGTTGGGCCTTTCAAGAGGTCCAAGGATAAAAAGACACACCTCTTGGTGGCGGTTGACAAGTTTACAAAGTGGGTTGAGGCAGAGCCGGTCAGTAAATGTGACGCGGCAACGGCAGTTCAATTCATCAAAAAGGTGATTTTCCGTTTTGGTTTTCCCCACAGTATTATAACTGATAGTGGCACTAATCTATCCAAGGGTGCTATGAAAGAATTTTGTCAATGTGAGCATATCCAGCTTGATGTATCATCAGTGGCTCACCCCCAGTCTAATGGTCAAGCTGAGAGAGCCAATCAAGAGATCCTGAGAGGCATCAAGCCCCGGCTTATGGTTCCTTTGCAGAGGACGCTGGGTTGTTGAGTGGAGGAGTTACCCTCAGTGATATGGAGTATCAATACTACCCCCAATAGATCTACGGGTTACACGCCTTTTTTCATGGTTTACAGAGCTGAGGCGGTTCTCCCTAGTGACATCCGTCATGACTCGCCCCGGGTGGCGGCTTATGTTGAAGCTGACAATGAAAAAGCACGTCAGGATGCACTTGACCTGTTAGATGAGGAGCGTGACCTTGCGGCGGCTTGTTCGGCGATTTACCAACAAGATCTGTGCCATTATCACAGCCGCCGGGTTAAAACCAGAACCTTTCAAGAAGGTGACTTGGTACTCCGGCTTATCCAGGATCAATCTGATATGCACAAGCTATCCCCACCTTGGGAAGGGCCTTTTGTGGTCAGCAAAAATCTGAACAATGGATCATACTACCTTATCGATGTTCGAGACCATAAGGACTCACGCACGTCGGAGGAGGAGACCCGCCGGCCGTGGAATATTGCTCATCTTCGGCCTTACTATACCTGAGCCACCGGCTCTCCTGATGTACATATTTTGACAATGTATATATTACAATCAACATAATAAAGCCGGCATCCCTGATAATTCAGGGCCTCGATCGTTTCATTTCTCAGAAATTGAGTCTTTATTACTACTTTATATGATTATTTAAAGGCTTGATGCCGAGTTACAGGGGCCAAAGAGAGTTTGTTGCACAGCACAACTCAAACATAGGTACCCAGTGAGCACAGCTCAGAAATATATCACTTGGGGGCTTCCTTCTCATCGAGTCACTTGGGGGCTATGACTACCCTTGTTGATCCGGCGTATACGCCTGGAATATCATGTTACTTGGGGGCTCTTTGTTCAACGGACAAGAGTTTTTATGACCCTTGTAACAGGCTTAAAAGCCAGGCTTGGAAGCCAGGTGTATTCACCTAAAAACCCGGGTTATCCTGCCTTTTTAAGTCTGCCACTCCGCTCAGGTAATCCTGGAATGACCCACCGTACTTTTGACAAGTCAATCTTATACAGACCCTGAACTTGTCAAAGTTAAAACGACGGTTGGTTGTGTGAGGTCCGGCTTATAAGGTTTGTATGAAGGTTTAACTCAGTGGCTGTGCGGCCCTTGAAAGCACTTGTGTTTTAGGCCTGGCCGCCTATGAAAGCCTTGATTTTTTGTTGTTTGATTTGAGCGTTTCGTTCTTTTTTCTGTGACTTATTAATACATGGTTAAAAGCCTATGAGGGTTATGATGCCTTATGGTTTGTACATGAGACTACCCGGTGTTTATTAACCCGGCCTGGCTTTGGACTATAAGTCGCCAGTATATGATGATATTAAATACTTGGAAGCGTTGTGCTCCGAGTTTCGGGATATTCCCCCTTGCTGCATACGGCGTTGTAAGATGGCAGTATATGACAATAAAGAAGGGCATTATGTGCTCAATCTTTTTTGGGTTGACACCCTTACTGCACTGGTATGATAAACCGGCAGTATAATCGAATATTACAGTCACCAGTGGTTTACATAGGGTATTATGACCCGTCCTGCGATAAACCGCTAGGACACTTGTGATCTGTTTGTATGCAAGAACAGACTCAAGGTGATGGTATTATAAGCATAACAGATTTTACTTTGGCGGATCAACAATGTTTGCACAACAAAACATGCACGATGGCATGGCAGATCAAGAGTTTCAACTGGCTTATTACAAAGGCATCTGATGTCCCAAAGGAATAACTATCTTAGCAGTTTTGGCAGAAAAGTAGACATTAAGCCGACCAACGGCTTATGATTCTTGGCCCTGCTGAGCTGAAAATTGCGGATCGTCCAGCGCCGGCTCATCTTCCCCCTCTTCACCCAATGGCTAGAAGTCAGTGGTTGCCCAGTCAATCCCGGTTAAAGCTCTGAATATAGCTTCATCACTTATAAGTGTCGATGGATCAATATCAGGGGCATAAGTGTGCTTACGGATCGGAGGAGTCAGGCCAAGAACATCGTGAGTCGATGCTTTGATCTTCTTATTATTGGCATCATAAACCGGCTGGTAATGTGTAAGATCAGTATCTGCAGCTAGTTTACTAGCCAGAGGACGCATTTCCCTCATAATGGCGGCGAAGTCATCTGCGCTGAAGGGTGACCCATCTTCTTTTATGCTCGGGCAGCCGTTTGCTAAGTCTGTCGGCTCAAGGTCAGCTAGCCACGCTTTGGCCCGGGTTAGCGCGGTCAGTGCACCGGCTCTCCCAGCTGAGTTCTTCAACTCTTCAATCCGCGCAGGCAGCATCGATAGCTTCTCCAATGTATCCTTGATAAGGGTTGGAGCCGGTTTGTTGTGAGTCGCTGTGCAGATAACCCGTTGTGTGCCAGTATATAACTGTTCTATGAGCGTATAGGCGGCTTTCAATTTTTTCCGCATATCTGAGCCAAGATGGGTAACCCGGGGTCCTGTTTCCATCAAGGACGTTTGTAAGCCGGAGCACATCGGTTAGCATATGTTAAAAAGATTAAGAGATATTTACCAAAAATGGCAGCAGTCATGGCATTTATTTGCTGTTTTAAGCCGGCAAGCTCTACAGTTACCGGTTTAAGGGTTGCTTCAGCATCTTCAGCCCTCTTCAGCAGGGCTGCTTTCTCTGTATCCCAACCAGTTTGTTCAGCTTTGAAACTTTCCTTCAATTTTTCCATCGCTGCTAAGGCACTAGTCAATTCATCCTTGGCCTTGGAGGTCTCTGCTTGTTGAGACTTGATATTTTATTTAAGGTCGGTGACTTGGGATTCTTTACTGCTAAGCTCAGTCTACAAGAGGTAAAATAGGAAATGAGAGGCAATGAATTTATTGGAAGTCCTAAGCACAATACAGGTATCATACTTAGCACTTGGGGGCTAATGTCTATTGCTTCTTAAAACTACTATGAAGTCCCAAGCACAATACAAGTATTATGCTTGGCACTTGGGGGCTAATGCATATTGCTCTTGTCAAAAATGAACTCATTCACTGACCCGGACAAATGGTAATGATCCGGCCTATGAAGGTTATAAATGGGATTATGAATCTCCTGCAAGACGATTAGTCTCGACTCAACAGATTTGTTAAAGCCGGCCCTTGGGGCTACAGATGCAAAGTTGAAGTGTTGGTATTATAAAGTCCCAGTTCATATTGCAAATATAAACCGGCCCTTGGGGGCTACTGGAGTTGATCTATGCAGTTGTTGAAGGTTACAGCACATGTTATTCTATCATATCCAATAAAATTGACGGGAAAGGGGAAGAAGATTCATATAACAAGGAATTGCAGTGTTTACCTTATAGCGCTCTGTCATCAAGTTCACTAAGCCGGCTTCAGAGCCACAGTTAGTGTACAGACGGTTTAAGTAACCAGAGTGGAGGTCTTGAGCACTGAAATGAGTATAGCTCTCCAAGTCTGTTTTACACTTGCCTTTATCTTCAGCACAAATTTCTTCTTTAGCGTTGTGCTTAGACAAGACAGTAGGTTGACCCGGAGCTGTGAATCCAAAGCCGGTGACAACAACGTCATCAGTTTTCTCCTCGGCAGGTTTGATTGGGCTGGGGGCTTAGAGAGATCCGGTTCAGTGTCCATACCATTTGGAGAAACTTCATGATCTTGTGGTGGAGGATCATTAAGGGTAGCATTAGCAATTGGGCTAGCAGGTTCTGACTGTTGTTTTTCCGGTTCAGATTGGTTAGAATCGTCGACCGGCTTATTCATTTTAGCCTTCTTGCTGGGTTTTGCTTGGCCCCTGGGAATAAGAAACATAAAGAGGTCAGTATAAATGATAGATATGAGGTTTAAACAGTTGAATATATTTTTACCCTGGTACAGTCTTGAAAGCTGGGATCTGAGTTCCCGTTGACTCGCCAGAAGAAGAATGAGGAGTCCCCTAATAGTTTGAATCAGACGGATTAAGAGGTTGTCGGAAACGACCCGCCTTGGGATAAAGTATATCAGCAGGAAAGACCTCTGGGCGGCGTTTGCGAACCGGTGTATTCTGTAAGCCAGAGGAGGTGATTTGTCCACCACTATGCCGGGTGATTCGGCGAGCCTCGTATTGCTGTTTCTTCAAAAGAAAGTTGGGATCCAAGTGAGCTAGAGGGTGAGAAAAGCTTACTTTCCGGCTTGCTTGTCGAGTTTTCTGTGTTGGCAGAGGTTCTAAGCCGGAGGAAAGAATAGTTACCTCTGCGTCACCTGCATGGCTGGCCTCTGCGTCATCCTGATAACAATCATTGTTAATGAGATGTACAAAAAAGGAGCCAAGGGAGTCAAGTTCTACCTCTGACTCATTATCATTGTCATCATCAGTGTTTAAGTCGGTGGCCTTCTTGGTAGCTTTCTTGGTGGCTTTGGTTTTGGTCCGAGTCGGTTTGGCCGGCTTATCCTGCATTTTCCTCTTCCAAAATGGATCGTCAGCCTATTAAGATTGAAAAGATTATAAGTAGGCATCAAAATATGAGTTAAGCAGAAGATGTGCAAATCTTACAGCTGGCGGCTTGTTGAAAGTGCAGAAAGGACTAAGTCCGGTTTTGTTGCACTCCTTTACAGGCTCATTCAGCAGTTTTTTGGTGGCTTCGGTAATTTCCGCATCAGACAGTTGAATGTCACAATGGCGCTGAGGGTCTTTTATGTCACCAGTGTATTCGCACATTAAGCCGTGGCGACGGCTTAATGGCAAGATACTCCAAGACAGCCAGCACCGGAAAAAATCAACACCGGTTAAGCCATTGGCCATAAAGGCTCTGAGCTTTGAAAAGACTGGTGCATACTTGGACCGTTCCTTTGCATCAAGCCGTTGGGGGAGTGGATGTTGTTGCTAAGTCGGTGGTCACGGTAACCCGGTAGAGGATTCTCACCGACTGGAGATGTATCTTGACAATAGAACCAAGTTTGGTTCCAATCTTTGGGGTGACTGTGGAGCCTGGCATGGGGAAAGCTGACTTCTTTCGTTTTTTGAATTGAGACTCCACCAAGTTCTTGGCATGGCCCGTCGACAAACTCTGTTTGGCGGTTTAAGTAATAGAACTCCCTGAATAAGTCAACTGTGGGCTCTTCTTGAAGATAAGCTTCACAGAATACTTGGAAGTTGCAGATGTTAGATACGGAGTTGGGTCCGATGTCTTGAGGGTGCAATTGGAGGAAATGAAGCACGTCACGGAAAAACTTTGAGCCAGGTGGGCTGAACCCTCGGCCCAAGTGATCAGCAAAAACAATCACTTCTCCATCTTTTGGTTGAGGAGGAACTTCTTCACCAGGAGCTCTCCAATGGATGATCTCTTTTTTGGCTAAAGCGCCAGTGGCGAAAAAGTTGTTCAGTTCTTCTTCGATAATCCGAGATTTGACCCAATTGCAAGACGTATATGTCTTAGCCATTTCTTTTCAATGATCTGAGAGAAAGATTAGGCTGGTTCAAGATTACATGGTTAAGCCGGCTTATGGTTAAAAAGCAAACAATAATGAAGCATGAACAGGTGCTAAGCCGGAAATTGGCATTACAAAGTTACAAAGAACCATTGGCGGCTTAAGAAGGGACTAATTATACCTGGCGGGTAACTATTTCTGAGTTAAGCCGCCCAGACAGATATTGAAAGTACAGATCTGAGGATGGAAAAATCGCTAAGTGTTGAGAAAAACAAGTTTCACAGATTAATGCTATGATTTTGGATCTGCGGCACTTCAGTTAGTGAAAGAATATTCAGACCTAAAATACCAGTACTCAAGCAGTTCATGGGTCCAGATTGGTTTTCTTATGCAGAGGAGGTGTTCTAAATAGTAAAAAGGAGTGCTATGGTTACTACGGTATAGGAGGAGCACCAAGTTCGAATCAAAATCGCAAACTGCAGTGGAAAGCGAAGATGAACTCTAACAAACTCGTTGAAACCCTAATGGATCTATGGGAGAAGGAAGAAGGAGAACTAACCAGGGCTGTTGAACAGCGGAGGTGCACGGACGAAATCTGGTCAGATCAGGTCGATGCAGCGGCCGTTGATTGGAGCAGAGGTGAAGGCCGACGGCGGCGGCAGAGCTCGAGTGCTAGGGCGTCACAAGCTGGAAGACAGAGACGAAGAGGCAAGGGGGGAAAGTGAAAGGGACCCCCGGTCCTATTTATAAGATAAAAGGATAAGTGACATGCGCGGGAATCGAGGAGGCCAAAAAATGGATATGACGGCGCAGATGCCACGATTTTCGGAGATTCATTAAAAGAGAAGATTTATTAAGATTTGAGTTTTGTGCAGTATTAATGATAGGTGACGTCACGGCGGGTTACCATGATCCTAGAAGATGACGTCACGGCGAGTTACAAGGTCTCACAAGAGTAATGAGGAGGGAATTTTTTTCCTAAGTGTTGAAGATTGATATGAACAAGTTCAAATCAACCTGGGGCCTAATGTTGGGGATATAACTATTGGGTTTAACCCGCCCAGGAGGGGCCGGGTTAAGCCCCTGGCGGTTCATAAGACAAAGCCCATGAAGATGCTTAAGACGGTAGTTCATTACGCGGACTCATCGAGGGCCTGAAGCCCAAGGGCGACTTAAGGCCCAAACAAGTGTAAACCTCCGTATGTGTATGACTTGTATTATAAGGCATGTACAGTTAGTCACCGAGCCGGACACATTGTTTATGAGCCGGCCGGGACTCCGTGAGCCACCGGGTGTCAACCTGTGTATATAAAGGGACGACCCGGCGGCGACTTAAAGGGAAAGAGATCGAAAGCTAGGTCAAGCATATTCGCTCCCTGGTAATCGAGACATAAGCAATACTACCTCAACTGGACTAGGCTTTTACCTTCACCGCAAGGGGCCGAACCAGTATAAACTCCTTGTGTCCTTTGTCCCATTTAACTCCTTTAAGCTAACCCTGTTGCGATGGCTCCTCGACTAAGTCCTACTGCTAGGACATCTGCCGTGACAATTCCATGACAGAACAGCTGACATCCAACGCAGCGTTAGACGAAAGCCCGGGCACCCTCATGGGAGGTAGGCCAAAAGAATCCTGCTCGGAAAGCCTTGCTGACCAAAACCCGAGCTGCTGCGTGGTGGCCGCCCATGCCCGCGTGTATTTCTGCCAGGAGTTGATGCCCCTCTTCTTCGGAGATGCACCTTTGCAAGATTCCTGTGGTGCTTTTTTTGTAAAGCTCGCCCTCATGGACCTTGTATGCTTTAGAGCGCCGGACTATACGTCGTGCCTCCGTCTGGTCCTCCGGGAGCTCTTGTCGAGTGAGGTAGGCGAGCAGAGGTTCTGTCCAGGGGGGCGATTATGGCCATGATTTCGTGGGCGGAAGGTGTTTCCTCGAGTGCGGAGCCGCCGATGATATGGTCGTCGGGCTCCTTTTCCGGGGAAGCGTTGTGAGCGGGCTCATTGACTAGTGCGCCGGCGTCACCGTCCTGCCATACTACGGAGGGCTTGAAGAGCCGCTCGAGGAAAGTGTTTTTGGGAACCGGGTCGCGCTTGGCGCCCATGCGGGCGAGGACGTCCGCGGCTTGCTTGTTGCCCCTAGAGACATGGTGGAATTCTAGGCCCTCGAATCGGGCCGATATCCGAAGAACCGTATTTCTGTATGCTGCCATCTTGGGGTCCTTGGAGTCGAATTTGCCATTGACTTGAGAGATCGCTAGGTTTGAATCTCCCCTTACTTCGTGGTGCTGCACTCCCATTGACGTGGCCAGACGAAGACCATGTAGTAGTGCTTCGTATTCGGCTGCGTTGTTGGAGTCCATGTACATTATTTGTAGGACATACCGAACAGTGTCGCCTGTAGGGGAGATTAGGATGACCCCAACCCCCAGTCCGGCTAGCATTTTTGAGCCGTCGAAATACATTGTCCAGTGTGAATATGTACTGTACTCTCGGGGTAGTTCGGCTTCGGTCCATTCGGCTATAAAATCGGCCAGTACCTGAGATTTAATAGCTCGGCGTGGTTTGTATGTTATCTCGAAGGGAAGGAGCTCGATGGCCCATTTGGCGATGCTGCCCGTGGCGTCCCTATTGTTGATTATATCATTCAAGGGGACCTCTGATGCCACCGTGACCGAACATTCTTGAAAGTAGTGTTGTAGCTTTCGGGACACCATAAAAACCGTATAAGCTATCTTTTGATAGTGGGGGTATCATGATTTGCTTGGCGTGAGTACCTCGGACACATAATAGACCGGCTTCTGGACTTGGAACTTGTGGCCCTTAGACTCCCGCTCCACGACGAGCACCGCGCTAACCACCTGATTGATGGCTGAAATGTATAGTAGCATGGGCTCGCCGATGCTAGGTGCGGCTAGGATAGGGTTGACAGCGAGAAGTGTTTTAATCTCCTCGAGCGCCGCAGTTGCTTGGTCTATCCATTGGAAGTTCTTGGTCTTTTTAAGCAGTCTGTATAGTGGGAGCGCCTTTTCTCCGAGGCGAGATATGAAGCGGCTCAAAGCTGCCACGCATCCGGCCAATTTCTGGACGTGCTTGAGCTCTGTTGGTATTGCGAGCTGGGATAGCGCACTAATTTTGGCTGGGTTGGCCTCGATTCCTCTATGGGAGACGATGAATTCGAGCAACTTTCCGGTAGGGACCCCGAAGACGCATTTTTCCAGGTTGAGTCGTATATCATAGGCTCATAAGTTGTCGAAGGTTTGGCGGAGGTCGTCTATCAGCTGGTCGATGTTTTTGGTTTTGACAACCACATCGTCCACGTACGCCTCGACCGTTCTGCCGATTTGGTTTTCAAGGCATGCTTGAATCATGCGTTGGTATGTCGCTCCTACGTTTTTCAGCTCGAACGGCATGGTGTTGAAGCAGAAAGGCCCGTAAGGAGTGATGGATGCGGTTGCCGCCTGGTCGGACTCCTTCATCTTGATCTGGTGGTATCCGGAGTACGCGTCAAGGAAGCATAGCGAGTCATGTCCGGCGGTGGCATCGATGATCTGGTCTATTCTTGGCAGGGGAAAGGGTCTTTAGGGTAGGCCTTGTTAAGGTCTTTAAAATCGACACAGAGCCACCAGGATTTGTCCTTTTTAGGTACCATAACCAGATTTGCTAACCACTCGGGATGCTTGATCTCACGGATGAATCCGGCCTCCAGCAGTTTTGCTAGTTCTTCGCCCATGGCTTGCCGTTTGGGTCCGGAAAACCGGCGTAGGGTCTGTTTCACCGGCTTGAAGCCCTTTAAGATGTTTAGGCTGTGCTCTACCAGCCTGCGTGGGATTCCCGGCATGTCTGAGGGGTGCCAGGCGAATATTTCCCAGTTTCCACGCAAGAACATTATTAATGCCTCGTCGACTACGGGGTCCAGCTGTGCTACTATAGATGTCGTTTTATTGGGATCTGTTGGGTGCACTTGAAATTTTACTATTTCATCTGCTGGCTTGAATGATGTAGATTTTTGTCTTTTACTGAGGACCACATCATCTCTGTCGAATGTAGTGCGTACTGCTGTCAATTCTTCAGCCGCAAGGGCTTCGGATAGTGCCTCTAGGGCGAGGGATGCCGTCTTGTTTTCGGCTCGTAAGGCTTTGCTTGGGTCACTTTTAAGTGAGATTACCCCGTTGGGCCCTGGCATTTTGAGTTTCATGTACCCGTAATGCGGTATGGCCTGAAATCTTGAGAATGCCTCACGTCCTAGGAGGGCGTGGTATTCACTGCGAAAGGGCACAATGTGAAATAGCAAGGGTTCGGATCTGTAGTTATCGGGTGTGCCGAACAGAACGTCCTTGGTTATGCGTCCCGAGCAGTGTGCCTCCCTACCGGGTATTATACCTCGGAATGTGGTGTGGCTACGTTCGATGCGAGATCTATTGAGCTGCATCTTGTCAAGAGTATCCTCATAGATGAGGTTGAGGCCGCTGCCTCCGTCCATCAGCACTTTAGTCAACCAAAAACCATCGACAATGGGGTCGAGGACCAGTGCGGCCGGTGCATGGTTGCTACGTGGACTTGGCTCATCCTTCTCATCGAAGGTAATAGGCGCGGCTACCCATGGTTGTGCGGCCGTCACTTGATATATCTGGCTAAGCTCTCGAAGAGTCTTTTTCCTTTTATTGTTTGAGGCGAACGTCTCGTATACCATAAGGACATTGTGGTCTTGTGGTGAAGCCGCAAACTGTTTGTCTTGTGGTGTAAGGCCCAAGATTGGCTCGCCGTATTTGGCCACTTGTCTTACCACCCAACAGGCTCGAAGTCTGTGGGTTGGGTTTGCATCTAGCAAGAACGAGTGTATTGGGCATGGTTTATCCAACAACTCATCCAACACTGATCTAGGCCTAGTCTTCTTTTCGTCAGGCTCGCGTTCCGGCGACCGATTTGTGTATGCCCGTTTAAAGCGAGACTTTCCATGCTGCGCAGCGGGCGGTGGCCCCGTGTTCATCTGTTGCGCCCTCCACATGTTTTCCATGGCGCAATACTTGCGTACCATGTCTGATAGTTCGGTGAAGCTTTGAATTCGGCGACGAGCGAGGGCGTTTAAGAGGCCCTTGTCCTTGCAGTTGAACTGGAAGGCTTTAATTATCTCTTTGTCACAGCAAGGCGCCATCCTGTTCTTCACCAGGAGAAATCTAGCCCAATAATGATGGACTGTCTTGTTTGGCAGCTGTTTGACATACATGAGGTCCCATCTATCCCGGTTTCCTGAATCCGGGGAGTATTCCGTATGGTGGGTGGGTGGGAAAAATCCGAGGATTCCCTCCTGTGGCGTACCCGGACTATCCTTGATGGGTGGTTGAGTCATGTCCGGTTCTGATCATGCAGGACTCGGATCCGGACTGGTGCGTGGCTGGATCGGCTCGAGGCCGGATCTTGCATTGGGGTCAAGTCCGGGTGTATCTCTGGGCTGGTGTCTGACTCCGAGCTGGAGACTCGAGTGTACACCGTTCTTAGCTTGTAAGGCTGCGGCCCCTCCTGGGCCTCTTCGACGGTGGCGAGGAGGTACGTGACCGGAGGGGTGTTGATTTCTCGGTCATCGGGTTTAAGCCCGATCCGATCATAGGCCGTGGGCCTAATAACAGAGATTCCCATTGCACGGAATAGACTTACCAAGTGGTCTACCGGCTGGGTACACGGGGGTGCCAGACACTCCGGCGACTCGGCGGGAGATCTTTCGGACGGTCTGTCGGAGTTAGGCTTCAAGGCCGGACTATGAGAGATACCTAATTCTTGTAAGTCAGCTGGTCCAGGGGTTGATGCCCCTGAACCGGTGAGTCCCTCTATGGGGATGAAGCCTTCGATCTGGTCGAGGCGACCAGTGGGATCGGCGCGCACTAATATGCCGCAGAAGACAAGGAGATGACCAGGGGCAGGGAAGCCCTCGGAGCGGGTGTGGTCTCCAACGACCGGTTGAGCCATCAATCCTTTGGGTGATCCAACAGCGGAACTCTCAATGAAAGCACCAATGTTGGTGTCAAAACCGGCAGACCTCGGGGTAGGGGGTCCCGAGCTGTGGATCTAGGAACAATGGGGAACAAGGGACGATGAACACGGTGTTTACCCAGGTTCGGGCCCTCTCGAAGAGGTAATACCCTACGTCCTGCTTGATTGTATTGGATGTATAGTATGATTACAGAGTAGATCTACCTTGAGATCAGCGTGAGCTAAACCATAAGGTGATGAGGTGATGAATATAGCTCCAGCCCTAAAGACTACAACCCTCGGTTTATATAGACACCGGTAGGGTTAGGGTTACCAGAGATAGATTACAATAAGGGATAAAGAGATCCTGCCTATCCTTGACTTGGAGGGCACACCATGGCTTCATAGATCTCCCGTCACTATACGGCTTCTCTAGTCCGGCCCATATTCAATGGGCCGACGCCCCGAGGACCCCTTAGTCCATAACTCCCTCACCTGCGTCATGTCATTTTTTCCGATGAGGAAATCAACGCATTTAATGTCGTAGACGCATACCTCGGCGCGGCCCAAACAGGCCTTGAGGGGATTGCCAGTCTTTTATCGGGCAATATGTAGGTAAGTGATCAGTTTTGACAACCGTACATACATGCTTGACTCAGTAGCCCCCGAGCCTTGATTCGGGCTGAAAGGACGAATTAAGGGTCTGTAAAAACATGTTGTCGTGGTTTTCTGCAGGCCTCAAGGGACCAGAACAAAAAATTGTCCGAAGTCCTTGATTTGAACCGGAAGCTGTTGGCTGATGCAAAAGCCGAACTGGAGGCGGTGAAAAAGTTCACCAATGAGGCCCATGGTGAGGAAAATATGCTTTCGCCGTAAAGGATATGCGTAAATTTTTCCCAGGTACTCTGTTTGACACTGGATATCCTTATAGCAGCTGAATCTATAGGGCAACTTCGAAAGGACCTGGATGTTGATACGTCTCCAATGTATCTATAATTTTTTATTGTTCCATGATGTTATATTATCATTCTTGGATGTTTTACAATCATTTTATAGCAACTTTATACCATTTTTTGCGACTAACCTATTGACATAGTGCCCAGTGCCAGTTGCTGTTTTTTGCTTGTTTTTTACTTTGCAGAATATCCCTATCAAACGAGTCCAAACGCAGCAAAACTTTTTGGAGATTTTTTTTGGACCAGAAGACTACTTGGGAGCCAAGGAAATACCTGGGGGGAGGCTCATGGGGCCCACAATAAACCAGGGTGCCCCAGAGGCCCCTGGCACGCCCTAATGTATTATGGGGCCCACGGAGATCTTCTCAACCGCCTCTTCGCTCTATAAATACCCAAATATTCCAGAAACCCTAGGGGAGCAGACGAAACACAATTCCAGCCGGCGCAAGTTCCAGAACCATGAGATCCAATCTACACCATCACGGAGTGGTTCATCATCCTCATTGGTGCCTCTTCGATGATCCGTGAGTAGTTCACCAAAGACCTACTAGTCCGTAGGAAGTAGCTAGATGGCTTTCTCTCTCTTTTTGATTCTCAGTACAATGGTCTCTTGGAGATGTATTTGATGTAATGACTTTTTGCGGTGTGTTTGTTGGGATCCGATGAAGATCGAGTTTATGATCAGTTTCTATCCATGAATATTATTTGAGTCTTCTTTTGATCTCTTATATGCATGATTACTTATAACCTTGTATTTCTTTTTCGAATCTTTGGTTTAGTTAGGCCAACTAGATCGATTTTTCTTGCCATGGGAAGAGGTGCTTTGTGATGGGTTTGATCTTACGGTGTCCTCACCCAGTGACAGAAGGGGTAGTGAGGCACGTATGTATCGTTACTATTAAGGATAACAAGATGGGGTCTATTCCTACATGAATAGATCTCATCTACATCATGTCACCGTTCTTATTGCATTACTCCGTTTCTCCATGAACTTAATACACTAGATGCATGCTGGATAGCGGTCGATGTGTGGATTAATAGTAGTAGATGCAGAATTGTTTCGGTCTACTAATCTTGGACGTAATGCCTATATAATGATCATTGCCTTGGATGTCATCATGATTATTTGATCTTCTATCAATTGCCCAACAGTAATTTGTTTACCCACCGTATGCTATTTTCTCGAGAGAAGCCACTAGTGAAATCTATGGCCCCTGTGTCTATCTTTTATCATATTGTGTTCCGATCTACCTTTTATTCGCTTTTGTTTTCAGATCTATTATTCCAAAAACCCAAAAATACATTGCTGCACTTTTTATTTGCAACTTTTATTTTGTATTTTATTCAGATCTATTTATCCAAACTCATACTATTTAATCTATCTTTTTACCGGGGAGGGATTAACAACCCCTCTTACGCGTTGGGTTGCGAGGTTTTGTTCTTTGTGTGCAGGTACCGTTTACATAGTGTTGCTTGGTTCTCCTACTGGTTTGATAACCTTGGTTTCATAACTGAGGGAAATACCTACCATAGCTGTACTGCATCATCCCTTCCTCTTTGGGGAAATACCAACGTGGATACAATCAATCAAAAGGAATTTCTGGCTCCGTTGCCGGAGAGACATCATCAACATCTATCAAGTTCCTAATCAAAAATCTCATCTCCTTGCAATTTACATTATTTACTATTTTCCTCTCATTTTCATCTCCCCCACTTCTAAAACGTTTTTGCAAAAAGCACAAAAATATTTGCCGTTTTTATTTGCCTTCTTTCCGTTTGCCTTTTTGTTCGTTTGCTATCTTTGCTTGTGTGCCATGTGTCTTCTATTTGCTCGCATCTTCGCTTGCCAAAAATCTATTTATATGGATCCTCATCCACTCGCTAATATTTTCAAAAGATCCAATTATGATGAACCAATTGCTAGTGAGTTGAGTACACTTGGTTATCTCTAAGAAGTTTTGCTTGAAAATTATGAATCTGAAAATTGTGATGAAGTGTTGAAAGAAGAAATTGATAAAGTGATTCGTGATATCTCTTTCAATGAAAAGCATGATTGCAATGATGTTATTATAAATTCTATTGATGTCAATTGTGTTAATGATATGCAAAACCCCAAGATTGGGGGAGCTAATTTTGATATGTCCACTACTTATTGTAATGATCATGATTGGGGTGATTCTTCTTATGATCTTGAAAATTTTATTTAAGCCTCATGATGAATATGATATTGATAATAGTGTTTGCAATAATATTGAAAGTGGGTTTTGAAGAGTGTCAACTCTAGGTAATAATGATCCCACTACTTTGGAGAATGATCAATCTTATGATTTTTTTGATAAAAGTGGGCTTGGAGAGGTCATGACTTTATTTGGTGATAATCCCACTATTTTGGAAGAGTGTCAACTTTGCATGCATGTGGATCATGAAGAGAATGTATTATTTGATAGCTATATTGTTGAATTTGATTATGATCCTACATGTAATTATTATGAGAGAGGAAAATATGGTTGTAGGAATTTTCATGTTACTAAATTACCTCTCTTCATGTTGAAATTGCTATTGTTTATTCCTTCTTCCTTGCATTTGCTAGTTTTGCTTGCCTTGATAAATTGTTTTCTTATAAAATGCCTATGCATAGGAAGTATGTTAGACTTAAATATGTTTGTCACATGTTTTATGATGCTCTCTTTGTGTTTCAATTATTATCTTTGATGTGAGCATCAATAAAATCTTATGCCTAGCTAGAGGCATAAAACGATAGCGCTTGTTGGGAGGCAACCCAATGAATAAAATTTATTTTTGCCTTTTTCTTTCTGTTCTTGAGTGCTTGCACAATTATGCTACTGTTATGATTGTGTTTTTATGTTTTAATTAGTGTTTGTGCCAAGTAAAGCCTTTGGGATCATGTTGGGTGATAGTTAATTTGATCTTGTTAGAAAACAAAAACTTTTGCATCCAGTATCAGAATTGTTAAAATGCACATAAGTGACAAAAACTTCTGAATTTTTTTCACAAGATGGAGATACAAATTTCCTACGTTGTCCTAATTTTTCAGAAATTTTTGTGTTACAGAAGTATGAGATCAATGCGCATCTTTACAGACTGTTCTGTTTTCTTTGCATTGTGTGCTTATTTTGATGAATCTATTGTTTGTATTGGAGGGTATAAGCCATGGCAAAGTTAGAATACAGTTGGTATAATGCAATAACAAAATATGAATGGGTTTGCAATAGTAGTTAACGTAAAGATTGGTTTTCTTATACTAACGGATCTCACGAAGGTTTTGTTAAGTTTTGTGTGATTGGAGTTTTCAAGTTTTGGGTGAGATCACGATGGATGAAGGAATAAGGAGTATCTAGAGCCTAAGATTGGGGATGCCCCATGGCACCCCAAGATAATATTCAAGGAGAACCAAGCAACTAAGCTTGGGGATGCCCCGGAAGGCATCCCCTCTTTCTTCTAACAACCATCGGAAATTTTACTTGGAGCTATATTTTTATTCGTCACATATCATGAGTTTTGCTTGGAGCGTCTTGTATTATATGAATCTTTGCTTGTTTTGCTTTTTAGTTTGTCACAAGTATCCTTGCTGGACACACCTATTTGAGAGAGCCAAAATTATGCTATGATTTGTTAGAATTGCTCTATATGCTTCACTTAAAATTTTTGAGCTATGGAATTGCTCTAGTGCTTCATTTATATCTTTTTGAGCACGGTGTTTTTGATTATTTTTGAATAAATACTCTCATGCTTCACTTAGATTTATTTGAGAGTTAGTAAATTTTTGAAGAAATCCTCTCATGCTTCACTTATATTATTTTGAGAGATGGAAATCTTTATGCTCATGTTCTTCACTTAATTTGTTTGAGCTTGTCAAGAGCAATGGAAACATATGAAACTAGTCCCAAAGTGATAGATATTCAAGAGGGATATAATAAAAACTTTCATGAAGATCATTGGACAAAATAAGCTTGATTCCTTGTAATAGTTTTGAGATATGATGATAGTGATATGGGAGTCATGTTGGTGAGTAATTATGCTTTAGTAAGATTATTGGTGTTAAGGTTTGTGATTCCCTATGCAAGCACGAAAGTCGATAGTTATGCAATGAAATTACATCCTACTTATGGTGCATTATTCGGTGTTAGTTATGCTTAATGCTCGCTTATGAGAATTTTCGTTCCTTGTTTGGTTGCTTCTCAATCTTTTTGCTAGACTCCACTTGTACTAAGTAGAAATACTACGTGTGCATCCATAATATTTAAACCCAATTTTGCCACATGAGTCCACCATACCTACCTATATGCGGTATTCCCGTGCTGTTCTAAGCAAATTTGTATGTGCCATATCTAATTTTCAAAATAAATTTCCATTTTGTGTGCTCGTACCGCTCATGAAGCGGCAGGGGGTGGCCAATATTTTCCATGCTAGATGTGTTATTCTCGTGATGAGTGTTTATTCACTTGTCATTGCATGAGATTACGGCAGTAATAGGATGCCTGGTCCCGAAATGAAAAAGAAATTTACTTTATGTTGTCAAATAATAAATTCCTTCAAAAGTGTTGGTATGGAAGGCACCCGTGGATACGGCTAGCCATGGATTGTTAAAGAATGGTGAAAAAGGAATAAACTTTATTTTCTGTTTGGGAACCGCCTATGATATATCTAGCATGGAAAGTGTTGGGAATTACTCGGTCGTTTTCGTTGACGGGAAAAGTATGCCTCTCAAAATTTTTATTCTCTCAATTTTTTAGCTTTGAGCTCTGGCAACTCTACAAATCCCTACTTCCCTCTGCGAAGGGCCTATCTATTTACTTTATGCAATTTTTATTTTTATTTGAGTCTCCATCTTCTCTTATAAAGCACCAACTAAGGGGCACTATGATCATACTTGAGCATTGGATGTAGCTAATATGTGAATGTGTTTCATGAATGGATCAATGATTGAGCATGATGGGCTAGGGGTAAATTTCTTTAGTGTTGATATTTTGAAAGACATGGTTGCTTGCTAATATGCTTGAGTATTGAAATCTTCATGTCAAAACTAGACTATTGCTTTCAACCATATAAAAGTCCAAATGTCCATGCTACAAAAGAAAAGAATATGTGATGAACATGTTAGGCAGCATTCCACATCAAAAATTTTGTTTTTATCATTTACCTACTCGAGGAAGAGTAGGAATTAAGCTTGGGGATGCTGATACGTCTCCAACGTATCTATAATTTTTTCTTGTTCCATGCTGTTATATTATCATTCTTGGATGTTTTACAATCATTTTATAGCAACTTTATATCATTTTTTGGGACTAACCTATTGACATAGTGCCTAATGCCAGTTGCTGTTTTTTGCTTGTTTTTACTTCGCAGAATATCCCTATCAAACAGAGTCCAAACGTAGCGAAACTTTTTAGAGATTTTTTTGGAGCAGAAGACAACTTGGGAGCCAAGGAAGCACCTGGGGGAGGCCGTGGGGCCCACGATACACCAGGGCGCGCCAGAGGCCCCTGTTGCGGCCTGATGTATTGTGGGGCCCACGGAGGTCTTCTCCACCACCTCTTCGCTCTATAGATACCCAAATATTCCAAAAAACCTAGGGGAGGAGAAAAAACACAATTCCAGCCGCCGCAAGTTCAAGAACCATGAGATCCAATCTACACCATCATGGAGGGGTTCATCATCCTCATTGGTGCCTCTCCGATGATGCGTGAGTAGTTCACCAAAGACCTACGGGTCCGTAGGAAGTAGCTAGATGGCTTTCTCTCTCTTTTTGATTCTCAATACAATGGTCTCTTGGAGATGTATTTGATGTAGTGACTTTTTGCGGTGTGTTTGTTGGGATCCGATGAAGATTGAGTTTATGATCAGTTTCTATCCATGAATATTATTTAAGTCTTCTTTTGATATCTTATATGCATGATTACTTATAGCCTCATATTTCTTGTTCGAATCTTTGGTTTGGTTAGGCCAACTAGATCGATTTTTTTTGCCATGGGAAGAGGTGCTTTGTGATGGGTTCGATCTTACGGTTTCCTCACCCAGTGGCAGAAGGGGTAGTGAGGCACGTATGTATTGTTGCTATTAAGGATAACAAGATGGGGTCTATTCCTACATGAATAGATCTCGTCTACATCATGTCATCGTTCTTATTGCATTACTCCATTTCACCATGAACTTAATACACTAGATGCATGCTGGATAGCGGTCGATGTGTGGAGTAATAGTAGTATATGCAGAATTGTTTCGGTCTACTAATCTTGGACGTGATGCCTATTTAATGATCATTGCCTTGGATATCATCATGATTATTTGATCTTCTATCAATTGCCCAACAGTAATTTCTTTACCCACCGTATGCTATTTTCTCGAGAGAAGCCACTAGTGAAATCTACGGCCCCCGTGTCTATCTTTTATCATAATGCTTTCCGATCTAATTTTTATTCGCTTCTGTTTTCAGATCTATTATTCCAAAAACCCAAAAATACCTTGCTATACTTTTTATTTGCAACTTTTATTTTGTGTTTTATTCAGATCTATTTGTCCAAACTCATACTATTTAATCTATCTTTTTACCGGGGAGGGATTGACAACCCCTCTTACGCGTTGGGTTGTGAGGTTTTGTTCTTTGTGTGCAGGTATCGTTTACATAGTGTTGCTTGGTTCTCCTACTGGTTCGATAACCTTGGTTTCATAACTGAGGGAAATACCTATCGTAGCTGTACTGCATCATCCCTTCCTCTTTGGGGAAATGATACGTCTCCAACGTATCTATAATTTTTGCTTGTTCCATGTTGTTATATTATCATTCTTGGATGTTTACAATCATTTTATAGCAACTTTATATCTTTTTTTGGGACTAGCCTATTGACATAGTGCCCAGTGCCAGTTGTTGTTTTTTGCTTGTTTTTTTACTTCGCAAAATGTCAGTACCAAACAGAGTCCAAATGCAGCGAAACTTTTTGGAGATTTTTTTTGGACCAGAAGACACCCAATGGGCCACATAAGTACCAGAGGGGAGGCCCGTGGTGGGCACAACCCACCAGGGCAATCCCACGGGGTTGTGCCCCCCACGGAGCCCCCCTACACTGCCTCTTCACCCTATAAATTCCCAAATATTCCAGAAACCCTAGGGGAGTCGACGAAACACAATTCCAGCCGCCGCAAGTTCCAGAACCACGAGATCCAATCTAGACACCATCACGGAGGGGTTCATCATCCTCATTGGCGCCTCTCCGATGATGCGTGAGTAGTCCACCATAGACCTACGGGTCCGTAGGCAGTAGCTAGATGGCTTCCTCTCTCTTTTTGATTCTCAATACAACGGTCTCTTGGAGATCTATTTGATGTAACTCTTTTTTGCGGTGTGTTTGTTGGGATCCGATGAACTTTGAGTTTATGATCAGATCTATATCCATGAATATTATTGCAGTCTTCTTGGATCTCTTACATGCATGATTATTTATAGGCTCGTATTTCTTCTTTGAATCTTTGGTTTAGTTAGGCCAACTAGATCGATTTTTCTTGCCATGGGAAGAGGTGCTTTGTGATGGGTTTGACCATGCAATGTTCTTTCCCAGTGATAGAAGGGGCAGCAAGACACGCATGTATCGTTGCTATTAAGGATAATAGGATGGGGGCTATTCCTACATGAATAGATCCACTACAAAAAAATACACTTCCATGATGATACGTGTTTGTCACAGTAGGTCACGTTTTCTGTCATGCATGTACATCCATGACGATTTTATGACAGAATCAAGATAGTAATACATGTGCTGTCGTAGATGTGTTCCATGACAATACCAAAATTATCATCATGGAAGTGTCCACTTCCATGACAATAAATGGCGCGTCATGGAAGTGCTTTCGTCAAGGGTAACCGACACGTGGCATCCATCGTAACGGGTTGCCGTTAAGCTATTGGGTTTCGGTTTGGATCCGATAACCCATTAACAGCTGGGACCAATGAGGATTTTCCACGTGTAAAATTCTCATTGGCTATAGCAACCATGTGTCAGCACCGCGGAAGGACATATGTCAACCGCCCAATGGATAGGAGGCGCCTGTGATACGTCGACATGTGGCAAGGCCCAACAGCGGCCCATTTAGGTTAAAAAGGTTGGCCCAGTCAAAATTATTGGGCTGGCCCATTAACGGCCTGCTTGCAGACGGCCCATTCATAGTTAAGGCCCGTATGACTAGTGTTAAATTGGCCCATCAATGGCCTGTTCTAGACTTGTCATCATTGCGGCCCATGGTCACTTCTGGCCCATTAACAGTCCACTAAGTATTTGGGCCGAATTACGGCCCGGTGTGTTTCCAGCCTGTTAAAGGTCCTGCTTCATTTGGGCCCATTTATTGGCCATTGAAACTTTCGGCCCATAAACTACCATGAAGGAATTGGGTCATATTTGGCCATGTCTGACATTCGGCCTGTTAGAGGCCCACTGTAGATTTGGGCCACTTCCAACCTGTTGTGTTTTTCGGTCTGTTAACGTCGGACGAAATCCATGGGCCTTATGTGGCCCAACGTCACATCGGGCCTATTAACGGCCCATATAAAACCGATACTAATCAAGCCCGACCGCACTTGCAGCCTGGTAAAGGCCCGTGTAGTAGGTCGGCGCATTTTCGGCCCGTTTGAATTTCGGCTTGTGAACGATCCGCATTGTAAATGGGCCACCACAAGCTGAGATACATTTTGGCCTGCTAATGACCAGTGGGTTATTTGGCACAATCAGGGCCCAATCTCACTTTCGGCCTATTAAAGGCCCATGTTTAGGTCTGTTAAAGGCCCACTATGGGCACAGGCCTACCAAAAATAAGAAAGCTTATGCTGATTTAGGCCCAGGTATTTTTAGTGGGCTACATGCAAATTACGGCCCATAATCGTTTTTAGCCCAATTGGAATTGTGGGCCTGACGAATGTTGGCACGTTGGGCTCCTACAAAGCTTTCGGTCGAATACAGTACTAAGATAAACCTACACTATACAAAAAATAGCGTCGTAATTTCTACAGCCTTTGGCAGCACGATAAATGCTGTATCACAACAAAATAAATTGCAGCCATACAACAAAAGGCCTGTTGGCATAAAGTTTACAGTCCTTGCACATAAAAGCACTATCAGATGTATAGAAGCACAGATCATTTGACCTGAGTGCTAATGTTTCAGGCTGTAGAATCTGATGGAGCAGCATGATCTTCCCCTTTTTTCCGCCATTGCTCTTGAACAACGAAGAAAATGTCTGATAGTCTGGTTTCAAAACCATTCATATCTTGACGACATTTGTCAACCACTATTCTTGTTTCCGAAACGACCTCCATTAGGGATTGGACTTGTGTCTAGAGCACAGATATATCACTCTGTCTTGCCAGAAGATTTTGTTCAGTAGGCGATTTGGACGAGGTTACCTTGACAACCAACCCAGAATTACACAGGAAGGTGCTTTTTGTACTGTTAGTGGAGAGATACTGACGCACTGTAGCAAGAGGTGACATTGTGCCTGTGGTAGCCTCGTCACCTTCAGGTGGTTGTGGTTGTTCAATCATTTGTTCCATAGCTTGCTGAAAGTTTGAACTTGTAGATTAGTGTACCAGATAAGTTACTAATGAGACAAAAACAAACAAAGTAGGTTTCATGTTTATACATAACTTATTTTGGTGAACTACTGTAACACATTAGCATGTATTGTAGTGCTAACTACATAATAAAATCACTTTCGGAACATATGTCCATGTAGCATGCCTACAGTATTGTCTATTTCCTCACATTCGTTGACATCTAAGGATAAAGAGACATGGTTTAAGGTAGGATGAACATAGTATGACATCATTCATATCATGGGCAAACAGATATCAAACAAACAGGCTATTGCATCATTGTGTGGGCACGTGAACATCACAACTAGATTACAGATCAAGACCAAAAGAATATCCTTCCTCTCTTTTAAACCGTGTCAGGTGAAATGATACGTTAAGACAACTGTGTATAAAAGTGAACAGAGTAACCGACATTGGCTGCAAACCAAGCAGTTAAATGAACACGTCACAGTAACAAGCAGTTCAAAGGCAGGAGGACTAAGGACTTACAACATCGGCTTGAACTGGTGTGCTCATGCCCTTCATCTTGCTGGTGTGGCAATCCTTGAAGATTTCCACTGCATTCGGTTCAGGTTCTTTTTGGTCCGCACGGTCTTTCCTCTGTATTTGGAACAAGTCAATATAGATACGATAATATGGCACGGAAAAAAGAAGGAAGTAGCAGCTATTTACAAGAGCCTCGTAGTGTGCAATATAGCTACGAGATCTTGTTGTCTGTTGGAATTTCACTTTAGAACGGTTGGTCTTGTTCTTCAAATAGTTAGCCTAGAAGAAGATACACTTGTAAGGCACATACGTAAATACGAGTTCAATATGTGATCTGATCAAATACATATACCCTAGCTGATACTTTGGATCAGACCAGTGTTTAACAAGGGCTGTCCAGTCTTCATCTGTAATATATTCCACTGGAGATGTTTGGGCGATTTCATTTTAGCCTTGCCTTCAAAGTGAGTTTTTCTAAGGTGATACCGATACTGTCGCAGAGCAGACTGAAAAACATGAGTGCATGCTTGTTTAGTTGCATCATCTTTCGGATCCAACTTGAACCCCATCTGTTGAAAAAAGAATCTGAGTCTTATTAGGAGGAAGCTAGAAAGTATGGGACAGAGCAAGACAATATTACAAATTGCGATGAATAACATTACTTACAGATAAATGGTCAAGGAAGGTGTTAAACTGGGTATCGTCTTTCTCATTCCTGTACTGGATCCATGTTGGGAGGATACATGCATGACACCTAATCGCAATGGCTGCCTCTGATACTAACTTGGCTGAGTCTGTAGCATCACGTGGTCTTTTTAAACCTGCCTCAAAATGGATCTCCATTCTTCCTCCTTTAGATTTTGTTAATCTGTCAAGCATTATCCCCGATGTCTGTTTCTGCTTGCGCCATGGTGCTAGTTCCACAACGAATAAGGAAAGTGTCAGTGCACATCAAACTATGAGAGTACATATAAAGGAGCATGCAACTGCAACTTGACTCGGTCAGGTACCGTCTTGGTGTTGATGCTCATGAGGTTCATCTGATCTTGCCAAGTCCTATTGTGTCAGCAGTGCTTCAGAAGTAGTGTTAGGTGTGAAGGCAGCTTGGGAACAGGCCAGTTGCGGAGCAAACAAACGAGTAACTATTGAGATGCCGGTACAGTTGAAGGGGATGCTGTAGCTGGTGGAGCTGGTGATACTGTGTTTGTAGATTTAGCCGGTGGACTTGGACCTTCTACTGTACTATAAGTACAAGCAGAATCTCAAGGGAAGATCCTTTTCCGTTGCACCCGACGAGTAACACCATGCCCTACTATATTCTTTTCCTTGCTCTTTTTTGACTTTGCCATGTCAAGCCGTACCCACAACACAAAAGAATAAAATCGCTCTTCAGAACTCATTGATGCATGATACAGACAAGCAATACTTTGATGTAAGACAACCATATGAGGAGGATGGAATGTGTAAGAAAAATAGGGCGGCGTGACATATTCACAGCTACCATGTGTAAACTAAGCAGAAGGATTTTCAAGAAAATAGAAGTAATGCAAGCTAGACACCATATGAAAGATGCAACCAATATCACTTTGCCAAGTTAAAAGTGTCTTGTCATAAGTGGCATTTCAAAAAAATTAGAAGTAGTACAACCTAGAAATCAATGCAAGATGCAACCACTATCACACTGCCAAGTTAAAAGCGTCCAATCATGAGTGATTGATGCGGGATACACATCAGCAGTACTTTGATGTAAGAACATGGTATGATAGATAGATGCAGTGTATTCCAGACACAGAAAGGCATGTCATATGCACATGTATAACGTATAGACTCAGCAGGTGCAATTTAATCAAAATAGAAGAAATACAAGCTAGACAACATATGCAACATGAAACCAATTATCACACTGTCAACTTAGAGCAAGCACCTGCGATAGTGGAGTAGGGGAGATGAACTCATCATGTAGACCTAGGACTTCAACTGCATTAGCAGTAGCAGTGGCAAATCTAGAGAGTCTCTGTTTGCGTCGGTCCGGAGGACCACCAACATCCCCTAACTTACACTTTTCCTTCCTCTTTTTTGATATTGCCTTCTGAAGTCAAAACCACAAGAAGATGAATAAAATTAGCTCTGCATAACTGGTTGATGCAAGATAAAGACGAGCACTACTTTGATGTAAGGCAAGCGCATGATTGGAGGATGGAATATATACAAAAAAAGACAGCATTGCATATTCACACGTACGATAGGAGGATGGAATATGTATGAAAAACAGTAAGCAGAAGGCATTTCAACAAAATTAGAAGAAATGAAAGCTACGCACTGATACGTCTCCAATGTATCTATAATTTTTTATTGTTCCATGTTATTATATTATCTGTTTTGGATGTTTTATATGCATTAATATGCTATTTTATATTATTTTGGGACTAACTTATTAACCTAGAGCCCAGTGCCAGTTTCTGTTTTTTCCTTGTTTTTGAGTTTTATAGAAAAGGAATACCAAACGGAGTCCAAACGGAATAAAACTTTCGTGATGATTTTTCTTGGACCAGAAGACACACGTAGGACTTGGAGAGGAAGGCAGAAGAGTCCCGAGGGCTGCACAAGCCCTCAGGGCGCGCCCTAGGAGGGGCGCCCCTTGGCTTGTGGGCCCCATGGTAGTCCTCTAACCCTAATCTTTGGCCTATAAATTCAGGAATATTCCCAAACCACCAGAAGTGTCCACCAAAATACTTTTCCGCCACCGTAACCTTCTATTCCCGTGAGATCCCATCTTGGGGCATTTTTCGGCATCCTGCCGGAGGGGGATTCGATCACGGAGGGCTTCTACATCAACTCTATTGCCCTTCCGATGAAGCGTGAGTAGTTTACCTCAGACCTACGGGTCCATAGCTAGTAGCTAGATGGCTTCTTCTCTCTCTTTGATCCTCAATACCGTGTTCTCCTCGATGTTCTTGGAGATCTATCCGATGTAATATTCTTTTGCAGTGTGTTTGTCGATTTATGATCAATTTATCTATGAATTTTATTTGAATCTTCTCTGAATTCTTATATGCATGATTTGATATCTTTGTATTTCTCTTCGAATTATCGGTTTGGTTTAGCCAACTAGATTGGTTCTTCTTGCAATGGGAGAGGTGCTTAGTTTTCGGTTCAATCTTGCGGTGTCCTCACCCAGTGACAAAGTAGGGGTAGCGAGGCATGTATTGTATTGTTGTCATCAATGGTAAAAAGATGGGGTTTTCATCATATTGCTTGATTTTATCCCTCTACATCATGTCATCTTACTTAAGGCATTACTCCGTTCTGATGAACTAAATACTCTAGATGCATGCTGGATAGCGGTCGATGTGTGGAGTAATAGTAGTAGATGCAGAATCATTTCGGTCTACTTGACACGGACATGATGCCTATATTCATAATCATTGCCTTGGATATCGTCATAACTTTGTGATGTTCTATCAATTGCTCGACAGTAATTTGTTAACCCACCGTGTTATTTTCTTTCAAGAGAGAAGCCTCTAGTGAAACCTATGGCCCCCGGGTCTATTTTCTATCATATATTTTCAGATCTATAAACCAAAAAACCCAAAAATACCTTGCTGCAATTTATTTGTTTTTACTTTGTTTTATACGTTTTAGTAATCTTTTATATCTATCTCTATCAGATCTCACCTTTGCAAGTGACCGTGAAGGGATTGACAACCCCTTTATCACATTGGGTGCAAGTGTTTGATTGTTTGTGCAGGTGTATAGATTGGAGACTTGCGTGTATCTCCTACTGGATTGATACCTTGGTTCTTAACTGAGGGAAATACTTATCTCTACTTTGCTGCATCACCCTTTCCTCTTTAAGGGAAAAACCAACGCAAGCTCAAGAAGTAGCAGGAAGAATTTCTGGCGCCATTGCCGGGGAGATCTACATCAAGCCTACCAAGTACCCACCATAAACTCTCCTCTCTTGCATTACATTATTTGCCATTTGCCTCTCGTTTTCCTCTCCCCCACTTCTAAAACGATTTCAGAAAAACACAAAAAGATTTGCCTTTTTATTCGCCCTTTTTTCCCTTTCGTCTTTTCGTTTGCTCGTGTGCTAGATTGCTTGTTTGCCCGTATGGCTCAACCCAAGAGCTTTGATCCTTACTATAGGAGGTTGGAAGAGATTGAAAATAATTCTAAAAGTTTCATGTCCCTACAATTTGAGCATAATAGTTTCTTTAGAAATGAACTTAAGGAGCAATAAACTATGATGGATTATATTAATAAAGAGCTCGATGATGTTTCTAAAGAATTTTATGGTCTTAAATCTCAATTTTCTCATCTTGAAAATATAGTAGGCCAAATTTCCGATAAACAAACTACTTTGGTAAATAAGATGGCCGCTAAACCGGAGTCGTGTGAAAATAATGATGAAGATCTTAAAGTGATTGGTGTGACTCCTATTGAATCTTTGTTTTCTAATATAAATCTTGATAAAGATGGGACTAGAGATGAGTCAACTTTAGCTAGAAGGCGTCCCAATGATTCGGAGTTTATAGATCTTAATGCAAAAATTGATAAAAGTGGGATTGGAGAGGTCAAAACTTTAAGTAGTGATGAACCCACTCTTTTGGATTTCAAGGATTTTAATTATGATAATTGTTCTTTGATAGATTGTATTTCCTTGTTGCAATCCATGTTGAATTCTCCTCATGCTTATAATCAAAATAAAGCTTTTACTAAACATATCGTTGATGCTATGATGAAATCTTTTGAAGAAAAACTTGAGTTGGAAGTTTCAATCCCTAGAAAGCTTTATGATGAGTGGGAACCTACTATTAAGATTAAAATTAAAGATTATGAGTGCCATGCTTTGTGTGATTTGGGTGCTAGTGTTTCCACGATTCCAAAAACTTTATGTGATGTGCTAGGTTTCCGTGAATTTGATGATTGTTCTTTAAATTTGCATCTCGCGGATTCCACTATTAAGAAACCTATGGGAAGAATTAATGATGTTCTTATTGTTGCAAATAGGAATTATGTGCCCGTAGATTTCATTGTGCTTGATATAGATTGCAATCCTACATGTCCTATTATTCTTGGTAGACCTTTCCTTAGAACGATCAGTGCAATTATTGATATGAAAGAAGGAAACATTAGATTTCAATTTCCATTAAGGAAGGGCATGGAACACTTTCCAAGAAAGAAAATAAAGTTTCCATATGAATCTATTATGAGAGCTACTTATGGATTGCATACCAAACATGACAATACATAGATCTATGTTTTATGCCTAGCTAGGGGCGTTAAACAATAGCACTTGTTGGGAGGCAACCCAATTTTATTTTTATATTTTTTGTTTTTGGTTATTTTTTTCAATAATTAAACAGTATTACCTCTGTAGTAATTATGTTTTGGTGTTTTAATTAGTGTTTGAGCCAAGTAAGACCTTTGGGATGGCTTACGGTGATAGTTGATTTGATCTTGCTGAAAAGCAGAAACTTTTGCGTCCAGTAAAAGAATTGTTTAAATTCACTGGAGCGTGTAAAAATCCTGAATTTGTTACACAAGATTGATATACAAATTTCCTCTGTTTTCCTAATTTTTCAGAAGTTTTGGAGTTAGATAATTATGAGAACAATTCAGATCTCCGCAGACTGTTCTGTTTTTGACAGATTCTGTTTTCTATGTGTAGTTTGCTTATTTTGATGAATCTATGGGTAGTATCGGGGGGAATGAACCATGGAAAAGTTGGAAAACAGTAGATATTACACCAATATAAATAAAGAATGAGTTCAAAACAGTACCAAAAAGTGGTGATTTATTTTCTTATACTAACGGATCTCATGAGTTTTCTGTTGAGTTTTGTGTTGTGAAGTTTTCAAGTTTTGGGTAAAGATTTGATGGACTATGGAATAACGAGTGGCAAGAGACTAAGCTTGGGGATTCCCATGGCACCCCAAGGTAATATTAAAGGACAACCAAGCATCTAAGCTTGGGGATGCCCCGGATGGCATCCCCTCTTTCGTCTTCGTCTATCGGTAAATTTACTTGAGGCTATATTTTTATTCACCACATGATATGTGTTTTGCTTGGAGCGTCTTGTATGATATGAGTCTTTGCTTTTTAGTTTGCCACAATCACCCTTGCTGTACACACATTCTGAGAGGGACACGCATGAATCGTGAATTTATTAGAATACTCTATATGCTTCACTTATATCTTTTGAGCTAGGCAATTTGCTCCAGTGCTTCACTTATATCTTTTTAGAGCACGGCGGTGGCTTTATTTTAGAGAAATTGTTGAACTCTCATGATTCACTTATATTATTTTGAGAGTCTCTCTAAACAGCATGGTAATTTTCTTAGGTTATGAATTTAGTCCTAATATGATGGGCACCCAAGAGGGATATAATAAAAACTTTCATATAAAGAGCGTTGAATACTATGAGAAGTTTGATTCCTTATGATTGTTTTGAGATATAAAGATGCTGATATTAGAGTCATGCAAGTGTGTAATTGTGGATTGGTATAAATACTTGTGTTAAAGTTTGTGATTCCCGTAGCATGCACGTATGGTGAACCGTTATGTGATGAAGTCGGAGCATGATTTATTTATTGATTGTCTTCCTTATGAGTGGCGGTCGGGGACGAGCGATGGTCTTTTCCTACCAATCTATCCCCCTAGGAGCATGCGTGTAGTACTTTGTTTCGATAGCTAATAGACTTTTGCAATAAGTATGTGAGTTCTTTATGACTAATGTTGAGTCCATGGATTATACACACTCTCACCCTTCCACCATTGCTAGCCTCTCTAGTACCGCGCAACTTTCGCCGGTGCACTACACCCACCATATACCCTTTCTCAAAACAGCCACCATAACTACCTATTATGGCATTTCCATAGCCATTCTGAGATATATTGCCATGCAACTTTCACCATTCCGTTTATTATGACACGCTCCATCATTGTCATATTGCTTTGCATGATCATGTAGTTTACATAGTATTTGTGGCAAGGCCACTGTTCATATTTTTTTATACATATTTCTCTTGATCATTGCACATCCCGATACACCGCTGGAGGCATTCATATAGAGTCATATTTTTGTTCTAGAATCGAGTTGTAAGTAAATAAAAGTGTGATGATCTTCATTATTAGAGCATTGTACCATGTGAGGAAAGGATGATGGAAGCTATGATTCCCTCACAAGTTGGGATGAGTCTCCGGACTTTGAAAAAAATAAAAGAGGCTAAAAGAAGCCCAAATAAAAAAATAAAAAAGGAGACCAAAGAGCCCAAAATAAAAAAATGAGAGAAAAGAGAGAAGGCGCAATGCTACTATCCTTTTACCACACTTGTGCTTCAAAGTACCACCATGATCTTCATGATAGAGAGTCTCCTGTGTTGTCACTTTCATATACTAGTGGGAATTTTTCATTATAAAACTTGTCTTGTATATTCCAATGATGGGCTTCCTCAATTTCCCCTAGGTCTTCGTGAGCAAGCGAGTTGGATGCACACCCACTTAGTTTCTTTTTGAGCTTTCATAAACTTATAGCTCTAGTGCATCCATTGCATGGCAATCCCTACTCACTCACATTGGTATCTATTGATGGGCATCTCCATAGCTTGTTAATACGCCTAGTTGATGTGGGACTATCTCCTTCTTTTTGTCTTCTCCACAACCACCATATTCTATTCTACCTATAGTGCTATATCCATGGCTCACGCTCACGTATTGCGTGAAAGTTGAAAAAGTTTGAGAACATCAAAAGTATGAAACAATTGCTTGGCTTGTCATCGTTGTTGTGCATAATTTAATACTTTGTGTGATGGAGATGTAGCATAGCCAGACTACATGATTTTGTAGGGATAACTTTCTTTGGCCCTGTTATTTTGAGAAGACATGATTGCTTTATTACTATGCTTGAAGTATTATTGTTTTTATGTCAATATTAAACTTTTGTTTTGAATCTTATGGATCTGAATATTCATGCCACAATAAATAAAATTACATGGATAAATATGTTAGGTAGCATTCCACATCAAAATTCTGTTTTTATCATTTACCTTCTCGAAGACGAGCAGGAATTAAGCTTGGGGATGCTTGATACGTCTCCAACGTATCTATAATTTTTTATTGTTTCATGATATTATATTATCTGTTTTGGATGTTTTATATGCATTAATATGCTACTTTATATTATTTTTGGGACTAACTTATTAACCTAGAGCCCAGTGCCAGTTTCTGTTTGTTCCTTGTTTTTGAGTTTTACAGAAAAGGAATACCAAACGGAGTCCAAATGGAATAAAACTTTCGCGATGATTTTTCTTGGACCAGAAGACACACGTAGGACTTGGAGAGGAAGGCAGAAGAGTCCCGAGGGCTCCACAAGCCCTCAGGGCGCGCCCTAGGGGGGGGCGCCCCCTGGCTTGTGGGCCCCACGGGAGTCCTCCAACCCTAATCTTTGGCCTATAAATTCAGAAATATTCCCAAACCACCATAAGCGTCCACCAAAATACTTTTCCGCCGTCGTAACCTTCTGTTCCCGTGAGATCCCATCTTGGGGCCTTTTCCGGCATCCTACCGGAGGGGGATTCGATTATGGAGGGCTTCTACATCAACTCTATTGCCCTTCCGATGAAGCGTGAGTAGTTTACCTCAGACCTACGTGTCCATAGCTACTAGCTAGATGGCTTCTTCTCTCTCTTTGATCATCAATACCATGTTCTCGTCGTTGTTCTTGGAGATCTATCCGATGTAATATTCTTTTGCGGTGTGTTTGTCAAGATCCGATGAATTGTGGATTTATGATCAGTTTATCTATGAATTTTATTTGAATCTTCTCTAAATTCTTATATGCATGATTTGATATCTTTGTATTTCTCTTCGAATTATCGGTTTGGTTTGGCCAACTAGATTGGTTCTTCTTGCAATGGGAGAGGTGCTTAGTTTTGGGTTCAATCTTGCGGTGTCCTCACCCAGTGACAAAGTAGGGGTAGTGAGGCATGTATTGTATTGTTGCCATCAAGGGTAAAAAGATGGGGTTTTCATCATATTGCTTGAGTTTATCCCTCTACATCATGTCTTCTTACTTAAGGCGTTACTCCGTTCTTATGAACTTAATACTCTAGATGCATGCTAGATAGCGGTCGATGTGTGGAGTAATAGTAGTAGATGCAGAATCATTTCGGTCTACTTGACACGGACGTGATGCCTATATTCATAATCATTGCCTTGGATATCGTCATAACTTTGCGCTTTTCTATCAATTGCTCTACAGTAATTTGTTCACCCACCGTGTTATTGTCTTTCAAGAGAGAAGCCTCTAGTGAAACCTATGGCCCCCGGGTCTATTTTCTATCATATATTTTTAGATCTATAAACCAAAAAACCCAAAAATACCTTGCTGCAATTTATTTGTTTTTACTTTGTTTTACGTTTTAGTAATCTTTTATATCTATCTCTATCAGATCTCACCTCTGCAAGTGACCGTGAAGGGATTGACAACCCCTTTATCGTGTTGGGTGCAAGTGTTTGATTGTTTGTTCAGGTGCTTAGATTGGAGACTTGCGTGTCTCTCCTACTGGATTGATACCTTGGTTCTTAACTGAGGGAAATACTTATCTCTACTTTGCTGCATCACCCTTTCCTCTTCAAGGGAAAAACCAAAGCAAGCTCAAGAAGTGGCAGGCACCATATGAACATGCAACCAATATCACTACCAGGTAAAAAGTGTCTCGTCATAAGTGCCATTTCAACAAATTAGAAGCAGTACAAGCTAGAAGACAATGCAAGATGCAACCTACATCACACTCCCAAGTTAAATGTGTCTTATGGGTAAGTGATTGTTGCAGGTATAAGTTGTAAGCTACGCACATGCAATTCAACAAAATTAGAAGCAATACAAACTAGACATCATACGGAACACGCAACCACATATAACAGTGCCAAGTTAGAGCAAGCACCTATGATGGTGGAGTAGGAGAGATGTGCTCATCATCTACACAGCTACGTTGACTGTCCAACCTTGTGTTGACTTGCGAATCTTGCTGGGAGGATGGCGGAGTAGAATCTGTATAGACCCTCTGTTTGAGTTGCTCCGAAGGACCACCATCATCCACTGCCTTACTAATTTCCTTCAGCTGTATTGATTTTGCATTGTGAAGTCAAACCTATAAGAAAAAGGAATAAAATTCGCTCTTCAGAACTCATTCATGCATGATACTGACAAACAATACTCGGATGAAAGGCAAACACATGATACGAGGATGGAATATGTAAGAAAAACAGGACGGCATGACATATTCAGACCTATGATGTGGTAACTAAGCAGAAGGCATTTCAACAAATTAGAAGCACTGCAAGCTAGACACCATATGAAAGATGCAACCAATATCACTCTGCCAAGTTCAAACTGTGTGGCGTTTCAACAAATTAGAAGCAGTACATGCTAGAAATCATATGCAAGATGCAACCAATATCATAGTGGCGACTTAAAGGTGCCTCATCATAAGTGACTGATGCGGGATACGCAAGAACAATAGTCTGATGTAAGAACATGGTGTGATCAGATATAGTATGTTCTAGAAACAAGAACACGTGTCATATTCACAGGTATGATGTGTAAAGTAAGAGATGCAATACAACAAAGTTAGAAGCAATACAAGCTAGACATCATACGCAACATGCAACCACATATAATAGTGCCAAGTTAGAGCAAACACCTATGATGGTGGAGTAGGGGAGATGTGCTCATCATCTACACAGCTATGTTGACTGTCTAGCCTTAAATTGTCTTTCGAATCTTGTTGGGAGGATGGTGGAGTAGAATCTGTAGAGACCCTCCATTTCAGTTGCTCGGAAGGACCACCATCATCCAATGCCTTACCAATTTCCTTCCGCTTTATTGTTTTTGCATTGTGAGGTCAAACCGACAAGACAAAGGAATAAAATTCGCTCTTCAGAACTCATTCATGCATGATACTGACGAACACTACTCTGATGAAAGGCAAAGTCATGATACGAGGATGGAATATGTAAGAAAAACTGGACGGCATGACATATTCACACCTATGATGTGGTAACTAAGCAGAAGGCACTTCAACAAATTAGAAGCACTGCAAGCTAGACACCATATGGAAGGTGCAACCAATATCACTCTGCCAAGTTAAAACTGTCTCGTCATAGGTGGGGTTCATCAAATTAGAAGCACTACATGCTAGAAATCATATTCAAGATGCAAACCAATATCACAGTGCCAACTTAAAGGTGTCTCATCATAAGTGACTGATGCAGGATACACAAGAAGAGTAGTTTCATGTAAGAACATGGTGTGATAGACAGATATAGTATGTACCAAAAACAGGAAGGCGTGTCATATTCACACGTATAATGTGTAAGCTAAGAAGATGTAGTTTACACTAATTAGAAGCAATACAAGCTAGACACCATATGAAACATGCAACCAGATATCACACTGCCAAGTTAGAGCAAGCACCTGGGACGGTGGAGTAGTGGAGCGGAGACTTGGAACTTGTAATGCATTAGCAGTACGAGGAGAATCCATACAGATGCTCCGTTTACGTTGCTGCAGAGGACCGCCATCATCGCCTTCCTTACTCTTTTCCTTCCTCTTTTTTTATTTTGCCTTGTCAAGTCAAACCCACAAGAAAAAGGAATAAAATTTGCTCTTCAGAACTCATTTATGCATGACACTGATGAACACTACTTTCATGTAAGGCAGCCGCATGATAGGAGGATGGAATATGTATGAAAAACAGGACGACATGACATATTGACATGTATGATGTGTAAAGTGTAAACTAAGCACAAGGTGTTTGAACTAATTAGAAGCAATGCAAGCTAGACACCATGAAAGATGAAACCAATATCACTCTGCCAAATTAAAAGGGTGGCTGCATAAACGTATTTGACCAAATTAGAAGCAATACATGGCAACAGGCTAGAAATAATATGCAATATGCAACGAATAAAGGTGTCTCATCGTAAGTGATTGATGCAGGATACAGAAGAGCGGTAGTTTCATGTAAGAACATGGTTAACAGATAGATGTAGTATGTACCAAAAATAGGAAGGCATGTCATATTCACAGGTATAATGTGTAAACTAAGCAGATGCAATTTACACTAATTAGAAGCATTACAAGCTAGACACCGTATGCAACATGCAACCACATATCACACTGCGAAGTTAGAGCAAGCACCTGCGATGGTGGTGTAGGGGAAATGCGGTCTTCAAGTACAGAGCTACGTTCAATATCTTCATTTAGACTTGCTGTTTCTTGAGAATCATGTGGGGAGGATGAAACTGCACTCTTTATAAGAGTAGCGCGTCTCATACTAACCCACGGGCGTGACTGTCTCATCATAAGTGATAGATGCAGGATACACAAGAACAGTAGTTTGATGTAAGAACATGGTGTGATAGGCAGATGTAGTATGTACCAAAAACAGGAAGGCGTGTCATATTCACATGTATAATGTGTAAGCTAAGGAGATGCAATTTAACAAATTAGGAGCAATACAAGCTAGGCACCATATGCAACATGCAACCAGATATCACATTGCCATGTTAGAGCAAGCACCTGGGGTTGTGGAGTAGGGGAGATGAGATTTGGAACTTGCACTGCAGTAGGAGTAGCAGGAGAATCTACAGAGATCATCTGTTTCAGTTGCTCCAGAGGACCACCATCATCCCGTGCGTTCATCCTTTTAGATTTTGCCTTGTCAAGTCAAAAACACAAGAAAAAGGAATGAAATTCGCTCTTCCAAATTCGTTGATGCATGATACTGATGAACACAACTTTTATGTAAGACAACCACATTGTAGGAGGATGGAATATGTACGAAAAACGGTAAGCAGAAGGCATTTCAACAAATTGGAAGTAATGCAAGCTAGACACCATATGAAAGATCCAACCAAAATCACTCTACCAAGTTAGAAGTGTCTCATTATAAGTGGCATTTCAACAAATTAGAGGCAGTACAAGCTTGAAATCATATGCAAGATGCAACCAATATTACACTGTCAATTTGAAGGTGTCTCGTCAGAAGTGATTGATGAGGGATACACAAGAAAAGTAGTTTGATGTATGAATATGGTTAATAGAAAGACGTAGCCTGTACCAAAAACAGGAAGGCATGTCATATTCACAGGTATAATGTGTTAACTAAGCAGATGCAATTTACCCTAATTAGAAGCATTACAAGGTAGACACCATATGCAACATGCAACCACATATCACATAGCCAAGTAAGAGCAAGCACCTGCGATGGTGGTGTAGGGGAATTGCGGTCATCAACTACAGAGCTACGTTGACTATCTTCATTTAGCCTTGCTGTTTCTTGAGAATCATGTGGGGAGGATGACACTCCACTCTTTAAAAGAGTAGCGCGTCTCACAGTAACCCACTGGGGTGACTGTCCCATCATAAGTGATTGATGGGGGATACACAAGAGCATTAGTTTGATGTAAGAACATGGTTAATAGACAGATGTAGTATGTATCAAAAATAGGAAGGCATGTCATTATCAAAGGTATAATGTGTAAAGTAAGCAGATGCAATTTAACCAAATTGGAAGCAATACAAGCTAGACACCATATGCAACATGCAACCACATTTGACAGCGCAAAGTTAAAGCAAGCACCTGGGATGGTTGTGTGTGGCAATTGAGATAATCAACTACAGAGCTACATTTATTGTCTCCATCTGCTGGCACTACACCCTCTAGAGCGCTGAAACGCTTAGTGCTTATCGTCGAATTACACAGGAGCGACTTCTGTCTTTTCTTTTTTGTATTCATCAACAGTGCGTCAGAGTCTTAAATACCCATGCATAAAAAAACAATAGTGTGAGTATGGGTGAAGTGTGTGCACAAGTAGTACAGTGTAAAAGTAGCAGATAGCAGGTGGGTGAGAAATAAATGACGGGAGACATATGATAGCTCTACAACATGCATGGCACACGAAATTATATTCTAGGATTTTGAAATATGAGCACAGGGATGGCTGGGAAATGCAGATACTCCTCCAGCACACCACAAGGTGTGATCCTGTGAAAATAGCAGTCGACTGAAAACAAATAGGTCAGTCCATTTTTTCTGCACCGTTCGATGTACAAAGAACGGGCATATCGCCTTTATCTACCTCCAGCCAGTCAGTGTTAACGATCTTCCTCAAAACGCCAGCGACCACCAGCCCAGTCCCCTGCCTCCACCCTCCCCTCGACCTCACCGCACCGCCGTGCTTGGCACCTCCGCCGGACATCCCTTCAAGCCCCGCCGACCTCCAGATCGGGCGCAAGCAGCTCCTGCGCCCCACACCCCTATGATAAACACTGATGCGCCGCTTCCCCGATGAACAGGCGGACTAGGTGCTCCGTACGCCTAAGCGGGTGCTGCTTCTTTTAATTGTGAATCAACTGACCCTGAATTGAAATCCAAGCGGGCGACTGACCTCTAGCTAAGGTGAAATAGTAAATGGGAGGAAACCTTGTGCATTTAGTATCTTGAAGAAGGTGCAGTAAGAAGCGCTCAACTAGTTTCTTTCGTGAGATGAATATGGTGTGAGCAGAGACATAAGATTTGCACGAATAAGGGAAGAGGAGTACCTCTTTCTGCTGGCAGTGCTGTGTCCTCCTTCTATTTTGCCAATGATCTTCTTGTGGTTCGCTGGAAACAAGAAGTTCTGGAGGACGGTGGAGCTTTGGATGAACCCATGGCCAAGTTGTTGAGTGTGGTGCGGTGGCCGTTTGTCGGCGGCGGGGAACCAGATCCGAGGCGGCGAACGACAGTGTAGCAGGAACAGCTCCAGTGCGGTGGACGGTTGCGATAGTGGAGCGGCAATGGTGAAGCGTAGGACGGCGTGGTCGAAGTGGTTCTGGTACGGCGCACGTCAGCATCGGCGTCGTGGAGGCAGCTCTGCCTCGGCTTCAGCTGCTAAGTCCTTGAGGGCGTTGCGGTTGCGGTTGCGTTGGATGACGATGTCGCGGTACCGGCTCCGACGTGAGGGAGGAGGGCAGCGGTGGATTTGGGCACGATGGGGTGGAGGATGGAGGAGGCTGGGGCTTCGCGGCTGGTGGGGAGGGCGTTTTGGCGCCCACGGAGTATGAATGGAGAAACGAAAGGAGGGGTAACTAAGGGGAAACAATGTTTCGGTTTGGGACACGCTTGTTTGAAATTTGGGAAAAGTTACAAACTTTGCCCCCATCTAAAATTTCGGACATATTACGGGTCGGGGGGGTAGGACAGTAATCTCAGGTGTCCCAAATAGTGGGCGGGATAGATTTCGGCTGAGCGCATGAGTGTTTAGGTGCCCACGGTGTATGAATGCTTCTCGGAGGCGGTTGACTGGCGTCTTGGTGAAGTTACAAACCTACCCTGGTTTAGACCTTTGGACATCGGCCGACAGGCTAAACGGGTCAGAGTTAGGACAGTAATTTCCTACCACCAAACATTAGTCTCGCGCGGTTTCGGACGACCAGAGGCTTATTTGGCGTTTTGTTCAATATTTGGGAGCAGAAGCATTAACATTTACAATTCTCTTGAATTGAACTTTCAGGATTTGTCAAACTTAAAAAATCTTGACTCTTGAAAATCCTAAAACTACGATTATTTTGGAATGGTGGGTACATTTGAATATACATTGTACACGAGTATATATTAAAAAATATACAGCTTAGCTTAATTCATGCATGGTTCCAGATATAATCTCCTTGGTTGCAAAAAACTAGTTAGACATGCGTATGAATATATAGCATGTTCAAACGCACAACAAAGGTTGATGCCCCCTTTTAGATATGATTTACAAATTCCATTATCTTGAATTCAAATAGATGAATGCACTCCCTATGAATTCGAATCTTCGAAACCATCTTTTCTTTTTGCGGGGATCTTTGAAACCATCTTTATGTTGAATTGAACATGTATTCTATTTCGTAGCTAGCAATTTGGAATGTATCCATGTATGTGTGTCGTGGGAAACCACGGCCACCTATGGGGCCATCAGCCCCTTGTGGTTCGGCAGGGGGGATGAACACATTGCACAAAGAGCGGAGAATGTAGCGCAGCACGGTAGAGATCACACGGGCAGTTTTTACCCAGGTGCGGGCTGCCGTGAGGCGTAAAACCCTACTCCTGCTTTGGTGGATTGATGGTGGATTGTGGTGGAAAACGCAACGCTCTTGCCCGGCAGGGTTGCCTCGGGGCGAGAGCAGCTACGCGCGTACGAGTGTACAAGGGTCCGAATCCTTTCTATGGTTGCCATGGCCCTCCTTTTATAGATCAAGGGGTCACCACAGTGGCAAATCAGTCATTGTGTACTGATTAGATAGCAAACAGTGCTATCATACCTAACTCTGTAGTCAGAGCAGGGCGCATTAAATGCGCCGCTTAGTGTCACATCATGGCCTGCCTGGCAAGCCTTGCCGGGCTGCTAGGGCCACCTTTTCGCCTGTCTGCTTGACACGTCTCTGGACGGGTGCCATTTGGAGGTGGTTTCCATAGGAAGTGGCTGCCACGTGCCAAATAATAGCCACTTAGTCACTTGGGGGCTTGACACCGCACCGATCGATAACTTGCGTCGCTGTGAGGTGGAGCGGTGGAGCCTTGGCGGGGTAGTTTGCCTTGGTCGCGCCCGGCAGGCCTACCGGGACGGTCTTGATGCTTGTCTTCGGGGCCACCTCGACCTCGCCAGGCTCACCTGCCCGGCAAGGGAGGCTTTCCCTTAGTGGTGTCTTGCTCATTTAGTTTGTCTTGGTCCTCTTGATCTGCCCTTTGATTACTCAAAGAGCTGATCTCTCCTTGCTTGGTCTGGACTTGGACATTGGCAGCTTGCCTCCAAGCCTGTGTATAGTCTGGGCAACATACCTGGGGTTTGTTGCACTAACAGGAGCCCCAGGCCTGGCCTGAACGCGCTGCCGAGCATCGTCGGGGTAGGCCCTGTCAAGTACATGGGCGAGGAGGCTTGCGGCGATTTGTCCTTTGAGGTCTTCTTTGCTTCATTAATCTGAGCTTGGATCAGTTTCTGGTTTTCCGCGCGTCGCGTAACACCAATTGTGGTGGGGCCATCCTTGTAATGGCCCGTGAATGACTTTAACGCACGGGCGAGTAACTGCCAATTCACTCTTCCCACCACGCTCTTATCCCTGGCCATGTATGTTGCATGCATTGAGTGGGGTAGGTAACGGAGGCGCGTGGTGCGGGAGAGCATCAAGGCAGGGGCCCGGCCTTCTTGGGTTGGTGGAGATGGACGGCGGTTACCCGTCGAGGGATCAGCTCCCAGCCCCCAGCCCGCCTATATAAAGGGAGGGCGAGGGGAAGCGGAAATGCTCATCCACGCACCTTCTCTCCCCATTTCCTTATTTCTTCTTGCAATGTTGAGAGGAATAGACCGGTGACAGGCCCCGGGCTCGGGCTTGGGATTGATGACGCCGAAAGCTTGTGTAGGTGCCTGGGGAGTAGAAGGGCATGGTCGCGCCTTTGCTGAGACAATACCCCTCTCCCGTCTTCGCACAGGCCTCAGAAGGGCGCGCGGGCGGCGCAGCGGTAGCACCGGAGGTAGCGACTCTAGTGCGCTTGTCACCGGGCCGCTCGAGGCTTCAATTCCAGTGAGGGGCTATGTGAGCGACACCACGCCGGAGCCCACAAAGTGTGGTAGTCACTCGTGGCCTATCCCCTTTTTCCCTGTGACGCTGAGGGGAGACCGCGGGAGTGGTTCACCATTGGTAACGGCGGATCCCTTCCTTCGGGGTACTGCCTACCTTGTGTATGAGCGGGTTCCTTGTGCCCGCGTATGCTTCTTCAGGGGACGGCATCCTTCTAACTTTGGGTTGATGGAGACGACCATGCTCTCTATGGAGTCTCCTGTAGCACCCAGTGCCCGTCCTGGCTGCCGCGGCGAGGGCTTGAGCGGCGGCAGACGCACCTCTTCGAGCGACAGCGATGAGGAGGGTGGCGGCAACCCACGACGCGTCAAGAGCGGGGATGACCACTCTGACGTGTCGTGATTGCCGGCAGCACCATCGTCTCCGGCTAGGCTTCGGCAGCGCCACCATCTGCACCTGCCCTCCGGTTTCTTCCTCTAGCCCGGGAATGGCGCCCTCCTGATCCTGGGGAGGCGTCGAATCCCAGCCAGGCCTTCCCTCCATCTTCTGCGTCTCCCCCTGCAGTTCCAAGGAGGGGAGGGACAGAGCAAAGGCATCACATGCATTTATCTTTTTTCAATCTAAAATATGTAGGCACTTGCCAAACTTTAGTCTAAATAATGTAATCTTCTTTATCCATGTTGGTATTTTGTAAGATCTCTACTTGTTCATCAGCATATTAATGAAAAAGACAAGCTTTGCCGGGCACTTGTGCATGCATCATACCTATGCAGAGGTGAAATGCCTCTATACGTCCAAGTAAACAAGTTATCTCCGGCAAGCTATCCTGCCGGTACCCTCGAGTTGTTGCCGTGGGGCTAAGCCTGCCGGGCACAAATCGCAAAGAGGGACCAGCCCCCCACCAAGCCTTCTCCGCCAAAGGCCACTGCGACCATCCTGACCGAAGCAACATTCGATTCAAAGGATGGGAGCACCTAAGTTTCGAAGGTGATGAGGTTTTCATATGCACAAGTTTCTACTTACAGAACACGTAAGGATAAGAAGAGAACTTATCTGTTTGGCTTGCCGAGGATCGTCACATAGGCTCGTCTTCATTTCTTCTTTTTGGGACCGAGTCCACGGCAATAACCCTGCAACTTAATGCAGATGAAAACAATGCCTCATGTGACCTCATCTACATGATCATGCTATGCTCATGATATGCTTATGCATGCATGCAAGTTTTGGGGGCCCCCCAGCGCTTCGTTTACTTATGTTGCTCAGGGTCTGCGCTTGGCTTTGTACAAGGGGTTACATGCAACATCGGCAAGGCCTGTACAAAAGGGTGGCTGCCGGGCAGGGCCCGACAGCCGCGCCTTACGGGTAGAACTTACGGAGATGCTCAATGTTCCATGAGTTTTGCAACTGAATGCCATCTCCGGTCTCCAGACGGACTGCGCCAGGTCTGGTGACTCGTACTACCCGGTAAGGGCCTTCCCACTTCAGCGTCAACTTGTTTGTACCCTTGGCGGACTGAACATGCCTAAGGACAAGGTCACCTTCCTCAAAACCCCGGGCACGAAACCTGCGGCTGTGATAGCGACGCAGGGCTTGCTGGTAGCGTGCAGCACGCGTAGCGGCCCGAAGACGGTTCTCCTCAAGTAGCACAGCGTCGTCACGCCGGTGCCATTCCTGCGCTACTTCATCGTAGGCAAGCACTTGAGGAGATCCGAATATGAGTTCTGTGAGGATAGCTGCTTCTGCCCCATAGACTAGGGAGAAGGGAGTCTGCCCGGTAGCTCGATTTGGTGTCGTTCTGAGGGACCAAAGAACCACCGGCAGCTCGTCGATCCATCGCCCACCACACTTCTGCAGTCTATCAAAGGTTCTTGTCTTGAGACCTTGCAGCACTTCAGCGTTCGCCCTCTCAGCTTGTCCGTTGCTTCTGGGATGGGCGATAGAGGCAAATGAGATCTTGCTTCTGAGGGCATGAACATATTGCATGAAGGCGCGGCCCATGAATTGGGTGCCATTGTCAGTGATGATTCGGGCAGGCACCCCGAAGCGGCACACCAATCCTT
Source organism: Thinopyrum elongatum (assembly GCA_011799875.1). Lineage (NCBI taxonomy): Eukaryota > Viridiplantae > Streptophyta > Magnoliopsida > Poales > Poaceae > Thinopyrum > Thinopyrum elongatum. The sequence continues at coordinate 428,839,522 of CM022302.1, forward strand.
TCAAGAACTTGATAGCTGACTGAGCAATCACCTTTCTCACGGGCTCCACCTCTGGCCACTTTGTGAACTTGTCGATAGCGACGAATAAGAACTCAAAGCCCCCGGTAGCACGGGGGAAGGGGCCCAAGATATCGAGCCCTCAGACCGAGAAGGGCCATGACAAAGGGATTGTCTGAAGAGCTTGGGCAGGCTGATGGATGTTTTTGGAATGGAACTGGCAGGCTTCACATTTGGTGACGAGCTCAACTGCATCTTGGAGGGCTGTGGGCCAATAGAAACCTTGCCGGAAGGCTTTTCCAACCAGAGCCCTTGATCCAATGTGTGAGCCGCACATACCCTTGTGTACCTCTGCCAACAGTTCCTTTCCTTCCTCCCGGCAAATGCACTTCAATTTCACACCGTTGGGCCTCCTTCTGTACAGCGTGTCATCAACAAACTGATACATACTGGCCCTCCGGGCTACTCTTTCAGCTTCTTCTTGCTCTTCGGGGAGTTCTCCAGTTTGGAGGAAATGGACTATGTGTTGTGCCCAGGTTGGGGCCAGGGGCTCAGCAACAAGGACCAGTGGCACCTCCTCATTTGCAGGAGCGCACTTTTCGACCGCAGGGACCGGTGGTCTGGCGGGATGGTGCGACTCACTGCTCGAAGGGGAGTTGTTCCCGCCAAGCTCTCTGCCGGGAGCCTCAGGAGGCTCTGCTGGGTGAGGCTTGCCGGTGTCCAGTTTCCTCCTCTTTCTGGCCATTGTTGCCGGGGATACGGAGGGCTAAGTCAAATGGAGAACAAAAGTCCCTGGTTCCACAGGGAGTTTTTGCGCAGCGCACTTTGACAGATGATCAACAATGTTGTTTTCCGCACGGGGCACGTGCTCTGTTTGCAATCCGTCAAAGTGCTCCTCCAACTTTCTCACTTCCTCGACGTATGCCTCCATCAATGGGCTTTGGTAATCCTTGTTGACTTGTCTCACCACAAGTTGTGAATCTCCGCGGATGATCAGCTTCTTGATTCCCAGTTCTGTTGCAATCCTGAGCCCGGCAAGGAGCCCTTCATACTCTACAGTATTGTTGGTAGCCTTCTCCCGGGGGAAGTGCATCTGGACGACGTACCTAAGGTGCTCCCCAGTGGGGGCAACAAGAAGCATGCCAGCCCCTGCACCTTGTAGGGAGAAGGCACCATCGAAATACATAATCCATTCTTGGGGTGCTTCCTTGCCAGGGATAACTGTCTCCAACACTTCTTCATCAGGAGTTGGTGTCCACTCTGCGATGAACTCTGCTAGTGCTCTGCTCTAAATAGTTGATGTGCTTTCCAACCTCAAACCAAAGCTAGACAACTCCAAAGCCCATTCCACAATCCTGCCGGTGGCCTCAGGGTTTCGGAGTATGCGTTGCAAGGGGAAGCGGGTGATACCTGTGATCTCGTGAGCTTGGAAGTAGTGGCGCAGTTTCCTTGAGGCCATGATGAGGCCAAAAATTAACTTTTGCACACCAGAGTACCTCGATCTAGCTCCCTGTAATAGGGAGCTGACAAAGTACACTGGGCGCTGCACCACTTTCTTCTTTGCCGCAACCATAGAACTGCTTCCGCTGCCCTGCCTTTCTTCGATCTGGACTGACTCTGGTCTTGCCTGGACGGGTTCACTTTCCTCTTCAGAGGGGACAGTGGTTGTGGCTGCCACATCATCCACTTCCCGCTGTGCCACCAGTGCCGCACTAACCACTTGATTGGTTGCCGCTAAGTATAGCAGCAGCGGCTCTTGTGGTTTGGGAGCGACCAAGGTGGCCACAGAGGAAAGATAGGTCTTCAAATCTTGCAGCGCAGCATCTGCCTCTGGAGTCCAGTTCACGGGTCCTGCCTTCTTCAAGATTTTGAAGAACGGCAGGGCACGCTCGGCAGACTTGGAAATGAACCTGCTCAGTGCCGCCACGCATCCAGTCAAACGACTCACGTCCTTGACTATCTTGGGTGCTTGAATTTGCTTGATAGCCTTGATCTTGTCAGGGTTGGCCTCTATCCCTCGATGAGACACAAAGAAGCCAAGTAGCTTGCCGGAGGGAAATCCAAACACACACTTCTCTGGGTTCAGCTTCAAGTTGATCCTGTGCAGATTAGCAAAGGTTTCTTCCAAATCCTGGAGGAGGGTTGATCTGTCCTTGGTCTTGACCACAATATCATCCATGTAAGCTTCAATGTTTCTGTGCAGCTGGGATTCAAAGCCAATCTGTACTGCTCTTGCAAAAGTGGATCCGGTGCTCTTTAACCCGAAGGGCATCCGTACAAAGCAGTATGTGCCACATGGGGTTATGAATGCGGTCTTCTCTTCGCCTTTCTTGGACATGAAAATCTGGTGGTATCCAGAGTATGCATCCAGAAAAGAGAGCAAGTCGCACCCGAAGGTGGAATCCACAATATGGTCGATGCGCGCCAAGGGAAATGGGTCCTTCGGGCATGCCTTGTTCAGATCCGTAAAATCTATGCAAAGCCTCCATTTCCCATTAGCCTTGCGTACCACCACAGGATTTGCTAACCATGTTAGATGCAGTACTCCTTTGACCAGACCTGCTGCCTCAAGTTTCTTGATCTCCTCGGCAATAAACTGTTGCCGCTCCAAAGCTTGCTTCCGAACCTTCTGCTTGATGGGCTGGGCATATGGGCAGACAGCAAGGTGGTGCTCGATTACCTCCCTGGGAACACCGGGGATATCAGATGGTTGCCAGGCAAACACATCGATATTCGCCCGCAGGAAGGCAACGAGCGTGCTTTCCTATTTGTCATCAAGGGTGGCACTGATAGTGAAGGTACCATCAGTGCCAGCCAGCCCTGCCGGGACCTTCTTCATAGCAGGTGTAGCAGCTTTGGATCTCTTGCTATTGGAACTCTCCGGCAAGTCATCAACAGGCGCAACACACTCCGGAGAGGCACGCTTCTTGGATTCCTTGCTAGCATCCTTGCTAGCTCTCTTCATTTTCTTACTTTCCTTGGCGGGAGCAATGGTTTCTGCAGCCTCAGCAGCGACCGCCTCCCGGTACATCTTGTCCATGCATATGACTGCGTCCTTCTGATCTGACGGAATGGAAATGACTCCTATCGGCCCTGGCATCTTCAAGGTGTTGTAGGCATAGTGGGATGCCGCCATGAACTTGGCCAGAGCTGGGCGACCAAGGATTCCATTGTACGGTAAGGGGAGGTCAACCACGTCAAACATGATCTTCTCAGTCCGGTAGTTTAACTCCCCTCCAAACGTCACCGACAGCGTGATCTTTCCTTTAGGACGACTCCTGCCGGGGTTGATTCCTTGGAACGTGCCAGTAACCTTGAGCTCCTCATCTGCTATCTGAAGTTTGCTGATGGCCTTTGGAGATATCAGATTCAACCCGGCCCCGGCGTCAACCAACATCTTTGTGACTTTGAGGTTGTGTATTGTTGGTGAGACCAACAACGGCAAACACCCTACCGCGGTGGAGCGGTCAGGGTGATCCTCTTCATCAAAGATGATGGGCATGCGGGACCACTTGAGCGGCTTCCGAGAATCTGCTGCTGACTCCACGGCATTGACTTCACGCGCCCACTATTTAAGTTGGCAGTAAGAGGAGTGCAGAGATGCACACCCGTCAATGCACAGGGCGTCAGTGGCTTTCTGGAACTCCTGCTCACTGGTTTCCTCTTCATCTCCTCCATCACTCTCATCATTGCAATCCTCCTTCTTACGGCCTCTGGCACGCCAAAGATGTTGTGGGCCGTTGCGCCTATCAGACTGGCAGTGGGTGTCGCGGCGCCGCTCGATGGTGACGCGCGCACCTTCCCCTTGCCTGTCTTCCTGGGCCTGCCACTGGTCCTGACGTGCTCGAGGGCCGAACGAAGCCATCGAGACGTCGTCGGGTTCTTGATCGTGTGACTCTGGCCGTGGCCCCTGCGCAGGCTACTGCTACTTCTTCAGCTTGCGTTGGTTTTTCCCTTGAAGAGGAAAGGGTGATGCAGCAAAGTAGAGATAAGTATTTACCTCAGTTTGAGAACCAAGGTATCAATCCAGTAGGAGACAACGCACAAATTACCGAATACCTGCACAAACAATCAAACAACTTGCACCCAATGCGATAAAGGGGTTGTCAATCCCTTCACGGTTATTTGCAAAAAGTGAGATCTGATAGAGATAGGTAAAACTAAACAAAATATAAAGTAAATATTTTTGGGTTTTTTCGTTTATAGATCTGAAAATAAAAGATTGCAAAATAGTAGATCGGAAAGTAATATGATGGAAAATAGACCCGGGGGCCATAGGTTTCACTAGAGGCTTCTCTCAAGATAGAAAATATTACGGTGGGTGAACAAATTACTGCCGAGCAATTGATAGAAAAGCGCAAAGTTATGACGATATCTAAGGCAATGATCATGAATATAGGCATCACGTCCGTGTCAAGTAGACCGAAACAATTCTGCATCTACTACTATTACTCCACACCTCGACCGCTATCCAGCATGCATCTAGAGTATTAAGTTCATAAAGAACGGAGTAACGCATTAAGCAAGATGACATGATGTAGAGGAATTAAGTCAAGCAATATGATGAAAACCCCATCTTTTTATCCTCGATGGCAACAATACAATACGTGCCTTGCTGCCCCTACTATCACTGGGAAAGGACACCGCAAGATTGAGCCCAAAGCTAAGCACTTATCCCATTGCAAGAAAAAACAATCTAGTTGGCCAAACCAAACCGATAGTTCGAAGAGAATTACAAAGATATCAAATCATGCATAAAAGAATTCAGAGAAGATTCAAATAATATTCATAGATAAGCTGATCATAAATCCACAATTCATCGGATCTCGGCAAACACACCGCAAAAAAAGTATTACATCGAATAGATCTCCAAGAACATCGAGGAGAACTTGGTATTGAGAATCAAACAGAGAGAAGAAGCCATCTAGCTACTAGCTATGGACCCGTAGGTCTGAGGTAAACTACTCATGCTTCATCGGAAGGGCAATGGTGTTGATGTAGAAGCCCTCCGTGATCGAATCCCCCTCCGGCAGGACGCCGGAAAAGGCCCCTAGTTGGGATCTCACGGGTACAGAAGGTTGCGGTGGTGGAAAAGTATTTTCGTGGATGCCTTTGGTGGTTTGGGCATATAAGAGTATATATAGGCGAAAGAATTAGGTCAGGAGGTGCACGAGGGGCCCACAAGGGTGGGGGGCGCGCCCTACCCCCCTGGGCATGCCCTCCGTCCTTGTGGCCGCCTTGTGGCTCCTCCGACTTCATCTCCAAGTCTCCTGGTTTCCTTTTGGTCCAAGAAAGATCATCGCGAAAGTTTTATTCCATTTGGACTGCGTTTGGTATTCCTTTTCTGCGAAACCCAAAAACAAGGAAAAAACAGAAACTGGCACTGGGCTCTAGGTTAATAGGTTAGTCCCAAAAATAATATAAAATAGCATATTAATGCATATAAAACATCCAAAACAGATAATATAATAGCATGGAACAATAAAAAATTATAGATACGTTGGGGACGTATCAAGCATCCCCAAGTTTAATTCCTGCTCGTCCTCGAGTAGGTAAATGATAAAAACAGAATTTTTGATGTGGAATGCTACCTAACATATTTATCCATGTAATTTCTTTATTGTGGCATGAATGTTCAGATCCATATGATTCAAAACAAAAGTTTAATATTGACATAAAAACAATAATACTTCAAGCATACTAACAAGATAATTATGTCTTCTCAAAATAACATGGCCAAAGAAAGCTTATCCCTACAAAATCATATAGTCTGGCTATGCTCCATCTTCATCACACAAAATATTCAAATCATGCACAACTGTCAGGGTACGACACCTATGGGATCCCGAGAGACCCCTTTACGATTCGGCGGGGGGAGAGGTATACGCAAAGAGCAGAACCAACGATCGACGCGGGAAGTTTTTACCCAGGTTCGGGCCGCTGATCAGCGTAAAACCCTACTCCTGCTTTGTGTTCTTATTAATGTTCTTGAGCCCAACCTTCAGGAGCGCTCGCTGTGAACAATACGTTCAAAGAGCAGCTACGCATGCAGAATGGGCCAAAAGTCCTCCTCCCCTGTAGCAGTTGCCTTGGGCCTCCTTTTATACGCTTAAAGGGGTCATCACAGTGGCAAAATGTACATACATTGAGGTGTAAAGTAGCTACAGGGTATCATACCTAACCCCTGATGGATTAGGACAAACACATTTAATGCACCGTGAGGTGTCCGTTTAGGTGTCCTCACTTTCTTGGGGATGGAAAAAGGGGCCATCCCATCAGCACCGCTTAAGCTCTCTTCCATTGACGCGCCGCCACGCGTCCAAGGAAGGACCCAGAATGTCAGGTTTGTCGCTGTGCTAGAGCAGTGGCACAGCAACAAAACCTTGCCGGGCGCCGAAGCTTGCCGGGCACCATGCCTTGCCGGGCGCCAAGCCTTGCCGGGCGCCAATCCTTGCCGGGCTCCGCAGGCCACCCCGACAAGATCTTGCCGGGGAAGCTGGCCTTCGGATTCCAACTCTTCTTATCTGCTGATCCTCAGATCTTTGACTTGATGATTTCTTTGGTGGCTTGAATTGATCTTGAACTGTTCCCCGGCAAGCCTTGCCGCGAGGATGGCTACAACTGCCCGTGCACAAGTACGGGGTACTAGTGGCCCAATACTTAGTACACCGACAGGAGCCCCCGGGCCTAGGCCATACACGAGTGTGAGGCGTTGTTGGGCTAGGCCCAAACAGCGCACGGGCACGCATGGCAGGGGATTAACTGCTCGTAAATATCTCGTTTTACTGTGCCCCCCCCACTACACGCACCGAGCATGCGACATGGGAAGCGTTCCTCAAAGGCTGCAACTGCCATGCGCCTATAGAGGCGCATTCATATTGGGGAATAAAAGAGGCGGCCCCGCACCTTCCCCATAAAAAGGAGAAGCCGCAGAGGGACAAGCCCATTTACCCCCCTCTTCTTCTCAATCTGGCCGTCGCCATCGCCTTCCTCCTATCGAGCTCAGAGCGAAGCTTTTTCCTCTTCCGCCCGCCGCTTCCATGCTCGCTCCACCCCCGGCTTCCGCCCTCACAGCCGCCATGCCGCCCAGGGCCAGCAAAGGCAAGGGCAAGGAAGCGAAAGCCGACGTCCCAGAGAGCGAACTGGTGAAGATGCGGAAGAAGCATGTCGTCTTCCCCCCATCGCTCGATGCTGAAGCTCTGAAGGGGCCGTACCAGTGCATGTGGGCGAAGGAGACGCAAGCTCACCCCGCCACACGCGTAATTCCAGGTGCTTGTTCCAAAAGTGGATCGGACAGATACCCTTTCTTCACTGCGTATTTCTATTGCGGGCTCTGTCCCCCATTTTCTGACTTCTTCAATGACATCATGTACACACACGGCTTTCATCTTCTCGATTTCACGCCGAATGCAGTACTATGCATGTCCATCTTTGCCCATCTTTGTGAAAACTTTGCCGGCGTGATTCCCAACTCTACTCTTTTTCGCCATTACTTCTTCCCCCGCATCCAAAAGGGAGAGGCCCTCTCTGGTTCTATTGCCTAGATTCCAAGAGCTTGGAATAAGGAAATATACCCAGAAGGAGTTTACCGCGAAAAGTGAGACGAATGGCGGGCTGAATGGTGCTGGATCAAGGAAGCAGATCCCCATCCGTTTTGTCTTCCCCGGCAACAGAAGGTGGTCCGCGGCAAGGACTGGAGCGATCTCGCCGCGGAGGACGAGAGGCTCACAATCGCCACCACCAGGATCCTTCGCCTGAAAGCTGCCGGGCTGACAATGGAGATGATTGGCTTCGACTTTCTCCGCCGCCGCATCGCCCCCTTGCAGAACAGGGGAAGGCCAGCTTGGGAATACCGAAACGCGGCAGATATCATGAGATTGCGCCCCAGGCTGAATAATAATCTGACCGCTATGCGGCTTGGCACTCTTCGTCAAAAACTATTCGAGTGCGAAGACAAGCATCGGCTGCCGGCAAGGATCGTCCCTTTGTGCAACAACTCCGCCTTGGGGTCAATCATCGCCTTCATGCCGATGTTCAACGCCCACGGTCTTGACGCGACTTGGGCCAAGCCAACCGAGGAGGAAGCACAGAAGTTTTTTGACAACTTGACGGAGAGACCCGTCCGGCAAGAGGCAGATTTCATCCGAGCCACCACCGACCAAGAAGTAGCTTACATTGCTACTAGGGTGAAGGAGGCAAATCTTGCCGCGGAGGCCGGCAGTGTTGGCTTCACAGAATGGGAAGCCAGCGACGCAGAGGTAGTAGTGGAGGTAAAACCTGTCGGGAAGGACAAAGCTGCCGGGGAACAGAGCAGCACAGCTGCCGAGAGCTCGTCCGACAAGGACACGGCCGAAGAAGAACTGCAAGAAGAGCTCCCAGCCCTGAAGAAGACGAAGCGTGTTCTTCGGAAGGCTGCATCTGGCATCCCGGCAAGCCAGCCTTCTTCGAGCGGCGAGGCTCCCGGCAAGAAAGTGGCCGGCAAGACTGCACCGCGGCAAGGGGCTCGTCAACAACCTGCGCGGCGCGCGAGACCCACACCAGCGGCCACTGCTGGGGCGGCAGGGGTGTCTCGCACTACCGTACTGGAAGCTGCCCCGGCGCCTGCCACAGCCAAGTGGCCTAGGACCCCTCCTCCGCCTCCCCACTCAGATATCGTAGCAGAGGCCGATTTCAACATCTCCGGCTTTAGTCCGGAGCGAGAAGAAGAAGAGTGAGTACTTTGCCACAGCCTTTATATTCCAATCTTGGATCGATCTTACTGACTTGCTCGTATTGTCTCTGCAGTGATGCGGAAACCTTACTGGAGAGGATGGCGAAGAGGACAAAGACTTCCACGGGCGACGAGCCCCCGGCAGGCTCCACGAGCGTGCCAGAAACCGTCGTCGTCAGCCCGGAGCTCAGTCCTCAACGCAGCCCCCAGCGCAGCCCCCAGCGTAAGTTCACTGTTCTTTTTCCGCTGGTGGGTGCTGAGGCTTCCATTCTTGCCGCTGATATCCTTGGGCTCGCAGGAGAAGAACGGCAACAAGGAGAGTTGCCGGAAGACATCCCCGTCGTGCCACCTTCATCGACCACGCCGCCCACAAGCACGTCCCCGGCAAGAGTTCCTACCGACGAGCCCATCTTAATTGAGGAGGAGCCGGCAAGCGTGGACTCCGGCAACCCACCTCCGGCAACCGAAGTTGCCGGGAGGTGCGAGGCCACCTCCCAACAGCTCGACGTAGGTAACTGATTGCCTCAGAACGCTTGTTACTCTTTCCCTTATCTCTCTGCCTTTAGTCGCGTCAAACTTCAATCTTGATCTTATTCTGTTCTCCTCCTTCGTCCTTCAGAGTTCCCTGTGATGGAACACATGGATGTCGACGTTGTCATCGAGGAGACCGCTAGGGATGCCGCCGCCGAAGCAGACAGGATCGCTGCCAGCGAGGCCACCAAGGATGACACTGTCGAGGCTGGTGGTGCTCTTGACGGGGAGGCCGCCAAGACTGCACAAGAGGAGCCCGCCAAGGAACCTACTGAAGGGGGCGACAGGGAGGCTGATGACCATACTGATGGCATTCCTGCCGCAGGAGCGCCAGGCGCTGCATCGGCCACGGAGCCCCCTGCCACTGGTGAGGCGGTTGCTGAAGACCAACTGTCAACATCTGAAGGCCCCTCATCCAGCAAATACCTCAAGGTTGGCGAGAACCTGTTCGTCAACTTGTCGGGGACGACAAGCATTGGGGCACCAGCCGAAGGAGAAGTTTTTGATGAAGAAATCATCGCTGCTGCCGAGCTCGAGGTTGTTGACGATCCCAGCGCTAGCAGCGGCAAATCTGAAGAGGATCAGCTCCTTCAGGCCATGGGCGAGAATTTCCGCAAGCTCCAGGCTCTCCACCGCGCCCGGAAAGATAAGGCGGACTCCAGAATGGCAGTTGTCGAGGCGGCCGAAGCAGATTTTCAAAGGCGCGTCGAACAAATGCAAGTCTGGCACGCCGAGGCCCTCCAAGAGTTGGTTGCCGGCCGGGAACAAGTGAGCCATCAATGGACAGAAATCCTCCTGAAGCAATCTGATATGGAGAAGGCGCAGGATGAAGCTACTCAAAGGATTGCCGCTGAAGATGCCCTCCTGACGGGGTGCTTCGTTGCTCTTGATGCTCATGAGGAAGATCTCACCGCACGTGAGCAGGCGCTCGCCGCCAAGCTTCGCAGCAAAGATGAAGATATCGAGAAGCTTGTCGCGCGGCGGACCCAGGAGCTGGAGCAAAAACATAAAAAGGCGCTCAAAGCTCTGACTGCAAGTCACGCCGGCAAGCTCAAGGAGGCCGTCGATGCTGCCGAAGCTGCAGAGGTCGCCAAGAACGAGCTGAGCGACAAGGTGAAGAAACTGGAAACAGATCTCGAAGAGCACGGCAAGGAGCTCTCGACTCTCAAAGGTGATAGGGAAAAAACCCTCCACTCCTTGGCGGAGATGCAAGTTGCCCTGTCCAACAAAACCAAGCAGCTCTCCTCTGCGGCTGATGACATTGCAGTTCTGGAATTGAAGCTGACCACGTTGCAGAAGTCTCTCGAGGCCGGCAGGGCCCGTGAGAAAGCTCTACTCAAGGATCTCCAAGGAGAGAGGAACCTGCTCAAGAGCGCTGCCACTGCCCAACTCGATTACGAGAAGGGGGTGGAGATCTGGACTGGACGTCTCATCGCCGCTGCGGAGAAGCTTACGGCAGAACTGTCAACCATGGGCCTGTCGAACTTCAGGTATTCTTCCGAGGAAAGGATATCTCCAAGTGCCAGGTTGACGATGTTCTTTGAAAGCATCATCAACGCCTTGAGGGTGCTCCAGTCTAGCCGGGTGACCCAATTGGCCAACGAGACTCGCCGGCTTTGCCGGGCCGTCCTTCGCAAGGTGCTTATCAAGGTGGTGCACAGCAATCCCGGCATCGACCTCTCCAACGCGCTCGGCCATCTGCCAAGGGACGCAAATGTCGAGGCGCTTGAAGAGCTTATCGCGCCTATCCTTGAGAAGGTGGACTCCATCAAAAGGATCAAAGGCCAGCGCAGGGATTAAGTGCTTCGCTTTTTCTTGCCGTCATCATTCCATGTAAAAGACAATTAAGTCTCAAGTTAGAATCGCGGCAACTCATGAATGTAACATAACTCGCCTATGTTTAGGTTCATGCTTGCTATTTTCCTTGTCTGATTCCTTTATGTATGGAGTTCACCCTACGCTTACTGAAAAAACTTGCCGGCACGCAACCTGCCGCGAGCGCTGGGTGCGGGACTTCAGCAGCCTGCTGGAGGTGCAGTGGCCGGCAAGACTCCTTGGCGTTCTCAGTGCAGCCACTTAAATCGTTGAGCGGGCTCGAAACAAAATAAGGGCGCAACTGATTACAATAAGGGTTCCTTCGCGTGTAGATTTTCCATACAAGAGTCGGAATCGTCCAAGGAAATAACTTTGTAATAAAAGAAACTTGCTCTAAGTTTTTAGAACTTAGCTTTCTGTCGCTATCCTTCCTCCGGCAAGCGTCGATTCCGAACGTCGCCAACTGGTACTCATATCTCCCTTCCCCCCTGGCAAATGTGCACGTGAGGAATCCTTCTATCTTTTAAAAACAAAGAAGAGAAAATAAAGACATGAAACCTTGGTGGTTCGTTAGAACTTACCAGGAGTAGGTGTTATACAACATCTTAGACAAACATGCATATATAAATATGAACATGGGAATCAATAAGGGAATGTACAACACTTAAATTTATTCATCTGCGCTCAGGGTCTGCGCCTGGCTTTGTACAAAGGATCACATGCCTTGCCGGCAAGACTTGTACAAAAGGGTGGTTGCCGGGAGCCCCCGGCAATCGCGCCTTATGGGTAGAACTTGCGAAGATGTTCGATATTCCAGGAATTGCTCACTGGAACGCCATCTTCAGTCTCCAGGCGGACAGCGCCGGGCCTGGTGACTCGTACTACCCGATAAGGGCCTTCCCACTTTGGCGTCAACTTGTTTGAATTCTTGGCGGACTGAATCCGCCGAAGAACAAGGTCGCCTTCCTCAAGACTTCGGGCATGAACTTTGCGGCTATGGTAGCGGCGCAAAGCTTGCTGGTAGCGTGCAGCTCGCACAACAGCCTGAAGACGATTCTCCTCAAGGAGCACAGCGTCATCTTGCCGCAGTTGCTCTTGCTCAAGCTCATCATAAGCGAGCACTCGAGGTGATCCGTACGTGAGTTCCATGGGGAGAACTGCTTCCGCTCCGTAGACCAGAGCGAAGGGCGTCTGGCCGGTGGCTCAATTTGGTGTTGTTCTGATTGACCAAAGAACTGCCGGCAACTCATCAATCCAGCGTCTTCCGCACTTTCTCAGTCTGTCAAAAGTCCTGGTCCTGAGATCGCGCAGCACTTCAGCATTAGCCCTTTCTGCTTGGCCGTTGCTTCTTGGGTGAGCAACAGAGGCAAAACAAATCTTGCCGCCAAAGTCTTGGACGTACTGCATGAAGGTGCAACTTGTGAACTGCGTGCCGTTGTCGGTGATGATCCTGTTAGGTACACCGAAACGGCAAACTATCCCTTTAAAGAACTTGACGGCTGATTGTGCTGTCACCTTCCTCACTGCTTCCACCTCCGGCCACTTTGTGAACTTGTCGATAGCAACGTACAAGTACTCAAAGCCCCCGGTAGCACGGGGGAAAGGGCCCAGTATGTCGAGCCCCCAGACCAAAAATGGCCAGGAGAGAGGGATTGTCTGAAGAGCTTGAGCTGGTTGATGTGATTTCTTCGAATGAAACTGGCACGCTTCACACTTGGTGACTAGTGCAGTTGCATCCTGGAGAGCGGTGGGCCAAAAGAAACCTTGCCGGAATGCTTTCTTGGCAAGTGCTCTTGATCCTATGTGAGAACGACATATGCCTCCATGTATTTCTGCCAACAGCTCTAGCCCATCCTCCCGAGGAATGCACTTCAATTTCACACCGTTTGGTCTCTTTCTGTACAGGACGTCATCGACGAACTTGTACATAACAGACCGACGGGCTACTCTCTCTGCTTCTTCCTGTTCCTCAGGGAGTTCTCTTGTCTGAAGGAAATGGACAATGTGCTGCGCCCATGCTGGAGCCTAAGGCTCGACAGCTAGGACTAAAGGCATCTCCTCCGCCGGGGGAACATTTGTCTCGACAGCAAGGGCCTGAGGCCCTGTCGGAGCCTGTTGTTCCCTGACAGGCGTGTCGATCCCGGCAACTTCCTTGCTGGTGGCTCTGGGGAGCTCTGCCGGGAAGTACTGGCCAGAGTTCAACTTTCTTCTCTTTTCTTGCCGCATTGACGGCGCCACGGATGGTTGAGTCAATTGGAGCACAAAAGTTCCTGGTTCCACAAGCAACTTGAGGGCGGCACGCTTTGACAGGTCGTCAGCAACACTGTTCTCGGCACGAGGAACGTGCTCCATTTGCAGACCGTCAAAGCGCTGTTCCATTTTCCTCACTTCATCCACGTAGGCTTGCATCAATGGACTTTGGTAACTCTTGTTAACTTGCCTGACGACAAGTTGTGAATCGCCTTTGATGACGAGCTTTTTGATACCAAGGTCTGCCGCGATCCTGAGACCGGCAAGCAAACCCTCGTATTCTGCAGTGTTGATGGTCGAACTCTCCCGGGGAAAATGCATTTGGACTACGTACTTGAGGTGCTCTCCGGTGGGTGCGACAAGCAGCACACCAGCACCGGCGCCTTGCAGCGAGAAAGCCCCGTCAAAGTACATAACCCATTGCTGATCGATTTCCTTGCCGGGAAGAGTTGTTTCCTGAGCCTCTTCGTTTGGCGTTGGGGTCCACTCCGCAATGAACTCCGCCAAGGCCCTGCTCTGAATCGTCGAAGTGCTTTCAAACTTGAGGCCAAAGCTCGACAACTCCAACGCCCACTCCACGATCCTGCCGGTTGCTTCTGGATTTTGCAAAATCCGTTGCAACGGAAAGCGAGTGACGACGGTGATTTCATGTGCTTGAAAGTAATGGCGCAGCTTCCTCGAGGCCATAAGAAGGCCGAAAAGCAACTTCTGCACACCAGAATATCTTGACCTAGCTCCTTGTAAAAGAGAGCTAACAAAATAAACTGGGCGTTGCACCACCTTCTTCTTCTGCACTGGTTCTTCTGTTTGCGCAGATCCTGTCTTGCCGCGATCAACCCTTGCCGGGGAAGATCTTGCCGCGCCACCTGGCGGTCCTGTCGCTGGTGTTGCTTCCTCATCAGCCTCTCTCTGCGCCACTAGCGCAGCACTAACCACTTGATTTGTTGCTGCCAGATACAGCAGCAACGGCTCTTGTGGTTTAGGCGCGACTAGCGTCGGCGAAGAGGAAAGGTATTTCTTCAAATCTTGCAGCGCAGCCTCCGCCTCCGGAGTCCATTTCATTGGACCTGCCTTATTCAAAATTTTGAAGAAGGGCAGGGCGCGCTCAGCAGATTTGGAAATAAACCTGCTTAGAGCAGCAACACAGCCAGCAAGACGACGCACATCTTTGACGCGTCTCGGCGCTTCAATTTGCTCAATAGCTTTGATCTTGTCGGGGTTCGCTTCGATTCCCCGGCAAGATACAAAGAATCCGAGGAGCTTGCCGGAAGGAACACCAAACACGCACTTCTCAGGATTGAGCTTCAAGTTGATCTTGCGCAGATTTACAAATGTTTCTTCTAAATCTTGAATGAGTGTCGCTTTGTCTTTGGTTTTGACCACTATATCATCCATATACGCCTCCATATTTCTATGGAGTTGAGGCTCAAAACCAATTTGGATTGCTCTCGCAAATGTCAAACCAGCACTTTTCAACCCGAAAGGCATTCGTATAAAACAATACGTACCACATGGGGTGATAAATGCGGTCTTCTCTTCATCTTCTTTTGCCATAAAAATCTGATGATACCCTGAATAGGCATCAAGGAAGGACAGGAGATCACAACCAGCGGTGGAATCCACAATCTGGTCGATGCGCGGCAAGGGAAAGGGATCTTTTGGACAGGCTTTATTGATATCTGTATAATCGATACAAAGCCTCCATTTCCCATTCGCTTTCCGCACTACAACCGGATTGGCCAACCAGGTTGGATGAAGCACTCCTTTGACCAATCCTGCCGCCTCCAGCTTTCTGATTTCTTCGACAATGAATTCTTGCCGCTCCAAGGCTTGCTTCCTGACCCTTTGCTTGACGGGTCGCGCATGAGGACAGACAGCAAGGTGGTGCTCAATTACCTTCCTGGGAACACCGGGGATGTCAGACGGTTGCCACGCAAACACGTCGAGATTCGCCCGCAGGAACGCAACGAGCACGCTTTCCTATTTGTCATCTAGGGTAGAACTTATGGTGAAAGTTCCCCCCGTTCCGTCCTCCCTGACGGGCACCTTCTTGGTCTCCGGCGGAGCAGCCTTGGATTTCTTGTTCTTGCCGGTGGAACTCTCTGGTGCGTCCTCGACGGAAGCGCAGCACTCCGAGGAGGTGCGCTTGCCGGAGTTCGCGCCAAGGTTCTTGCCGGTCTTCTTCTTCCCCCCGGGAGTTCCAGCGGCAGGAGCAGGTGCCTTGATGGCAGGTGCTGCAACTGCTTCCCGGTAAAGTTGATCGGCACAGATGAGCGCATCCTTCTTATCAGAATGGATAGTGATGACGCCCAACGGCCCAGGCATCTTTAAAACGTTGTACGCGTAGTGTGATGCCGCCATGAACTTAGCCAGCGTTGGCCGACCAAGGATCCCATTATATGACATGGGGATCTTGGCGACATCAAACACCACCTTCTCGGTCCTGAAGTTGAGCTTGCTACCAAATGTCACCGGCAGCGTAATCTTGCCCTTGGGCTGGGTTCTTCCCAGATTGACCCCTTGAAACGTACCCGTTTCTTCGAGGTCTTCGTCGAGAATTTGGAGCTTTTTGAGCACATCCGATGAGATTAAGTTTAGGCCGGCCCCACCGTCAACTAGCATTTTCCTCACCTTGAGGTTGTGAATCATTGGCGAGACCAACAATGGCAAGCACCCGACCGCAGTTGTGCGATCAGGGTGATCCTCGGCATCGAAAATGATAGGCGTGTTGGACCACTTCAGGGGCCTACATGCATCTGGGGATGGCTCTGCTGCATTGACTTCCCGCACCCACTGTTTGAGTTGACGGTGGGAAGAATGCAGCGAGGCACCTCCATCGATACACATAGCCTCTGTAGCTTTCTGGAATTCTTGCTCACTGGACTCATCATCTTCTTCATCATCATCTTCTTCTTTGTCTCGGCCCCGAGCGGGCCTATCCTTTTGTTGCTTGGCCTTGCCGCGGTGCCCCCCTCAGCCACCGCGCTTCTTGCCGGATCCATCAGCACCATCTTGGGCCTTCTCCTTATCTCGCCTTTCATATTCGGCCCTCTGTTTCTCGGCAAGCTGTTCAACTTGTCGGCAGTTCTGGAGATCGTGGCCCTTGGTGCGATGGATCTTGCAATACTGCTTGCTGGAGTTTTCCGACTTGTCGGCAGCCGCCAAGGCCTGACAGGAAGGGCACCCGGCAAGATCCTTGCCGGGGTCACCAACCTTGGCCTTCTTGGCGGCGCCGGAGTTGTCGGATTCCTCGACGGCAAGCACGGCCTTGCCTCCGCGTTTCCTGTTCCACCGCCGGCCTCTCCTTGATGGGGCCGCGGCATCTTCTTCTTCGGATTTGCCCGCCGCGCCAACAGCCTCGCCAGGGAGTTTCCTCCCCTCTTCAGCTCGAGCGCATTTATCGGCTTGAGTGTAAAGCTCGGCAATACTCCTGACTTTGTTCATTGCCAGCTCTTCCCGCATTCTGTGGTTACGCACGTTCTGGTGAAACGCGCTAATGACAGCGGCAGGGTGAACGTCAGGAATATTGTACTGCACCCGGCTAAACCTCTGCATAAACTTGCGCAGGGACTCGCCCTCCTTCTGAGGGATGATATGCAAATCACTCTCTTGGCCAGGAGCTTGGTGGCCTCCGACAAAGGCACCAACAAACTGATGGCACATATCTGACCAGGAAGAAATAGAATTCTCTGGCAGATGCATCAACCACGACCTGACGTTGGGTTTGAGCACCAACAGGAAGTAGTTGGCAAGTATCTTGTCATCTCGGTCCCCGGCAGCCTGCACCGCAATGGTGTAGATGCTCAGGAATTCCGAGGGATGGGTCTTACTGTCATATTTCTCCGGGACCTCCGGCTTGAAGGTTCGGGAATTGGGCCACCGGACTTGCCGCAGCTCACGGGTAAATGCTGGAGTCCCTACCTCATAAGGCAAGTCTCCTACGTCCCCTGGCGCAGGCTCGTCGACAGCCGGCCCCGCGCGCTTATCAGATTGATAGTGCGCTTCCCGTCGCCGCTCGATGGTAGTTCGAGCGTCCTCCTTGCTTCGTTCCTGGAGAACTTGACGCTGATCGCGGTGCATCCATGGATCGGATGACGCCGTGGAAACTTCTTCACGGCGGTCGACCTGCTGGGTTGTCGGCCGCCGCTGGTGCCGCGGAGGGGAGAGCACTGTGGTTGCACCACCTCCGGTTTTCTCCACATCGGCCCGCGCCGGATCGATGGGCCTTCGCTGCGAGGGCCCTGCCTCTTGTGGCCCATCTTTGTTGGCGAAGCCGATAAGGCTCTGGATAGTAGCTCGCCACTCCTCCATCTTCTCCGGGGCAGGAGGAAAATCGAGGAGCAGCTGCGCACGTGCCAAGGCTTCCGCTGGCGTAGGCGGCGGCGACAGGTGCGAGGTACGTGAGGTGCTCTGACTTCTAACCATATTAGAAGGAGCACCACCACGGTCACGCGACCGCGCGCCACCCTTGCCAGCAGCTCGATGTGCATGCTGGTCCCGCGCATCTTGGGATCGATGCGCAGAAATCTTTTCATGGGGACGCCCTGAACCACCAGCGCCATGATGTCGCTCATCATGCACGACCTGGGTAGGTCGTGAGGCTTGCGCCGGCGCGGGAGCTCCAGCAGGCGCCCTCCGATCTCTGGAGTTCGTTGTGCCACCCATAGGCAACACAGCACCGTCTCTAGACCCAGCGGCGTGTAGGTTACCGCTGGCACTGCCAACGATACCGCTCGCCAGGCTCGGATCACCAGAACGCCGTGGGGGTTCTAGTCCTCTTCCTTCAGCACCCGCGCCGTCTCCCGTACGCGAAGGCATAGGCAAAACGGACGTGGACGGTTGCACCGTCGCGGCGCTCTTCTTCTTGGGCGACATGATGATGAAGAAACTGAGGCGCCGATCACTAGATCAGGTTCACGCAACCTTCAATCCCCCTACCTGGCGCGCCAAAGATGTCGGGGTACGACACCTATGGGATCCCGAGAGACCCCTTTACGATTCGGCGGGGGGAGAGGTATACGCAAAGAGCAGAACCAATGATCGACGCGGGAAGTTTTTACCCAGGTTCGGGCCGCTGATCAGCGTAAAACCCTACTCCTGCTTTGTGTTCTTATTAATGTTCTTGAGCCCAACCTTCAGGAGCGCTCGCTGTGAACAGTACGTTCAAAGAGCAGCTACGCATGCAGAATGGGCCAGAAGTCCTCCTCCCCTGTAGCAGTTGCCTTGGGCCTCCTTTTATACGCTCAAAGGGGTCACCACAGTGGCAAAATGTACATACATTGAGGTGTAAAGTAGCTACAGGGTATCATACCTAACCCCTGACGGATTAGGACAAACACATTTAATGCACCGTGAGGTGTCCGTTTAGGTGTCCTCACTTTCTTGGGGATGGAAAAAGGGGCCATCCCATCAGCACCGCTTAAGCTCTCTTCCATTGGCGCATCGCCACGCGTCCAAGGAAGGACCCAGAATGTCGGGTTTGTCGCTGTGCTAGAGCAGTGGCACAGCAACAAAACCTTGCCGGGCGCCGAAGCTTGCCGGGCACCAAGCCTTGCCGGGCGCCAATCCTTGCCGGGCTCCGCAGGCCACCCCGGCAAGATCTTGCCGGGGAAGCTGGTCTTCGGATTCCAGCTCTTCTTATCTGCTGATCCTCAGATCTCTGACTAGATGATTTCTTTGGTGGCTTGAATTGATCTCGAACTGTTCCCCGGCAAGCCTTGCCGCGAGGATGGCTACAACTGCCCGTGCACAAGTACGGGGTACTAGTGGCCCAATACTTAGTACACCGACAACAACCCCGATGACAAGCCAAGCAATTGTTTCATACTTTTGGTGTTCTCAAACTTTTTCAACCTTCACGCAATACATGAGCGTGAGCTATGGATATAGCACTATAGGTGGAATAGAAGGTGGTTGTGGAGAAGACAAAAAAAGAAGGAGATAGTCTCACATCAACTAGGCGTATCAACGGGCTATGGAGATGCCCATCAATAGATATCAATGTGAGTGAGTAGGGATTGCCATGCAATGGATGCACTAGAGCTATCAGTTTATGAAAGCTCAAAAAAGAAACTAAGTGGGTGTGCATCCAACTCGCTTGCTCACGAAGACCTAGGGCAATTTGAGGAAGCCCATCATTGGAATATACAAGCCAAGTTCTATAATGAAAATTCCCACTAGTATATGAAAGTGACAACATAGGAGACTCTCTATCATGAAGATCATGGTGCTACTTTGAAGCACAAGTGTGGTAAAAGGATAGTAACATTGCCCCTTCTCTCTTTTCTCTCATTTTTTTCTTCCTTTTTTCTTATTTGGGCCTTCTCTCATTTTTTTTCTCTTTTTTTTGGCCTCTTTTATTTTTTATTTTTCGTCCAGAGTCTCATCCCGACTTGTGGGGGAATCATAGTCTCCATCATCCTTCTCCTCACATGGGACAATGCTCTAATAATGAAGATCATCACACTTTTATTTACTTACAACTCGAGAATTACAACTCAATACTTAGAACAAAATATGACTCTATATGAATGCCTCCGGCGGTGTACCGGGATGTGCAATGAATCAAGAGTGACATGTATGAAAGAGTTATGAACGGTGGATTTGCCACAAATACGATGTCAACTACATGATCATGCAAAGCAATATGACAATGATGGAACGTGTCATAATAAACAGAACGGTGGAGAGTTGCATGGCAATATATTGCGGAATGGCTATGGAAATGCCATAATAGGTAGGTATGGTGGCTGTTTTGAGGAAGGTATATGGTGGGTGTATGGTACCGGCGAAAGTTGCGCGGCACTAGAGAGGCTAGCAATGGTGGAAGGGTGAGAGTGCGTATAATCCATGGACTCAACATTAGTCATAAAGAACTGGCTTACTTATTGCAAAAATCTATTAGTTATCAAAACGAAGTACTATGCGCATGCTCCTAGGGGGATAGATTGGTAGGAAAAGACCATCGCTCGTCCCCGACCGCCACTCATAAGGAAGATAATCAATAAATAAATCATGCTCCGACTTCATCACATAACGGTTCACCATACATGCATGCTACGGGAATCACAAACCTTAACACAAGTATTTCTCAAATCCACAATTACTCACTAGCATGACTCTAATATCACCATCTTTATATCTCAAAGCAATCATAAGGAATCAAACTTCTCATAGTATTCAATGTACTTTATATGAAAGTTTTTATTATATCCCTCTTGGATGCCTATCATATTAGGACTAAATTTATAACCAAAGCAAATTACCATGCTGTTTAAAGACTCTCAAAATAATATAAGTGAAGCATGAGAATTCAATAATTTCTATAAAATAAAACCACCGCCGTGCTCTAAAAAGTTATAAGTGAAGCACTAGAGCAAAATTGCCTAGCTCAAAAGATATAAGTGAAGCACATAGAGTATTCTAATAAATCACGATTCATGCGTGTCCCTCTCAAAAGGTGTGTACAGTAAGGATGATTGTGGCAAACTAAAAAGCAAAGACTCAAATTATACAAGACGCTCCAAGCAAAACACATATCATGTGGTGAATAAAAATATAGCCTCAAGTAAAGTTACCGATAGACGAAGACGAAAGAGGGGATGCCTTCCGGGGCATCCCCAAGCTTAGGATCTTGGTTGTCCTTGAATATTACCTTGGGGTGCCTTGGGCATCCCCAAGCTTAGGCTCTTGCCACTCCTTATTCCATAGTCCATCAAATCCTTACCCAAAACTTGAAAACTTCACAACACAAAACTCAACAGAAAATCACATAAGCTCCGTTAGTATAAGAAAATAAATCACCACTTTGGTACTGTTCTGAAATCATTCTTTATTTATATTGGTGTAATATCTACTTTATTCCAACTTTTCCATGGTTCATACCCCCCGATACTACCCATAGATTCATCAAAATAAGCAAACAACACAAAGAAAACAGAATCTGTCAAAAACAGAACAGTCTGCGAAGATCTGAATTGTTCTAATACTTATGTAACTCCAAAAATTCTGAAAAATTAGGAAAACAGAGGAAATTTGTATATAAATCTTTTATAAACAATTCAGGGTTTTTCAACACTCCAGTGAATTATTAAAATTTTGATACTGGATGCAAAAGTTTCTGTTTTTCAGCAAGATCAAATCAACTATCACCGTAAGCGATCCCAAAGGTTTTACTTGGCACAAACACGAATTAAAACATAAAAACAAATCTAACCAGAGGCTAGATGAATTATTTATTGAAAAACAGAACCAAAAAGCAAAAACAAAAATAAAATTGGGTTGCCTCCCAACAAGCGCTATTGTTTAACGCCCTTAGCTAGGCATCAAAACACGAATAGATCTAGGTATTGTCATCTTTGGTATGCAATCCATAAGTAGCTGTCATAATAGATTCATATGGCAATTTAATTTTCTTTCTAGTAAAGTGTTCCATGCCCTTCCTTAACGAAAATTGAAATCTAATGTTTCCTTCTTTCATATCAATAATTGCACCAATCGTTCTAAGGAAAGGTCTACCAAGAATAATAGGACATGTAGGATTGCAATCTATATCAAGAACAATGAAATCTACGGGCACATATTTCTCATTTGCAACAATAAGAACATCATTAATCCTTCCCATAGGTTTCTTAATAGTGGAATCCGCGAGATGCAAATTTAAAGAACAATCATCAAATTCACGGAAACCTAACACATCACATAAAGTTTTTGGAATCGTGGAAACACTAGCACGCAAATCACACAAAGCATGGCATTCATAATCTTTAATCTTAATCTTGATAGTAGGTTACCACTCATCATAAAGGTTTCTAGGGATAGAAACTTACAATTCAAGCTTTTCTTCAAAAGATTGCATCATAGCATCAACGATATGTTTAGTAAAAGCTTTTTTTTGTTTGTAAGCATGAGGAGAATTCAACACGGATTGCAACAAGGAAATACAATCTATTGAAGAACAATTATCATAATTAAATTCCTTGAAATCCAAAAGAGTGGGTTCATTGCTACTTAAAGTTTTGACCTCTCCAATCCCACTTTTATCAATTTTTGCATCAAGATCTAAAAACTCCGAATCATTGGGATGCCTTTCAAGTAAAGTTGACTCATCTCCAGTCCCATCTTTATCAAGATTTATATTGGAAAACAAACATTCAATAGGAGGCACTTCAATCACTTTAAGATCTTCATCATTATTTTCACAAAAACTAGAAGAACATGTTTTTACAAACCAATCTTTTTAGCACGCATCTTAGCGGTTCTTTCTTTGCACTCATCAATGGAAATTCTCATAGCTTTGAGAGACTCATTGATATCATGCTTGGGTGGAATAGATCTAAGTTTCAAAGAGTCAACATCAAGAGAAATTCTATCCATGTTCCTAGCCAAATCATCAATCTTAAGCAATTTTTGTTCAATCAAAGCATTGAAATTCTTTTGCGAACTCATAAATTCTTTAACACTATTCTCAAAATTAGAGGGCATCTTATTATAATTTCCATCAGAATTGTTGTAGGAATTACCATAATTATTAGAGGAATTACTAGGAAACGGCCTAGGATTAAAATTACCTCTATACACGTTATTACCAAAATTGTTCCTACCAACAAAATTCACATCCAAAGATTCATTATTATTTTCAATCAAGGTAGACAAAGGCATATCATTAGGATCCAAAGAGACACTCTTGCTAGCAAATAATTTCATATGTTCATCCATCTTTCCACTCAAAACATTAATCTCTTCAATTGCATGCACTTTTTAACTAGTGGAAGATCTTTCGGTATGCCATTGAGAATAATTAACCATAATATTGTCTAGAAGTTTAGTAGCTTCTCCTAGAGTAATTTCCATAAAAGTGCCTCCCGCGGCCGAATCTAAAAGATTTCTAGAAGCAAAATTCAATCCGGCATAAATTTTTTGTATAATCATCCACAAATTCAAACCATGAGTAGGGCAATTTCGTATCATCAATTTCATTCTCTCCCAAGATTGTGCAACATGCTCATGATCAAGTTGCTTAAAATTCATAATATCGTTCCTAAGGGAGATGATCTTAGCGGGAGGAAAATACTTGGAAATAAAAGCATCTTTACACTTATTCCATGAATCAATGCTATTTTTAGGTAAAGATGAAAACCAAGTTTTAGCACGATCTCGAAGTGAGAATGGAAATAGCTTCAATTTAACAATATCATTATCCACATCTTTTTTCTTTTGCATATCACACAAATCAACGAAATTGTTTAGATGGGATGCGGCATCTTCACTAGGAAGGCCAGAAAATTGATCTTTCATAACAAGATTCAGCAAAGCGGCATTAATTTCGCAAGATTCCGCATTAGTAGCGGGAGCAATCGGAGTACTAATAAATTCATTGTTATTGGTGTTAGAAAAATCACACAATTTGGTATTCTCTTGAGTCATCGTGATAAAGCAAACAATCCAACACACGAGCACACAAAAAGCAAACGAAGAAGACGGACGGAAGAGGGGCGAAGAAAAGGCAAAGAGAGGGGCGAAGAAAAAGGCAAATCTTTTCGAAAATCGTTTTAGAAGTGGGGGAGAGGAAAACGAGAGGCGAATGGCGAATAATGTAATGCGAGAGATGAGAGTTTATGATGGGTACTTGGTATGGCTTGACTTGGTGTAGATCTCCCCGGCAACGGCGCCAGAAATTCTTCCTGCTACTTCTTGAGCTTGCGTTGGTTTTTCCCTTGAAGAGGAAAGGGTGATGTAGCAAAGTAGAGATAAGTATTTCCCTCAGTTTGAGAACCAAGGTATCAATCCAGTGGGAGACAACGCACAAATCACCGAATACCTGCACAAACAATCAAACAACTTGCACCCAACGCGATAAAGGGGTTATCAGTCCCTTCACGGTTATTTGCAAAAGTGAGATCTCATAGAGATAGGTAAAACTAAACAAAAGATAAAGTAAATATTTTTGGGTTTTTTTGGTTTTTAGATCTGAAAATAAAAGATTGCAAAATAGTAGATCGGAAAGTAATATGATGGAAAATAGACCCGGGAGCCATAGGTTTCACTAGAGGCTTCTCTCAAGATAGAAAATATTACGGTGGGTGAACAAATTACTGCCGAGCAATTGATAGAAAAGCGCAAAGTTATGACGATATCTAAGGCAATGATCATGAATATAGGCATCACGTCTGTGTCAAGTAGACCGAAACAATTCTGCATCTACTACTATTACTCCACACATCGACCGCTATCCAGCATGCATCTAGAGTATTAAGTTCATAAATAACGGAGTAACGCATTAAGCAAGATGACATGATGTAGAGGAATTAACTCAAGCAATATGATGAAAACCCCATCTTTTTATCCTCGAAGGCAACAATACAATACGTGCCTTGCTGCCCCTACTGTCACTGGGAAAGGACACCGCAAGATTGAACCCAAAGCTAAGCACTTATCCCATTGCAAGAAAAACCAATCTAGTTGGCCAAACCAAACCGATAGTTCGAAGAGAATTACATAGATATCAAATCATGCATAAAAGAATTCAAAGAAGATTCAAATAATATTCATAGATAAGCTGATCATAAATCCACAATTCATCGAATCTCGGCAAACACACCGCAAAAAAAAGTATTACATCGAATAGATCTCCAAGAACATGGTATTGAGAATCGAAGAGAGAGAAGAAGCCATCTAGCTACTAGTTATGGACCCGTAGGTCTGAGGTAAACTACTCACGCTTCATCGGAAGGGCAATGGTGTTGATGTAGAAGCCCTCCGTTATCGAATCCCCCTCCGGCAGGATGCCGGAAAAGGCCCCTAGATGGGATCTCACGGGTACAGAAGGTTGCGGCGGTGGAAAAGTATTTTCGTGGATGCCTCTGGTGGTTTGGGCATATAAGAGTATATATAGGCGAAAGAATTAGGTCAGGAGGTGCTTGAGGGGCCCACAAGGGTGGGGGCGCGCCCTACCCCCTGGGCGCACCCTCCGTCCTTGTGGCTGCCTCGTGGCTCCTCCGACTTCATCTCCAAGTCTCCTGGTTTCCTTTTGGTCCAAGAAATATCATCGCGAAAGTTTTATTCCGTTTGGTATTCCTTTTCTGTGAAACTCAAAAACAAGGAAAAAACAGAAACTGGCACTGGGCTCTAGGTTAATAGGTTAGTCCCAAAAATAATATATAATAGAATATTAATGCATATAAAACATCCAAAACAGATAATATAATAGCATGGAACAATAAAAAATTATAGATATGTTGGAGACGTATCAGTTGCCGCGGAGGGGACTGCGCCGTGGGGGTGGCCCCTTCGGCATGGCCAGTAGCACGGGCCGTTGTCGTCGCCTGGGGAGGCCGTGGCGGGCCAGCTCGCTGTGATCCTCCCGCCTCAGCGAAACCAATCAGGCTTTGAATGGTGGCTCTCCACTCATCCATCTGATCGACTGCCGGCGGGAATCCCAACAGCAGCTGGGCCCGCGCCATAGCCTCCGAAGCGGTGCTTGGCATGGATGATGATGTAGACCGTAGCGTCGCCTGACTCCTCATGGTGCCAGTAGTAGCCGCGCTGTGTTCTCATCGTCGTGAGCCCGTCGCCAGGGTGGCGTGATGATGAGGTAGAGGCGCTTGAGGGCCAGCGGCTCCGTTTGGCGCATCGGCTGGGGCAGCTCGTTCCGGGAGTGGCGCACGCCCTGCGGCCGCGCCCGCAGCGGGAGCGGCCGGAGAGTTGCGATTCGCCCCCGAGCGAGTGCCACCGCTGCGGCTGTGCCCCTCGGTCGGGCGGAGAGGTGCAGACGGAATGATTTCTCCACCCGTACCTCGTGGAGCGTTGGCGCTGGGATGCTGTTGGTGCTGTCCTTCCCTGGTGCCTTCTGCCCTCGTTTCAGCCGCAGGGGAGGTGGTGATGACGCCGCCTACGTCGGCCATGTCCCCCGCAGTGTCCATGTCTCCACGCGTCCCCGTAGCCCCCGCGGCATCGGCGACCGCGTGCGACGGGGCCTTCGAAGTGGACGGATGGGCTGCAGCACCGGGCTTCTTCTTGGGCGCCCTGGACGATTGAGCCGTTGATGAAGAAGATGACGCACTGCATACGCTTCACGGGTTCGCGCAAGCGCTGCCCCCTACCTGGCGTGCCAAAGATGTCGCAGGAAACCACAACCATCTATGGGGCCATCAGCCCCTTGTGGTTCGGCAGGGGGGATGAGCACATTGCACAAAGAGCAGAGAACATAGCGCAGCACGGCAGAGATCACACGGGCAGTTTTTACCCAGGTTCAGGCCGCCACGAGGCGTAAAACCCTACTCCTGCTTTGGTGGATTGATGGTGGATTGTGGTGGAAAATGCAGTGCTCTTGCCCGGCAGGGTTGCCTCGGGGCGAGAGCAGCTACGCGCGTACGAGTGTACAAGGGTCTGAATCCTTTCTATGGTTGCCATGGTCCTCCTTTTATAGATCAAGGGGTCACCACAGTGGCAAATCAGTTATTGTGTACCGATTAGATAACGAACAGTGATATCATACCTAACTCTGTAGTCAGAGCAGGGCGCATTAAATGCACCGCTTAGTGTCACATTGTGGCCTGCCCGGCAAGCCTTGCCGGGCTGCTCGGCCACCTTTTCGCCTGTCTGCTTGACATGTCTCTGGACGGGTGTCATTTGGAGGTGGTTTGCATAGGAAGTGGCTACCATGTGCCAAATAACAGCCACTTAGTCACTTGGGGGCTTGACACCGCACTGATCGATGACTTGCGTCACTGTGAGGTGGAGCGGTGGAGCCTTGGCGGGGTAGTTTGCCTTGGTCGCGCCCGGCAGGCCTGCCGGGACGGTCTTGATGCTTGTCTTCGGGGCCACCACGACCTCGCCAGGCTCGCCTGCCCGGCAAGGGAGGCTTTCCCTTAGTGGTGTCTTGCTCATTTAGTTTGTCTTGGTCCTCTTGATCTGCCCTTTGATTCCTCAAAGAGCTGATTTCTCCTTGCTTGGTCTGGACTTGGATGTTGCGAGTTTGCCTCCAAGCCTGTGTACAGTCTGGGCAACATACCTGGGGTTTGTTGCACCGACAATGTGACAAATGTATAAAGTGCCTGACACTAACAACACGGAGTGCACTAATTAATGTTTATATATGAATTGCAAAAGCCATGCATTGTCTGTATTTCAAACCACTCTCACTCTATGGATCGATAATATGAAATAAACCCATACACATGCTCGAATTCAATAGAGTATGGGTGTCTGATAGACCAATGTTCGTTCATACGCAAATTGCAAAATTCATGATCTCATCCAATTTTTTTAATGCAATTTATATTTTAAGTTAATTTGTAGAACCGCCTTTTACGCATAGATGCACTATGCCTCGGCCCGTCCTCACACACGCGCTATATATCTCTCTATCTGACGCATAAGTGCACACACTTTATATACATTGGCATTTCTCTCTCACACATGCTCACACTCTCTCGCGGGGTGTCTCGCACACACACTCTCTATATATCTCCCCCCTCTCTCTTTCTACTACGTACCAATCTTTTCACTAATCTTAGTTGGAAAACACTATTTCTCTCACATGCCAATATACACATGCACAGTCTCTGCTGGCCCTCTATATGCACATACATGTGCCTAAGTGTCTCCCGCACGCACATTATCTTTAGGCCTCTCTCACACACATTGCCCCCCCCCCCACACACACCTCTCTCTTGTTGGCGGATATGATTCCATCAGATCATTTGGTAAGATATCCCTGACTGTTAGGCTGGATGGTAATATGAGGAAAAAGCCTACTCCTGGTATTGTATATTTGTGATAGGGGTGTGTACAAAGTACACGTGAATACCAGGCATTGTGTGTGTGTATACTATTGACGAACTAGCCCCCGGGCTTATATAACATACTCGGGGCCTATGGTTACAAATCATATATAGTCGGCTTATCATCAATGGGGATAGAGTCCTCCACGACTCTGGTAGCTTCGTCTTGTACGCCGAGTCCTCCATGGGCTTCGTATAACGCGTCTCGGTCCAACCTATGTGGCGCAGGATGGAACCGACCCATGAGTCCTCACGTCGACTCACCACAACTAGAAATGATGTGCCCGCCACACCCCACACACAATCGGCCACTAAGAAAATAAGCATATAGAATATTACAAAGTTATACGGAGTACATGAAAGTTAATTGCATGGTGCATCCAATAATATTTGTTCCGTGTTGTGTATGTTTGTATCTTCTCCTAAAAAAATAGTCACGGGAAAGAGAAACGAAGGGTATATCTCTCTTTGTCTCCACCGCACACCCCCTCTCTCTACACCACTTTCACGTACACACACAAACTATCTCTCGGCCCTCTAAAAGTATGCCCCTGACACATTCACGTGTGACGGTCACTGTATTTCAAGCGAAAGCACTATACGATCACTGGACTTCAGAATATGCTCATTACGGTCACCGTATACATTCTTGTGGTCATCATACGGTATGTAGCTCACCATACGTCTCTGTATTTTGTTGATGACACTGACGGTCATTGTATTTGATGTGTGCTCCGTATTTTGTTGACGACACTTACGGTCATTGTATTTGAAGCGAAAGCACGATATGGTCACTGGACTTCAGAATAAGCTCATTACGGTCACCATATATATTTTGTGGTGCTAACCCACCTGTGCTTGGATGGTTAGGAGGACAGTGGTATCCCCAGCCCACTAGGGTTAAAGTTCTGGTGCTCGCATTTATCCTGTATTAATTTCAGTATTTCCGCCGATGTGCGTTCAGTGGGAGGAGATGTTCCCCTCGACTACGAGGCGCCTATGGTTACTTCATAAAATGTCAAGATGATATGCTGGCTCACACTCTCGAAGGTGCTCATAGGGATAGGGTGTGCGTGTGTGCGCTTATAGCGGTGAGTGTTTGAGCGTATATATGAGCGCTTGCGTCTGTACTGTGTTAAAAAAATACATATCATGATTATACGGTCACTGGCTCACCGTACAACTCCGTAATTTGTTGATGACACGATCAATTGACGAGTCAAACATTCCACGTGGCGTAACTAGTGTTGCACCATCAGCGCACATAACTGGGGGGCCCACCTGTCAGCGCATATATGAAAGAAATAAATGGTAGCTTGCGTTTGTACTGTGTTAATAAAATACATTTTGTGGTGATCATACGGTCACTGGCTCACCATACAGCTCCACAATTTGTTGATGACATGATCAATTGACCAGTCAAATGGTCCACGTTCATCAGCGCACATTACCGTAGGGCCCACCTATCAGCACGTATATGATAGACAGAAATGGTAATAAATTAGTGGTCAGTGGGGATTCGAAGTCGTGAGACCTCTGGTTGGCAGCCCGCTCGCCCTAACCACAGCGGACAAGGTCGCCTTGTGATGATATGCTGAGCCGGCCATTTTAATTGCACGCACACACGAGCCACTGTGGTGAATACAAACACATCACACATGCGCACAAACACACCCGCAACGCCTGCATGCATTCATGCAATACTCACACGTACAAATGCACGCACACAACACTCGCACGAACACACGCACGCATGCAGGCATGCAACACTGACATGTACACATGCACGCACGAACATACGCATGCATGCAACACTGAAACGTACACATGCAAACGCGCAACACTTGCACGCCTGCATGCACACAACACACGACGCAAGACACACACTCAACCTATACATGCATGCACCCTTTGTTAAGGACATGGATTGTTACGAGTATTAATCAATCATATCTGTGATAAGTAGAACATTGATGTTTGCAGCGGTCTTTATGAATCACAATGTATCGAACGGGCTATCAACGTATATATGAATTTTTTTTAATTCTCTTACATTATATAGTAGGCTTATCAACCTACATGAATTAGACGACGTCACACTCAATGAACAATCATCGGTTTATGAAATGCCCGCTTCTCACCGCACTAGCCCACCAAAAGCTCCTCTTCCCTGCGCTGCCAGCGTTGGTTCACTGACATGCAGGCCAGGTACCCAACGAGGCCACACGTCAGTGGAAGAACAACGCGGTGTTGTACGTCAGAGTCGAGGGCGCCGCTCGCTGCACG
Source organism: Thinopyrum elongatum (assembly GCA_011799875.1). Classification (NCBI taxonomy): domain Eukaryota; kingdom Viridiplantae; phylum Streptophyta; class Magnoliopsida; order Poales; family Poaceae; genus Thinopyrum; species Thinopyrum elongatum. The sequence continues at coordinate 428,869,894 of CM022302.1, forward strand.
CTCGACTGAACACGCCTCCTTGCCGCATTCAAATGCCTCAATGAAACCTGTGTGGAAGCCGAGAAACCCCACTCCGGCCACACGTCCGTTCATGACCGGGCCGGCATGAAATGCAACGCCGGCCGAGCTCCTCCCGTCCGTCGTCTATTTAATCTTCTATTTAAACGAGGCCAGACGCCGGCTAAGAATCGCACACCTCCGCCGCTCCCGTATCTCCTCCTTCACCATTTTCTCCACTCTTACAATGGCTCACGAAGAGTAGTTATCCGGCATCCAAGCCGGCTGGGTGGCCCGCCGAGCCCGCCGGATACGAGCTATGCAGCTCGCTGATCCACCTCCCTTCCCTCGCCCGACGGAGCCAGTTGCCGCCCCAAGCCGGCGCGTGGTTCAGCAACTCGCCGCTCCAGGCCAGCTCGACGAGAAGCGGTGAGCTACTCCACGCCGGCACAGGGAGGAGCACGGGCGTTGTCGCTGCCGTCCACGCCGCCTCCTTGTACCATGCCTCCCGTGTCTGCGACCGCGTCTCCCGTGTCTGTGGCCGAGACTCCCATGCCTGCGGCCGTGCGATGCAAGCAGAGACAGAAGCCGGGTGCGTGGAGTGCGACGAGTCGGTGGCCAGCGCCTCCGCGTCCGCCGCCATCATCGAGGAGAAGTAGAACACGGGAGGCCGCCATCGCTTGGGTCCCATGAAGGCCATTGCCGAGGCGACGCCGGCGTACACAGCAGGTGTCTTGCCGGATCCTTCTGTTGCCGACAAATGGATTCGTGGGCGACCATTTAGGCTAGGTATTATTATACCTGTGATGTTCAGGAGTAGCACCGTTTAGTTGATTTAAATGTAATGAAATCCGTCATGTTTATATGAAAATCCGGTATTTTATATGAATTCTGTCATTGTTTATATGAAATATCGATGTGTTTGCATGAATTTCGTCTGGTTGGTTGAGTTGTTGTCAGAATGTGTGTAGCTACGGTTGGATGGCGTAATTTGCGGGTCGCCGGTCGGTCTACGGCTAGCTCGGGCGGTGAGGTGGGACAAAAAAAGCACATCTCGTGTGAGCTCGTCTCCAACGTGCACGCTGGAGGATGCATGAGTACCCGAGCTCTACCTCGTTCATCGGTGGCAAAGGCACGGGTGGACAAAAGGGTCGCCAATATTTTGGCTACCCCGGGCAAGATCCAAACAGCCCCTTCCAGCCCCACCCCTCCCAGCACATTCAAATCCCTAGTTCGCCATGAAATTTTGCCATGTGTTGTTTTCATGGATATTTTGCTATGTGAAAACAAATTTAAATATGAACGAATAATCGGTACCCGCGGTCTTCTGCCGGGACACAGTTGGATGGCCTCATAGTAGTAGTAGTAGTGTAGAGTACTAGTACTACTAGATAGTGAGTGTTTACTACTGTATCATGTACGTACTAATTGCAATGCATGCATGTGTTAGCAGTACAATGACCACATACGAATTTGATGGTAAGATTTGTGTAAGTTGGATGTCATATTATTGCTCTAACATGTGGTCAAAGTTAGCCTCCAAAACACATTTTAGACCCTATATGGATTGAGGGAGTACATGCATTGTTGAGGTTTCTCTTAATCGTTGCATGCAATGTTTTTATTAAAGCTTGAAATGTGAACATGTGAATGGGAGGGACTACTACAACCCTTCCAAAAGAACTGTAGTACTAATGGTATCGTACTCCCTCCGTTCACCATCTCACATCCTCAGTACTTTTGCGAACTACGGAAGTAACAAATTTATTCCACCACTCAGCATCTATTATGGTTAGGGAGATTTCGAATTGAGTCATATAGACCGAAAAGTAGGCACTTAGGGCATCCACAATGTATGCTTTTTGTTGCCTCTAAGCCCTCTCTCTCCTCTTAGAGGCAGGCCTCTATACATTGCATGAACTGCCTCTAACAAAAAATTGGCTAGCATCGTGTCTAACCTTAGAGGCTGCCTCTAACAATGTAACAATCCATCTGGTCCCACTTGTCAGCCTTAGGAAGCATAAGAAAGTACAAGAGAAATATTACTGATTGGACAAATATGGTGCTAATCAATACTTTTTAAATTTCTGCTAGGGCCCACCTTAGAGGCTGGTTAGAGTCTCTATACATTGTGGTTTTTTCATTTGATAAGGCTGGTCATAGTGGGAGTATCATATACTAGTATCATGCATATGATACTACATCCATCGTGCATAGTATCGTAGACTAGTATCATAGGTGGTCTCATTTATTGCCATGCATGACACACAGTAGCATAACATTTATTATGATACGATATCTACCTATGTTATTATAACCTCTCTCTCTTCTTTAATTGTCTGCCACATAAGCATGTTTGCGAGTCCCAAGTGCATGATACCGGTTATGTTACCCCACTATGGCCAGCCTAAGAGGCAAACCATGTGGGGCTACCTTAGAGGCAAGGCTCTATACACTCGAGATGATCTGTAGTACTACTTTTGATGTGTCCTGTCAACTCGCAGAATGAGGAGAAGCTTGCTTAGTATGCCCTCTCCCCCGCCCATGGGTGCGGTGGCTCGCAGAGTCGCGGGATGAGGAGAAGCTTGCTTACTACGCCTACGCCCGCTCCCTCGCCCACGCGCGCGGTGGCTCGCATGACGAGGAGAAAATTTTACTACTCCCTCCGTTAGACATATACTCCTCGTCCCTACCTTGGTTAGAGAGGTTATCATATTGTTTGAAATATATGCCTTTTAGTAGTAGGAGTACTATAGTGGTAGGAGTAGTACTACAGCAATTTCCTTGGAGTCCGTGCTGCAGCAAGCTACCCTAGGCTATGTTACTACTCCCTCCTTTCCGGTTTATAAGGCTCAATTTCAAAATCTCTCCAACCAAGGTAGACAGTGAGTGGTGGAATTAATTTCGTAGTTTGCACAAGTACTTAATTGGTACGCTCATTTTTCTCAAAAATTTATGTTTACCGATGCATTAATTACAATGAATGCATGCATGACCACTAAATTTCCATGAACTTCTACATGCATTGGTGAGTTTTCGCATTGGGTGATTTAATGCACGTCGAAATCCAAACATGTGATTGTAAGTACTAGTAGAATTGAGACTTATAAAACAGAAAAAAGGAATTTTTTTAGATGAGCCCTATAAACCAGAAAGGAGGGAGTAGTAAGTAGTACTACCTCCATAGTGGGTACGTACTCCGTAAAATCAGATTTTCCCAAAATTAAGTCGCTCAACCTTTATTTGCTTGTTTCCCTTCCTGCCTCATTGCCTCGAACAGACTATATGCCAGACTCCCCTGCCTGCCGCGTGGGAAAAGACCCGCCCTCGCCTTTTTTAGTCCGGGTTTGTATCGATGGATCACGCAAAGCAGCAAAAACCAAGCCGTGTCTTGTACTCCTCCGTCGTACTAAAAGAGTGGAGACGCTCGCTTTCATGAATGTTGTACTTCCTCTCACCGACATGTGGGACATATAGCAACCGGGTCGACGTGTCATGCACCAAATAACAGTGTAGAACAGCAGGGGGACGCACCCCAGTCGTAGCACCCCAGTAGTAGTAATGAGCAATGAGACGTCAAATGACAAAGCCGCACCTTTCCCCCAGACGGACGAAGCAACCATTATTTCACACTTCGCTGAATCCGCTTCTCCATCATTTCCTTCAAGAAAACCACGTATTGCTTCTGCCTCAAGAGGGACGCGCATCGCCTTGGTACATCATGACACGTGGGACCGCATGACAGGCCATGCTCCCCCGCCCACCGCTCGGTAAAATCACCTCATTTTTACTAATCTGGATACTATCTTTTTAGATCAATACTAGCAAGATGCCCGTGCATTGCACGGAACATCAAGATGCATTTGTATGAGTAGTTTATCTTGTGGGAGAAAAGGATGAACGAGGGAAGGCCTTATTTGCAAATGTGGAGAGGGGTGTGGGTATCTTTTTGCAAAATTGCCATAGTTTCCTTCCTATCCGTCAGATATAAATCGGATGGCCTATATTGTAGGATGGCAGGCACACCATCATCGCCAACTCTGTTTTTCATAAGAGTAGGTATAGTCGGGATTCACCAAGGAGCAAAACCAAGTGGTAGGCTGCTCCTGTCGCGTTGGCGTAGCAACTCAGCAGGGTCAGTCTGCACACGAAATGGCGACACACTTACAGGACCCCTTTGGACGACGTGTGGCTCATCCACCGTGTTGTTCCACCGTCCAGTTCGGAGCAGTGGTTGGACTTGGCACCCCGGTCGTAGCGCCGTAGTAGTAGTAAATGAGCGATGAGGGGTCAAATCACAAAGCCCCACCTTTCCTGCATTAAGCTGGACGGACAAAGCAACCATCATTTCACTCTAGGGCGCAAGAGCATAAAGAAAAAAGGAAACCAATGATGCGTGCGGCAGCTACCTAGGGCGCCCTAGGGTAGGAGCCTCCGCTACAGATCCGCTTCTCCCTCGTCCTCTTGAAGAAAACCGATGATGCGTGCGGCGGGTAGGGTTTGTAGGAGTAGGATTGAGGGGCCACGCCATAGTAAACGAGAGAGGGACATGAGTTCGAGTCGACACCTTAATATGAGTGGGCCACTCGGTTTTACCGGAACAAGGCAGAATTTTGGGTTCGGGGAGCAGTGGAGATATATGTACAAAAAATTGTGGACGTAGGTTCGACTGAAAGGCAATGACGCATGGGCCCCGCATTTTGATATACCCGCAGCCGCGTGAAATTTGCTACTCAAAATAATGCATAAAAGTTCCTCCAAAAACATCTATAACTAATGGGAAGTGAATGTATGCTTAAAATGAAAATGTAATACAAAGAGAAAAAATGAATTGCAGTTAAAAGAATGACATTTCTAACAAAAATGTGAATGTGAACTACATATGTGTGCACGTGACCAACACATATATTGTCAATACAAAATCTAATGCAAGAAATAACTTATGAGTAACATGCATGAATTGATGATGTGGTGCTTGCATGCATAGAGTACAAAAAACAATGTGATTTATGACTTTCATGCATGACGTGTTCATGTGCCATAGTTGCATGTCCAGGAAAAAAACTAGTGGGTTGTACTTGCTATTTAGGAATAGAAGATGTATATATGGAAGTTGTAGGGAAAGATATGACATGTATCTCAATTCCTATGAGTAGGGATTGGAAAAGAGATGTCATTTGGTTCACATCATAGGAACTTTTCTATTGAATCTAGAGATGACATGTATCTCAATTCCTATGAGGAGGGATTGGAAAAGAGATGTCATTTGGTTCACATCATAGGAACTTTTCTATTGAATCTAGGCTAATGTTTATTTTCCTTTGAAATTGTGGGAGTATAGGAATCCATTCATATGAACCAAGTGGCTCTAAAGCTATAAAAATGATATCATGTTTATTTTTCTTTGAAATGTGGAGTATATGAATCTATTCCTATGAACCAATTGGCTTAAAAGGAAAAATTCCTATAAAAATCATATCATATAGAGTTCCTATGATATTCCTCCACACCAAAGGATGGTTGAAATTGCTGCAGGTGAAATGGCGAAGATGAATGAAATGATATATACTGGGTATTCTATATGTGCATTTTGGTATACGAAAACTCGGTAAAAGTTTGTGAGGTTCGAATTTTCAATAAAGCTATATGCACTACATTTTGGAACGGAGGGAGGAGCATACGGCAGTTGCTAACACGCACGTGGAAGATTTGTGTGTCGGAGGAGTGGCTGTTCTGTTAAATGCCATGGCAAAACTGACACTGTCGGATGCCGATCTAACGGTTCTTATGGCGTTCGTCAGGAAACGGCTTGTGGCGAACGTTTGTCAGATATGATTTACGGACACATGCATTGCATTGATACGTGCCCCCTCTCTCTCACGCACTCACGCACCCTCATGAGTCACGACTCTCCCGAGTCCTCTCGCACCCACCGTCTATCTGTAGGTAGACATCACACACATCTGTGCTCTTCACACCCTACCCTCAGAACTTCTAAAAAATAAAAGACATCACGCACCTTTTATTTTAAGTCACATGTCACACACTTATACTATTACTCTTGTGGTGAACATTCTTTGGGCATAGTATATTATACTCTTGTGAAGAGAAGTGATGCACACACGCACTAGTTCTCTCACACCCACTCACGGGTACACATAGGAGCACATTTTTTAAGCTAGGAGTGCATTTGTTTACAAAGAGGCATCCCAATTGACATTTTGACTAGTCTAGTTTTCAACTTGATGGAGGGTCGGGGACCGCACATGAATGATACAGTACATAGTGCGTCCTGGACGGGGTGATTTGATAGTGCGACCTGAAAGTGGTGGCACGTTATTGATCGAGTTTTATTTTTACTTGAACTTTAAATGAAAATAGTGGTTCGCGCGTATTCAATTTAATAACGGTTGCTACAACAAAATCACTCCACTATATATATAAGCAGAAGCCTCGGTGCTTGCTTTACTAGGGTTCCTCTCTTTCACTCTCTCATGCTCTCCAGATCTAAGCAAGACATAGGTGGCCACACTCTCTCTCTGCTCACCGCTGGTCACAAATCCGGCCGGACTACCTCGGCCGGGGCAGGGGTGTAGGTGCATCATTCACGCGGTCATCGACAGCGAGGGAGGAGACCAACAGCTACCCGCGCGTCCTGATCGGCGGCCGTGTCGTTCTCTCCGAGACAGTGCCGGCTCGGGAGGGCCTCTGACCCCTTCTTCCTCCCTGTGGTATTGTGGCCAAGATGCGGCCCCCCGACGCCATCTTTGCCACATCCTGACGACCCTCAGGTATCTATTCCTTCAAAACCTGCCTTGCTCTACTGCCCCAGCTCCCCACGTGGCTGCGTGTGGATCTTTTTCTACTTCCGTCGGCTGTTCCAAAGCCACCTAGACTTTTACTATTATTAGAGGTAAAGCTAGTTCACACAGTCGAATCTAAGAGTTGGTTCAAACAGGGAAGAAAGTGGGAAAAGCTGTAGCATGAATCTAGGAATTGGTTCTAAGAGGAAACAGGGGAAAGTAGTAGATACTGGCTACCCAACCGGTCTCTTGGTTGAAAAGGCGAAGAAAGCGGGGTGGATGGCGAAGGGTGGGGGGGAAGTGGACCTATCTCTTGGTCGAAAAAGGAAAGAAAGTGAGGGGTGTTGGGGGGACAACGCAAATGAGAACGAGCAGGTCTAGATTTCCTGTACTCACATAGAAAAATGTCACCGAGGAGATAAAAAATGGGACAAATGCAGACATGCTGCCTGAATGTTTGCCGCTCTCGGCAACCACATCTGCCTCACCACTTTATGCTCCTGCTGTCCCTATGCCCATATCGCTACCTTTAATGTAAAATCACATGAAGCTTGAAGCAATGCCACCTAATGTCACTATTAAGTAATGGTCTAGTGTCGTCGATAAATTGAAGCAATGCCAACTAATGTCACTATTAAGTAATGCTGCTGTCGGTCTAGTGCCGTCGATAAATTGAAGCAATGACACCACCATTTTATGAAGTGCTTCCTTATTTCCCATGAATTGTGTTTTTGCAGTTACACTTAAATCTCACACCGCTAACATTGCTTCATCCCAGTGGAACTGCACAAATTTGATTGCACATTTACTGACCATGTGCTACTCTCATGACAGTAATACTAATGCTATTGTTCTGCATGTTAATCTAGTGGCAGTGTTGATGTGATGTGATGCTACTTCTTACTTATTGGCACTTTCATACTGTCAATGTAGTGCCAGTTATAACACAATAGATGTTGCTGTTAATCATATGCCACTGCAAATAACTGTCACTGCTTAAATAACCGTATTTCATATTTGCGCAAACAGGGATGTCTCTCTCCATATCGTTTCTATTTGTGCAATCAAAAGTACACACCTCAGTTTTAGTAGAACTGCACAAAATGAGATGGCTATTCCTAGCTGCCGTCGTCTAACCTCCCATCTTCCAGGTATTCCTACATTGGTAATAACTAGGTAGAATGACCAACGCAATCTAAAAGAAGCTGATTCGTACGTTTTACTTCCTGATTGCAGTGCAGGGACGAGCGAAAACAACTGCATCCTAGTCGGGAATGCACTTTCTCCCAATTCACAGATGGACAGAGGACTAGCTGGCATGGCTGCGTGGAGGTTTTTGGGACAGGTGCGTGGACAAGAGGCATTGTGGTCTGCTTATTTCTACAAATAGTGGTGCTTAAATTTAGTGGAACTGCACAAGAAGTTCAGATGGTCAGTACACTACATGGTTCAGTTCAGCATTCCAACTGAGAACACAATTATAATTGGTTATTATGGAATGAGAGAACCTAACCCTGGATGGTGGCAACAAGAAAAACCAGAGTGAACTCCAGGAAATTAAAGCCTGCCTAGGGAGGCCCTTTGCTCAAAGAAGCCCTGCTTGATTTTTCCTGATTTGTAAACCTTCTCACAACTTTGTCTTTTGTTGTGAACTAGTAAATGTTTGTTATGTTCTATGAATCATTGAGATGTATAAAATTGCTTAACTTATGCTTTTCAAGTATTTTATGAAGCCAAGTTTAATGTGAATGTTCCACATGAACGCTGGACTAGCGTGTGAATGTTTGGAATTTACATTGTGGCCTCAGTTAACTGCATGAACCACTTAACAAGATACGTAGTTGCTTATATGTCAGGTAGCAGATTATTGATTGTTAGCTGGTCGATAGCCGACTTTTCTAGTGTTGACGCGAGCTGAGCCAATGTGCCGTGTTTTGCACAACTGCTTAAAAGTGGGGTAGCACCAACAGTGTTTACAAGTACTTAACCAGCCTTACGTACCCTATGTATACGTCAGCGCATAGTTCTCGAACAAGTACTCTATTTCATCAAACACACACTGCTCTTATGATAAACCATGACAACTTATGTCTTACCATGCCATATTACATGAAAAAACTAGTGATGACGCATCTGTTTCGGCAACAATTCGGATGGTTCTCACATGATTCACGGACACACAAAAGTAGCAGTAGTTCCCATAGACGGATTCAAACAGAGTACTAGCCCCAGAGGGCTCGATAATAGGCAAGGTTCGGATAATTAGACACAATCCAAACTACTTTTAAACACTAGTTGGGCCAACTATTTCATGCCTCGATCTAATTTGGGATGGACACAAGACGGACCTTGCCATGAACATCATCGAGGATGTCCGGCAGTAGCTCAATCCTGTGAACCTTCTTGAAGAAAACCTTGTGTCCTTGCCACTCATAAACTTGTTTGTGGAGGCATGCCAGGTCATCTTCCTGCGTAAGCTTGACAAGAACAGTATGCCTCACAAACGAAGGAGTAGCTTTGAACTTGTTGTGCTTCAATGCACCCTGGACAACACGCCTGACAACAGTGTGGCTGGAATAAATCTCGACTTTGATATAAGTGCAAATGGCTTCCAGGATCCAACAGCCTAAGAACTTTGTTTTCCCAGTGCGTATATTCAGGTCATCCGCCTCATAGCGAGTGACATGTACAACCACACAATCCTTGTCTGCATCAGGGCTCTAATTGAAACAGAAACGAATTCTGAATTACTTTCCAATATAAAAACCACAAGTTATTTAAACCACTATGTAGAGTCAAAAGTATGCATGACAGGGAAGGTAGCATGGCATTAAAGCTAATAAAATTTTGCATTATTTATCGCCACATACTTAGATGAAAAACCACAATCGAGATCGGCAAAGAAGAAAATCACCTTGGGCAGCTCAGCGGGGGGGGGGGGGGGGGGGGTTGGGGGGGGGGGGGTGGGGGGGTGGGGGGGGGGGGGGGGGGGGGGGGGGGGGGGTGGGGGGTGGGGGGGTGGTGGGGGGAGGGGGGGGGGGGGTGTGGGGGGGGGTTGGGTTGGTTGGGGGGGGGTTTTTTGTGGGGTGGGGGGGTGTACACATCCTCTACGGGGGGAAACTGCTCCTGCAGGGCCACGGGGGCTGTAACCTCAAACGGGGCGTTGACCATCTCAGTAGTGGCCGTGAGCGTATCTGGGGTCGGTTCGGTGGCGGCCTCCATCTTCTTGGAGCTCTCTATCTCCTGGGGATCAGCCTCCCATGTCTGCTCCAACATCAAGAGATCTTTGCCTGGTTCTCCTTGGTCCATCATGAAACTGACGAATACTAGGAGACAACTGAAAGGAAAACACAATCGCAATGACAATGAAACAAAAAAGAGAGTGAGGATCGGTTATTGCTTTGCAAAAGTTCTTTTTTTCTGAAAGAAAATATACCAACATCACGGATCCGCTTACCTTCCCTTCATTGGGAGAGAAGAACAATGGCAGATGCGAATGTTGGCTTTCTTGAAGACGGTGAGGGAGAAGGGGATTCAACCAAGAGTGAAATGATGGTTGCTTCGTCCGTCAAACTTAGACTGCGGGGAGGTGGGGTTTTGTGATATGACGGCTCATTACTGCCGCGCTACGACCGGGGTGACTGTTCGCATGCATACCGCCTTCTAAAATGCTGGATGGCATTTGGGCCCGTGCGCTGCATGGCCCGCATGTCGGTGAACCAAAGTAAATGGCATTCAGTAGCGGGAGACGTTTCGATGACCTCGGAGGAGCCAGAAGCGGTAGTGTATCCACTGTACTAGTAGTAATTGTTTTTCTAGGTAGCTATAGAGTGTCTCCACTGTCCTAATAGTAGTAATTGGTTCTCTGGGCCCAAGACAAAAGAGCCCATCCACCCTAGTAAATAATAAAAACAATTCAAAAGCCCATATATTTACTTAATGAGAGGCGCTACCCAGCACACCGCCCCCAAAAAACCTGGGTGCTCTTCTTCCTCCTCACTCCCACCCACCTCACGTCAGCTTGCTCCACTCGTACCCCCAAATTCATCACCTCACTCCTACAGAAAACCCCAGCTCTCCTTCTTCCTCACTACTACAGAAAACCCCAGCTCCCCTTCTTCTTCACTCGCACTACAACTAGGCTCATCATTCGTTACTCTGCTCAAATCCGTGAGCTCGACGCGACGCCCTCGAGGATAATGGATTCGGCTGACCCCAGCGCCAAGAAGATGAGGCTCCCGCCAGTGGCGACGCCTGTTGTAGATCCCGCACCCGACAGCGCAGGGAGAAGCGGCGAGCCCCCCCCACCGGATCGGAGGAACCCGTAGAATCTCGGGTGGACCGCATCAGCGATCTCCCAGACGCCATCCCTGGGAAGATCATCTCGCTTCTCCCCACCAAGGATTGCTGCCACACCCAAGTCCTCTCAACTCGGTGGCGCCCTCTATGGCGCGCCGCGCCCCTTAATCTCGACTGTCGTCACCTATCTCTCTTCAATGATTTTTGAACTCCCCGAAGCCATCATCTCCTCCCACCAGGGCTCCGTTCAAGGCCTCTGCATCCCGGCATGCTACCTGAGCATGCCTTGCACGGTGGACGCCTGGATTAAATCCCCTGAATTCATAGAACTACAGCTGCTTGAGTTATACTATTCCCCCAGAAATCACATACCACATACCGAACACCATGTACTTGTGCCCTCAGCACCAATGTCCATCTCGCGGGTTTTCTCCTCTCTCCACACTGCCACCTTTGCGTTGTGCAACCTACCAGACAATCTGGTACTAAACCTTTGACTCCCATTTCTCAAAAAACTTTCACTTGTGCGGGTTCGTATGTCGGAGGCCTCATTGCACAGCATCATCCACTCCAGTTGCCCTACCCTGGGGTGCTTGGTGCATGTTTTCACAGTTAGAATCGGTCGTCTCCAAATAAAGTCGCCTAACCTTGTAAGAATTGGAATTTCTTTTGACGGAAGGCAGCTCATCATCGAAGATGCCCCTTCACTTCAAAGGTTGATCCTTGATTCGTGTTCTTCACCGTCGGAAATAACTGTCGTCTCTGCGCCTAAACTGGAGAGCTTGGGTGTAATACATGATCTATGGGCTCATTTCAAGATGGTGTTTGGCTCCATAGTTCTTCAGGTACTGTATATTATCATCTACACTTGTAATCATAAGCTACTTTTTAAATTTCTGCGCGTAAGTTCTATATCATCTTGGAGTACACTTTTTGTACTAATATTATGTTCTATGCTCAATGAAGAGTTTGTCCATGGATAGCCTATCAATGGTGCTGGATTCTATCAAGATCTTATATATCCATATGAATAGTTTTGATCTGAACAAGATTATTGGCTTGCTACAATGCTTTCCATGTCCGGAGAAGTTGTATATAAAGGTGATAATTTCACGCACATTGGAAACCCGCATATAGTGTACTAGAATTAACCGTTCAACTGTTGCTCTTTCGACACTCTTTTTTTTAGACCTTAACTATTTTCAATATTCATGTCTATTTAGGCAACAGGACGGGGTAAGAAAGTTATAACCAATTGATGGATTCGTAAGCACCGGGATTTTCTCAGTTCTCATGACATTCGATTGAAGACATAATGCTGGAACGATATGTAACCAACCAAGCAAACACTAGATTTGTCACATTCTTCCTGCTGAATGCGAGATTACTATTGTCCATCAGGCTTAAGTTTATCAGCAGCATGGTTTTGACGGATGGGTATGTCGAAGAGCAAAAAAAGGAGTTTCAGGTGGACAAAAGGGCTTCTGAACGTGCCGGGCTTCTATTTACAACATCTTGTGGTCAAAATCCAATAAATTTTACGACCCAGGATGTTCATTCTATGGACCTGACCGATCCATTTGATTGTGACTACCGAAAACAGTGCTGGAGTTAGATGTTGTTGCCCTTTTCAATCTGTGTTTTGTCTAAACCTCATGAACAGTTAACCCTCGTGCTTTTGTACAGTTTGTAAGCTAGATTTAGATGTTGTTGCCCTTTTCAACTCGGCTGTTACTGTCATATTTTCTTTGAAACAAGGCAAATGGCTTGCCATTTGTTTAATTAAGAGAGAAATATTGTAACAAATCCCAACCAAGGGAAATAACATCACTCTTGCCGGCTGCTTGAGATCACTGTGCATTACATAACCCAAGTGATTAGCCCCCACCAGCACCCTCACAAACTTATTTTGAACTAGCACACCAAATGGGCTGTAAATTTTCATAAGAAAGGTTGCATGGTCGTGACATATTTGGATTCTGACATTTGGGACCCACGAGGAAAAAGCCTATCCAAGGTGGTGTCGACTTACTAGTCAACAAACGATTCTGCCTACCAGCCGTTGGATTGACATCCAACATCTGTCGTGTATCTTCTATCTCTTGTCTTCTTCCTCCATCCGCCCAAACCAAACCACCCCGTCGGTCCCGCCTGCTACCGCCTCCCACGGCTGGCTGCGCCTCCGCCGCCCTACCGTACCCTCAAACGTTGGCCAGTCCATCCCTCTATTCCCCCACACGTCCTGTTATTCTCCGGCGATGTCAGCCCCAACACGCACCCACACCCGAACCAGTCAACCCTCGTACTCCCCTCCGCCTATGACTAAACTGCCGCATCTTCCATGGCTCCTGTTCGTTCCCGTCCGAGGCCTCGCCGTCGTCCTCCACCTTGGTTCGCTCGCCGTGCACGGTGCGCCGTTGTCAACGTGGTCAACAACCGAGAGGAATAAGGAGATGACTGTACATGGAGAGTATGACAGTAGGGACCTACCAGGGTCATGGCAGTACGCAAGCAAGTGCCTCATTATTACAAGCCCAAAAAATGGTTCCTCCTAATGGTTGGACATCTGGGTCCCACGCCATTGTCAACATAGTCAATAAATGAGAGAATTACACAACGAGCGGCTGACACCAGGGACCCAATAGGTCACGCAGTTGTTATTTACTTTTTTTAGGAACAAGCAGTTGTTATTTAGTACTACTAGTTTTAGAGATGGATCAGGGTAACAACGGGGCTGTGCGGGGGCTGTGGCCCGTCTAGCTAGGGTTTTATTTTATGTTTACCATATGATGAGCCCAGTTGTGTTTTTTTCTTTCTGAAAATGGCTAGCCCAGTTCTACCTTTTTTAAAGAAATACCCAACGGAGGCCTACTTGCTTTCTCAGCCCTGCTGGGCTGCAAATCTTTCAAGACGAGAGCGATGTATTCCCAGAAAATGAAGTAGTAAGAAATGGGATGTAAATTTTAAAAACACAGCAAACCAGCAATTAGTTTCAAATATCTTTTTTTAAGATTTTGAGATTTCAAATTTAGTTTTTTTTTGCGGGAAAAATTAGGTTGGATTTTAAATTGATATAAATTTATTATTTTTAAATTAGTTTGAACGTGATTCAAAATTTCAGGATTAAGAACAGTTCGGACCGCACCGAAATATGAAAATTTGGTTGATTTTTTAACCGTGGCCAGAATATAGGCTGTAATGGTAACAAAAAGAATACGGGCTTCAAAAAAATCCTTAAGAATTAGCCAATGGGCCGTACATTTATTATGCTGTTTTCCACATATTTGAGGTTGGCTTGTGGGCCTACTGGGTTGATGCGTAGGCTTTCCTAAAAAAAAGGTTGATGCGCACGCAAGGCCTTGTCAACTTAGTCAACACATGAGAGCAGTGACTGTTGGATGTCCATCCAACGGCCATCGTGCTTCTTCAATCTCTGCTCTCCCTGCTCCAGCCGCTCAAACCAGTGCCGACGGGACCGCCTGCTCCCTCCTCCCATGGCCGGCTGTGCTGCCGCGCAGGCCTCACCGCCCCACCCTACTCCCATCGCTGGCCTAGCCATCCCTCTACTCACCCACACCTATTGTTATTCTCCGGCGATGGCAGTTGAACCAGTAAACCCTCCTACCCCCCCTCCGTGTGGGAAACAACTGCCGAGTCTTCCCTGGCTCCGTGTTGTTCCCTTCCCAGGCCTCGCCGTCGTCCACCGCCCTGGTGCTCTCGGCGCGGCGTGGTCAACGTGATCAACGAACGACATCCATCGGAAGAGGATTGTACGTGGAGAGGCTGACAGCTGGGTCCACGGTCACACGCAAGGAAGTGCCTCCTTATTATGCGCAAAATAATGGTTCCTCCACCTGACAGCGGGGACCCACCAGAAGGGCCTCTGTATTTCGCAAAAAAAATGTTCCTCCCGCTGACAGCTCGGACCCACCAGCTATATCTTCGCATGCAAGGAAGTGCCTCCTTATTACGCATAAAAAAATGAATACTCCCCCTGCTAGCTGGGACCCACCATATTTGGAGGCTGACTTGTGGGCCTACTAAGTTGACGCGGACGGAGGGCTTTGTCAACTTAGTCAATATAAATGATTCTAGCTGTAGTGATCGTACGATGTCCATCCAACACCCGTCGTGCTTCTTCAACCTCTGGTCTTCTTGCTCCAGCCGCCCAAACAAGCGCCGGTCGTGCCACCTGCTCCTGCCTCCCGTGGCCGGCTGTGCTGCCGTGCAGTCCTCACCGCCCCACCCTACTCCCATCGTTGGCCTAGCCATCCCTGTACTCACCCAGACCTCCTATTATTCTCCGGCGACGGCAGCCTAACACTGCAGCCGAACTAGTAAACCCTCGTACTCCCCTCCGCGTGGGAAACAACTGCCGAGTGTTCCCCAGCTCCGGGTCATTCCCTTCCTAGGCCTCGCCGTCGTCCACCGCCTTGGTGCTCTCGCCGCGGCGTGGTCAACGTGGTCAAGGAACGACTTACATCGAAAGAGGACTGTACGTGGAGAGGTTGACAGCTGGGTCGACGACCGCAGCAAGGAAGTGCCTCCTTATTACGCACACAATAATTATTCCTCCACCTGACAGCGGGGACCTACCGGAAGGGCCTCTGTATTTTGTGAAGAAAACATTTCCCCCCTGACAGCTGGGACCCATTAGCTATATCTTCGCATGCAAGGAAGTGCCTCCTTATCCTCCCTGACAGCTGGGACCCACCCGGTCGAACCATACGTAGGGTTGTCTGTCTGGTCGCGAACGTGTACGTACATACTGGTCGATCGGTCTCTCTGCAACGATGAACCGTGGCCGAGCAAGTAGCGGCACGTGTAGTAGTAGAGCCCCTGACGTAGCAGTTCAGGTAGTCCAGTCAAAACCGTGTACACGTACATACAACTAGATGCTAAAAAATATGGCCACATACGTACATACGGGCGGGGTCTCGAACACGTACTCGTGCATATGTACGGCCAGGGCTCGTGTACATGGAGAGGCAACGGATGACAGCAACGACGTCCTGTTCATCGGAAGCCAACCGGCTGGGTCGGAACGGAGAAACTGCGTCGTCTTCATCGGGAGGCAATGGAATGCGTCTTGTTCATCGGGAGCCAACCGGCTTGGATGGAACAGCCGAAACGGGGTATGGCATACCACAGAATGGAGCAAACGGCCTTCTGTTCGAATGCCTGTGGTCAAAATGGGGTGCTGTTGATTGGGAGGGGTGTGGGGTACCGCAAAACAGAGGAAACATACTTGTGTTGGAGCCCCTACGGTCGAAACACGGTCCTGTTCATCAGGAGGGGTGTGGCGTACCGCAAAACGGGACTCCACGGGCTACTGTTCATCCACCGTCTACTGCCTCGCTCCAGCCACCATGGGCTACTATTCATCCACCGTCGACTTCCTCCAGCCTCCACGGGCTACTGTTCATCCACCGTCGACTTCCTCCTGCCTCCACCAACGACTGTTCATCCACGGGGCTCCTGTTCATCAAGCCTCCACCGGCTACTGTTCAAACATCCCTCCACGGGGTCCTATTCATCCACCCTCCACCGGCTACTGTTCAACCAGCCCTCCACGGGGTCCTGTTCATCCACCCACAACCGGTTCGATCGGGTGGTGCGTGGCGGCCTCCTCTCGATCGGGGTCCTGTTTATCCAGCGGCAACGGCCTCTACTACCACGGGGTCCTGTTCATCCAACCCCCACCGGGAATTGTTCATGCAACCCCCAACAACGGTCACTGTTCATCAAGAGGCAGGTTTGATCAGCTTCAGTTAGCAACAGTAGCAAAGGAATCGCTCGGGTCTAGTTAACAGCCAATGATCGATCGCTCGGGTTCAGTAATGTAGCTAGTGCAATCGCTCGGGTTCAATAATGTAGCTAGTGCAATCGCTCGGGTTCAGTAAGCGAACGCCTCGCTCGGGTTCAGTTAGAGCCCAACGCCTCGCACGCACGCGCGTACATGTATGAGAGAAACACACAATCCCTCCGTGCATCGCTCGGCCCCGACCACCCACCGTAACCGGGAACTCCCCGAAATTTTCCTCGCCCTCGCTTCTACCATGATTTTTTCCGTCATGGACGGCCCAAAGAATGTCATGCAGGTGCGTCCCCGGCCCGCCCAGGATGAAAAGCCCATTTTCTGTCATGATTTTTTGTCATAGAAGTAGGAGCCCACCACATTTATGATGATACGTGGTTTTGTCACAATTATCGTCATAGAAGTGTCATAAGCATGACAGAAAAAGTTTTCGTTCAGGCCAAAATGTCACGGATGTGTCTTTTTTTTGTAGTGATCTCGTCTACATCATGTCATCGTTCTTATTGCATTACTCTGTTTCTCCATGAACTTAATACAATAGATGCATGCTGGATAGCGGTCGATGCGTGGAGTAATAGTAGTAGATGCAGGCAAGAGTCGGTCTACTAATCTTGGACGTGATGCATATATATTGATCATTGCCTTGGATATCATCATAATTATTCAATCTTCTATCAATTACCTAACAGTAATTTATTTACCCATCGTATGCTATTTTCTCGAGAGAAGCCACTAGTGAAATCTACGGCCCCCGGGTCTATTCTTTATCATGTTTGCTTTGAGATCTATTTTATTTGCTTTTATTTTCAGATCTATTATTCAAAAAAACCAAAAATACCTTGCTGCACTTTTTTATTACTTATTTTATTTTGCGTTTTATCAAGAGCTATTTATCCAATCTATCACAAATATTCTCCCGTCAACTGGCCAATTTCTGGCGCCGTTACCTAGGAGGGATTGACAACCCCTCTTACGCGTTGGGTTGCAAGTATTTGTCTTTGTGTGCAGGTACCATTTACATAGTATTGCTTGGTTCTCCTACTGGATTGATACCTTGGTTTCATAACTGAGGGAAATACCTACCGTAGTTGTGCTGCATCATCCCTTCCTCTTTGGGGAAATACCGACGCAGTTTCAAGCGACATCAAAAGGAATTTCTGGCGCCGTTGTCGGGGAGACATCGTCAACATCTATCAGGTTCCTAATCACAAATCTCATCTCCTTACAATTTACATTATTTGCCATTTGCATCTCATTTTCATCTCCCCCACTTCACAAAAATTTGCCGTTTTATTCGCCCTCTTTTTTGTTTACCTTTTTTCATTAGATCTGTTTTGTTTGCAATCTTGTTTGCATAGTCACGATGTCTCAAAGAAAATACTATGATGTTCCTTACCCAAATATTTTGCTTGAAATTGAGAATAGTACTAAGGAATACATGACTACACAATTTGAGCACAATAAATACTTTACTGAAGAACTTAAGGAACACTCTGTTGTGCTAGATGCTATAACAAAACAACTTGATGATATTAGTAGAGAAGTTTGTAATCTTCAATCCAAGTATGCTAGGCAAAATATCCGATGCACAAGCTACCCTAGTAAATCAAATGGCCGCTAAGCCAATTTCTTTAGAAGATATAAATGATAAAGATCTTAAAGTAATTGGTGTTTCTTCTATTGATTCCTTGTTTAGTAAAATTAAAATTGATGATAAAGGGACTGAAGAAGAGTCAACTTTAGCTAGAGGGCGTCCCGATAATTTGGAGGGTGAAAAACTTGATGAAAATTTTGATAAAAGTGGGTTTGGAGAGGTCAAAACTTTAACTAGTGATGTACCCACTCTTTTGGATTACAAAGGCTTTAATTAGGATAATTACTCTTTGATTGAATGTATTTGTTTGTTGCAATCCATGATAAATTCACCCCATGCTTATGAACAAAATAAAGCTTTTACTAAACAAATCATAGATGCCATGATGAAAGCTTTAGAAGAAAAATCAGAGTTAGAGATTTCAATTCCTAGAAAATTACATGATGAATGGGAACCCACTATCAAAGTCAAGATTAAAAATTATGAGTGTTTTGCTTTATGTGATTTTGGTGCTAGTGTTTCCACAATTCCAAAATCTTTATGTGATGTACTTGGTCTTACCGATATTGAAGAATGTTCTCTTAATTTGCACTTGGCGGATTCTACTATTAAAAAGCCTTTGGGAAGAATTAATGATGTTCTTATTCTTGCAAATAGGAACAATGTGCCCATAGATTTTATTGTTCTTCATATTGATTGCAATCCGTCTTGTCCAATTATACTTGGTAGACCGTTTTTACGTACCATTGGTGTCGTGATTGATATGAAAGAAGGCAATATTAAATTTCAATTTCCACTAAGAATGGGTATGGAACACTTCCCTAGAACAAGAATTAAGCCACCATATGAATCAATCATGAGGGCATCCTATGGATCAAAAACTAAAGATGACAATACTTGAATCTATGAATTATGCCTAGCTAGGGGCATAAAATGATAGCGCTTGTTGGGAGGCAACCCAATGAATGAAATTTATTTTTGCCTTTTTCTTTCTGTTCTTGAGTGTTTGCACAATTATGCTACTGTTATGATTGTGTTTTTATGTTTTAATTAGTGTTTGTGCCAAGTAAAGCCTTTGGGATCATGTTGGGTGATAGTTGATTTGATCTTGTTAGAAAACAGAAAATTTTGCGTCCAGTAGCAGAATTGTTAAAATTCATAGAAGCGACGAAAACTTCTGAATTTTTTTCACAAGATTGATATACAAATTTCCTACATTGTCCTAATGATTCATAGTTTTTAGAGTTACAGAAGTATGAGATTAATTCACATCTTTACAGACTGTTCTGTTTTTGACAGATTCTATTTTCTTTGCATTGTGTGCTTATTTTGATGAATCTACGGTTTGTATCGAGGGGTATAAGCCATGGTAAAGTTACAATACAATAGGTATAATGCAATAATAAAATATGAATGGGTATGCAACAGTACTTAAAGTGAAGATTGGTTTTCTTATACTAACGAGTCTCACGAAGGTTTTGTTAAGTTTTGCGTGATTGAAGTTTTCAAGTTTTGGGTGAGATCACGATGGATGAAGGAATAAGAAGTGAAGAGCCTAAGCTTGGGGATGCCCCATGGCACCCCAAGATAATATTCAAGGAGAACCAAGCAACTAAGCTTGGGGATACTCCGGAAGGCATCCCCTCTTTCTTCTAAACGACCATCGGTATTTTACTTGGAGCTATATTTTTATTCGTCACATATCATGAGTTTTGTTTGGAGCGTCTTGTATTATATGAGTCTTTGCTTGTTTTGCTTTTTATTTTGTCACAAGTATCCTTGCTGGACACACCTATTTGATAGAGCCAAAATTATGGTATGATTTGAAAGAATTGCTCTTTATGCTTCACTTAAATTTTTTGAGCTATGGAATTGCTCTAGTGCTTCACTGTAACACCCCATGTCATTAGCCGCAGTGATCACCTTTTGATAATGACATGTCAGCAAGTTTAACAGTGCCAAATCATCATTTGCATCATAATGCATTTCAACTCCTAACTCAAATTCAAATTAAATTAAAGTGGAAAATAAAAGTTGTTCAAACACAGAAACTAAAATGTTCAATAAATAACAAATATTCCAGAGGCAATTCTAAAATTTAAACCAACATTTAATAAACAAATTAGGTAACTCAAACATCCTCTAATGGTGGCTGAAAACAATATTTAATAGCCTTTTATTTAATCTAAATTAAATATGAAATTATGTTTTGACCAAACTAGTTTTTGGTGTTAGGATATAATGCACTGTGATTTATGGACCAGGTCACATATTTTACAAAATTCATTTGGGTGCCTAACTATTTGCAAAACAGAGAAAAGAGAAAAAGAAAATAAAATAAAAAAAGTAAACAAAACTCCCCCCCGGCCCAATTGGGCCATGGCCCACCCAGGCCACCAGGCCGGCCCACCCGCTCCCCTATATCCCCCCCTGGGCGACCGAAACCCTAGCCCACCTCACTTCCCCCTCGCTTCCCCCCTCCCCCGATCCAGTTCTGGATCGGGATCGGGCCGACGCCGCTGTGCGCCGCCGCCTCGCCCTCGTCCCCGTCGACGCCGGCGCCGCCCCTCGCCGGACCTCGCCGCCTCGTCCACCTCGCCGGACCCCGTCGCCATGCCCCGTCCAGCGTCGGACGCCCCCCTCCTCGACCGCTTCCCCGCCGGACCGCCCCGTCCACACCTCCTCCCCGCCGGCCCCCTCGACCCTCGCCGCCCTCGTCCCTCCACCGCGGGTGAGCCCTCGGGCTCCGGCCTCTCCCCTCCCTCTCTGCCCGCTGTGGCCTCCGCCTGCCGCGCCTGCGCGTTCGCCCGCTCACCGCGCCCGTAGCCTCGCCCGGTCGCACACACCTACGCCTCGACGCGCCCTGGCCACGCCCCGTGCTTGCTCGCCGCGCGCCGGGCCACGACCCAACCGCCAGCCCCGTTCGCGCGCTGTTCCCGCTCACGGCGCCAGCTGCTGCGCCCGCCTCCGCTCACCCGCGTGCCGCTGCTCCGCCCGCTCACGCCGGCCTCCGCTGCTAGCCTCGCCTCGCCGGCTCCAGGCTTGTGGCCCACGGCGGCCCTGCCGCTGCCCGCGCGCGCGCGCTGTGCGAGCCCCGGACGTGTCCAGCGCCCAAACGGGCACGACCGCGGACATGTCCGGCTTGGCCCACTGCCAAACGGGCCCCACGCCCTTAAAAAAAGTAAATAAAAATGAATTAATAAAATTAATAATTAATTAGTCAATTAATTAAGTTAATTAACTCTGATTAAATTAATCTAATTAATTAGTTAGTTTAATTAAACAGTAATTAGATTAGTTAATCCCAAATTAACCTAAACAGATACTGACAGGTGGGACCCACACGTCAGCTTGATCCAGTCAACGCCCTGTTGACTGCCGACGTCATGCTGACATCATGATGAGGTCAGCATACACTGTTCTGGATAATGTTGATTTAAATAAATAATTAAATTCAGAAATGATTAAAACTTTAGAAAATCATATAAAATAAACCGTAACTCCGATGAAATAATTTATATATGAAAGTCGCTCAGAATTTCGATACGAGTCTGAATACGCCCTCCGTATTCCTGTCAGATGCCCCTAGCTAGGTGAACATGGAACTTTTTGCCTGATTTCAATAAATGAATAGTGCTCAACTTTAATAAAACAAATCCAAATAAATTCCTAAATTAACTAACTCATTTAGTTAGGCAGTAGAACACCCCGGCATATCATTTAGGCATGTCACACATATTGTTTGCATTTTTACCGTGAATTTACTGTTTCTTCCCCCCTCCTTCTCTCTCGATAGACGCCGAGACCGACGCCGTTGCAGCTGAGTACGACTACGCTACAGACGAGCAGCCCGTTGACGATCCCTCTTTCTTGCCAGAGCAACCAGGAAAGCCCCCCCCCCCCCCCCCCTTGAGCACCAGGTGATATCGCCCATTCATTTCTCCTGCTTGCATTAGATTTTGCTACTGTTAATGTTTGCTCCTATTCTGATGCATAGCCTGTTTTTGTAACCTGTTTATTGTTACCTTACCTACCTATGATAAACTGCTTAGTATAGGTTGGTAGTGAACCATCAGTGACCCCCATCACCTTACCCTTGTTGCCCCTGCTTGATCAACGACGACTCGATCAATGTGATCGTCGACCAGAGACCGACACATCACTTCACCCCCTTAGTTGTACAACTCTGCATAGTTACTATCGAGTGCCGAGGGTGATACCTCGTAACGCACTCCTGACGAATACTCTGCAGTGTAGCTATTCGGTCGTGGTCATCGAGGGTGATTCCTCCTTCTCCACTTCCGATATGACTCTGTCGTGCCACCCCTCAGTGTGAACCTCGAGGGTGATGCCTCCCACGTTCACCCTGATGATTTCATCGAGTGGAATTCGTCGAGGGTGAATCCTCGGGTTTCCCCCTTGATGTTATGACCACACGGTTACTTTGACCTTTGTTACAGGCGGGTCGACCCTGATGGGTACCCGCAGGGGATCTATGTTGTCAGGTGTGCCGGAAGGGCACTCGAGTGTGATATTGTGGCGGAGCTTCAGAAACTCTGATTGTCTCCACGTGTTACTAAATCAGCCTATCGGATTTGGGAGTTTGATCTGAGTGGGTCGACGTGCTCTATACGCACTACCACCATGCGGGATTATGGTTTATGGGGCCCTCTACGTCGTACGTTTCTCCCGAAAGCTCTTCAAACGTCATGGTTCACCGTGCGGGCTGATTGTCGGGATTGGGCTGGATACTTCACTGACGAGTTCAATGTCGCGCCTGCACCCCGGCCAGTCTCGCAACGCGCAGGGTGCCCAAGGCGATGGCCCAAGACCTCTGGGTGCATAGGTTAGTCTGGCGTGCTGACCTCTCTGCTGAGCCTAGGTAGGGCGTTGCTTCGTGTTGATCTACCGAGGCCGGGCATTACCCAGCAAGTGTGTCCGGCCAGAGTTGATCGAGCATGTTGGGTAATAGTAGTGCACCCCTGCAGGGATGAATGATCTATCGATAGCCGGTCCTACGGTAAAGGACGCTCAGTTTGTATATTCCGATCTACTACTTGAACTGGATACTTGTTACTTAATCGAAGCTTCAGGATCGCTTTCTCGCTGGGAGTCGAGGAAGGATCTCTAGGCTTGCTTCAACATGTTTGCTTAATAAAATGCTATTCTACTCTCTTCTATTGCTGCGAGATGATGGCTTCATGAAGATGTTTGAAGATGCTAGTCTTTGATAGGACTAGGCCTTCTCTCTATTCTGGCATTTCTGCAGCTCAGTCCACCTATACAGCCTTTCCTCTTTGATAATGTTGCATATGTATTGTAGATCCTTGCTTGCTGAGTACTTCCGATGAGTACTCACGGTTGCTTTGTTACTTCTTTTTCCCCATACCCTACTTTGATGATACATCAGACGATGGAGCCCTGGAGCCAGATGCCACCACAGGAGCGTACTACCAGGAGGGTCCAGACGGCACTTACTACTGGACCGAGCCAGCCGACCAGGAGTAGGATCGGAGGCTCCCAGGCAGGAGGCCTTCGCCTTTCGATCTAGAGTCGTTGTTTGTGCTAGCCTTCTTAAGGCAAAACTTGTCTAACTATGTCTGTACTCAGATAATATTTGTATGACTGACTCATGTATTCGGATCTTCATGATCCCTGGTCTGTAATATTGTGGATCTCCGTTTTATTTGTGTTAGAGTTGTGTTGTGATATCTTCCCGTGAGTCCCTATGCTTGATCGTCCATGTTTGCGTGTATGATTAGTGCACGATTGAGTCGGGGGTGCCACAAGTTGGTATCAGAGCCGATTGCCTGTAGGAAGCCCCCTTCCAATTCCTTGGCCGAAGTTGAGTCTAGACATCCAAAAACTAATTTACTAACTTAGCTGTGTGGCTTACGGGCCCACGTCGCCAACTGGGTGGTATTAGGATCTTTTATTCCTCGTCTATACTCTAGGATTCTGATCTCTCTTCTATTCAGGTTAAATAAATTTTACTAACGCCGACACTTAGGATCTCGTAAATCCCGTCTACCCGGAGAGCTGGATATCTGTGCGATTTCCCTGTCATTGGTCTGATTAGTCTGATAATCATTTTCCTTTCGATTGTTTTGTTTAACCTTTTCTCCGAGTTGTGTTAAACTTCTCATTGTCGTTTGACAAACCTGAATTTCCTCTGTTTCAGATGGATCATTTGTTTCCACCATGTCCGACGACGCAGCTTGTGCTTCGCACTTGGGCTCGTGATGTCCCTGGTTTTCCAGTTGTCCTGATCGCCCTCCTGACCAGACTTGGCTACCGTTCGTACCCCGAGTACATGGTCTACGAGGATTACCGCGAGTTCAATCAGGAGCAGTACCATGCTGATGTTCGTATCTATGATCGGCAAGATGACTCAGACACTAAGCTACACCTTTTCCACGGTATCGGCGTGATGATTGAGATGGCAGTCCATGATGCCGCCTACTCTGCTGTCGCACGTCTCCGAGGAGAGTTCAGCGATATCTTGGATGACTCTGAGTTCTGATACATTCCGTATGCCCCTGCTGGAGATGCTACTGGATACTACACAGCTATCTGTGCCCTGTACGAGCCTCGTCGCTACGACCCGCGCGTTTTGATTCAGTGCACTCAGGCTCTGGATCGCACTGTTCGGGCTCTTGCCGTCGAGTTCCTGTCTTTCAAGATTTTCTGGACGTCTTTCTAGAAGAACTTCCAGGAATACCCCCAGTTAGGGCTGTCGAGTTTGTCATTGACTTGAAGCCCGGCACTACCCCTATTGCGAAGCGTCCTTATAAGATGCCGGCGCATGACTCCTTGAGCTTAAGAAAGAAATCGACAAGTCACTTAAGAAAGGTTTCATCCGCCCCAGTTCCTCTGCTTGGGGAGCACCTTCACTCTTCGTTAAGAAGAAGGATGGAACTAACCGATTGGTTCAGGATTATCGGCCCATTAACCAAGCCACAATCTAGAATAAATACCCACTGCCCCGGATCAATGATCTTTATGATCAGCTTGCTGGATCCGCTGTCTTCTCGAAACTCAACTTGAGCTTGGGTTATCATCAGATCCGTGTTCGCGAAGAGGATATTCCGAAGACTGCCTTTGTCACTCGTTATGGCTCTTATGAGTACACTGTCATGTCTTTTGGTTTAACAAATGCTCCAGCAACCTTCTCCCGGTTGATGAATTATATCTTCATGGATTACCTCGACAAATTCGTCGTGGTTTATTTGGATGATATCCTTATATATTCCAAGAATGAAGAAGAACATGCTGAACATCTTCGACTTGTATTGGAGAAGCTACGAGAACATCAGTTGTATGCTAAATTCTCCAAGTGTGAGTTCTGGTTATCTGAAGTGACCTATCTTGGTCATGTGATTTCCAAGAATGGCATTGCTGTTAACCCCGAACGAGATCAGGCTATTCTTGACTGGAGTCCCCCGAAGAATGTCAAGCAAGTCAGAAGTTTTCTCGGACTCGCTAGTTATTGTCGTCGATTCGTTGAGAACTTTTCCAAGATTGCAAAACCATTGACGAATCTGCTCCACAAAGGTGTTAAATTTGAGTGACAGAAAAATGTCAAGAAAGCTTTCACACACTAAAAGATAAGTTAGCATCTGCCCTAGTGCTAGCACCCCCAGATTCCCAAAAGGATTTCGTGATATACTGTGATGCATCTCGTCAAGGATTAGGCTGTGTCCTAATGCAAGAGCGTAAAGTGATTGCTTATGCCTCTCGACAATTGCGTCCTCATGAAGAAAATTACCCAGTGCATGATCTTGAGCTTTCTGTGGTTATTTATGCTCTGAAGCTATAGCGACATTACCTTCTCGGTAATCGTTGCGAGATATACACGGATCATCAGAGTTTGAAGTATCTATATACTAAACCAGATCTGAACCTTCGTCAACAAAGATGGCTCGAGACAATTGCCGATTATGATATGAATATCTCATACACCCCTGGCAAGGCTAATGTAATGGCCAATGCTTTGAGTCGCAAGGCTTATTGCAGCAACCTTATGGTTCAGGAAGCACAACCTCTCCTCTATGAAGAGCTTCGCAAGTTGAACCTCCATATTGTTCCACAGGGTTATCTCAACACCCTGGTTGTTGAACTAGATTTAGAGCACAACATTAAGATTATACAACAGTATGACTCTGAAGTTGAAAGGATTAAGCAGTACCTCGAGAAAGGAAAGCCGTCGGAATTCCATCTTGATAAGGATGGGATCCTATTTTTCCAACATCATCTCTTTGTACCCAAGTTCAAGGATGAGAGGGAACATGTTATGAAAGAAGCTCATGCCACTCCTCTGTCAATTCATCCTGGTAGCACAAAGATGTACCGTGACATTTGTCAGAGATACTGGTGGCCTAATATGAAGCGAGACATTGCTCGTTATGTTTCTGAGTGTGATGTTTGCCGCCGTGTTAAAACAGAACATCAAAGGCCTGCTGGAACTCTGCAACCACTTGATATTCCTGAATGGAAATGGGACAAGGTCCAAATGGATTTCATTACTAGATTTCCCAGATCTCAGAAGGGTCATGATGCTATTTTTGTCGTCATTAACCGATTCTCCAAGGTGGCTCACTTTCTGCCTGTTAAGGAGACAATCACTGCTAGCCAGTTAGCAGACTTGTATGTTTCCCAAATTGTGTCACTCCACGGTGTTCCATTGGAGATCAGTTCGGATCGTGGCAGCCTCTTTACCTCAAGATTCTGGAATAGTTTCCAAGAAGCTATGGGAACTCATATGTCTTTCAGCACCGCTTTTCACCCTCAGTCACAGTGTCAAGTTGAACAAGTTAATCAAGTGCTCGAAGATATGCTTCGAGCTTGCGTCTTCTCCTTCGGTAAGAAATGGGAGGAATCTCTCCCGTATGCTGCATTCTCTTACAACAATAGCTATCAAGCTAGTCTGAAGATGGCACCATTTGAAGTTCTTTACGGACGTAAGTGTCGAACCCCTCTGAATTGGTCAGAAACTGGGGAACGCTCACTCGTCGGACCGGACATTATCCAACAAGCTGAAGAACAAGTCCGCATTGTCCGTGAACATCTGAAAACTGCTCAGTCTCATCAGAAGAGCAACTATGACCGAAAGCACCAGGAAATGGTCTATCAACCTGGCGAGTAAGCTTACCTCTGCGTCACTCCGTTGAAAGGCACTCATCGGTTCGGAATCAAAGGCAAGTTAGCTCCTCGCTACATTGGCCCGTTCCGCATTCTTGCCCGTCGAGGAGAAGTGGCATATCAATTGCAATTGCTGCCAAATCTTTCTCAAGTGCATGATGTCTTTCATGTATCCCAACTTCGTCACTGCTTCAAGGATCCTATTCGAGCTGTGGATCATGAAATGCTTGAATTACGAGAAGATCTGACTTATCCAGAATATCCCATCCGTATTCTTGATCAAGCTGAATGCCGGACTCGCCAAAAGTCAATCAAATTCCTCAAGGTTCAGTGGTCGAATCATTCTGAAGATGAAGCCACTTGGGAACGCGAGGATCGTCTTCGCGAAGAATACCCCGCTTTCTTCAAGTCTTCCTCTTAATTCTCGGGACGAGAATTCTCGATAGATGAGGAGAATTGTAACACCCCATGTCATTAGCCACAGTGATCACATTTTGATAATGACATGTCAGCAAGTTTAACAGTGCCAAATCATCATTTGCATCATAATGCATTTCAACTCCTAACTCAAATTCAAATTAAATTAAAGTGAAAAATAAAAGTTGTTCAAACACAGAAACTAAAATGTTCAATAAATAACAAATATTCCAGAGGCAATTCTAAAATTGTAACCAACATTTAATAAACAAATTAGGTAACTCAAACATCCTCTAACGGTGGCTGAAAACAATATTTAATAGCATTTTATTTAATCTAAATTAAATATGAAATTATGTTTTGCCCAAACTAGTTTTTGGTGTTAGGATATAATGCACTGTGATTTATGGACCAGGTCACATATTTTACAAAATTCATTTGGGTGCCTAACTATTTGCAAAATAGAGAAAAGAGAAAAAGAAAAGAAAATAAAAAAATAAAAAAAGTAAACAAAACCCCCCCGGCCCAACTGGGCCACGGCCCAGCCAGGCCACCAGGCCGGCCCACCCGCTCCACTATATCCCCCCTGGGCGACCGAAACCCTAGCCCACCTCACTTCCCCCTCGCTTCCCCCCTCCCTCGATCCAGTTCTGGATCGGGGTCGGGCCGACGCCGCCGTGCGCCGCCGCCTCGCCCTCGTCCCCGTCGACGCCGGCGCCGCCTCGTCCACCTCGCCGGACCCCGTCGCCACGCTCGTCCCGCGTCGGACGCGCCCCTCCTCGACCGCTTCCCCGCCTGACCGCCTCGTCCACATCTCCTCCACGCCGACCCCCTCGACCCTCGCCGCCCTCGTCCCTCCACCGCGGGTGAGCCCTCGGGCTCCGGCCTCTCCCCTCCCTCTCTGCCCGCTACGGCCTCCGCCTGCCGCGCCTGCGCGCTCGCCCGCTCACCGCGCCCGTAGCCGCGCCCGATCGCACACGCCCACGCCTCGACGCGCCCTGGCCACGCCCCGTCCGTGCTCGCCGCGCGCCGGGCCACGACCCAACCGCCAGCCCCGTCCGAGCGCTGCTCCCGCTCACGGCGCCCGCTGCTGCGCCCGCCTCCGCTCACCCGCGTGCCGCTGCTCCGCCCGCTCGCGCCGGCCTCCGCTGCTAGCCTCGCCTCGCCGGCTCCCCGCGCCGCCGCCCCGCGGCGGCCCTGCCGCTGCCCTCGCGCGCGCGCTGTGCGAGCCCCAGATGTGTCCAGCGCCCAAACGGGCACGACCGCGGACATGTCCGGCTTGGCCCACTGCCAAACGGGCCCCACGCCCTTAAAACAAAAAAAAAAGTAAATGAAAATAAAAATAAAAATGAACTAATAAAATTAATAATTAATTAGTCAATTAATTAAGTTAATCTAATTAATTAGTGGGTTTAATTAAACAGTAATTAGATTAGTTAATCCCTAATTAACCTAAACAGACACTGACAGATGGGACCCACACGTCAGTTTGACCCAGTCAACGCCCTGTTGACTGCTGACGTCATGCTGATGTCATGATGATGTCAGCATACACTGTTCTGGATAATGTTGATTTAAATAAATAATTAAATTCAGAAATGATTAAAACTTTAGAAAATCATATAAAATAAACCGTAACTCCGATGAAAATAATTTATATATGAAAGTCGCTTAGAATTTCGATACGAGTCTGAATATGCCCTCCGTATTCCTGTGAGATGCCCCTAGCTAGATGAACATGGAACTTTTTGCCTGATTTCAATAAATGAATAGTGCGCAACTTTAATAAAATAAATCCAAATAAATTCCTAAATTAACTAACTCTTTTAGTTAGGCAGTAGAACACCCCGTCATATCATTTAGGCATGTCATACATATTGTTTGCATTTTTGCCGTGAATTTATTGTTTCTTCCCCCCTCCTTCTCTCTCGATAGACGCCGAGACCGACGCCGTTGCAGCTGAGTACAACTGCGCTACAGACGAGCAGCCCGTTGACGATCCCTCTTTCTTGCCAGAGCAACCAGGCAAGCCCCTCCCTTGAGCATCCAGATATCACCCATTCCATTTCTCCTGCTTGCATTAGATTTTGCTACTGTTAATGTTTGCTCCTATTCTGATGCATAGCCTGTTTTTGTAACCTGTTTATTGTTACCTTACCTACCTATGATAAACTGCTTAGTATAGGTTGGTAGTGAACCATCAGTGACCCCCATCACCTTACCCTTGTTGCCCCTGCTTGATTGACGATGACTCGATCAATGTGATCGTCGACCAGAGACCGACACATCACTTCACCCCCTTAGTTGTACGACTCTGCATAGTTACTATCGAGTGCCGAGGGTGATACCTCGTAATGCACTCCTGACGAATACTCTGCAGTGTAGCTATTCGGTCGTGGTCATCGAGGGTGATTCCTCCTTCTCCACTTCCGATACGACTCTATCGTGCAACCCCTCAGTGTGAAACTTGAGGGTGATGCCTCCCATGTTCACCCTGATGATTTCATCGAGTGGAATTTGCCGAGGGTGAATCCTCAGGTTTCCCCCTTGATGTTATGACCACACGGTTACTTTGACCTTTGTTACAGGCGGGTTGACCCTGATGGGTACCCGCAGGGGATCTATGTTGTCGGGTGTGCCGGAAGGGCACTCGAGTGTGATATTGTGGCGGAGCTTCAGAAATTCTAATTGTCTCTGCGTGTTACTAAATCAGCCTATCGGATTTGGGAGTTTGATCTGAGTGGGTCGACGTGCCCTATACGCACTACCACCACACGGGATTATGGTTTATGTGGCCCTCTACGTCGTACGTTCTCCCGAAAGCTCTTCAGACGTCACGGTTCACCGTGCGGGCTGATTGTCGGGATTGGGCTGGATACTTCACTGACGAGTTCAGTGTCGCGCCTGCACCCCGGCCAGTCTCGCAACGCGCAGGGTGCCCAGGGCGATGGCCCAAGACCTCTAGGTGCATAGGTTAGTCCGGCGTGCTGACCTCTCTGCTGAGCCTAGGTAGGACATTTCTTCGTGTTGATCTACCGAGGCGGGGCATTACCCAGCAAGTGTGTCCGGCCAGAGTTGATCGAGCGTGTTGGGTAACAGTAGTGCACCCCTGCAGGGATAAATGATCTATCGATAGCCAGTCCTATGGTAAAGGACGCTTAGTTTGTATATCCTGATCTACTACTTGAACTTGATACTTGTTACTTAATTGAAGCTTCGGGATCGCTTTCTCGCTGGGAGTCGAGGAAGGATCTCTAGGCTTGCTTCAACATAATTGCTTAATAAAATGCTATTCTACTCTCTTCTATTGCTGCGAGATGATGGCTTCGTGAAGATGTTTGAAGATGCTAGTCTTCGATAGGACTAGGCCTTCTCTCTATTCTGGCATTTCTGCAGCTCAGTCCACCTACACAGCCTTTCCTCTTTGATAATGTTGCATATGTAGTGTAGATCCTTGCTTGCTGAGTACTTCGAATGAGTACTCATGGTTGCTTTGTTACTTCTTTTTCCCCATACCCCACTTTGATGATACATCAGACGATGGAGCCCCGGAGCCAGATGCCACCACAGGAGCGTACTACCAGGAGGGTCCAGACGGCACTTACTACTGGACCGAGCCAGCCGACCAGGAGTAGGATCGGAGGCTCCCAGGCAGGAGGCCTTCGCCTTTTGATCTAGAGTCGTTGTTTGTGCTAGCCTTCTTAAGGCAAAACTTGTCTAACTATGTCTGTACTCAGATAATATTTGTATGACTGACTCATGTATTCGGATCTTTGTGATCCCTGGTCTGTAATATTGTGGATCTCCGTTTTATTTGTGATAGAGTTGTGTTGTGATATCTTCCCGTGAGTCCCTGTACTTGATCATGCATGTTTGCGTGTATGATTAGTGCACGATTGAGTCAGGGGCTTTCATGAAGATCATTGGTGAAAATAAGCTTGATTCCTTCTAATAGTTTTAGATATGATGATAGTGATATGTGAGTCATGTTGGTGAGTAATTATGCTTTAGTAAGAATATTGGTGTTAAGGTTTGTGATTCCCTATGCAAGCATGAAAGTCAATTGTTATGCAATGAAATTACATCCTACTTATGGTGCATTATTCGGTGTTAGTTATGCTTAACGCTCGCTTATGAGAATTTCTGTTTCTTGGTTGGCTGCTTCTCAATCTTTTTGCTAGCCTCCACTTGTACTAAGTAGAAATACTACTTGTGCATCCATAATCTTTAAACCCAGTTTTGCCACATGAGTCCACCATACCTACCTATATGTGGTATTCCCGTGCCGTTCTAAGCAAATTTGTATGTGCCACCTCTAATTTTCAAAATAAATTTCCTTTTTGTGTGCTCGTACCACTCATGAAGCGGCAGGGGGTGGCCAATATTTTCCATGCTAGATGTGTTATTCTCAAGATGAGTGTTTATTCACTTGTCATTGCACGAGAGTATGGCGGTAATAGGGGTGCCCAGTCCCGAAACGAAAAAGAAATTTACTTTATGTTGTCAAATAATAAATTCCTTGGAAAGTGTTGGTATGGAAGGCACCCGTGGATACGACTAGCCATGGATTGTGAAAGAATGGTGGAAAAAGGAATAAACTTTATTTTCTGTTTGGGAACCGCCTATGATATATCTAGCATGGAAAGTGTTGGGAATTACTCGGTCGTTTTCGTTGACGGGAAAAGTATGCCTCTCAAAAAATTTATTCTCTCAATTTTTTTAGCTTTGAGCTCTGGCACCTCTACAAATCTCTACCTAAGCACTAACCACTCGGTCACAAAAAGATGGAGCTCTCCTCTCCCACCACCTCTCCCACCACCTCCACCACCCAACCATGGAGATCTCTGCCCTAGATGATCATGGAAGGCCTTCTACACTGGGATTTCTCGCCTGGCCTTGCGGTTGCGGCTCAGGTGCATCGTCGTTTTGGATCTTCTGTTCATTTCTCTCCATCCGGATCGACCAAGGAGTTCTTCTTGGTTGTTTATTTCTCGTCGGCTTGTTTCTCTCTTTCGAAAGAATCAGTAGCCATTGCATTACAATGTTGCATCGGTGGTCTCCCGTCCGGTCTCAACGTGCACCATCTTCAAGGAAGATCCTACCGGTTCTCTGTTGCTTCTAATCGTGTGGGGCATTTTATTTACGGGCTTAAAGATCGAGTTTGGCCGGATTTCATATGTCATTTTCAACTCTTTCGCCCTGAGGCCATACGATCAAGCCATCTGGACAATTTCTGGCATTCCGACATTCATAGTCCCGAGGTGGCTTCTCGGTCACCGATTGCTATCAGGTCCAAGCTCTCGTTCTTGCAAAGTGGTCAACATCATGATGATTCCTCTAAGGCAGAACTGCAGAAATTTGGTCTTCTTCCACCGTCAACAGTGGCTGCCCAGCCGGAATCCTCATCTCCAAACTTTTCTCCGGCCAGGGACCATTCTGCTAATTTGGCTAACCAAAATTCAAACTCAATTGGTAAGGAGCCATCCTCGGAGCTGATTGCCTCAACATTAATGGTGAATATTACTTTTGGGAGTCTCCCATCTATTCATCATGACAGAGTAATGACCCATAACGCAAGATTTGAAGGGTGTCGGTTTAGGGAGGAATCATGGCAATCTATCCCGGATTTTATTCTCAGACATATTATTGATTATCGACGTGTTGGCTACTCTGATCAACATATTGCCATCAGCTGGAAGCTTGCCAGTGTGCCAACTATGGATTATATTTATTTGCGCCTGAATCTCTGCGCTTCATGCAATGATACGGGACACCTTGCTGCCTCTTGCCCTGGTATGTATTGCTTCACTTGTTGGGATAGACCATGTACATGTGAACAGGTGGATATTCCAGAATCTTCCAATAACAAAAATTCTCAAGGCGGGAACTAGACATTGGACCCAGTTTGTTACGTCTGTGGTTCTTCAGCCCATTTTACATTCTGCTGCCCCGGGGCCTTTCATTGTAAACAGTGCACCTTCTTGGGCCATACTTCCAAACAATGTTATCATCACCTGGTGGATCGTTACTGTTGGAGGCCCAAACCGACATGTGTGTCTACGCATACTACACATTCCGGGCCGAATAATTTCTTGGGCAACCTTTCTGATTTATCACCTTGTCCTTTGGGAAATGATCGACCTAATTTTAATAAGGACCATTCTATAGCTTTGGGAACAAATGATCCACCCCTACCCCGTCAACGATTCGCACCCATTTTGCCTGACACTTTGTCACAAGGGAAGGACTTATCTTTTGGAAAGAATAAATCGCATGCCAATTCCACAGTGCCGCGGAATCATGACTCTGATTTGACCGAGCCATTTATCACGCCTACCAACCTTGCCATTGCAAACAAACAGATAACTACAACCGTTCGATGCAATATCTGTGGCGCTGGGGGACACGTGGCATCATCCTGCTCTACTCGGCGGTGGAGCAAAAGGTGGCGTTGAGTCCCCAAGTTGCCCCCAAGGGCCGCCGCTACGCATTCCGCCTCAACCTCTGCGTCGTCCACTGCGCCTCCGCAAAGAGCTCCAGCCATGGCCAACTTTCCCATCAATGTCATCCCCTACCTCCCGCCGGGGATGACCGTGGAGCTCGGACCGCCGGATCGCCGGGTGCGGGACGATATGGTGATTGGCCCCATCCCTCCTCTACGCCACGACTTCCTCGCCATCGCAGAAGCCAACAGAGTCATCCCCTTCCATCGCAAGGCAGCTCTCCGTCACATCATTGAAGGTTTGTTTCACGAATCTGAGTTTTTTCCTACTGAAGCTGGTGATCATCCTCTGGGGGTTGGCATTTTTTGTTTTGCGAGTACGATTGTGAGAGATGCTGTTGTTGGTACCACGTTTGAGATTGATGAGGATGAGTTTGATGAACATGTTGTGATTTCATTTGCTCCCCATGATGCTGCTCTTAATATGCGGGTTACTTCATTTGGGCCGGAGATATGGTTGCTTTATATTGGATTTCCATATGATTACCAGACACATCACTACATGCATAAATCAGTGGATAAGTTTGGGCAGCTGGTTGAATGGCATAATCCTCGTGGAGAAAGTCGTTTTGTTCTATTAAAAGCCAGAGTTATCCACCTCAAGTTTGTCCCTAAGAGCTTAGTTATGCGTCAGCTTGGAGGCGCGCGGCAAAGCTGGACGGTTGCTGTCACAATGCTTAGAAGCAGTGATTGGAATGCGCACATCCCAGATGTCCCGCCAGCTACAGAAGACCCACCCCCGGATGATGGTATTCCACATCCTCTCCATGGTGACAATCTCACTGCTGAGCAGATATATCAGATGCAACTCCATAACTGGATCGCCCAAAATGATGCTGCTAATGTGAATGAGGATGCTGCAAATGACGTTGAGGCACAGGAGGATGCTGCAAATATTCAGTTTCAGCCTCAGTGGGGAGTTTGGCCTCCCTCTCCTCCCCACTCGCCACCGGCAGTTTTCAATTTTCAGGCTTGGATGGTAGGAGAGGGACTGCAGGTTTACCATGGTGTTCACCCAACTAACAATCTGCAGGATAGCCCAGCAGCGGTTTGGAATGATTCCATCTCAATCTTCAGCAGCTCGGACTCTAGTGCCACCCTGTCAGATGGTTATGCTTTGGTGCCACTGAACATCTTCAATCAGCTCATTTATGCCAGTGGATCCTCTCTCGATGTTTCTGCGCCAGGTGCCTCGAGCCACCTGGCTCACCGCAACCTTGCGAGCACACTGGAGGTAACACCCGTAGATGTTTCAATGTCCATTTCAAATGCTGGTTTACATCTTTCTGTGCTGTCACCTGAAAACACATATGCTTCTCTTCTGCTGAATGACTGTGTACCAATGCTGAGGCTGAATACCTATCTGGTAGCTGCTATTAAGCCGATTATTGATGCTTATGGGCCCTGGAGCTCGGGTTTTGGTTTTCGTGATAGTACTGTGCAGTTTAATGTTAGTATTACTGAGCAAGAGGGTCACTTCTCCATTACGTCTGCTACATGAACTGTCCAACACTCTGCAGATTCAGTTCAGGTCACTGACATGATCCCTGGCAGTAGTAATTGGGCTCTGTCATGTGCTGGAGGACCTATCCAACCAACATATGACCTAGCTGTTGCTCCAAACCCTCCTAAATCTCATGTGGTCATCACAGAAATCTTGGATGAGAATGAGATATCTACTCAGGATGCAGCTCCACCTTCTGTGGATTCTTCGACCACCTCGTTTGGCTCTGATGCAAGTGGTTCCATTGGCTTTTCTGCAAATATTGCTATGAGCTCTGGGACAGCAACAAGCAAGCGAGGCAAAGTTAAAGCTCCGGAGTCTATGATTGAGGTTTGTCGCAGCACCCGCTCTACCAAGTATGATGGCTTCAAGACACATTCAGTTTCTGACAGCAGGGCTAAAACTTCTAAAGTCAAACCCAGAGTTATCCCCAATGCTGCTACTCAAACAAGCCAAGGTGTGCCTGATTCTACCAAGAATGACATGATCCCTCTGCCAACTCCAGTTCCTGTGCTGCAGCACATTGGGATCACCAAGTGTGCCATTCCGCCTGAAGAAATAACCTCTGAAGCTCTGATGGCTGAGTCTGAGGACGGACCCTCCAACGCCTAAGTTATTTGCCTGCTTTACTTAAGTTGCTGCTTTTACTTTGTTCTATTTTATCATGGCACTTTTAGCAAACTGGAATATTTTGTGCTGGAATGTAAGAGGATTAAACTCTGAACCTAAGCTTTTGGCCCTATCGAACGCGATCTCCTCCAGTGGTTGCGCAGTAATTTGCCTGCAAGAAACAAAAAAATCCCACATTGATAATTCGTTCCTGAAATCTTGCTGCCCTCGAAGATTTGATAAATTTGCGTACATCCCTTCCCAAGGTGCCTCAGGTGGTATTGTCACCATTTGGAAAGTGCCATTTTCACAGGAACTGTACTCATACAGGAAGAATTTGCTCTTGTAATTAAATTTCGCTCCACGCAATCAGCCCAAGAGTGGACCCTGGTTAACGTTTATGGCCCATGTCAGGGTGACCCAAGAGTGATTTATACTGATTGGCTTCACAATCTGTACATCCCCTCCAATGAAGATTGGTTGTTACTAGGAGATTTTAACTATATTCGTGGCCCTGATAACAGAAATAAACCTGGAGGTAATCCTAATGACATGATCACTTTTAATGACTTCATCCGCTCTCAGTAATTAATTGAATTGCCAATTAAGGGCCGTGCTTACACCTGGAGCAACATGCAGACAGACCCCCTCTTGGAACAACTAGATTGGTTCCTCACATCTAACAACTAGACTTCATCTTACCCTAATACATTAGTCATGCCACTAGGGAAACCAGTTTCTGATCATATTCCATGTGTTGTCAAAATTGAAACATCTATCCCTCGCAGCAAAATCTTTCGATTTGAGTCTTATTGGGTGGAGCACCCAGGTTTTATGGATTTGGTTCAGGCAGTGTGGACAAGACCTTTAAAAAATGCCAATGCAAATGCAGCCACTATTCTGTGCAGAAAGTTCAAAGCGCTCCGATATGAGTTAAAAAAGTGGAGCAAAGGGATCTCTAAGCTGAAGGTGGCAATTGATAACTCCAATCTTGCTTTGGCCAACATTGATGCCCTCGAAAATCTCCGAGTGTTATCTACGCCAGAGCATA
Source organism: Thinopyrum elongatum (assembly GCA_011799875.1). Lineage (NCBI taxonomy): Eukaryota > Viridiplantae > Streptophyta > Magnoliopsida > Poales > Poaceae > Thinopyrum > Thinopyrum elongatum. The sequence goes on from CM022302.1 coordinate 428,907,629, forward strand.
ATTTCAGGAAAATTTTGAAGAAACACATTTTACGCCTCTTGAACTACCAAAGGCAATATTGGCAAAAGTGATGCACCATTCGATGGGTAAAACTGGGTGACGAAGACCCGAAGTTTCTAAAGGCGATGGCCTCGGAAAGATTCAGACGCAACACGATCCCAACTTTGAAATTACCTGATGGTACACTGGCTGATGATCATGCAAGTAAAGAGGCGATCATATACCAAGCGTTCAAAGAGAGACTTGGAAAATCCGGTGAGTTTCAAATGAAATTCAACTTGCAAAACATCATCAAGAAGGTTGAGGGCCTGGATCAATTGACAATCCCTTTCACCACGGATGAAATAGATGCTGTCATCAAGGAAATGCCGGCAGACCGAGCACCTGGTCCGGACGGCTTCACTGGATTATTTCTGAAAAAATGTTGGCACTTAATTAAAGAGGACTTTTATGAACTTTGCAATCAATTCCACGAGGGTGGCCTCAATCTTGAGAGCATTAATGATGGATTTATTACACTCATTCCCAAAGTTCGGTCACCTAAGACAGTTTCCGATTTCCGGCCAATTACCTTGCTCAACTGCTGCCTCAAGGTCATCACGAAGCTGCTCGCAAATCGGCTCCAAAAGCTCATTCTTAAAATTGTTCATCGAAATCAGTACGGATTCATCAAAGGCAGATCCATACAAGATTGTTTGGCCTGGGCATTCGAGTACATATATCAATGTCAAGCTTCAAAACAGAAGATTGTCTTGCTCAAACTAGACTTTGCTAAAGCATTTGACACGATCGAGCATGATGCCATGATTAAAATTATGGAGCATATGGGGTTTGACGCCAAATGGCTTGATTGGATCAAATGCATCTTCTCCTCCGGGAAATCTTCGGTCCTCTTAAACAGTGTGCCAGGTCGATAATTCCTCTGCAAATGTGGTGTTCGTCAAGGTGATCCTTTATCACCCCTCATCTTCGTTCTCGTAGCTGACCTTCTTCAAGCTGCTATTAATGATGCATTCCGACAAGGCCAAATACAGCTGCCGTTTCAGAGACCAAACCAGCAGGACTATCCTGTGATCCAATATGCCGATGACACGATTCTTATACTCCCAGCCTACGCTGACCAAGCTAGGACAATCAAGGGCATTCTTTCAGACTATGCTGCCTCCATTGGTTTAAAGATAAATTTTCATAAGTCAACCTTAATCCCAATCAACTGTGAACCCGATTGCTACAATGACATCGCCTCTATCTTCGGCTGTAAGGTGGGTTCTATGCCCTTTACTTACTTGCGATTGCCTCTCGGAATAACCAAGCCTACGGTCCAAGATCTTATGCCTCTAGTCTGCACGATGGAAAGAAGAATGACCAGCACCTTAGCCTTGATGTCCTATGGTGCAAAGTTGTCGCTCCTCAACACGATGATCACGTCACTCACCATATTCGCTCTCTGTACCCTCAAATTCCCACCAAAGATTCTAGAGCTGCTTGATAAACTCAGAAGAAAGTGCCTTTGGACAAAAAAGACGGAGCAAGGAGATAAATGTAACTCACTTGCGGCTTGGGACATGGTCTGTCGACCAAAACAAAGTGGTGGTCTCGGCATCATCAACCTCCGTATCCAAAGCGAGGCCTTCCTCCTCAAATATCTGCACAAATTTTACAACCACCATGACCTGCCTTGGGTGGATTTGATCTGGACGACATACTACACACACAAGATCACACACGCGTCGGAACCATGTGGATTGTTTTGGTGGAAAGATGTGCTGAAACTCACACCAATATATCGAGGAATTTCCAAAGCAATTGTGCATGCTGGGGACACGGTTCTTATGTGGAAAGATCTTTGGTTGGAATCTATGCTGGAAGATTCACACCCGCGGGCCTTCTCCTTTGCATTAAATGAGGACATATCAGTCAAAGATTTCTTGGGATCCACCTCCCTCCATGAAGCGTTTCACCTTCCCCTTTCACTGCAAGCACATGATGAAGTCCGTGATCTGCAACAAAAAGTGCTACACGTTGGTAATCATGAAGATTCACATACCCATGATGCATGGGATTATTGTTGGGTTTCAAAGGACTTCAAAGCCAATAGATATTATAAATTCTACTTTAGGGATGTGAAGGCCCACCAATCCTATCACTGGCTCTGGAAGTCCAAAGTCACACTAAAAATCAAGATGTTTGGATGGCTGCTGCTCTCTGATCGACTAAACACTCGCAACATGCTCAAGAGAAGGCACTATAACATTGGAGACGACCTCAGCTGCCTTCTATGTAACCAACAAGTCGAAGAGGATGTGGAGCACATAATCTTCCAATGCCCTTTCAGTACAAACTGCTGGTCCAAATTAGGGATCACGTGGGAAGACACTGGCTCCAGGCTGCACTGGATAAGTAAGGCCTCTAACGTTTGGAACAAACCCTTGTTCATGGAAATCTTCTTACAAGCATCTTGGAGCATATGGAAAGAGAGGAATAACAAACACTTCAGAGGCATCCCTCCAACATACCGCGGTTGGCTTGATAGGTTCAAGCAAGACTTCACCCTCCTCCAACACAGAACTAGAGTAGACTTGAGAGATTTTATTCTCTCTTTTGTAAACAACATTCCACCCCCTTAGCTAGCCCAAGACTTGGTTTGTTTACACTCTCCCCCAAAGTGGTGGATGAGAATCTTGTAAAAATGTGTTGTACAGTGTACCCTGCCTTTTGAGTAATACAAAACACAGTGGGAGCCTCTCCCACTGTACAAGTTCTCAAAAAAAAAAACAAATCTCTACCTCCTTCTGCGAAGGGCCTATCTATTTACTTTATGCAATTTTTATTTTTATTTGAGTCTCCATCTTCTCTTATAAAGCACCAACTAAGGGGAACTATGATCATACTTGAGCATTGGATGTAGCTAATATGCGAAAGTGTTTCATGAATGGATCAATGATTGAGCATGATGGGCTAGGGATAACTTTCTTTAGTGTTGATATTTTGAAAGACATGGTTGCTTGCTGATATGCTTGATTATTGAAATCTTCATGTCAAAACTAGACTATTGCTTTGAACCATATAAAAGTCCAAATGTCCATCCTACAAAAGAAAATAATATGTGATGAACATGTTAGGCAGCATTCCACATCAAAAATTCTGTTTTTATCATTTACCTACTCGAGGACGAGTAGGAATTAAGCTTGGGGATGCTGATACGGATCCAACGTATCTATAACTTTTGCTTGTTCCATGCTGTTATATTATCATTCTTGGATGTTTTACAATCATTTTATAGCAATTTTATATCATTTTTTGGGACTAACCTATTGACATAGTGCCCTGTGCTAGTTGTTGTTTTTTACTTCACAGAATATCAGTACCAAATGGAGTCCAAACACAGCGAAACTTTTTGGAGATTTTTTCTGGACTAGAAGACACCTAGTGGGACAAAGAAGTACCAGGGGGGTTGTGCCCCCCACGGAGCCCCCCTGCACCTCCTCTTCGCCCTATAAATTCCCAAATATTCCAGAAACCCTAGGGGAGTCGATGAAACACAATTCCAGCCGCCGCAAGTTCCAGAACCACGAGATCCAATCTAGACACCATCACGGAGGGGTTCATCATCCTCATTGGTGCCTCTCCGATGATGCGTGAGTAGTCCACCATAGACCTACAGGTCCGTAGGCAGTAGCTAGATGGATTCCTCTCTCTTTTTGATTCTCAATACAATGGTCTCTTGGAGATCTATTTGATGTAACTCTTTTTTGCGGTGTGTTTGTTGGGATCCGATGAACTTTGAGTTTATGATCAGATCTATATCTATGAATATTATTTGAGTCTTCTTTGATCTCTTATATGCATGATTATTTATAGTCTCGTACTTCTTCTTCGAATCTTTGGTTTAGTTAGGCAAACTAGATCGATTTTTCTTGCCATGGGAAGAGGTGTTTGTGATGGGTTCGATCGTGCGGTGTTCTTTCCCAGTGACAGAAGGGGCAGCAAGACACGCATGTATCGTTGCTATTAAGGATAACAAGATGGGGGTTATTCCTACATGAATAGATCTCGTCTACATCATGTCATCGTTCTTATTGCATTACTCCGTTTCTCCATGAACTTAATACACTAGATGCATGCTGGATAGCGGTCGATGTGTGGAGTAATAGTAGTAGATGCAGGCAGGAGTCGGTCTACTAATCTTGGACGTGATGCATATATATTGATCATTGCCTTGGATATCGTCATAATTATTTGATCTTCTATCAATTGCCCAACAGTAATTTGTTTACCCACCGTATGCTATTTTCTCGAGAGAAGCCTCTAGTGAAATCTTCGGCCCCCGGGTCTATTCTTTATCATATTTGCTTTGAGATCTATTTTTATTCGCTTTTATTTTCAGATCTATTATTCCAAAAAACAAAAAATTCCTTGCTGCACTTTTTTTATTACTATTTTATTTCGCATTTTATCGAGAGCTATTTATCCAATCTATCACAAATATTCTCCCGTCAACTTGCCAATTTCTGGCGCCGTTACCTAGGAGGGATTGACAACCCCTCTTACGCGTTGGGTTGCAAGTATTTGTCCTTTGTGTGCAGGTACCGTTTACATAGTGTTTCTTGGTTCTCCTGCTAGATTGATACCTTGGTTTCATAACTAAGGGAAATACCTACCGTAGTTGTGTTGCATCATCACTTCCTCTTTGGGGAAATACCGACGCAGTTTCAAGCGACATCAGGAAATACCGTTGCGGATACAAGCAATCAGATGCTGCCAAAGAGTCTCAATGGTATGCCGAGTCACAGCATGAAGCCGGTCTTCGGGTGCTGAAATGAAGCCAAGAGGAGAACAACAAACTAAAAGTAGAGAACCAGCGACAGGCCAAGGAACTAGAGAGTTTGAAAACCCAGTTGGCGCAAGCGCTCGGAGAGAACCAGAAACTAAAAGGCTACATGTTCAGTAAGTGCTATATAAGCTTCGAATGTTCATAGACATGCATAGTGCGTGAGTTTAAAACACACCGTGTATTATGCTAGGTCTCCTGACTGGCCGGCCCAGAGAAGAGGTCGATACCTTTGGTGGGAATCTTTTAAAAGAATTGTCTGTTGTTCATGAGAGAGCTCGAAAAGCTATGAAAAACATGGTCAAGGAATTGTGACCGATCGAAGTGGCACCGAACGATATCGCCGAACTGGCGAATCGCTTGAAGGGAGCTCGGCGGCGCTTTGAATTATGGAAGATATCAGCCTGTCGGGAGGGGCGCGAGAAGCGTGGGCCATGGTGAAGACCCAGTTCATCAAACTCGAGCCAGAGAAAATGGCTCGTGTTGGACCAGTGGGACCGGATGGGCAAGAAATACCACTTCATTTGGTCTATGACAAAGTGATGCCTGCAGCTCGATTCTCCCAACAAGATTGTGCTTTAGATAGCTTAATAGATAATGTGGACAATGAGTGACGTGTTTGATTCTATGTATCTATGTACTTTACATCAAACGATCTCGATCCGTACTGTAAAACGTTGACTTAACCGGCCATCGGCTTCTGCCTCTGTAAGTGCATCTAGTGCCCCTTAGTGATTTTGGTGTATTGAAGACTTATAGGTTAAGGGACTAATGTGTTTGTGAGTGTACACATGTTATATAAGTCTCTGAGGAGTTTGATATTTACGATGAAAGTCAACCCCTAAAAATGAATGTCTTCATTTGAAGACTTTGGTTTTCTTGAAGACTTTGAAAATGAGGAAATTGGTGTGACCTTGAAGACATTGATATTGATGCGAGGATTATGAAGCGTGAAGACTTGTGTTTTCATAGTTTCATTTTCTCTTTCTTGAGTCATAGGAAACACCGTACTATTAAAGGGGGTCGAGGTAAAACAAAGGAAACATTTCCAAGTGATGCTCATCTCAAAGCCTACACATACCCAATCCTTCGAGTGAAGCCTTTGGAAAACTCATATAGTTTAGTCAATTTCTTCAGTGACAGAGATGAAGATCTTCTGCTCTCTGAGGAATTTGTTCTGACTGAGGAGTTAGGAATTTGCCAGTGCGGATTGCCTACAAGTGAGGAACATGATAGCCCTGAGGAATTTGAGAGCTCAAATTTCCGACCATTGTTGTGCTACGCGCCAGCTGTCCCAAATATATGATCCACCTAACGGTCATATCATTGAAGGGCATTTATGTCTTATCATGTCGGGCTGCTCCCCGGCTATAAATAGCTGCCCCCTTCAACCACTAGCTGGTTGGCTGCTCCGAGAGAAACTAGCACTTGTCATTTAGAGCATCCCATCCTCCGAGGACTTTGAGAGAAAATCATCAGTGAGGAAAAACCCAAACACCTACAACCCAAAGTGATTGAGCATCACTGAAGAGATTGTTCCTATGTGGAACCGACACCTGTTACCTTTGAAGATTGTGCATCTTCCAGACGGTTAGGCGTCATGGTCTAGAGCATCCAAGAGGAGTTGTGGATCACCGGGTGACCTAGTCTGTGAAGGTTTGGAAGTCACCTGAAGACTTACCACGAGTGATTGGGCAAGGTCTGTGTGACCATAGCTCAAGGAGAATACAGTAAGGACTGTGTGTCCTGGGACTATGTGTCCTTTGGTTTAAATACCAAGTTGCTCCAACTAGACATACAACTGTCACAGCAGTTGGAACTGGTCTACCAAATCATTGTCTTCACCGAGCTACTGGTTCTTGTAAGTGCATCTAGTATGCCTTAGTGATTTTGGTGTATTGAAGACTTATAGGTTAAGGGGCTAATGTGTGTGTGAGTGTACACAGGTTCTATAAGTCTATGAGGAGTTTATATTTACGAAGAAAGTCGACCCCTAAAAATGAATGTCTTCATTTGAAGACTTTGGTTTTCTTGAAGACTTTGAAAATGAAGAAATTGGTGTGACCGTGAAGACTTTGATATTGATGCGAGGATTATGAAGCGTGAAGACTTTTATTTTTGTAGTTTCTTTTTCTCTTTCTTGAGTCATAGGAAACACCGTACTGTTAAAGGGGGTCGAGGTCAAACTAAGGAAAAATTTCCAAGTGATGCTCATCTCAAATCCCACACATACCCAATCCTTTCGAGTGAAGCCATTGGAAATCTCATACAGTTCAGTCAATTTCTTCAGTAACAGAGAAGAAGATCTTATGTTCTCTGAGAAATTTGTTTTGACTGAGGAGTTAGGAATTCGCCAGTGCGGATTGCCTACAAGTGAGGAACAAGATAGCCCTGAGGAATTTGAGAGCTCAATTTTCCGACCGTTGCTGTGCTATGTGCCAGCTGTCCCAAATATCTTATCCACCTAACGGTTATATCATTGAAGGGCATTTATGTCTTATCATGTCGGGCTGCTCCCCGGCTATAAATTGCCGCCCCCTACAACCACTAGCTAGTTGGCTGCTCCGAGAGAAACTAACACTTGTCATTTAGAAGCATCCCATCCTCTGAGGACTTTGAGAGAAAATCATCAGTGAGGAAAAACCCAAAAACCTACAACCCAAAGTGATTGAGCATCACTGAAGAGATTGTTCCTGTGTGGAACCGACGCTTGTTACCTTTGAAGACTGTGCATCTTCCAGACGGTTAGGCGTAAAGGTCTAGAGCATCCAAGAGGAATTGTGGATCGTCGGGTGACCTAGGGCCCGTTCGGAACTCCTCCAGCTTCCAGCTTCCCGAGAAGCTCGCGAGAAGCCAGCCGAACGGCTCAGCTCCGAGAATCTCGCTCCTGGAGATCAAGCAGCCTGCAGTGCAATTTTCAGGAGCAGCCCCGGCCCAGCTTCGAAAAAACAAGAAGCAGGAGTTGTAGGAAATTACACTCGATTGCCCTCCCGAAGTGCAACCTCGAACCGTTTTGCCTGGCCCGACGAGAGCGACCTCGCTCTGACTGACGACGCGAGGCCAACCCTAGCAGCTGCGCCGCCAGTCCGCCGACGCGTCGCCGCCCCGTCGCGCCGCCAGTCCGCCTCCCCGTCGCGCCGCCGCCACCGCCGCCCCGTTGCATCTCGGGCTCGCCCCGCAGGTCTCCGTCCATCACCGCCTGCAGTTACCCCGTCGCATGTCGGCCTCGCCACTGCCTCCGTTGGTCGCCGCCGGCAGCCGAACGACCTACTCCGTCCACGCCAGAGTGCTCACTTCTCCTAGCTCCCTTCCCCCACGCTGGCTTCCTTCCTGGCTATTTCTAGTTTGTACAGTGTTTGGAGCTGCTCTGAGCTGCCGAACGAGTCGCTGCTCCCGCTGGATGCTGGCTGAGGCTGGCTTTGCGAGAAGCTGGCTATTTCGGGAAGCTGGAGAGGATCTGAACGGGCCCCTAGTCTGTGAAGGTTTGGAAGTCACTTTGAAGACTTACCACGAGTGATTGGGCGAGGTCTGTGTGACCTTAGCTCAAGGAGAATATGGTGAGGACTGTGTGTTCGGGACTGTGTGTCCTTTGGTTTAAATACCTAGCTGCTCCAACCAGATGTACAACTGTCACAGCAGTTGGAACTGGTCTACCAAATCATTGTCTTCACCGAGCTACTGGTTCTATTTCCTCAACCCTTTCATTTCCTCATTCATGTGTTGATGAAGTTGATCGTTACTGTTTGAAGACTTTGACTGAAGAATTTCTCAATTTTCTCAATCCTATTTCTTCAGTCACTTTGTCTTCTGCCTGCTTATCCTGTTTTCACGCTACCTTTGCTCTCTGTATATTTTATTTCATCATGATGACTATGCTACTGTGTTGTTATGCATGCACCTGAGTACTTATTCCGCTGCTAGTAGTTCGTCGCTTAGGAAATTCCTCAAGTACTATTTCCTCTGTGAAGAATTCATAAAAATCGGCTTCTAGGCACAGCGGCAGGAGGAGAAGAGGGCAAAAGGAGCGCCTGGGCGGAAGCCCAGCCCGGCCTCGCCAGGTCTCCTGACGAAGAGCCTGGCGGGAGCGGGAGGGCACGGGCGAAGGCGATGGTGAAGAGATCGGCAGAGACGACCCGTCAACCGCCACCACCAGGGCCAGCAGACCCCCACCCCTGCATCCAACTCCCCAGCAAATCACCTTGCCGGGGAGCAGATGCAGGTGCAGATGACGGTGCCGCCACCTGATGGTGACGGTGCGGCTGGTGCTCAACCGGAGTCAGAGTCGTGGCCCTCCTGGCCGACGCCGTCGTCATCGCCATCATTGTCCTCCTCGTCGCTATCGCTCGAGGAGGAGCTTTCGTCGTTGCTCGAGCTCTCTACGCAGCACCCTAAACGAGCACCCGAGCTCCCGAAAACCTTGACGGAACGGAAATCGGCCTCCATTAACTTAAATTGGAGGATGTGCCCTTCCGACAGGCTATGGGCGCGGGCGAAGGTCTTCCAGCCACGGCGAAGATACATAACATGAGGGGCGGGGAAATCCACATCCACCAGTATGCTGCCTTTCCCGCAGCCCCTCATGTGTGGTCTCAACGCACGCGGCTGATCGAGCTTCATCGCCCTTGCGAATGGGGTGGGGAGACGGAGGCTGCCGCGCGGGGGCTTATATAGCCTGATGATGAACTCCAGAGGCTGGTCTCCAATGTGGCCTTCCATCGGGGGAGGGGCGGCCGGCGGGGGCGCAATCAGAGCGCCACCTCGTCCCCCTCGGCCCCGTGCGCCATGACGGCCTCGACCTCATCCTCTCCCACCTCCCCTCATCGCGGGCTCCGTCCCCGCGTCTTCGGAGGGAGGAGGGAGATGCTGTAGAGCAGAAGTTCTCGTCGCCACTTGGGGAGGACCGGACCCCCGACCTCTCACCATGACAGACGTGGGCAACCGCAGAAATGAAGAAGGAAGGAGGTGTGGAGGAACTTCTCACACCACGCCCCCTTCTTATAGGCGGGCGTGGCAGGGGGATAGATTTTCTTCATGGAGGTGGCCGCCCCGCTCGGCCAGTCTGGCTCCTCCTCGCCATCAACGGCTCGAATAATCAAGCCGGCCCCCTGCGCCAATCCACGGTCCCTAGCTTTCTGTCGTGGCACTCATTCCCGCACCCTCCGCATACGCCACCAACCTTGCGCAATGCATGCCATACATGTGGAAGAAGCACCTGAGCCAGGGGGATAGTGGGGTGGCAGTTACCACCCCGTGAACAAGGGACGTGGATAACTCCACACATCGTGGCCCATTATCTCCATTACTGCAGTTGGCATTACGCGACGGGCGGAAGAATCGGAAACTGATCCGAGCTTGGATTAATGAAGAAACAAAGAAGATCTCAAAGGGCGAGCGGCTATTTCCCCTCGCCTGTGCACAAGTGAGGGCCTACCCTGACGACGCCCGGCAGCTCGTTCGGGCCAGGCCCGGGGGCTCCTGTCAGTGCAACAAACCCTAGGTCTGTTGCATAGACCATGCACAGGCCCAAGATCAAGATTGCAACATCCAAGACAAGGCCAAGTTGAAGAGATAGGCTCTTTGAGGAATCAAAGGGCAAGTTAAGAAGACCAAGTCAAGCCAAGAAGAAAGACACTGCTAAGGGAAAACCTCCCTTGCCGGACAGGAGAGCCTAGTGAGGTCAAGGTTGCCCCGGAAGCAAGCCTCAGGATCGCCCCGGCAGGCCTGCCGGGGCATACGAAGGCAAAACGCCCCGCCAAGGCTTCACCGCCCCACCTCACGGCGACGCAACTCACCGATCGGTGTGGTGTCAAGCCCCAAGATGACTAAGTGGCTCCCTTTTGCCACATGGCAGCCATTTCCTACAGGAATCACCTCTAGATGACACCCGTCTTGCGACGTGTCATGCAGACAGGAGAGAAGGTGGCCAAACAGCCCGGCAAGGTGTGCCGGGTAGGCCATGATGTGACACTGAGCGATGCATTTAATGCGTACTACTCTGTCTGCAGAGTAGATATGATAGCACTGTTCGCTATCTAATCAGTACACAATGACTGATTTGCCACTGTGGTGACCCCTTAATCTATAAAAGGAGGCCCATGGAAACCATAGAAAGGATTTGGACCCCTGTACACCCATACGTGCGTAGCTGCTCTCGCCCCGAGGCAACCCTACCGGCCAAGAGCGCTGCGTTCCACCACCATCCACCATCAATCCACCAAAGCAGGAGTAGGGTTTTACGCCTCGCGGCGGCCCGAACCTGGGTAAAAACTGCCCGTGTGATCTCTGCCGCGCTACACTGTGCTCCTCTGCTCTTTATGCAATGTGCCCAGTCCCCCTGCCAAACCAAAAGGGGCCCTTGGCCCCAAAGGTGGCTGTGGTTTCCCACGACAATCTGCAAGTTACTCAGCTCCACCATAGTCCTCGACAGGTCCAACCTTGCTGAAGGTCAAAGTCATTCCTGGACGTGGAACGAGGCCAAGTCCTCAAAAGAAGCAAGTTGCATTCCATGTTCCGTCTGATGATGATGATGAAGCTAATGATGATGAACTTGCTGAAATCATCAGAGGCAGGCAAGAAAGGGCCGCTCGAGCCAAGGGCAGCTCTGTGCCTCTCATGCTGGATCCGAAGAAGATCCTCGACTTCATTGATCTCTGGCACAAAGATCCCAACACTCCTTTGCCTGACCTGAACCTGACTCTTGGTCAAAGTCACATGCTGTCTGCCTTCATAAGCGAAGCAAAATGGAAGTTTGAGAAAGCCAGACAAGTCAAGAAGGCCCAATACAAAAGGGAGCGATTTCTGAAGAACAACATTCTAAATATGTCTCCTGAAGAACTTGTTAATATGCAATAATAAATTAAGGGCCTCAGTGATGAATTTGACACATATCATGCAGACTAGCTTGGTGCCAAGGTCAGATTCGTAAATCTCTCCAAGACCCTCAAGCTTAGTGTTGCAGCTCCATCACAACAAGAAATTCCTCAGGCTGAAGCATCTGCTCAGCAAACTGAATAAACTAAAAGCGCATCTGATGAAAATCAGGCTGCTGAAGAACAAGCCAGGCCAGCTAAAGAATCTGTTGTGCCTAAAGAAACTGTGAATGCCAGGGAGGCTGCATTAGTCGTGCCTGAAGAAACTGAACCAACTTCATCTGCTCCTACTGCCAAATCTTCAAAGGTGAAGAAAATCAATCTTCCTTCCACATCAGAAGTGAAGAAAACAAAAGCTGCGGAGAAAGAAGCCGCAAGGAAGAGGAAAGCATCAACCTCTACAGAGTCCTCAGCTCCCAAGAAAGTGAGGACTTTGACAAGCTCTTTCACTGATCCAATTGATGTTGTTCCAATCTCAATAGTGCCATCAAAGGAGCTCATTCCGTTTGGTGAAGAATATGTCATTCCAGATGACACTAATGAAGAAAATCCTTCTGCTGCTTCTTCAGAGCAGTTGGATGAAGAAATTGAAGTGGAAGATATCCCTTCCACCCCATTGGTATCATCGCCTATGCCTCAGTTCACTACTGAAGAGGCAGACATTGAAGAACTTGAAGAGGATGTGGATATTGGTTCAACAACTCCTGTGCTGAATGATGATTATTGGGAAAATCTTCACCCCAACTCACCATTGACCACACCTCTGCATCAAATTCCTCAGTCCCCTGTGCAAACTGAAGAAATTCAAACGGGCTTTGAAGGACGTCAAACTTCTCTTCTTTCCATACCTGAAGAAATTCCAGCTGCGACAGCTGAAGAAATGGAGACCCAGACTACTATTGAAGAAAATGAAGCTTCAATTCCTCAGTCAGCAGCTCCGGAGCTTATGACACAAGAGGTTGTGAGACCATCAACTGTAAATCTTCAGCCCAAGCAACACAATCCTCATGCAAAGAGGCCAAAATTCAAGGCTGATGATTTCTTCGCTGAGCATCATTTCTTCACAGATTTCAATCCATATGACTCAGCAAGACTTCACCGCAAGCGGTTCTGGACTGCAAGCCAGATGAATTTCTATTCATCACTTCTGTTTGACAAGGACAAGCTATTTCAGCATTGTCAAATTCCTCATGTGGAGATGGAGTCCATTCCTTGCTTCCAACCTGTCTTGAGTGTTCTTCACGAAGCTGGGCTCCTGAATTTCTGTGCTGACATCTACGATTGGAATGAAGAACTAATTCTTCAATTCTATGCTACTCTACACCTCACTGGAAATGTGGCTGATGTCAATTCATGGGTGCTAGACTGGATGACAGAAAACACTCACTACAAAGCTCCGGCCTCTGAATTGCTTCAAGCCGTTCTAGTCAGTCCTCCTGCTGAAGGCGCAAGGCTAATCTATGAAGAATCTGAACTTCCAAACCATCTGATGCAAGTGCTCATGAAGCCTTTGCGGCCTAGACAAGCTACAAGAACCACCTTCCTAGTGAAGGACTTGCTCTATGTGCCAAGAACCGTATATCGTATCCTCGCCAAAACCCTCAGTCCAATCAAAGGCCACAACTCAGAAGAAGAAGAAGAAGTTGTTCGCATCATGAAGAATCTGCTGTTCAACATCATTCATGGGATTCCCATTAATTATCATGATTTCATCATGAGGACTTCGGCGAATGTTGCTCTGTCGCCGTTTGAATTGGAGCCTTATGCTCCCTGGATAATGAAATTCATCAGAACCATGTAAGTGCATCTAGTGCCCCTTAGTGATTTTGGTGTATTGAAGACTTATAGGTTAAGGGACTAATGCGTTTGTGAGTGTACACAGGTTCTATAAGTCTATGAGGAGTTTGATATTTACGATGAAAGTCGACCCCTAAAAATGAATGTCTTCAGTTGAAGACTTTGGTTTTCTTGAAGACTTTGAAAGTGAGGAAATTGGTGTGACCCTGAAGACTTGATATTCATGCGAGGATTATGAAGCGTGAAGACTTTTGTTTTTGTAGTTTCATTTTCTTCTTCTTGAGTCATAGGAAACACCGTACTGTTAAAGGGGGTCGAGGTAAAACTAAGGAAAAGTTTCCAAGTGATGCTCATCTCAAAATCCTACACCTACCCAATCCTTTCGAGTGAAGCCATTGGAAATCTCATACAGTTCAGTCAATTTCTTCAGTGACAGAGATGAAGTTCTTCTGTTCTCTGAGGAATTTGTTCTGACTGAGGAGTTAGGAATTCGCCAGTGCGGATTGCCTACAAGTGAGGAACATGATAGCCCTGAGGAATTTGATACTCAAATTTCCGACCGTTGCTGTGCTACGCGCCAGCTATCCAAATATCCTACCCACCTAACGGTCATATCATTGAAGGGCATTTATGTCTTATCATGTCGGGCTGCTCCCTAGGCTATAAATAGTCGCCCCCTACAACCACTAGCTGGTTGGCTGCTCCGAGAGATAGATTGACACTTGTCATTTAGAGCATCCCATCCTCCGAGGACTTTGAGTGAAAATCATCAAGTGAGGAAAAACCCAAAAACCAAAAAACCAAACACCTACAAACCCAAAGTGATTGAGTATCACTGAAGAAACTGTTCTTTGTGGAACCGACGCTTGTTACCTTTGAGGACTGTGCATCCTCCAGATGGTTAGGCGTCATGGTCTAGAGCATCCAAGAGGAAATTGTGGATCGCCGAGTGACCGAGTCTGTGAAGGTTTGGAAGTCACCTAAAGACTTACCATGAGTGATTGGGCGAGGTCTGTGTGACCTTAGCTCAAGGAGAATACGGTGAGGACTGTGTGTCCGGGACTGTGTGTCCTCAGGTTTAAATACCTAGCCGCTCCAAATAGACGTACAACTGTCACAGCAGTTGGAACTGGTCTACCAAATCATTGTCTTCACCGAGCTACTGGTTCT